>CM019064.1:360261602-361609102 GCA_009667805.1 Leptobrachium leishanense | reverse complement strand
TTTGCTCAAAAGATCAAGATTTCATTTCATTACAAGTTGCTTCTTTAACCCCTTCACTACCAAGCGACTTTTGTTGAATTTTTTTTTATCATAACATTTATTTAAAACACTGGATGTGAAGTTAACAATTAATTATAGTGTAAAATAGAAGTTTCACACAGAAATTGTTATTCTGAGATAGTAAAATTAACATCCCTGGCGGTGTTCCCGAGTGTGTCTCGGGGTTAAATTTCACCGCTGAGAGCAGTAACCCCGAGACACACTCGGGCTGTATACATTACCTCCCAGTGAACTCCCTCGATGATCTCTGCAGTCGCTTCCGGCGATCGCGACCTCATACTTCCTGGATACCTTCTCGCGAGGAGGGAACCAGGAAGAATGAGGGTCGCGATCGCCGGAGGAGACTGCGGGGAAATCGAGGGAGCGCAGGGAGAGGTGATGTATCCAGCGGCATCCCGAGTGTTGCTCGGGGTTACCGCTTCCAACATAGGAATTTAACTCTGAGCCACACTCGGGATGCCGCTAGGGGAAAAAAAAAATAGACCGTTTTCAGCAAAGAATTTTCTAGATAAATAGACCGCCAGGGAGGTTAAAATCATGTGAATTTGCTGATCTTAAATTTTCATGTATTTGTTTATCCTTTACAGAAATATTGTTGAGATGTAAAATTTTTAGCTCTAGATGGTGCCACTTATCTTACACAATTTCAGGCAGAAAAGACGTTTGTGTTAGATACAGTAACTGTGATAAAAATAGATAATAAAAAAGTGAGAATCGCCTGCTTATGGGGATTTGTAGTGATCATAATGAGATTATTAGCAATCAGTTTCCACAAAAACATACCACTAGAATATAAAAATAATATCTGTATGTGGCAGAATGCCTGTATATAGAAATTACAGTAACACTTTGTATTTGTAGTAAACAGGTATTTCAGTCATTATAACCCCCTGAATCTTATCCCTGCAGAGCAGTGAGTGACCCCAGAGCTCTCCCTGTATTCTGCCAAATCCCTGGCAGCTGTAATGCAGCAGTAATCTATTTGAACCTTTTGTTACAGTGAGGTTTAGGGCTGCTATTTGCAGCTGGTTTTATGTCTCTCAGGGTGCTTGAAGAGACATAAAACAAAAGATTTTGTTTCTCAAACAGGGGACACACTAATCTTGCTTTTAAAAGGTGTGAAAATGGTCTTTTGATATGTTAACAAGTGCTTTTCAGTGAAAATCGAGATAACTCAATTTTGGGTGTGAAGGGGTTCAATTAAAGATGAAGACTTAGTAAATCGTCAAATGCATGATTACTTACATAACTGTATAACGCTGAGAGCTGTGACTTAAATTAAACCTTCAGTGGATCATGAGGGAGTAATAAGTGGCAATGCACAGACATTCATGGTAGACTATTTTTATTCCAGGCAATACTGATGGACAATTAAAGTGGCCAGATAATGTAACTAAAATTTTAATGCTGTCTCCAGTTATTAGGGATATATGCTCTCTGATCGGCCTTGATCCATCTGTAATGGAGAACGTGTTCAGTGCTCGTACTGTTGAAACCAAACAAGAGAAAGTTGTAACTGCATTGAATGCATCTCAGGTATGGAACCCTAATACATATATGTATATGTTTTATAAACGAACTGTGTATACCAGTGTTTAGCAAACCTGTCCTCAGAACCCTCTTACAGCACAGGTGATATGATTTTCCTCTCAGGGTTTGCAGGATTTAGTCTGCTTTTCCCCAATTCCTATTCCTTAAAATCTTACCTGTTAGTGGGTTCTGAGAACAGTTTTAGAAAACACTGGTGTATACAAATTGAACAATAAACATCCAAACATTGCAGAATTCATGAAATGTGATTTAAAAATAATTGTATTTTTTTGTTGAAAAAATTTATTTTTTTAAAAAGGGATCCTGGGGAAACAATTTTTAACCCCTTTACTACCCTGTTCGGGTACACATGATCAGTGGCAGCAGTCACAGCAGCCTGAGATCGTGTTAACACGATCTGGGGCTATGCTGTATGATTGCAAATTAAATTAATTTGTTGCAAACAAATTTTATTCTCTTTTTGGCTTTAGAAGGTGTCCCCAAAAGTTTTAGCCCTCTGGGCAAAATACCCAAGATGCTAAAACTGTTTAAAATTGGCTAAGGATTGTCCTGATAAATGGGCATTACTCAGCCGACATTGAGACTTGTATTGCGCAAAAAAGGGGTATGTGAAGGTCCCGAGAACGAACATCGGCACTAGTGGCCTGCTTTATGGTGGGGCCCGTTTAGGTCTCAACTAGGATATAGCTCGACTCTGTCATTACAGGGACAACTGCACCATACGTAAGGGATCCACGTGTGTCGTTGTTCATTCTCAGGACCCTCACAAACCCCTTTTTTCTCGACATTGAAACTTGGACTGCAGTTTTAACGGCAGTGTCTCTGTTTGGCCAGTAGATGGTGACCTCTGACTGCTAAATAGATTATTACAGTAAGAAATACATTGGGAATATTACCATATATTTCTTACTGTATAATTAATTAAAAATGAGTTTCCAAAAGTCCACTGTTTCCTGGCAGTGAATTTTTGAAAAATCACTTGGTAGTGAAGGGGTTAAAATATGTCCTCCCAACACGCATTGTACACCCATGCTATTTGAATAATTCCAATGTCCTGTTCTACAAATTCCTCTCCTCCCACACAGGAGATATGAGAAAGGGGAAGGAAGCTGGTTTCTGGTCTCTGACCTTTCATTAATCTTTATCACCATTTGAACTGTATATTAGTGAGTGCAGTCACTGCTAATATGTAACCTATAAATGCTTCATAATGTGTCTTGCATTTCAGGGCATGTATGCACGGGATGCCCTGGCTAAGAATATGTATGATCGACTTTTCAGCTGGCTGGTGCAGAGAATCAATGAGAGCATAAAAGTAAGAAACGGGACAAAATATGCATTGTTAAGGTATACAATACGGAACAGACCTCCTTGCTGCCTTTAAAGTAATTAATGTATTGAATAAACCCAAAGGCAGCAAGGAAGTCTTGCAAGTTACAATTAGACCATTTAGACTAACTGGAAACAACCAATGAATTTGTAACTTACTGACCAATAAAACACTTTGATACTTGTTGGTCCAGTGTTTTCTGTACATTATCACTAAACCAAGAGCATGCCGGAATTGGAATTGTACTGCTCATTTGGTGACACTAATTAGAACTCTTACAAACCTATATCATCCCTGTCACTGCTTCCATACCCCGTGGAACAGATCTCCGCACTCCGACTGGGTCACATCTGTTAATGCCGCTTCCTTGCCGGATCCTCGTTCTCTCACCAGAAGACTTTCGTGCCTTTCTCCAGTCCCTAGATGAAGCTTAAGGACTGGTACACTTAAAGAGCCTTGCTAGCATTCTTCAGAGATAAGATGACACATAGATCTGGGAGTTTTAGAACAGCAACCACTGAACAATCTTACTGAGTTAAATATATACAGTCCCAGGTGAACGTAGAGACCAATGGAATATTGCACCTTGGCGCCCCCCCCCATCCTCAAGTGAACCAGACGTGTCTGAACATGAAACAATACGGTGTCATGTAATCACAGTCTGAGCATCAGACTGTGTGAATACATTAGATAACAGAGGAGACGTTACATGAGTAGACGATAGCCTGATACCAATATCTGTCACAGTAAACACATTCTGGATAGGAAGAATGGAGTTTGGCTACAGTGACCACATAGTAATTATATAAACCATGGTAACAGTAATCAGATAAACAAAAACACTAACTATAATTACGATAACAGCATTGATACATAACACAGACGTCACAAACTCCTTCAACATAGGAGATGGCTGGGAAATAATATAGAACATTAGGATGTCTGCACCTCCAACATGTATCTCTAGGCCCATGTACCCCAAATTCAAAGTGATACACGTCCCACCTTGTTCCTGCCACTCTTTCCAAAATGTGTCACTATCACCCTAACCTTGTCACTTCCCTAGACATATGAATCTGCCCCCTAAATGTGTCACTGTCTTTCTAATCCAGTTCCTGTCCTCATCACAAAAACATGCCCCATTAAATTTGCACCCCTAAACCTTCCCGTTCTGCTTTTTACTTATGCTATGCCTCCTGGATCTCTTTTTCTAGGTGTCAGAGTTTCAGGGGAAGAAGGTGATGGGTGTGCTGGATATTTATGGATTTGAGATTTTGGAGGTAAGTTTAGGCTTGGTTTTTGTTTGTAGGGAAATTGGGGAAAAAATAGATAATTTGAAAACATGTTATGGTGTGTATATTACCATGAGCTCGGGCATATATTGATTGTAATCCAGCTGGACAACATAGTCCCTGTACCCCCTTGTCATGAGGCAGATATGCAAATACAAAGTTTTCATGCCCAATAATTGTGAAAATTGGTGTGGGACTAACAAGTTTTAGGCAAAGTAGCCAAAATTGAACTATAACTGGAGATTTTTGTTTTTTTCCCTGAATCAGATATGTTTTTCCTATTACATGAAGTTCCCTTGTCAGTTCTACTCAATTCTAACAGGGTTATTCAAAGAGAATCGAAAACTCACTGCACGTTCGGTGACTTTTCGATCTCTTCAATTCGGTGCGATTTGGCGATCCCATTTCGGTGACCCTGCGGTGTATTCAGCAAGTACCACAGGGCCGTGGTAGTGCAGGGAAAAGCCGCCGCAAACCCAACATTCGCCGCAAACCTATCAGGGTTATTCAAAGAGCTCCGAATTGCTTGAGAAAGGTAACCGAACACTGAAAATCAGCGTTCGGTTACCTTTCCTGGCCATTCGGCTATCCAGAGAGCAGGCAATTCGCCAAATGCTGGCGAATTGCCTGAACATACGGTGCCTGTTCGGTGCCTGTTCGAGGGCGGTGAAATCCCCATGAAAAAGCACTGCTTCGGCTATTCAGAGAACACAAACCAGCAGTGAAAAGTTCCCGAAATGCCCTGCCATTCGGTGTTTTAATTCGGCAAGTTTATTCAGGAGAATCCAATAGGCTTCAATGTTAAAAATATTCCGGTTTTAATTCAATTTCTAATAAACCGTTCATTATAAAATTCTGCAGTAAAGAGTCTCTTTATTTATAGATTTTTTAGGATATTTTAAGCATTTCTTTTTTTTTTTTTTAAGTCCGATTTTTTTTTTTAACCCTTTCGCTGCTGAGGCGTTTCACGCCTCTGTGCTGAGGTCATTTTTACCGTTTTTGCTCATCATGTTTAAACGTGTTTTGAAGGCTTATTTTAGTATATGACCCAGACATATTATATATCGTTCTTTCCGTCAGACTCGGCAGATTAATAATGTGTCATTATTATATGTATACGTCATGACCTGTCTGTATATTATAACAAAAAATGCAATAAAATATGAATTTTCAATAATTTACAACGTGTAAAGTGTATTTTTTTCACATTTTAACATGTGAGTAATTGCGGTTATATTTTGTATGGGGTGCGCTTGTTAAAAAAATTAGAAATGGCGTAATTTTCCCCAAAAAAAATGTAACGAGACCCTCGTTACATTTTTTTTGGGGAAAATTACACGATTTTTAACAAACGCACCGCATACAAAAATCATTAGTGTAGCATCATTGTTTACATTATAATTGAAATGGGAACAATATTGCTGCATTAACAAACCAAAAAAAAAAAAAAAACTTGTTTATTTTTTTTTATAATTTTTTTTTAAAATATTTTTTTATTTTTATTTTTATTTTTATTTTTTTTTAAAAAACTTTTTCACAGTCGTGTTTGGTATCGTTGGAACGGCCATGCTCTGGCCGATCCAACAGTACCAAACTTTAACCCCTAGCTGCCACGGATCGGGAGATAGGGGGTTCATTGGAACCCCTATCTCCACCATTGCTGGCAGCTAGGGGTTAACTCCAGGACTGGCGTCATCGTGCTATGCACAATGACACCAGTCCTCAGGGGGAGTTCCCGGAGGCTTGGCCGACATCCAAGATGTCGGCCAGCTCCGGGAAAGGATCACGAACCGGCGCTTTTCAGCACCGATTCGTGATCCGGCTCCCCAGGGGTTAATGACAGCCACCGTTTGGAAGGGCAGGCTGTGCCCTTACAAGCGGTGCCTGTATTAACCCCCTGCATCCCGGCGATCGGGAGGGAGAGAGGTCCGAAGGACCTCCCCCCCTCCCTTTCAGGCGCCTCCTCCGCACATGCGGGGGGGGGCACCTGAATTAGATGTCATCGCGTCGCTGCGATGACATCTAATGTCCCCGCCGGGCTCCCGAGTGCTGGGCTGACATCCAAGATGTCAGCCCGCACCGGGGGGGCGCAGCAATCCGCCGGAATCAGCGCGTCCGAGCACAGGAGAACCACTTGGCTGGACGCGCTGAGCGCGTCCATAGCAGCCAAGTGGTTAAGTATACTTATTTTTTCTGTAACAGCCCTTTTTATTATCATTCCCTGGACCTTCTGTGCAAATTTCAGACATTTTCGCTCTGTAGTTTCTTTGCAAACAGCGTTTCATTTTCACAGATTCACACAAACTATTTTGCTAATTTATTCACTGCCTCGTCTGCGGTCTCGGCTGCTTCGGCTGTGTGTGATCGGCTCCTGCTCGGGCTTTTTCCGTGGTTTTCGGCAGGTTAATCCAGATGTTTTTACGTGTGTTCGGCGTGCATTCGCTGGGTTTTGCGGTACGTTTTCATTGGGTTTGCGGCAGCTTTTCCCTGCAATTCGGGGACCCTGTGGTGTTTGCTGAATACACCGCAGGGTCACCGAAATGGGATCGGCAAATCGCACCGAAAGTGACTTTTCGAATCTCTTTGAATAACCCTGTATGTGAACGCACACCGAAACCCGCAAAAACATCTGGATTAACCCCACCGAACACGCTGGAGAAACCCGAGCAGCCGCTGATCACAGCGCAGAGGTCGGAAAAAGCCGACACCGCAGACGAATGGAGTGTAAAATTCACAGTACACTTGAATGTTTGAAAAGTGATACGCTGTTTGCAAAGAAACTACTGAGCGAAAATATCTGAAATTTACATATAAGATCCAATGAATGATAATAAAGAGGGTTTTTACATAAAAAAACGATTAAAAAAAAAACTGAATTTTTTTCGCAAAAAACCCCTGAAAAATGCCTAAAAGATTGTAAAAAATCTATAAATAATGAGACTTTTTACTGCAGAATACTATAATCAACGATTTATTAGGTACTGGATTAAAACGGGAATATTTTTAACATTGAAGCCTATGGGAATCGCCTGAATAAATCTGCCGCATGAAACCACCGAACAGCAGGGCATTTCGACAACTTTTCACTGCTGCTTTTTGTTCTCTGAATAGACGAAGCATTGCTTCTCTATGGGGATTTCACTGCCCTCGAACGGGCACCGAACAGGCACCGTATGTGCAGGCAATTCGTCAGGATTTGGCGAACTGCCTGCTCTCTGGATAGCCGTATGGCCAGGAAAGGTAACCGTACGCTGAATTTCACTGTTCGGTTACCTTTCGGCCACAATTCGGATCTCTTTGAATAACCCTGTACGTTTCCTTAATAAATGTATTTGAATATTTATTGTGTATTGCACAGACTGTTAATACTAATACATATATCTGTAGTTGTCAGTGTATGCAGAAATGCATGAATGAATTTGAGTGTAGTGTAAGTGTGTGGACACAGGATTGTATCTGTGAATAGTGTTAGGATTTTCAAAGACAGACAAGTGTTGTTGGTGGTGCTTATATTAAGAAAAAAAATGTTAAAAAGCTGTTAAAATCTTTAAAATGTATGAGTTGGTGTGCTCTCTTCATCGTTTGTTGTATCTTTCTGTCTTGAGAAGCACCCATATATTATACTTATTACAGGATGTGTGCCACCATATATGTAGTTGTTATATAAACTATAATAACATCATTCCTCACAGAAAGTTTGCAAATGACACATCCTCCTTATAGGCTAATATGAATTTATTTGGCTGGCTGATACAGACTGCTATATAACTACATAAGGGTTCTTGACTCCGTAGATGCGACCACTGATACATTGTTTCTTTGTTTTCCTAGAAAAATAGCTTTGAACAGTTCATAATTAATTATTGTAACGAAAAACTGCAGCAGATATTCATTCAAATGACACTGAGAGAAGAACAGGAAGAATATGCAAGAGAGGTAATGCTAATTATCACATTATTTACACTTAATTTACTTCTCCAATTTTGCGTTTACCTTTGTCCTCAGAATGATAATGGTACAGGTTAACAAGGAATAATGCTATATACTCAGAAAAGTTACAGTTACAAGTTTTATAAAGTGCCGTAGCGCTGTACAATGGAAGGCAGAATAAAAAATAGACATACAGGTTCAACACACAGAACAGTAGGAGAGAGGACCCTGCTCAAGAGCTTACAATCTGAAAGGGGTGACACACTAGGTGAGGGTAAATAGAGAACATGAAGTAACGTGGTGCATGTGGGCTGGTTGGGAAGATGCAGTAAGAAATGAACTGGGGGGGAATTTAGGCCGGGGTCAGACGAGTGCACTATGTGAGCCCTTATTGATGTACCTCCCGGCATCACATGAATTGCGCGAGCTACAGCAAACATGCTGCGGACTTTCTGAAAATCTCCCCGTTAAAGCACTATGATGCGCTTTCGATGGGGCTGCAAAGCGTGATCCTCCATAGGAGGCTCGAGCCATGCAACGCAGGGCGCATAACTGCTCTCAGCGAGGTGGCCAGACGGGCGTCAGAGTGGAAGGAAAGTCCACTCTCACGGATGTTCCTTCCCCTCTGCAAAATGCTCATCTGCCAGCAAATGACACAGAGAAAGACCTGTTAGACAGATAGGAATCAATCCAAGAGAGAGCAGTGTGACAGAGAGAGAGCTGGGAGTCTGTAGGAGGAGGTTTTTGACAGTCTCAAAAAGCAGCAAAGAGGTCAAACAAGTATACAATAGTGGCCGTGGTTTCTAGTGGTTAGGACTGGAGGTCATTGGTGATTGTGGTGAGGGCAGTTTCCATTGTGTGTAGGGGGTCAAGTAGGGAACTAGAGGACAGGAAGAGGGAGAGGCGGTTGAAAACTAGTTTTCCAAGAGTTTAGAGGTTAACAGAAGCAGGGATACAGAACGGTAGTTGGATGGAGAGTGGGGATTGAAGGATGGTTTCTTTAGTATAGGGGTAACCTGTACGTGTTTGAGGGCGGATGGGAAAGAGCCAGTGGAGAGAGATAGGATGTGAGAACAGGGGCGAGGGAGGAGGAGAGTGGGGGTATTAGATGTGAGGGAATGGGTTTGAGCGGGCACGTGGTGAGGCATGAGGAGGAACAATATTCCTACTCAGTGGCTGGGAAGAAGTGTAAGAGGGTAGCAGAGGGAGTTCCTGGAATTGGAGGTGGTGGATGACTGGTTTGTGTTGGGATATTGCTTCTGATTGTGAGAGTTTTGTTTAAGAAGCAATCTATCAGGTCCTGAGTTAAAGTCAGATGAGGGGGGAGGGTGCAGGAGGTAGAGGAGAGAGTTGAAAGTGGACCAGAGACATCTAGGGTTGGAGAAAAGAGAGCTATTAGAGATGAGAAGAAGGTTTGTTTGGTCAAGTGTAAGACAGAGTTATATGAACGCAGAATAAACTTGAAATTAATGAAATCCGCTTCAGAATGGGATTTCCTCCAGGCACGCTTTGCAATGTGCAAGCATTTTTGCAGGTAACGCATCTTGAGTGTGTGCCAGGGCTGATTGTTGAAGTCCCCAAGTATTAGGCTTGGGAGGTTAGTATCTTAAAAATGAGGAAGCCAGGTTGCCAAGTTTTCAAGGAACTGGGAGGTTTGTCCAGGTGGGCGATAGATGACTGCCACCCTCAGAGCCAGGGGAGAAAACAGGCAGATGCAGTGTACTTCAAAGGAGGAGAAGGAGAGAAATGGGGGAGGAGGGAGGTGCTGGCAGGTGCAGGTACGAGAGAGCAAAATTTCAACACCACCACCACCATAGTTCTCATCCGGTCTAGGGTTATGGCTGATGTGAAAAGGCTAGGTGAGAAAGCAGCAATGGAAGCAGTGTCAGACAGAGATAGCCAGGTTTCTGTAACAGCTAGGAGATTGAACGAGTTGGCGATAAAAAGCTTATGGATAGTAGTAAGTTTATTGCACAATGAGCAAGCGTTCCAGAGGGTGCAGGATTAAATTATTTCGGGGGGGGGGTTTCTTGAGAAGGAAGTAGTGGACTGGTTATGGGGCCGGGATTAGGAGAGGTGTCACCTGCAGAAAGTAACATCAGGAGAGTAAGAGAGAGAAGGTGGGGATGTGATTTGTATGAGTGGGGATGATTAGAAGCCAGTGAATCAGAGGAGACAGGCTTCTGAGAAAACAAAAGAGCTCATGGGAGGCCATCCTGTGAGAAGGGAGGGAGAGATGTAGATAGTGGAGGGATTGATAGCACTGGGACATGTGTTCCATTTTAGTAAAAGACAGAAGTAAAGAGTAGAAGAGAAAGAGAGAGCATGGGGCAGCAACGTGAATACCACATTTAGCATGTAGCTGTGGACCTTGCAGTTTCACCCTCCAATTCGTAACTCCACTTGGACCAGGCCACTTGGGATCAGGCTCGGAGAGCCAGGTCCTGCTGTTAAATGAGCACTGAATGTTGGCAATCAGTGAATTTACAGTAAGTTCACACACCAGTCTGGAGTAGCAGGAGATTCACACTTGGTAATTAGATTGGGTGGCAAAAGATAGGACATCAGCAAAAGGCAAGGAGGAAATTAAAGTACAAATCCAACAGATAACTGTGACTTGGTGTGCAAGCTGAAACTGTGTGTCTTTATATCTAGGGTATTGCATGGACTCGTGTCGATTTTTTTGATAATGAGATCATCTGCAACCTTATAGAAGCCGTAAGTACCTTTTTTTGTTTACTTAATTTATTCCATGCATCAAGGTATTCAAATAATTGAAGAAACATTACAGATCAGCTCTTTAGGTGAGATGCCATATCTTATCCTTTATCTCATAGCAAAAATAACAGTACAAATGAATAAACATCATTTTCTAATGATTTGAGGAACATGTATGATAACATTTAGTTGTGTGGGTTTGCCAAACTCTTCAGAATGAAACTGTAACGTATAGTAATTCTCACTTTAACTAGGACATCACTAGCTATGAGGGAAGATCAATCATTTAAATATATCTGTATGACAAATTGTGAGTAAGCATCGCCTGTAGGTTCTTCTCATTCTTATATTTAAACTGGTTATCAAAGTGCGAGAAAGGCACACACCTCTCCTGTTCCCGCAATACAGAAGAATTGATTCACATGCAGGGTGACTTATTGTAAGAAATCAATACATACCCAACATAAACCTAGATTATGACAAATCCATTATTTGTGCTAATGAACCCACCCAAGAAATTAATTGTAGCTTCTGGATATGTAAATGCAATTTTAATGTATTATTTTGTTTCTTTTTGCTATCATCAAATAATGGTCTATGTCCTTAGTCTACGAAAAGTATCTTGGCTATACTGGATGAGGAGTGTTTGCGTCCTGGGACCGTCACTGATGCCACCTTCCTTGAAAAGTTGGGCCAGCAATTAAAGGATCATAAACATTTCAAGAGCAAGGCCAGTCAGAATGACAAGCGTATCACTGACGTAACATTGCCAGATAATGCCTTCCGCATCGAGCACTATGCTGGCCAGGTGAGGGTTGATTTGAACATGTCACAATAATAGTATTGTTAGTACATACCTTTTGTGTTCAATATTGCATAATCCTCAAGAGAAACAGTTTTAACCTTTTCACTGCCAAGCACTTTTGTTGAAAAAAATATCTCATAACATTCATTTGAAACATGGGATGCCTGGTTGACGATTAAACAATTAAATATAGGGTAAAATGGCAACTCTGCATAGAGATTGTTGTTTGCGATAGTTATAAGACTAAAATAATTCAGATTTGCTCATTTAAAAAATTTCATGCATTCCTTTACACTTTATCGAAATTTTGCTGGGATGAAAAGTTTTCAACTCTAGACAGTGTCCCTTATTTTACACAATTTCAAACAGGGTCTGGATTATTAGCAGACAGACAAGGAATTTGTGTTAAATACAGTGAATATGATAAAGATAAATAATAAAAATGGTCAGCTATAATATTTATGGGGATTTGTAGTGGTTATGAGATTATTAGCAATGCAGCTTCCATAAAATAGCAATAGAATAAAAAAATCAAATCTGTATGTGGCATAATGCCTGTATATTACAGTAACACTTTGTATCTGTACTGTACAGGGATTGTCAGCAATTATAACTCTCTGAAACTCATCCCTGTACAGTACTGCGTGACCCAGAGCTCTCCCTGTATTCTGCCCTCTCCTTAGCTGTTGTAATGCAGCAGTAAAGTTAGTTGAACTTTCTGTTTAAGTGAGGATGAAGGCAGCTCCTTGTAGCTTCTTTACAGTAATACATAGTAAAAAGAAGTGAGATCTCACTGAGAGTTTTGTTTCTCCCACTGGAGTACACGTATCTTATGTTAAAAAGGTATGCAAAAGGGGCATTGTATGCTATCTTCTTTTCTTTCATTGTGTTACAATCTAAAATCGAGTATTATTATTGTTATTGTCATCATTTATATAGCACCAACAGTTTCCGCAGTGCTTTACAATAACCAAAGGGAACAAGATAAACGGACATATGATGGAAACAAGAGGTGTAGAGGGCCCTGCTCATAGGAGCTTACAGTCTAGAGGGATTGGGGTTGAGGAAGACGAGAGGAATTTTACTAGATAGCAGGATCATTAGTGCCAGTGGTTTGGGAATGGTGGGGCCGTAGAAGCAGCTTCAATCATGTGTGGATAGGTGAGCAGAGAGAGGAGTTGCATCAGTGATGTGGTACACTAATCTGAAGAGATGGGTTGGGATTTCTTGAAGGCCTGAAGATCAGGGGAGAGTTTGATAGGGCGAGGCAAGTCATTCCACAGGACCGGTGCTGCCCACATATTTGGCAGTAAATGGGTTAATGTTTAATTATAGCAGTGGTTCCCAACCCTGGTCCTCAAGTACTACTAAAAGGTCAGATCTTAAGGATTACCTTGGTGAAATTTAGACTGAATCCTGCAATCACTGAGCTGCAAATCATATCACCTGTGCTGTGCTTCAGACATCTGGCAAACCTGACCTGTTAGAGGTACTGTAGGGGTACTTGAGGACACGTGTTGGGGACCACTGAATTACAGTAAGGAAGTGCTACGACCAGTTCTAAATACTCCATAGAGTCTTTTAATACATACAGGGTTATTCAGAGAGAGGTGAAAACCAGGAGAATAACTGGAGAAGTGAAAAATTCTAGGTCAAAATAGCCAAACCAGAAAAATTCTCCCTTTATCGCATTTTCTAAATCGGCTATTTTGACCTAGAATTTTCACTTCTCCAGTCATTCTTCTGGTTTTCACCTCTCTCTGAATAACCGTGATAGTTTTAATGAACAAATTATTCTGAATGAGAGCAAGAGAAAAAAACATGATGTAGAAGACAGATACAGTCTCAGTAGCACCAATGATACATTCTATCCTTTATTCGAAAGGTGCGCAATTACTTGAATACTCAACAGTTGACTCATTTGAAGCAAGAGTATGTTGGAAAGAGCTAGTCTCTCTCTTTACAGTGTGTATAGATAAAGATACAAAAGCAATTACACTGAACAAGTGCTAGTTTTTACTTACATATAATCTTGTGCTCAGGTCAATTACAACACGGAGGGTTTTTTGGACAAGAACAACGACCTTCTCTACAGAGACCTCTCACAAGCCATGTGGAAGTCAAAGCACGAGTTGCTAAGATCTCTTTTCCCAGACGGCGATCCAAAGAATGCATCGCTTAAACGTCCACCGACTGTTAGCTGTCAGTTCAAAACCTCTGTGTCCACCCTGATGAAGAATCTCTATGCCAAAAACCCAAACTATATCAGGTGATGCATTGTTGATGGTTCCATGCAAGACATACTTATTTTAAGACTGTACAATAGTTTTTTCTGCAAGAAATCCAAATTGTTAAAAGAAAAGCAGAATATATAATTTACTGGCTCTTAAATATTTTTTCTTTATTATTGCATTTGTGAAAACCCTATTCTCAGAGGATCTTGTTAGATTCTACTCATTAAGCCAGGTACAATGTGCTGTACGATTCTGAAGGACATTATGCAAATAAACTACGGCAGAGATTTACTAGTGGTCATTATGGCCATGATAGGAGACATCCAGGTTCCGAGGAGACTCTCGAAAACTACAATTCATGCGATACGGTTAGCATGTGAGCAGATCGCTAATAGGCATAACTGCCAGGAAAATAAATGGCCACGAGGAGTTGAAATATACATCGATACACACGGCAAGAGTTCTGATGTCTTTGTACAAGATGTCACAGCCAGGAAAACATTAGTACACAAATTATATTAAAAAAATAATTTTTTTATAAATCACTTGTTCTTAGAGACAGCTCCGTTTGCACTTTTGCCTATTTGAGTTTTGAAAAGTGAGATCTTTAGCATGTTCAGGATGGGTCAGTCATTTTTTTCTCACATACAGTTTTTCTTGCTCTGGGTGTACTATTTGTGATGGCAGACACTGGATTGTACTTGTTCCACTGAAGAGTAGAATGTAGGTGTTTTAGGGACATTCTTTGGTTTTCTTGTGGCGGTAGTTGGAATGGTATGGACATTCACTACTGTAACATTGTCCTGCTAGAGGGCTGACCACCCAGTCAAAGATTGGCACTTTGGGTTTGGCGATTTAGCCATTTACATTTTGGAAATTGCATGTTTTTTTGCACTTTTGACTTTTGTGTGTATTTGCAAATGTGTTGTAGAAAAGTTACCATGTTTAATTTGCTTTTAAGCCACCACACTAAGCTGATTTAATATGGGGATGTTTCACTGCATCTTCGATCTTGACCAGCATGTAAGTCAACTCGTAGCCACTCATGATTTGGGTTCCTATACTTATAATGAAGAAGAGATCGCTGCTTTCGCTGGGCGGTCCCAACCTTCCATGAGTTTTGTGCGTTTCCCACAGTAATTTACCCATGGAAACTCTCACCTACCACCTTTTTTACAAAATCGAAGCATAGTGAATGTATGCCTACGTTTGACTAGGTTCGTAAAGTCTATGCTCATATTTGATGTAACAAATACAGCCTTATTTACCTTCTCCTTTACCCCAATTTAATACTATCTGCTACATCTATATTATGTCCCCTGGACATCTTCTGCATGTCATTTAACCATTTTCAACCATTTATATCCTTCAAAAATGTGTTTAACATGAATCTTAATATTACAGTCCATGACTCATTTATTGCAGACAAGAATGAACCTATATATATATAAATACCCTTAATAAATATGTATACATATCTTGCTAGTGTTGGGGTCAATATTTAATATCTAATTCTTTTTATGTTCGGAAATAGGTGTCTGAAGCCAAACGGTACAAAGAAGGCAGCCTTGTTTGAAGACCAGCTTGTGAAAACTCAGATACGGTATCTTGGGCTTTTGGAAAATGTCAGGGTACGACGGGCTGGATTTGCCTACAGACAGGATTATGCCTCTTTCCTGGATCGCTACAAGCTGGTGAGCAAGCAAACGTGGCCCCAATGGAAAGGAGACGCACGGTAATGAGTTAGAAAAACGGAATTCATTTGCTAGCACACTACCAAAATAGTTGATAGATAGAAAACATATGGGGGTACTTGGTTAATTAGTAATAAAATCAATCTTTATTATAATTTGTAATTGTAGAAGGAACAACACTAAATACACACAATTAAAAAAATGAAAAGTTGATTAATCAATCTCAATACAACTTGAATCTGCTACTCTTTGAACTAACAGTCTCACAATCCTCACTCACTATGTGACTCTAACTCTCAATTCCAGTCTTCAACAGCTATGCACTTCAAGGTGCCAAAATACACTTATTCATAGAGAGAGTACATTGAATCACATTATACATTAGCCATCAAATTTTAGTATAACAGATCTCAGTACCCCACCAGGGTCACATCTGCCAATGCCGCTTCCTTGCAGTACCCCCTGTGTTCTCCCCAGCCAGACTCTGTGCCTTTCTCCATTCCTCAGACGAAACTCAAAGACACATAGAGAGCCTGCTAGCATCCCCAGAAATAAGACGAGGCTGTATATCTTGGGTATTTCAGAGTTAGAATGGAACTCTTTTAATCAGGGACAGACACACATATTTATACGGTCAACCTGGGTTATTTACATACACAAACCTCCCCTAGAAACTGTTGGGAGACATATTTAACTTGGACAAATAATGGAAAAAACATTGCATAATATTCCTAGATAGACTGGACAATGGCACTCGTGATTGACAAACAGATTACAGTTTAACCTCCCTGACGGTGTTCCCTAGTGTGTCTCGGGGTTAAATTTCACCGCTAAGAGCGGTAACCCCGAAACACACTCGGGCTGTATACATTACCTCTCCAGGCGCTCCCTCGATGATCTCTGCAGTCTCCTCCGGCGATCGCAGCGTTTTACTTCCTAGATTCCTTCTCGCGAGGAGGAAACCAGGAAGTAATGAGGTCGCGGTCGCTGGAGGAGGCAGCTGGGGACATCGAAGGAGCGCAGGGAGAGGTGATGTATCCAGCGGCATCCCGAGTGTTGCTCGGGGTTACCGCTTCCAACTTAGGAATTTAACCCCGAGCCACTCAGGATGCCGCTAAAGGGGGGGGGGGCAAAAAAACAAAAAAAACTGACCGCTTTCAGCAAAGAATTTGCTGAATAAATAGACCGCCGGGGAGGTTAAAACAACAGATAACCGGGCAGTGTTTGCTTGACAAAGATATTAACAAATTCTCAAATATACAGCAGATAAACATATACATCTGGACCTTAACAATAGACAATAACATTATTCATGCATAACTCAGATTACATGCACAAAAGAGAGGGCAAGGAAATGACACAGAATATCATGCCTGCACCTCTCAAATACATCTCCTGGTCCATGCACCCCTTGTCCAAATGATGCATGTCACAGATAAATACATGTTAAATAAAAGTAAATGTTATCTTGATGTATGAACTTGTCTACAAATTAGAATGATTTTATTTATATATATTACTGTGTTATGAAAATGTTAACTCTTCTTTTTTTCTGTACTAGCCTTTTATCTTCTTTCTTCAACCATGTAACACACTAGCAGCCCTATACCAACCAAGCCAGTAACTTAACAGCTTAGTACTTTATACATATTGCCTACAGTTGTTAGCTAAGGCTAAGGTCAGACGAGCGCAGTTTTAACGTGCGTTTAGCCGCACGAAATCACGGCCGTGCTAGCAGCAAATGACGTCCAATGCCGGGGAACATACGACGAACGGCCGCACGAAAGTTCGTCCGGGCTCCGCAAGTGGCAAACGAACGCATTTTTTCGAGAACGTCAAACCGCTACTACTGACGTACAGAGTGCGCTGTGGCCGCATAGCGGCGTGTGTGCGTGATTAGGAGACGTCAGACGCTGCACACGTCCGGCCAACATAACGTCCAGACGCAAAAAGGGTTTTATTGATGATCCGTACAAAATCACGGACGAAACTGCGCATCGTATGACCGCTGTCGCGTATTCCGTGAAGAAATACGTCCATTTGTTCGAACGCACTTTTTCACGGACAACGTGAAAAATGCGTTCGTCTGACCCTAGCCTTAAGGGCTATTCTGATGATGCTGCAGACTTTGTTAGTGTCCATTAACTGCTCCCAAACTATGTATAGGAGCCATTAAAAACAACTGTGCAAGATAACAGTGAGCTATCCCATGGTAGCTTGGTATTCTGGAAAGAATACTCATTCCCAGGACCTGGTGTTTGGTGATTTTACTTTTTCAAAAAAACATTTAACACTGAAAAATAAATAGATATATATTTATAAAACAAGAACGTTGGAGGACACCTAATGTAGGAGAACCTCCTAGAAGGGGTTAGAAATTCACTTTATTTATAATTTCACAAATAACCTTAAACCAGAAAAAATTAAAAAAAGGGAAAAATACTAATTAGAATCTAGCTTGGCTGTCTCAGCGTGCTCGTATTGTACAGAATTCTCTTTTGTTGGAGCAGTGGGACAGATATAACCAGAAAATTAAGGGTGTGTGGATATTATCACATGAATTACTCAGGCCCACATATATCCCTAGATCATGTCCCTACAATTCCAGGGTTCCTGTGCTATCCTTCTTAATTCCTACTGTTTTCATATAACACCTTGGCAAAACAAAGCCAGCCAGAGCCCACGTATATTATATCCATATACTAAAGTATGAACATCGGAAAATAAATATGTATGAGATATGCTTTTATTGTTCCAGTTACAGGTCTCATAAAAGAAGGAATACACCGATGCATTATTGTTTCAAACATATTTATTAATATTTGTTCTGTGAATGATTAGCTTACAAGCAGCCCTCAATTCTAAAATGGTATACACAAAAATGATATAATGTAAGTAAAAGGGGCCATTAAAACAAAGGTTCAGGGATAGCTGGCTTTATTGGTTCATTAGCCTGTGTACTGTTTTCATAGCTTTGGTTTCCTGCTAAATTATTTATGATCTAATAGAGTTATAGTCTCAAAGTGGAGCGGCTGTTTTTAATGCAGTCTCTATACAGGGTTATTCAGAGAGAGGTGAAAAGCAGGAGAATGACTGGAGAATGGAAAATTCTAGGTCAAAATAGCCAAACCAGAAAAATTCTCACATTTATCTCACTTTCCAAATCGGCTATTTTTTTCCATTCTCCAGTCATTCTCCTGCTTTTCACTTCTCTCTGAATAACCCTGATAGTGATTGTTAATTGGTTGGTTTAAGCAATTCTTATTCCCATAAAAGTTAAGTATCCATGTTGTTTTTTTGCTGCTTTTGGATACTGCTTGTCCGACTTCTTTTTCTTTTCTAAAAATAGCATAAATCTAATTATAGCTTCCAGACCTGAGGAAGAGAGTAATACTCTCGAAAACTTGTCTTTTAAATGTTACATTAGTCCAATAAAAAAGGTATCACTACGTACTGCTATACTCGTGAGTTTGACAAACTGGACTAACACAGCCTATCAAATTTATAAATCTAATTACTTATACTGTTTTTAAACTTCTTTACAAGTATTTATACAGTGCCTGATTTATTATTGGCGTATTAAATGGTGATTGATGAATATCGATGTATTAAATAGATTGGCGCTAAATGGAATGTTTACTCTTAAAAGCATGGTTTAAAACACGCATATCTGACTGTTCTTTTCTTATTGTTTGTCTTTTGTATCAGAGCTGGTGTGGAAGTCTTTTTGTCAGAAATAAAGTATCCTGCCAATGAAATAGCATATGGACGTACCAAAATATTCATTAGGACCCCAAGCACAGTGAGTACTTGCTTATTGTGTTTTACTGAAGATGGATCAAAGTGAGGCATTGATGTATGTCTCTCATAAATATTAAAAAAAACTTCAATATTGTTGTCCGGCTATAATTTTTTGTCTTCAGAATATGTCACACAATGTATCTGACTGTCCTCTGATTTCTGTTCAGCTTTTTGATTTGGAGGAACGGCGCAAGAAGAAATTGAATGAATTGGCTGCATTGATTCAGAAGATGTTTCGTGGTTGGAAGTGCCGCACGCACTTTAAACTTATGCGCAAGAGCCAGATCCTCATTGCTGCCTTTTACCGTGGCCACACTGTAAGTTACTGCAAAAGTACACATCAACCCCTTTTAGGCTTAGAATACAATAATAAAATAAATGCAATAATTTAACAGCTCTTAAAATTGTATTATTCCACTAATTGAGTTACTGAAACATAAGAATTCATTGATTGATGCAATATGGTTGCCCATATTAAAAAGCAACCAAACTCTAATATGATCCATTACTACGGTATACCCTGGTATGTCCATTTTCACGTTGCAATAGATGTTTGTTCTTTCCTGGTGTATTCTATGTCAAATTATAAAATACTTTGGATAAATAGAGAATTTAAATGATTTTGCATTTGCAGAATCATTCAAGACCAGCTTTTAGAAGGTGTTACCTTTTGGCTCTCTGTATCCTGGTGGTAATTTGCACTAGCACTTTGTAAAACCTTACTTATCGAAACGCTTATGTAGGTTTGCGCTCTCCATGTTAGATATAGGATTCGCAAAATACAGTAAGCTCGCGCAAAAACCAATGCACAAACAGATTACGGTACTAACGGAGGTAGCGCCAGGAATGTAATATGGATGGCATGCGTTAAACACACTTATCTTAGCGCTAACGCTTACTTATAAAGGCGCTACATTAGCGCCAACTATTGACTAAGGCCCTATGTTGGCTATACAGCAATCATTATAACTTGGAAAGAATTACCATTAACATTGTTACCATTAACGTTTAGTCTTGCTCCATGACTTCTCTCTTTTTCTGTAAAGATCATTAAAAAAGGATAAATATATTTTAAAATAAAAACAAATAATTAATTGGTTTGCCCTTCTTTCTGCTTGCCTAACAGCAACTGGTGAAATATAAGAAAACAAGAATGTCAGCACTACTGCTTCAGGCTTATATCCGTGGATGGAGGGTAAGTGCCAACTATCTTAAAAACAATCATTGTAATATAATATCAAAATTCTATGCTATCTGTTCCGTCAAATTACAATATTTAAAGAATTTATTAGCCATTGAATTAAAATATGGGTAGAGGTTTAATTTTTTTTATTGTGAACGATTGAAATGAGACATTCCTATAAAAATATCAGGAGGAGTTGAAAATGGCCAGAAGGAACAAAAATTGGTGAATTGGAGGAAATAATAAAATCGGTCGACGTGAGAGCACCACTCATAGAAGTGTGGAAATGGAGATCATCAATGTGATCAAAGGCACAGAGTTATTCCCAGGCACAAGAGCGATGAGATTCATGTCGAGCAAATGGCAGAATGGGACTCACTTCCACCATGAGCACCAAAGAGACCGATCGATATCAACCTATTGAACGTGGCAGATTTCTGACCTAATTGATGGCTAATTGTCAAACCAAGTCTAAATCAACTCAAATTGAAATGATACTAGAAATGTTTGAGAACATCTCAAAATAAAGAATTTTATTAACATATTAACAGTTATAATTGAAGTTATGCTAGAGGCCCTTTTTTGACTTATAGGCAGGGTCGAAGTGCATCCCTTTAACAGTTCAGAGTTGAAGCCTGGTGTTTTAGCAAAATAACTTGACAGTTGATAACTAAGTGTGACGTCGTGGGTGAGAAGATTAAGGGATACAGAAGTCCAAAGAAGTGCTGTTGGTGCAGGAAGAAAGAATAATGCCCAAAGCAAAATGGCTGAGGAATCGTTACGGAAATCCAGTGACCAGCTCAAGAGAGAAAGAAGTGCAATAATAGCCAGCTTCTTTAAGCAAGCCAACTACCTCACAGAAGTCATTCAGAGGAATTGTTGGACAATGCATGTTTAAGCTGAAGTGTCCTACACAGTTTCCACATTAGAAAAAGCCTGTGAACTCATAACACCATGAACATTGACAGAATCAGTTATGAAGCACAACTTGATATTCTGAAAAGGATTGTGAAAGAGGCAACTGGAGCTTTATTGAGCTGTGAAAAAAGGATTCCTCCCACTGAGAGAGATTAACTGGAATACAGAACCAGAGAGCTGAAAAAATTCTCAATCGAACATGAAGCAAGAAAGGTTGAGTTTGAAAGGGTAAGAAGAGGTGCAGATGACGTCCAGACATCAGAAGCAGTTGCAAGAGCAAGAATGCATACAATGACACCTGTAAGAGCATAAATGGTGCCACTCGTAAAGACTCAAATCCACAATGTTAACCAAGTTCATTGGCAATAAAAAAAAGATTCAGTATGTAGATAGCATGGATGAACGATTGCAAAAGACCTAAGAATTTCCTTGTACAGTAGCACTGATGACATATTCAGAGTACTGGAGAACAGTATGGTAACACAACAATGATTGCAATGGAAATAATAGATGAACTTGCAGAGAAAGTTTCTGTTGTAAGAGTGACTCAACCATGAACAGTGATAGACTTAGTCCAAGTAGTGGTGAAAGCCCTCACAGCCCTAGCAGACCTTAGAAACATCAGTGCAATAAAGAATGTGCTTCTGACAGAAGTCCACAGAAAGCAAAGTACTCAAATTTGTAATGACAGACTGGCTTGTGTTCATGACTGATCTCACCAACAGCATCACACCATCACTTTGATGCATGTCTGAAACCCCTAAAGAAAGAGGAAGAAATCCTTGAAGACATGGAACACACGTACACCAGATCAACAAAGAAAGCCTCCACAGTGGATGGGTGCGATGTGTGTGGATTCGAAAAGCACAAATACAAGAAGTTCAAGGAGTTGAAGCTTGCTCAGAAGAGAGCTATCATGAAAAAGCTGGGTGTATGGAGGAGGTGCACAGGATTATTATCATTTATTTATATAGCACCACATATTCTGCAGCGCTTTACAAGATCAGTGTACAAGGGGTGATACATTGGAAAACCACACATGGATGATGACCTGATTCAGGGGGTCCCTGTTCCCAAGGGAGCTTACAATCTATGAGATGTACAAGTATTTTGTGAGGTAGGCGCATCCATATCGTTAGGTGTCTTGCCCAAGGACACTCGCTGGTGGCATCTTCTGGGATCAAGTCATCTTTCCATGATTGCAGAGCCTGGTGGTTTGGTTGAACCCACTTCTCGTAAAGTCGAGACTTCTCCACAGTTCTATTGAAGGGATGCGCTGAATGGTATTTGACTTGCTTCTCCATGGTCAAAGAGTAGAGATGTTACCACTGTACTCCACAGCCGATATTGTGTGGTAGGCAATATGTACCATTAGGTGTTTTGCCCAAGGACACTTACTGGAGAGGTGCTCTGGCCGGGATTCAAACTTGGTTCTCCATGGTTATAGAGCAGTGATGTTATCTCCACTCCATCCAGCTGGTATGAAGGATGTTGCGAACATGATACCTACCATTGCAGAACCAAGAACAGCTGAGTAATAGTGTCCTCATACCATCATGACTTCCTTTGTCCAAGAGAAGAGCTCATCGGTGAACGAGGAAAGACATGCAGAGACAACAAAAGAGGTTAGTTGACATGTGAACTTGAGCAATTCTTATATGAATTCTGTCCCTACCTAGCTGAAAAGTGCAGGAAGGCATTCACCAACAAGGCAAATGTGTTTACGCTGCTCCTGAAGAAACCAGAAGGGGTTGCTAGAAATTAAAAGTCTGGAAGAGTTTCCAGTCCTCATGATGCTGGAGGTATACCTTAGGGAATTATCCACTCAGATGGCAGTGAGAAAAGCAATGGGGCCGCAAGCAAAAATGCAACCCAGCACACAGTGTAATCCAAGAAAGCACTTTATTTGGGGAGCAATGTTTCTGCTACTAGTGCAGCATTTCCCAAGCTTGAGAAAGGCTGCATTAGCAGCTGAATAATCCACCCCCCCCATAAAGTGCCTTCTTGGATTACATGGTGTGCCAGGTCCCATTCTTTTCTTGTTGCTGTACATTGATGGTTCTTCTAGAGAGCTATTGATCACCCCCAATCTATATACAGATACAGAGTGACAAGCTTTTATCAAAAGCTTCTGAGATGTCATGTACCTCAGGTAGAGAACAGACCAAGGGAGAGACTTCAGTTTTGTTGAGTCCACAGCTAAATTAACACCACTGGAACTGAAAGGCGATGCAGCAAATGCCAAGATCTGCGGAGCACAATTCTCTGTGATGAAGTATTTTGAGAAGCATGAGAGGATGAAAGTTTAACGTTGGGTCCACTTAGTTGACAGTTAAACTATATTGGGGCCATTCAATGAGACAGCTACAAATACCAGATGTTCTTCACCAACAGAATCAATCCAACATGCTACACTGGCACATGATGATGATAGATTTTAGAAGACTTCAGTGTTGCAGAAATCATTACAAGGGGAGGCACTCCCAAAGAACTTGAGGAAAATTATGAATGACAAAAAAGATCTTGATTCTTTAGACACCCAGTGAAAGATTGGCCAAAGAAGTCAGCAGCTGAGGTCACTGCCAACCACTGGCGTACACATCGCATTACATTAGGGTGTGCACCCATGGTATATTAATTGAAAACTTATATTCAAAAGATTTTGCACAAAATGCACATTTTTCACTAGAGATAATAAGCCTGTAATCAGAGATTTTTTTTGTTATTAAGTTTTTATGTTATTCGTCATGAACCAGATAAGGGACATCTAAAATGTCAATGTAGGAGGTGAAACAGGACCTCTTCAACCAACATTAGGATGTGCCTAAAAATACTATGAATCAACCCGAAATACAAAATAACTCATAAAAGCGAAATACAAAGTGATCTGAAATACCGTCCGTCTGAAAATATGATTTGTCTGAAAGACGTAATAACTCGTAACAACGAAATATGAAGAGATCCGAAAAATGAAAACCCGGTGCCTGAATTTTCGGATCGGTCCAAAAATACGAATCGCGGTAATAGAATGAACAACCCGAAATGAAAGAAAAAAAAAAAAAAACGGAATGAAATGAATGCTCTGAAAAGGAACGAAAAAAAATCCGAAATGAAACAAAAAAAATGGTTGTGCACAAGTCTACTTCAGAGAAAGGCATTCTTCACAGTGGTGACAATAATTCAAGCAAGGAACTTGGAAAACACAGGAAGAACTAGCTTCAAAGAAGGAGGTCCTGATAGAAAAGACAACCTTGACAATACTACTTTTGACAATACAAGAAACAAAGCACAGTCAAACAACACTAGTGAGAACACGGTCAATGTAATTGGAAAATTAATGGATGCCAACAGATTCCGTAGCCTGACCAGACTGATTAGCGTCATCTGCTGGGTGAAGCATTTCAATGGAAAATGGTTAGAAGCTAAAGGCCAGAAGCCAAAGTAAATTGAAGGTGATTTCGAAACGTGAAGCTACCCTCATTGTTCTAACAGTAGAAGAACAAAAAAAAGCATTGGGAGGTCTTTTTCTTGCAGCACAAAAAAACAAAACCTTTCCTGACACCACACTAAGCAGGCTAGAAGTATTCAAAGAAAAAAACTCAAAACTATTACGGCAGAAGCCAAAACTTCAGCAAGGACTGAACTGCAGTCTTAAGACTACCTTACATAGCTTGGATATCTACATTGCTGGCAGAAAAAGCACATAATGTTAATCATGAAGAGGTAGTGGACACTCCATAGAATGAGAAAAAAGTATGGGTGATGAAAAGCTGAAGACTAGCCAAAAAAAGTTGCAGACAGCTGCAGGACCTGCAGAAAAGCAAAAGCTAAGCAGTGCCAGCAAGTAAACGGTGATCTTCCACCTGAAAGAGTAGGACCAGCTATACCCTTCGAATTTACAACATTAGATGTGGGAGTGGACGATATATACAAGATGTCAAATATAACCATTGGGAGAAGCCAAAAAATAGTGCAGAGGCACAAAAATTGGCCAATCAGAAGAAAGAAGCCTTGTGGAAAGTGCAAATATGATAATAAAGCAGTCAGTCAATATGGACGCACAAGACAGAGCAGAAGTATGGAAAGAAAGATCATTAACGTGATCAATGGCAAAGCATTAAGACCAGGCATAGAGGCTAGCTCTCAAACCCATGACTGGAATGGCGAAATCCGTATGTAGCATGCAGCAGATCGAGACTCCCTTCCATCACGAGCATAACTGGAGTTGTTGGAGACAGGATAGGAGTACAGTCCTTGAAAGGTTCAGAGCTGGACCCGTGTGTGATAGCAAAACAAATATAGCAAAATAACTCAACACTATCCATAGTGTAGGATTTATGCACGTATAGTAAACCCATCTAATAATAAAATACTACACATATCATTTATGTAAAAATTACTAAAAAAGAATAATGAAATAATAAGCATAACATTTATTTGAAAAATAATAACATCATTTACACATAACATGAATTTGATAAATAAATAATATAATAATCATAACATTTATTTAAATGCATAGCTGACATAAAAGGTTGAGAAAACAGAGATATATTGTGTTCAATGAAGGCTAAACGTGTCTTACAAAATGTCAACGTACAAGGTTTTTTACAAGTAGCAGTCATACTTCAGCCTTATTCATCACCAAGGTTAACACACTTATTCTGAAGAATACATGGGTTTCCTTACATCATAGAAAGCACAAGATGATGCTAATATGTCACAATTTTATTGCTGTTAATCTGATTCCAGGCACGTGTGCTGCTGAGGGCTTTGAAAGTGCAAAAACGCCAAGCGGATGCATCAACCACTATATGTTCTTATTGGAAGGGGTACAAGGTAACTCTGCCTACTAACCAACAGCCCCCAGCCCCATGGTACTGGAGAGTTGACCCCTTCAATTCAACACTTTTTAGCACTTTCCTTTATATTTGATCAAACCATCATTTTCCTTTTATCTTATTCTGTGCTCCTCTGCACCTGCAATATACTATTCTTACAAGCCTGCCGTTGCCACATTCAGCTCAGTCCTCGTGCTCAGGTCCACAACAATACATGCAGGTCAGAATCTCGTTTTCTCATGTGCTAAATGCCCCTTTTTATGAGTGCCAAATGAGTGTGGAACTTTTCAAATAACACCAGTCTGAAATGCCCTTATCACAGTGGATCAGTGACCATCACATGAGTTATAGAGGTTATACAGGTTTAGTTAACCCATAATTCTGCTTACCCAAATGCTTCACAATGGCAGTCTACACATAGAACGGCTGCTTAATCTTACATTTAGCTTCAAATTCCATGTTTCAAATAAGTGTTATGCTAATAAATAGTACTTGGGAATTAAAGATCTTGGGGGGAAAAAGTGCTTATTTGTATGTAGTTTCTTAAGCCATAGTGACCATTAATGTACCAGGATGTGTGGATTACATACAGTACTTATTAGGTTTCACTGAGAATAGATACACCGATCAGCCACAACATTAAACCATTGACGGGTGAAATGAATAAAAGTGATTATATCGGATTGAAAATTGCATTGAGGGAGAGCAGACGCATGCCGAGGAGCTCTGCCGATATTTGGCTTTTACTGCTGACTTTATTTGCGACCCTCTCATCCAGCATTATATCTTTGCTGAGCCAAGGACCCTTAGATACGCTGGGGCACCCTGAGTTGCAGTTTCCCGATCGTTTGCTGGTGTGTTTCTGCTCCAGCGGGTCTCGGGCCTAGTTTGGCCTACTCAGACCGGGGAGTTTCCTGACGCTCGGAGCGGAAGTGGTCGCGGGCCGTGGACATATTACTTACCCCTGGAGAATGGGTAAGAAGAACTTGAGACCGGGAGGAGAACCAGAGACCACTCGTCGGCGCCAGCAAGATATCAGGGAGTCGCTGGGAGGCAGATATACTGTGGCAGGTTCGACCACCTTACCCCCAGGCTTCAGCTCCTCAGAGGATGACACGTGGTCCCTGGGACATGAGACTGCTGTGGACTGGCTGGATCAAACCCCCCGAGAGGGTGGCCGGGTGACGCTGGGCCCAGCTGCGAAGAGGCCCTTGAGACTCCCTCCATGACTTCGCAGGGAGGCTCTGAGGAGGTCCTGCTCCTTCCTGGCGGGAACAATGTGTCGCCGCATCCCAGGGTCGTCTCTCCGAGTCGAGTCTGGAGCAAGCAGATGCCGGGTGCCTCTGGAAGAATGGGGTCACCCTTCAGGTAATGACTTAATTTTGGCTCCCCCTGATACTGATGCCACTTCTTTCGCAGTGACAGACGACGCGCGACCAACGACAATGGGCAGTTACCGAAGTTTTTTGGCTGAGATTAGATCTAAGTGGTCTGCTGCGCTGTCTGGGGTACGATCTGAAGTGGAGGAGCTACGTTCCCAAGTAGTGGCGGTTCGGGAACAGAATGCAGATATGGTAGCGGAGCAATCTGTCCTTTTGTCTCAGATGGGTGAACTGAGAGGTCAGGTTGACCTCCTGACTTTTACAGTGGAGACCCTTGAATCCAGACACCGCAGACGAAACATCCGGGTTCGGGGGGTCCCAGAGTCGGTACCCCTGTCGGAGCTACTCCCTTATGTGACTCGAGTGACACACCAGATATCTGGGCCTTCTGCCGCCGAGACAGGCATGTTCAGCTCGGTGTTCAGGATCCGTAAGGCTGCGACGGCCCCTCAGAGTGCCCCGAGAGATGTCATTGTAGTCGCTAAAGACATCGCTGTGAAGACGCGAATTATGTCTGCACGGGCAACAGTGCAATTTGACGGTACATCGCTGACACTCTATAATGACCTACCATTCTTGACCCTGCTGGCGAGACGACGGTTTCGGGACGTGACGGCTTTTCTCCGACGTAGGAAGGATAAATACCGATGAGGACTGCCCGGATCTCTTGTAGTGGCATACGGAGCGATAACCCTTGTCATCTCCGAACCAGCTGAGGCCTGGCCGATACTGGCTGGAGCGGGACTCTCCTTGGAATCGGCGGACACTTCACCTGGTTGATGACCTTTTTTCAGGATATGAATCTGACAACACGTTTTTGTTGGGATACTGTTCCCCCACTGTTGCGTTGTGTCCCCGTGACATGGTGACACTTCCTGCGGATCTACATGTTTTCTGCACCAGTTTTTGCGTGTGTGTGACTCAAGAGACTGCAAGAGTTTCTCTCGAGTTTTTTCCCCCTCCCCCTGCATTCAGAGACGACGTAGTAAATTTTTGAGGACGTTTTGCCCTTTTTGATTCTCTCCCCAGCCCCAGCCCCCCTCCTATCTTTTTTTTCACGAGCAGAGTATCTTTATTTCAAGATGTTAAACTACCTTATACGTGAACCCTCCCCTTTATAAGAGTTCCAGATGGTTGAGGATTACCTAGACTTTTGCGTTACCCATTCCCCCTCCCCCTTTTATATATTTTATATGATATGTATCGCTGAGACCCCCCTTATTTGGGAATGTTTATTGTTTTTCTTATACCGTATCTTTGACAGTTTTAGATGGTGCTGCATGGCTCCTACTTTCTCTGTTTGTATGCAGACTTACAAAATAAAAAAAATTTAATTCAAAAAAGTGATTATATCATCACAATGGCAGCTGTCAAGGGATGAGATATAGTAAGCAGAAAGTGGATGGTCAGTTCTTGGATTTCATGTGTTGGAAGCAGGAAAAATGGGCCAGCGAGTGAGTTTGACAAGGGCCAAATAGTGATAACTAGATGACTGTGTCAGAGCATCTCCAAAATGGCAAGTCTTGTGGGCTGTTCTTGGTATATAGTGGTTATTACCTACCGAAAATGGTGCAAGGAAGGACAACTGATGAACCCGGCATCAAGGTCATGGCCACCCAAGACACATGTGGAGCGAAGGCTAGCCAGTCTGGTCTGATCACACAGAAAAGCTACTGTAGCTCAAAAGAACCTAATGCTGCATATGATAGAAAGGTGTCAGAACACAGTTGACAAGTACCACCTCCCTAGAGATTTTTGCAGACCATGTGCACTCCTTCATGGCAGTGGTGTTCCCTGATGGCAGTGGCCTTTTTCAGCAGGATAATGCACCCTGCCACACTGCAAAAATTCTTCTGGAGTGGTTTTAGGAACATTGCAAAGACTTCAAGGTGTTGCCTTGGCCTCCAAAATCCCCAGATCTCAATACGATTGAGAATCTGTGGGACGTGCTAGAGCAACAAATCCGGTCCATGGAGGCACTACTTTGCACCTTGCAGTACCTAAAGTATTTGCTGATTGTGTCTTGGTGCCAGATACCACAGGACACATTCAGTGGTTTGTGGAGTCGACACCTCGATTTATCAGAGCTGTTTTGGCAGCACGAGGAGGACATACATGATATGAGGCATGTTACATAGATATATTACATAGTTACATAGTTACATAGGCTGAAAAAAGACATGCGTCCATTGGGTTTAGCCTCTCACACATCACCTACTGCTGTTGATACAAAAGAAGGCAAAAAATCCAGTCTGAAATGCTTGCCAATATGCAACATACTGGGAAAAAAATCCTTCTTGAACTCAGAATGGCGTCAGATTTCTCCTTGGATCAAGAAGCTTTTACCCTCATGTTAAATATTATAACCCTTAATATCCTGTGTCTGCAGGAAGTCATCCAGTCGCTTTTTACAAGTCTGTACAGTCTCTGACCCAACCACCTCAACAGGCAGAGAATTCCACAGCTTTATTGTTCTCACCATAAAATAACCCTTCCTATGCTTTAGGCTGAATTTTCTTTCTTCCAGTCTAAATGGATGACCCCATGTCCTGTGTATAGTCCTGTTAATGAATAGGTTATCAGACAATGGTTGATAATGGCCCCGTATATATTTATATATTAATATAAGGTTATCAGATCCCCTCTAAGGCGCCGTTTTTTTAACGTTGTGGCTTTAACGTTGTGGCTTATCAGTGTATATGCAAAAAAATGCTATTATTGCACAGCGATTTCCCTTTCTGGCTCCCTATTACTGTACCTATTCTGACTCAGCCGCAGTATTAGTGGTTTGAGTCTGAATAATATGGAGCGACAGAGAGATACCAGCAATGGCGTGGCATACAGCCACTGTCATCAGCTCTTGGAGTCCACAAGCCTCCATGGAGCCCAGAAGGACACTGCAAGCTTTGTGTAAGCATGCAATAGTGGGTTCGCACAGGAGGTCACGGAAGGACACTGGGAACTATTTATATCTATTCTTCCACTGGGCATGGTGAAAGGAAGGGCCGAATTGCACTGCCTTTTTCACAGTGGGAACAGAAGTCAGTATGTGATCTTTAGGGCTATTTTAATGTATTAAGTGATTTTGTAAAAGAAAAATCAAATAACACAGGGTTCAAGCAGTAGGGAAATCTTTCAGAGATACTGTCTCCAGAGGAGAAGAACAAGCCACCTTGGAATAGCTCATTCTTCTCCACCTAGGTGCAAATTAATAGCTCCTATACAAAATATAGGGGTGGAAAAGTGCCCATAGTGACTTATAATTCATGCCAGCAGTAAGCAGACTCATGTCATAAACTAATACTAAGCCATGTGAACTTTATTTTCAGACGGGGAAGTAGCAGTCTTTTATCATTAATGGTAGAATAATTTGTAATAAATGTTTCCAAAGTATTCTTATACCTAGTGATAAAGTGTTGCTGAAGTAATTAAATTAATGACATGGTAGAAATAATAGAAATACTATCAGGGTTATTCGTTGTGATGAGAAAAACTATATTCAGAAGCTATAAAACATATTTTGTATTTTCATCTTCTTTGACATTCACATGTGATACAGAGAAATCTCCACATGTTTTGACACATTTTGCTTTGAAACATGTTTTGCACTATATTATCCTAACCTGTACATAAAGGAAACATGAATTCATGAAATAAAATGACAGTGCTATTGATCCTTATGTGCATTTGATAATGATACACTTTTAATGTACTGATGATTAGAAGTTATCCCAGTTTACTAAGAGGCAAAGTGTGGAATTGCCCTGCAAAAACAACAGTCCAATTGTCATTAGAAATCCAAATATTAGCATTGCTAAGTTCTCATTTAATAATGCATTCTATTTAGCTATTCGGAGCAACAACATTTGTTACTTGAAAGGACAGAGGTACCAATAGACTTCACAGAGAAGCATACATTAGGGGTTATTCAGAGATGCTTTCTCGTTCCCTGCACTTTGGGGAATCAAAGATCCCCACCCTGCAGTGAATTCAGCATGCACCACAGGGTACCTGGAGTGCAGGGAAAACCCGCCGCAAACCCATCGAACACCTGCCGAACACCCACAGAAACTGCCGCAAAAACCACGCCGAACACGCCGGAAAAAGCCGATGAGCCGCCAATCACAGCGCAGATCAGCTGCCGGAAAAAGCTGACAAGCTGTCCAACGGGGTTAAAAATAAACAAACAGTATGCTTCTAAGTGTCAAAATTGAAACACTGTTTGCAAAAAAACTACTGAACGAAAATGCCTGGAATTTACGTATAAGATCCAATGAATGATAATAAAAAGGTCTGTTACAGAAAAAAAGAGAGACTTTAAAAGAAAAAAAAAAGGGAAAAAATATTTTGCAGAAAAAATCCCAAAAAAATCTATAAATAAAAAGACTTTTTACTACAGAATAAAAGAATAAACTGCTTATTAGATATTGAGTAAAAACGGGAATGTTTTTAACATTGAAGCCTATGGGGTTCTCCTGAATAAACCTGTCGAATGAAACCACCGAACAGCAGGGCACTTTGGCATATTTTCACTGCTGTTTGGTGTTCTCTGAATAGATTAACCATTGCTTCTCTATGGAGGATTTCACTGCCGTCGAACAGGCACCGAACTTGCAGGGGGTTTGCCAAAATTTGCCAAAATTTGGCAAACTGCCTGCTCTCTGAATAGCCGAATGGCTGCGAAATCTCACCATATGCTTAAATTCGCTGTCTGGTTAAATTTCGGGGCCAGATCAGCTCTCTCTGAATAACCCCTTTTATCTCCTAAACGGATTTGTGAAGTTCATTTAAGATTACCCTTTACGACGGGTCGGCAACCATGGCCCTCCAGATGTTTTGAAACTACATCTCTCTTTATACTCATTAGGTTGGCAGAGCCTCGTGGGAAATGTAATTCCAAAAGCCAAGGTTTCGGAACCCTGCTTTAAGATGAGAATGTGGAGAAACACTTTTAACTCTTGCAGTATTTTTCCGTGGGTCCATGCACACCTACACTATATTGCTAAAAGTATTCGCTCACCTGCCTTGACTCGCATATGAATTTAAATAACATCCCATTCCTAATCCATAGGGTTCAATATGACGTCGGTCCACCCTTCGCAGCTATAACAGTTTCAAATCTTCTGGGAAGGCTGTCCACAAGGTTTAGGAGTGTGTTTATGGGAATTTTTTGACCATTCTCCCAGAAGCGCATATGTGAGGTCACACACACTGATGTTGGACGAGAAGGCCTGGCTCTCAGTCTCTGCTCTAATTCATCCCAAAGGTGTTCTATCGTGTTGAGGTCAGGACTCTGTGCAGGCAAGTCAAGTTCATCCACACCAGACTCTGTCATCCATGTGTTTATGGACCTTGCTTTGTGCACTGGTGCAGTCATGTTGGAAGAGGAAGGGGCCAGCTCCAAACTGTTCCCACAAAGTTAGGAGCATGGAATTGTCCAAAATGTCTTGGTATGCTGAAGCATTCAGAGTTCCCTTCACTGGAACTAAGGGGCCAAGTCCAGCTCCTGAAAAACAACCCCACACCATAATCCCCCCTCCAAACTTTACACTTGGCACAATGCAGTCAGACAAGTACCGTTCTCCTGGCAACTGCCAAACCCAGACTCGACCATCGGATTGCCAGATGGAGAAGCGCGATTCGTCACTCCAGAGAACGCGTCTCCACTGCTCTAAAGTCCAGTGGCGGCATGCTTTACACCACTGCATCCGATGCTTTGCATTGCACTTGGTGATGTATGTCTTGGATGCAGCTGCTCGGCCATGGAAACCCATTCCATGAAGCTCTCTGCGCACTGTTCTTGTGCTAATCTGAGGGCCACATGAAGTTGGAGGTCTGCAGCGATTGACTCTGCAGAAAGTTGATGACCTCTTCGCACTATGTGCCTCAGCATCCGCTGACCCCATTCCGTCAGTTTACGTGGCCTACCACTTCGTGGCTGAGCTGCTGTCATTCCCAAACACTTCCACGTTCTTATAATACAGCTGACAGTTGATTGAGGAATATTTAGGAGCGAGGAAATTTCACGACTGGATTTGTTGCACAGGTGGCGTCCTATCACAGTTCCACGCTGGAATTCACTGAGCTCCTGAGAGCGACCCATTCTTTCTCAAATGTTTGTAAAAACAGTCTGCATGCCTAGGTGCTTGATTTTTATATACCTGTGGCCATGGAAGTGATTGTGGCCATGGACACCTGATTCTGATTATTTGGATGGATGAGCGAATACTTTTGGCAATATAGTGTATGCATGCCTGCCCACACACACTCAGACACACAAACAGACTTGTGCACACACACTTGCATGCACTACAGGCATATCTTTGCATTTTTTTGTATTTGTATAAAGTTAAATATCTTTTGGAAAGTGTTGTGTTTCAAGTTCTTTTTCTGAAGTCAGTCTTTTACCATTATCATATCATAACATTATAATTCTATTTGCTTAATTTAATTATCAGCTGAGCTTCATATTTTTGGTCATTTGCCGTGAGGACTGTTTGTTCATGGTAATGATTGACTTTTGCCACAAACAAAGGGTTTGGACTTTACAAACTATGTAACAGTCATTCTATATCACTTTCATCTTGTGTGCTTTACATAGATTTGAATACAGCTTTTTGAGCAGACTGCAAATGCAATCAGGCCACACATGACCACCGGCCATCATAAACTTAAAGAAAAATATGAAATAAACTTGTTTATTATTTATCATTATGAATAACAATGGACTTGCTGGTAGAATATAATGGTGATAGGTTATTAGGTTGGACAAATTGAAGGGAGAAGGTCTTGTTTAGTCTAATGTCAGCCGAACGCAGTGATCATGTCCGTGTCGGCGCACAGTTTAACGTCCGTCGTAGCATAGAATCATGATCAATAGAGACCCACACACAAAGTACGTGCACACCGAACTGCGCACGCACAACGCACGTGGCAAACGAACGCAAGTTAGGCAAGAGCGTAAAACCGCTACACAGACGTGCAAAGTGCGCCACGTCCGCGTACCGTTCTGTGTGAGTGATGAGATGTCAGACGCAGCGCATTTGGCAACGCCCAGCACCTTGACGCACAAAATGGCTTTTCATATCCTTTTCAAATTTTTATCATTTTTTATATTAATTTTATTTCCCATAGTTCCTTTTTTTTTCTACGTCCGTCAAAAAAACACGGACCGTGTGGTGTCTACATTATCTTCCGTCAGTACGTCTGTCCGTTATGCACGCACGCAGTGTGCGCTCAGACTGCGTTCATCTGACATTAGCCTTAGGGGTAGAGTTGTGGAGGGAGGGTTAACAAATACCTTTGTGAATAGGATAAGAGTAGGAATAGGATTATTTTCAGGTAAATTTGTGCAGTAGAGTACTAGGATTGAAAATAAACAGTAGGAAGAGCAACATGTAGCAAAGTGTGGGTGTTATATTCGATATGGAGGCAGAATAGTGTGGGTGTTATATTCGATAAGGAAGCAGAATAATGGAGACATAGGGATATAATGAAGAATGAGAGGTAAGTATGTCCAAAGTAAGGTTTATGACAGCGTAGAACAAGGCTTGTCAGGGTCAATACAGAACAGTGGTTTTCGAATATGTGAGAGTGAATTTTGAAGGAAAATTGTGTTTTTTGGGACTTTTGTGATGCACTGTGAAGCGGATATGTTGACTATTGAAAAAATGAATATTTAAGTTGCAGAATGGAAGATACAGTATATGTTTGTCATAGAGGAGATTGTATGCCATAAGTAAAGGGAAAATGAAGAGGGCGGTGGGCAATAGCAGGTTGTGAAAGGGAAGGTAGCATTGATGGTCAATGGTTTGGAAGTCCTCTGTTGCATGAAGTGTAGGGACGTCCATTAAACAGTATGGTCAGCTGAGATGTGGATGTCGTATGTAAAAAAAATGTATTGAAGCAACAATTGGAGATCACATGATGTGGAGAGGTGGTGTAGATGAAGACATGGAATGAATCAAGAACCGAGGCATGTGGAGTGCCTACAGGATGAGAAGTGGATGGGGTTTTCAGTTGTTATAACAGACTTTGTAGGAAAAGTTGGAAATGTAATGAGTTTACAATATGTTCGAAGAATCGGGTTGAGTACAGAATCAAACCAGTAAGGTTAGCCAAAGGGTAAGTAACAGTTGGGATGAACAGTATAATATAATATTAATTTGATGTTATTGTTCATGTAATTAGTCAGATTGCACCTCATTCATACATATCTTTAAAAAAAGATGAGTTTTAAATACCTAGGGGTTTATGTACTGACAGATCTCACTCAACTTTATTCTCTAAATATTAGCCCTATTCTCACCCAGGTTAAATGATTAATTACCAGATGGGGCATCTGCCCCTATCATTCATAGGTCACTGTAACCTGCTTAAGAAGGTAGTATACAGCTAGAACTGTTAAAAACCTACTTGTGGTATGGAGTCCCTTTGTGTGTCACCTTCCCTCTTCTTCGTCAATCCTTGAGCTACACAAAGTGGTACCTAATGCAAGTGATCTGTGGCCAGGGTCCACTCCCTGATTCTTCCTTTCCCATCCACTCTACCACAATTTTTACCTGTAATTAATCCCAAAGGAGCCATCCTTCACCTTCCCTGTTTTCTCCCCCTTAAACACATCACGGAAATAACCCCCCCTGTACTTACTCGATTACCGTACAACGGTTATGTTTTCTGTGGATACTTTTGTATATTTTAGAGCCTCTGCCATTTCTTCTGATGTATTCTTGAATGTCACTAAATCTCCTGTCTACCGAATTAAAAATGTGTTGGATTTAAATCATGATTACTGCTGCTTTATAATTGTTCCTAACTGTATTTGAATGTACTCTAAATACACTATTACTTTGCGACTGTTTCCTGTCACGGTGATGTTTTTACCACGTTCAGGATGTTTTGTCCCTATTCTTTATTGAGGCTGTACTAATACAACAGAGTTTAGAAAAAAAGTTGAATTTTAGTTATATGATTGACAGAAGGTAACACAACCAATACATTTTTCTCCTTTACAGGTGAGAAAGGAATACAGGAAAAATTTCCGCTCATCTGCAACAAAGAAGCTAGCTAACTTTATCTACTTGAGAATAGTGAGTTGCTCATGAAGTGGAGTCTGTGATTGCCCAACCAACACACAGTAGCAGACGGTATATCTATATATTTTTGGCCCAGAATCTAATTATTTTTGTTTGTCTAATTAGATTCAGAAGTTTCTTCACGGATTAAAAGTTCACCTCACATCCATGTCACCATTAAACAAAAAATGGACAGGACCCAAATACAAGTTCCTTGCACCCGCAAGCAATGAACTCCAGAGGATATTCCAGCTCTGGAAGGTTAGAGTTAGAAATATTAAAATCTGTGTCATTATTAACCTTTTTATTGCTTTTTCCCAATCTATATCTTTGTATCATGTTGTTATGTCTTTCTATTTCTATATTATTTTCCTCTTGAATTTGTGAGTATGATATCTCATCTTTGTGTATAATGCATAGCAGCATCAGAGGTTAAGACCCATATCTGTAGTTCGAATAGGTCTCTGTTCCTTATGTAACGTCTCTGTTTATGCAGCAGATAAAACATCATCTTCACTCTTGAGCGGAGGCTGAACTGCATTTGCTGTGGATGCACTTTTTTGTCATACCAGTGGACTTCACATTTTAATATTTGCTGTTCTCCTTTGATAGTGTAAGAAGTTCATGGAACGTCTCAACCCGCAACGCAAGGCTTTGCTTCAGGATAAACTAAGTGCCAGTGAACTTTTCAGTGGCAAGAAGAAATCATATCCTGCAAGGTGAGATTTCTTAAGCCAGGGGAGTTATTCTGTGGGAGGTTTGTGAACTTATAAACTCTTCATTTCCAGGTTAGGCTGGGGTCAGACGAACGCAGAACTAACGTGCGTTGAGCCGCACTTTATTACGGCCGTAGTAGCAGCAAATGACGGCCAATATACAAAGTACGGCCGCACGAAATTCGGCCGCGCAACGCAAGCGACAAACGAACGCATTTTTCGAGAACGTGGAACCGCTAGTACTGACGCACAGAGTGCGCTGCGTCGGCATAGTGGCGTGTGTGCGTGATTAGGAGACGTCAGACGCTGCACATGTCTGGCCTACATCACGTCCATTTAGGTTTTATAGCTCCGTCAAAAAATACGGCCGACATTGCGCATCGTATGACCGCTATTGCGTCTTCTGTGAAAAAATGCGTTCAGACGCATCAACGCACTTTTTGACGGTAGACGTGAAAAATGCTTTCGTCTGACCCTAGCCTAACTCGAGGAACAAGGAAACCAGTGGAAAAAATATACATGACTTCAACAAAGTAGAAATCTAGTGTGAAAATTGCAAGTTGATAAACAAGATGTTTACAAACATTCTCGCAATAAAATGAAAGACTCAACCTTATCACAGTTATAAGTATGGGGGCTCAAACTTGCTGTTTTAGTTCACTCAAACATAATAATGAAAAATACAAAGTATAGCTGGCCCAAACACTAATTTTATCCTGAAAAAGTCACAAGAAATAAAATGTTGAGTCATTGTAAACTCAGAACTGCCAAGGACCAATTGTAAGCCAAGACAACTGTAAGATGTGTTGAAAATATCAAAAGATATTCATGTTTAAAACATGAAAACCCACACAACCCAGGCAAGTCCATATAAGAGAAAAATTGAACCCCCTTCGTGACGGTGGATGAAAACAGTCTTTATGTCACAATACTATGTGGTCATTGTGACAGCCAATCACAATGACCACACTGTGATGACATGGATCAGCTGTGCTGACCTGCCTCACTTTGGAGGCAGTCGGCAGCCTCGGTCCCAGAGCTGTACCAGCTTCTGCAGGGAATTATACCTTCTTCAGCCGATGAGATGCCAGGACGCACTGGTCCTCTCAGGACACAGTACATCATTCATTTATGTTTAAATATTTTAATTAATCTGTGAAAACCAATTCATGATTTAGTGAATAATAAATTTCCCATTTTTTTATTGGTAGAACAATTTTTTGTTTATTATTTCAATAAACATTGGCTATACAATGAGATGTAACAATAACAGAAAAGTAATGGAATGTAATCAGTCAGTAATTCATCAAACCAGCATTGGGGTAACCAAAACATAATACAAACACAAAAAAAGGGTGAATGACTAACTTGAACCTGAGGTCTACAAATTTAAAACCTAGTTTGTATTAAATATATTAAAACGAATGCACATAAAACAAAAAGGGAAAAGGAGGGAAAAGTGGCAAAAATAACAAAAAGAGAGGGAAGTCTCCACAGACAGTGCACCACACATGTAAAACCACCAATGGTCTAAAAATACATGTAACACCTAGTAATACAGTGTAGTGGTTTATACCAGTGGCTGTTGGAGGTTAATCCAGTAAAAATAAGAGAAGCAGACCTTCGAGGGTCCACAGGTATAGCAAAGATAGAAAGGAGACTACCTAGCTCCAACATTCATATAGCCCCCTTTTATTTTTTGTAATCTACCTGAACAGCAAAAAGATCAGTCAGACTGTGAGCGCTCGAAACAGTTGGCCAAAAAGCATCAAGTTCACAGGTTTAGTTTGCAAATATAATAATAAATAAATAAATATATACACACATATATACAGGGTGTGGCAGAAATAACTCCCAAATTTCAAACGTAAATAACAAAGCAATGCAAAACGACAGAGTAGTGTTTGCCATTTATGTCACATACATTGTTTCGCCATGGCTGTGGCGCGCATGACCACCTCGTCAGGACTAGTCAGTCGCTAGCATGGCATGGCGTGGAGTGGAGAGCATCGAGGTTTCGTGATTGAGACTTACTTAAAAAATGCGGACTCTGTTACCGCAACACAGCGTTTATTTCGTAGACACTTCAGGCTAGGTCGACATGCGAAAGTTCCAGATAGGAAAACCATTCTATTGTGGGTCAGAAATTTAAGAAGAACGGGTTCGAGTGTTAAAACGAAGCCGCCTGGTAGGCCTCGTAGTGTCCGAACACCAGAGAATATCCGTGCAGTGAAACATGCTTTTACGCAATCTCCTCAACGTTCGGTCCGTAAGCATGCAATTGCTATGGGACTCTCGGACCGCACCGTAAGGAGAATTTTACATACAGAGATGAAGTTCCATCTGTACAAAATGGTAGGTGTGCAGGAACTCCATGAACGTGATTGGGCCAATCGCAGAGCGTGTTTTGAGACTATCATGAAAGCTGTTGCAGCTGACACCAGTCTACTGGCTAGTGATGAAGCGCACTTCCATCTGTCAGGCTACGTCAATAAACAAAATTTTCGGTACTGGTCCGTAACCAATCCTCAACAGATCCTTGAGCGCCCCCTCCACAGCGAACGTGTTACTGTTTGGTGCGCTGTCGCTGATTTTGGAATTGTAGGCCCATACTTTTTTGAAGAAGAGGACAGAAGTGTGACATTAACATCTGATCGTTACGTACAGCTGCTACGCAACTTCCTGCAGCTGACTCTCAATGACCTAGGGAAACCTGCTGTGTGGTTCCAACAAGATGGTGCCACTGCACACACAGCCAGGGCATCGATTTCCTCAGAGAAATGTTTCCATGGCGTCTGATTTCCTTACAGGGTGATGTTCCGTGGCCAGCCCATTCCCCCAATCTCGCCCCTTGTGAATTCTTTCTCTGGGGATACCTGGAGGCGCGCGTCTTCCGTCGTAAGCCGCAAACACTACATGACCTGAAAGCTGCCATCCGTGACGAAATCGAGGCAATACCACAAGACATGACCAGGAGGGTCATGTGGAACGTCAGGGAGAGACTTCAGATGTGCATAGAAAAGGACGGTCGTCATTTGGATGATATCATTTTTAAAACCTAGTGTGTATGTGATGTAAATGGCAAACATTGCTCTTTCAAACTGCGCAATAAATTTCTGAATGTCGTTTTGCATTGCTGTGTTATTTACACTTGAAGTTCGGGAGTTATTTCTGCCGCACCCTGTATATGTGCATTTCGCTGAGACATTCAGTGTCGTCAGGAGTAAGAATAGAGTAATATGGTGTGTGTGATTGGCTGTCACAGTATTCTTGGGGCCAGTTAAACACGCATATGCTCAAACTCTCCCAGTGCTGTGACTCGTGGCACACCAGTCCCATTGGGATGTACCCGTATGGTGCATGTCCTTAATGGTATTTAACCCATGACATACTGGTATGTTTGGTGTCAGAAAAGGGTTAAGGAGAAGTAGAACATTAAACTGAGTCAGCATGCAATGACATATAATGTACCATCAAAATATTCTAATCAGAATTTCTAAAACTCAAAAAATGTCTGTAGTGTCAGGATCACAGCCAGTTGGAGAAAGTGAAATTAGAAATATTTAATAGTTAATACTATCTTTAAACAGAAAGCCATGTTAGCCTTGTTTTAATGAGAACGGAAGCATGAATCAACTAGATTTATGTACCAAAATGATCACTTTTACAGGTTTTGTACTAAAATCTACCAAAAGTACCCTGTCAGATTACATCGTGTAGTGGATGGAAATTTAAATGAGGATTTTGATTCTAATGAGATTCTAATGAGATTTCTATTACCTTTTTAATTATTTATTCTGTCACCAGCGTGTTCTGTGCCTGTGTGTAATGAAATGTAAAAATCAGGGAATCAAAATTAAATAAGCTGAAGTAAATCAATATAGGCGGTGCTCATAAATGCTTTCAGTCTGTTTAAGCCATTTTTAAAACCCTCTGAAGGTTTCAAAATTAAATTTTTGTAAAAGCTAACACTTATTTGTTTCCTTGTAGTGTCCCCAGACCTTTCCAGGGAGATTACATTGGAATACAGAGCAACCCCAAACTTCAAAAGCTTTCTACCGCTGTTCCAGGCACAGTGGTTGTAGCTGCCGCAATTCAGAAAATCAACAAAACTGATGGGAAGGTAAAGCACTCTTCATACAATGCAAACGCAAAATCAGTAACTTGTACTGTGCAGGACATCTAGCAGTGATGTTCAATAGCAATACAGACTTCTGATATCTCTATAATTTGATCCCTTATCAATGTATAAATGAGTAATGCATCAGTATATGTATGTATGAATATATATATATATATATTATTATTATTATTATATTATTATTATTATTATTATTATTATTCTTTATTTATAAAGCGCCAGCATATTCCGCAGCGCTGAATATGAATATATATATATATATATATATATAGATAGCAAGGATGCAAGCACTCATGGGATTTGCAGAAAAAGTTTTCTTTAATGAATCCAAAAAGGTCAACGTTTCGGCTCTTTACAGAGCCTTCATCAGGACAAATATACATACAACCCAATCCTGTGTCCATATATATGGACACTCCAATTAAACAACAATCACCAGCCCCCTCCCACTGAAATCATCCTCCAACCAGTGATGAGAAAACGTCCACAATCCCAACAACATGTGTGCAAGGAAATTAGCACTAAGCGCCCACAATTAGTGTCAGACAGACAAGCATCAGTCTCTTAACGACCTAATAATGCACCATCTGATGTTTCATTTCAAGCGCCAGCAGGGCATTCTTACCCCCGCCACTTCAAACTCTTGCAACAAACCAGGTGAAGGAGATTGATCTCCAGACGTCTCTGATCCCGGAAACCACCACGAGTACCTGTCGGCGCTCTGCGCCGTATAAGCACGCCGGACCGGTTGCCTAGGCAACCACAGCGTGTTGCCTCGGACGTAACCAAGAAACACTTGGCTCGGTCCCGCCCCCTCTCAGACTCGTGGTTGAACAGGATAATCTACAGGGGAGGGAGAAAAACATTACCCTCCTTAAAAACAAATGTAAAAGTACAAGCAACGACTAATGTGTGCACGCAGCAGATGGCTCAGGCCGGCACAGATTGATTATTAAACCCCACATTAGGAACTACCCTGCCGATAATATCAGTATATAGATTGATTTTAGATTTTGGATTTTTACTTCTTAATTTTTAATTTTGACATTTTTACAATATTTATAAAAAGGCCAGGAGGGAGTTTCTTTCATTCAACCCCCGAGGGAAAACGGTGTCCAAGCGATGAATCCATCTTGCTTCTCTCTGAAGGAGAATCAAAGCTCGATCTCCCCCCCGCCTCGGGGGTGGGACATGGTCTATTGCCAAGAATTTCAACGAGGACATGGGGTGACCAGACTGAAAAAAATGTCGGGCCACCGACTTGTCCGACCTGCCATCCCTATATGCGGTCCTGATGTTGGATCGATGGTTGCGAATTCTTTCGCATAATTGGGTTGTGGTTTTACCCACATAGGCCAAGCCACAAGGGCATAAGATCTTATAGACCACATATTCTGTCCTACAGGTAATAAAGTGTCTAATGAGAAACCGCTTCCCTGTATGGGGATGTCTAAAGTCACTAGACGGAGTCATATGGCCACAGGTAATGCAGCCTAGACATCTTTTGCAGCCCAGATTCCTAAATTTATTTTGGTCTGGGTCATAACTTTTAATGGGATCCGCCTTTACCAGAAGATCTTTTAGACTGCGGTTTTTGCGATAGCAAAACATCGGTTGGTATCTAAACGTTTCAGGCAAATTATGGTCTTTCTCTAGGATCGACCAGTTTCTCCTTACTACTGAAGTAATTCGTCTTGAGGCTGTGTCATACGTGAGGGGGAATTTGAATCTATCCGACTTATCTCTTACTTGCCTTGGAGCTCTTGTTCTCTCCAGAGCACCTGTTATCACCTTGTCAGAATACCCTCGAGAAGCGAATTTCCGACACATGTCAGAAATCTGTTCTTCCATAATGGTTCCATCGCTGTTATTCCTTATAACTCTCAATAGTTGGGAATAAGGCAATGATTGTTTTAAATGGTCTGGATGTGCGCTCTGTTGGTGAAGTAAGGTGTTGCGGTCTGTGGACTTAGAAAACAATGAGTAGTGTAGGCAGTTGTCTTTTTTAAAAATCCTTACATCAAGGAAATTGATGGAACTTTCACTGACTGTGCTAGTGACTTTAATTGGTGTATCTAGGTTATTTATGAGATGTTCAATCCCCCTAGCTTCTTCAACTGTGCCCCGCCATATTACAAAGATATCATCAATGAACCGCACATATTGAACAATGTTACCTTGAAACTGGGTTAAGATGTTATCGGTCTCAAACTTGTACATATACGCATTGGCTGTATATTATCCCCTGTAGATTATCCTGTTCAACCACGAGTCTGAGAGGGGGCGGGACCGAGCCAAGTGTTTCTTGGTTACGTCCGAGGCAACACGCTGTGGTTGCCTAGGCAACCGGTCCGGCGTGCTTATACGGCGCAGAGCGCCGACAGGTACTCGTGGTGGTTTCCGGGATCAGAGACGTCTGGAGATCAATCTCCTTCACCTGGTTTGTTGCAAGAGTTTGAAGTGGCGGGGGTAAGAATGCCCTGCTGGCGCTTGAAATGAAACATCAGATGGTGCATTATTAGGTCGTTAAGAGACTGATGCTTGTCTGTCTGACACTAATTGTGGGCGCTTAGTGCTAATTTCCTTGCACACATGTTGTTGGGATTGTGGACGTTTTCTCATCACTGGTTGGAGGATAATTTCAGTGGGAGGGGGCTGGTGATTGTTGTTTAATTGGAGTGTCCATATATATGGACACAGGATTGGGTTGTATGTATATTTGTCCTGATGAAGGCTCTGTAAAGAGCCGAAACGTTGACCTTTTTGGATTCATTAAAGAAAACTTTTTCTGCAAATCCCATGAGTGCTTGCATCCTTGCTATCTGTACCAAGTCCAGCCTTTGCTAAAGCACCGGGTGTGAGAGGAACTTCACTGTGAACCGTGAGTGCAAAGACCTTTTTGTTCATTCTGTACTATTGCTGGGATTTGGCGTAATCCCTGTTTTTTTTTGCACCGGCACAATATTGCGCTATTTTGAATAATTATCAAGGACATTACTTTTTTATGTACAAGCCGTGTACACTACTGCAAACGCTATAATGGATATGTTTTTGCAGCAAGCCGGCCGCATGCTGATCAAGCACACACATTACAATTCAGTGATGATGAGGCAAATGCCATCTTATGGTCCGCTTCTGGTATGGAGCTACAATGCCCAAAATCCTCTAAAGATCTTTTTTTCGAGCTGGTCAAACTTAAGAAAAAAGAGGTAGATCTGGACCTCCACGGTCTTTTTCTTTCGGATTACCACAGGGCTAAACGAATCCCTAGGGGGTTCAGAATCCATAATGTCCCAACTTTGGGACGATCCAAGCCTCAGGTGTGTAAGGAGTGGACAAGTGTGCTCAATAAATGTTCTTTAGACCTCATGCTGGTGGCCATAAAAGAAGTTAAGGAGGAACTAGTCGAAATTAAGATTAAGATCGTGGATTTTGAGAAAGAACATGCGACCTGGATAGGGTCAGCAGAAGGGCAGACGACCCTATGTAAGATCGAACAGGAAGTAATAAAATATAAAAATGAATTGATCCGTTTCAAAAAGGAGAAATTTGAAAAAGTCAAACAAGATTACCTGCAACATCGTGTATACCGCTGGCTAAGTGGAGAACCAAATAGGAGACCCTACAGAAATCCAAGAAACCGCATACGTAAACCCCGAGTGCAAACCATTGACGTTACCTCGGGGAGTCGGCATCTGATAACGAACCCCAAGTGGGATCCCAGGCATCCTCGAAGGATTTTTTTGGGGGTTCCAGACACCCAGAACCCTGGAGGTACGATGACACGCAGCCGCGGAAAAAATGCAGAAGAAGGCGAGTTACTAGGAGGGGGCGACAAAGCAAGTCGAAGTGGCATCAAAAACAAACCACCATTGAAGAAGTAAATCCCATATTCAACCTATCCAACCGGACTTTGACAGATGTGGAAACTGGTGTTCTTAGTAAAGGACTGTCCTTTGTCCCATCATCCAAACCTGATGCTTTCCAGTGGGATGTAGAACTTTACAAGTTCGGACGCACCCTACGTCTAGCTGATTTCTTTAGGAATGAGCCTACCGGTAATGTAACTCCATTTCGACGAAAGAGTCGTTTTGATCCCCTCTCCAATCAGCCGTCTATTAAAACGTTTCTACGACAGGTAAAGTCCGAAGTGAGTACACTCATGGGCCAACATGTGTCTAAACACAGTAATATTTCCAGACAAGAACGTGAAGCTATAAAGACCTTAGCTGATGATGCCTCTATCGTTATAAGACAGGCAGACAAAGGAGGGGCCATTACCATCTTGAACTATACGCAGTATGCGAGAGAAATGTACTCTCAGCTTTCAGATGGAGTTACTTACTCTTTGTTATCTGGTGACCCAACACGTGAGGTCATGGCCAAATTTGAAAAAAGTATCCAAAGAGGTTTCTCAGCTGGCTATATCGATGATGAACTGCTCCAGTACCTACTCAAACCTCACCCTAGGACTCCTGTGATATATGGGATACCAAAGATCCATAAAGATCCGGTAACTCCACCACTACGCCCAATTGTCTCGGCCGTGGGAGGTGCCATTGAGCCAACAGCCAGATGGCTTGACTTTTTATTCAAGAAACCGGTACAATGTATCCCCACGTGCATTAAAGATACCAACGATTTTTTTACAGAGACTTGGGGCAGTGATAACCAATTGTGATGAGGTAGTCTTCATGACATTGGATGTAAAGAGTTTATACACAGTGATCCCCCATGGGGGAGGGATTGAGGCCATGAGGTGGTTACTGTCTAATTCAGAGGCCTATGATGGCCCATGTGTTGAATTTGTTTTGGAGCTACTGGCGTTGGCTCTGGAAAATAATTATTTCAGGTTTGAGGATAAATGGTACCTACAGCGCACTGGTATGTCCATGGGGGCCGCGATGGCCCCCATGTACGCCAATGCGTATATGTACAAGTTTGAGACCGATAACATCTTAACCCAGTTTCAAGGTAACATTGTTCAATATGTGCGGTTCATTGATGATATCTTTGTAATATGGCGGGGCACAGTTGAAGAAGCTAGGGGGATTGAACATCTCATAAATAACCTAGATACACCAATTAAAGTCACTAGCACAGTCAGTGAAAGTTCCATCAATTTCCTTGATGTAAGGATTTTTAAAAAGACAACTGCCTACACTACTCATTGTTTTCTAAGTCCACAGACCGCAACACCTTACTTCACCAACAGAGCGCACATCCAGACCATTTAAAACAATCATTGCCTTATTCCCAACTATTGAGAGTTATAAGGAATAACAGCGATGGAACCATTATGGAAGAACAGATTTCTGACATGTGTCGGAAATTCGCTTCTCGAGGGTATTCTGACAAGGTGATAACAGGTGCTCTGGAGAGAACAAGAGCTCCAAGGCAAGTAAGAGATAAGTCGGATAGATTCAAATTCCCCCTCACGTATGACACAGCCTCAAGACGAATTACTTCAGTAGTAAGGAGAAACTGGTCGATCCTAGAGAAAGACCATAATTTGCCTGAAACGTTTAGATACCAACCGATGTTTTGCTATCGCAAAAACCGCAGTCTAAAAGATCTTCTGGTAAAGGCGGATCCCATTAAAAGTTATGACCCAGACCAAAATAAATTTAGGAATCTGGGCTGCAAAAGATGTCTAGGCTGCGTTACCTGCGGCCATATGACTCCGTCTAGTGACTTTAGACATCCCCATACAGGGAAGCGGTTTCTCATTAGACACTTTATTACCTGTAGGACAGAATATGTGGTCTATAAGATCTTATGCCCTTGTGGCTTGGCCTATGTGGGTAAAACCACAACCCAATTATGCGAAAGAATTCGCAACCATCGATCCAACATCAGGACCGCATATAGGGATGGCAGGTCGGACAAGCCGGTGGCCCGACATTTTTTTCAGTCTGGTCACCCCTTGTCCTCGTTGAAATTCTTGGCAATAGACCATGTCCCACCCCCGAGGCGGGGGGGGGAGATCGAGCTTTGATTCTCCTTCAGAGAGAAGCAAGATGGATTCATCGCTTGGACACCGTTTTCCCTCGGGGGTTGAATGAAAGAAACTCCCTCCTGGCCTTTTTATAAATATTGTAAAAATGTCAAAATTAAAAATTAAGAAGTAAAAATCCAAAATCTAAAATCAATCTATATACTGATATTATCGGCAGGGTAGTTCCTAATGTGGGGTTTAATAATCAATCTGTGCCGGCCTGAGCCATCTGCTGCGTGCACACATTAGTCGTTGCTTGTACTTTTACATTTGTTTTTAAGGAGGGTAATGTTTTTCTCCCTCCCCTGTAGATTATCCTGTTCAACCACGAGTCTGAGAGGGGGCGGGACCGAGCCAAGTGTTTCTTGGTTACGTCCGAGGCAACACGCTGTGGTTGCCTAGGCAACCGGTCCGGCGTGCTTATACGGCGCAGAGCGCCGACAGGTACTCGTGGTGGTTTCCGGGATCAGAGACGTCTGGAGATCAATCTCCTTCACCTGGTTTGTTGCAAGAGTTTGAAGTGGCGGGGGTAAGAATGCCCTGCTGGCGCTTGAAATGAAACATCAGATGGTGCATTATTAGGTCGTTAAGAGACTGATGCTTGTCTGTCTGACACTAATTGTGGGCGCTTAGTGCTAATTTCCTTGCACACATGTTGTTGGGATTGTGGACGTTTTCTCATCACTGGTTGGAGGATGATTTCAGTGGGAGGGGGCTGGTGATTGTTGTTTAATTGGAGTGTCTATATATATGGACACAGGATTGGGTTGTATGTATATTTGTCCTGATGAAGGCTCTGTAAAGAACCGAAACGTTGACCTTTTTGGATTCATTAAAGAAAACTTTTTCTACAAATCCCATGAGTGCTTGCATCCTTGCTATCTGTACCAAGTCCAGCCTTTGCTAAAGCACTGGGTGTGAGAGGAACTTCACTGTGAACCGTGAGTGCAAAGACCTTTTTGTTCATTCTTATATATATATATATATATATATAAAATGATGTATAGAATCACCCGCACTCCAGGATTTTTCACGCGGAGTGCGGGTGATTCTATACATCATTTTATGTCCAAGAGGCCTTCACCAAGCACCGGGTGTGAGAAGCAACTGTGAACCGTAAGTGCAGACCAAACTGACTGTGTTATTTATATATATATATATATAATTTATTATAGTGTGGAGGCTTTTTATCTCATTTTTTTGTCCTCCACCACAACCCTTGTAAATATATATATATATATATATATACCAGATTTATGGTTTATACATCACCAATCCATGTTCACCTCATGTGAGGCTCAGGCAGAGTGCAGTGAGTGACGAGTGAACAATAATATCTGAGATACAGGATGTCCTAAAACCTTTAAGGTCAAATGATGCCAATATTGGGAGTAGGTTATACTACATATTGCCCTTCAAGTAGATTATTGTTATTATCATCATTTATATAGCGCTAACAGTTTCCGCAGTGCTTTACAATAACTAAAGAGAACGATATACAGATAAATGGACATAGGATGAAAACAAGAGGTGTAGACGGCCCTGCTCATAGGAATTTACAGTCTAGAGGGATTGGGGTTGAGGAAGACCAGGGGAGTTTTACTGAATAACATCAGGGATCATTAGTGCCAGTGGTTTGGGAATGGTGGGGCTACAGAAGCACCTTCAATCATGCGCGAGCCGGTGAGCAGAGGGATGAGTTGCATCAGTGATGTGGCACGCTAATCTAAAGAGATGGGTTTTGACGGATTTCTTGAATGCCTGAAGATGAGGGGAGAGTTTGATAGGGCGAGGCAAGTCATTCCACAGAACCGGAGCTGCCCTTGAGAACTCTTGGAGGCGAGAGTTAACAACACGGGTATAGACAAAGGACAGGCAGCGGTCACCTGCCGACTGGAGTTGTCTAGATGGGACGTGCTTGCGGAGTAATGAAGACATGTAACACATTCCTTAAGCCACATATATATTACCTCAGACGCAATACAGGACATGGACAGCCTGCACATGGAGTGCCCAATGGATCCCGGGGTAACCAACTGCTCAGTAGATTCAGGGAAAACAAATGGGAGCCAGGCACATACCAATTATGAAGACACTTTAATTTGCAGAGGGACAGCGACATTTCGGCTGCTAGTGCAGCCTTTCCTAAGCCTTAGATGCTTTGAGAAAGACTGCAATAGCGGCCAAAATATCGCTTTCTTTCTCCAAATAAAAATGCCATCATATTAGACTCCCTCTAGGTTTTCTCTAGATATTTTACTTCAGAATCTGCCTCTTCTTCCTTTTTTTTCCCTCATGTAAGCAATCTTTTCTTCCTTCCCAATACCTTTTCTTATTCAAAAGAAAATGTTGATTTTCAGAAGGTTGATTTTTTTTCCACCAGGATTAAGTGTACAGTGAGGTGAATTATAATTGTAAAAAGATAGGTATTCTCTTCTCAGTCTACCATTCCATGAACATCTATGCAAAACTAAAGCTGATTGTGTACATATACAGCCTTCTTTCATTGCGGTTGAGGGCTTTGTCGAACATTTATTCCTTGGTTTTCCCTATTTTATCGATGATGTATTTTTCTGCATTCCCTACCATGATACTAAAATCCACAAAAAAATATTTACAACCCTGCTTTGTGTTCAGTATATAATGGCATTTTTGTATTAGATATGAACAATGAAGTTATCCAACTATCTATTAGTCATATATTCATCTATCTACTGTATATCCATCATGCGGTAAGAAAGCAGATTGTACAGCAAATGCTTATGCCGGCTTTTGAATATGGATATGTAGTGTATGCAGCTGCTCCGCAAACACACCTCTAGAAACTTACTACATCGTATAACTCATTCTGCCGCTTTTTGCTAGAATGTAACTACATGACCCACCATTGTGACATGTTAAAAGAGCTGAACTGGCCGTCACTGGAATCTAGACGCACCCTTCATCTTTCCAACCTGGTGTTTAAGAGCTTTTCTGGGAAGCTACCACTCTACCTGAATAGGCTGCTTCCCCCAGCAGTTTCCTCATCCAATAACCTCCGATCCAGGACCTGCAACATACACTGCAATACCACAATACAAAAAGACAGTGGCTCGACTTTCATTTTTCTACAGAGCTCCACAATTATGGAATAACCTCCCAGACACCATAACGTAACATAGTGAATATATTTATTTCTGTTAATCTGCATATTTATGTTGTTTTTAATATCTTGCATTTTAATACTTTGTACTTCTGTAACGACTGTAACAATTCAATGTTCTTGAACCCAGGACATAGTTGAAAACGAGAGACATCTCAATGTATCCTTCCTGGTAAAATCCTTTATAAATAAATAAATACAACTTCTTTGTTGCAAATCTGGGACTGAGTACTTTGTACTTAGTATTGCTCATGAGACGCAGATAAATTCTGGTATATTGCACTACAGATCACAAATCCCAAGTCTAACTGGGAAGATTTTGCACATCTTTTACAGAACACATTCTTAAAATGAATAAAGGCGCAGTACATAAACACTTAAATGTTTTTTAATGTAGATATCCATATTATAGAGAATCATTCAGTTATCTGATTATTTATTTTCTATCTTCATTCAAATGATTGTAGGGGACATCCATGTTGTTAATACTGACAAAAAGTCACTTAGCCATTGCGGACTCGAAAGGTTCAGTAAAGAACCTTGCCAAGCTGGATGAAATCGCTGGTGCTTCTACTAGCAAATTTGGAGACAACGTCCTTCATATTCAGTTAATTGTGGTAATGTATATCAATTCCTATCCGTTTTTGAGATTGAAGCAATTGCGGTAAGGAAGATGCTCAAAATCCGTTTGCTTCAGGCAGATATACACCTGAAATGCGTTAAAAAGAAATTCTGAATTATGATTATACTGGGTTCACAAGAACAAAGAAGGGCCTGTCGCAGGAACAGTGACGCTGTTGACCGGCATAATGGTAGAGCAATTTCATTAATTTCACTATGGAAAACGCAACCTTAAAAAAACATTTTAAGTGTAATTTCATTAATAATGTTTAGATGTTACAATTCTCTTCTGTATGTAACAGTACAGCTTGTTTTTTTGTCCATTATAAAATTTAATGCAAGGCAGAATTTAACCAAGGTGAGGTGTACAAGCGAGTGGGTTTCAGCACCCCTTTTGAAGTACATGTGGAGATGATTTGATGCTGCATACCATATACATGTTATAACATTATGGATCAGGAAAATCAAACAAGCATGCAAACTCTCAGAAAACGAACATTTACAATTATTTGTAAAGCTCTGCCATATTCCACAGTCCTATACAATATGTAGGACAAAATATAAAATTAACAAATACGTTTGACATACTGACAATGATAGGGAAAGAGGATCCTCCTAAAGACCTTACAATAGTTACATAGGCTGAAAAAATACATGCTTCCATCGGGTTCAGCCTTTCACACATCTCCTACTGCTGTTTAGCCAATAGAATGCGAAAAACCCAGTTTGAAGCGCTCGCCAATATGCAACATACTGGGGAAAAAATCCTTCTTGGCCCCAGAATGGCGTCAGATTTCTCCTTGAATCAAAAAGCTTTTACCCACATATTGAATATTATGTCCCTTAATATTATGTTTTTGCAGGAAGTCATCCAGTTGTTGTTTAAAAGTCTGTACAGTCTCTAACCCAACCACCTCAACAGGCAGAGAATTCCACAGCTTTATTAATCTCACTGTAAAGTAACCCTTCCTATGCTTTATGCTGAATTTCCATTCGCCCAGTCTAAATGGGTGACCTCGTGTCCTGTGTATAGTCCTATAAATTAATAGGTTTCCAGACAATGGTTTATAATGGTCCTGTATATATTTATGTAAAGTTATCAGATCCCCTCTGAGGCGCAGTTTCTCTAAACAGGTTTAAGCTTGTTAGATTTCCTCATAACTTAAACCTTCCATTCCCCTTATTAAATTAGTCACCCGTCTCTGCACTTTTTCTAGCACCATAATATCCTTTAAAACAGGTGCCCAAAATTGCACAGCATATTCAAGGTGCGGTATTAACATTGATTTCTAAAGAGGCAAAATTATGCTTTCATCCCGAGAGTGAACTCCCCTTTTAATGCATGCCAATACCTTGCTGGCCTGGTTGACTGCTGTTTGACATTGGGCATTGTTACTTAGTTTGAAGTCTATGATTATTCCCAAATCCTTCTCCTTCTTTGATTTCCCTAACTCAATACCATTTAGGGTATAGGTTACATACGTGTTCTTCACTCCAAAATGCATACCTTAGCATTTATACACATTAAATTTCAATCAAAGAGGACTGGGGTGACATACTGAGGGGAGGGTAAATTTAGCAGTGTGTAAGAAGTAATGGGATGCATGGAGGCTGCGTGGGGAGATAAATCAGTTAATGACCAAGGGTGGGATTAGGGAATGAGCTGATAGGCTTCTCCAACAAATGTTTTTAAAGATGTCTTAAAAGGCTGGAGGCATGGGGAGAGTCAAATGTTACAAGAGAGGGAGAGTCCATGGATGGGGCAGCATGAGATTCAACCTGCAGGCGAGAGTGTGGGTGCGAGTATAGGGAGAGGACACTATCAGATCATTGGCAGAGCGAAGTGACACTGCCTGCAATCATCAGCATGGTTTTGAAGATTTAACAAACATGAGTTTGCTGAAAAAGTATTTTCTGTGACTGTAACCAATTTTTAGTAATTGCATTGTAGGGGTGACGTTAAAATACAGTATATGCAGTCTATCAGAAGATTTTTTTAAATTTCCTTACTGTAGCATCTTTCTTAAATTGTAATAAACTTGAATCAGGAATACAATAAAAAGAGCAATTCTTCAAATTCTTCTGCGCATATTTCCACTGGGAAGGAAGCAATAATCACAATTTACATAGGTTACTACATGGGATAGGTTAAATCCAAATAATGGGTCATATTCCAAGGTTGGTGTTAACTTAACCAGAGCTGTTGTAAACTTAACAACTCCATAGAATATAATGGCTCTGGAAAGTTTACAACAGCTCAGGCTAAGTTGGAATAGGGCCCAATGTGTTCCACTTCTTAGGATCCATTAATTGCATTAATCAAGATCTAGCTGTATACTCCAATACTTGCTCTCCAACTTGTTGAGTGCTTCAATTTCTGAATGATAATCTATGCATTCTGGTCTACAGACGTCCACAGCCGGAGCAAAGGGAGACTTCCTTATGAATTGTGAACATCTGATAGAATTTGTGACCAAACTGAACCAAAATGTGTTGCAAACAACACAAAAGAAGCTGAATCTGCAGATCAGTGATGAGTATGTTTTTTTTATATTTAAGATTTTAATTGCATAAACACATTGCTGATATTCGGTCTGTGATTGCAATGTATTCCAACCGATTGTCTGGCGTGAACCACCAGCAGAAGTGGAATCAGCACCAGCTCCTAGCTGTGGTAAACTTTTCAGTTAAACATAGTGGGATGTAAACAAATTAGCGTTAGGATTTAGTAATCCTAATGCTAATTACTCTTTTTTTCTCCCCATATTAAGCATAAGGACCGCAATCTCTGATAAACTAACGAGTTTTTTAGACTGTTAGCGTTTGGATTGCAATATGGGCAGTCTGCGCTAAGGCCACTTAACCTAACGTTAACGCTCACATAGCTAAGCGCTAACGTCAGCGTTAAGATTGTAATATCGTCCCTAATGTTCTAAGGTTGCTGATCCCTGATATGACTAAATTAAAAAGGTAAATACATAAATGGTGGTAATTTGATAACTTGCCAGTTTCCAAAGGTTGCACTTTTTTCATCTATTATCCTGTCCACTGACTTGTGATACTTGTTTCTCCTTCCTCCAGATGGGACTTTTAGGGCTGTATTCCAACCATGGGCCTTATTACATAGTTGCTGTTATCATAGCGTCACAATATGTAAGCTTTAGTCTAGGGTCAGACAAGCGCATTTTCGCGTTGTCTGTGAAAAAGTACGTTCGAACGAATGGACGCATTTTTTCACGGAGTACGCGATAGCGGTCATACGATGCGCATTTGCGGCCGTGATTTTGTACGGATCATCAATAAAACACTTTGTGCATCTGGACGTTATGTTGGCCGGACATTAGCAGTGTCTGACATCTCCAATTCACGCACACACGCCTCTAGCGGACGCAGCGCACTCTGTACGACCGTACTAGTGGTTTTACGTTCTCGACAAAATGCGTTCGTTTTCCACTTGCGTTGCGCAGCCGGACTTTTGTGCGACTGTACTTCGTATATTGGCCCTCATTGCCTGGCATTTGCTGCTAGTGCGGCCGTAATTAAGTGCGCCTGCACGCGCGTTCGCACTGCCTCAGTCTGACCCTAGCCTTAGAGCTAGGATTAGTAACTTTAACCCCTTAGTGACCAGGCGGTTTTACACAAATCTGTCCTTTAGTGACCGCTGCTGCTTTTACGTTTCTGCGCTGTTCGTGTTTAGGTCAAATTTTCCTCTTACTCGTTCATGCAACCCACACATATTATACACCGTTTTTCCTGCCATTAAATGGACTTTCTAAAAATGCCATTATTTCCATCATATCATATAATTTACTATAAAAAAATATGAATCCCCAAAATCTACAACCACCAAAAAAGACCCCGGCTAAATAGTTTCAAAATTTTGTCCCGAGACTAGAAATACCCAATTTTTACATGTTTTTGCTTTTTAACTCCTTCACTGCTGAGCCAGTTCACCTATGTGCGCTGAGCTCATTCTGACAGTTTATGCTCATTATTTTTAGATGACAGCCTAGGTCCTATTTAACTAAACCTCCCCCCAGACAATTTTTTTTGCTTTTTATACACCAAACCTAGTCATGTTTGGTATCATTGGAAAGGCCATGATCAGCTGCCACGGATCAGGAGATAAGGGGATCCAAAGGATCCACCAATCCCCCCTTGGCAGCTAGGGGGTTAACTGGCCCACTGACATCCTTACACATATGGTGGGGATGTCAGTGGGTGGGGGATGACCTGGAGGCTTGGCTGACATCCAAGATGTCAGCCACCTCCAGGTTTAAATCGTGATTGAGCGCCAACTGGCACCGAAACGCGATCCGGCAGGGAAATGTTTAACTTTATACACCGCTGAAAATGGGAGGCTCTCCCCTTTCCAGCGGTGCAAAAAGCATTGCTGTAGGGTGAATGGTTGGGGAGATAGAGGGCTCCCCTCCTCTTCCTTGATTTAAATGCAGGCGCTGGGGGGTGCCTGCTGATGACATCACCACACAGCGTGGTGACGTCATCGTGCCCACCGGCCCCTCTAAAACAGAGGGGCAGGCTTCCTCCCTGCCAGAACTCCGTGGGAGCCAGCGAGAGAGGTAAGTATCGGCGGGAGGTTAAGAGCCCGCTGATGTACTATGCACGTCCGTGGGTCTAAGGGAGACCCGTGGTCAGGACATACATGGTACGTCAGTGGTCATTAAGGGGTTAATGTCTGGCATCAATATTCCATAGTTGACGCTACACTGGGGTGAAATCAGTTAGGGCTTCGAAGCTTGCGCGAGCTTACTGTACTTTGCGTCTCCTATCCTTAACATGGGGAGTGCAATAATTTTTTTAAAGTCTTGAGACAGGAGGTTTTCCAAGGTGCAGGCACAAGTTAACATCTGGACACAAAGTGACACATTTTAACAACTTCTAAAAGCTGGTGTTGAATGATACTGCAAATGCAAAATCATTTAACACGCTCTAAAAAACCCCTAAAAATTCCATACTCACCTCTCATCCCACGATATAATGGGCGGCACGATCCACTTCTTCTTCTTGCCGGGAGCAGAGTGAGAGTAGGAACAAGTAGTTCCTAGTGTCCATGCGTGGGTCTGCACGATCTCGCGAGAGTGAGCTCATGTAGAGCTCGTGGCCGGGATGTGCAAAGCTCCATGAAGTCCATGACCCAATAGCGTCACGGAGCGCCACTGCTGGTATTCAGCAGCTTTGCATTGCATTCCGGGGCAAGGTGCTAAATTAGACCAAGGTTGGAATAGATCCCTTAGTTTTTCCAATCTACTGCCGGTTCCCCTGCCTGTAAGCTTTTTTCACCCTAGATTAGGACCGTTTAATGTTTTCTTAACTTAGAGACACCATCAAAAGACAAACAAGTAAAAGGCTTCCAAGGCACTAGATAGGCAAGATATCCAGAGGCCTCCACATTTTATCACAATCTTCAATGAGTTCTAGAAGTATTTTACCAGACAAAAGTAAGAAGAAAAACACATTGATTTATTTTTGCCAATATCCACCGTTCATGTGAAAAAATGTAGGTAAAATTATATTTCGGAATGAAGGGAAATCTTTTCTCACCTCTACATGCTGTTAGTATTGTTTTCCATCTTGAGTAGCTAATCAGAAAAAATATTTTAGTACCCTGCGAAAAAGTTGCTGTTTAAAAATGATTACTTAAAATTAGGATGCAGTAACTGGTCGTATTCTCAGTCAGAGCTTGAATAGCTATTGTGCAGAACAGAATGATATAGAATATATCAAAATAAAGCTATATAGAGATTTGCATCATGACTACATAAAAAAAATAGTAAATGGTTTTGGTCTTTGCCGTGCCCCATGAGTAGAGTAATACGCTCTATAAATACCGCGTTTATGCTGTGGTAATTCACGAACACCTAATAATGAAGTAACCTATCCTCTTCTCAGGTTTGCAGTCCGATTCAAGAAGGATCCAGTCACTCTGAAATTTATTGAATCAGCCACACCGAATGGGAAAGGACCTGTGTACAAAAAGAAAGGGAGCCAAAGAGTGGAGGTGTATCTATAGTGTGTGCGCAAGTGGGGAGATCCCAAGGATGCAATGGCGATTGATTGAGAAGAGCACTCCTAGAAGTTGCAGCCCTGAGGAGGAAGATTTGATTTAGGTTATTTTAAATCCAACCAATGACAGAACTTCAAAAAGGGATTTTCTAGCAGCTTTTAAGAGCGCCCTGCTTTCAATGAGTCTTCTATAGGATCTTTAACCATCGCTTATCCATTGATCAATTCAACGCTTGTCCACAGCTGATTTCAAGTGAACAACAAATCGTAAAGGATGCCATGTGCCTTTCTGTTGCCTTAAAAAGACTTTATTTTTTTTCGTCAGGCGTGCATAGCCAATACATACTAGGGAAGAAGACATCATTTGTGCCGCATTTATTAAAATATGAAGTCCTTGTACTAAAGTGATAACAGTATCACCAATTCTGTCACTTTCGTACATAAAGTCTTTACCCTCCCACAAATGGAATGCGGTATCTTCTTTGTATGTAATATATGTGTGTACATCAACCATACATGCACTGTTTTATGATGTATTCCAAATTGAATCAAATCACGCCGTTGCTCATAAAATCCAAGTGATGTTGTAGTATTTACTTGATCCAGAAGACAATCATGAACTGCAGCGCTCAACATCATTATAAATAAATCATTATTTAGTAATATATTGAGTGATGTAACACTGGATCATGAAATGCAAATTAAATATGCAAGAATGTTTCTTATTTGTCTGAGTTTTTACTTTGCAGAGATAGTGGATCGAGTAACAACTTTTATTATATTAAAAATAAATAATAAAACAACCCGATGTATCACACAACCCAATATTAAAATCTGAGCACTCAAAAAATAAAGAAAATAACGCAATCTCCTACTCTATACACTTCATCCAGTTATTACTGACCCAAAAAATATTGACTATTAGCCCTAATCATAGTCCACTGTAACAATTCTGATTGAAACTTACTCTATTACCAAACTTATTTGCATTACTAATCTCAATCAAGATATTGTGTTAGCATCCTTTATTCTCAATAAATACATTTAACTTACATCATGCACAAAATAATGAGAATTGTTACAGTGTGGACTATAATTAGGGCTAATAGTCAATATTGTTGGGGTCAGTAATAACTGGATGAAGTATATAGTTTAGAGTAGAAGATTGGGTTATTTTCTTTATTTTTGGAGTACTCCGATTTTAATATTGGGTTGTGTGATACATAGGGTTGTTTTATTTTTAATATAATAAAACTTACGATTTAAATGACCATTGATACAAAATAGTCATTCTTCATCAGGCTTCATTGGAAACCGGTGATATTGATTATAGGCTTCGGGTTTATGCCCACACAGATTAGTGTAACCATGGCCACTAGTGTGTGTCCTGAGGGACATATAGGTTATATTGTATATTAAGGACATGTAGTTCCAAAATGACTGGAGGGCCAAGGTTCTGGAACCCTATTGTAGGGTAATATCAATAACAGACACCTCAAATTCATTAATTATCTGTTAATAAGACCAAGGATATGATGAATCCTGGACCGAGTCCTTCAACCCTCGATTGAGGTATGTCTCCCACAAGGACCAGTGATTCAGATTCCATGACTAGACTATTTTGTGTCCCATGGTGTATTAAAATATGAAATAAAATATTGATATCTTAATAAATATCCATTATCTGCACTAATCCAGACTCATATGGGGCAAGTGGCTTTCACAACCTTACAAGACATAAACGAAACACGTTTGCAGCAATGTTTTAGTACTTGTGTCACTAAACATCAACTTTAATGAATTTACAATTTGAGCAAAATAATGAAAATCCTGGGACCTATTCCACCTTAGCCATCAATGTTTACAAGTTGTCCCCACTCGTTAACAACTGGTGGCACTAGCTCACAACACGGCTTTATCAGCTGCTTACCTGTGGTCCTATGATGCATAAGGGTGCCATGGTCCACCTCCTTCTCTTGCTGTAAACAGGAAGACACTGGGAACAAACAGTTCCCGTTGTCCTTGAGCGAGAGGATCCAGGAGAGGATACCAGCGGATGCTTGTGGCGACTCGCTCGTAATAGTATGCCATTAAGAGGCTTATCAGATTGCACAGACTTCACCCATTAGTGGCTCCCTATTACTTCACGTCCCTATCTCCTGAAAATCAATCAAGAGATCCACACTGGTAATGAGGAGCCTCAGGGATAATTAACTATAAATGTGCATATACAAAAAATGAATAAATAATTAACACTATGAATAAATAAGTCAAACAGATAAGTCAGTTTAATAAAATTTAATGTTTAGAAAAGGAAAATCTGTAACGTTAGCACTACTGACTACACAGTTCTGCTTTTACCAATGATTAGGAAAGTTTATAATTATATAAAAGGTGGCCTTATGGACAGCCAAAAGCCAAGGTCTCATAATTAATTATGCACAGAATTTAAAAAAAATAATAAATGGCTTTATACTGTTGGCACACTGGAGGATTTGGTACAAGATATGAGATGGTTCTATAAATATTCACTTCACGCCCACGTCAGGTGGACTTGTATTATACACCTCGCAAGATGAACATTAACTGTAAACGTGTTCATTTTAAACAAAATAAGAAATTTCATTAAAAGGACCTTTTAAGGCATCTTGCTACAAGAAGTGGGATGCATTGTCATCCAAAAAGAGATGCTTCCCGTATGAAAGCATTGAGGATGATCAGCACGTGTTGACATTTTTGCTAGTACACATGACGCCAATCAAATATTTCTCATTGAGAAGCATTATGAACACTTGTTCAACGCACCAACTCCTACTCAAACAACATCAGTGTGCAATGCTTGGTGTAGCTTTTGGACCAAGGCAGATCTAATGCTAGAAATTCCCACCCACTGATCTCGCAGCAGTCGAAGATGAAGGGTAATTGATTGGTTAGAGGAAAAGTGGGAACAGGCTCTCCAGTGTCCATTAGACATGTGCATTCGTTTTAGTACTAAAACGATTTAGTCCGAATTTTGGGATAATTTAGTTTTCGGATGACTCAAGAGAAACGAAACTGCTCAGTACAAAAAACGAAAGAAACTAAAACAAAATGCACTACATTTTAGTTTCAGTCCTTTTTGTGATATTACATTGAGTGAAGGAGACCAGCAATGAAGATCGCAACATCCGAAGTTCTGCACCCTCCACATGCCAATGCAGTAGGATGTTCTATACAGAGAGTGGCATTAATTAATGCAGGAGTATGTTCTATACATTATACAGAGAGGGGTATTAATGCAGGAGGATGTTATATACATTATACAGAGAAAGGTATAAATTGAGGATAATGTTCTATACAGAGAGGGACATTAATGCAGGAGGATGTTATCTACATTATACAAAGAGGGGTATTAATTAATGCAGGAGGATGTTCTAAACATTATACAGAGATGAACCTTTTTTTTTTTTTTTTTTTTTAGCCCTTTAAATCCAGTGGCTGTGAGCGCTGAGATCGGCTGCTTGTTACATTATCTCTCAGTACAATGTATCAGGCTCAGTTGTTACAGTAACTGACTGTAACAGCGCTCAGAGTTTCAGTACAACAAGGAAATAATATTGTTCTAACGTCTTATATATAAAAATATTATTTACTAGTTTTACAGAAACTCTGAGCACTGTGATGAGCAGCAGTCAGTTACTGTAACAGCTTTGCCTGAAACGGGGCAGTATTACAATGTTGGTGCTAACTTAACCAGAGCTGTTGTAAACTGAAAACCTCCATAGGCTATAATGGCTCTGGGAAGGTTACAACAGCTCTGGTTAAGTTAGCGCCAACTATGTAATATGGCCCACATTGTGTAACAAGCAGCGATCTCAGCCCTCTGAGGAGCCACTACAATAGTAATTGTATCCACTGGTTTTCGGATGAACGAAATTAGTTTTCATACTAAAGAACTGAAAACGAATTTCTTTAGCAACTAAATAAATTGCATTTTAGGACTAATCCATTAGTTCAAAACGAAATTTTGTGCTGTGCACATGTCTAGTGTCCATGACTAGTTAAATAAAGGTAACTGTGTTCATGGTGTCTTATTATAACTCTTTCGCAACTCTGGTGCTCCGGACCCACTAACAGGCCAGGTTACTCAGATATCTGAAGCACAGCACAAGTGACATGATTTGCTGCTCAGTGATTGTAGGATTCAGGCTAGTGTCAGACGAGCGTCTTTGGAGAGTGGAAAGAACATTCGTGAGAGTGGACGTTCTTTCCACTCGACGCCTGTCTGGCCACCTCGCTGAGCACACTCAGTGCTGCAAAGTGTGATCCTCCTATGGAGAATCGCGCTTTGCAGCTCCGTCAACGCATGTCCTTGCGCTTTGACGAAGAGGCTTGGATAGCGGACACTTGTTGCGCACGCACAAGCGTGTGACTGGCCTCGTTGCAGTGTCACAACGCGCGCACATAGCGCGCTCGTCTGGCGCCAGCCTCAGTCTGTATTTCCCCAAGGATATCCATAAAATCTGGCCTGTAATGGGTCCCGAGGACTGGAGTTGAGAAACCTATATTGGAGTATCTCTTTAAACGATGGGCTTTAGTTTTTCAGCCAATCAAGTGTCGTAACTTAGCATTTAGTTCTCTTTCCTTGGACAACAAGCTCCCGCTGTGAATTTTGTAGGCTTCAAATTCCCTCCTGAGCTGCCCCAACTCCTTCTCACTTTCCTCCAGCCTTCTGCGAATATCTGCCACCCTGGCATCCGCATCCACAGCTACAGAGTCTCTAAGAAACCTCTCCTCTGCACCCTGTCTGGCCTTTTCAGCTTCCTGCATCTTGACCCTCAGTTCAGCCAACTCGCTTTGCTTTTCCTGTATGTTTCTTCCTCTCTCCATGCACAACTGTATAAGGTCTTCCTTCTCCTTTCTCAGTTCTGCCATGTGTTTTTCGGCCTCCCTCTGTGAGGTGCTGTGTGCATCCGTCAGCCGTGTTACTTCTTGCTGGGCTTGAGAGCTCAAATCTTGTGATTTCTGCAAATCATAAAAATAAACAGGGAGAATTTATTAAATAAATTTATATAAAGTAATTTTACCAGGAACACTCTGGGGATTATTCCCAAAGGGCCAGTGATTGCCTGTGTTGCAAATACTGACGCAAATCGTTGGTATTGCACTGCTGACAGATGCCTGCATTTCACAAAACTAAAATCCTAACAGTGACAGGAGAAGCTTCACAGTACAGATTCCCAGTAGCACTTTGGATTTTAGTTTTGTGACATGCTGGCATTTTTTGGCATTGCAATACCAACAATTTTCACCAGTATTTGCAACACTGACACTTTGTGAATAACCCTTCATACATTCACTTGTCTTTAACAAGGTCAACAATTTTTATTTTTTGAGAAAGTATTTTTCCACGAATTTCTCTCATTTTCAAGTATGTCCTGGGTGGCGAGTATGTACCCTTATGTGTCTTGCCCAAGGACACTTACTGGAGAGGTGCTCTTGCCGGGATTTAAACCTGTGTCTCCACAGTTATAGAGCAGTGATGTTACCTCTACTCCACCCAGCCGGTATATAATATTACATTTCTGTCATCTTCATTTTCTTCCTTCCATTCATTATTTCACAAAACATAGCAAAATACCAAAATCTACAGTAGTAACAATCATAGGCATCTGTTTGCCAATCTTCAAATTAAAGGGATACTTTATTAAAAATAGAGTTCCCTCTGGTTGTCACTAAATAATTGGGCACATGCTGCTGACATCTGTAATGGGCAAATAAATAACCCTTGTCAGGATAGCGAGACAAAGATATTAAGGGATTCCGGTGCATTTATAGACCCGATTTAGATACAGCTCGAGCGAGGGAGATAGATAAAAAAAAGACACTGAAACAAGTTTCCTGTAGTCAAGCATCTTCTCTCTGAACTCAGAAATTGGAACACTTCCTTTTATTACAGTGGGACGGACATAGAGTGCCTTGGATTGTAGACCAATAAACACTTTCAACGTCAGACAATTTAAAGAAAAGTTCAGCCCACAACATATATCTAATATAATTACTTCTGACAGGACAAAATAAATGGCTTCTTTCTATATCTGTCCATTACAAAATTTTCACGCGCTTTTCTACTACTCTTAGTAAGGAGAGCTTACAAAGGAAGTCTGGTTTTAATCAACATTCTTTTGCTAGCTTTGAGAGGAAATGTGTAGTTACAAAATATGTGCATGTAGTATTTGAAAGCTTGAAAGGGGTATATTGCCTAAGATATGTATTTGAATCACTATATATATATATATATATTCATACAGGAAATTAAAAGCTAATTATTTCTTTTCAACATCTTCTGCCTAATTATTTTTATCATTTTTTTAATTTCAGGTGATTTTACCCACCTTTTCTCCCTCGCAGCACACAGCTCCCCTTTGGCTCAGGGAGTCCCTACCCGGAAGTTGACTTGCGCAGCTTACGTACACAAGTTCCGTAACACCAGTGCAGAGTGTTGGATCGGAGTTGTGTATGAATGCGCTAATCCCATCCTCTCTCAGACAGCTCGCTATCGCACATGATCTCAGAGATTGTGACGTCAGCACGCTCTCTGTGTGATGTTATTAGTGACCCATTTGGTAACCGGAAGCCAGTAAATTCAAACTCCCAGCTGCTGGTAATGCTGGGTGAGGTGGAGGAAACTCCTTCACTTCATCCAGCGATTACAGCCGATCGTGCAGCGTGGCATAGTCATATCCTGACCACTTTAAAACAATAAAATGTTCAAGATGAGTAGGTTGTCCCTTTAAAGTTGTCATCTCTGTTAATGACTCATGTCATAAGAGTTAGCTAACTTCCCTTTTTGTAATTAACTGAGCTAGCCCTGAGTTATACTTAGCTTTAACTGGAACATTCGTAGGTAGCTCTTATAATAACTGGAGAGTGGTCAAACACCACTTAATCATTATTAATGTCTAGGATTAATTCAGGTTTATCTAACGTTAAAATTCAAAGTTATTTTAAGCCAGGTTTTATGTAGCGCACACTCACAACAACATACTTTCCAATGTTTCACATTACCAAAGAGATACCATTGCATTTTAGACAATGTCACTGACAGTGTGGCCAGAGGCAAAACAATTTTAGGCTTTTGTATGCTTTCACCACCAAATAGGGTAATTTAGGTAAATAAAAATGTATTTTAGAGCAAATAATGTTATTTATAAAATGAAAGACTCATTGGGCAGTATTAGAAAGTTTGTGCTAACTTAACCAGAGCTGTTGTAAACTTAACAACATAGACTATAATGGCTCCAGTACGTTTACACCAGCTCTGGTTAACACCAACGTTGAAATATAGCCCATTGTAGAGCATTTGATTGCTGTGCAGGTCTGTTATACACTTGCACACGGGTGCCGGACAAAATCCCTACAGCCAGGTTCCCTAATGCCAACATCTCGACGGCCAACTTGCAGAAAGAACAAGTGCCGGACATCCCAACTTCCCTACACAGCCAACTTCCAGACATCCATAATCCCAGCGGCTAACCCTAATACTAACACCCTAACCCTAGGTTTAAGGGGGATAGGGCCAGGTTTAGGGGGGTTCGGGTTAGGGCTAGGTTTAGGGGGTTAGGGTTATGGCTAGGTTTAGGGGGTTAGGGCTAGGTTTAGGGGGTTAGGGCTAGGTTTAGGGGGTTAGGCTTAGATTTTGGGGGGTTAGGGCTAGGTTTAAGGGGTTAGGGAGTAGGGTTAGTGTTAGCCGCTGGGATTTTGGCCGTCAGGGAGTTGTCTGTGTAGGGATGTTGGCCGTCGGGATTTTGGCATTAGGGAACCTGCTTGTAGGGATTTCGACCCAAACCCTTGCACACATCAAATACAGAGAGCCCATAAAGAGTGGGGCATTAATTTAAGAAAAGGGCAGAGGGATTTGGTACAAAATAGGTATATATCTCCTGAATAGAGACATGTTTTAGGTATGCCAGAATACTCATCTGTGTACGACCGTGATGTACAGTATTACTACGTATTAATGGTACATTATGAGGATTGCACACTGCCTAGGCCAGAGAAGGGACAGCAACGCAAATGCCAATAATATCTTCATTTTTGTTCCATCATATATGGAGGAGAGGGCATGTACCCAATTACCTTAACAACAAAAATATATATTACGAGCGAACAGACCTAGACGGTCAGTCACTGTTTATCCGGGAGCGGCAAGAACCAATGGCCAAGTGCCTTTAATAAATCGCAAAGAGACACTCCCAAATACCAACTAAAAACAACAAACACACGCGAGCATTGTGAGGAAAAATTAGAGATATATATTGGTCAGAAAAACAGCTAGTGTTGCAAGGATGTGGTGCAACCAAAAAAGATTTTTTTGGTAGGTATAAATAACAGGCGGCCTAAAAGATAGGTGAGGTAGCCAGGGGACAAAAATCCCAAAATCCTAAAAGCACATCCAACATGCAGAGCTATTGGGAGGTGTAAGCACGCCAAATAACCATATTACACAATTGCTGCTGTCCCTAATACTTGATCAGATTCTGCTCCTACCCTCACTAATGCATTACAAGACGTACAGAATTAAAACCCAAAAAATTAAACACTCACCTCGACATATGTTTCACCGGTGACAACCGGCTCCATCTGGAGCGAAAATTGAAAAGCTTTTCAATTTTCGCTCCAGATGAAGCCGGTTGTCACCGGCGAAACATATGTCGAGCTGAGTGTTTAATTTTTTTGGTTTTAATTCTGTACGTCTTGTAATGCATTAGTGAGGGTAGGAGCAGAATCTGATCAAGTATTAGGGACAGCAGCAATTGTGTAATATGGTTATTTGGCGTGCTTACACCTCCCAATAGCTCTGCATGTTGGATGTGCTTTTAGGTTTTTGGGATTTTTGTCCCCTGGCTACGTCACCTATCTTTTAGGCCGCCTGTTATTTATACCTACAAAAAAAAATCATTTTTGGTTGCACCACATCCTTGCAACACTAGCTGTTTTTCTGACCAATATATATCTCTAATTTTTCCTCACAATGCTCTCGTGTGTTTGTTGTTTTTAGTTGGTATTTGGGAGTGTCTCTTTGCGATTTATTACAAGGCACTTGGCCATTGGTTCTTGCCGCTCCCGGATAAACAGTGACTGACCGTCTAGGTCTGTTCGCTCATAATATATATTTTTGTTGTTGTTGTTGTTGTCATATTTACAGGTTTAGTCCTGCCTAGGGAATGTTTTCTCACGTCATTCTTTGAGATAAGTGATTGTTGACCAAGTACAGTTCTTTGGTCTCTTTTGGTTTTTGTTGTAGTTACCCAATTACCTTCCATAACAAACCACCAATGGACAAGTGATATTGCAGAGCCTGGTGCTGGATCTCAGAACAACTGCGGTGAAGGATATCTGACAAAGTGAGGAGATAGAAAATTGAGCCTTATGTCTTGAACCAAAAATAGTGGCAGAGCTGACAAAGTTGACAATAGGCCCAGAAGGTAGGATAAGGGTTTATAGTTACTTACAGTCAATTTCTGTTTTAAAGACTCTAGCTCCTGGCTTCGACCCTGATTTTTCTCCATTAATTTCTCTAATCTACTTTCCAGCTCCTCCACCTCTTTTCCATGCCTCACTATCTGGTCCCTTTGAGCCATCTCCATTGTCTGTAGCTGGATGCGCAATTCCTGGATGCTCCGTTCCCTCTCCAACAGTTCAGGATGAGTGTGCTCTTGTAGCTTCTCACACTCACGTCTCAGCTCATCATTCTGCTTTTTGTACTCATCCTTGAAAAGGATCATTTGCTGGTGGTTGTCGGCCAAAACACCAAATCTCTCATCTAACTGATCTCCTCTCTTCTTCTCTGTTTCACACTGATCGCTGAGCTCTGTGTTCCTTCTCTCCAGCTCTGTATTGATCCTGTCCAGCCCTTGGCACCGATGGAAGGTCTCATCTGCTCGCTGCTTAAGTAAGCAGATCAGCTGAGACTGCTCTTCCAGTCGGGACCTCAGCATTGCATTCTCTGTCTTCATATCCCATGGAAGAGAAGAGGATACCTTTTGTAAAGATGAAAATTCCCCATTGGGTTCCTCAGAGTGACCTTGACTTGTGTCTCCTGGCATATTCAACTAGGTTTTCTCTAATGCAGCTCTCTGAAGTGAGTGCTCACATTAACTCCTATCACTCTCCAAACTCTTTACAGATTGCAAATGTTTTCTTAAAATAATCAAAAGATCAAATGATCAGTGATCAAAGGAGCCTCTGACACCAGATGAAAAAGCTGACTTGTGTTACTACTTGGACATGCGACATCTCGGATTTCATACTGTATTCTTCAGATAACGGATTCCTAAAACATAAATAAGAATCAAAACAACAGTTTGCATAACATTGCCTTTCCATTTGTTAAAAATTAAAATGTTGTAAAATAAAAAAAAACATGAATTTGCAGGTCAACTTAGGCTGGGGTCAGACCAGCGCATTTTTAACGTGCGTTCTGGCGCACATAATTACGGCCGCACTAGCAGCAGATGACGGGCAATGACGGCCAATATACGATGTACGGCTGCACAAAAGTCCGGCCGTGCAACGCAAGTGGAATTTGAACGCATTTTTTTGAGAACGCTGAACCGCTAGTACTGACGTACTGCGTGCGCAGCTGCGGCATAGCGGCGTGTGTGCGTGATTAGGAGATGTCAGACACTGCTAATGTCCAGCCTACATAACGTCCAGACGCAAAGTTTTATTGACGATCCGTACAAAATCACGCCCGAAAATGCGCGTCGTCTGACCATTTTTGCGCATTCCGTGAAAAAATACGTCAATGCATTCGGACGCACTTTTTCACGTTCGCGGGGAAAAATGCTTTCGTCTGACCCTAGCCTTAAGAAGCTCATCTTCAGAACATCAACCCCTTCCTGCCGCGGGGCATGCTATACTGTCCTCGCAGTGGGTGGGTCTAAATGCTATAGGTCAGCCTAGCACAACCCGCTAGCACCCTATACCCGCCCACATCCTGCCTCCCCTGCACGAGTGCCGAGTGCGTCATTGGCTGCTGTGGGACTGAGTGAACTCAGATGGTCCCGCAGCAGCCAATGACGTGCTTGGCCTACTGTGACAGAAGGAGGGCCACAGAGCCTGCATAGCACACCCCGCGGCTTTGAAGACTGCCTTGCTGCTGAAATTTCGGTGCTTTGTGAATAGACTCTATATCATATTCTATTTTTAAAGCCCATAAATTGCTTTAATTTTATTTCTTACTTATTACAAAAAAATAAAAAATAATGCAAAAATAAAAATTGGAAAAAAACCCACAAGCATTTATCAAAAGGCCCTGAAGTGGTTGATCTTTTACTTACTGGGGTATTTGATGCTCAGAGGTTATCTGCAACGTGTCGGTGTTGCAAATAGCAGTGAAAATCCCTGGTATTGCATTGCCGAAAAACCACCAGTGGGTCTCAAAACTAAAATCCAAATAGTTAAAGGAGCTTCTCCTTTGACTGTTTGAGGTTTGGTTTTGAGGAACACCAGCATTTCTCAGCACTGCAACATGGGCCTTGGAGACATCAGTAGACACCAGCGCTTAGTGGATAACCCCTTATGTATCAAACTGTTCAAACTTGCTCAGCTCTCTGATGTCAAGTCGGTTCAGGTACTCTATCAGCACTGTGATTAGCTGTTTTAGGCTGGGGTCAGACGAGCGTGATTTCTACGGACTGTACGTCCGTGCAGTACGGACATCGTCAGTACGGATGACGCAGTAGTGGTCACACAGTCCGTTTTTTCACTGAAGTTATTTTTTGACGGATGTAGGAGGGGAAAATAAATTACAATGAAAAAACATTCTGTCCGTCAAAAATGCTGGACGTATAAATGCAGTCCGTCTGACCTCGCTCCATCACTCACACACAAAGCTATGCAGACGTTATGGACGTGGCGCACTCCGCACGTCCGTTCTAGCAGTATTACGTTCTTGCCTAACCTGCGTCCGTTTGCTGCGGCCGTTGTGCGTCCGCAGTTCAGTGCGGACGTACTTCATGTGTCAGGCTCCAATGGACTTACTTTCATGCTATCACGGACGTACTTTTAGGCGCAATCACGGACGTGAACACTACGCTCGTCTGACCCCAGCCTAAGTGAATGCATGTGCTGGAACCCCACAATATGCTGTTGCTGGCCTGCCTCGGACCCAGCAACAGCATTGACCCCCAGATTGCTGGTCCTGCCACAGATCAATGTTCATTTTCCTGCAGTACAAAATTATTTCATCATTGGTTGAATAAAAAAATAAAGATAAACGATATTTTTTTTACATTGAATCCTCCGGGATTTCCCTGTTTAAACCTGTCAGACTGAAAAAACAAAAATCTTGGCATTCCAGACACTTTGGCGTTCTCTGAATAGGTTAACCATTACTTCTCTATAGGACAATTTCACTGTCGCCGAAGGTCGTAAAATTGACGATCTGCACCGTATTTCGCTGTCAGCATTCAGTGCCAAGTTGCTAACTTAGAGGCATGTTCAGTTGCTCAGCCGCTGCAAGTGCTAAATTAGCAACTTGCCACTAAACGCTGTTCTGCAGCTCAGCGCAGCTAACTTAGCACTTCCAGCCACGTCGAGAGGTGCTGCGGGGTTAGCTGAGTGTGATGTAGAAAAGATGGCCGCCTCCACGGAGCAAATAATCCAATGAGGAAATCTTCAGTTAAGGCTGGGGTCAGACGAGCGTAGTGTTCACGTCCGTGATTGCGCCTAAAAGTACGTCCGTGATAGCATGAAAGTAAGTCCATTGGAGCCTGACACATGAAGTACGTCCGCACTGAACTGCGGACGCATGACGGACGCTGCAAACGGACGCAGGTTAGGCAAGAACGTAATACTGCTAGAACGGACGTGCGGAGTGCGCCACGTCCACAACGTCTGCATAGCTTTGTGTGTGAGTGATGGAGCATGGTCAGACGGACTGCATTTATACGTCCAGCATTTTTGACGGACAGAATGTTTTTTCATTGTAATTTATTTTCCCCTCCTACATCCGTCAAAAAATAACTTCAGTGAAAAAACGGACTGTGTGACCACTACTGCGTCATCCGTACTGACGATGTCCGTACTGCACGGACGTACAGTCCGTAGAAATCACGCTCGTCTGACCCCAGCCTTAAGGCCGGGTTCACACCTGCACGTTCTTCAAACGTTCGCAAAACGCACATTTTTTTAAGCGCGTCCGCGCATACGAAAAACCACGCAAATGCGCATTCGCGGCTATGTCTATGGCTGCAAATTCGCTGCTATGTGCACCAAAAGAAGCTCCCGGACTTCTTTGGGCGCGGGACGTTCTAAAGCGCAGTCCTGCGCGCGTTAAAACGCCCAGGTGTGAACGAGTCCCATTGAAAAGCATGGGATTCCCCCGTCCATGCGTTTTAAAGCACGCAGGAACGCGCTTTAAAACGTCTAGGTGTGAACAGGGCCTAAAGGTTTGGTGGAGCAAAACACCAAATATTTATTGGAACATGGTAAACATTAACACTAAAGTGGTAATAAAATGGACAACAGTGGATTTTGCAGAAACAGCACCTTTCATTAAGCAATCCTCTGCCCTTTCGCTTCTATATTCACAGCTAAAGCGTTCAGTGAGACGGCTGCAGCAAACTGATCTGCTGCAATGGAACCATTCAGCAGCTGCTGAGGAACTGAACGCGCCTGATACCAGCACTGAAAGCAGAACAGCACTGAAAGCAGAACTAACACACACACAATGCTGCTCTGCTGCTTGCTGAATTCGCCGGCTGCACCTGGGGGAAAGCTCCCTCTGAAAACATTACAAACAGCAGTAACACCTAGAGCTAGAATGAAAAAGACCCGTCAGAGGGCCCTGTGACATTCTGATTTGGGGAATGGAAAATAAATTGAGGTGAAATGAGCGAAGGGGACGAGAACTCACTCAGCGATAAGTGCCCGAGCAGCATGGACCCGCCGGAAGATACACTCTGCAACCATAGCAACCGTTAACTGCAAGCCGGAAGAAGAGGTGTGGCTATGGCAAACGGGCTCCACGAGCGAGGGGGAAGTCAGAGAGCGAGAGTGAGCAGTGTTAGAGGCTGCAGGGCGGGAAGCTGGTGTTTGGGGGGAGATAATAGCTTTTTCTGTACGGTAGATATTGTTACCGGAAATATGAGGTCTCTGAGCCGGCTGCACAGACAATAGAAGCCGGTGTTGCACTGTATTCCAGACAGCGAGGAGCGGGCTGCTGCTGTGAAAAAAGGGCTTTAAGAAAGGATCCGCCATTACTGAGTTTTAGGGATCCTGCAGCTGGGTGTGGAGTTACCAGGAAGGTTATTCAAATGACTAAAGACTTCGAGAGTGGTTTTGGTTTTTTTGGCACTCCAACATATAAAGGGCAATTGAACTTCAACTGTAACCCTCTCCAAGCAATGAGTCTCTAAATCTGAACTGTAATGAAAGCGGTTAGACAGGGTCTCACCCATCGAGATTGTAAATTCCCACGGGAATAGGGCCCTTATATCCTCCTGTATCTGATGGCAGGAATACTGACCTGCCTCCTGAATGTATTGTAGAATTGTCCCGTCTTTACCCACTGCACCTTTTGTACAGCGCTGTGGAATGTGTTGGCGCTTAATAATGGCTCCCTGTTAATAAAATGCTATGCTGCTTCTAATAATTGTATTGAGAGAAGTGTTCTGATGGGTTGGAATCGCCTTGTCTTTGGGCCCCCACCACAGCGATATTCCTTTAGAATGTACTTGACTAGGGGTGCGGGTCATGATTAGAAGATGCTTTCCTTAGGATGGTGGCGCAATCAGCACAGGCCTCATTCCTACTGTCGCCATTTTTTTCCCACTTTTTTTTCGTTTATACCTTGTTCGTGAATGTCCAGGTCTTTTTGTAAAGGTAGTTTAGGAATCAATTGTGGAGAGTCCAATAAATGCTCAGTTTGATCAAAGTAATGTTTAAAGAATAACTAATGAAAAGGTCAAATAGTATCAGCCACTACCTATTGCCTTTTCAGCTGATTAGTTCTTCCAGAAAATTTCAAGGGAGGTATTGGTGGTTCCCTACTCTGGTCCTCAAGCATCCTCTAACATGTCAGATTTTCAGGATTCCCTTGGAAGTGCAGACTGAATCCTACAATCCCTGAGCAACGAATCATATCACACGTGCTGTGCCGCAGTGCTCTTGGCTGGTTAAGGGGGACCAGGGTTGGAACCACTGTTGTACACCATCAGCAGTAGCAGGAGACCGCAGCCTGTGATTGTGTTAACATGATCTGGGGACCAATGCTGTATCATTGCAAATGAAATTTGTTCGTTGCAAGGTGTGCGATGATGTATGTGTGCCGGGAGGGATCCCATGGAACGGTCTGATGTCAAGGAAGTCAGACCACTACGGGGACTCTGACCTGAGCGGTTGCAGTCTCCCCCTTGGGCTGCCGGGACCCTGTGATGTTGGGGGCATCAGTAAAATGCTGTCCTTGCATAGCAACTTTCATGGCCTATTAAGTAAAAGTGTTTTAAAATAAGTAGCCTAGGGCATATTTATTTTATATTTTGCTTGTCCTGACCCTCCAATTCTTGACTGTGGCTCTTTCACGCTGTTGTGCTCAGCCTCCAGACCTTGTTTTCTGTGACTATTTAGCCCGGCCATTTATGGAAACGTCCTTATATAAGGCTTTCCTTGCCTCTGGGCTTGTGTGCTGGGATACTGGAACTGTGACACCTGCCCTGACACTGAACAAAATGACTCTTTTTTTCCCATGAACCAGGAAGATGATCATGATCAGGAAGTCTGTAGCATAAATTGGGATAGTGCCTTGTAGAAATTTAAAGGGAAACTACCACCAAAAATGAAATGTCCTTGTGTTTATTTTATGATGCTGATCTCTTACATGTGCTGTGCTTTGTTTTTCTATGTATAGTTAAGAAAATATTTCACTGTCATGGGTGCATTCATTCTGTGATCTTTTGCGTTTTAAGCTGCTTCCCTCTTCCCTGTATCTTTCCATCACTTGCTCCTCACTGTGTGGCAATGGCCATAGAATGGACTCTATGGGTCGATCACTGGCTCAAATCATTTGTCTTGTGTGGGATAAACTGAAAGGACATCGCCGAGGGTAGATCAGAAGTCTTTTAAGCCCCGTGTTTTCTCTCAGCCTTGAACTCTCCTGCAGCCTTACTAAACGTTCCAAACTCCCACCTCATTAACTGTTAAATAATTTGGATTAAACGAGCCACAAAGCCAAGCTTTTAGGAAAAATACACAAGATGGAAACAGGACCACAACCTTTTAATTTTTCCTTTTATAACTTCTATTCAAACAAAACCCCACAGCATGTTTTCTATAAGGTGGTGTTATTTGTAATGCACAAGTAATCTAGTTACAGTTTATGTCAGTGTCCCTCTTTAAAAGGCTTCATTTGCTTAAATACTTTCAACTGTGTTAAGCCTAACTTTAAAAATCACACGTTAACCCCTTTTCACTGTCAAGTGTACTATAACATATTTACAGCAGGTTTGTGTAAACCCCGGGGTGGCATACCACACTTTGCTGGCACTTCTTATACTGCTTACATCCCATCCTCAATATGTGTGCCTAGTGCGTCATTGGCTGCCATGGAACTGCCTAAAATCAGGTGGAGGTGGGCTGATGGGTGACCGTAGATCCTGTGGGGCATGCTATGCTGCCCGGCTGCTTTGAGGACTGCATTGGCAAGGGGTTAAAGAATCTAGGTCTGTCCCATTTGCAAAAGGAACACTACGATATTGTTAGAAAGAAAAATACTGTTCTGGACATTGGCATGACTGGGATGGGGGAATCAACCTAATCTGGATGCATGGGTGACAGGTGTACTTGCCGATGTATGATTAATGATATTCATATGGAAGGGGACCAACATCAAATTTGATTTAAAAGAATTCTAATGTAAAACACATTTTTTTTGGATCTAAAGGATTATATGGAGTGATTTAAGTTTTAAACTAGGAAGGCTGAAACAATTGGCAGGGGTGATGTCCTGGGGATTCAGTGCTGCCCACCCTTTCTGGGTGTAGCAGTATGATTTGCATATGGAGCCTTCATCACTGTAATGGCACAATTGAGCTAAGGCTAGGGTCAGACTAACGCATTTTTCACGTTGTCCGTGAAAAAGTGCGTTCGAACGAATGGACGTATTTTTTCACGGAATACGCAATAGCGGTCATACGATGCGCAGTTTCATCCGTGATTTTGTACGGATCATCAATAAAACTCTTTTTGCGTCTGGACGTTATGTTGGCCGGACATTAGCAGCGTCTGACGTCTCCTAATCACGCACACACGCCGCTAGCAGACGCAGCGCACTCTGTACGTCAGTACTAGTGGTTTCACGTTCTCGAAAAAATGCGTTTGTTTGCCGCCTGCGTTGCGCGGCCGCACTTTTGTGCGACCGTACTTCGTATATTGGCCGTCATTGCCCGGCATCTGCTGCTAGCACGGCCGTGATTATGTGCGGCTGCACGCGCGTTCGCACTGCCTCAGTCTGACCCTAGCCTAAAACCTTGAACTGAGCGGACTCCACCGTAGAGTATGCCACTAGTGTCTTTGCTTGTCCTCAGGACCCTCACAAACCATTTTCTTTTTCCCTCAACGTTTTAAACGAATGCTTTTAATATTTTTTTTTTCGCCAGGACAGTGATCCTAGCCCTAGTTGGACAAGAAGAAAAAAATCACATGTTCTCAAAATCAAACAGCCTACAGAAAGACTTTTGGTTTACCTGCAATGGGTATCAAGAGTGTATGGCCCACCCTCGCTAGGCAAGTCTTGTGGTTGTGAAAAACCACCAAAAAGTGAACTAGTGACAAAATATGACTGGAAATAAAAATACAATGCCCTGTAATCGCTCGAAAATGGTGCTAATGTCTTATTTCTGCATCTAAATTTTGTATCTGCTTCTGTAACTTACTTTTCTATTAGACGACATAAAATGTGTGAATCCTTTTGCTGCAATGAGGCAACACCCTAATGATCACTGCAACATTTCTGATCTTTCAATGCAGAAACTCATACTCAACTACGTGTTTGGCATCAACCAAAAAATGCGACTTGGGTGAGTGACAGCTCTACTTGGGGGTTGATTTATTTTTATTTTTTTTAATTCCATGGGCTGCATGCTTTTTGTTTGTATGACCAGCCTGCAGCCAGAAACTGTAAAATTACTTTCGAAAAACATAACGGCCTGGTAAAATGCCTTGAACCCTTAAGGACCACTGATGTACAAAGTTCCCCTTAAGAACCAAGGATGTAATATGTATGTCACGGTCCTTTACCCCCCCCCCTCCCCTTATACTATCCTCCCGGAGTTCCACGCTGCAATGATTTTGAAGTCTGCACAGCGTCTTTATGGGCAGCAGCTGTTGCTGACCTCACTTTTAGGCGTCCCCCTGCTTCTACAGAAAGAATGGCGTCACGCCTGTACTCACCAGAGCGGCTGCAAAAGCCAAGAGTAACAACCCAGTTCATGCATAAAACAATGGGGGGAAAAAGGGTGTCATCTGTGCTAGTTTCTATACAGTTCCATGTGCTCCTGCAAGGTGAGAGATCTCGCTCCCAAACGGCTAGCGTTACAAAATAGGTACTGCTGGAAGGGGAGAGTCTGCCCTTTTCAGCGGTACTTCTCGAACTCCTTAGGTGCCGGAACGCGATTCGAACCTGAAAGTGGTTGACATCTGGGATGTCAGACAAGCCTCCGGGTCATCCTCCACGCACTGACGTCGTCGCCGTATGTGCGATGACGTCAGTCGGCCAGTTGACCCCCCCCCCCCCCCACCTAGCTGCCAAGTGGAGCTAGAGGGATCATTAGGATCCCCCGGATCTCCCGTTCTGTGGCAGCTAGAGGGTCATGTTTGAGATCATTATGAAGGCCTGATCATGCCCTAGGCTTGGGTGGGGGGGGGATAAATTTTGGGGGTATAATAAAATAGGGCTTCAATTGACGTTTAAACATGAGCATAAAACCATCAAAATGAGCTCAGCGCACAGAGGTGAAATGGCTCAGCAGTGAAGGGGTTAAAAAGCATGTAAAAATTTGATATTTTTAATCTCAGGACAAAATTTCATAACTATTTAGCCGGGGTCTTTGTTGGCGGTTGTAGATTTTGGGGATTCAATTTTATTTTATTTCATCACTTATTTATTTTTGCTAGTAAATTATATGACTTGATGGACATAATGGTATCTTTTTAAAGTCCATTCAATGGCGAGAATAAACGGTATATGAACTAGTAAAAGGAAAATTGGACCTAAACACAAACAGTGCAGAAATGTAAAAACGGCAGCAGGCACTTTCGGACGGACAATTGTAAAACCGCCTGGTCACTAAGGGGTTAAAGAACATGTTTTCAGTTTCATTGATTTATATCAATCTAATTCTAAAGAGGGTTTCAGTACACCTAATCAATGACCCTTTTTATGACCCTGTGCTTTTCTCTATTCTCTGGTTATACAATCATTCTGATTCTGTGTACCGACATCTGGCTTTGTATTTGTTCTGCAATCTCTTGTCCGTGTGGGTTCAGTATTTCTATGTATTTTCCATGTGTTTTTTTTAGTCTCTATCCACCTGTCAGATTTGGGGTTTGTGTGCGTGATGGATGACTCCCTGTCCTGACAGTTACCATTCACCTGTAATAGGAGCTTTAAGGGTGTACCCAAAATGGAGAACTCAAATGTTTTTTGAGGTCAAAGAAGAAAAAAAACTAAAAGCCCAGTCCAGTGTTATGTCTATCATACAGTATTCGGCAAGTATTGAGATAAAAAGGGAATGCACCTTCAAGCCATTCTAAAGAATTCGCTCTCGAGCATCTGAACATCTATAAAGATATAGTTTTTCATGTCTTGATTGTCTAGTTTTGGGTCACACCTCCCTTTTTAGTGATTTTTAAAATTCCACATGTGTATAGTGTAGTTTATGCTCAGTAGTTCATGTCTGCTTCTACCCCTTTTTTTAAAAGTACAGTATTTTACCAGGAAGGATACAATGAGATCTTTCATTTTCAGGTATGTCCTGGGTTCTGTTCAAGAACATTCAGTTTTTACAGTAGGGTACAGAAATGCAAAGTAATAAAATGCAAGATATTAAAAATAACAAATATACAGATGGATTTACACAGATAATAACTAAAATATACTCACTGTTACAGGTACATTCTGTATTGAGGTATGTTATTAGAGATCTCTTAAGGCATTTTAGACTGGGGGAAGATTTGATGGCGTCTGGGAGGCTATTAAATATTTGCGGTGCCCTGTAGGAAAATTAGGATCAAGCCACTTTTGTATTGCAAGTAAGGTGCAGGTCCTGGATCGGCGTTATAGGAGAGAACTACTGTGGAACAAGTCTATTCAGGTAGGGTAGTAGCTTCCCAGGAAAGCTCTTAATCACCAGGTTGGAAAGGTGAAGGGTGCATCTGGATTCCAGCGACGGCCAGTTTAGCATCAAGAAGAAACACTGCAGGACCTCAAGTGAAGACCGGTCAGTGTGCATCAAAATTTATTAGGGGAAAGTAGCCCCACGGGAACAATCAATGACGTTTTGGCTTATTATTCTTTATTTATAAAGCGCCAGCATATTCCGCAGTGCTGTACAATAGGCACAGTATAGACAGGGTTACAATACATTGAACAACATTTGACAAACAGTACAGGAGGAGATGAGGGCCCTGTTCCCGTAGGAACTCAAAATCTAGGAGGGTTGGGGTTGGAAACAGGAAGAGAGGACTGCAAGGTGAGCGTGATTGATGGTTGCGTCAGTGAGTTGAGTGGTAGGCTTCTCTAAATAGGAACGTTTTTAAGGGAGTGTTTTGAAGAAAAATTAGGGGAAGTCTGACCGGACAAGGGAGAGCGTTCCAGAGAATGGGGGCTGCGCGTGAAGTCCTGCAGTCTATCATGGGAAGAGGTGATGCGGGGAGAAGCTAGGCGTAGGTCACTGTTTGATCTTAGGGAGCGGGCTGGGGTGTATTTGGTGATTTAGGGAGGACCGGTAGTGGGGAGCTGAGTTAGGATTTTGTAGGTCAGGGTAAGGATTTTGAACTTAATTCTGCAGTGGATGGGTAGCCAGTGAAGGGACTCGCAGAGGGGAGCGGCGGTTGAGGTGGATTAGCCCGGCAGAGGCGTTCAGGATTGATTTTTGTAGGGGGGAGATCCGGGAGAGAGGGAGGCCGGATAAGAGATTATTGCAATAGTCAAATCGGGAGATTACCAGGGCATTGATTAGTTGTTTTGTGGTGGCAGTGGTAAGAAATGGCCGAATTCTGGAAATATTACGTAGTTGCTATCGACAGGAGGAGGAAAGAGACTGGATGTGGGGGATGAAGGAAAGAGCAGAGTCAAGTGTATCTCCGAGACAGCGAACCTGGTTTGATGGGGACCAGGATGAAAAAGTCAGGAGGTGGGGAGGCATTAAGAGGAATTAGTAGGATCTCCGTCTTAGACATGTTGATCTTTAGGTGGTGGGAGGCCATCCAGGAGGAGATGCCAGATAAACAGTCGCTGACTTTGGAAAGGACAGGGGTAGAGAGGTAGATCTGAGTATCATCAGCATAAAGGTGGTAATTGAAGCCAAAGCTATTTATGATTTTGCCCAGGGAGGAGGTGTAGATGGAAAAGGCCTAGTGGCCTTAATCATATATACAGTTTAAAATAAACACTCCTCTTTATACACCATCACTTCTGTTTGTAGGTATCCAATTAGTCAATCAGTACTGGCTGGGTGGAGTAGAGGTAACATCACTGCTCTGCATGGAGAGAGCCTGTGGAAACATGGGTTCGATCCCGGCAAGAGCTCCTCTCCAGTAAGTGTCCTTGGGCAAGAAACTTAACGGTACATACTCGCCACCCAGGACATACTTGAAAACGAGCGAAATCTCAATGTATCCTTCCTGGTAAAATCCCTTCTCAAAAAAAAAAAAACACCCTAATTTGCATTTTAACCTCTGCGTGTTAAGAGGAGAGAACATCCTAAATGTAATAAGTTACAGAAAAATACATGTACAAGAGGTTACTCAGAGCAGAACCAGCATCAATGTGGAAAGTCTACATTTTATAAAATCTACGTATAATAAAACAATACAATTTAATATTAATTACGTATCCGGTGCAGAGTTCTCCAGCGGAGTTTGAAAGAGTATGTAATCCTATAGACCAGGGGTCAGCAACCTTGGCTCCCTGATGTTTTGGGGACTACATCTCCCCAGATGCTCAGTCACCCATTAGGCTGACTGAGCATCTGGGGAGATGTAGTTCCCAAAACATCAGGGAGCCAAGGTTGCTGACCCCTGCTATAGACAATACAGACAACCATCATATGGAGCCCCCACAAGACGGGACATATGTTGCAATCCTAAGGAGAAGAAAAGGGTGTTTAAACAGGAGCATAACCTAATCTTACAAATACTCCATCTGAAGCGAATCAAAATCAAACCTGCAGATCAAATTCCCTTTTAAGACCATTGGGCCATAATGTGTCCAATGAATGAATCCATCTTTTTTCTTTGTTTAATCTTAATCTAAGTACTGGTACATGATCCACTACTTGGAAGCACAGTTGTGCTACGGTACGTGAGCAATTAACATGTTCCGCCACCGGTAACTCCATACGTCTTGTTCTTACACTCAAAAAAATGATATGTTGGATTTAATTAAAAATCTTATGTCAACAGGTTCCACATAACTAGGTTACGTTGAATTTAAGTAACCTTTTTTTATTTCAGTAAACTTAAGTTACTTACATAAAGTCAATGCAATCTTGTTTAGTTGAATCTAATTAACAATCTTGTTTTGGTTTTAAACTATTAAGTTAATTAAGTTCAATTGATCTAAAATTGATATTTTACATTCAACCAAAATAAAAATGCATTTTTTTTTCAAATCACTTTATTCAATAAATGCAATCAAGAACATGTTAATTTCACACATTTTTAACAAAAATTATTTGTACAAAACCCGTACTATTAGAAAACTGTTTTCTCTTATTAGTGCAAGTAAAACAAATATACTAAAAGAAAATGAATGCAATCAAGAAAATTAACATACCTTTAACAAAAACATTATTTACTCAAATCTGTATTTTTTAAAACTGCTTTCCCTTTTCTTAAATGGAAAAAATAGTAAAACAAAAAATAAAAACAAACTGCCTTTTAATGAATTTAAAGGGACATGGATCCCTTGTTAACACAATGAGACAGCTATTTCGTTCAGATGCCAAGGGCTCGATTACATACGGATCAATGCTTGGTATTTGGAGTAAAATCTTCAGCATCGCTAACACTACATCTTCCAAAGGAGTTTTCTTAGCAACGCTGAAGATTTTACTCGTAATACCAATCGAGCCCTTAGTATCTGAATGAGACAGCTGTTTCATTCTTTAAAAAAAATAATACATTTTTTCATTTTAAGTACATACTGACCTGTTCCTGCTCCCTCCCCCCATTATCTCGCTCACTTCTCTACACTGTCAGAAACACACGCTAGACATGCGCACAGGTGATAAAAGAAGCGAATACTTCTGCTGGTGCTTGTGTAACTCTGGGCATACACAAGTGCCAACAAAAGAATCCTTTCTGCTTGTGCGCATGTCTGGAGTGTATTTGCTTTGTTTCTAGAAATGAAGCAGAGACAGCGAGTAGAAAGAGCAGATTCAGGTAAATATACATTAAAAACAAATATTTCATTTTTTTTTCATTGTGAAAATGAGACATCCGTCTCATTCAGATAGTAATCTACTGAATGAGAAAGATATCTCATTATGTTATGAAGGGATCCATGTCCCTTTAAGTGGGTGAAATGAATACAACTGTTCCTCTTAAAAACTCTTAAATTGGGAAACAAACCATTTTATTCAAAACAAGAACAATTATAGTGAAAAATGGGTAACATGGTCAGTACAAATGTACTGTAAAACTCCAGCAGTGCAACATTATTGAAGAAACGTAAGTACCTCCTTGATCCTGACCTCAAGTTAGTACTTATAAAAGAAGTTTTATTTTTCAGGACCTGAACCTTGCTTGAAAGCTTATTGGCATCTAGCTCCATGAATATCTTTTGAATTGTTTCAAACGTATATCTCAAGTCTTTCGGGTAGGCCAGGTTTAAGGCATAAATTATGCGAAGCATCATCGAACAAGCAGTGGCCACATCCTTAAGGTTTTCCAGTATTTTAATGCCTTCAATTATGATGCCAACGTCCTCATAAGGGTCTGTAGCGTCTGCCCCTTCAGATATGACGACATATATTCCAAGGGTGGTGGTGTTCATTGAGGTTACGGCTTCATCGTCTTAAAGATCCTAAAAAAAAATCAAATATTAAATTGGATAATTAGATCAAATTTGGGGGAATTGGTTTTAGAGAAACGTTTAAAAAAATTACCAGGTACTCCTTCACAAGGCTTGAAGGGTCTTCATTCAGAATTGCAACGAGGGCTTTTAGGATGCATTCACGTCTTTTTTCTATGGTGACATTCTGAAAAGTGTAACAAAGAAGCCAATGTTAGCAGTTTGCTTTTTTTACATTTGCAAAAAAAGATTGCATTATACAAATGATCCCATAATATTATTTCTACAAGGGTCAAGTTTATCAAACCTGGAAACCAGAATAAGAAAATGGTGCTAAACCAGAAAATTTGCTATAGGAAAGCTACAGTTTTTGATGTCTGAGTTGTACTAACGGTAGATGTATACATCCAGCGGTGTAGCCACCCACACAGCTGAGATCCAGAAGCCACCCGACAAATGGCAATATGAATCGTGTATAGAAAACAATTAGGGGCACAAATTTCTTTTGAAATTTTGCGCCCCTATAAGATTTGGGCCCCACGCTACACCACTGCATACATCCTATCTCTGATGTTGCTGAAAAATATGTTAAAGCTATATACAAGACATGAAATTAAACAGTTTACATTCCAGAACATCTATAGCCAGGCTTTAGATGCATTTCACTTAAAAAATTATAATTTGATCATTATTTACCTAACCTCACCACCTCAATTCAACGTTTTAATTCAGGAACATAAAGCATAAGAGGTTTGATAACTTCAGGCTGAGTACATAACTGAAAGCACATCTTTCTGTGAAATAGAAATGTTGTAAGATTTAAAATGATGAGGTCAGAGAACATACCTGATCCATTACTGACAGGATTTGGTTGATCTTCTGTGCAACTAATCCTCCTTTCTTTCTGAAAATACTGATTAGCTGGGTTGAGAAATGATCAAGCTGACCCATAAATTTGGACACCAAAGGGATTGTTGTAATCCTACTGAATTCTGCAGACACCTAATACAGTTTTAAAAGAACAGGATTGTTTTTTGATATATTTGTCAGTCCTTACAGTATAATCATACAACAACATTGATAGTAGGTCTTTACCAGCACTTAGATATACAAAATTACCACAAAGTAACCTCCCTGGCGTTATTCTTGAGTGGCTCGGAGTTATTTTTTGCTGCCAAAAACGGTAACCCAGAGCCACTCTCGGGCTTGGATTTCTGTATATTTACCTGTCCCTGCGATCCACCGATGTCCACCTGCAGCTGCTGTCTGTGTGCAGCGGCATTCGGCATCTTTCGCATTCCCGTGTCCGTGATCCGGCAGGAAATTCAAGGGTTTCCTTTGTTTCTCCCAGTGGGTAATCTGGACAATAGTTTACTTCAGCTTTTTTAGGTTTTTTTCACTTGGTTAGGACTTCCTACTGATCCTTTTCGCTTATGTGAGTTGATGCTTAGCTCAGAACATCCTAGGTTCCTCAATTTTGTTCTGAAGTTTGCCATTTTGTATTTTAGACTTATTTTCTAGCCATAGTAGCCACTCACGGAGCCTTCTTTGAGGCAAGGGAACTTCTGTACCAAAGCAGCAGCTACATCATCAAGATCTGCATTTGTAGGGTATGCCTTGTACTTCATTATTTCCGAAGCTAAAGCTTCCAAAATGTCAGACTTCAGCTTGGAATTGGGACTGAGAACAGTACCATCAGTCTGATAAACAAGTTGAGCTTTTTGCAGTTGCATCTCAGCTTCAAAAGTAAACTGTGGTATTGGAAATCTTTTAGGCCATGCCTGACTTCTAACAGAGGACTGAGCTTGTGGACTCGAAGGTACAGATGAATGTGAGGGTGAGTTTATGTCTGTCACAGGATGAGGATGTCTCAATTACTTCTGGCACAGATAGAGAAGAAGAGCTACTTGCAGCTGAAGGCAATAGAATTACCTTAAGTGTGCCTCTGTCCTGTATGTCTGAAGTTGAACTGAGGTTGACAAAATCATTGAATTCAGGATCTTTGAACTGGAGTCAAATTTTTCATGGAAATTGAGTTGTTTGGATTTCTCTTTTAAGGTCCTTCACCGAGTCTGGTATACCAGTTGGGAGAATTAACCTTTCACTGTTATCACCCAAGATTACTAGAAGCTTGGCTGGGGTACCCATGACGTCAAACTTTTCAAAAAGAGAGAGAGACATGATTATATTCGCACAATGCCAGCAGACTGATCCTAACTATTGACTATAAAACTGATATTTACTATAAAATGAAACTAGCATTACATTTTTACAACAAGATTCGGTTTACACATTTGAACCCCCTAAGGAGTCAATTTGAAATTTAAAACGTCATAAAGATTTTAGTTAACGTATATTATCACGTATAAGCCGAGAAGTTTTGGACGGGAAATCCGTGAAAAATTTTGTGTTCGGCTCATACGTGTGTCAGTTTAAAAAAAAAAAAAAACACTATATACTAATACCTCTCCAATCGCTGCATCCATGCTACCGGAACTAGAACTGTTTCTAGAGGGACAAAGCACATATTGACGGATTTCCAGTTATATGTGCATTGTCCGTTCAGAAATGTCTCGCATGGGGAACTAAAAGTGTGTACATTTAGTTCTGGAAACCGGGAAGTGAACTTTTAGATCAGGATTGACAGTAGCATTACTATATTTCAGAGGCAGGATATTGCAGCTCATCAATTAGTATGTATGTGTCTTTTTAAGGTAATCATTCGGACACCTCGAATCATAATCAGCAAGAGGGTATGAGTCTTCCAACTCACTGTGGGGAATGAAGCAACATTCATGAGTTGGTACCAATTCAAAGGCCCTGAAGTGCTCGTGATACCATGAACACATTTTTTTTGCAATGAAAGCTAGACTGTCTTTGATTATGCAAATTTGCGTAATTTCAGCAAATTCTGGAAGCCCACAAAGAGACCCATGGGCAATTATCATACCATTCCGATATGTAATGCCATCAAAAGAGACATTCCGTGTAACAGCGACAGTGGTGATACCAGGATACTTAACAATAAGGCAATGTGCAACATCCTCTTTCAGGACCTCAACAGCAACATTAGAGACGTTAGTGACCTGAAAGGTGGCCTTTTCACGGCTGGGTATGTTGATGTTATATCCAGCCATCAATTGGTGTTTACTTGCCAAGGTCAGTGTTATGTTCTTGAAGCAATTTGTGTGCCTAACTACTTGTTTGAAATAGCTATGCTTAGCTTCAAAACGCAATGTCCAAAGAAAAACTAAAGGACCAAAACAGCGAATCATTTCTGGATAGTGCTCCAAAAACTGTTTTGGAAGTAGTTGTTTAGTTTCTGACGGTGTTCAGAGATTTTGCATTCCCGATATGCAATAGTCTCATCTGTATGAACCAAAGACACAACCAGTTCCACAATATCCTTCAAATCTAAAATCATAAGCCACACAGGTTCATCTGCAGGCACCAAATGCCCAATAATAAAAGGCAGTAATCTTACCAAACACCAATTTTCATGTGCATTGCCACCAACTGATCTTCTGCTTGCAAATGTCTTAGGCACCAGTTGAGGTCGATTTGTCTTATCACCCCATTTGTACGGGAAGTTATGAATAAGCTCTTTGAGCCTATCAAGAGACAAGATCTTCTTTGAAATAAGTACAGTAAAGCACTCTGCCAGCTCTACTGGTACAATGCCTTCAAACAGATCGTGAGCCAGATCAGGAGGGTAGCCTGTTGTAACATTAAACAACTTCAGGCTGTCACTGAAAACACATGCTTTTTTCACACCCATGACATTTACCATATTTTCCAAAGCATGTTTCACATATCCTTGGTGTTCTTCTACAGTGCGAAGTGTAAATTTTCCTGCCTTCACTTCACCGGTCTGATAATCTGCACGAGAAGCTGTACAAAATCGACAACAGTAGTCGCCTGAAAAATTCTCAATGAAGCCAGCCATAGAATGAGCGGCAAGATTGTTAGCCACAATACACTGTACTGTTCCTCTAAGGAATGTTCCTAGCTTGGGGACATATACACCTTGCTGTTCCAAAGTTTGGAGATCATGCATTAGAGGTCGCAAGATTTTGTCAAATCCATATGCCTTCACATATTCTGTTTTGCACAAAACTGCAAGATTAATTGAAGACAACGCTGACTGAAACAGTGATTGTACATTACCCAAAATCCAGTAGATTGCACATAACTTGTGCTTCTTTCTTGATGTCCCGAGAGGGTTGCAAATTTCAAAGTCATCGACATAAAAGCACATAGCCTCAACTCCTGAGAAGAAATCCTTTGCTTTAAAATACAGACCATCTTGAATTGACCTGTACTGATGGACATCTCGTCTTAACTGTTGAGAACTGTGACTTTCGACCACTTTGTCAAGTAGGTCATTTTGATCTAATAGATTCTGCAAAGACTCGAGTATTGGAACATACAAAAGTTTTGTTTCCCTTGGCTTCAAGAACATACTCTACAGGGTCTACCACTTTAAAATTTTCCCTGTAATATTGTTTACGCTTAAATGCAGAGGATAGCGGACCACCACGCTTTATTCCAATGAGTAAAGGGTTTGTTGTACTTAGTGCTGTAACAAGGTCTTTGGCTAGAAATTCATTATCATCAATTCTGTGCTTTTGTAAGATTTCTACAATAGTTCTGTAAGACGGGAAAAGAAGCATCACTTAGTAAATAATGCAGATCCTCTAAACTCAACAGCTGTGCCTGGGACATGGTAGTAATTCTCAAGCTTTAACAGCAAGGAAGAGCATTTAAGCTCTACCAACTCCGTCAACTTCTCTGGAACTTCATCTGTATCAATAAAGATGGAATCCTCGTCTACCACAGAACCTTCAGTTTCTTCGTTCAAAAGACTGTCATCAGATACCCCACTTGCCTCTTGTGTTTTCACGATTCCTTCCTTAAAAAAATCTGCCAACGAACACTGACTGTTTTCTGCTTTTATGTGATTTAAATGTGCCATACACGTTTGTTTTAAATGAGCAATCCTTAAACATGCAAAAAACTGTCATGACTGCGCAAGTGGTTTATATGGAGAAAATAAGCCTTTACTGAAGGAATGTCAGTGGCAGCACAAACATGACAATTTATCATTGTATTTTCAATACTATTTTCCTTTTGGGGTTGCTTTTCACTGCTATGTGATCTGCATATGTGGGATCGCAGTGCATTCCATGTTTTAAACGTGCATGGACAGTGAGAATATGCACATGGATATTCTTGTCTGTGGCCATAGTGTCCATGTACTAACCTGAAGTGTTTTAAAAGCTTTGCTCTAGATGCGTGATATGAGCCACAATCTCTGCACAGCCACTTATGAGACTCCAGAGGCATAACTCCTAAACTCTGTGAAGGGAGTCAAAAGGATTTAGTCACCAATTTGTTTTAAATATAATACAAAAAAAAGAAACCACTCCCTGCTCATTTTTCTCCTCCAAGCCTGGATGGGGTTTTATGACAGGAAGACCTGTCACTAAGGTGAGTGATGTGAAGATCTGTGCCATCCAGGCTGCAGGAAATCCTTGGAAAACTGAAAACCGACACCTGGCCCTGTTGACTAAATGCACCACTAGTCAGAAACCTTATCTGAAAGTGAGAGGAAGGAGGAGGAGGGGGGGGGGTTCCCTCTGGAGGGCCCCAGCAATGTTGAAAAACAGGGCTCGGTATTCGCAACATCCCCCCCCCCCTTTCAGATTCCAGAATTTGGGAAAGCTGAAAGGGTTAATGTTTTGGGTGCAGATGGGGGCCACTGTGGTACCTGTGGAGGGGGGGGGGTGTGGTGGGACATGATATACTTGTCTGCGCCATAGCGTCCATGTACTAACCTGAAGTGTTTTAAAAGCTTTGCTTTAGATTTGTAAAATGAGCCACAATCTCTGTGAAGGGAGACAAAAGGATGTTAGTCACCAATTTGACACGGGCATAGGATGCATGACGTGCTTATATTTGCATGTCTCTGGCCATGCATGGGTTAAGTTATTTATTGTGCATTCATTTTCTTTACTTTGCAGGTTTTTATCAGCAGCTCCAACACTAGAACCACTTTTTTTTTTTTTTTTCAACATCTTAGACCATGCCAAACTAATCTTATTGATTTTTTTGATTGGGTAACCAAAATAATAGACACAGGTGGTGCAGTAGACATTGCTTATTTAGATTTCAGTAAGGCTTTTGATACTGTTCCGCATAGAAGGCTTATCAATAAATTGCAATCTTTGAGCTTGGATTCCAATATTGTTGACTGGATTAGGCAGTGGCTGAGTGACAGACAACAGAGGGTTGTGGTAAATGGAGTTTATTCAGCGCAAGGTCTTGTTACCAGTGGGGTACCTCAGGGGTCAGTACTTGGACCCATTCTCTTTAATATTTTTATTAGTGATATTGCAGAAGGTATTAATGGAAAAGTATGTCTTTTTGCTGATGACACAAAGATTTGCAACAGGGTTGACGTTCCTGGAGGGATCAGCCAAATGACAAATGATTTAGGTAAACTAAAAAAATGGTCGGAGTTGTGGCAATTGAGTTTTAATGTGGATAAGTGCAAGATAATGCACCTGGGATGTAAAAACCCAAGGGCTGAATATAGAATATTTGATACAGTCCTAACCTCAACATCTGAGGAAAGGGATTTAGGGGTCATTATTTCAGAGGATCTAAGGGTAAGTAGTCAATGTAATAGAGCAGCAGGAAATGCTAGCAGAATGCTTGGTTGTGTAGGGACAGGTATTAGCAGTAGGAAAAGGGAAGTGCTCATGCCACTGTACAGAGCACTGGTGAGACCTCACTTGGAGTACTGTGTGCAGTACTGGAGACCGTATCTCTAGAAGGATATAGACATCTTAGAGAGAGTTCAGAGAAGGGCTACTAAAATGGTGTACGGCTTGAAGGAGAAAAGTTACCAGGAAAGGCTTAATGATCTTAACATGTACAGCTTGGAAAAAAGACGAGACAGAGGAGATATGATAGAAACATTTAAATACGTAAAGGGAATCCACAAGGTAGAGGAAGGGAGTATATTTAAAAGGAAACAAAATAGCAAAACAAGAGGACATAGTCTTAGATTAGAGGGGCAAAGGTTTAAAAGTAACATCAGGAAGCATTATTTTACTGAGAGGGTGGTGGATACATGGAACAGTCTTCCAGTAGAAGTGGTAGAGGCCAAAACAGTAATTGAATTTAAGCAAGCATGGGATAGGCATAAGGCTATCCTAAACAAAAGATAAATCCAGGTAAAGTATCCATGTAATTGGGCAGACTAGATGGGCCGAAAGGTTCTTATCTGCCAACATTTTTCTATGTTTCTATGTTGTGTTTGGTGTGATTTTTCGCGTAGAAACCCTCTGCTCTGTGCAGCATAAGTCCTTACACCAGCAGTTGAATTTCTGGACGCGAGGACCTTTCTGCGGATCTCTCCTTACAACGCTGTTGTACTCGCGTTTCTGGACTTCGCTGCGCATTTCAGACCCTACTCCGCGTAAATATTTATTTCGCGCAGCCGGGCTCTGCGCAGATTTCTGGGGAGATGCGCATCTCCTTGACTGGCGTGCAGTGCCCAAACCTGCGCTACGCCACTTTTTCCAGACTACGCGATCAACTAAATCTACCCCTAAATGTGTTTAGTTCTATATCGGTTTCTTTGGGTCTTTGGTATCAAATAAAAATGCTAAAAACCATTATTTAAAAACAGAGGTCCTCGAACTTGGCCATCCAGATGTTATGGAACTACATATTTCCCATGAGAAGCATACAATTTGAGTGTCTGAGCATCAAGGGAGATGTAGTTCCAAAACATCTGGGGGGCCAAGTTTGAGGACCCCTGATTTAAAAGATTTTTGGAGATTTATACTAAAGGACAAAATTATTTGCACACAACAATCTGTTTACACATAAATGGGCAACTTTTACTATCAATTGAATACCAATAATTTGTCTTTTTTTTTGGGGGGGGGGATTTAAATTATATCAAGATGCAACAAGTATAAATTATTACATAGGAATGAAAAAGAGAAGTGTATAGTGACTATTAATAATGTGAAAGACATATCTGGAAACTAGGTGGTCTGTAATCTGTTATAAACATTAAAGGGCTGGATTCCATTCCTGGAGTAAATGGAAAAAGGGTATAAGTAAACTTCAAGATCCATTTAAAGTTTATTGTTGTTAGAAGTTTACTCCAGGGATGTAATCCAGCCCCTAATCTATTGACAATCTCAAGAAAAGTGCAAATAAGTAAAATAGCTCACCTGTGTCTTTAGATCACCAAATCTTAACTTGTTCTCTCCTTCTGCACAGTCTTCACCAGACAAAATGGTGTTGATGAAAAAAGTGATAAGCCCAGTCCATCCCATCCCATCCTATCGCATCCTCCATCCCTTCTGCACATGTGCAGATAATGCTCCCCCTCTGGTCAAAGTGCTGTACTGCAGAAGCAACACAACTTAATTGCATTCGTTTAAATTAAGTGAATTGTGTAAATGTGAAAACTTACTTTTTCTAATTCTGTAAAAACTGTTTTAATTTTGATGAACAAACATAAGTGCGTTATTTAATTCAAACATATTTTCATTCTTTGAGCCAACAGCAATGTTTCATTTTTTTGAGTGTATGGTGGATTTATGCTTACTAATATACTCCTTTAACTTTCATAGTGTTCTCCCATACATGGAGAGGACCAGGGCATTTCAGCACATAAACCACAAACATCGAGTCACAGGTGTAATAGTCTCGAATAGGGATCTTCTGTCCTGACCGCAGATGTAATAACATATCACCCTTGATCAACGCATTACAGGACGAGCAGTGAAGACAAGGAAAAGTTATTTTTACACTGCCCTATCGTAGTTTGCAGATTAGCTCTAGCGGAGCCCATATCTGCTTTTACCAAGATGTCTTGAAGGTTCCTATCTGTAAGGATGGAACATCCCCGTAAGCTTTCTGTAGAATGCGCCAAACTGCCCTGCTTGCCTGACTAAATTTAGTCACAAAAGGAATGTGTTCCTCATTTTGTTTAACCTTTCCTGTGTGAGATGGTGTCCAAATGATCCAAAGACTTAGCCTATGTAATCATCAGTCAACAATCTTCTACGGTAGCCGCTTTCTAGGAATTTATCATCTCCCCAACCTGTCCTCACGGATGGTGGGGTCTGAGACCTTTCTCACCACTCTAGTGAACTGACTGCGGGGTAGGGATTTCAACGTGTTACTTGGATGGAAGCTGTTAAAATGGAGTAAGGTATTCCTATCTGGGTTTCACATATAGATCACTCTCTAAATGCTCTTCTTTTAACCTGATGGTTAAATCTAGGAAATTAATCTCCACTCGATTTTATATATCATGGTAAACTTTATCTGGGGATTCACTAGGTTGATTTCATTGAAGAAAGTCTCTAAGTCCTCCTCACTGCCTGTCCAGATGCCAAACACCTCATCGATAAATTCTCTAAACATACGGTGTGTATAGATGTGATGGTTCTCAAAGGCGTCCATGTACAGGTTAGCATAGGCCGGAGCCATATTGGACCCCATGGTTGTCCCCCTGACTTACTTGTAGACAACATCTCCAAATAGAAGAAAAATATTCAAGAGAACTAATCTCACCAACTTGAGTATAAAGTCTAAGGCCTCGTGTATGGCTTGTATACCTTCACTATTTGGAATCGAGGTGTATAAACTAGTGACATCCCATGTGAAGAGGATTACTGGCCTCTCTAAAGTCTAACGTTCCAAAACCTCTTTACTATCCCAGATAAATGATCTAGTGTGTGACACCAGTGGTTGGAGAACCCTATCTAGGAAGACCGACAGTGGCTGAAGCACAGAATCCAGTGCTAGCCACTATCGGCCTTCAAGGCAGGTTCTCCAAACCCTTGTGTATCTTTGGTAACTTGATCCTTGGCCAGTTTAGCATGTCACAATAATGGGTCATGTAGTTACTGTTGCTTTGTGCTACAATGAGTTCTTGTCAGGGTCGTGGGGATGGTACCAGGGTGGCACAGGGGTATTGGGGTGCGGTGAGCCCAGGGTGCAGTGATCTGCACGGACAGGAGGGTGAAGTATGGTAGATAAATAGAAACTAACCGCTGTTGATATTGCAGAGGGAAAGGAGGTTGCTGGAATCTGGTAAAATGGTGGGGATCCTTGAATCAGGAACAGGTAGAGGGTTTGGGTCTCAGACAAGCTGGATAACTCAGAGCAAGTTCACACTCTGTTAGTCCTATCGGGTAATGAGTTGCAATGAACAGAACATCAGTACCTGGGACGGAGCCCTTTATTTTGAGTGTGTTAGGTGTGCTTTGTGTTTAACTGGTTCACTGCTGGGTGTTAACTCTTTACTACTTGCAGGTGTTATACATGAATGCAGGTTGCAGGAACAGGGGCAGCATAAGGAGTATGCTGCCAGGAGAGTCCGAGGATGGATGAAATGAAGATGGGGGGGGGGCATGACAGTTCTACAACGTAGTAGGTTTATGAAGGTGTGTTTGAGGGTCAGCTACATACACTAAATCTCCGTCTTCAATACACCGAGCCGTAAAATAATCTGTGGAAGACATGCACAGATTAAAAATGTAGACCTGTGTAAAGAGAAAAAACATCTTCACCAGGTTGAAAAAGCAAATATATTAATCAAATGTAAATGACCCTCTTTAGGCAATATAAAGGGAAATTTAACCGATTTTTAATTATTGGTAATTTTAAAACCTGAACATTCCAGGGCTTTGGCCGTTTGTGATGGTTTGCATTGTATATCTAGTTGTATTTTCATTACAATACCAGTAATGACCTGCTATAGTTTCAGCTTTCTAAGCCAGCTAGAGTTTAGAAGTAAAATGCTAAAAGTCAAGTTTAAACTATACATTGCAAACTTGTATTTCTTGCTGCCAAACTCCGTGATGCACACCCAATTGGTTACAAACTACGTAAAAGCAATTACCAACCACATATGAAGTCAATATTTATGCACCTGATCTTGAACCAGATAAGGTTTGTTCAGAAGTGTAGATATGTTTCAGGCAGGGTATGCGGGGAAGATTAGTTTGCTTGCCATTAGGTCTTTTTGGTGCATACCCATGCCTGTGTATCAATACTCTGCTTTGCAAGGTTTGATTCTATATAGACTTCACTCTGAAAATGGAAGTAAAGCCTTGTGCTACTGCACATCTACCACGAGGGGTCAGAATGTACACAGTACATTCTAAAGATCCCTTTTTAAAAGTCTGGCTTCTTTGCGCACCCAGCCTTTTATCGGAATCTATGATTTAAAAATATTTATTTTGAATACATAACATAAAACGTTAACACTACAATCCTTCCGACCAGGATCTTTATTTCAATCGGGTCCCAAACTTAAAATCCTAGTTTTCTTCATTTCTCAAAGAAATTATGGTTCTGAATGGGGAGGGGAATACAGAATTGCCATGAGATATCAAAGTTAAACATCCGATGCAATATTTCAAGTCAGGAAGTACCAATTACGTGACATTTGCTAATAACTGCAGATTTTCTCAATGTGTAGTAGTAACTGCTAGTCTTTTGTGAAGGGACACTATGGGATATACAAAGTGGCCCCCACTAAATAACAAGCAATTCAAAGTTACTCTTTTATGGATAGATTGCACTCCCCCCCCAAAACACAATTTTAGTAATTCTTGCCCTGATGGTCTCTTTGCAGTAGAGAAGCACTTCTACCCAGTATGGTATTTTTGACACCTCCACCTAGGTGTCTTTGAAACAGCATATCCTTATGGATAGGAGTTGCCATTCTATTTAGAGTATAGAAATCTACTCCAGTCTAACTTATAGTGCTCTCTGTGGCAACTGATTCGCCCATAGACGGGGAAATATGAAAACTATTCAGAGCCTCTACAATCACTAATCTGTATTATGTATAACATCAAAAGCATAGGTGTTGCTACGGGGAGGGGGGATTGACCTATCTAACTGCAGTGAACTTGAATGGAAATTATTTTCTTCTTCGACCCTTCTCCTCAGAAGATGTTCGTGTTTAATTTCCGTGGTCCGCCTGGACGTCTCCTGTGAGATGCTTTTAGTTACATTTTTGTATCCCTTTTTATACAGTATTGTGACATAAGTAAAGCTTTGCTTGTCTTATTGTAGTCTTCACCTTAAGAAAATAATTTCTTTACCCAGGCCTTGTGCCATTTCTCCTCCATGTGGTGCCATTGCTGACGGCATGAAATGGGAAGGAGTTTTCTTTAACTACCTTTTTATAATCCACTGTCTGATAGACACCTGTTTAATGAATAATTGCACTCCCCTGTGGTTGAATTGTTAATTAGGATTGTGTCTTAAAGAAAAAATAAATCTTTATTAATCTGACACTATAACAATGGGTGTGCACACCATCACCCCTGCAGAAGGTAATAACGAAGGGATAACAAAGAGAAAAGAATAATCTTGTGCCCAACACAATCCCATCCATCCACCTAATCCTTCCCCTCCTCTAACCAAGCTCCCCACACCCTTTTAAGGTGAGCTGAGTAAGTCTGGCAGACCTTAGCAGTCAATTCGTCCTTGAGTCGTACGTCCTCCAACATCGTCATGACCCTCTTCCATGTGGCTGGCCTAGGGGCCTTTCAAGTCTCTGCCAGGGCTTTCCGTGCTGCCGTAGCCAGTTTGGCCAGCCACTTAGACTGATGAAAGCAGATTGTACAACAAATGCTTATGCCGGCTATTGAATACGGAGATGTAGTGTATGCAGCGGCCCCACAAACACACCTTCAGAAACTTACTACATTGTATAGCTTTCTGCTGCTTTGTGCTACAATGTAACTACATGACCCACCATTGTGACATGTTAAAAGAACTAAACTGGCCATCGCTGGAATCTAGACGCACCCTTCACCTTTCCAACCTGGTGTTTAAGAGCTTTTCTAGGAAGCTACCACCCTACCTGAATAGGCTGCTTCCCCAGCAGTTCCCTCATCCTATAACCTCCGATCCAGGACCAGCACCTTACTTGCAATACCACAATACAAAAAGAAAGTGGCTCGATCCTCATTTTCCTACCGAGCACCGCATTTATGGAATAACCTTCCAGACACCAACAAATCTTCCCCCAGTCTTAAGTCACTCAAGAGCTTCTTACTAGCATACCTCAATACAGAATGCACCTGTAAACATGTAACATAGTAACTATATTACTTACATATTTATTTTCTGTGTTAATCTGTATATTTGTGTTTTGTTTTTAATATCTTGCATTTATTACTTTGAAATTTTACAGTTGTTACAGAAATACAATGCTCTTGAACCCAGGACATACTTGAAAACGAGAAATCTCAATGTATCCTTCCTGGTAAAATCCTTTTATAAATAAATAAATAAATGTTGCATTTAAATGTGGTTAAGGTCGATTACAAAGGGTCAAAGTCAATGGAAGCTTCCAACACTCTCATAGCCAGAGAATGCTTTCTTCCAGAGTGGTCACCGGACGGTGCCACACATATGGAAATGCGTCCCCTTCGTGCCAAAATTGCACCTGGAGGTGTCTGGATAAGATGGGTCTGCTTTGTGAAACAATACTCTGGTAACATACCATCGTAAAAATTTTTTTTTTTTTTTTTTTTTATATATAGATCTTGTTCCTGGTATACTGATTTGTGTCGCTTCCCAAATATCTGACCTGTCCTCCCCATCAATGGAGCAGAGTTCCCTCTCCCAGGCTCTCATTTATAGGACTGGGCCAGAGACAAAGTTCTCGTGAAAATAAAATGGATATCTGTGGAAGCGCTGTATTTCTATTCTATATACTAATTGGGGTCTGCTGCCTACAAGATATTGCACATAAACCTCAACAAAATGTGCAAATTATATAAAATAGGAAGGGGGGTCCTAGTGGCGCAGTGGATAGTTTGAATAAATAGTAGACATGTGCATTCGTTTTAGTACTAAAACGATTTAGTCCGAATTTTGGGATAATTTAGTTTTAGTATGACTCAAGAGAAACGAAACTGCTCAGTACAAAAACCGAAAGAAACTAAAATAAAATGCACTACATTTTAGTTTCAGTCCTTTTTGTGATATTACATTGAGTGAAGGAGACCAGCAATGAAGAGTGCAACATCCAAAGTTCTGCACCCTCCACATGCCAATGCAGTAGGATGTTCTATACAGATAGGGGCATTAATTAATGCAGGAGGATGTTCTATACATTATACAGAGAGGGGTATTAATGCAGGAGGATGTTCTATACATTATACAGAGAAAGGTATAAATTGAAGAGGATGTTCTATACAGAGAGGGACATTAATTAATTCAGGAGGATGTTCTATATATTATACAGAGAGGGGTATTAATTAATGCAGGTGGATGTTGTATACATTATACAGACAGGGGTATTAATGTAGGAGGATGTTCTAAACATTATACAGAGAGGATCCTTTTTTCAAGCCCTTTAAATCCTGTGGCTGTGAGCGCTGAGATCGGCTGCTTGTTACATTATCTCTCAGTACAATGTATCAGGCTCAGTTGTTACAGTAACTGACTGTAACAGCACTCAGAGTTTCAGTAAAACAAGGAAATAATATTGTTCTAACCTCTTATATATAAAAATATTATTTACTAGTTTTACTGAAACTCTGAGCGCTGTGATGAGCAGCGAACAGTCAGTAATTGTAACAGCTTTGCCTGACACGGGGCAGTATTACAATGTTGGTGCTAACTTAACCAGAGCTGTTGTAAACTGAAAACCTCCATAGGCTCTAATGGCTCTGGGAAGTTTACAACAGCTCTGGTTAAGTTAGCACCAACTATGTAATATGGCCCACATTGTGCTGAGAGTGAGAGATACTGTAACAAGCAGCGATCTCAGCCCTCTGAGGAGCCACTACAATAGTAATTGTATCCATTGGTTTTCGGATGAATGAAATTAGTTTTCATACTAAAGAACTGAAAACGAATTTCTTTAGTAACTAAATAAATTGCATTTTAGGACTAATCCATTAGTTCAAAACGAAATTTTGTGCTGTGCACATGTCTAATAAATAGCTCTTATGCCCAGGTGATGTTCCTAGACATATATTCCTATTGTATACTGCAAATGGAGCCTAAATTCACAATTTGTAATACAACAGTGATGACTTCACATAAAAAGTTGTTATTCCTCAATGTACCAACCAGTATTGAACTTGTGCAAATTCATAAAATCATCAGAAGAAACCTAGAAAATGTCAGCCGAGAGGAACCTTTCGGCTCATCTAGTCTGCCCAATTACATGGATACTTTACCTGGATTTATCTTATGTTTAGGATAGCCTTATGCTATCCCTGCCTGCCTTAAATTCAATTACTGTTTTGGCCTCTACACTTCTACTGGAAGACTGTTCCATGTATCCACCACCCTATCCAGCTCAGTAAAATAATGCTTCCTGATGTTACTTTTAAACCTTTGCCCTCTAATCTAAGACTATGTCCTCTTGTTTTGCTACTTTGTTTCCTTTTAAATATACCCCCTCTACCTTGTGGGATTCCTTTACGTATTTAAATGTTTCTATCATATCTCCTCTGTCGCGTCTTTTTTCCAAGCTGTACATGTTTAAGATCATTAAGCCTTTCCTGGTAACTTTTCTCCTTCAAGCCGTACACCATTTTAGTAGCCCTTCTCTGAACTCTCTCTCAGATGTCTATATCCTTCTGGAGATACGGTCTCCAGTACTGCACACAGTACTCCAAGTGAGGTCTCACCAGTGCTCTGTACAGTGGCATGAGCACTTCCTTTTCCTACTGCTAATACCTCTCCCTACAACCAAGCATTCTGCCAGCATTTCCTGCTGCTCTATTACATTGACTACTTACCCTTAGATCCTCTGAAATAATAACCCCTAAATCCCTTTCCTCAGATGCTGAGGTTAGGACTGTATCAAATATTCTATATTCAGCCCTTGGGTTTTTACGTCCCAGGTGCATTATCTTGCACTTATCCACATTAAAACTCAATTGCCACAGTGCCAACCATTTTTTTTTAGTTTACCTAAATCATTTGTCATTTGGCCGATCCCTCCAGGAACGTCAACCCTGTTGCAAATCTTTGTGTCATCAGCAAAAAGACATACTTTACCATTAATACCTTCTGCAGTATCACTAATAAAAATATTACAGAGAATGGGTCCAAGTACTGACCCCTGAGGTACCCCACTGGTAATAAGACCTTGCACCGAATAAACTCCATTTACCAAAACCCTCTGTTGCCTGTCACTCAGCCACTGCCTAATCCTTTCAGAAGAGACAGTGATATTTCGGCCTTTTCAACCTATATAAATTATTCCTAATTAAAAATGCAAATGGTAAAACCACATGTGCAAATGCATATATAAAGTGCTTGTGCTCATAAAGAGTCCTCCTATAAAGTGCATACACAATAAGTGTCAAAGTGCACGTAGAAAATCCCGAGATAATGTCTCCACACAACAAAACATTGCTGGATAATTCCTAAACCACAAAAAGTGCACGTGAAAAGGTGCAAAAAGAATAAGTTCATATAAATGTTCACAAGTTTACTGGAAAACAATTGGTTTTGCTGGGAAAATTGGTGTCCAACCGCCTTGTCTTTTTTCCTCGATTGATGACTCTCAGTGTGGATGCAAAGGAGAGAGAGAGAGAAAAAAGGAAAACAATTGTGCAGACTGTTTTGATATAGATTCTGGTGAGTATACAATAAAAACTCACTCACGGATTATTGAGCCCAATGTATCCCGGCTCTAGGTTAAAGCGCCTCTCCCCAAATATAGGGTGGCGTTCGCCTTCTTTCCGTCCGATGTTGGAGCCTTGAATGTATCAGGCTCGGCTTGTGAGCGAGTAGTACTCCTTAGTTAGGTGGGTACCTGACCCCTCTCTTGTTGAACGGCTCCCAACTCCTATCTCCAGACCTGGATTGATTTTTCAGAGTGGAGAATAAATTCCCCTGCTCTTATGCTCCCTTCAAACCTCAGATTATGGTCGGAAAGGAAGAAGGTAGCAAGTGAATCCAATTGGTGGAATGAAAAAAATTGTAAAAATGGTAAATTTATTTGAATAAATAAAATCAAGGTAAACACGGGGGGGGGGGGTTACTGCAACGCGTTTCGGCATTTAGCCTGTTCTCGTGAAGACTGAATACCAGGAGGGATATCAGACCTCTGGGATAAGCCTCATCGACACAAGTTTTCAAAAAAGGTGAGGGGTTCAGTAGCTGCTCTGCGAAAAAGGATTTGGTCTAAAATTTAGCTTTATTCCTACCAGGGGCGTAATTAGAAGTCACAGAGCCCCATAGCAAAATGTTGTATGACCCTCCGCCTGCAGCCTACCCCCCCACCCAAAAAAAAATCACTAATACCATTGAACAGATTACTACACATGTGGCAGTGGCACAGTAACCAGGCAACCGCTTCTATTACTTTCAAACCGCAAAACAAAAATTGAAATAACCATGTAATAAAACGTGAAATTCAAAGCCTTGTGTGTACTACATTTACTCTATTATACTCACATTTTGTAAAGGGTAAACTACGGCCGTTTAAGAGTATTAACAAGATGACAACCTTGTAAGGAAAGGAATAAATTAGGTGTTACATTCTATGCACTTTAATAAAACAATTCTTCATTTTTGAGTTTACACCTATTGATTTAGACCTTGATGCTTAACGTGACATGTTTTCAACATGTCTTTAAAAATAACCAAAGGAAAATAAGCCATGGTTTCAACATCCGAAGGCCAAAAACAAGCCAAATGTAAGGCAACAGAACATTAGAAAAAGTCAACCTGAAAAAGAGTGAATCTTGATCTAAAAATATGTAGATAAGATGATAAATTAACACTACATTTCTTTTATTTGATCTTATCCATTTCTCTCAAGTGGTTTTCCAGCCAAACAGTGCAGAAGTCAACCTGCCATCCTTTGATTTATCCCCTTAACCCCTTCACTGCTGAGCCATTTCACGTCTTTTAAAAAAACACATTTTTCTTTTCTGTATTATTATTATTTTTTTTCTTTACTTTAAACATGGTCACGTTTGGTATCATTGGAAAGGCCATGCTCTGACCTTTCTAATGATGCCAAATATGACCCTGCTAGCTGAAAACAGTCGGGAGATATCTGGGTTCAAACTAACCCTTATCTCCACCCTTATCTTTCCTTAGGAGTCAATAAGGACGTTCCCCACACGTCCTCAGCAGTGAAAGGGTTAAGGACAAATTACATAACTGTTGCATCATAAATGCGTTGACTTTAAAGACCCTTGGTCCTTAAGGGGGTAATCGACTGGAAAGATGTAATTTGGCATCAGACAGTAAGATTTAGATGGGTAAATGGGCAAGGTCTACACACACTTTACAAAAGAGTGTATGCAGAAAACTAATTTTGACTGGATTAAAAAAATATATATTTACATAGGATGAAATTTTGCCTGATTTGCAATGCTCAAACAGGGCACATGAGGCAGCTGTGGACAGGCATGTAAAAAGAAATGTATCGGTTAACCAGCCAATTCCAACAACTGAGGCTAAACCAGTAAAGTGGAACACTAGCCAACACAGCAAAGTACTAAACTGACAGGCATATAAGCATTCAGACAAAATATTTGCCAAATACTTACAATTCAGTTCAGACAGATTTGTTTCAGGCAGGTTTGCACCATTGTACCTTTGCCCCCTTCTATGTCTGCTCACTTAAACATAAGCTGTCAATTCTAACCTGTATTTATTCAAATATTTGCCTAAAGTTCCACTTTATGGTTTGCCAAACTGTAACCAAAGGGTTCTATTTGTAACATATTTCCTATGCTCCTCAGCTCCATTGCATACAGTTGTGTTCAAAATTATTCAACCCCAATGCTGTAAAGGGTTTTAGGGAATTTAGTGTACATTTGTAATTGTATTCCGAATGAAATCCTACAAGGACTTTTTAAAGAACCATATGCAACTAAAATGACATCAATTGGTTTTGTAATACAGTAGTAAATGTTTCTTTTGTGAATTCTTCATTGACACAATTATTCAACCCCTTAAAGACTACCACTCTGAAGAACAGAGGTTCATTCAAGTGTTTTCAATCAGGTATTGAAAACACCTGTGGATGTCACGGAGCAGCAATAAAGCATAATAAGCACCAATTAGGCAGCTTTAAAATGACTGATACTCAGCTCCTAGACATTTACTGGTGTGGTTACAAACGTGGTGAAGTCAAGAGAATGGTCCAGGAAGACAAGACAAGAGAAGAGGTGATTACTCTTCACAGGAAGGGCAATGGCTATAAGATTGCAAAGATGTTAAACATACCAAGAGAGACCATAGGAAGCATCATTCGCAAATTCAAGGCAAAGGGCACTGTTGAAACGCTACCTGGTCGTGGCAGAAAGAAGATGCTGACTTCGACTGCTGTGCGCTACCTGAAGCGTAGAGTGGAGAAAAGTCCCTGTGTGACTGCTGAGGAACTGAGAAAAGATTTGTCAGATGTGGGTACAGAAGTTTCAGCTCAGACAATACGGTGCACACTGCGTAATGAAGGCCTCCATGCCAGAACTCCCAGGCACACCCCCTTGCTGTCTCCAAAGAATAAGAAGAGTCGACTGCAGTATGCCAAAAGTCATGTGGACAAACCACAGAAGTTTTGGGATAGTGTTCTGTGGACTGATGAAACAAAATTAGAACTGTTTTGGCCCATGGATCAACGCTATGTTTGGAGGAGGAAGAACAAGGCCTATGAAGAAAAGAACACCTTGCCTACTGTGAAGCATGGCGGGGGGTCAATAATGCTTTGTGGCTGTTTTGCTTCTGCAGGTACAGGGAAGCTTCAGCGTGTGCAAGGTACCATGAATTCTCTTCAGTACCAGGAGATATTGGATGACCATGTGATGCAGTCCGTCACAAACCTGAGGCTTGGGAGACGTTGGACCTTTCAACAGGACAATGATCCCAAGCATACCTCCAAGTCCACTAGAGCATGGTTGCAGATTAAAGGCTGGAACATTTTGGAGTGGCCATCGCAGTCACCTGACTTAAATCCGATTGAGAAAGAAAGCAGTTGCAGTGCGCAAGCCTAAGAATGTGACTGAACTGGAGGCTTTTGCCCATGACGAATGGGTGAAGATACCCGTAGATCGCTGCAAGACACTTGTGTCAAGCTATGCTTCACGTTTAAAAGCTAAGTACTAAGATTGAATGTCACTGGGGGGTTGAATAAAACTGATAATGATGTGAGCACAGAAAAGACATTTGTGGTTATTTCATTATAAATCTTATGTTATATTTGTCTGACCTACACGTGCCTCTTTGATTTAATTGTAAGCAAGATGACTGAATGATCAAAATCAATGTCAAACTGGCCAAAACACTCAATTTCAGTGGGGGCTGAATAATTTTGAACACAACTGTACTTTTGACCTGAAAAATTAAAGAATGTATCTTTTTGTGGCAAAGAAGAAATGTTTTGAAATTTTCAGAGGGTGAATGGCTCCGCAAATAGGTTATAAATAGACCCCATGGTTTAACCAAAATAAGAAAGGCTATGGCAACAAAACCAAACATGGACTTTGAAAACTCTGCCAACTTGCATACTCACAAAATACCACATCTTAGAAAACATGTCTGCATGCCTTCAATTCTGCAAAAGTGTCCACAATGCTGTTTAGGTCCAGCCGTTTTGCTCTAGCATTTTCAATGCTTAGGATAGCAAGCCCAGAATGTCTTGGACATAGTGCTTCTGAGACCTCTTTATTAGTTTTGAGAAGGATCTTTTTGCTGAGGCCACAGTCACAGATAGTGTTAGGAATAAAAGCAACGCTATGCACACATCTGGCAGATTTGAAGAAAGAACACTGTTCTCAACTAAGAGCAAACGTGCAAGATCCTTCACAGAGGACAATTGTCCTCTTTTAGTGCTGATCTAAAACTTAGAAGCTGACCAGGTAAAGTTGATGAGAGGTCTTTTTCATACTTTTGTTGCAGCTTTAAACAAATCCTAATCCTCCAATGCTGATGCTAGAACTGCAGGTTGAATATTTCAAACCGCTGAACAACCTGATTAATAGACATGTGCATTCGTTTTAGTACTAAAACGATTTAGTCCGAATTTGGGGATAATTTAGTTTTCGTATGACTCAAGAGATACGAAACTGCTCAGTACAAAAAACGAAAGAAACTAAAATAAAATGCACTACATTTTAGTTTCAGTCCTTTTTGTGATATTACATTAAGTGAAGGAGACCAGCAATGAAGAGCGCAACATCCGAAGTTCTGCACACTTCACATGCCATTGCAGTAGGATGTTCTATACAGAGAGGGGTATTAATTAATGCAGGAGGATGTTCTAAACATTATACGAGAAGGATCCTTTTTTTTAGCCCTTTAAATCCAGTGGCTGTGAGCGCTGAGATTGGCTGCTTGTTATATTATCTATAATGTATCAGGCTCAGCTGTTACAGTAACTGACTGTAACAGCGCTCAGAGTTTCAGTAAAACAAGGAAATAATATTGTTATGACTCTTATATATAAAAATATTATTTACTAGTTTTACTGAAACTCTGAGTGCTGTGATGAGCAGCAGTCAGTTACTGTAACAGCTTTGCCTGACACGGGGCAGTATTACAATGTTGGTGCTAACTTAACCAGAGCGGTTGTAAACTGAAAACCTCCATATGCTATAATGGCTCTGGGAAGTTTACAACAGCTCTGGTTAAATTAGCACCAACTATGTAATATGGCCCACATTGTGCTGAGAGTGAGAGATACTGTAACAAGCAGCGATCTCAGCCCTCTGAGGAGCCACTACAATAGTAATTGTATCCGCTGGTTTTCTGATGAATGAAATTAGTTTTCATACTTAAGAACTGAAAACGAATTTCTGTAGCAACTAAATAATTGTATTTTAGGACTAATCATTTAGTTCAAAACGAAATTTTGTGCTGTGCACATGTCTATGATTAAGTCCCTGGAACCTGCTTCACAGCTGGCTTACTATTATGTCTAAGCACCTATAGAAAACATTGCTTTTGTAACATTCTCCAACTCAATTCATCAATGTTTTCTGACAGTGCAAATTCGTTTTGCTTCAAATCTGGGGGTATATTCCATTTTTCTGCAAGCAATACTGCATTATTTCTGGCTTCCCCAAAAATTGCTTCTGAAATTGGATAGCTCATCCATGGCTAAGTCCATGCTCTCTGGAGGAGTTTAGACAGAGAATGTATGCTCGTAAATATTTTAGATTGTATAACAAGTAGAGTCCTTATCTATATTTCTAACTTTTTTTCAGCCCCATTGCCTCTTTCATATTTTAATTTTTTTTTTGGTAGCAAGGCTTATTTTTTATGACGCTTTAAGTACATCTGCATAACGAAAACGCAAGGCAGGTAGTGACTCATGGCGAGATGACCAGCATGTGGGACACAATTTCTTCAGTGTAACAGAAGATTCACTGGTAAATGAAGACGGGATCTCCCACCGCTTTCCACTGGCCCCAAAAATGTGTGTAAATGTTGAACCACACCAATGAAGACCTCTAATCTCTGCCACAGCATCTTGGACCAAATTAAGGTTGTGTGCTGCACAGTGAACATAAAGTGCATTTTCCTCTGCAAAATTCGAGTCTGCACACCAGAATAGATTCCACTCATTGTGGCAGCACCATCATAGCCCAGACCACGGCACTTATCCAGAGAAATTCCTTTTCTATACCTGCAGCAATTTGGTCATGAATAGCATTAAATCCAAGAAATGCCTCATGTATGTTAATTTGTTTTACTCTCGTATTTGGATCTCTTTCAATAGAAACATATCTGACCATCTGGCTCATTTGATCACATTTAGACTTATCCTGAGTAGTACCTGTAATCAATGAGTAAAACTGTGTTTTGCACTTCAGACAAAATGTCATTCAGAACTTTGCTTTGGACAAAATATCTACGACTTCATTCTGAATTTTTGGACTAAGGTATTTGACTTTGCCCTGTGGTAACTGTAGCAATTGCTTTAATATGGGATCACACTCAGCAGCTCAATTATTGCCAAGAAATTTCCACTGTTCATGGTGGCATTCACTATTCTATTTAAAACATCTCTCCAAAATTTTCTTAATTGTTGTTTGTTTTCTTCATTGTTCCCTTTTTACGCCACTGATCCTATATTATGCAAGAATCTGAGTTTGAGATGTCCTGTATTTTTGTTGACAAGCCTTTCCATTTTCGTATCCTTTGCCCATGCAGGTTCAGAGCCTATTTTTTTACGGTCACCAAATAACCAGCATGGTTCACAGTATGCAACATTCAATTTAGGAGAATAACCGAGTTTAAGTCCTGTTTTTTTTTTTTTCATATTTTAGTGAAAAACACCTGTTCCTCATCATGGTCTCTCGGAAAGGGCCCTGTAGGTCTGCAAGGACCATTTGCGATTTATAAATCTCTTCATGTTTATTTGTAATTGGGAAGTTTGCCCTGGCTGTGACATATTTTGTAGATGCAATGTCAGCACAGCTATGTCACTACCAGTCAAGTGACCATCGGCTGACACAAATGGCTCAGTTTCTTAATAATCTTTTTCAATGTTTTCCTCAGTAACACCACAACTCCTGCCTTGTACTTAGCCCATTTCCCCTGAATGAACCAAGTAGCAATTGCTCCTGTACTGGCATGTCAGTAATTGTGGGGGGTCAAGGCTTTCTGGGCTTCCCTCAGCAACTTTTACTGCATCATGGTCTGCTGTAGAGCTCTGACCAACATTGGGCACATTTAAAAAAATTGTTTATTTATATTTTTTTGGACGTTTCTCAGTTTTGTGGTGTCTCCCCTTTTTCTTTGTACGCTTGTGAGCGCCACATTGATGATGGTAACTGGACATTATGGTTGAAGAAACTGAAAAATATAGTACAAGGAAAGACCCTTACGTCTCAATTACATATTTAATAGAATTATCCAGGGCCAGGCATAGAACAGTCTCCCATCCCTTCCTACTTCCTGTCCAGAGCCTCATCATGTACCGAATACAATGTCCCTCCACAGGCGCGCTCGAATGTTCTGCCCCGCCCACTCTGCGCTCCTGCGTGTGTCGGGACATGGCTGGGCTCGTGGGGCCGGGATGCTTACCAGTTACATTCCTCATCCTCACTGGGCCCCACTCGGCTGCGGGGCCTCAGCACCCGCTTGGGTCGCAATGGCAGTAGTTCCGCCATTGGCTCCTACGACTTTCATTGGGGTGTATTCATTTTTGCAGCATCGTCTTGAATGAATTTGTTAGGAAAAATACTTTTTGTGTGTGCAAATTAACAAATCCTGGTTGCAATCAATGGCTTGCATTTGTGGGAGTATTTTTTAGTACAGCGTTCCATAAAAAATGTTGCTTCTGAAAGGAAAGTAAAGGTTTTCTGCCAAATCTGGGCTGTTCTCATTTATGCTGAGCAGTGTAGGTATTTTTTCGTAAGACTTTTTCCAGCTTTAACTTTTTATATTTGACAAAGCAATGGGTGAAAATAATAAAGCATCTGTAGCACTTTACAAATTCCGAAACCTGTCATGAGTTACGTTATGCCTCACCAATATAATACAATGTGACAGATGAAAAACACGTGGTAAGCCATGGGAAATTATTGTCACAAAATATCATGAGACTACAAAACGGATTGGCTGCCATAACCTATTCCTTACACTGTTTATTTAAAAGTTACTTTATATTCAAGAGTTGTCATGCCACTTGTTTGCTGTTTGGTTATTGCTTGTTTACTATAGTGTCCCTTTTGACAGTTTATATAAAAACCCTGTAAAATAATCCAAACTTTTTCTAGGCACAGAATTCCTAGGATATTCAATAGTCTGTTTATATCATGCACTTTAGTTTTTTTTTTTTTTATTCACAAAATATGTCACCCGTGGATTGAAAATTTATGAGGGGGGATTCAATTCCACAATGGTTGCCCCCACACATACTGACAAAGATTTTAAGCGTCAGTTGTTGCAAGCTGTGTCAGTTTTTGTTGTAAAATGTGTTGTGGAATGACATTTCCACTTTGTCATAGAATTTTTATATAATATTTTAGAGGGGGCAGCACACAACAGATGGTGCTTCTCGTGACAAATATAGTACACCAAGGGGAACACACTATTATAAAAACTATACCATCACTGCTTCACAATTTAAAGACGCTCCTGTTTTTACTGGATTTTACACAAATTTTTCCACAACCTAACTAGGTAATACATTTTGGGAGTTTAGTTCACAAAATATATCCCATCAACAGGTCCTATGATAAACATCTAACGACTGCATTCCCGGGATTAGCTCATCGAAGACAGAATCCTTCTGGGGCTCCCAGGGATTCAAAATTAATTAGGACCTGCAAATGGAACACCTGCGGCAGGGAGTGGACATCAAATATGGCCATGTAATATATAAAAATAGAAGAAATTAAATGCAAAATTTACACCCCGCCCCCCTCATTTCTAAGGCGGTGGCATTCTGTGCTTTACTTATAAAGCAAACAATACTGCTACACTAACTCCTCATTTCCCACACCTGGACAAAACGTGGAGGTGAAGGCCAATGTGTTACACATCCCATCTAAATCAAAAGCCGCTGCAAGGAGTGTGGGGGCCTTTTGGACCCCTGTATTTCCACTTTACAGTCCTGTTGTCATTGGACAGGTTGAAGTCTGGCCTTCCTAATGATACAAAAATATGACCTGTTAATGAAAATAAACAAACTCTTCATATTTTTCATGTTGACCGCAGCGGCATTGTCCATTTGTCACATATAGAAACATAGAAAATGTCGGCAGATAAGAACCTTTCGGCCCATCTAGTCTTCCCAATTGGATACTTAACCTGGATTTATCTTTTGTTTAGGATAGCCTTATGCCTATCCCATGCTTGCTTAAATTCAATTACTGTTTTGGCCTCTACCCCTTCAACTGGAAGACTGTTCCATGTATCCACCACCCTCTCAGTAAAATAATGCTTCCTGATGTTACTTTTAATCCTTTAAAATGAGCAATACCACTGCTATTACTCACAGTGGCGGACCTAAAGAACAAAGGGCCCTAGTGCAAGATTTTTTTTGCCCCCCCAAATAAACCTAATTCGCACCCCCTGAAGCAACCACAAAAATTAAAGTTGAAAATTAGAAAAAATTTAGATCGAAATAAATATGCTCAAATATATTTTTTCAGAGAAATCTGAGCACTGTGTCAGTGTAAACAATAAAATAAATATAGAACTGAATTTTACTCTTCTGGCTTTTCGCTCAGCAAATTCATCAATGATCTTTGCTAAGTCAAGGCCCCTTGCCCTTTCATTTTCTGATAAATGATCACGCATGAAGCCTTCCTTGTCCCACTGCTTCTTAAATCTTTTTTTTTATATTAAAAGTTTTTATTTCGAGTAACGGTCACATATCAACATAATGCCGCACAGGGCCAGATAGTCGGCATAAATAACAGCGAATTGCAAAGAGTTTGCTAGACATCAGCAGGAAGAAAATAAAAGAGCTTTGAAAATCAGCAACAAGTCATCTAAATGACGGCAATAAAAACTAAAACGTCTTAGGTAGCAAAAAGTCTCATCCTAGCGCACAGAAAATAACATAAAATCATCCCCAAGTGGGGGGTCTCATCAGAAAATAAAATATGAAAATTCTCAGCGTGTGGGCAAACATTAACATAAAATTAAGGGGGAGGGTAGGGGTGGGGGAAGAGAAGGGAAAAAAATTAAACAAAATTAAACCTTTTAGAGTAAAAAAAATAAAAAAAGGGACTGGATAAAGTGAGGGATTCAAAAAGGGGAGGGACACACACACCAGAAATACCCCAGCACCCCAAAAAAAAAAAAAAACAGCGGGAATGGCAAAGGCCCATTATGTGACCTTCCTGGTGCGCTCCCAGGAGTCCGAGGACAAAGGGAGGCCATGGAAGTGTGCAGGTCACAAGGCCAGGGCACTCGAGGGGCAAGTATGGGGGGCAGAGCCATAGTGGCCGCCACAGTGGCACACCTCAAGTGGCCCCAGAACGCCGAAACATAAAGGGGGGGTGAACCCAAGTGCGATCCAGCGCGTTTGCCAAAAAAGGGAGAAAAAATATAAAATAGTAAATCACAGCCACAGTTAAGGGAAAGGAAAGTCAGCTAGATAGGAAAAGTCCTCATCCAGGAAACATAAAAAAAAAAAGAGGGAGAAAAGAGTCATCAACAAGTGTCACCAAAATGGGGCATAGAGCAGGAGGGTCACATCCAGGAAAATGGGCCAGAAACCAAAATACAGATGTGGCGAGGCAGGTTAGTTCAACCCGTGTCCAGCCACAGGTTAGGGTTCTCTTGAAGGGTCAAGCGGCTAGGTAGCTCCCAGGCAGCTTCAGCCCTGGCAGTTGCATCGTAGGGGACCGGGACCGACATCTGTGCCCACAGGCATGCAGTCGTCCCCCCCGTGCCCAACAGCAGCATCACTGCAGACCTCTCGGGGAAACCTTTTTGGTAGCCGCGTTAGGAAGTGCCACCCAGACGTCCAGCTCCGCAGACTCCAGCACATCTTCACCTCCCGGATCAGGGACAATCACCGGGGGCAGGGGATCTGGTAGCATAAGGACGAAAGGACCGTCGACAGCACAGCTTCCACCTTCAACGTCGGGCTCCGAACACTCTGCAGTCCGGTGGAAAGGCAAGGTCTCATCCGCAATGCGTGAGCAGGATGCCTCCACTCTTCTACAGCTTGGCAGAATGGCCATTAGCTGTCTCCAGGTCCCTGCTGTGAGAGGGGCCCGAGTCGTCCTCCCCCAACAGTGCCATGCAGGCTTCAAGGGCTGTAATCACGGGCATTTCCTCTTCAAAATTATAGGTATGCACTACGCAGAGCAGGGAGGCACTAACAGTCTGGCTGGCGACGTCCACAGGCTCTCGCACAGTCTATTCTTAATTAACTTAAGTTTAGAAAAGGATAGTTCAGAGCTTGCAACTGTAACAGGAATGGTAAGAAATAACATAAGTGCATTACACACTTCAGGAAAACCTAGATGACAAAACACTATTGTCAACAATCAACAATTTGGATAAATCTTCCACAGAAGACAGTTTGGAGATCTCTGATCTGAGACTGTTTTGAAACACAACAAACTGTCCTGGCACAGAGGCAGAAAAGTCTTTGGGGGAAATGTTTTTGCTAACTGTTCTCCAGCTGCAAATAGCTGTTCGTCACTTGTTGAATTGAGTGCCTGATAAGATTTAATAAAGACTTTATTGATTTCAAACTTTTGCATTCAAATGACACCTATAAAAAAAACATAAAATGTGTCTCAATGTACGGTAGGTTAAGCATTTCAATGATCAAAGAATACACAATAGGTTGCTTTTAGCCAGTTGAGTTGTATATAGTCGTTTCAAACTGCTGGAGGCCAGCCATTGATATGAGAAGTAATTAGAAACCAGCATGATAAGGTAGCTAATATCTGAACAATCGTCTTGATACTTTTACAATATAATTTTCGCTTCTTCCGCTATTACTGATTATTAGCTACCATCAATACTCAATTGGGTTAACTTTAGATTGACTTTAAATTATCAAAAATTGCACAAAATATTCAGCGTTCATTTTACAATGGCGACTCAAAGTTTCATTAGAAAGCACACAGTTCTTTAGGAAGAGTGACTAAAATAATGCTCACTGCCTATAAATTGCCAATACTAATGAATCAGGCACAGTAGTAGGAAGTCAAAAAAATCATTTAACTTATAACCAAAGGAAAAACAGCAAGCCTGCAACCCCAAAAAAAGTCACCTAAAAAGGAGACTTACACTGTTGTTTTCTCCTAAAAGAGGAACCAAGATTTCGTGCATGCAGAGCCCTCAAGCATTTGATAGCTGATCCAGGTGAGACACCCGTACTCGGAGTGTGGAAATTGCTGAAACAATCTGAAAAAACGGCAATAGCACTTGTGCTCCTGTTAATATAAGCACTTCAGAAGAGATACCAAAAAGGATAGAGAAGTTTCATTTAATACAGCGGCACAAGGTAATAAATGCTGCCATCTATCAAAACCCCATAATAGGGGGCCAAAGAACAAGAGGCCAGCATCAAGGGGTTACTGCACAAAATCAAATAAACAACCGACATGACAAAACAAACTTACTTTGATTCCCATGATGGGAAGTTAACGTCTCAATAAGGATGCATTTCGCCGATAAACTGAGTCAGCTTTTTCAATAGATGAATTATGTCGCACTGCCAATGTCTTAGTCTATCAGTACTCGGCAAAACGGAAATTTTTTGGTGTTGAGTGACGTCCGAGAAAAGGAACAGCCAATCGCAAGCCATGGGCGGTCCAGTGTCACGCAAATTGATCTACGTAAAAGACGCTCATAACTTCCTATGGGTATGAACACGTGACCAAGATCAAACCAATCGCAAACCTCTAGAGCCGAACACGATGTAAGTATATTGGAACACAATAGACAAGGTGAAGGTTAAATTAAAACAGCGAAAACTTAGACACATCCTAGCTACGGAGAGTTGTAAATACAGCTAGCTGTGATCTATTACTAATTGGTTCGAGGATTTAAATTGCGCGACAAACTGATACATCCTGGCTACAAAGAACTATGAATAGAATCAATTGCGATACATCAGTTAGCTCAGAATCCGGATCAAGGGGTAACTAACTCAAAAGTTTAAATACAAGCTAATCTGGTCTGTCGATACTATAGGCTACAAGTGGATATAGTAACACATCAGCCCAGGACCACTAAACGGATACGAGACTAGTAGCCAGCACTCAAAATATACCGTATGTATCGACACTGAGATTTAAGTAGATCTTTAATTGGGCAGAAAATGCAAAGCATAAAATAGAAGTGCATGAAAAACTTAATAATCAGTAATGAAGGGGGCAAAAGTGAAACCTTCATTTAATCCTTTCGGGGACAGTGTCCCTAACTGATGAATCCAAAATGCCTCACGGCGGCGCAATTTTAAATCGAAGTTACCACGTCGCAAACCTTGATTAACTTGCTCTATAACCATAAATTTCAAGTCAGAGGGACTACCAAAGTGTTTGTTGCGCAAGTGCCTCGAGATGGTGGTATTTCGCTCATACTGAACTGATCTCCCATGCTCCTGCACGTGTATTTTTAGGGGCCTTAGTTTTCTCCAGGTACTGTTTTCCACAACCACAAATCAGAAGATAAACAACTCTCATAGTATTGCAGTTTGAGAAACTCATGACTGGGTATTCCTTGTCCCTGGTAGCACTAAAATTATTTTTTTATCCTGTGCAATGAAGGGACGTGCTTTACACCTGCCGCACTTAAGGGCACTTTTAAGTGTGGTTTTTAAGCCATTGCTGTTGAGGATCACTTGAGGTGACTTTGCACAACGTAATCACCAATGTTTCAACAGCGTCTCGATGTAATGGAGACTTGGAGGGTCAACACTTTACTAAGGTGTTTCTCTTGTATTAGGTTTGGCCAAAAGCGATCATATATGGTTTATACAGCTTGCCACCCTGTGTCGTAATTTCCAATCAGACGTATCTTATTTTCTTCATGTCTGCCAACACCAGTCCTTTTAGAGAGTAACTCTTCTGTCATTTGATAAAGCTCGTTTAAGCTAGTTTTAAACAGCGGTTCGCATAGCCCTTATCCTTGAACATGCTGCGTAAGCCACGAGCTTTGATCTTAAATTCTTCGGGGGAGCGCAGACGCTGTAGGCGTAAGTATAGTCCGATGGGAATACCCTTTTTGAGGGAAATCGGGTGGAAGCTATCCCAGTTAATTTGACTATTGGCTGTAGTTTTTCGATGTAGTGTAGTAGCTACTCCACTAAAGTCTGCTTTAGAAATATTAAAGTCAAGGAAATAGAAAAAGAAAAAATCTAACTCCATGGTAAATTTCAAATTTGGTTGCTTAATGTTGAGTAGACAAACGCTTTAAAAGAGCAGGTAAGACACTGCAGAGTTGAAATGCAGGTAATATAGGTATATTGAATGCACAGCAGAATGACACCGTCTTTGCTTAAAGGAGTATCAATATACACAGGCAATGTACAACATAAGCAGAGGATGGTGGGCTGTGCAGTCAGAAGCTGGGGAACTCCACTTGCGTAGCAATACCTTGCTAGATGTTCCTTTAGCAGCAGGCGCTGGATGGATGTTAGGCATCTAAGAAAGTCTGTAAGCCCCAGTGGATAGTGGGCCACGTAGTTGACAGAAATAGCACCAAGGACCGGGTGATAGTGCTTCTCAGGTGAGGAGATGACTGGAACACAGGCAGATCCCCTTTCCCACTGGATAGTGGGCTATGCAGTCTAAAGTCCAGCAATAGGATCCGCAGGAATATCACAGAACAAGGCATGAAGGGTAATACTGACAAAGGAGAGGCAGCTCACAAGACCGCACAGAAAGCAGGATGGGGAACACAATGAGAGAGCGTAGGAGGAAGGGGGTGTCCAGGTTACATACCCAACAACGCAGAATCTGGCACAGGGATTAACCCCTTAGTGGAATTTAGGTAGGCTCCTGGGGCTGGCATGACAATTCCTGTATCAAATTGTGAAGATATCAATATATCTCTTCCATGCCACCACATAATAGAAATTGCTGCATCTCAAGACAAAAAATTACATATTTTTCCCACCATCCCAAATAAAGGTTGGCGAATGCTGTTGCCATTGTAGGCCCGGTAATCTGATTTAAAGAATTTACTGTCAAATGTAAAATAGTTGTCAAAATGAAAGCGATAAGTTCTAACATAAAGGTCGTATGGTCATCGTGTTCATTACCTCTCTTTCCAAGGAACTCTCTTACTGCTCTAAGCCCCAACTCGTGGGGGATGCAACTGTAGAGTGATTCAACATCCAAACTACAAAGAAAATTCTCTGGAAGGTTCAAAGTTGATAAGAATTTAAGCATTTCAGTGGAGTCCTTAATGTAAGAGGGTAGAGCTTGCACATCGCTCTGTAAGACTATCAACATATATATACCCTGTTCCAAATTATGATGCCAATGATATTTTTCTCATTTACCTAAATGTTGTAAACAGTCGGCATAATTCTCATGTTATCAACTATTAAGAGTACAATTCAAATTTTATTGAACAAACCTAATAACAGTATTTTTTTTCAAAATACAAAACTTCCAATGCACGGCTCCAAATGATTATGCACACTAAGTTTCAAAACACTTCGTAGGTTGTAAAGAACTGAAAATTGTCATGTGTTTGCAGCATATTTACTGAAATCAAAAGCTATTTCAAATCAAACTTTGAACAACATTTTAACTTTGTAAACATTGTAACAGGTCACGTTACATTTTAACATAGGACCCCTTATTTGATAGCAGCTTCACAAGTCTTGCATCCATTGAACTTGTGAGTTTTTGGACAGTTTCTGCTTGAATTTGTTTGCAAGATGTCAGAATAGCCTCCCAGAGCTGCTCTTTGGATATAAACTGCCTCCCATCCTCATCTTTTGCTCAAGGATGCTCCACAGGTTCTCAATAGGATTGAGGTCGGGAGGATGGATGCCACACCATGACTTTCTCTCCTTTTATCCCCATAGCAGCCATTGATGCAGAGGTATTGTTACATCCTTGGCCCCCGCAGTGCTTCCTGGGGAGGGTCAGGGTGCCCGGTGGCATCGCTGGCTAGCCTGTTGCCAGTACTGAGGGCTGGCAAAACGGCATCTGAGGGGGCGGAGCTAGGCATAAGTGCAAGGAGCCATCAGCCTTTAAAAGAGGCTGAGAGGATTTGCTCCTTGAACTGTCGGAGTAATTTGGAGTGGAGTTCTAGTTCATGTCTGTTATTTCTAGTTCTAGTTAATGTATCTTGATTTCTAGTTCATGTATCTTGATTTTCTATTTCTAGTTCATGTATCTGTTATTTCTAGTTCTAGTTCTTGTATTTTGATTTATAGTTCATGTATTCGAGTTTCATGTTCATGTTTCTGAGTATATGCTGTTTCTAGTCTGGTTTTTCTGGTTTATGTTTTCATGTCTGTTTGTCAGGCTTCTGTATAGCAAAGACAATCAATGATCGTAGGTCTGTCTGCAGGCTATTGAACTGTGTTCCCCCTCTGTTTAGCTAAGTTCATGTTTCTGAGTATATTCTGTTTCTAGTCTGGTTTTCTGGTTCTTTTTTTCATGTCTGTCTGGTTTGAAGGCCTTCTCTCAAGGCATCCAGTTTTGTGTCTAGATCGGTGTCAGGTTTGTTACTAGTTTTTTGTATCCTGTCTAGTATATGTTTCCTTGTTTGCTATACAGAATCCAATCTTAGATTGTAGGCCTTCCATGCAGGCTAATGAACACAAGTGTTTCCCCCTCTGTATAGCTGAGTACAGTATATCCAATCTTAGATTGTAGGCCTTCCCTGCAGGCTAATGAACACAAGTGTTCCCGCTCTGTATGTCTCATAAGTCTTGCATCAGCACTCTTGTTCATGTTTTTGTATCACGTCATGTCTATGTATCCGTACACAGATAGTTAATGTGTTTCCACCCAGCGACCTCCTGGCCACGAAGCCATTTGGAACTGAGGAGTTAATTAGGTTTCTTGTAGTACCTCCCTGGTGTGGGAATCAAGGTATTGTGTGACTGCCCTGCAGTCTGCACAACTCATGTATCATTGAGATTCAGCAATTTTGTTCACGTCTGTTCATGTATCACGTCAAGTCTATGTATTTGTACACAGTTCATGTGTTTACACCCAGTGACCTCCTGGCCACAAAGCCATTTGGAGCTGAGGTGATAATTAGGTTTCTTGTAGTACCTCCCTGGTGTGGGAATCGAGGTACTACAGCTTTTCCTGCTGTCCATGTTCAAGAATCTGTCCTAAAGGATCCAAATAAATGCTACTCCAGGGTAGCGCCATTACCGCTACCGTTACATGTATTCTTTGCAGCATGAGGTGGTGCATTGTCATGCAGGAAGAGGATTTTATTACGGAAAGCATAGTTCTTCCTTCTGTACCAGGGAAGGAAGTGGTCAGTCAGGAACTCCACATATTTTGCAGAGGTCATCTTTACACCTTCGGGGACCCTAAAGGGGCTGACCAGCTCTCTTCCCATGAGTCCGGCCCAAAACATGACTCCACCACCGTCTTGCTGGCGTCGCAGCCTTGTTGGAACAAGGTGGCCGTCCACACAACCATTCACTGCTCCATCTGGATCATCCAGGGTTGCACTGCACTCAGTGAACAGGACTATTTGAAAATTAGTCTTCATGTATTTTTCTGCCCAATGCAGCCGTTTCTGCTTTTTTGAGCATTGGTTAGTGGTGGCCGAATGGACGGTTTATGCACAGTTGCAAGACTCTGGAGGACTCTACACCTTGATGTCCGTGGGACTCCAGAGGCACCAGCAGCTTCAAATATCTGTTTGCTGCTATATAATGTTATTTTAGCAGCTGCTCTTTTGATCTGATGCATGGATCTGGCAGAAATCTTCCTCAATGTGCCTTTATCTGCGCAAACCTGTCAGTGCTCTGAATCAGCCACAAATCTCTTAACCCTTTCGCTGCTGAGGCATTTCCTGCCTGTGTGCTGAGCTCATTTTTACCGTTTTGTGCTCATCATTTTTAAATGGGATTTGAAGTCAAGTTTTATTATATGACCAAGACAAATTATATATCCTTTTTTTCAGCAGACTCCACAGATTCAAAATATATCATTATTATGTGTATAAGTAAAGATTTAAAAAAAAAAAAGGGGGGAAAAAAAGTAAAATTTTGTTAAAATTCAGAAGAACAACATTGCATATTTTTTTCTATCTACACTTTATGACCAGAACTATTGTGGTTATATATTGATACATTAGGTGCCTTTTTAAAAATGGTGTAATGGAGAATATTTCATGTTTTTTTTGTACAAAAATATGCAGTTTTCTAAAAATCAAAAAAATCAGCTTTTTTCTTATGTCATGACTCATTGTATGCAATACATAAAATTAGTATATCTAAACCAATTGAAATGGAAAAGCTATATATTTTCTGAAACTAGACAAAATTCTGCAAAAAAAGAGACCTTTATGACACATTTTTAAATTTATTTTGTTATTCATAACTTTATTCAAAAAACATATTTAATGTAAAAAAAAAAATCATAATAGGTCAAGATTTATATTGCATAATTTCATATTAATTTTTGGGGTAAAATATTTTTGTTTTGCTTAACTATATAAATATATCCCTCCTATAGAATAATAGATCCAATTTGATTGCACAGATCAAGTTTAGGCAGCGTTGGAGGTGCTAATTTGCGCCATGCGCAAAATAAATTTAGAGAAGCTTTTTATGCCGGTTTTTGAAAGGAGGCATACCTGCAATTAAATGGCTCTAGCTCAACAGGGATCTAAAATATGCCAAATAAAGTATATATCCGGACAAAGTAGACTTCCAGATGAATCAAACGTGGGGTTACTTATTATTCTATCATAAATATTGAGCCCGCAACAACTTGTGGAATTTGGATTTGTGCTAAAAAAATAAATAAATGTAAATTCCACATGCTGTTGCGCCCTCTATTTTTATGATAGAATTTTATTTAACCCCTCATTTGATTCGTCTGGGTGTCTAGTTTCTCCTAATATATACTTTATGTGGTCTGTTTTAATTTTCTGTTGGGATAGAGACATTTAAATGCAGGTATGCCTTCTTTAAAAAAAAAAAAAAAAAACATTCTCAAAATTTTCCCCATGAATTTTGATCAACAATTATGTAGTCTATCAACAATTGTATAGTGACTCAAAATGCTGCACAAACACACAACAAGCCCGCCACACATTGAGTGAATGTAAAATCAGTTGGATTGGCACATGGGGCATCCATGTGAGCAGTAACGCCACGTCAAGGCCCCAACCAGGTTACTGACCATTCACACATCTTTCACATCTGTTTCACTCACCGAATCACACACCTTTCATGCAAGAAGCTAGTAAAAGTGGAGTGAATGACGTTAAGGGGGCAAAGAAGGGAAAAGTGCAGAAACACGGAAGGGGAAAAGAGAAAGATAATGAGGATTAGAGGGGGTGGAATAGAAACACCCCCCCCCCATTCACATCTGTTTCACTCACTGAATCACACACCATTCATGAAAGAAGATAGGTAAGGGAAGTGGGTGAAGGGAAGGGGCAAAGAAAAGGGCAGAGACAAAGAAGTTGAAGACACACCATTAACACCGCAGTTCAATCTGTCTTCAGAGGCTTCTTTCTACATCTGACGTACGGAGGACATCAGATTGTTGGGGATGGGGCAACCTATTTTATTGTATGTGGGGTGAATTACATTATAACTGGGGGTGGGTAGTGAACTGTAGGTGGGTATTGAACCGGAGTGGGTAGTGAAACGTGGGTAGTTTTTTTATTAACGCTTGAATTAACACTGCTATAAAATAATGGGGCTGGTTTTGGTTTGTTTTTTTATTTGGGAAAATTTAGAGGAATAGCACTATCCAGGAATAAATGCCAGCATGATCCGGGCAAGCTCTGTCCAAATTACACTGCACTGTGTCCCTCAGAATGTCATCAAGATCTGCAAAGATCTTAACGGTGCTATAGCCAGATTTATCAAGAAGCACAAAATCAGTGGCATACCTCAACCTGAAATCTGTTTGTTCTCAGCCGAGAAACAATTCGGTCCCGGTATGCCACTAGTAATGTGTCACTGTATGATAAATCTTGAAGCAATCAGGCACACAAAGACCTGGTTTGGAGGGGCAGTCAGGGCAGTGAAGGCGGCTTTCCTTACGCCGCCCTTGGCGCGCGCAAACCCGACACCTTTTACATGGGGTCACTCTTTTCTCAGTTGGTGGAATGTAGCCTGGAAAGTGGCGGTCACGCAACCTAATTACATCTTCCACCTCTTCAACAATGGGAGCATTCTCTTCTGGACAGAGAAGGGACTCGATAACAGATTCCTGAAATTTTAGGAATGTTATCCGTCGGGCATGAGTGGCCTGATACAAGATGAATGCGTTAAGCACTGACATCTGTATCAGATGGACTGCCAGCTTTTTGTACCATACATATGCCTTGCGAGAAGCGAGATATGGTACAAGCATCTGGTCAGACTTGTCTACACCCCCCATGTATCGATTATAATCCTGTTCACATAGGGGTTTCATGATAGGGGAATCTCTCCATCTGACGTGAACTGCAGATGTGCATTCATTATGTATCGTTGTAAGTAAATGCACATCCTTTTTGTCTGTGTATTTCACAGCCAGCAGTTCACCGCAGCGCAAGGCAGATGTTTCTCCTCTCTTTTGCTTCCCAAACTGTGTTGTTGGAAAGCCTTTCCTATTCGAACGGATCGTGCCACAGGCTCCAGTACCATTGCTGTACAAAAATTTGTACAGCGGCACACCCGTGTAAAAGTTATCTGTATAAATACAGTAACCTTTACCGAATAGTGGATAAGCGAGGTCCCACACTATTTTTTCAGTGGTGGAGAGGGCGGGGGGCAGTCAGGGGGGCCAGCTGCGAGTCCTTGCCAGTGTATACACGAAAGCGATACATGTATCCACTGGAGCTTTCGCATAGTTTATAAAGTTTTATCCCATACCGAGCTCGCTTCGAAGGGAGGTACTGCTTGAAAACAAGACGTCCCTTGTAAAGCAGCAAGGACTCGTCGACTGACAAGTTTTGGCCTGGAGTGTATAACTCTTCAAATCTTGCCATCAGATGGTCAAGAAGTGGCCGCAACTTGTACAGTCGGTCGTGATCTGGGTGGTCACGGGGCAAAGCCTTTGCATTATCATTATAATGCAAATACCGCAGGAGCAATAAATATCTGTCCCTGCTCATAGTAGCAGGGAAGATAGGGGTGGTTTGGGTACTCTTTTTTTGACCAGTATGAGGCTATGCTGGGTTTTTGTACAATCCCCATCTGCAGAGTGAGGCCCCAGAACTTCCTCATCTCTGGCAAACTGGTTGGGGTCCATTTACGCGCCCTCGCACTTGGCAACAATTCTGCCCCATGACCTTCAAAATATTGTTCGGCATACAGATTGCTCTGCTGAACAATAAATTCCAAGAACCCATCATCTATATATAGTTGAAAAAAGTTGATGGGTTCAAAATTAGTGGTGTCCACTAGTATACCAGGATTGCCAGAAAATTGTGGCAATTCTGGCTGGACCATATTAGGGGAGGTCCAGTCAGATCCTGGTTCAGGCATCGCCACAGCCTGTGTTGCAGATACCCCTGCAATAGGCCTTTGGGCCGGTGCAGGATCAGGTAGTGCAACTACAGACCATGCGTTCCCTGCACTACCACGGGAGCACCCTGGTAACTCCGTGCGGCCACGCCGTGGCTCATCACGTAGTTCTTCGTCACTGGAACCGTCACTATCTGATGATGCTCCAGGGACAAAGTCACTGCCTGAATCTTCAAAAGATTCATCAGCGCTGGGATCAGAGTCTGACATCATAAGGACGTCAGCTGCTTCCTCAGCGCTTAGAAACCTTTTAGCCATAATTTGCTTTCTGAAAATGTATTTTCAAAAGAAAATTACGCCGTTTGATAGTGTGTATATATATATATATGCACGTGTGTGTGCGTATATAATATATTATATATATATATTATATACGTGCGCGTGTAAATATGTATATATATGTGTGTGTGTATTAGCAATTTATCACCTATTTTATGGCGACAGCCTCTGCGACACTAACACCTCACAATCCACATGCAGACTGAGGATAGAAATGTAAAATTATCAAGATTTGAAAAATTCATCCCCCATGATTGGCTGGAGGGTCAATCGCTAGGTTACAGGGTCATTTTAGGGTTATATTTGTATCCTCAGTGGCCATGTTGGAGGTGGCAGTGACAATTGTGACAGCTAAGTGATCATTGTTACTACAGTGATCACATAGCTGTAACAATAAAATGTGAAATAAAATAATAAAAAGGGGATTGTAATTTTATTAAATGTGGGGTTTGGGGGCATCTGGGCAGTTTTGATTTTTTTTTACTACCCTTAGAGACCCTGTGTGTGGTGTTTTTTACTTTATGTTTTTTTTTTTAATATTTTTTTTACGTTTTATTTTATGAGGCACACCGTTGGAAAGCTCAGGCTCTGGGCTTTCCATCGGTGCCTCATTTATCACTGCAGCCCTTACCGATGAGATAGAGAGGTCCTAAGGACCTCTCCCCCCTCCTCCTAAGGGCTGTCTATGCGGCTGCTGAAAGTGACGTCATCACGCCAGGCGTGATGACGTCACCGCGACTCCCATGATCCCACAGTGAGGGCCGACATCCCGGATGACGGTCCCTCACTGTTTGCCGCCGGGCATCTCCGCCACACCACCGCTTCGCTGCCGGGAGGATCGGACGCGCTGAGCGCGTCCTCCGCACAGCAGCGGGAACTTCCTGGACGCGCTCAGCGCGTCCGTAGCAGCGAAGTGGTTAATAGTGCGATGATCACGCTTACGTTTTCGTGAAATATCTGTTTTCATACCTCGTCCAAGGCATTGGACTATTTCACTCTTTTCGCAGCAGAGAGATCCTTTTTCTTCCCCATATTGCTTGAAAATGGTGCGCTGCTTAATAATGTGGAACAGCCTCCTTTTAGTAGTTTTTCTTTTATCACAGGTGTCCGAGATTGTTTTCAGTGATCAAGAGCGCTGAGACACAATGCCATCCATGAGTTAAACTGAAACAAAATATTTAATCTTTGACACTGAAATAGGATTTGCATTATAATTTGGAACAGGGTGTACTGACATTTTGTGTGAGGTCACCGCGCCCCCGATTACAATTGGTCGTCCTGGTGGAGGATTTTTTAAAATGTATTTTAGGTAACGCATAAAATATAGCAATGCTTGGACAGATGGGTTTCACGAACAAAAATTCTTTATCTGATATTACACCCCTTTGTTTACCTTCATCTAATAATTTACACAGATCTTTAGTAAAAAAAATTGTTGGATCTTTAGGTAAGGGTGGGTAAGTGTCCCCCTACTAGATTCAGGACCATACTCTTATACTGTTGTGTATTCATTACAACCACATTGCCACCTTTGTCCGATTTCTTAATTACAATTTCACGATTGGACTGTAACCTCTTCAAAGCAAAGTGTTCAGATTTAGTCATATTAAAAGGGATAGTCATTAATTTCAAAATTAAGTGAATAAAATGGCAAAGGTGACCAGGCTGCTGCACAGTCAAGCAAACAAATCCATTGCTTCTCACACAATGAGGCCACCAAAGTCTCAATTACTATCAGAGTTGCAAACCACACTAAAGGTTCTTTACATAAGTGGTAGGATCCTGGGATGTGGAGCTCAGGATCCAATTTCTCATGTTATCAATAAATGTACTTGCAGACTGGTAAACCCCAGCAAAATCTCTACATATTTTATTTAGATGCATTACAGCCTTGTCAAGCATTCTCCATGACTGCATGAAATAAAGGCCTGTTGTTTGCAGATTATCTGATACAGTTATAGTGATGTCAAATACTCAAAAGTAAAAGCTGCCATGATGATTTCGAACTTGCAAAGATTTTCACTTAATTTCAGAGCTTCATGGCGAACAGAGGTTTGAGAATCCGTTGATTCACTTCTTTCAAGATTTGAACGAGGTCTGAACGTAATTCTTTGGAATGATCGTCGAAACTTTCAAATATTTTTCAAAGTGTCCTTTTTGACCACCATGTTTTTCCAATATGTTCCAGCTTTAAGTTTAGAACTGCCAGTCTTTCCTCTCGTATGGTCTTTCTAGAGTTTCTTCCTTTTTGTATGGCTCATTGAAGAAGTTGATAAATGGCTAAGAAGGCAAAATAGGCTGACTGCTGGAACACATACAGCACTTGCATCTCCAATAACCAAGTTGAGAAGATGTGCAGAACACCATGTGTGAATATTTGTAGGATGAACATCCTTCATCAATGCCTGCAAACCTGTGTAGGATCCGCTCATATTGGCTGCTTTGTCAAAAGAATCACCGATTCACTTTTCAAGATTGAGTCCTGTCATTGACAGTGATTCCCTGAGTAAGGCATATAGGTTTTTACCACTGGAGTCTTCAACAGTTATGCAATAATGTTTCCTTCACTTTATCACCGGCAACATACCTAACAATAATAGCACACTGATCATGAGCTGACACCTTGTGTTGAGTCCATTTGAATTGAAAATAGTTCGGAATTCTACCCCTTCTTTGACTATATCCTCTACCATGTCACCAATTATCATAAGCATACAATGTCGTAAATAAACCAAGTCATTACTTATACTACGAAGTAACCCAATATCGCATGAAAGAAGTAATGGAGTCAATAAGAGTACAGAACGATAAATCACAGAATCAGATGACGTGAAATCACCATCCCATACGGCTGTTGTGGGCCACAGATGGGATCAGTGTAAAAAGAGATGGGGGGCAGAAGAGCAGGGGGAATAAGGGGGAGAAGAGCGGGGGCAAGGAAACAAAACAAGACGAGAGGGGGGACAATGTCAGAGGAAGGAGCAGCAACTTTAAAGAGAAAGTAAGGGAGGGGTCTAGCGGAAGTGGGGGACAGTAGGTCACTCAGCCCCCATAAGTCTACTAGCACGTTCCGGTATCCCACGGGTTTAGCTGGTAAGAAGAGCTCGGCAATCAGGATAGGACAGGTAATTCATTTTGCCCCACTTAAGTTAATTTTATACCCCCCCCATCCTGAGGGCCAGAGACCAAGCGATTCCCTTTCCCGCAGCCCTTTACCTCGGCTCTTGGCGAGTAGTAGAATGAGGGGGGGTTATCCCCGTTTCCCTCACTCGATAAAGCGCGCCGGATCCTATGTGATCCTCTGGAACACTCACCCACCGACACCATGCATTATATTTTATAAATGCCAGGCTGCATTACCCCACCACTCTTTCACTGTATGCCAGGCTAAACCCTCACACCCTCATTGTTATTAATACCAAGCTACACGACATACTCCCCTCACCCCAATTTTATTAAATTAATGCCAGGCTAGGGAATCCCCTGATTAGAGTATAACCATGCCAGGCTGTACCCGCCCATTATAGTATAATAGCAGGCTGCTGTACCCCCCCATTACATTATAATAATGCCAGGCTGATGTACCCCTCCCATTATATTAACCCTTTCGCTGCTGAGGCTTTTCCCGCCCCTATGCTGAGGTCATTTTTACCTGTTTTGCGCATCATGTTTAAACGTGTTTTGAAGGCTTATTTTAGTATATGACCCAGACATATTATATATCGTTCTTTCCGTCAGACTCGGTAGATTCATAATATGTCATTATTATATGTATACGTCATGACCTGTCTGTATATTATAACAAAAAATGCAATAAAATATGTATTTTCAATAATTTACAATGTGTAAAGTGTTTTTTTCCACATTTTAACATGCGAGCAATTGCGGTTATATTTTGTATGGGGTGCGCTTGTTAAAAAAATTAGAGATGGGGTCTCATTACATTTTTTTTTGGGGAAAATGACACTATTTTTAACAAACGCACCGCATACAAAAATCGTTAGTGCAGCATCATTGTTCACATTATAATTGAAATGGGAACAATATTGCTGCATTAACAAACCAAAAAAAAAAAAAGTGTTTAATTTTTTTTTATTTTTCATTTTTTTTTTTTTTTTACAACATTTTTCACTGTAGTGTTTGGTATCGTTGGAACGGCCATGCTCTGGCCGATCCAACCATACCAAAATTTAACCCCTAGCTGCCACGGATCGGGAGATAGGGAGTTCATTGGAACTCCCTATCTCCACAGTTGGCAGTTAGGGGTTAACGCTAGGACTGGCGTCATCGTGCTACGCACGATGACGCCAGTCCTCTGGGGGAGTTCCCGGAAGCTTGGCCGACATCCAAGATGTCGGCCAGCTCCGGGAAAGGATCGCGAACCGGCGCTTTTCAGCGCCGATTCGCGATCCAGCTCCCCAGGGGTTAATGCCAGGCATCATTTGGAAGGGCAGGCTGTGCCCTTCCAAATGATGCCTGGGTTAACCCCCTGTGCGCCGCCGATCGGGAGGTTAGAGGTCCGAAGGACCTCCCCCCCCTCCCTTTTAGGCGCCTCCTCCGCACATGCGGGGGGGCGCCTGAATTAGGTGTCATCGCGCCCCCGCGATGACACCTAATTCTGGCGGCTGCTGGTCCGGATGCCGGGCTGACATCCAGGATGTCAGCCCGCACCGGAGGGGCCAGCGATCGGCCGGAACCCGGCCGAACGCTGACCCCAATGTGAGGACGCGCTGAGCGCGTCCTCAGCACACCAGCGGGACTGCTGAGGACGCGCTGAGCGCGTCCTCAGCAGCGAAGTGGTTAAAGGAACACTCCAGGCTGAAAATCACCCCCCCTTTTTTTTACATTATATTAAACCTATTGCCCTAACTAGTCATTCAGTAATATATATATATATATATATATATATATAATTATTTTTTTTAATGTTATACTTACCCTAAAAACGACACTTTTCCAACGGCGTTCTTTTTTACTCACCTCCCCCCTCTTCCGCTCCCGTCGTGGTAAAGTTGGAACTTGGCTTAAGGTTTACGTGCAAAGTGCGCATGCGCGCCTATCACGTAAACTAGCCATTCAACCGCGCATGCGCGGAGCAGCGCACGTTCACGAGCGGCAAGGTGAGCTGAAGTTCACCCCGCCTGTTTGTCTAAAAACTTAGGCGGAGGAGGAGGCTGCAGCTCCGGCTCCTTCTCCTGCGCGTTCCCGCGACTCTGCAGGAGTGGTGGGACGTCATCGCGCTTCTAGCACGATGACATCCCAGCTTTGCCGAGAGTTCCAAAACGCAGGACCTTGAAACCCGAACGGCTGACAGCTGGGAGGGCGGAGCTCAGCAATATCAGCCGATCGGGAAAAGGTAGAAGGCTGGGGGAAAAAAATGGGATACTTCAGGCAATATGACCACCTTAAAAAGCGGAGGTGGTCAACTTGCCTGGAGGATCCCTTTAAAATAATGCCAGGCTGATGTACCCCTCCCCACTATATTATAATGCCAGCCTGGAACACCTACCAACTGACCCCCCCACACACATTATACTTCACAAATACCTGGCTGATGTACCCCACCACTCTTTCACTGTATTTGATTGATGAATGCGAGTGAGTGTCGCAGAGTATGTGTGTGTGTCATTCACAACTTCTTTGTCGCACTCCCTCTGACACCGTGTCAGTGAAATTGACAGTATTATGCACTTACTGTCAAAGATTGGGAGAGAGTGACGGTGTGAGATAGTGTGGGACACTGTCACTTTCTGTCTCTCTCTCTGTAACTCTCTCTCCCGCTCTGTGACCCCCCCAGACTGTGAGAAATGGACACACAGTGTGAAAGCATAAGTGACGGCGTGAGAGTGTGATAGAGGGACAGTGAGAGAGACTGATAGGGTGTTGGATCCTTACCTTTAGGATATTACAACCAGGTTTGTCGGGTATATTACACAGAAAAGGAGAATTTTAAAATGGATGCCTGTAGCCATTTTGTTTGTAAAGACAGTTTTTCTTTCTATTTTCTCTAAGGTTAGAAATGAACGAGATTTTTTTTAGAGAGTTCATTCCTGGGTGAAGTCTTTTATATTTTTTTTAAGAAGTGCCAGACATGAAGGAACCTAGAATGTTTCTTTTGTGTGATAAGGTTAGGTTTAAGTGCTAAGACGTGTCATAATTAAATTTATTGGTCTGTCTTAAAACAAAAGATAGTTTGTCTTTTGGGTATAGGAATAAGTGTTAATATTCTGTAATATAGATTTATATTCACAAAATATATGTTTATAATCAAGGTATATTTTATTATATATACAGTAGGATATATATACTCCAATAAATATTGTAGAAAGTATATAATTGGTAAATAATAAAAATTACTAAAGAATAGATTCTGTTGAGTTAACCAGAAAAGAATTCAGCTGAAAGTGAGTAACTAAAAGGGAGTAGGGATATAAATCAGGTATGACAGATGGAGACACTATGTCTATACATTGGGAGAAGAGAAGGTCTTTTGTGTAGATTGAACTTTTGACCCGAGATAAGAAAATTAAAAAGAAATGGGTGAATTATTTAAGAAGTGCAATACTGCCCTCTAGAGGATAGTAAATATTATAATTCATATTACCAAAAATATTGCCAGTGACGTCAAATTGACTAGAAGTGGCAATGTTGGTTACAAGAGTCGGAGATTCCAGCAGTCAGACTCACACCGCAATGCATTCCGACGTCCAGTACACATGACACTCTGAGAGTCGGAAATTCCAGATCCACAGACTCACACTGCAATGCATTAGACATGACACTCTGAGTCCAAGATTCCAACACTCACACCATGATGCAGGCAGATCTCAAGACATGAGGCAATCAAGATTCTCACTAAATTTCTGACTCACCAAATCTCTAACTCACATGCATTGATTATCTGATAGATAATTTTCACACATTCCAAAAATTACTACATCAGGAATTCCAAGGCAGACTTATCAACATCCAAATTGGACAGGTAATGTATGAAATAAGGAATTAATGTAAATATATATTTGTAGATATTCTTGCAACGTAGACTGAGACTTCTCAGATTCGGTTCGATTCTAAGTATTTTCTATTCTGCAGATAGAAATATGAAGAAGTGGATATAAGGATTTATTCCTAAAAGAAATGTTGTAAGATTGATATATATATATATATATATATTATATTATATTATATTTGGAAATTACTGTGATTAAAATTAATAAGCAAGGAATTATATAACTGCAAAAGATTAGAAGTTTGATTCTCGATTAGGGGAGGATTCACTAAATAAGTTTTTTTTATCATTAAATTAGCTCATCTTTTGTTGATCCAGGTAGCATAGAGATATATATATCTATAAGAGCTGGCTGGTTAAACATTGTTTGCTGGGAAATGCATGTTGTATTAAGCAGAAATGTTTATTAACCATTTGTGTATTAGTTACTAACTGATAAGGTAAATGATATTAATCATATATGCAGTTACTAACCGTAGATACATATATTGTGAAGCTAGTTTTTATATGCTGATGGATTGTGGTTTATAAATTTTTGTTTATGATATGAGATTTGAAACTTTTTTGTATACGTAATAAATATATATATATTTTTATCCGATTATTGATTATTGTATTTTTCAAAGCAAAACACAGACAATTAAAAGAATTCAGGATAATTTCTAAGAAATATAAACGATTGATATTTGTGTCTCGTATAAGTTTCTTATGAAATAATAATCCCTGATATATTGGAGGCAACTGCCGAGATAGGTCCAGTAAATCCCATATAGACATATTGGAGGCTTGACTGATGAGTCCAATATATAACGTGTTGTATTCACGTGCAGAGATTATATCCGACAGGTTCAGGGGCAACGTCTTGAGGAAAATAAAAACTTTTTATAAGCCTGGTTTATTCTCCATTTTAACAATGATCTTTATTTATTGCAAGTACGCACTGGTGGTGTTTAGTTTTAATTTTCAAAGACTAAAGAAAAACGGTGCAAAAATGTAAAAACAGCAGTGAGTACTTGAAATAAATGCAATAAGTAAAAAAAAAAGGTCACTGTTAAGCCCGATTTTTATTCTCCATTTTAATACAAGTTTTTACATGCCTCAAGACAGGACAGACATATTTAATGAACACAGAAGTCAGAGTTAATTCATGTGTAGCACCACACAGGATCCACAGCAATAAACTCATGGTAAACGCAATGAATATATATATTATATATTTACTTTCCTTCATCTGTCAAGAACGTTGGTCTGGGCAATGTGAGAACGTCTTCTGGCACCTTGAAGTAAAAATGTGTCTTCCTTCGGGTTTATCACACGTTTTGCTGTTAATGCTACAACTTCCTTGGTAACTTTTCAACGAAGGATGTTTAACTAAAAAAAAAAAAATTCTTTTTTTAATTATAAATGTTTTGTGGATAGCAACAATCCCCGGCTTGCCTGTATGGGGTTCTTCAGAAATCATTGGATGGGGTGCATTTTCTCTTGGACTATAATTTTAGATAATGTCAAGTTATCCCGGTGTATTTATGACTAATTTTGGCTGTTTGCAGGCATAATAATTGGTTGGATGTATCTCCTACATTAGGATGTCAATTGCCTACCTATGGTTACTTTGTAAGTCTGGTTGCTTTCAGACTTTCTATTATAAAGAACTTCTGTATCAGAATGCAGCCTACAGGGTGACTCCATCTCCATTCGATTTGTTCCTGTAATGTGTGAGTCATTTTACTTAATTGATGAACCAGCTGTAGACCATGGGCATATTATGTGATCAGGGCTGCAATGTCACATCATGTTATGTTTAGCTGTTTTTCATTTGGCTTGATATTCTATCACGGTTATACTCAAATATTTGCAGCTATCATATTTAAAGGCGTTAAACCCAACGTATATCTGTTACATTATATATGCTGTATGCGATGGAATCCCCCACCTTTTTAGTAGACTCCCGTCTTGAAATGTCCCACATTGGCGGACACACTCACAGCCTTGGCCACATTTAATCCTGACTTTCTGCTCTGTTCAATTTAGATGCCAGCCTCCTGTCAAGAGACTGTGGGGGACCATGGCAAAGGTGACTTGCAGGGTATTGTCACGTTTTGTTTTTGACTACCTATTCTGTATTAAGGTTTATAGAGCAGTTTGTATTGTAAATTAGATTAACTTTGGCTCCTACAGATTGAATTGGTGCTGCCCAGGTACTTTAACTAGGGTAGGTGGGATGCAAGTCAGAACACCAGGGTCTTGCTTTGTATTATCCTGATCCCTCTGTTATGTTTATTTGGGTATAAACAGGTTAATTTAAGCACTGCTTTTTGTGCACCACCAGGACTGTTGATATATGGGGAAGCAAAGGTGAACTTGGTACATCTCCATGGGGAATTAACATACATTCTGGAAAATTTAAACTGGTGTGTGCGTGTGTTTCACTGGGTATGCTCTCTGTGGTGCAGGGCTACCACTTGGGTAATCTGGAAGGTGACTGTGTCTCCCATGCATGGTTCTGGGACAGAATCGACAGACAAAAAAAATTGGGCTGTTTCTGCGCCTTTAGCTTTGGACAGAAGCACATTTTGTAAAAAAAAATTGTTGCTATAGGCTGTGCTGTGCTTTTTTATTTTATTTTCGATTAAAAAACGGTGAATTTGACAAAGGTACGACCTATATTTGAAGATTTAACTTGTTATAAGACCCTATTATCACTTTAAGGCCTCATTCACACTGATACGCACGTACACGCGTATAAGTGCCTACGTGCGTATTGTACTATATGGAACATGTGCAAATAAATGGCTCCATACACATAGTGTATGGAGCCATATATTTGCATTATGTAAATGCACGTGAAAACAGAATAGAACAGAGCTGCGTCCCGACGGCGTAGTTCTCAGTTTTTGCGCGTGTTTACGCATGTGCGCGCACGCGTACTTTACTAAGTTTAACCCCCCCGCCGGTGTTTCAGAGTGTGGCTCTGTTAACTTTCAGTGCTGAAAGCGGTAACCCCGAGCCACACTCGGACTGCTGCTGCATACATTACCTCACTCTGCGCTCCCTTGTGGATCCCCGCTGTCTCCCCCGGCGATCGTAGAGTTTTACTTCCTGGTTCTCTTCTTGTGTGAAGAGAACCAGGAAGTAAAACTACGCTATTTATTTATTTGTATTTTACCAGGAAGGATACATTGAGATTTCTCTCGTTTTCAAGTACTGTATGTCCTGGGTTCAGTAACATTGAGTTGTTACAGAAATACAAAGTAGTAAAATGCAAGTTATTAACACAAAACAAATATACAGATTAACACAGAAAAATAAATATGTAGGAAATAAAGTCATTGTTACATGTTTACAGGTGCATTCCTTATTGAGGTATGTTAATAGGGATATCTTAAGGGACTTTAGACTGGGGGAAGATTTGATGGCATCTGGGAGGTTATTCCATAATTGCGGTGCTTTGTAGGAAAATGAGGATCGAGCCACTTTCTTTTTGTATTGCAAGTAAGGTGCAGGTCCTGGATCGGAGGTTATAGGATGAGGAAACAGCTGGGGGAAGCAGTCTATTCAGGTAGGGTGGCAGCTTCCTAAAGTATATTTTTTTCAGTTTAGTTCTTTTAACATGTCACAATGGTGGGTGATGTAGTTACATTGTAGCACAAAGCGGCAGAATGAGTTATACAATGTGGTAAGTTTCTGGAGGGGTCTTTTGAGGGGCAGCCGGAGGACACAGCGGGGATCAGCAAGGGAGGGGTAATGTAGGCAGCGGCAGCCCGAGTGTTGCTCGGGGTTAACGCTTTCAGTACTGAAGGTTAACCCCGAGCCACACTCGTGCTGGGCTTGATGTCTATTCCAGGCACCCCCACCACACCAGTGCGGGGGAAGGTGCCTAAAGGGGAGGGGGTAGGTCCTTTTGGACCTTTCTCCCTCCCGATCGGCTTAGGGCACGCACAAAAGACAGGCACTGCTTGGAAGTACACAGCATGCCTTTCAAAGCGGTGGCTGCCTTTTAACCCCTTGGGGGCTGGATCGTGATTTGGCACCAACATATGTCGGCTCGCGGTCCCCTCCCGGAGCTGGCCGACATCTTAGATGTCGGCCAATCTTCCGGGATCTCCCCCTGCCTACTGGCCAGTTTGGGAGTTTACACCATAGGTGGCAGCTAGGGGTTGATAGGGGGTTCCAATGAACCCCCTATCTCCCGATCCGTGGCAGCTGGGGTTAATGTTTGGTATCATTGTAACGACCAGAGCATGATACCAAACATGACCATGTAAAATGTAAGAAAATTAAAATCACTTTTTTTTTTTTTTTTATTAATGCAGCAATATTGTTCCCATTTCAATTATGTGAACAATGATGCTGCGCTAACAATTTTTTCTATGGGGGCATTTGCTAAAAATCACGTAATTCCCCCCCCCCAAAAAAAATGCAACGGGTCCCCAATTCTAATTTTTTTAACAAGCGCAGCCCATAGAAAACAACCGCAAAGGCTCGCATGATAATATTTGGAAAAAACACTATACACTGTAGATGATTAGAAATTTAAATTTTATTGCATTTTTTTTTAGATAATATTCAGACAGAACATGACGTATACATATAATAATGATATATTATGAAGCTGCCGAGTCTGACGGAAACAACGGTATATAATTTGTCTGGGTTGTATAATAAAATGTGACTTCAAATCGCGTTTAAACCTGATACGCGAAACCGGGAAAAATTAGCTCCGCGCACAGCGGTGAAATGGCTCATCAGCGAAAGGTTAAAAGGTGTTTTTAAAAGACACAAAAAAATTAAATGACTGCATGAAAATGTTTGGAAATACTGAGGTCCTATGAATAATAATAAAACTGTTACAGAAAAAAGCCATTTAAAAATTGGAAAAAGTTTTAGACAAAAAATGCATTTCACCGACATTTCTCTGAATCGATTTAACTAATACTTCTCTATGGGGATTTCACTGCCGCCGAAGATAGCCGTATTTCGCTGGAAATGCGCCAGTCTTTGAATAGTCGAATGGCCACAAAATTGCACCATACGGGGAAATTCACCTTTCGGTGCAATTTCGTGGCCAATTTGGCATTCTTTGAATCAACTCTTAAGTTTTTAAACCTCCTCTTATGTTAAACCCAATTCAGGGGTCACAATTTGCCCGGAGTGCCTAGTGATACTTGAGTTCAACCTGCCTTGGAATCTGTAGTCTTAGTTTTTATGATGGATTCAAAATCCAGAATTAAAATACATTACTTATGGCATTCTATATAAATACCAATATTCTTTTCACTCCTGCCTTTATAATATCGTGGCTTTTCGGTGCTGAATATTGGGTAGAAGAATGCCCAGGTTTTACGAAATTGAACGAAGATAGTTTGCGTATAAAGATCAAGCAGGATTCTCCTGCTCACTAGAGTTAACAATCTAGAGGTGTTGCCTAGAAGGTTAATGACATACTCATGTGGAGACTGAAATGTGGGTTGCAATTTAAAACAACAAAGGAATGAAAGTGAGATCAACAAACAGCTGTACTTGGTGACAGGAATTAATCTGTCATTCTTTTAATGTCACATTGGTGGAAGTACAATTTTAGGCCATTATATCAATTTGCATATTATATGAAGTGTCAGCGGGAGCTATAACCTAAATAAAAATGATATGTAGCTGCCGGATTAACTCCTAAGTGTCTTGAATGTATAACTTTTTTTCATACAGGGTTTTTTTTTTTTTTATACCAAATCATCTCTGAGCCCTTGAAAATATATTTGTTGGTGTACCACTCATCCAACACAAATATATATATATTGCACAAGACAGGTTTGTCCACTATATTAAACATTTATTAGGAATTACACAGCACAGCACACTAACTCACACATAACACATATGTACAAGATTTACAAAGCAGCCAATATGAACAACAAATAGGCCTAGAGGGCCAGCAGCCCACAGTGTATACTTAGCAACCAGGAGAGCAGGAAGGCTGTGTCCACTCCGCAGGACTGGAAGAAAGAGCAAGAATGAACTGCAGAGAGTTCATGTGTATATTGGAGTAGGTGTGTCTTTACAAAGGAAGAGCATAGTGTAATTAAAACCAAAGAGTCTAGTGATATGTAAATGAAGGCTATAGAGCAGAGAGACCTGGCTAATTCAACATACAGGAGAGGGATGTCTAATGTTCCCACATTCCCCCACTTTTTCTTATTCTTTGTTGAACGGATTCCAACACCTCATAAAAAAAAAATATATAGGACAAGAGACCCAAGGGGTGAGACATTTACACGTGGAAAGAATAAATCCACGTTCCACCCCTTTAAATATTATTTCTCATGTAAAACCATAAATATACCCAAACCTAATGTGTTCATGTGAGGTTTAGTTAAAATTTTCATAGAATCTGGACACAACTAAGTTCATAGACACCTGTGGGATCACAGAAACTGCTGCTTGTTCCTAGAGCTGAATATGGTCAAATGTCCTGAAAATGAATTGATGTATTCTGAGAATCAAAGAATTTGAGTTCATTGGGGTTTTATGAGTTGCGGTTTGCCTTTGCTAACCCCCATTTCTGCTGCTTGTACCTCCCTGAAAGCCAAGAGCATTGGCTTGCCTTCTCTCATAAGTCCTGGAATTTATGTGACGTCAACTTGACTGGTCTTCACAGAACTTGATAATAATGGAAAAGGGTGTGTACTCACTGGCAAAGTCCATGTATGCAAAGTTGTGGTGTGCACTTATTTCTTTAGATGCACCCACCTCCGTTCACTCAGTCCATTACAATACAAGCACCTGAAACACAAGCCTTGGCAGGTCATTGCCTCCTGGCAGGTCATTGCATCTTCACTGTCATCTTAAAACAGCAAATCTTCTTTCAAGCGTTTGTTTAGTTGTGGTGTCTGATCTATGTTTCAGCTGTGGAAGAGACTAATTATACAATCTCAACACTCGCCTAACTCCTTATAGAGGATTGAACACATTACCATAGGGTCTTTTGCCCATAGCCATACAATTCACTCATAACCTTAGTAATAATATATATATGATCCTGCAATATAAAGAGACTCGAGTTCTTCAGTCTCCCCTGCATGTTCTCCATTATGTGTATACCATAGTTTTAAAAATAAATTGCAATTTTTCATCCAGTCTAAAATATTACACAAATTGTAATGTATATAAATCCACTGTCTGCAAAATACTTAAATATCCTTAAAAAGGAAAACAACCCATCTTTAAAAGCCACATTTGCAGGTTATGGGGGAAAAAATTGCAAACCTTTAAAAAACCCAAACACCTTGTCCCATGTGTAAAATTTATTAAAATTGCCCTATGAGAGTAAATCTTTCCATAGTAACATTTTTTAAGGTAAAAAATAAATAACTATGAAAGAAATTACCCAATAAGTCAAACTTTTTTCCTACTACTCATAATTTTGTCAAAAAAAGTTAAAGAAATTGCAACCATTTAAAACCAAAGCTATTGTCCTGTTTTTAAAATCCAATATTCCCATTCTCAGGATATCATTGCATTGTTCTTTCAAAATGATAAAATTTATTTTGCGAGTGTTAAAAATTGTATAATCCCAATATGTGAAAAAAAACAAATGCCCAATTTTCCCATGCCCAATTATCACCAAATGCATGTAATACCAGTAGAAGAACGGAAAATAATTATGCCACTGTTTAACATTCTTTTTTTATTCTTTTTTTTTAAAAATAATTAAAGAAATAGAAACCTTTAACACAAAACCATTGCCCCATGTGAAATCCAATATTTCTCATTAAAAAGAAAAAAAATTGCAAATCTTTAAAACCAAACTCCAGTGCCCAATATGCAATTATCTGTATTCCCAGTTTATGAGAAATTGTAACCACATAATTAAAAAAAAAAAGGAATTTTTAAAACCAAATGCCTTGCCCCATGTTTTCAAATCCAGTATTTACCATTTTTATCCCCAAATGTCCAAAATACACTATCTGTATTGTGCAACCAGTTCTGCATACCCCATTTTATTCAGTAATAATCTACTCCTTGTTGGGCCTATCATTTTTTGAAAAAAACCAAAACAAAAAAAATATAAAAATGCAAAGTAGAAGCAATAAAAAAAAAATGACTGCGGTATGTTCTTCCCATTATTCTATATAAATTATCTCCTGGTCACAGGGACCTGTTGCTCTCCCCATTATGTCATAAAAACAAGAAAAAAAAATCCTATGGGATCTGTCATTCAGCAATAGCTGGTCCTGATATCCTGGAAAAAATTGCAAGATTATTATTAGGGTAGGGGTGCAAGGAACTCAGATCTCGACTCTTCATTTTTTTTATGTAAAAAAAACCCCAAAAAAACAAACATGTTCATTTACACAGATTCAACAATAAGAAAAAATAAATTAAACCAGAGCTAAGAATGTCCCCAAACCTAAGAAACCTGGGATATTTTGTAAGTCTTCTTTACAATGATCTAGGAGAACAGAAGTGACTTACATGTCCTGACTGTTTTCTTTCCTCCGTTCCTGATTCCACGAGCTCCCTCAAAGAGAGACTCTGAAAGAATGCAGAATGAGCTCACAGAATTAATTCCCAATAGTCTGTCTTTTCTCTTCTCCAGTTATCACTGTCCCAACGTCTATTATTTGTCTGTTTGCTCTCTGATCTATGGGTCATCCAGTGATCTCCCCATTCTTTCCATCTCAAATTATTATCCAGATATCTATTCTCATTTCTTCTCCAATTATTGTCACTTCTTCTCCTTGACTTATTGTCTCCACCCCAGAGTTCTCTATCATTATCTCTCCATCTATGTTGCTTTCTATTTTGTTTTCCACTACTCTCTCTCCAATTTCTTCTGTTCCCTTACCGGATCTTTCCATAATCGTCCTCACTGCAGAAACAACAAATGGCCTCTCTCCATAACGATCAAACCACCATTTTTCTGCTCTGTATAGCACCAATTCTAAGTTTGAAGGCGTTGGATCAAACCGCTTAGCAAAGTCTTGACACTCATTGGGAAGGGCTTCCAGCACTCTAGTTATATGCTGTGGTGAACCATGTGGCATTGGCTGCTTTGGCTGGCGCAGAGAATGCCAAAACAATATACGTTGAGCCACCTCCCGAGGCCCATCAGTTGGTCTCATAGTAATATTAGACATTTCTTTTTCAAAACTGAAGAGGTAGAAGTTAGTTGCTGCAATTCGTTCCGCCTGACTTAATACATTAGTATTAAACCCCCACAACTTGCTTTTCACAGGGCCCAAAGCATCGTTCAATAACTGTCCATTCCTCCATATCAAGTCTTTCTTTAATGGCCTTTTCTGCCCCTCTCTGGAACCAATGAGTGAAATTGGTAAAATTATTAACTGGCATGGAACCCCACACAAGACATGGGTCTTTATATTGCTAGGTATTTTTTAGGCAAAAGTTTAAAACGGACTTGACGCATTCTCTAATTACTGACATACTAAACTGCATATACACATGTTTACTAGTATACCTGCATATACATGGTGCTAGTTACCCATATATACCATATAGATTCAAATGGTCTTCGCGGTCTCTCAAACGTTCTTTGGGCCCTGGAACTCAAACGGGCAAAGAACTCAATTATCCTGCAGGCAGGGCTGTCTATTCCTTTTGTATTATTATTTATGTCACCTGTTTGTGATTCCCCATTGTAAAGCACTATGGAATCTGTTGGCGCTGTATAAGTACTTGTGACTGTAACCCTTAAAGCCAAGAACAGTTTTCTGTATTAATTTGACTTTTTACTATTCAGTCATACAAATCGGAAGTATCGTAAAATACATTGAATTTAAGAAAGTTACATGAAATAAGACAATTTCCTGTGCTCTGCTCAACAACCCATGGAGTTAACTCCCTTCCTTTTACAACTGGAGAAGCATGGTCAGCCGCATCACCATGTTTCCACTCTGCAAATGTTGAGAAGCAGATTCGGATCCTGGTCAGAGCACCCTACCAGCAAGTGTCCTTGAGCAAGACATGTAATGATATGTATGCACCTACTTCACAAGGTATACCTCTTACAGAATGGGGCCCCTGTCCCCAAGGGACCTTAAAATCACGCTGTTAACATTTCTTGTACATGGATGTAGAATTTTTTGGCACTATATAAAAATTGTAATTTACTTATTGAGTGTAAATTGCTGTGGAAACTGCTAGTGTAGTGTGATATTTAATTCCCATTGTGCCATAACCCATAGAGAATCTATGCCACTGACACCATTTTTTGGGGTGGAGAGCCATTGCAGGTTTCATGTAGTACTTTTTATGGGTTCCTCTCTTTTGTGAGAAGCTTGTCATCACTGAAATTGCCAGCTGTATCATCTTACAACACCTATACCAGTACAAACTGCAAAGCAAAGCTGGGGAATATAAATGTAGAATATGTATGATGCCAATAATGCTGGGGAGATAAAAGTAGCCGGGTATTTAATCTACCACGGTTGCCGAAAGCCCAGCAATCCTAAAAATTTGGTCTAAAGCATCTTAGCAGAAAACCGTATCCAAAAGGGAAAGATTAGAGTTGTTAAAGGATGTTGTGGTTTAATTATTACTTGAATGATTTAAAATAATAAAGTATTTTTTACCATCTGACACTTTGTGAATGAAATGTGTTCTGGAACACCAGGTACACAGATGCAACCTCCTGCTACATAATACATTCGGCTTCCTACCTATCTTGTCAGTTTTCTTCCTGCAATTAACAAGAATTGCAAACCTATGATTTCTGAAAAGTTCAGAGAGGATGCGATAAGCACTATTTATAGAGCTATCTACAGGTAGCCTTGATGTTATTAGAAAGGATATCACTGTGTCCTCCGTTCACTTCCTTTTTATTTGAAACTTTTTATGGGATTTAGCAGATTATTATGGATATATTTTAGAAATCAAAGTGATTTGCATAGGTTTTTTTTTTGTCTTGTGTATTTGTGCTAATATGAATACCAAAATTGCTCAAAATTTTCATTTAGGCAAAATTCTCAGTACATACTAGCAATTTAAGGTTGGACTGAAATGTAATGGGAGTCACACTCCCCTTTTTAAACCTATAAAATGAAAAAAAATTTAAAGTGTTTTTTATTTTTGAGTTTGCAACTTCTTTGTGTTTATGTCAATCACAGAAGTGAGGTACAAAAGTCAGCAAGTAACTGGTCAGATAGTAAAATGGCACAAAATCATTCCCACATATAAGTCTGCAAACATAAAAACATTCGTTCTTATGCAAAGTCTCCTCCAATCCAATCTTGATAGCATTGCTTGACCCTCAGTGGAGGTCAACCAAATAGTGGGTTCTCTCTCAAAGTACACAATTTTAATACTTATTCCATTTGAGCTCTTTCCTCACATACTTGGTAGCTATCAACATGAGATCTAAAGAACCCTTAAATACACCCATACAGTCCTTATATAGTTGAGGCTTCATCTTGCCTAAGGCACATTACTAGTGCAGACTCCCCTAGGAATTATTTTGGCACAATGGTAATTGGAGAGAAATATGCCATGAAGGTCAAAATCAATTTCCTCCTTTTATCAATTTTAGTACCTCAAAGTAGAAGTCCTTCGATAACCAAGTGCATTGTAACTGGGAACTAGTAGTAGTCCACAGGATGGAACTTGCCTCCTCATGAGTGAATTGCAGCGTCTGTGCTTGCTGCAATTACAAATGTTCCTAACTGCCATATTGGTGGTGGTCTTGATGTTTAAAGTGTGACCGGCCTACACCCTCACCGCCCGTTCGTAATGATGGACTCTGCATTGTGTTGTATGTTGGTGTGGTGCAGCAAGGACGAGACCGGCAACATGTGACTTTTTTTGGGGAACGGATTTTACTTCAGGCGACTCCTCTGCCTCTGGCGCCACTTCTCCTCTGAATAAAATAATATACATATATACAGGAATGAATATATATATCAGGAGACGTTCCACCTCTGCTTCTCAAGCCTCACGTGCTCTGATAAGCATCTACAACATTATATGAATAACCATATACATGAATTAACAAAATTATTTACAAATGACAAGACAAATACACAATAAGACATAAAAATAATAATAAACTGGAACATACCTGAATAAAATAATATACATATATACAGGAATGAATATATATATCAGGAGACGTTCCACCTGTACAACAAATTATAACATTACGCTATGTACAGAACCCCCCTGATCACAATATACATGAAAAACCTGCACATTCTACCTATATACACTTTTATTCAGGACATCTAATAAAATAAACAGCCTTAAGTTTAGTGGAGCATATAATACAAAAGGATAGTTATAGAACACTATAACAGGGACATGGGCCTAACTGCTGCAACTCAAAAACGAAAGTAAAAAAGACAAAATACCTGTTTAACATGGATTCTAATCCAGCTATGCTATATACATCTTTAAGAGGATTCTATAGGATTTTATAGGGTTTTATAGCTCTTCCTGCTTTAAGCAGAGAGCCTGTCAGACCTCTTACCTCTGCTTCTCAAGCCTCACATGCTCTGATAAGCCCGGGAAGGAAGGGAACTGCCTAGATCTAACTAGCAGAGAGTGATGTCATCCCTCATTACCATATTAACCCCCTCATAAAAACGGCTGCTCAAACCAAATATAAAAACTACTCACAATAACCCTTTAAAGAACCTAATGCCTCTGGGACCGGAACATATCTATTTTTGTAAGGAATTAGTGTAATACACATATAATGTTCCTTAAAGACACACACATATATTTATACAGTACACACCCGTTACAAAAGCAATGAATCTGCTATATTTGTTCTTGCTTCCCTGCCCCGTCATGCAAATTTCCATGCAGTTTTCAAATTCTGATTAATCCCAGCCTCTGTCAAATAGGAATCTATAATCTTAAAGTTCAGACTTTACTCTGGGGATGTGTTTGGAAAACTGCAAATTCTCCATCAGTGAGCTTAAAGCCTGAGGCACACTGAGAGTAAAGCACCGGCGCGCGGCGAGACGCGCTCAGCTTGTCCAGATTCTTCCATCTCCCTCGCTCAGGCCGCGTCACGATGCGGCACTGAGCGAAGGGAGTTGGAAAAATCCAACTTGCCTCTCGGTGGAGCGACGCACTGAGGGGAGAGGCAGGAACTGCAGCACACGGCGCTTGCACCGTGTGCTGTAGATCCCTCCCACCTACCATCGTGTCACCCGCTGGGGGTGGAGCTTAGCGGCAGCAGCCTCACGCTGCTCTGACAGTCTGCTGAGCTGCCGACTCTGGCTCAGCCAAAGCCAGCCAGCCTGCCTCCCTCCTTGCCTGCCTAGCGATTAGAGGGTCTGGTCTGAGGTCTACATTATGTGGGCATTATCTGGTCTGAGGTCTATATCTGGGGATGGTTTGGGCTAAAGTCTCTGTATATGTATCTTGAGTGGCTATGCTCTGGTCTGTATATATGTATCTGGACATGATACTATTCGGATTAAATTGGCAGTAATTTATATATTTTATTAATGGAATGCTTCAGCGCGGCTGATTATAAGTGGTGTTTAGATCTTGCCTGACATGCACTTTGTAAATAACTTTTTGGCTTGTTGTATATTGTAATTTAAAATTTTTTTTTTCCTCCTATGCTTTGCTTCATTTGACGAGAAACATTTCTCTAGTTTGATCAATAAATAAATGGACACCCTATACAACCCTATATGATTAGGGTTACCTTTTTTATACTACTATTAAATTGGCAGTAATTTATATGTATTTTATTCAATAGAAACTTTTTAAATGGAAGTAATGTGTCAGTGCGGTCGGGCGACTGATATAAGTGGTGTTTAGATCTTGCCTATATGAAATGTGCTTTGTGAAAATAAATTTTGGCATGTTGTACATTGCAATTTAAAAGTTGTTTTACCATAAACTTGTTTGTTTTTCTATGAAATGGGCTTTGCTTCATTTGAGGAGAAACAAACATTTCTCTAGTTTGATCTGCAGAGTATTGGATTCCTGTCCAGTGTGGAGAGATGAAAACGTAATGCAGTGTAAAGTCAAGCCTGCAAAATGTTTGCTTCACTTTGCTGTGCGTAGCTACGCGCTCAGTGTGTCTCAGGCTTTAACCAAAAAACAATAGCAGAGCACATAAATCTTAAACCCAATTTGTGGATGAAAGGAGGTTTTTCAGCATGCATTGTCACTCCTCACCACGTTTAGGATATTCCTTAGTTTTGTCCACTGCCTCTTATACAGTCAGGTCTAGAAATATTGGGACATCGACACAATTCTAACATCTTTGGCTCTATACACCACCACAATGGAGTTGGAATGAAACAAACACAATACGCTTTAACTGCAGACTGTCAGCTTTAATTTGAGGGTATGTACATCCAACTCAGGTGAACGGTGTAGGACTTACAGCAGTTTGCAGATGTGCCTCCCACTTATTAAGGGACCAAAGGTAATGGGACAGAATAATAATCATAAATCAAATGTTCCCTTCTTAATACTTGGTTGCAAATCCTTTGCAGTCAATCACAGCCTGAAGTCTGGAACGCATAGACATCACCAGACGCTGGGTTTCATCCCTGGTGATGCTCTGCCAGGCCTCTACTGCAACTGTCTTCAGTTCCTGCTTATTCTTGGGGCATTTTCCCTTCAGTTTTTTCTTCAGCAAGTGAAATGCATGCTCAATGGGATTCAGGTCAGGTGATTGACTTGGCCATTGCATAACATTCCACTTCTGTCCCTTCAAAAACTCTTTGGTTGCTTTTGCAGTATGCTTTGGGTCATTGTCCATCTGCACTGTGAAACGCAGTCCAATGAGTTCTGCAGCATTTGGCTGAATGTGAGCACTGAGCAGATAATATTGCCCGAAACACTTCAGAATTCATCCTGCTGCTTGTCAGCAGTCATATCATCAATTAATACAAGAGAACCAGTTCCATTGGCAGCCATACATGCCCACGCCATGACACTACCACCACCATGCTTCACTGATGAGGTGCTATGCTTGGGATCATGAGCAGTTCCTTTCCTTCTCCATACTCTTCTCTTCCCATCACTCTGTTACAAGTTCATCTTGGTTTCATCTGTCCATAGGATCTTGTTCCACAACTGTGAAGGCTTTGTTAGGTGTTGTTTGGCAAACTCTAATCTGGCCTTCCTGTTTTTGAAGCTCACCAATGGTTTACATCTTGTGCTGAACCCTTCTGTATTCACTCTGGTAAAGTCTTCTCATGATTGTTGACTTTGACACACATACACCTACCTCCTGGAGAGTGTTCTTGATCTGGCCAACTGTTGTGAAGGGTGTTTTCACCAGGGAAAGAATTCTTCGGTCATCCACCACAGTGGTTTTCCATGGTCTCCCGGGTCTTTTGGTGTTGCTGAGCTCACCGGTACGTTCCTTCTTTTTGGGAATGTTTCAAACAGTTGTTTTGGCCACGCCTAATGTTCTTGCTATCTCTCCGATGGGTTTGTTTTGTTTCTTCAGCCTAATGATGGCTTGCTTCACTGATAGTGGCAGTTCTTTGGATCTCATCTTGAGAGTTGACAGCAACAGATTCCAAATGCAAATAGCACACTTGAAATGAACTCTGGGCCTTTTATCTGCCCATTGTAATTGGGGTAATGAGGGAATATCACACACCTGGCCATGGAACAGCTGAGAAGCCAATTGTCCCATTACCTTTGGTCCCTTAACAAGTGGGAGGCACATCTGCAAACTGCTGTATGTACACTTTTCATTTAGGATGGGGCCCTCCTTCTCGTAGTCCAGAACATTTCTCCAGGACCATATGCAATAAAAATTCACAGTGCAGAACATTCTTTTTATGTAAACTCCAGTATTAATAACAGGTATTACACTCACTTGGTTCTGAGCCCAGAATGACAGTGGCTCTCCTGTTGCAGCACTTTTTTGGACTCGGGTTCCCTTTACCCTTCTTGATAGACCACTCTCCAACCTGCAGTTGAAATTCAGTTCGTTAGATAGGAATTAAAAATGAAATAAAGTTTTATTTTAGTACCGCTGTTCTTTTAATATCTTTTAATACAAAATTAAAAAACAATTGGTCCTTAAACCATAATTGCCAATACGTGTTTCGTCGGTAACACATCCGACTTCCTCAGTTGGCTGGTTGGTAATGAGTTCTAAGTTCCTTTTATAGTTTGTCCTTAATTGTTAATTCGTGTCCGCTGTTTTCAGTTCTCCCCACGTTACACCTCTGGTGGTTGTTTCCGCTCGTTCGTACATCCGGTAGGCGTGTGACGTCATTTCCATGCGCCTTCCTCCCTTCACGATCTCAACGCATTGTTGAGAGATTTTTGACTCCTTTAATAGGTCAGGGATATATTAATTATGACGTATTTTTCTTATTTCAGATAAATATATATATTTATGTATTATTGACAGTGCCTCCAATACCAGTGGTGTAATTTGGTATTACCCTTAAGATAAGGATTAATAACCAATCAATGAATATACATCTTAACAAATATATGGCACGTTATCCTGAGTTCTTTTGATGCTGTCTAGATATTTTTAGACACAATAAAATCAATAAAGATATGAGACTGTAACGGTAAAACAATTCAAATCAAAATTTATTCACACAATGATAGGTTATCAACGGATTAGCAAAATGTAATTTCAAAAGTAATTATAGAGCGTGATTAGTAGCAATACTGCGACACGCAATAATCTAATGGACAAATATCTTAGGTTTAAAGACTGCACCACATATATACACGCCTCAGTTCTTAAACACCAAGTTCCATTCTATTCACTTTAACCTTTCCCATTATAAACCAATCCTCAACCTGGCTAAAAAAAAACACTTAGTTACTGGGCATCACCTGCAGCACAATTTATTATTGTGGGGGCCTATTCAGGGAGATACATAACACACTCGATAGGTAGACTATCTCTTCCACAGATCAATCACAGCACTTCATTCAATATACGTTAACCCAAAGCTTCCTATTGATTTACATGCATTCAATCGAAAGGGCTGCAAGATGGATATGAAAGGGGTTATGTTCCTTTTACTAATGGAGCTGATGACACTTGATATATAAAAACAATTTCCCAGTTCCAGCGTTTCTCACTATGGGTACACAATTGATCTTTAGATGTCCACATCCAGTATTCTTCGACTATAAATGATTTCACTAAATTATGGCTCAATTCGGCAGCCGTAATAGTTTCTCCCTTAGCGCTCGTCTGCAGTAGAGCGGAAAGGCTGATACTATTCTACTGTTTAGGCTTCAACAGCAAAATAATTCATTTATATTCCTTTAATTTGTGATGGACATCTAAAGTAAGGACTATGCAATTAGAAAATAGATACCAAGTTATTCAGTTATACTTTACCATCTGGTAGTGAAGATGGAATGGTGTAAGATTAGGGTGTGGTCGCATCTCATTGGCATGGCTGATGGTATCTGCCCATTGTTCCTTTACATCAAAGCAATGAGGTTCACCATATCAATTCTTTTTTTACTGCCAGAATTAATTAGGGCAGTTTGCGAACAATGGACCTTTCTTCCCTTGTTTGCGTAAAGACAACAAGCTTAGCTTGTAACATTTAGCCACACAGACAAATTGCCTGTGTGAAGCAATTCCTGGCCCCATATTTAAACAGTCCTATCTGAACTGCTCTTGACATTGTGCATTCTGTACTTTCAGTTTCATTTTCTAAAAACATTGCCGATTGTCACCTAAACCGAAACAAAAAATATACACCACCTTATGGCGCCATACTCTTACACCGTGGGGGAAATTTTTCATCTTCCTAATTTCCCTAACTTCCTATCCTATAAGAAGTGGACCATTTTGAAGGCTTCATTTAAGCCCCGCGGGATCAGTGTTTCTAATTGGAAGATCCACTTCATTTCTTCTTGGACCAATTATTTATATCTCCCCCTCTCCAATGCCCTTTTTTAATTCTTCTAATACGGGCAAATTTTAACCCTTCCGGGTTACTATGATGGATTTCTATAAAATGGGATAGACTAGGTTTCTCAAAACTCTGTTTTATATTATTTATGTGTTCTCTTATACGGACATAGTTTTTAGTTTTTCCTATGTAAATCTAACCGCATGGACATGTCAACATATATATTACTTGTTTTGATCTACATGTAATGCAATCATGAATTTTATACTCTGTTATATCCCTGAAATTCTTCTATATGTCTTTTCTTGTTCTTTGTTTCAACACAATTCAAACACGAAGAATGTATACATATCTGGTCAGCGCGACCTGCATCGCTTTCAGGAACTAGGTGGTTCTCTCACATATCGTAATCCATATGGACATATACAAGGAAGCAAAAAAACATAGTGCAGCAGATTACAATAAAATATGTAGATGTTACAGAACATAGAATTGCTCCACTCACAAACATAGAGCTCTATCACTGGCTCTGAGTGGGTCACAGCTTCGAGGTACACTCCAGAACACTTACGTGGTAGTTCACGCCTTGTGCGATGAGGTCTCGCCGTAACTGTGGACATATAGGAAAGGCAAAGGAAGGAAAATCTCCTTGTGTATATCTGGTATATACAATATATATAAGCAGTAATGAGACAAATTTAAACTCCCTCTTGGTGGAGCTTATTAAAGCTCAAGGTGAAGCGCCACTGGATTTAATTGGTCAAATCCAAAAAACCACCACGACCGCAGGGACTTGAACTTAAAAAAGGGATTTATTCTAAAATATAATTAAAAACAAATAGCTTAGATATCCAGAACGTGTTTCGCCGCGAAGAGCCGCTTCATCAGCTGGTGAGATTCATAGTAAGTTTTGTGATTATTGGAAATAAGGAAGATATTTAGGTATATTGAACAATAAAGAATGAGTATCTGTGTGGATCACCCAAGGGTACCGATGATTTATTTCTTGCCAAAATTCATAAGCGACTAGAGGACCCACCTGGGGCGTCCAATAGTTTCAGGAATTGAGAGTGTGTCTAGTCACACATCAGAATACTTGGACCATCAATTGCAGCAAGTAGTGAAAGCGGTTCGATCCTATCTGAGAGACACCAAGTAATCCAAGAATTGGAGAAAGTTGAGTGGAAAGAAGATTTGATCTTAGTGACAGCAGACGTCAATTCCCTGTACACTAGAATTCCTCATGAGACCGTTGTTGATCAAGAGGGGAGAGATGGTAAAAGAACAGAATTTATAATAAAGGGGATTGAACTTATGTTGACTAATAACTATTTCTGGTATAATATCTACAAAGGGTAGATACTCCCATGGGCACTAGGTTCGCGCCCAGCTATGCCAACCTATTTATGGCCCATTGGTGAGGTTTGACACTGCATGCTGAAAAACCTCCTTTCATCCACAAATTGGGTTTAAGATTTATGCGCTCTGCTATTGTGTTTTGGTTTGTTTGTATGTAGGGTGTTGTGTACCACCCCCTATCAGTGTGAGTAGCATAGGAGGTAAATTGCTGATGAAACAGAAGCGCCAAACACACCTATCATCCTTTACAGAAATCAGTGAGCTTAACCCTGTACCGCGGGGTGTACAAGTATGCCCTGCTAGCTGGCTGCTGTGGCAGGCTCCCTTCTCTGGCCTGTGCGCAGTATTGGCTGCAGGGGGACGGCAGAGTACGCCCTGCGTCGGGAAAGGGTTAAACTAAGGAGACCAACAAATGACCTTTGTTGCTATCTGTCACGGAACCCCGTGCTCAAAGACTGGCCTGTACTAAAACCTTGCTCCTCCACTATTCCACTCGTGTAAGCTATGTCAGTTTGTTTTAATGTTAAAAATGGGGTTTGTACCTTTTCTCAAGGCAGAACATAATCTAAATGCCTTTAAGCTTGTCCCTCATGTTAACTGTGTTGACACCAGGGGAAGCCTGGTTTTGAAACTCCAGTCAATCACCGTCTAGTGGCTGGGTTTGAAACCCCAACCAATCCCATTCAAGGACTGCACAGCATTCATGTTAATGGGAACATCTACATAAACTTTATACCTCGGAGCCCTGAAAAACCCTTTGCTCCAGCAGGGTGCTCTTTTGGGGTTAGGGTCCCCCTCGTGTGAACTACTGTGGGGTGATTTTCAGGAGGGAGCTCCATTAGGAACCCACGTTGCTGAGCCTTTCTTGGCCTCAGGAGCTCAGGCAGCAGCGACCATGCGGCATCAACTGGGAATAACTGCTACATGCTGCCATCCTTGCCTCTGGACTTGAGTGCTTTTTGGACTGTGACACCATAGCGGCCTGAGCTATCATACGGAACCCCGAATTTCCGCTGCTACCCTGGAATCCCCCCCCCCCAACAAAGGCCCTTGCTCTGTATGACTGCAGTCGGTTATTTATAAGCCGCCACCAAGTTCTGTAGCGCTGTACAATGGGAGAGACAGAATAACCAATATACATTAAAGTTGAACAAATAAGCAGGGTTCTCCCCGATACTGTTCTAAGAGCTTGCACTCTAAAAGGACCTGATGGAGAGCAGGCTGAAAGGCGGTGCCGGGATGTCCGGGGGGCGGAGATGTTAACTGTTCTTATCTGATTCTGTACCAAATAAAAACAGACCATGTGAAATGGACAGTGTCGTCTGCTTTATTGGGAGAAATTAAGATCTGACATTGGATCAGCGCTGCTTGCTGAGGGGAGACTCTGGGATCTGACAAAGGAAAACGAATCACGGCGGCCGAGGGGAAAATATAAGTCCTGGGTCTTCGGCACACGATCATTGGCCTTATCGACTGAAGTGCAAATGGTTTCCATTTTGACCTTTTTCTCAACGAGTATGAAGTCATATGAGATCAAATTTGTCTTGATACGGACTTATGCATTGGCATAGTCTCTAATTTCATGCGTTCGTATCAAGCATAACTGACAGTATCAAAGAGGGAAGAATCAACTCTTTTGAGTGATGCACTACTTTGTACGACGTCTGTTTTGAGTTTGGAAGTTGCTGAAGTTGCTTACAAAATGTTTGCTACCCATGATGTTGATAAAGTTTACTTTAAAATTTTAAAAAGTGGCTTTTGATAATAATTCTGATCAATTGTCTTTTTTTTTTTTTTGGTGGGTTCGACTCTGTCCATGCCATCAGTTTAAGACCTAGGCCACACAGGGGGTCTCTCCTCGCCATCCACATTAACAATGAATCTAGACCAAAATATCCCTAGTTATTTCTGCTCTTAGATTTGAATGACCACCCCTGTGACTGGGATCTACGTGTTATCTTATGGCTTTTATTTCACAATCTCCCATGCTGCATCCGTTGCCTTGGATGTTTTTGTTCTCTCTTTCTGCTAATCCCCTGGCGACACACTTTGAGAACCACTGCACTAATTTTAGCCACCACATTATCTTCCATAGCCTTAATATAAATTCAATCGGTGCTTGTGAACACAATATTAGAGTTTTGAGGTTCAGGCACCAGGTAAAAAGTGCAGAATTTAGAAAGAGCAGCAAAGATTAAAAAAAAGACAAAATGCTTCTTTTATAAAGGCAAGGTACAGAAGCTAAAAGTGATGCTAGTTTCAACATTGATAATGACCTAAATGATGAGAAAAGTAGATTCCAAGTAAAAGGTTAGTGATCTGAATTATTCTAATTTATCACGTTTACAAACAAAATCCTTTTTATAAATTCAGGGAAATGTGTAAAAAGAGAATGCATAGTACAATGCTGTAGTATTCTAGGATGTGGTTCTTTTACAGAACTTTCAGTCACTTCCTTTGAAATATTAAATCGTCACGGTTTAAAATTAGATCAATCGAGGATTTCTGAAATTATTGAAAAAAGGAAACTGGTCTTGGTTTTCTTTGGCAGTAATATATGTCTGGATTCATCAAAGTGTGCTAGGGTTTCTTAATCTTAACTCCAACTGAAAGCGATGGAAATAAAAGACAGAGGTGGATTTTCCTGTTTTCTTTCTGCAGTATGAAATCTAAGCCTTTAAGGACTTGTGCTCTAGAAGTCAAATCCTTTTTACAGTGGCAAACCTTGTCTCTAGACCATGTCTAATTGAGCCTTTTTGACATGTTTTTGTGTTTTTTGGAAATATTCTATTTGATGCACACAAAATCCCATGAATGCTTGCTGTGAGGCCTAAATTGGTTAGAAAAAATCGTATTTTTCTGTACAATGGGCAACACAACAGGAAAACATTTATATTATGTATTTTAAGTAGATAAAAATAAGCATTACGATATGTGAAGGTGCACTAAAAGTGGAAAATCACAGGTGAACGTTTACAGTTGCCTGCTATACTTTTATGTGTTTAATTACCTCTATGCCGTATATTAGCACCCCTCTATGGTGGTGCGATGAATATTTATCTACAGGGATATTATTGATCCGAGTCTACCAGTGATTGTCAGTCATTTGTTGCCAATTATGTGCTCTTAGGGCATTGAGATTATTGTGGGACACATGAGGGTTTATTCAGAGACAGCCGATCTGGCCCCGAGATGGCACTGAACAGGGAATGTGCCATTTTGGGGTCATTCGGCTATTCAGAGAGCAGGCAGTTTGCCAAATTTTGGCAAACTGCTAGCAAGTGTGGTGCCTGTTCGAAGGCAGTGGAATCCCCCATAGAGAAGCAATGGTTAATCTATTCAGAGAACACCGAACAGCAGTGATAAGTTGCCGAAGTTCCCCGCTGTACGGTACGTTCATTCGTAGGTTTAGTTAGGCAAATCCCATAGGCTTCAAACAGGGTTATTCAAAGAGATCCGAATTGTGGCCGAAAGGTAACCGAACAATGAAATTCAGTGTACGGTTACCTTTCCTGGCCATCCCGCTATCCAGAGTGCAGGCAGTTCGCAAAATGTTGGCGAATTGCCTGTACATACGGTGCCTGTTCGAGGGCAGTGAAATCCCCATAGAAAAGTAATGCTTCGTAATGCGGGGAACAAGAGAGCACAGAAATGTAGTCAACGTTTCGATGTTCTTTGAATAACCCCCATAGTTTAGATGCCAGTTCTGCAGTACCACACACATATCAACTTATTAAATCCTTTTAAAACCACTGGATGTGTGTAGCGCTCACTCCCGGAGGAGCCGCTGAAAATGAACCACGGGTCAGTCTCCCCGCACTAGGGAATAAATATACTCCAACACAGTTGTGGGTTTTTATCATTTAAATAGTTTACTAAAATGTTTGGCAGATATTGAGATACGGTATTCACAGATATTATTACAGTACTTTCGTATTGCGATAAAACGCGTAGCGGAAAAGAAACGAAACACGAGGCTTCGTATTTCGGAAAATAAAATATTCGTAACCGAACATAAAAGAAAATGCAATTGCAAGAATATTCAGAAAAGGGACACGTAGCGGAACCCCAGAATATACAATCACTTCGTATCACGGTAAACGCGCAGCGGAAAAGAGAAAAATATATTCGGAACGTATCTTTAACCCCCGTTCTGATTCGTAACAAAATGAGTCCTGCACAGGTTAAGTCCCGGAATGTAAAAGGTGTGCATGTGTGTAAGGTACCCGGGTACTGTTCAACTGGCCAGTGAAATTACTTAAGAAAGGTCTTCGACTAGTCAAGTTGGGGCCCTGTGGACTTTAAAGAGAAACAGCAGCGTGCTCTTTGTATTATAAACGGCCTTGGAGGCCTCTCACCCATCCGCCGGTTGCTTTAGGCTCCGCTGACCCAGGACGTCTCTCCGCTGGATTTTGACTGGGGATACTAGCGGCCGGATCCGTTGTCTGACTTCCCGTAGCTTGTCCACGACTTTTCCTCAGCTCACCGCCTGCTCTCTGTCCCCGATCCGCTTGCGGTGACTCTTTACTCGACGTCTTCGGTTGGTTCCCTTTTGCAGCAACTCTGGAACTTGGAGGGCTCCTTTTCTTGCGACTGAATCACCCGGTGACAGAACTGACAGGTCTCACTTGCTCTCCGCCCTAGGTCCTCTCACAAAGTATGGCACTGCGTCTGCTCTCTCTCGTTCCCTGGCGCGCTCTGGCGCGTTCTCCACGAGGCAGAGGATGTAAGTGTCCAGTCCCCACCCACTTCCTGTCTTCTTGCAAAGCATGCCGGGCATTGTAGTCCCAATGTCCAGTGTCTCTGATCGCGATAGTCTCCATCTTGTGGCCAAAAATAGGTACTGCCACAGCAAGATTTTAACAGCGCTACATGTGCTTTTTAGATTTTCTCTTCCTTAACTTCCCGAGTGTGGCTTGGTTAACTTCCTATGCCGAAAGCGGTAACCCTGAGCCACACTCGGGCTAGAGATGTACCTGTTCTGCGCTCCCTCGCTGACCTCCGAGATCGCATTCTCCGGCGATCGTGGCGTTCTGGTTCCTTTCTCGCAAGAAGGGAAGCAGGAGGTTGCGATCGCCGGAGGAGAATGCGGGGAACAGAGAGGGAGCGCAGGGCCTGTTATGTATTCAGAGACAGCCAGAGTGTGGCTCGGTTACCGCTTTCATCAATGAAATTAACCCTGAGACACACTCATACTGCTAGGGGGCCAAATTGTTCCCATTCTGACATATAAAATGTCAGAATCGGAATGCCAGGGAGGTTAATACCCACCCAACTCTGTAGCCAGCACATGGCAAGGAGTATCAGACACCTGTAGTTATTTCAGGAAACCTTACATTGGCAAAAACAAAGGGGACTAAGGGAAAGGGTGGGGGGGGGGGTCTCCAGGACCAAGCAATGATCAGCTATGTATTTTGAAACAAACATAAGAACAATACCATTAGACCTCAGTAAATTCCTCTAGAATATCTTTTATCTTGCAAAAACTATTTTTGCAAAGATTATGGGGTGTATATTTCAATACATAACATTAACACCTATGTTACAGGTGCTAGAGCATTTCCATAATATTTGTTTTGCTTTTGTTTTTATAGCAATGCAAGGTCTGAAAATGCATTTATAATGTGTTCAGCACTTGTGGGAGTGAGTAATTTATATTGACCCTTCTACAATGTCATACGAATAGCCTTGTAGGGACAATTAATGCTCTAGTCATACAGACCCCATAGCCATAATATCCAGCTCCTTCTGTATAGATGGCTCCCTTTGGCCACATTTAAAACTGTTGCTGCCTTGGCTAATTAGCAGATACAATTAACTGCAAGAAGCAGATGAGGGAACGTGTCACATTCTGAATCATAGCACGGTCACACTCTCCCTTAAAATACATATTTTATGTATGACCCTAGTCACGCAAATGTGCCATTCTCAAACTTGACACATAATGGAGATAACATTGATATAGTAAGTCATAATTTCAAAACACCCCTAAGTTAAGGAAAACTCACTTGCAGTGCAATATTTGCATGACTACTCAAAATTTGGCATCAATGAGAAAGGGTAAAAAAGAAAAAACCTTTGCATAACTGTAGAAAGAAACTAAAACTTCCTCAAACCGTGTGTGTGTGTGTTTACATACTCTTTACAACTGCGTGGAATTCTCTGTACTACATAGAAGGAATCCACACATGACTGCTTAAACCTGTATCCCTCGGTGCCCATACCTTTCTTTATCAACAAATCATACAACTCATTTATTATTGTTGGAAAAAGGTATAGGCCACCGCTTTATTTAAATATATACATATATGCAACATATATTTTTTTTCTGACCCTACCGCAGCATCCTTGGCGGTAGGCATTTATCTTTCCACACCTGATCTCGTCGCTCCTCCTGGCTTACACAGGAGCCGAGGACGTCTTACCCGGCAGCTTAACAACTAGTTCTTCCTCGCTGGCCGGGGTTAACGCCAACGCAAAGGGCAATACTCCCTTATTGACCCTGCGCCCCCCCTGCAGCCAGCGCCGCCTCCACACCTGATCGTAAGCCTTCCAAAAAAATATCTAAACCGATGTCCGATAGGTGCACCCCATCCGAGCGCATTAGTGCACTATTATCCCCTTCCAACTCCCGATGTCTAATTGCAAATCCACCAATATTAACCATAAACCGAGACACCTCCCTATTGAGTGTGCGCTGAGCTCGCTCCAATGCCTTAGGCGTAGAAAATTTACCCCATGCTGGCCTGGAAACCACCTCCGACCAAACAAGTGACACGTTTTTGATTTATGTGGTGCGTGAGATCCAAAGATTTTACCGTTCCTAAATCATTTCCCCCCGCATGAACTACCAAAATTAATTAATCTGGTACTCCTCGTGAGAAGTTACAGAATTCCCTATATATATTATGCCCCGCATACCCCACCATCGTACCCTCGCTACCTCCAAGGGAAGGCCAAAATTTCGACCGATAATCCTTTGTTCAGCACGTTTTGCTGCCCAGTAGATATAAGCGTGTCCCAATATCCAGACTGACCGTGGAGGACCTGTAAGAAAAATATTTACAATAAGTGTGGACGAATATATAAATGAAAATGGTCAGAAGCCCACCTACCCAATCTACACAACATAACTCCCGATGCCTCCGCTTCTGCCGCTTCCGTAGCTGCCCCAATTCTAAATGAGTAGTAAATCCCTTTGGGTCTAATCCAAAGTGCAATACGCAACGCCGTAGAACTGTTGCAAATTGAAAACGGGTCAGTGGGCGTCCTGATAAATGTATGAAGAATGGCTCCCCACCTGCTGGTCGGTGAACAAGAAATTCTGATGCCAATGTATATGGACAACAGGAACCCCCTATTTTTTTGCAAAGTGATGAAAACACCCCTACCCGCCTGATCCGTCTTAGATCGGGTATAAATAAACATACCTGCTCATCCTGCAACACCACATGACATGTCTGAAGCCCTGATAGATCGAAAGCACTCCTAGAAACCAATTCCCCTACCCTCAGGGCACCAAAAAAACAAAACACAACTTGAACTTAGAGCTGAAATAAAGTTTTGCAAGAGAGCCAAAGATACTGGCCGACAAGCATCTGGTGATGCAAGTCGCCTCCACCCCATAACCGTTCTTCGCAATACCGAATCCTTTGTACAATCATCCCAATCCACCAGCTGACAAAGGAGTGAAAGGGCTGATAGTGCCTTGCTGGCATATGCTGCCGAACGCCCTTCTTGTTCTATATTACGTAGGAGTCGCCAAGTAGCCCAGCAGCGGTCCTCCGCAGCCTGCCACCCGTGACCTGACCGGGCCACTACCGCCCATGATTGCCAGACTTGTATATAAGCTGTCCAAGTAGATTTTGACAGACCTCCACAAGTGCTGGATCAGTCCATTATAGCCAGGTTCCATAACCATTGTGGAAACGGTGCACCTGCCTGATCTGCTCCCGGCGCCAGCTGCCAAAAATGGTCCCACTGAAAACGGGAAAGAGAATCGGCAATGCCGTTAGCCACACCTGGCACATGTCGAGCCTTAAAACAGATATTAAACTCCTGACAACGCAGCACAAAATGCCGTAGTATCGTCAGCACTGGCGGGGAGCTGGACGAAGCCCGGGTCACGACATGTACCAAACTGAGATTGTCCGTCCAAAAACACTCGTCTGTTAGCCAAACACTCCCCCCATATTTCTATCGCCGTGACAATAGGGAAGAATTCCAGAAATGTTACGTTTTTTTTATCAAAGCGGTACCATACCAAGAGGAGGGCCAGGCCTCCGTACACCAATGGCCTGGAAAATAAGCACCTAAACCGTAGGCACCTGAAGCGTCATTAAACAATTTGAAAACAGCATTATTCACTTCTTCCTCCTGTCAGTAAGTGCACCCATTATATTGCCCCAAAAAAGACTGCCATACCCAGAGATCATCTTTTAATTGTTTCTTAAGGTGAATGAAGTGGTGCGCTGCCTTAACACCAACTGTAGCTAATGCTAGGCAAAATACAAAAAGCCGGACCCATAGGCATTATTCGACAAGCGAATGCCAAGTGACCTAGTAAGGACTAAAGCTCCTGAAGGCAATTTTTTTCTGAGGATAAAGACCTATTAAGTAAAACTTTTTAACGCCTCAATCTTGCCTTGTGGTAAACGAAAAACTTTTTGCACCGTATCTATTTCAATATCCAAAAATACTAATAGCTGACGAGGACCTTCAGTTTTATCTAATGCCAATGGGACCCCAAAATTGGCTGCCACTTCCATAAAAATCTGGAGTAACCGCAAACAGTTCTTTGACAGCACCGGTCCAACAAATAAGAAATCGTCCAGATAATGAACCACGGATGTCAAACCCGCCGACTGACAGACGACCCATTCGAGGAATGTGGCAAACAATTCAAAGTACTGGCACGAAATAGCACAGCCCATAGGGAGACATCAGTCAAAATAGAATCTATTCTTAAAGGCACAACCAAACAAGTGATAACATTGAGGGTGAATTGGCAGGAGCCGAAAAGCCGACTCAATGTCAACTTTAGCCAATAAACATCCTGCCCCTGCCTTCTGTACCAACAAGAGTGCCTCGTCGAATGAGGAATAACGAACTTTACAATCCTCACGACCGATACCGTCATTAACTGACGATACAGCAGGGTGAGATAAGTGATGTATTAACCTAAATTTTCCCGCCTCTTTTTTGGGAACTATACCCAAAGGGGAGATGCGAAGATTAGAGAATGGCAACTCGGTAAAAGGACCAACCATACGACCCAAGCAAATTTCCTGCTCCAACTTAGCTGCTACCACGTCCTCATGCTGACGCGCTGATATTAGGTTTGTGAGATTTTTGACTCCTTTAATAGGTCAGGGATATATTAATTATGACGTGTATTTTTCTTGCTATATATATATATATATATATATATGACAGTGCCTCCAATACCAGTGGTATAATTTAGGATTACCCTTAAGATAAGGATTAATAACCAATCAATGAATATACGTCTTAACAAATATATGGCGAGTTATCCCGAGTTCTTTTGATGCTATCTAGATATTTTTAGACACAATAAAATCAATAAAGATGATACGAGACTGCGTAACGGTAAAACAATTCGAACCAAAATTTATTCACACGTCAAGTTTCAATCATATGTTATCAACGGATTAGCAAGATGCAATTTCAAAAGTAATTAGTAGCGGTACTGCGACACGCAGTAATCTAATAGACAAATATTTTAGGTTTATAGACCGCACCACATATATACACGCCTCAGTTCTTAAACGCCAAGTTCCATTCTATTCACTTAAACCTTTCCCATTATAAACCAATCCTCAACCTGACTAAAAAAAACACTTAGTTACTGGGCATCACCTGCAGCACAATTTTTTTATTGTGGGGGCCTATTCACTAAATGCAACTTCCTTCAGGGAGATACATAACACACTCGATAGGTAGACTATCTCTTCCACAGATCAATCACAGCACTTCATTCAATATACGTTAACCCAAAGCTTCCTATTGATTTACATGCATTCAATCGAAAGGGCTGCAAGATGGATATGAAATGGGTTATGTTGGTTTTACTAATGGGGCTGATGGCACTTGATATATAAAAACAATTTCCCAGTTCCAGCGTTTCTCACTATGGGTACACAATTGATCTTTAGATGTCCACATCCAGTATTCTTGGAATATAAATGATTTCACTAAATTATGGCTCAATTCGGCAGCCGTAATAGTTTCTCCCTTAGCGCTCGTCTGCAGTAGAGCGGAAAGGCTGATACTATTCTACTGTTTAGGCTTCAACAGCAAAATAATTCATTTATATTCCTTTTAATTTGTGATGGACATCTAAAGTAAGGACTATGCAATTAGAAAATAGATATCAAGTTATTCAGTTATACTTTACCATCTGTTTGTGAAGATAGAAGGGTGTGTTCGCGTCTTATTGGAGTGGCTGATGGTATCTGCCCTTTCTCCCCTCCAAGCGTCCCTCAGGTCTCTCCCCAAGCTTTCTTTCAGGGTCTCTTTTCTCTTTTGTTCCCATCCTCTGGAGTATCCCCTCTATATAGTGGTTTCCCGCCCAGTTTTAGCTCTAGCCCATCACTATGTGGCCTCATTTGATTGGAGGATATATATATTCATTAACTCCAGGGGTCTGTCCAGGTGTTATATTACCTGGCCAGCAGATGGCGCTCTCAGATCAACCATCTACAGGAATTTATTTATGTGGCCAATTTTTTAATGGTATGGGGTCATTTTATTCTATATCCCGGGACTCAATAGTTTTTATTAACCATATCAATATTATTTCTATTGTTGAATCGCCGGCATACTTCGCCACGGCGTGCATGCATCTCATACACCCCTTTATTTATATCTAGAGATATGTGTGTATGAGGTGGTTCTGCAGACATACATTCATTCATTCATAATTAACAGACCTAATCTTTTTTATAAAAGTTAATACAAAAGACATTTGTTAATTAAATGTGGTATGGCCTCTATCTTTTATAAAATACCAAGATTATCTATTATAACTCACCACATAAATTAAATATTCAAATACCATATAGTGTTAGATCATATCGCCGAATAGTATAGCATTGCAAACTGGTTATACAGGTCAATTAATCATTTAACCTTTTCTGATCTTTTTTTATTCTGCCGGTTAAATAATCCATTGTCTAAGGTTTATATGGCTTCAGAGTTTAGATCTGACCAAATAAACACCATGCCCTGGAATACATACACTAGGTTAAACTCGGCTGCCTATTGTTCCTTTACATCACAGCAATGAGGTTTACCATATCAATTCTTTTTTACAGCCAGAATTAATTAGGACAGTTTTCTGAACAATGGACTTTTCTTCCCTGGTTTGCGACAAAGACAACAAATTTAGCTTGTAACATTTTAGCCACACAGACAAATTGCCTGTGTGAAGCAATTCCTGCCCAAATTTAAACAGTCCTGCGAAATATAGAAATTTCATATCTGAACTGCTCTGACAGGTTGGAGGAAAAAACTGGAAAATCTGAATACTTGAATGGCACCATTAAAACCATCAGAAAAACCCAAACGTAATAAACTTGCTGCTTTTCTATTGGAATATCGTTCGAGCCATGGCAACATCCTTTCCATGCTCACCGGGGTAAGGTTGGAAACCTGCGTCTTCCTTAACCTTTCCTCGCCCAAAGGATCCTCTACCGAGACACCGAAATGCCGGATGCGTTCTTCCGCTCTGTGTACAATAGTGTTGGAATCGACAGGCATTAGCCTATCGGCAGTGTGCTGCTTCATTATATTGCCAACAAAACCCCTTCCTGTGAACCGCTGCCGTGCCAGGGGTCTGAGCACCAGCGGTTCCAAAAAAGGGCGAAACAACCGGGCGAGTGGGAGTCATCAATAGTAACCACAGATTTGCATCCTGCTCGTCAAAATGAAGCGAAGAACGCATAGCAATTTTGTGTCTAAATTGTTGGTCATATCTAAACCAACACGTACCCCCATAAACCTTATATGCTCTCCAAACAAGATCAATATATGCACCGAAAGCCCCCCTCTTGTTAATTGTATAGGAGCCGGTTCCTGGGTTCCAGCCATACGGTGTTGATTGCCTGGGCGCCGAGCACGTGATGCAGCCGCAATTAGCACGCGGTCGCACACTCGCCACTGGAGAGTCCCGGGCATTTTGGGAGGAGGAACGCGGACTCCTGGAGCGCCCTGACCGCCGTCTGCTATGCACTGGTGCAGCTGCTAATGTCCCCGCTTCATACGTCGGCCCGTTGTCAGTCCGCTGGTTAGGTATTTCAACCTCCACCGGTGGCGTAGCTGGGATATCGGCAGCCTCCTACTCCCCTGAAGGCGTGCAGGCTTGCGTGGAGCAACCCGGTTGAGCCTCATTCCTGGCGCTGGAGGAGCGAGTCCTTGGGGGGCTAAAGTTCAGGGTGGGCTGGGTAGGAGGTATACATTCGTGTCTCCAAGACCGCGGTTCCTCGGCCTCCCCACCCGCCGGATGGGAGTGTTCTAATTCCGATGGGCTTCTCAACCATGGAAAACCCAGCAGCTTCAGCAAACTCACGCAGCTGGTCTATGAGTGAGACAATTTCGACCGGTTAATTAGCCTCAGACATTCTCCTTCGTGTCTTTAACAGAGCCACAGAAGCAATGCCTAGGTGTGCCAGAAAGTGACAGAGCAACGTGCAGATTCTCCAATCCTGCACAAGTGAGCCAGGTAATTAAACCTTCCTTTATATAGCCACCTCATTAGCATATACCTAGCCAATGCCCAATAGGTACAGTAATTGCACAGCTGCACCCATTAGGCCCAGGCCTGCAGTCATGCCCCCCTTCCTGAATGTTCCAGGGTTTGCTTACTGGTTTCAGTGCTCCATAGCCGATGTATAAAATTAAGAAAAGTACATAGACCGGTAACTAAATTAATAAGGGGAATGGAAGTTTAAGTTATGAGGAAAGGCTAACAAGTTTAAACCTGTTTAGTTTAAACGGCGCCTTAGAGGGGATCTGATAACTTTCTGTAAGTATATACAGGGCCATTATAAACCATTGTCTGGAAACCACCTTCATTAAGAGGACTATAAACCGGGCACGAGGAAACCCATTAACACTGGACAAAAGGAAATTCAGCCTAAAGCATAGGAAGGGTTATTTTACGGTGAGAACAAAGCTGTGGAATTCTCTGCCTGTTGAGGTGGTTGGGTCAGAGACTGTACTGACGTTTAAAAAACGACTGGATGACTTCCTGCAAAAACATAATATTAAGGGTTATAATATTTAAATTGTGGGTAAAAGCTGCTTGATCCAAGGAGAAATCTGACCACCATTCTGGGGTCAAGAAGGATTTTTTTCCTAGTGTTGCATATTGGCGAGCGCTTCAGACTGGGTTTTTTTGCCTTCTATTATATCAACAGCAGTAGGGGATGTGTGAAAGGCTGAACTCGATTGACGCATGTCTTTTTTTCAGCTTATGTATTTTTGTAAGAAGAGAAGTACACGCAGACGTCTTTGGGCTCTACTCCATAGGGGATGCTAAAATGGAGACGTTATTGTAAAGCGCTGCGGAAACTGTTGGCGCTATATAAATGACAATAATAATAAAGTCCCATGAGGACTGACACAAAGTATCATCCCACAAATTATTATAATTTATAAGAGTAACACAATGGAAGAGTCTGTCCAGATGGAAACCATTGTGGGAGCAGTGCATGACTCCACCTACACATGTAGTCTCTGAAATACAAATTAAAGTGATAAACGCATCTTTCCTTTATTCTGCTTAATAGAAGATGAGTGAGTAAGGTATCCGATGGTGCGGTTACTATGCATGCATAAGCCAAACATGCTTTGATACCCACTTCAGTGTCACCAAGGGAAAAATAACAAAAAATGCTTAACTACACTAGCAGTGCAAGTTCCAGACTTAAGACACTCTATATGAAATGATAATAAATCCCTAAATGGTTATGCCAGTTTTTGTTACTGCCTGGAGATGTCTGATAGTAAAGGTCCAAAAACATTAAAAGATCAATAAAATATCTGCTTGTAAGGAGGAACTGTAATTTTTCTAGATGAAAAGGTAAATTAAATTATACCTAGGATGTGCTTTCGTGAGGCTCTTTTATGTGAAATTAGTTTTCTTCAATGTTGGACTGGCAATCCTTAACCCTTTCGCTGCTGAGGCTTTTCCCGCCTCTGTGCTTAGGTCATTTTTACCGGTTTTGCTCATCATGTTTAAACGTGTTTTGAAGGCTTATTTTAGTATATGACCCAGACATATTATATATCGTTCTTTCCGGCAGACTCGGCAGATTCATAATATGTCATTATTATATGTATACGTCCTGACCTGTCTGTATATTATAACAAAAAATGCAATAAAATATGAATTTTCAATAATTTACAAGGTGTAAAGTGTTTTTTTTTTTTCACATGCGAGCAATTGCGGTTATATTTTGTATGGGGTGCCCTTGTTAAAAAAATTAGAAATGGGGTCTCGTTACATTTTTTTTTTGGAAAATGACGCGATTTTTAACATATAAACATAGAAACACATGCACCGCATACAAAAATCGTTAGTGCAGCATCATTGTTCACATTATAATTGAAATGGGAACAATATTGTTGCATTAACAAACAAAAAAAAGTTGTTTTTTTTAATTTATTTTTTATTTTTAATCTTTTTTTAAACTTTTTTCACAGTCGTGTTTGGTATCGTTGGAACGGCCATGCTCTGGTCGATCCAACAGTACCAAACTTTAACCCCTAGCTGCCACGGATCGGGAGATAGGGGGTTCCAATGAACCCCCTATCTCCACCATTGGTGGCAGCTAGGGGTTAACTCCAGGACTGGCGTCATCGTGCTATGCACGTTGACGCCAGTCCTCGGGAGTTCCTGGAGGCTTGGCCGACATCCAAGATGTCTGCCAGCTCCGGGAAAGGATCACGAACCAGCGCTTTTCAGCCCCGATTCGTGATCCGTCTCCCCAGGGGTTAATGCCAAGTACCATTTGGAAGGGCAGGCTGTGCCCTTCCAAACGGTGCCTGGCATTAAGCTCAGGACCCCCGCGATCGGGAGGGAGAGAGGTTCTTCCCCCCCCTCCCTTTCAGGCGCCTCCTCCGCACACGTGGGGGGGGGCGCCTGAAATAGATGTCATCGCGCCACCGCGATGACATCTATTGTGCCCGCGGCGGTCCCGGATTGACGGGCTGACATCTAAGATATCATCCCGCACCGGGGGGCACAGCGATCGGCCGGAAACCGGCCGATCGCAGGCTGCTTCGGGAGGATGCACTCAGCGCGTCCTCCGCAGCCAACCCTTCCTGCGGCAGGACGCGCTGACCGCGTCCTCCGCAGCGTAGTGGTTAAAGTAATCGTTCATATTGTGTGCGATTGTATATTATTTTTCATAAATAAGGTGCTCCGGTGCCAGAAAGTGGTCAGAGGCACAGTAGTCATCCAAAGATTCTGCACACGGAGACTGGTAGGTGAAGTAAATAAGATTTATTTCAGGGGATCGACGTTTCAGTCCTGGAGGACTTTCATCAGGATATGAACAAGAGGATAACAAGCATCATTATATACATACAAGATGATGACAAAGCAGACACAGGTGTAAGGTGGGCAGGGCACTGAACAAGGTGCACGCCCAACCTGAAAAAAATGTAAACAAAAGTAAAAAACGGTCACACAGCAAAAAATGTACTCCTAACATACACAGCAAAGGTGAAAAAAATAACATACGAAGCACTGGCGAAGAGAACTGCTGACTCTGAACCATGTGCTCCTGTGTGAAAATAAAAGGCTGGAGGACCAAAAAGAGCTAGCGAAGGCTGAGGTGGCAATGGAGACTATTGTATTCATTCAGACCTCTGGGAGACACAGTGGCAAGCGTGAAGATCCAGAAGGATTCACGCTTGAGTAATTCAGATGCCCTATCACCTCCCCGAGGAGACAGGGGGACATGGTCTATCCCCATGACACGCAGGGAAGACAGAGGGTGACGGTGCTCAACAAAATGGCGGGCGACTGGCTGAGGATTAGTAATGCCAGAAAGGGCTCCTCTGATAGCGGCTCGGTGGTTGGCTAAACGAATGCGTAAAGAGTTTTGAGTTTTACCAATGTAGGTAAGACCACATGGGCAAGTGAGACGGTAAATAACGAACTCCGTAGTACAAGTAATTCTATGGCGAATAGTATACCTTTTGCCACTGTGGGGGTGTAAAAAATATTGGCCTGGGGTCATAGAATTGCAAGTAGTACATCCGGTACATCTGAAGCAACCCGGATGTTGTACGAGGGGCCGATGTATCAAGGAGTATTGATCGGTATGAACCAAAATGTCACGTAGGTTTCTATTGCGTTTATAGCAAATCATCGGAGGGTTTTTAAAGATAGCTGGAAGTAGGGGGTCAGTCTGTAGAATGCTCCAGTTTTTTTTGATACATTTAGACACAGATGGGGAGCTGGTATTAAATGTGACCGGAAAAACAAGCCTATTAGAATTTGTGTTGGATGTGTCACGTGGGTTAAGAAATTTACGTTTAGCAACAGCCAGGGCCCTGTCGAGGCTAGAGCGTGAGTATCCACGCTGTAAGAATCTCTCAAGCATCTCGTCAATCTGTAACAAAACTGTCTCCTCGGAAGAGTTATTACGAAGAACACAAAGAAACTGAGACACAGGAAGAGACCTAAAGAGATGCGGAGGATGGAAACTGCTCGCATGCAACAATGTGTTGCGAGCAGTATCCTTCCTATAGAGACTGTAACTGAGTTTTGTGCCAACCCGCTTGAATGATAGATCAAGGAAGTTAATACATTCGTTACTGATTTCATAGGTAAACCGGATGGTGGACTCAATGTGATTAATTTTCTCCATAATAGAGTGAAACTCGCTATGCGAGCCATCCCAAATAAGAAAGATATCGTCGAAAATAAGCTTTAAGACCTATGGAGAAAAGCGGCAGAATATGTTGGATCTCCTACATAAACATGAATGCATTAGCATACATTTGTGCCATTGGAGCACCCATGGACGTCCCAGATCGTTGCAGGTAAATGGAGTCTTCAAATTTAAAATAATTAAGTGTGAGTGACAGATGTAGCAACGTGAGAATGAATAGAATCGGGAACTCAGGGGGAGGGTCAGCATTGGTGAGGACCTCTCTGACAGCCTCGATGCCAGCCTCATGGGGAATCACCGTGTAGAGGCTTTTGACGTCGAGGGTCGCCAACAGGGTGTCGGGGGAAAGCGTAATAGATTGTATGGTAGAAAGAACCTCAGAAGAGTCACGGATGCAGGTATGAAGGGCCATAACAGGGCCTTTGAGAATGGAGTCTAAGAATTTCCCCAGCGGTTCAAGGAGACCGGATTTAGCAGAAACAATGGGTCTGCCGGGGGGTGCAAGTGGATTTTTATGAATTTTGGGGAGAGTATATAGGATCGGGGTTTTGGCATTCTTAACAAGGAGATAAGAGAATAGAGATTCAGAAATGGTGCCGTTATCAAGTGCTGTCTCAAGGGTTTCCCTGATGGTATTAAAAAACCGCATGGAAGGGTCGGAATCACATTTTGCATAGGTGTCAGAATCACTCAATTGAGATAGGATTTCATTACAGTAATCTGAGTATCGAAGGATCACGATCCCCCCCACCTTTGTCAGCGGGGCGGATGGTGATCGAATGCTCGGTAGCTAGGTCTTTTAAGGCACGGCGTTCAGCGCCTGAGATGTTAGAGGGGGAATGAGCAGACTTATGAGTGTTGGAGAATATTTTTTCCGAGTCAGCATGTACAATACGAGAAAAAGTTTTAATAGAAGCTTGAATTGCCGGCGGGTCAAAGGTGCTTCTTAATCTGAAAGGGGAGGTGGCATTATTGACAACCTGAGTATCAGTAACCTGTGTATCATTAACCTGTGCTTTGAAAAAATCAGAGCCTAAGTGAGCGTGAAAAAGCAAACTGTTCTATTTCCCATGTAAAGGGGTACAGACGAGAGGTAGGGATGAAACTTAAACCTCGGCTCAGGATACGGTTTTCGACATCAGTGAGAGGGCGGTCAGATAAATTATAAATGGGGATTAGTTCCGGCGGCGGGGTGGACGACCCCGTGTGGTTCTGGGGAGAGCCGCGTCCTCTCTGGCCCCTCCTTGTACGTCGCCGCCTCGGTCTAGGGTGTTTGGAATGTTGGTAGTCACTAGTTCCCGGGTTAATCCCAGGCCGGGTGATAAAAAAGAATTCTTAGGGTGAATGTTAGATTGAGGTTGTGTCGTATCGAGAGGTAGCTGTTCGTTCTCGGAGGCTGATTCACCCGAGGTAACATCAATTGTTGGTCTAGCAGGTCTGTTGATACGGGTGCGTTTGGCAAAACTCTGAGGTTGACCTTCCCCGGTAAGCCACCGGTATACACGGTGATCAGCGTAGTCTAAGTTGACACGGTCTAGCTTGTCACGCTTGAAGCGGACCAAGTCTTTTTTATATTTGTCAAGATCAGTAGAAAGTTTTGAAATCAAAGGGTCAGTCATCACATCTGAGAATTTGGATTCAAATTCAGAAATCTTCAATTTAAGAAGTTTAAGGTCCTTACCCACTTCATCAATGACCAGCAGGATAAGATCAAGCGAACACTTATTAAGAATGGCAATCCATTTTCTGCACATCTCCGGGTTGTTGCGCCCGATAGTTGGAGTGTTGCGTATCCGAAAACCGCGTGGGATTTTCTTCATGCGGTAGTAATCTGAAAGATAAATAGCATGGAGTTCAAGGTCTGTTTCCTTGTGTCTGAGTTTTTCGAGATCCCGGAAAACTTCAGAAGTGACAGTGGTAGAGGGCAAATCTGTATCAGTTTGAGGCCACAGGATATCAGCTGCTTGCTCATCAGTGAATTGCCAGGTTTCAGCATGGTCTAAGTATGCGCCGGCTCTGGACAAAAAGTCCTCTGTAGCCATGAGGAGATAATCCTAAATGAAGCGTATATACAACCTGGGTTGGGGTGCTGGGGTGGATGTATGACCGAGCATCCAAATATTAGAAGAAAGCGAAGTCCTCGCACACCCAGTAAAAAGGATAAGGTGCTCCGGTGCCAGAAAGTGGTCAGAGTCACAGTAGTCATCCAAAGATTCTGCACACGGAGACTGGTAGGTGAAGTAAAGAAGATTTATTTCAGGGGCTTTTGGTGTTTTAACTCTTTCACTGGTTGCAGGTTGCAGGAACAGGGGCAGGGGCAGCACAGGAAGTATGCTGCCAGGAGCATCAGCGGATGGATGCAGATGGGGGCATGACACTATCTTTATAAATGTAAAGTGGCCAGGATGTGAGGAGTGCCTTCTCAGCACGCCTATCTGGTTTTATTGCGGGATGAAGTAGAGGGGTTTACCCCTCTCCACCCAGCGTCGCCAGCAGCCGGGATTTTTGCATTTTTAGACTACCGGTCAGCAATGATGTCAACACAGTTTCTGGGAGATTACATTACATTCTCGAAGACCAAACGCTCTAGCGATTTAGTCTCTAAGAGGCAGCCGATTGATCAGGTCTGCGCATACGCACAGCTCCGATCAATTGTTCTACGCAGGAGCTACAGAATTTTTGTACTTTAAGTGGGTAATTTGCTGCGCCTACACGACGCAAGTTGCATGGGAGCAATTGTGTTGGTTTCAGGGACGTCCAGGTTCGGGAGTCCCTGAAGACAAAGAGGAGCAGCAGAGTGTGGCGAGGGACAAAAGTAACTGAGCAAAGGCTGTCAGCTTTTTAAGGGCAAAAAATAAACTTTGTTTCAGTTAAAGAACGCGATCATCAATAAGATATTGTTACAATTGTTATCTTAAGGTTTTAGATTTGGAATATGAAAATGCTATTGGCAATAAATCTCTATCCAAAGGGCAACGCATAGTAGGCTGCCTAAATGTACAACTACCTGTAATGTGCATTTTCGTTCACTATGCCTCAGATGGTAAATGCGACAGCAGAATATTCCATTGGGGAAGAAGAAACAATGTGTAACAGAACTGTAAAACTCTTGAGTGCATAAAATATGCAAGTTGACAATTCCAAAGCTTCAACCCTTGTCCGTGAGCACAAACCAATCCACTAGGCCAATTACAGAGCAAAAGATTGAGGCAAGGCGCTAACGAATGCACCAAACACCTGTGCTATGATTTTATTACTCCAATGTCCGTGCTCATGAAGAAACCCAGAAGGTCAATTCCAACAAGGAATTCTTGCACTCCGATGCCAGTGGAGGGAAAAAACCTCTATTGGATGAAACCTCGCCCAAAACACACAGTAAAAATAACATGTGCAATTAACACCTTCACTCCTGAGATTGAGAATTTGAATCTTCATAGATGCCATCGGGTGCCTGAGTATCTGTCTGCAGCTGTGCTGGAAAATAAAAGCAAATGAACTGTACTGTAACTCTCACATCAGACTGGTCGTCTACCAGATCTGTACTCTTCCGACTTAACTTTCCAACGTGGAAAGAGGTTGAATGGATTCCATTGCATCAGACTTTGGTTTTTCGAATTCAGACTACATCAGAATAACAACTACCATTTGTATGGTATTTGTCATCTGAAGTTGGACGACCTGGATGTGTTGCCACTATACACATCAGAGACAAACCTAGTTTAGATATACAGCACACCTATATAGACAGAACATATACATACACCGCACACCTGTTGTATCTATACACACAAACTATTCAGACAAAAAATATGGTATGGCAGTGTCTGTAGCTCCTGTACCTGCAGGGGTTAAATAACGGTTCAATGAGAACTCCATGAGTAGTGTTTGAAATCGTCTACTGTGGCCGCCACTAGTCGTATGACCTGGATCAACCATAGCTTGGCAAATTCAGTTGCGGGACTGTGCATGCAGTTGGTGATCAGCCTCACCTGTGGACAAATATTCCTTAATGCAAACCCAGTGTCTCAGTCATCCTAAATCTAGTATACAGAATAGCGTTAGCACATCAATGTCAGGAATCCAGTACATGGACAAGTAGACGCCAGATGAAGGCCCATGCCCGAGCCAATGCTGCAGCAACCCGAGTATCAGCGTCTTTCATTGACTTTTTACCAGGGTTTCTACCATACCTGTGTTTCCACCATGCGTATGTTTCCATTCAAAATTCCAGGAATCCTACCCTGGTGTTCCACTGCTCACTGATAAACCAGATGCTCCGTATCCTGGCAGATTACCTGTGCAGAAAAGTGGCTTCTGCATTGTGCACACAAATCACCAAAGGACATGCACCCTGTACTCCAAGCTGCCTTGCTTCTCAAGCATCATGTATCAGGTTCCTTCGCCCTGTTCTCAAAGCCTACTTGTCAGCCTCTGCCATGCCAGTCCTGCCTGGTCTGTTCCTGCTGTGCCAGCCCAGCTCTGTATTGTCCAGCCTTGTTCCTGACCAGTCCCCCGTCCACCCTGACACACTTGATCTTGAAAAGTGCAGAGTTATCAAAATCCCTCAACTTTTCAACAATGATTATATTACATTTGGGTGTAATGTCATTTTAGATCCATACTTTAACGAATGAGGAAATCTTAATTTTTTGATATGAATATTTAACACTTTTTTTGTATATAATCGTTTAGCTGTCAGTTTTCTGTAAGACATGAGTATTCATATACCTTTTTTTTTTTTTTTGTCCCCCCATAAACCTTTATTTTGAATAGTATTTTGTGCCATTTCTCTTGCTCTGTAGTGGTTACAAGAGGATTTTTTCTCTGGCAGGTCAATGGGCTCATATCTGCAGTAATATGACCCAAGGACTAAAAATTACGATGTTACTGTTTGTAAGGGATTTGAATCTGTCATGCTTTCCATTCTGCAGTAGAAAACACTAATTAAGCAGGATAATGTGTTTGGTACGGCCGCCAGTGCTGTAAGACAGAAAAAAAAATCTTAACAGCAAGAAAACATGATTGCTTTAAAGAGTCCAGATGGGTTCCTTTGCCTATGGTTTTTTCCCCCCTGGCAATGTGTTCTCCAGCGTTTTGAGCTCATACATTGAAATATATTTTCTTATAAAGTACCACTTGGCCTATGTTGGGTGCCTATTGTGTTCATTTTACATTTTCTCTTTGTCTGAAGAGCTCAACAATGTTGGGCAGGGGGCTTTTATGTAACGAAGAATCCTATTATGGCACTACATGAATGACTGCTACAAAAGCACAACAAAAAATACTTGGGTGATTTGTGACGTGCTTCATCACTATAGATTCAATGTCCCTCTGTAGATTGACCAGAGGAGGCTTTGCTTCAGACACTCCTGAATGAAGAAGGAAAATGTCAGAGTAATTTAGTAACACCGAACACAATATCTGACCAATGGCTGGAAACAATATTTAGATTAAAAATAAAAAAACTTACCTAAATTTAGGTATTGTTGCCATGTTTTGGGATGCTATTTTTTTTTACCTATGTTAAAAAGTAGGCTTTTGTTCAAATATTGTTCAGTTTCAAATGCAATTGGGTATCAAAGAGATGCATACATGAGCAAGATTCAATCTTTTTAATTTGTGTTTGCTTATGTATATTCCTGTCTTATGCACCTTCTAGTTTTATATTTTGTGCATGTCCTTGATCTTACCTGTGATAAAAATATTATATATTGGATTGGAAGGGGTGGCCCAACTCCCTGGCCACCTCGTTCACCAGATATCACTCCCCTCGACTTCTTTCTATGGGGTTATGTTAAAGATATTGTGTATGGAACAAAGGTACAGGACATCACTAATCTACAACAGCACTGATGCCATTGCCACCATTGATGGTATGCTGCAGCGAACGTGGCAAGAAATTGAGTACCGTCTTGATGTGCTTCGTGCAACTAATGATGCCCATATAGAGGTGTAATTAAATGAGGCAAAAAAAAACTTAAGTGAAAATTATTACAAAATGAGACGTATATATTTATCTGTCTTCATTTGCCGTTTGTAATAAATTTTTGAAATTGTAAAGACTTTGTGGACACCCTGTACTATGTTACAGGTGCATTCTGTATTGAGGTATATTAATCGAGATCTCTTTAGTGACTTTAGACTGGGTGAACATTTGATGGTGTCTGGGAGGTTATTCTATATTTATGGTGCTCTGTAGGTAGATGACGATCAAGCCACTTTCTTTTTTGTATTGTGATATTGTAAATAAGGTGCAGGTCTTGGATCGGAGGCTTATAGGAGGAGGGAACTGCTGGGGGAAGCAGTCTATTCAGGTAGGGTGGTACCTTCCCAGAAAAGCTTTTAAACAACAGGTTGGAAAGGTGGAGGATGCGTCCAGATTCCAGTGACTGCCAGTTTAGCTCTTTTAACGGGTCACAATAGTGAGTCATGTAGTTAGATTATATAACTCATTCTGCATTTTTTTGCAACAATGTAAGTTTATGAAGGTGCAGCTGCATACACTGCATCTCCATATTCAATGAATGTCATAAGTTTGTTTGTTGTACAATTTGCTTTCTTACTGTGGGGCTCAGGCAGGATTTGTTTCTGTACAGGGCACATAGTTTGGGGTAAAGTTTAGATGAGTTTTTCGATGTGGGGCCCAGAAGATCGATTTGGGTCTAACCACATACCTAGATATTTGAGAGAACTGACTGGTCAATGTGACATTTGATTTTGTCCTGACACATAGATGGGGAGTTTGCAATTTATGTAGTTTAGGTGCTGTTCCAAAGAACCTTGTGACCGTTTTGTCAGTATTTAGAAAAAGTTTATCTGCGATCCACATTTCTACCTCGTTGAATTGTTCTTGCAGCACTGCCGCCAGCTGCAGGAGATTTGGTTTGCTGGTATAGATTACGGTGTCGTCTGCGTACATTTTTACAGTTGAGGCTTTGCAGATGTTGGGCAGATCATTTATGAATATTGTGAATAGTAGGGGGGGTCGAGTATTGAGCCTTGGGGTACACCGCACGTGACTGGGGGAGGGAGGGAAGCACTGTTAGAAATGGACACATTGCGATCGATCCGATACATATGATTGAAACCAGGTTAGCGTGCGATCACCAATACCGGAGTTTTTACGGTTTTGCAATAGGACGCCATGGACCACTGTGTCAAAGGCCTTGGCAAAATCAAGGAAGATGGCTCCAGTTAGGTCTTTTTGTTCCATGCCAGCTTGGATAGGATTGCAAACTTTTACAAGGGCAGCTGTAGTTAAATGGTTTGGACGAAAGCCCAATCGATCTGAGGTTAAATGGTTTGTATATTGATAATAATCATGTAATTGCGTGTAGACACATTTTTCCAATTTGCTTGACATTATAGGAAGTAATTGTATCAGACGGTAGTTGGATAATAAAACCTTTCCTTTAAAACAATAACCTTTAAATTGGGACTATTACATGTTAAACAAATTAGTCTAATTACAGATGTATTTGCAGCTCCTGAACTCTTCGCCTGAATTTGCCCCTACTCAACCATCTGAGATCTGTATGATTGCAGTCAGCTTCCCACAGTGAAGTAGAAAACTGTCTCAAGTCACTTTGCACAAATTGAACTGACCATTTTCATTGTCACATACGTGACCTCTTTAATGTTCAGCATTTGCACATGGTGCTTGTGTGTAATACATTTATAATTAAAGGTGCAAAGTCAGTCACTAACTTAGAAAATTGGTAGTTGTGTTTTCTCCAAGTTCTTATCACCCAAATGTGAAATACATATCTGGTAGCGCAATGTGAGTCGCTCTCAGGATTCAGGTGGTTCTCATTATTTACATCATCCACATGGATAGTTATATAAAAGGAAGCAAAAAATACAATAATAGTGCAGAGTGTATTAATTCAATAATTAACATTCTACTATATATCGATTCCACTCACAAGCATAGAGCCCTATCTCTGGCTCTGAGTGGGTAGACGCATCTGAGTTCTTTTTCTCCTTATTATAAAGGTAACCCACACCTTTACAAATCGATATCTCTTAACCTCAGATATGGGAGAAAACACAAACAGGAGAACTTTCTTGTGCAGATCTATCAAATCGTGCATGGAATTATTTGAATAGTGTCAACTCACATTCGGTGGAGCTCCGCCCAGCTCTAGGTGGTGGTGCTTGTGGATTTGTTAGGTAGGTCCAATCCACAAAAACCCCCAACGATTCTCAGGACATAGGGACCAACTCGCAAAAATCAAGTTTAAATCTTTAATTAAAACATAATTAAAATATTATAATAAATCTGGCATAGCCAGATAGCCAGGACGCGTTTCGCCGTATGATGCGGCTTCCTCAGCTGGTTATAAAGGTGTGGGTTACCTTTATAATAAGAAGAAAAAGACCCCAGATGCGTCTACCCACTCAGAGCCAGTGATAGGACTCTATGCTTGCGAGTGGAATCGATATATAGTAGAATATTAATTATTGAATTAATACACTCTGCACTTTTATTGTATTTTTTGCTTCCTTTTATATAACTATCCATGTGGATGATGTAATAATGAGAACCACCTGAATCCTGAGAGCGACTCACATTGCAGTACCAGATACGTATTTCACGTTTGTTGGCACACAGGTTTGGGGGAATCCTAATAATCTGGTATAGCATTGGGACACCGGTGGCGGTACAAGTTCGGTCGCTGACTATTATCTAATCTTATCACCCAAAGTTTGTTCTTTCATAGACTAAAGCCAGGCTCTTAATCTCAACCTGTCCAGTGGCTCCCAGGTAATTTTTCTTCTCCCAAGGATGCCCACTTACAAATATCAAACTTAAAAAAAGTCGGAAATTGAACTTTACACCATACTAGTGATTGCTGTCTCAGTCACCGCTTACTGGTAGCTATTTGGCAGTGTTTGCTTGGAGTTAAAGGAGCCAACTCTGTCTTGAGTTAGCGGTTGAGCATTAATTTGCCTAGACTTGTTCAAGTTCATAGTAGCATAATTTTCACATGGGTATGTACTGGCAAATAAACATCGGACTTCCATTGTCTGGACAGCTCTGGTAAGATAGCTGGTAACTCAAAAAAATTCCATTCATTACCCTTTGCCAGAGGGATAGCAAGGTCTTGAGGCACCTAGTGCCCCCCCATATTCCTTTTCTGTGTGTTAATCTGTGGCAAAATACTTCTGATGACTGGGACTATTTCATGGGCTATTGCAAAATAGGGATTTACACTGGAGCCTGAAAATGTTAAAAAAAAATACCTATGTAAAATTAGATTCAACAAGGTTATTAACTATAAACTGAATACCAGTCTCATTGCAGTCAGATTAAAGCGAAACTGATCAAACCCTATATTATATTAATGTATAGGTCTCCTTTAATTTGGCTGTTATCCATGTGCTATTCAGAAAGAATGGTAAGAGTATACCTATTTTGTAAACCTCATTATCAGTGTTCTAGAAGTTTGGAAAAACTATGTTGGAGTCAAAATGAGAATATTACCTATGCTTTGGTTGTGGGCCAGATACCCTGTTAAAATTTTATTTTTCTTGCCTTTAGTGCTGCAAATTGATCTACCTCTTTTAAATAAGTTGCCTCAAAGGATTCCCTTTCAATACTTAACAAAGCAAGAACACTTAATTCTGCCCAATTGATGCTCTTAAAAATGATACTAATTTTATTTTACTAAATGATTGTCCACAGCTTGCAACAAACACTGAAACTGTAAGGAGCATTTACTTATATTTGGAATTACATCGCTGCCATATTGTACAATAAATGTTGGACGTTCAGTAGGTGTCTTATCTAAAGTGTCATCCGGAGTACGAAGCAACATACGACAGTCACTGTTCTCATATAGTTCTTCATCTACATCAGTATCATTGAATTGTCCCAAATTGTTGCATTTGACTTTTAGTGCATTTAAATCTGTTTGTAGAATAGTCTTAATGTTAAGGAGAAACCCAAATATCAAATTTAAGTCTTTCTAGACGACTAAAGTGTTTTGAGTTCTTCTTGCAATGTATCAAGAACATTATTCGTAAAATGACTTCCTCTGCAGGAGGCCAGAATCTCTATTTAACACTCCAGGCATTTGATGGCATATTTTTCTTCGCCTTTTAATTGTTATTCCCCATTTCTCACATTTTGTTTTTTCAGTTTTAATGGAAAGTGGGCATATTTAATCTCTCATGTCTTAGTTCAGCTTCAAGAGATGCAAGATCACAAGCATCATAAAAATTCCTTGTATGATCCTGTAGCAGTTTGCAATGTTCACAAATTTTGTACCAAAAGTAGAGATGCACAAGGAAGTTTAACTTTAGAATGTTTTCAAGTATATGTTCTGCCATGCTCCTGGTGTCATGTGTAGAATTTTCTTGACTGCCTCAGTCCACCAAAAACTTTTCGCTCTAAGCCCAGCCCAAAGACCCCATGAAATAAGACGCCACACTTATATGTAAGTGGAAAGAGCTAGGCCACAGCATTATTCATTTTTTAAATTCAACACCCAAAACTTTACTAACTACCAATAAAACCTGGTCAGCAGTAGTTAGATATATATCTTTCTCCACAGAATTTAAATTAACATATTTGAAGCAATTTACCTTATTGTATCCATTCTAGCTGCCAACTGCTTAGGTTTTTTCCCAGCAGGCAGTTACCACATTACAGAGTTGGGCTCCTGTCAACTTCCTAGACCAGCACCCCCCCCCTCTCCAATGCGCCCTTTAAGGAGGTTAATCATTATCTTGCACTGACCAGGGGCTTGATTCCTGCCACCGCAGCCTGGACATATCTTAAATTTCCAGCCTGCGATCTACCCGCAGACAGTGCCTGCTCCACACCTGTTTGCAGGCAAAGATTGAATCAAGTGGTTCAGATGGACCCAATTCCGTTTCAAGTTAGTGTTGTTACCTTACAACTCTCGGTGGCGAACCACAAAAACCCCCTACCTCTGGACATAGTAGGAGACAGCATGATTAACCCGTCACCAGAGTCATTCAATTGCCCCAGCATCTCCCAAAATGCTCCAGAAGGCCAAGGGATAATTTCTGACCATATCAAAATGTTGATAAACAAGGCCATAAAGCTTACCAAATCTAATTTAATGCTTGAAATGAGATCCAGAGTACGCACAAAACCAATATCCTTTCCACCAACGTGGGGAACCAAAAGAATTGGGCCAGTAACCACTTGCCTCAGCGATCTGACCCTTGAAAAATGTTGCACCCAGCGAAGACCGCAAATCCCTGCCAGTCCAACCTGGCCATTTCAAAAGCAATACCAAGATTCAGACACTAAATTCGGTCCTACATCCTCCTGCAGGTCCAATAAACAAGAGTGCCCCAAAATTCATACAGCCTGGGGTCGAGAACCTGAAAGAAAATTAAAGGTGAACATTGACAATAAATGTCGTCTGACTTAGGACCAAAAACAGGACGACTCCCAACCGCCAACCCTCTGCAACTGCTCATCAGTAAAACCAAGACCATGTGCCACAGTCACCCATCCGGATCAAGTGGGAGGCGTAATTAGCTGATTGCAAACCCAGCTTCACCCAGCTTCTGTCACAAACTGATATCGCAACAAAGTAATCCCATCATAGTAAATGAAAAATGAAAGCCAACTCTGCGTAGTCAAAGTTAAACAAAGTAAGGTACCCGCTACCGGCAATACCTCTGACTAGCTTTACGCAAAACCACCACTTTTCCCTGATCTGAAGTATCGGTCTTAGATTTTGACAGTCGCACCTGAACAAGATCAGCAAAGACATGCGCAACCCAGAACAATAGAGTAGCCAGAACTCTCAAGCTAGGAGCAACCAAAACTAAAAGCATCATGAAAAGTAAACAGGAAAACACAACGGAAAAGAACAACCTTTTAATCCGAGAAACAAACCGTCTTAAAGACATCAACAAGTCGTGCACCAACGCCAAAGAAATTGGCGGGCGATTATCAGGCACAGAATGCCACTTCCAAACTCTCAACATCCTACCAAGTAAAAAAAATTCATGACCAACATCCTCCCATTCCAAACTATGAAGCCATAAACTCAAAGCAGTCAAATTCCTCTCAACCGTAACACACCACTCTGTTGCAAGTTGGACAATTAAGTCAATGTTGCAACAATTCTATCCTAAAGGGTATGAGAGCCATTCTCATGAAGCATGACCTCCCACCAAGCCCACATACTTGGGAGTCAACGCTAAAATGTAGATTTACTCCACACTTCTCTGAATACTTGTAAGGTCTGCAATGAGATTGAAGCCTTGAAAATTGATCTATTGGCTGGAGAGTTAGATAATTTGACCAAAAAAGAGAGAACCGCTTGGTCTGAATTACAGCAAATGGAGGATTTGGTTAAGAAATCTGATAAAGATGGCGTATTGTTCTGATGAAAAGTGACAATTATCGTGATATGGTTCTGGCTATATTGCATGATGGCATTACTTATAAACAATTTAAGAATGATCCTACTGAATTACAGCGAGACCTCTTAATGACGATTCTAGTTATATTCATTCATTGTTTCTTAGTGGATTAATGCTTCCCTCTCTTTATTTTGTATGGTAATGGTTACATACTTGATCATGGTTTTCAAATATTGGAACTATCACTTGTTTTTTAACCTCTGATGGTATTCTCGAGTGTGGCTCGGGGTTAACGTTTTGTATCCCCGAATCACACTCAGCTGGATACTTACATGTTCTGCGCTCCCTCGCTGATCCCCGCAGTCTTCTCCAGCCGTTCGCAACGTCACACTGCCTGGTTCTATTCTCGCGAGGAGTGAACCAGGAAGTGTCACATTCCGATCGGCTGCAGTGTGACTGCAGGGACAGCGAGGGAGCTCAGGACATGTAAGTTTCGGCCCGAGTGTGGCCCGGGGATACTGCTTTCATTATTGAAAGTTAACCCCCGAGCCACACTTATACCGCTAGGGGGCTAGATTAATTGGATCGATTCTGACACATAAAATATGTCAGAATCGGACCGCCAGGGAGGTTAATCCTATACTATGGGGTTATAACTAGTTTAGGGATTGTCTAACCTCTGTTTATTTAGTTAATTCCAGGACACAAGATTCTTTCTTCTTGTTTTAATGTATCGGTATATAAAAACAAAAAAACAAAAAATAACCAGTATAACAAGCAACAGGGCCCATCAACTGATGATCAGGGAGTGGCTAGTACTTAATGAACTTTATTAACTGAAAAAAACACTCTTAGATCCCAAACTTTAAAACACATATACACACACAGCATCGTAGGGTAAATTGGACAACTAACCAAGCATAAATAGGCTGAGTAATGGGCTGAATGGAAAGCACTAAAAGGCACTAATACTGTGTAATAATACAGTCCACATAGGGAAAATAGAGCAAAAAAAGACCATTAAGCTCACTCAAGTGCACCACTGTATCATCCAAATGATAAATTTATCTAATCGCGAAAGACGTCATTGAAACACTGAAATGTGACAGGGGCATTAAAGTCCGTATGGCATTACCAGGTATTGAAAGTGTCCATATCTTAATCGAAATGCTGTCTTCCATTCATCGTCCTTTCTGACACGTACCAGGTTATATGCCCCTTTAAGATCCAACTTGGAGAATATAGTCGCACGATCCATAAGTTCTGGTATTAGAGGAAGAGGATAACTATTTTTTACGGTTATATAGTTCAGTGCACGATAATCCACACATGGACGTAATCCCCCATCTTTCTTGGATACAAAGAATATACCAGCTCCAGCAGGAGACGTAGAGGGACGTATGAATCCTTTCTTCAAGTTTTCATCAATCTATTCTTTCAATATGGCGAGTTCAGGTTCTGATAATGGATACATCCTTCTGTAAGGGATAGATCTCCTCCCAGGGGCACCGATCGGGCAATCATAGAGCACTGGTGAGACCTCACTTGGAGTACTGTGTGCAGTACTGGAGACCGTATCTCCAGAAGGATATAGACATCTTGGAGAGAGTTCAGAGAAGGGCTACTAAAATGGTGTACGGCTTGAAGGAGAAAAGTTACCAAGAAAGGCTTAATGATCTTAACATGTACAGCTTGGAAAAAAGACGAGACAGAGGAGATATGATAGAAACATTTAAATACGTAAAGGGAATCCACAAGGTAGAGGAAGGGAGTATATTTAAAAGGAAACAAAATAGCAAAACAAGAGGACATAGTCTTAGATTAGAGGGGCAAAGGTTTAAAAGTAACATCAGGAAGCATTATTTTACTGAGAGGGTGGTGGATACATGGAACAGTCTTCCAGTAGAAGTGGTAGAGGCCAAAACAGTAATTGAATTTAAGCAAGCATGGGATAGGCATAAGGCTATCCTAAACAAAAGATAAATCCAGGTAAAGTATCCATGTAATTGGGCAGACTAGATGGGCCGAAAGGTTCTTATCTGCCGACATTTTTCTATGTTTCTATGATGTGGAGGCAAAACATTGACTCTTTTATCATCGAATACATCCTGAAACGATTCATATACCTGCGGAAGAACAACATTAGATGGTATTTTATGTATATCCAGAATAGAACATAACGGGACCACTGTTTTTTTACGACAATTCTGTTGACAATACTGGGAACGGAGAGTAAGGGTACCTGATGACCACTGAATTATCGGATCATGGAGACTGAGTCAAGGAAGACCCAATATTACTTGGAATAAAGGAGATGGAATATCGTCATATGACAGATATTCTGTATGCGAAGAACCCAATTTCGTCAAAAGGGGAACTGTTTCCTTCCAGACAGGATCAGTATGTAAAGAAGAGCCATCCGCCATCTGTATATGCACAGGGTTTGGTTTATTGCGTACAGATACAGACAGTTGAGTAATGCATTATCAATGAAACAGTTGCTGGCTCCGCTGTCAGTCATAGCCTTCACCGTCACAACTCTTCCTTCCCACTGTAAAACAAGGGCTACCATCAAGAGATGAGTCAATATGCAAGACAAAGAGGAAGACAGGAACTGGACATAAGATTTCTTCCTACCTCCCTTGGTCGTTCTGGACAGTCACTAACAATGTGGTTGTATTTCCCACAATAGAGGCAGAGACCCGCTTCACGTCTGCGTTGGTTTTCTTGTGTTGTCAGCCGACCACGAGCACTATTGACTTGCATAGGTTCTTCAGGAAGAGAAAGTATCACAAGAAAAGAAGGCGGTGGTGGTAAAGCGAATGGGCAAGGAGCAACCGGTCGTGGTATCGATGTAAATAAAGGACGTTCTCTTGTTCTTTCACGAAGCCTCTGATCGACCTGGATAGACAAGTGGATCAAAGGTTAAAGAGAAGTCAGTGTTTCCACTCGAGCTCGCTTATCTTTTACAGTTTCAGCAAGACCCCATCGGAATTGGTTGAAGCGGCATCGTTCCATCCTGTCTCTGATGCCAATCTGCGGAATTCACCAACAATCTTCCACAGGTCTTCCTCGTCTTAAATGGTGCAATACTGCTTGAGCGGTATTGGCCCTCTGGGGATCTTCGTATAACTGGTTCATGGCTGCTACAAAAAGGAACCCCAAGTTTGCAATACAGGATCAGCGGTCCCATAACAGATTATGAGCCCATGCTTTGGCTTCACCAGTAAGAAGAGCAATAACAATTCGTATTTCAATGTAATCCGTATGATACGTTCTGGTATTCAAGGTAAACAAATGTTCACACGACATTAAAAACCCACAATATTTCTAACGATTCCCAAAAAAACGATCCGGTAAAGGGATTCTTGGTTCAGGCCCAACGATATTCTCCGGTGGGGCAATTGCAAGGTAATGGATTGTTAACTTGCTCTTGAAGTTGAGCATGACTCAGTGTAAATCTTGTACAGAATGGGTCAAGGAATTGATGGCATCCATAATCTCTGCGGGGTCCATCTTGATGGCTGGATAGCACTGTCACGGAATGCCAGGCACCGGAAGGCAGGACCTCACAATGCAGAGCAATGGTAGTATACAACAGGTGGATATGTAGGGATTATAACAAGCCAGATGTCCAGAAGTCTTAGACAGCGTGATTAAGGTACAATAGCCAAAGAATGAATAACCAAAACACAAGTACTAGGAGAGAACCAAACACAACTATCCAGCAATATAACCAACAGCTAACTGATCTTTTATACTCTTCTTACAAGTAAGGAAACACCCATGACCGTCTAGTGCCTGATATTGTCACTTAGTAATATCTGGGCATGTCTCTTTAAATATTTCCTAAGGTCGCGCGCACGCACACTCGCGGTCTCCCATACATGCCGAGGGACACCAGGACACGCCGCAGCCTCCTAGCCCACAAGGTGGCCTGGATCCCCCTGCAACGCCGGAAGCCGCCGCGGCACTCCCCGAGGACCAGGAGCCACCGGAGCAACCAGCGGGGGCAACACACGTCGAGGGCCCGCAACCAGCCGCACACCTCTGCGCTGGTAAGAGGGACGCCATGACACTAGGCTATTCTGATTTGGCTTTTTTCGTGTGTTCAGCATACCAATTTGGGTTTACTTGTTGAGCAAGGGAGGTGTGTTGGCAGCTTAAACTGCGGAGGTATGAGATCGTTATTATAAATTATTTGTAAAGGAATCCACTAATGAATAGTGGTAACACAACACCTTAAATTTACAAGATGGGGAGCTTGGTATATCAGTGTTAACCACAACTAGGGATGAGCCGAACACCCCCATGTTCGGTTCACATTCGAACTCGAACAATTTCAAAAGTTCGAACCAAACCCAATGCAAGTCAATGGGACTCGAAAGTTCGATTTTTAGAGTGCCCTCCAAGAGGGCATATATGCAAGATATTTGCCATAAAAGGTGTATGGAGGTCCGGGTAGTGCCGTGGGGGACAGGAAACAAGGACAAAAAGTAAAAAAAAAAGTTTTTTAAAGGGACAGTGAGTTTTCCATGAAATAAGGGTTAAAAACTAAAAATTCTTTCAAATATCGTGCCTAGGAGGTCCCCATAACCTGCACGTGAAGTGGCGGATTTATAGGATGTATAGAAACATTTAAAAAGAAAAAAATGACATTTCAAATGACTGTAAACGGTTTTCCTTTAATCTATCCATAAACAACTGCTTGGGGCGGCAGTCTGTATTAAAAGAGGAGACCTTTTAGAACACGCAGAACAAGTTTAGTGATTTTTTTTTTTGGCTAAATTATGGTTAAACTTATGCAGGCTTTGGATGAAAGTAACAATAGGTGCTTTAAAATTTCTGCCTTTGGTGTCGGCAACAGTGCTGTCACACCGTAACCCCTCTGTGGTATTGTGGAAGAGTGCAGGGTTGGACCCTGCGTTCCAAAAAATTTAAATTACATGAATCTGGTACAGGCGTCAGTGCACCCAAATATTGTGCCTTTCATGGCAGCAAGTGCCTTCACACCGTAACCCTTTTGTGGTATTGTGGAAGAGTGCAGGGTTGTACCATACGGTCCTATATTAAAAAGATATGAATCTGGTAAAGGCGTCAGTGCACCCAAATATTGTGCTTTTGGTGCCAGGCCAGCAAGTGCCATCATACAGTAACACCTCTGTGGTATTGTGGAAGAGTTCAATGGTGGAGGTTTTGTGAATGCAGAAGACCTACCAATCTATTCTGTTATGTCAGCATCAGGGGATTGATAGCTGCTGTTTTTCCCGGACTGATTCATTTTTATAAATGTCAGCCGGTCTACAGAGTCGGACAGACGCACTCTTTTTTGTCTGTGACAAAACCTCCAGCGGCACTGAACGTCCTTTCAGAAAGCACGCTGGATGAAGGGCAACCTAGTAGCTGCATAGCATATTGGCTAAGTTCTGGCCAGTTATCCAATCTCGACACCCAGTAAGCCAGTGGATCATCTGCTATAAAAGGTATCCAGGTCTGCCCTTGCCCCTAGGTAGTCCTGCACCATACGGTGAAGACGCTGGCAATGGGTGCCTACATTTGACGTCCCTGGGCGTCGTGTACTAAATTTTTTTTTAAAAGGAATCCGTCAAGCGGCCCCGGCCTTCACCACTATTCCTCTGATCATCTGCAGCGTCAGAAGCACGTGTGTCATCACTTGGTAACCTACCAGTGCCTGGAAAGGTGTTACACAAGTGTCGCTTTAGAGCGTCCTCAAGTTTTTTCATCCTGTGCTCCCTCTGTGCGGGCAGGATGAGCTCTGCAATTTTACCCTTGTATCGTGGATCAAGAAGGCTTGCCAACCAGTAATGATCCCTCTCCTTGATAGCATGAATCCTGGGGTCCTTTACCAGGCTTTTCAGGATAAGGGAGCCCATGCAGCGTAGGTTGGAGGTGGCATTAGCTTCCGAGTCTTTCGGGTCAATGAGGAGGATGACCCCATCGTGCACTTCCTCCTCTCAGCCACGTACTAGTCCTTGTGTTTCTGGGTACACAAAACCCTCCCTTGAGGAATCCCCACCTTCAATGCCCCCACTACTTAAATGTTCCTCCTCATCCTCCTCCTGTCTGATCTGAGGAGGACCCGCTGGAATGCTGTCTGCGGAAAGACTGGGGCCTTGAGAGCTAGGGAAGGCCTCCTCTTCCTCCTGCTGCTCTGCCTCTAGAGCCACATCTATAATTCCCCGCAGAGTGTGCTCCAGCAGGAACACTAAAGGAATTGTGTCACTGATGCATGCACTGTCCCTGCTCACCATCCTCGTTGCCTCCTCAAATGGTGACAGTACAGCGCATGCATTCTTGATCATCAGCCACTGCGGGGGTAAAAAAACCAAGTTGACGTGAACCTTGTGCCATACTCACACAGGTACTCGTTGATGGCCCTCTGCTGCTTGTGTAGACGCTGCAGCATTGCTAATGTCGATTTCCACATGGTGGGCATGTCACAGATCAGACGGTTTGTGGGAAGGTGGAATTCTCTTTGAATTTCTGCCAGGCGAACACTTGCTGGGAATGACCGTCTGAAGTGGCTGCAGACTTTTCTGGCTTGACTGAGAAGCTCTGCCAGCCCTGGGTACCTGGTTAGGAAACGCTGTACCACCAGATTTAGGACGTGTGCTAGGCATGGTACATGTGTCAACTTACCCAGGCGTAGGGCGGAGAGAAGGTTGCTGCCATTATCCATTCCCAGCTGAAGCTGGCGTGGTGTTAACCATCTCTGCACCTGCCCATGTAGAGGTGACAGAATTTCTGGCCCGGTGTGGCTCCTGTCCCATAAACAAACCAGCTCAAGCACAGTACGGCATCTTTTTGCTTGAGCCATTGCGTAGCCCCCGTCACGCGTCGGTTTAACTGCCACTTTGCCAGAGACACAGACGGAGGAGGAGGAAGAGGGAGAGGTGGTGGCGGAGCAGACAGACCTCATACAAGCAGCTTTCTGGATGCGTGGAGGATGAACAAGCTCCAGCACAGAACGCCGTCTAGGATCCCTCCCAGCTGCGATCAGTTACCCAGTGTGCCGTAAAGGAAATGTAACGGCCCTGTCCATGCTTGCTGGACCACGTGTCTAAAGTCACAATGCACCTTGCTGCTGACTGCCTTTCCCAATGACTCCATAACATTGTCTTCCACGTGCTGGAATGGCCTTCCGTGAAAAGTTATGGTGTTTTGGAACCTGTCACTGTGGTACAGCACATTCAGCAATTTCACGGAAGGGAGCAGAGTCCACCAGCTGGAAAGGCAGCAGCTGTAATGCGAGTAATTTTGCTAAGCTGGCATTTAGACACTGTGCTTGGGGATGGTTGGGACTATATTTTTTCTTACCCGGCAGCAGCTGGGGCAACGTAATCTGACTGCGTAAATCTTCAGCTGATGGGATACTGTCACATTGTGAGGAAGGACCTGGTACATCCATTACTGTAGCCTCATCCCTGTCAGTGGAGGTTGTAGCAGGCAATGACATGGCAGGACATATAGTGGGGGTAGAGACAGATGAGGACAGATGCAAAGTGTTGTGCCAACGGGATGCGTGGCAGGTGGTCATGTCGCGTCAAGCACGTTGGTACCCAAGCGTCCGGTGTCTTTCCCACGCTTGAGCCTCATCTGACATAGATTACAAATAGCAAAGGTGGGGTCTGCTGCACATTTCTTAAAGAACTCCCAGACAGCAGAGTTCCTGGATGTGTGGTTTGAGACAACAGCTCTCTGCACCTGAGCAGCTCTGACATCTGATGCCTTGGACTGGCTGCGGTTGGTCATAGAGGACGTTGTGCTTCGTGTTTGTTGTGCTGCCTCCTCCTCCCTTGACTTCTCTGTTCGATCAGGCACCCAGGTGGAGTCGGTGACTTCATCATCATTGTCACCCCCCCCGATCTCCTCGTCACTGGAGCCAACTTGGCAGTATGCTGCAGCTGCTGGGGCAACATGAGTGCCAGTTATTTGTGTGTCATCACTGGCACCCCCTTCCTCTTGGTTGATTATACTCCCTTGCTCAACCTCAGAGATTGAATCAGAGCACTGTAGTTGCTGCGCATCCTCAAGCAGCATGTCACTGTCATTGTAGTCTAACAATTCAGCTGACTCCTCCGTGTGTGATAATGAGGCTATGGCAGGAGTAGCTGTGGACATGGAGGCTGCATTAGATGCTTTGGCAGCTGAGGTGGACTGTAAAGCATTACAAGCCTGGCTGGCAGAGGACTCGGATGAGGATGGCCTGGTTAGCCAATCCGCCAAATCCTCTGTATGTTGCTACTGCTTAAGACTGCCAGCACCAGTTAGAAAGGACAAGCGTGCTCCTGCAGAGGATGCACCACATCCACGACGATCAGAGGCACAGCCTCCCGACAGAGGCTGCTTGCCTTCTTATCTGTGCCTGGGAGCGTCTGCCTGTCCTTTTTGGTCTTTCTGACATGGTGAGTGATATATAGACTAAAGATATACAGAACTCTGATTCAACTCTAGTATAAAGATTTCCAGAACTCTGGTATACAGTGGCAAGAAAAAGTATGTGAATAATCCCTTTGGGATTACGTGGAGTTTTGCATGAATTGGTCATAAAATGTGCTCTGATCTTTATTTAAGTCACAACAATTTAAAAAACACAGTCGGCTTAAGATAATTAAAACACAGACATATGTTTTCATGTTGTTATTGAACAGAACATGTAAACATTCACAGTGCAGGGTTTTAAAAAGTATGTGAACCTTTGGACTTAATAATTGGTTGACCCTCCTTTGGCAGCAATAACCTCAACCAAACATTTCCTGTAGTTTCAGATCAGACCTGCACAACGATCTGGAGTAATTTTGCACCACTCCTCTTCACAAAACTGTTTCAGTGTAGCAATATTCTTGGGATGTCTGGTGTGAATCACTCTCTTAAGGTCATGCCACAGCATTTCAATCGGGTTGCGGTCAGGACTCTGACTGGGCCACTCCAGAAGGCGTATTTGGTTTTGTTGAAGCCATTCTTTTGTTGAATTACTTGTATGCTTTGGGTCATTGTCCTGTTGCATCACCCATCCTCTGCAGAGCTTCAGTTGGCGGATAGATGGTCTTACGTTTTCCTGTAAAATGTCTTGATAAACTCTGGAATTCATTTTTGCATCAATGCTAACAATCCGTCCAGGCAATGAGGCCGCAAAGCAGCCCCAAACCATGAAGCTCTCTCCTCCATGTTTTACAGTGGGGATGAGGTTTTGATGTTGGTGTGCTGTGCCTTTTTTTTCTCCAAACATAGTGTTGTGTGTTTTTTGCAAACAACTCAATTGTGGTTTCATCTGTTCACAGAATATTTTGTCAGTAGTGCTGTGGAACATCCAGGTGCTCTTTTGCAAACTTCTAACGTGCTGCAATATTCTTTTTGGACAGCAATGGCTTCCACCGTGGTGTCCTCCCATGTACTCCATTCTTGTTTAATGTTTTCCTTATCGTAGATGTGTCAACAAAAATGTTAGCATGTGCCAGAGATTTCTGTAAGTCTTTAGCTGACACTCTAGGATTCTTCTTTACCTCATTAAGCATTCTGCGCTGTGCTCTTGCAGTCATCTTTACAGGTCGACCACGCCTAGAAAGAATTGCAACAGTGCTGAACTTTCTTCATTTGTAGACAGTCTGTCTTACCGTAGACACATGAACATCAAGGCTTTTGGAGATGCTTTTGTAATCCTTTCCAGCTTCATGCAAGTCAACAATTCGTGATCGTAGGTCTTCTGAGAGCTCTTTTCTGCGAGGCATGGTTCAGATCAGGCAGTGCTTCTTGAAACCAGTAAACCCAAAACTCGTGTGTGGTTTTATAGGGCAGGACAGCTTTCGGCAACACCTCTAATAATATCACACTGATTGGACTCAAGGTTGGCTCACTCCTGGCTCCAATTAGCACTTGGAGAAGTCATTAGGCTAGGGGTTCACATACTTTTTCCACCCTGCACTGTGAATGTTTACATGTTCTGTTCAATAAAAACATGCAAACATATGTTTGTGCTGTATTATTTTAAGCAGACTGCGTTTTTCAAATTGTTGTGTCTTAGATGAAGATCAGAGCACATTTTATGAGCAATTCATGAAAAACTCCACGTAATCCCAAAGGGTTCACATACTTTTTCTTGCCACTGTAACTCAGACACCCTGATAGCTGGCAACAGTGACAAGACACAGAATACAATTCGCAGAAATCTGCTATAAGTATGTGGACCCCCTGATAGCTGGCAGTGAGAAGACAGATTACAATTCCCAGAAACCTCCTATTAGTGAGACCCCCTGATGGGTGGCAGTGAGAACACAAATATTAGAACAATTCCCAAATATTTTGTAGAAATGACTGACCCCCAAAATAGTTGCTGGAAGTGAGAACACACAGATTAGAGCAATTCCCAGATATTTTGTAGAGATGAGACCACCCACACCCCCCGGTAGCTGGTGGCAGACTGGCAGTGAGAACACACACTAACACAACAACAATCTCCTCTCAAACACGTGCTGAAGCGCTGTGTGAAACCTTATATAGTGTGCTGCGGGACTTAGCTCTGTGAGCCCATGATTGGGCAAAATTTGCCCATAGTCTTGAACCTGTCTTGCACCTGACCTGTGGTCGGCTGTAGCCAATTACAAGCTTCAGGCCAGTAGAAAAGTGCATTGTGGGCAAACATGTGGCGAACACGCGGAAATGTTCGTAGTTCGCGAACATGCAATGTTCGAATCGAACTCCGAACCGAATAGCTCATCCCTAATCACAACATGCTGACAGGTACTTAAACCTAATTGTATATAGAATAAGCTGATCTGTTTGAACTAGTCAAACAGAACACAGAGCATGGGTGACAAAAACATGAAATGAACCTTTATTGAGGCATAAGCCAAATGCTAAATACTGATTGCAATATGATCATATTGGACACACATACATGACACAAATTGAATAAAAAGTGTTCAAAAAATAGGCATCACCTTACATATAAAGCATCAAAGATTAGATCCTCTCATCAGAAGTCAATATCACTGATAAATTGAAAACGTAAAGCTCAATAGTGATAGGGAGCTCATGAACACATAAAAGAAACAGGGCAGGACATCCTCAATATACTGCTGTATGCAAATATACATATATTGTCCAAGATGCAATTGTCAATATTGTAGGGCAAAAAATGTATGTATGTATGTGTGTATATATATATATATATGTGTATGTATGTATATATATGTATGTGTTTAAGGCATTAATTGTCCAGTGAATACTTGAGGATACACTGTCCATACAAGAATTAAATGTATTACCGGCACAAAAGAAATTGCCAAACATGCACAAATAAAGGTGATTTGGGGGGCAACACACGTCGAGGGCCCGCAACCAGCCGCACACCCCTGCGCCGGTAAGAGGGACGTCATGACACTAGGCTATTCTGATTTGGCTTTTTTTGTGTGTTGAGCATACCAATTTGGGTTTACTTGTTGAGCAAGGGAGGTGTGTTGGCAGCTTGAACTGCGGAAGTATGAGATCGTTATTATAAATTATTTTTTACCCTGCTGCTCTCCATTTTTTCCCATTAGCAATTTTGACAATTATTGCCATATGATGGAACACTATGGAATCCATTGCACCTGTGTCGTCTGTGTATTGTTTGTGTCCAAATTTTGAATAATGTACCATTGTAGGCTCTGATACAACTTTTGGTGTCTATTTCTCATGTTGTGCTGATTTGTTTTGGGTTAAGTCCTGTGGAGCGCTACTTTATTGCCCTAATTCTCGTTTTGATCAAGTCACTGAAACTTGGATGAGACTCAACAGATGTTGGAATCGGGGTTCCATAACACGTCTGGACAAAGCTCCCCTCGTCTTGCAGTGTCTTGGAAGCCAGGTTGCGAAATCGCGCCCACTGTTGACGAGGCAAAGCATCAGCAATCTCATTAGCTACACCTGGACTATGAACTGCAGATAACCAAATGTTACGTTGACAATAGCAATAGCGAATTAGAAGTTTGGCGCATAATAGCCTGAGTGACACTCATTATCTGTGCGATAAAACACTTGGCCAAACAGAGTTCAACAGCAACCACAATAGGAAACAAAGCCAAGAGACACAAATTGTGGGTGAAGAAAAACAATCTTGTAACCACCTGTAAAACCGCCCCAAATCTCTCTAACGTCTCATTGCTTTCAGGTAGCGCTCTGACCACTGGCGGATCTATACTGCGCTCACTAGAGTCCGCTGGCCTACCGGAACCAAAACAGCTCTTGAATTTGTTACTGCCGGCTGTGAACCCAGGCTTACGAAAACAACGGGGTGCTGGGTGCAGACCCCCCAATGTGCTCATTTATGGCAAAATCCGCACGCAGCAACCCAGCGACAACGACCCTCATTAAAAAGCCAACAAACGCCAATTTAAAAGTAACAGTCAGGGAATTCACAACAGAAGAATCCTTCTGTCAAAATCTGGCCTGCTCGAAGTCCTCAACAAAAGCCAAAGACTGCCATCCTGCACATCAAATTGCATATCTGTTCGGATACCAAAAAAACGCTAGTCATAATTAAACATTGCCTGCCAAAAACTTTTAGGTACCCCAAATTAAATCGAAGTATGCAAAACTGCATAGACCTCTCCGGCGAGCGTTCACAAAGAACACTCACATACACCAAGAACCACTGAAACAAATTACTGAATATAGTTAGCAACTGTTTCTTCTCTTTACCAGCTTAACATTTTCAGTTTATCAACAGAGTCCCTATCCACAGAAATCAACGACAAACCACTCATGAACTCTCGTTTTTTTAAATACGCTTCCTAATCTCTGCAGTGACTGCAGAAGTCAGAGACAACAACTCGCACAGCGGAGCAGGATTAAACGTCATCCTTACATATGGTGAAGCCAGCATAGTCGCAGTAGCCGCCCCAGAACCCAAAAATGGCGCAGAAGGAGATACCGCTGGGACTGCAGCAGGAATAATGTCGCAGAAGTCAAGGTAGCAAGAGGCGTCAGAGTAGCAGCAGTACCTGAAGTAGCAGAATACATTGGCGAAGATCCATAATTAAGGTTAACAGCAGGAACGGGAAGAAAACCAGAAACTGGTAACGAAGTGTTAAACTGAATAAAAGGTGCACAGTAGTAGCGGTGGTAAATTGTAACCCACCCCTCCCCGCGACACCAGCGAGAGGCTCCGAAGACACAGGATTCAACAAAGGAAATGAAGCTGTACACACCTGCGGAAGAACTGGAACAGCGGATGAAAGCGCAAAAGAACTAGAAGATGTAGCAAGAGGCACTGACAGCAGATAAAACAAATGCGAAGGAACAAGTGGTGAAGGGGTTAAGTGTGCAGGATGGGAAACTGCAACAGCCGTACTGGACAGGCTTAAAAATAGGCAGGATGTAATGCGTGCTCCGATCAACACCACCTGCAGGATCTGCCCTAGACCAGAATGAATCGCTCGCTGTCCCCCTGCCCAAGGACGACAATACAGTAGTGCTTTGATGAAATCTGGCATATCACCAGAGGAATCCCGCAGACCCTGAATGCCTCCTCCGGCAACCAGACTGGGTAGGGTTAATTCTCCAAAGCTGATCAGAGTGCAGCCATCCAGCAGCAGCAGCAGCCTCCGTGTCCTCCTCCGCAGCCTCACCATTCTCAACGTCTGTCTCCATCAGCAGTTTCAGTATGGCCTGGGGATCGATGAGGACTCCGACCTCCCCACCCGGGAAGCCATTTGTCTGCTGGCAGTGTTGCGGCTTCCCCGATGTCGGCCGGATTGCGTGGCTGCCCTGGACACTGTGCTCTGCCTCCCCTCGCGCTGGGCACATGCACGCTTAGAACGCTGTGGCAATGCTTCTCCTGAACCTCCGGCCTCCGATGCGGGCGGAGATGACGTCATTATTCCCCGACCTGGTCCATCGTAGCTCCTCACTGCTCCGGCACTCGCACCAGCTGCCTCCGCGACTTGATCACGAGAAGCAGCTGCGGTCTGACGACACCCATGTTCCGTCCACCTTGCCGGCACCCTGATGCACCTCACCAGACTGGGGCTATCCAAACGCTTACGAGGTGACCTAATGAGGCTGGCAAATTGCTCTTTTCTTCTCGCCGTCATAAAAACTTGAAAAAAGTCTGTCATCATCAAAATCTTCCTGTTCAAAGTTAAGCCTCGCCCACCCATACCTTGTATACCCCTGACCCTGGTCACCTCATCTTAACCTCCCTGGCGGTCTAATTTTTTAAAAAATTTCGTGTCTAAAAGCTTCTCAATTTTTTTTTAAAGAAAACGTGTTTTTGTACATAGTTAGCCTGTAATAATTAGGAATCACGCACTGAAATCCGAGCAATCAAGAGTTCTTACTGGTAAAATCCTTTATAAATAAATAAAAAATTAGTAAATACACGGAGTCCGATAAAGTTTGAAACACGAAATAATAATTTATTATCCCAAAAATAATTATCCAAAGTAATGCAAATAAATGATATTCAATAAAATAAAAAACAAAAAACACTGAAATCTCTCTGAAAACAAGGGTAAGAGGATGTATGGTCTATTTCCTATCCTGTAGTGCCACCCAGTGGCCGTTCGTAAACATTGCACTTTGGATTACAGTGTTTTATGAATTGTTTATAAATTTGCTGATGGTTCCCGCCCACCCTGCACCGTGTGGCTCGCAGGAAGCAGCTCTCCGCATCACACTGCGGGGGACAGCGAAGGAGCCAGGAGGAGGGGAGTATGCATCCAGCCCAAGTGTGGCTCGGGGTTACCGTTCACAGTAGCAAAATTTAACCCCGAGTCACACTTGGGAATACCGCCAGAGAGGTTAATCCCTGCACCAATCCCATGCTTAAATCTAGGAGGGACCACCAATGCTGTTTTGGCTGCCTTTTTCAGCAGTCATGGCCTATTAACCCCTAATGCAAGGACAATGGGCTAACTTTGTCATGTTCGAAGAGGCTCACAACGTCAAGTTCATTGACAATAATACTGACCGCATCAACTCTTGTACTTCGGATTCTCGTTTCACTGTTTTCTTTACAGCATTTAACTATTCCCAATCAATAGTTGAACGAGAAATTTTTTTAAATGCTTTCTTATATTCCTAAAGTTATTACTGGGTACTGCTTAGCAGAATGAACAGCAGCCAAATTCAAACTGTGATTGTCACAATTTAGAAATAATGCTTTATTTGTACTACAAATTCTTGGTTGAAACCCCGGAATCTAATCCAGCCATGACTACTGCGTTATCGTAACCCTGTGATCTGAGCCCCGTTCAATACCTCAGCAGCTGCTGAATTGCTGCAGCAGTGTCATTGAACGCTTTGGATGTGAATTTTGAATCCAAAATGGCCGCTTTTGTAATTAAAGATTCAGATTGTTTTTCATATCACTCGGTCAAAATATGATAAAGAAAAGCAGTCAGCACAATTCCGTTTTTGTATGCACGCACCACAAATGATCATTTTTATTGAATAAACCTTATGTTTACTTCTGAAACAAAATATAAATTGAACTGTAATATGTCTATGTGCAGGGGTAAATAATAAATAAATATTTTGTGCTTTGGTGATCAAAAACCTCAAAATTAACATTGCTGTACGTAATTGCTACTTGCTTCATGGCGGCGGCCATCTTTAATACGTCACACTCAGCTACTCGCAGCATCTCCTCGGGTCGCTGCAAGTGCTAAGTTAGCAGTGCTGAGCGCCGAGTGGTTGAACGGCGTTCAATATCAAGTTGCTAACTTAGCACTTGCAGTGGCTGAGGTATTGAACGCGCCTCCTCTATCAGGTTTCCCAATAAGAGATGTCCAGGATGCAGGAATGATGGCACTGCAGACGACTGGAACAGATTCAGGTAGTTTATTGAACATTAAAACAGAGAATGACAAAAGGCAGATGGACAGGAACTGGAGGGCAACTGACAGTACTGCAGTCCTTGAACTCAGACAACTGTATACTGCAGCTTTGAATACAAAGGAGATTGCAGACCTTGGTTTCGGGATGCAGCAACGGGATACTGCATGCTTGGATTCAAAGGAGATTGCAGACCTTGGTTTCTGGATACTGCAACAGGTAGGCCCTTGCTTACTGGTGCCCTGCCCTGATATAGGACCAGAATCCTATGCAGGGTGTGAGTGGTTTCACCTGTGGATCCCAAACATTTGAAAAGATCTGAAGTGGAACTCAGGGCATAGCTCCCACACAAGGCTAGAAAAATCTGAAACGGATAAACATCCCAGTGGTGCCAGCTTGGAGACAGGGCCAAGTTCCTGACATCTGCAGTTACATAAGGGAATATTGTCAGATTTCAATTTTTCTACAATTATTTTTTCTATAGCAGCTGCACCTTTACATGTATCTCAATAAAACGGAGAAATAATTAAGTCATATGCATGTAATCAATATCCACATATCTGATCACTTCAGAGCATTGTTCACGATGGGTGAGGTCAGGCATTGAATCCAGTAACAGGCCATGATATTTAGTTCTCCTGATGTCGCTGACAAGCTTATTTCTAACAGTTGCCGCAAGATGGCTAATGAACTCCTGAATTTGTGGGGATAAGATACTGATCGTGGATTCTCTGTAGAGTGTTTCAAGTGGCTTTTTAAAATTGGATCATACAAAGCAAGGAGTTTGAGTAGCGCTAGAAAGTTTCCTGAGTTTGCACTGTTAAAGCCAATCCCTCTACATGGTCACGAAGTGGCAAGTTTTGAGTAACCGGAAACATTATACATAAGTTCTCTTTCTAATACATCTTGTCATCTTTGCTTTTTGATTGAATTTGAGCTTCAATGTCAGCATCTATTCCTTTTCCGTGCATTAACCTGTGCTTTGTTTCTCGCCAAATGTCTAAAGACTTTTAATGACTGGGACTATTTTCATGGGCTGTCACCTTTTTCTGAATTTTTTTTTTCTCTCCAGCTGGAAAAAGCCAGCAGTTTCAAATAATCGTGCATTGGAATCTGAGGATGGAAAAAGTAGACCAGAAAAGCAATAAGTAGATTTCTTTTTAAAGGTGAATAAAATCACCACGACCAATTAACTTCCTCCCCTTGACTATTGGCAAGATATCGCTTGAACCACGATGTGATCATGGAACGACCATTTGCTACTGTAAATGGACCACTTGTTCTGAAGCGCTTTTTTCTTTACCATACATGATTAATTCAGTTACCTGAATCTGTGTGATCATTTTGGTAACTGTCTTCTCAAATTCTAATGAAGCCAATATCATTGGACTGGAAATAAGCCGCAAACTGCATTCGGTACATCAGTTTTCATCAAAATTGTTTTCAACGTGTTCCTGTTCCACGTCGGGAGTCCAGTATATTAGTTGCTACTTCAGTAATATCTTCAAAAACCTTGTCTGAAATTGTCAGGATCTGTCACGGCGGTACTTCCAAGGATTGGGTATTGGTGGCTACCACGACTGGAACCGGCGTAGTCTCAGAAACTGAGACGTGAGTATTCTGGGACTGCAGGGTAGCATGGTTCCTCCGGATCACTTCCGCGGCCTCGGTGAGAACATCAACCTGGTGTTGGAGGGTAGTGATAGCATGAACAATCACAGGGGTAATTGGTGTCTTGGTTTTTGTAGCGGGTACCTTGCTTAGTTGGTGCTCCCGGGTCTCCTGGCTCTACCTCCATGGTTTCTGTGGAGGGAACAGAGTCTGGAGTGTCCTGTTATGCAGAGATACAACGACCCAGAGAACCCTGAGCAGTTTGGGACATCAACACAACTTGGGTGGCACCACCGGTGGTTCGATTTGGCACCGAGGTCACCGCAGAGGCAAAGGCAGACATGGTTTGCATGGTTTCCACTGGACATGTCTCCATGAATCTGGAGAACTCTGGCTCCATGATAACGACTGGTTCTATTATCTCCGGAAACGACAGGTTCCCCTACCATGGTTTCACGATTGGGGCCTGACCTGAATGCAGGAGGGTTGAGTGTGAGCCTACTGTGCAGTGAAACAAGATACAGGTTTCAAGAACACCAAACAGGGTTATTTATTTCAAGATAAATTTGAATAGACAAGACTTGACTAGATCAAAAACTCTAGAACAGAATATAGCAGAATCTAAACCGACAGGAATCTAGAACAAAAGCACAATACAGACTAGAACTTAAGCACATAAACAGACACTGGAATATGTAAACCTAATGAACAAGAAACAAATACATGTATAAACCAAACAGAGGGAGGCTAGGCATTAAAAGGAATAAACTAGAACAGGAGAGACACTGAAGGAACAGGCTAGATCAAAGCAGAGATGCAGAAAGGGGCTTAGCCAATGAGGGATGGCGGAGAGTAGTAGGAGTGAGGGAGAACTGAATATAGAAGCAGCAAGGAGGCAAGAGAAACATGATGAGTAACAAGAGGGGACTGAATACCTAGGAGGATGAGAGAAGCTGCAAGCACAGAGGGAAACCTAATAGAACACAGGAAAAGCAGACAATGAATAAACCAATACTAAAATATAACAGATATATATCAGGCAACGGTACAGTATGGGATCAGGCAACAGAATAGTAATACAAGCAGGGGTCTTATTCAGGACACCAGCAAACAGGAAGGTCAGATACAAAGTAAGAGGTCTAGTACACATGGGATCAAATATAACCTGGAACATGGATAACTAGGAGACAAGAGAAACCTGTGGGATACAGGCCAGAGGTCAATGGAGAACAAACTGCACTCAACCAGGGCCAGGACTTCAGTGAATGAGGAAGCAATGCATTGAGGGTGTTTCTTCCTTTTAAGCATAGTTCATAAATCCTAGAGTCCAGGAGAGGTTCCAGGGCGATATGCAGATCAGCCAGAAAAGTCCTGAAACCTGTATGGCAATACAGAATGTGACTGGCACCTGGAATACAGGGGGAGCCAGGGGCTCAGAAAATCCAGAACGTCACACATGGGTTTAAAGAGTTCATCATTAGACCCCATCTTTTGGGGTTCAGTTACCGGTATTGGTGTAGACTGTGGCATAGCAGATCGGCTGGGGGCCGGGGTTCTGGAACAGGTGTAGCCATGGGAGCAGATCTTTCTGCAGGATCAGTTTTGGGGTGCAGATTTTTTGGGGGTCTCACTGGGCAAACTGGGAGCCAGTGGCCAGATTGTCCGTAATCGATAGAGATCAGCGGTTAACCTCCGGTTGCGCTCTTCTGTGGTTAAAGGACCTTGCATCTTTTGTGTTGCAGGAACACACACCTTAGTTGAAGGAGCCCACTTTCTCTGTAGCAGACTGGTTAGGAATTCCACTAGGTGGCCAAACAGTTCATGGAAGCATTTTTGGACCAACTCCACAAGTGCCTGTGTCACCGCAGGCTCAAGGTTAGGCTTCAGCATTGTGTCTGGATCTGTCAGGCGTGGGGGGGGGGTGAGTGTATGAGCCCTGGATGCAGTGATACGCTGAGACCACAATATGGTTAACCAGGGGGTTTCTTGAGCAGGAAATAACATAGGAAAAAAATAAAAAGGAACACTGAATAAATCATAAGAGGTATAGGAGGGAGATTACTAGGCACACTGGACCGTATATAATCAATAAGGGATAACTGAACAAAGGAATGGACTAGAGAAATACAATATACTGGGCAGGACACACTGAATAATAACAGGAATATCTAAACAAAACCAATAGGCGCAGAACTAAAGAATACACTTACTAGAACAGAATAAAAGCGAGGACTGAGGAGCAGGAGACACAGAGGGCAGACAGCTGGCAAAGGGTGGATAATGTCCCGAGCGATATGGATGGTACTTGGGGTTCCCCTTCAGGTGCTGCCCAGCAGTGTTCAGAATGCAGCAGCGCCTGTTTTGTTTTTCTTGCGCCGGCGTGGGGCCTGACAGAAATAATGCCGATTATCATTATCAGCATCTGCCAATACGTCTTCCACAGCGGTTTTACTCAAAGATTTGCATAAATTTTCTAGATTTATTTTTTTCCATCCTTTTTCTTCTTTCTCTTCCCGTGCTGTGCACCGCTAAGCTTTCTTCCACTCATGATACCTTGAAGTTCAAAACAAATTTATTTAACTCAAAGTTTGACATATCAATCCATAACATACAGGGTAAAAAATAATAATTGATAAAAACATAGTACTGAACAAAGTACTAACGAGCACAGAAATCCAGAAACAGCCATAGTCACAATGCAGTCATGTAATACTTAAATAAAGGGAACAATAAATGTCTATAGGTCCTCAGAGACCAAGTTAACATTGAGAGGGGAAAAAAGGGACGATGTGTATATGCCCCACCAGGCACTTGCTGCACTAATCTTGTATGGAGGGAAAAGACCCGGGAGCCAGACTACGCAGGTACTCTCACATCAGGGCTAGTGAAAAGCAGCATTCACCTAAAGAAAAGTGGCAGGATAAGGAGGAAATAAGAGAAGCCACCAACAAAAGAGGGGCTGTGGGGTAAGAAATAGGGGTGTGGAAGGGGGAGGGCATAGGCAACAGGGAGCAGTGAAGCTCATAGGCATTAGAGTACAGAGCAATCTCCAGACCAGGAGCCCGCGCTTGGCCCCATTAACCAGATACCTTGAACAATGACAAAATACTCCCCTTCCCTTCAAGAACCGGAATCGAAGAAGGGTTTCGATGAAGTTATACCAGGGGCCACTGACTACACCACGGGCAATACATCAGAGGCATCACACCTTGAGGCAAGATTGCCCTTGTTGCATTCCCAATAAAACCACTTGACGGCAAATTCAGCCAATAAACCCTCAATGGCACAGAATTCCTCCACTTTCACTACCCATTCCCGCTGAGAAGGGGCATGTGTTTTCTTACAGTAGAGAGAAGTTCGTGTCCTAGCTGCCAAAATTAGTTGAGCCATATCTGAACGTTTAACTGCTTTTAAGTGGTAGCGGAAACTGGAGGATCAAGAGATAGGCAGGAGTGAAATCAATCGCAACATCTGTGATTTCTTGGTCGGCCTCCTGCACCATGCACCAAAATGAAACCAGCAGGGGACAGTACCACCAAAGATGTAAAGAAGTTCCTACATTCGATTCACATCTCCAACAGTCTGAGGATACATTTGGGAACATCCTTGACATCAACAAAGGAGTCCTGTACCAGAAAGAGAGCAAATTATAAGTTGTCTCCTGAGCCTTAGTGGCCCGAGTCACCTTGTGCACCATTATAAGCATGTTAGTCCATTGATCAGGTTGAAAAGTAGTAGTAGTTGCCATTTCCCACAAATTCTGGTATAGTGGCGGTTTATCAAAGCATAGAGGGATGAGATGGCATGTGGCAGGGCAAGACCTAACTTAAAATCAAATGGCGTGAATGGTTTCCTTAGACTGTATCCACAGTTAAGGGACCAGAGATGGGATTTAGTCTGGTGTAAACTGAATTTCTCAGGTAGACAAAGTTGTCTCAATACATAGTCTGCAAATCCCCCCTACCCTCGAGTAGATGCATTACCATTAGATGTTCCGTTCTCTGCTAGATGGTCCTGTAGAGCGCGACAAATATCTTTCTTCAGAAATTTAGTTGTGGGTCAGGTGTAAGAGAGGGGAAACTGCTGTACAAAGGTAATGCCAAAAGCAAGCTTTGATTTATGCCAAAGGCATAGAGTTGTGGACACTGCATTCTGGTAGAGGTACGGCTTCCCAGGTGGGCCGGGGGTGCCAAGGCAATTTCCTTTCTAGATCTAGCCACTGCTTATCTGTACAAAGTTGGGACCAGTCCAGCACTCGTACAAAGTGACCGGCCATATAATATGTCTTTGCATCTGGAAGTGCCAGGCCACCCTTAGGGTGACAGATCATCAAATTTAATACGTGGACGGCCCCGTGGCCATATGAAGCCCAATAACACAGAATGCAGGTTCTTGAAAAAGGTTAAGGAAAGAAAGCTTTTGGAACAAATAAAGGAGCCGTGACATAACATTCATTCTTAGAACCCTTATCCTGCCTATCCAAGAAATATATTTCCCCAACCAGTCCACTAAATCAGAACCAAAGGTACACAAAAGCGCTCAAAAATTAGTCGCATAGCTGACTAGGCGTGGATTCCAACAATAATAAAAAAAAAACATGAGGTGATATCCCACAATAAACAGGTATGCGCAGAATAAAATGTATGCCAACAAAGTCCTGAGATAGCGCATTTGGTCTGCACAGCCATGAAATAGGATTTGTGTTCGTAGGTGATGAGCTGTCTTAGGCAGTAGAGAGATGTTTAAAAACTGAGAATTATTGCAGTTGACTTTGTAACCGGAAAATGCCACGTAGTCTTTCAAGCTAACTCAATATAGCCGGGAGGGTTGTCATTTGATATGTTATCAAAAAAATATCGTCATAAGCAGACATTTTGTGGGATGTTGAATATACCCCAATACTATGAATAAGAGCATTACGCCGAATAGATTCCAAAAGAGGTTCTAGGACTCGGGAAAAAAAGAATGAAAGTGGGCATCTGAGTGGGATAATACACAATTTACTCTGACACATGCTGTGGGTGAGTCATGAAGTGTGGATAAGACAGCCAATAAAGAACCAATGTCCAGGAGGCGGGCCGTTGCAAACATGAAGTCCCATAGACAAAGGCTTTCTCCGCGTTGGTAGACAGAAGACCTTCCCAACCCTGTCTGGCCAAGCCAAAGGCTGCTGCTAAGACCCACATGGTGGCATCTCGCACGTCCCGGTTTGGAACCAAACCCACTTGGTCAAGAAAGATAAAGTCCAGCAGCAAATGGGCACCCAAGTCTTAGCCAACACCTGTCTTTGGAAATTAAAGGAAATTGCAGCGAGCGCCCAGTTACACACCCTTGTGTATACTTATCTTAATCTTTCTAATGCTTCCAATATGGAAACGGGCCAGAATCCATTTTTCTTAGAGAAATTCTTTCTTTATGAATATATCAACCTCAAGGGAAACCACAAAAGACACACAATAGTGCAAAAAAGTTTGTATATATGTAATCCAATTAAAGGAAATCAGCAGAGGGCACACTCACGCTCTATAGAGCTTTCCAGCTCTGTATTCGTTCGCAGTGGGGCTGTTATTGAGGTCTGCCCACAAACCTTTACTCCTCCCGGTACATATAGCCTCAAATAAAGCAGAAAGACAATGGCTCCATGGCATAATATCGTCAATATAAAGCAGATATATACTCGTGGTTGGTCTTACTCCCCCTATTTTGGGTCTAAAATGAGACCCTCTTGTAACAGCATAGGGTTTGTTTAAATATATGGCACAACTCCTCAGGAAAACCCTCCAACGGTACACTGTAAAAAATATTTTGTTGTTTTTACAGAAAAAAAACTGGCAGCTGTGGTTGCCAGAAAAGGTCTGTAAAAAATACAGTAGAAAAATGTGAACAGTTTTACAGTTTTAAACTGTAAAGTTTAGTTTACAACTGTTGTCATTTAAAAAAAGAAACTGTTTAAACTGGTAAATTCAACATATCCTTCTGTTGTTTTTACAGAAAATGGCAGCTGAGGTTGCCAGACAAATTATGTCACAAACACATTAAAACATTTTTACAGTTTAATTCTGTTTTAGTAGACAAAGAATTACATTTTAAATTGGTAAAACCAATACCCTTCAATACCCTTTTCTGAATTAGCAATTCTACTCACCAATTCACCCCTTAGCTGTAGGATAGTGTGAACTTTCCACCATTTTTTTGGCCTCAAAGCTTAGACACACAGAGGACACTGCTAAGCTCAGCAGGATAAAGGGAGATGTGCGCGCTCAGTGTGTGTTGCATTTTCCTGAGTATGTTGAGACGAAATAATTGAAGCCATGGGTGTCCGCAGCATAGGGCAAGAGGGGGCACTTGCCCCCCCCTGTAACTAACTGCCCATCAAGGGTAGGCGCTTGCTTTAATGCAGGTCAGGCCCCTGCATTGGGGCGCCCGTCTTGCAGAGGGCACAAAAATCAGAATCCTGGTCACTTGGCCGGGATTGAGATTTTTAATCCTCCCTGTCAGCGTTTTCTCTGCAAAGAGCGCTCAGGCTGTGCAGGGAAGGGAAGCCCCTCTAAAAGATGGCTGGGTGGGCAGAGGCTGCCCTCTGCTTCTTAGTGCAGTGGGAGCCTCCTGTGCAAAGCCCTGCTCCCTTCCTCTCACTACACGTGTCTGAGGCTGTGCGGAGGAGAGGAGCCAGACCAGGTAAAGCTGCGCTGAGGCAAGGGGGGTGGCACAGGGCACACTGGGGGATAGAGTGGGAGACATTGGACACACTGGGGCCAAGGGGGGAGACATAGGACACTCTGGGGCCAAGGGGGGGGAGACATAGGACACTCTGGGGCCAGGGGGGGAGACATAGGACACACTGGGGCTAAGGGGGAGACATAGGACACACTGGGGCCAAGGAGGGGCATAGGGCACACTGGGGCCAAGGAGGGGCATAGGGCACACTGGGGCCAAGGGGGGGAAACATAGGACACACTGGGGCCAAGGGGGGAAACATCGGACACACTGGGGCCAGGGGGGGGAGACATAGGACACACTGGGGGATGGAGAAGGAAACTTTGGACAAACTGGGGGCTAGGGATGTGACATAGGGCAGGGAAGGTTAGAGAAGACATGGGGCAACAGGAGCGGCAAAATGATCTTTGTTGCCTTTCTTGGCAACAATTCTTGCACCGGCCTTGGGCGTCGGCCTGCACCGCTAAGCAGTCATTTTTAGCATAGGTTGAAATTTTTACACACTGCACGGTACACACCGCCGCCGTCTGGTTTCATTATAAGGAAGTACAGGGAAGGTCTTATGGGTGTGCTCTCTGGGCAATGCAGTCGCACAGGCACAAACTATAAAATTTTGCCGCACATCAGCTTCCTCCCAGCTCTGCTTCATTCGTATGCGGTGGCGCTGGGTGGAAGTGACCTTATAACACATCACTTCCAGTTGTGTAGGAGGGAAGCAGAGCACTGGACATGGCGGTGGTAATGCCCAGCCTGGCATGGATGCCATTAAGATTTTGCCCCCCGTCGGAAAAATTTCTGTGGACGCCCCTGATTGAAGCTCACCCTGGAAGGTGATGCTGAGTGAAGCAGCAGATTTGCTTTGTGTCACCTCATGTGCAGTGTGTCTCAGTCTTTGGGCAGTGGCATTGTCCACTTTTAACTTAAAAAAAGTCAACAATGCTGCTGCTATCACCAATCTTCTGATATCCCACCCCAGGAGCAAGAACAATGTTTTATACATTGCCATATTATTCATGACACTCAATATGCCAAAATAGAAGAGAGAAATGCAGTTAAAGCACCATCTAAATATGAAATTTAATTATGAGTTAAAGGAATATAATCCTGTTCTATGACGCTTTTCTAATATTAATCTCAATTATAAACTTAAAATTTGTCTAAATGTATTTTACGTCACCACCTAGGACTATTGCAGAGAAATAAATAGAAACTGTTCCTAAACATTACAGGCATATTGAACACTTCTATCTTAGACAGTTTAATTTAAACTGTACTGTCTTGTTATATACATTTGACAATTACCAGAAATGAGAAACCTATAAGTATACACAGATTAAGCATTTAAAAACTGAAACGTTAAAGCTAGATATAGGTTAAGAGTTAGTGTATTAAAAAAAACGTAAAAAAAATCCAACAAGAAGTTGCCTTTCAAAGTATTTATTAACCTCAACGTAGTGAAAAAACATGTCATCTGTCAACATATTAATGGTAATATTAAGAACTTTTACAAACTTTTACAAACTTTAGAATAGTATGGAATACATGAATGCAAACCAGGAAACTGCTATAAGTACAGCACATGTCAAACGACTTAGGGAAGTGAGGGCACAGAAAGTGTGTAAATCAATTTCAGACATCACGCCACTCATGATCTGACAGTTCTTGAATCAAAGTAAGGACTCTAGGGTTTAATTGATGACAGGCTTTGTTAGTCTTCTCCACTTTAGTGCCCTTTTCTGGGTTGATGGAAAAAAACCACCTTGGGAAATAGATGAAAAAAGGTGATCATATTAATGATAAAATAGTCTTATTACCAATTAAAAAATCACATAGACTTTTTTTAATTCAAGCTACTATTGACAAATAAAAATATAAATGTTACATAAATAATAATTTAATTGAATAATTAAATATTATTAACCCCATTGCTGCAGCAAAATGTGTGGGATGTCCCCACACATTGTCCAGTATACTCATTGTTCTGCTGATCCCAGGACTAGCTGTGGCTTCTCCTACCCTGGAATGCTCGACAGAGCCTTGAAACAATCTTAGACAGTTTCCAGGTAGTAGACAAGCCATGATCTCCTTTAAACTCCTTTATTCTGCATCTCTTGAGTTTTTCCGAAAGAGTGCACCATAGACTATATAGACACAAAGATTTGGATGATTAAATGAAATAGAATAAATTTATGTGATATAGCTTTAGGGCTGCAACGCTTAATCTATGTAATCGATTATAATCAATTGTCAATGAATTTCATCATCGATTAATCAGCAGCCAGTTACTTCCGGGATTGCATCTGGAAGAGGGCGTACGGGTGGGAAAATCTCAGGAGCTGCTGGCCAAACTTCACCAAGAAGGAGAGGAGACAGGTCAGCAGCATGGTTATAAAAAGCATCAAAGGGAGACACAGAGGGAAGTGAGGGCACAGGGGGAACATTTCAGAAGTGTGGAACAGAAAGTAGGTAGAAAGGAGAAAGAGATATGAAGGAACAAGGGGCACATTCTGGGTAAGTGATAGAACAGGGTGCACATAAGGGGTAGTGGGGAGGGGACACCTGAGTTAAAGTGAGGTGCACAGGGGGACACATGAGGGCAATAGGGTCACATTGAGACTGGAGAAGTGGGGCACAGATGGGCATGTTCTGGATAAACACTGTCACATTCATAAAGTTTGGCATTGGGGACACATTTTAGGAGAGTGTGGAAGTGGACACATGGATGAGTGGGGTAACAGAAGGACACACTCTGTAGAAGCTTGAGCACATTCTGGGTAAGTGGGGGACCTATCCTTAAATCTCAAACTCCCTATATTGTGTTCTATCTGTGTATTATACACACTTAATTTTGCTTACTTGTATACATTTGCCCTGCTGCTTAAAAATTGGACAAACCTATGTATTATATGATGGTTTCATTGGAAGTTTATATTTGTAACACTCAGTTTGTGAATTTTATTTTACTATATACGGAAAAAGTATTTTTCCATCCGATTAACCGAAAAAATAATTACCAACTAATCAATTATGCAAATAATCATTAGTTGCTGCTCTATATAAATTATTGAAATCTGGATAGGAATTTTTGGATGTAGCAATCTGATGTGACATGACATATACACCTGGTAATTAGAGGTGTGCACGGCTGGAAATTTCATTAACGAAATTTCGTTTCCGAGGGAAATAAAATAATTTTCGTCCGAAATGAAATTTCGTAACGTACCGATTCAGGTCATCCGAAATTTCACATGACCTGGGCTAAATCCTTTCGGATTCAGCTCGTTTCGGTGCAAGGGCGATTCGGCGTTTCGGAAGCCCCAAAAACGCCGTATCGACCTGTTTTCATGCCGAATTTGAAATCGGCATGAAAACAGATGACAAAAAAAAAGCCTTTACAGCGATTTAAATGCCCGCTCAGAGCAGGCATTTAAATCGTCGCCGAGCTGGCATTTAAATAGCATTTAAATGCCTGCTCAATGAGCTCGGCCAGCGATTTCAATGCCTGCTTGCCGAGCAGGAATTGAAATCGCTCACCGAGCAGGCATTGAAATCACTCACCGAGCTCAGCCAGCGATTTCAATGCCTGCTCAAGGCATTTTTATCGAGTTACGCATTGGAGTTAGCTAACTCCAATGAGTAACTTTGAAAAAAGGCGCAAGCAGGCATTTAAAAGTGCTTTGAATGCCTGCTCGCATTTTTTTTCTTATATTTCATAAGGGAGCCGAAATTTTTCGGCTCCCTTAAGAAATGCTTCGTTATTTTCGGATCCACCGATTTCGGTGGCCGAAAATATTTTCGGAAACATAAATGAATCCTTTCGGATGCATTTTGTTTTTCGGAAAACTAATTGGCATTTCGGGAGCCTTCCCAAAATGCCGAATCGGCATGTTTCGTTCCGAAAAAACTTCGGAACGAAACGAAATGCACACCTCTAATGGTAATGATAAATTTTGAATTTCCTGAGTCTTCAGAAAAAAACATGTTAGCTTTCCGGGTCATACAATAAAACAGAACCTCACATGTGATGAGAAAAAATACTTAAATTAGTTTCAGCAGGATAGGGGTTAAAGTTGATATTAGCCACTTATAATAGTAAAAGGGGGAGATTTAATTCACGGAGTAAGTGAACTTCTAGCTCCATAGACTTTAATGGCTTTTGAATTTCACTTATTCCGTATTTTCTTTTACTCCGTGAATTAAATCTCCCCCTAAATAGTAAAAACTAAAAACAAGCTCCCTAACTCCCAAATCAATGCAGCAGCAATAAAGTGGAAATGTTGTTGAAAACCTATCCAAAAAGACATACCTCTGCAGAAACTCCAGGGTTGATGCCAGCTCAGATGGGTAATGAATATTAAAGCAATAATAGCTCCCAAACATCAAGCAAATGGCTGAAATAAAGGACAGTATGTTGTCGAGTAAAATTGTTCGATCCACACACAGCATGAACCGTCTTGCAGAATAGCAGGATTGACCTAAAATAAATTCAAACAAATGTATAAAACATACACAGAATAAAGGGAAAAGAAGAAAATCTACAAGAGCAAATGATAAAAAGACCAAGGGCCGGATTTAATTGCCGGCACGGCTCCGCATCTCCGGATTGCACAGCGTCCGAGGTATTCGAAGGGCTGAGTTGCGCAAATCCGGCGATGCGGAGATCAGGCAGAGAAGCGCAGGGAAGCTTCATTTATACTTACGCGTCCAAAGACTTTTCCGCAATCACACATGCACAGATGATTGTTTTTGCCCTTAAGAGGCAGAAAAAGTCAAAAATATTACTTTAAAATTCAATAAAAAATAAAACTGTAGTTGCAAAAATCACAAAACTCACAGCACACACATTTTCAAAAATCAAACTAATAAATGCATTAAAAAAAAAAAACTTTTTAAAAAAATTTTAACCCTCATCGGATCCTCCCGATATTCCTATCGGAAATAGGGAAGATCTTGAATTGGCACTTCGAATACACCAGTGGGCGATTCCTTTTTGTCCCATGTAAAAATTCAAAAGTCCACTATCCATGAAAAGTGCTCCTTAACGTAACGTTACGATAAATTATCGTAAGCTTACGTTAAGTAGATAGAAAAACTGCCACTTATTTAACGTAACCCTAGTTTTGAACACTGTAATAGGTTACATAGTGAAAGATTTTTCAGCACCATGGCTAGCGATCGCTTTCCATGGTGCTGAAAGGCCTGTTGAAATATAACCAACGTTAAACAACCTAAGCTTACGATAATTTTCCTACGTAAAGTCACCAATGGTCTTCAGCACCTTGGAGCGCTATGGGCACTTCTCCAAGGTGTTGAAGAACATTCGTTACTTTACATAGGAATATTATCATACGCTTAGGTTATTTAACGTTGGTTATATTTCAACAGGCCTTTCAGCACCATGGAAAGTGATCGCTAGCCATGGTGCTGAAAAATCTCTCGCGATAAGGGTTACATTTTTTTTTAAAAAGTGTTTTTTTTTAAATGCATTTATTAGTTTGATTTTTGAAAATGTGTGTTCTGTGAGTTTTGTGATTTTTTTTTTTTTTTTTTTTTTTTTTTTTTTTTTTGCAACTACGGTTTTATTCTTTATTGAATTTTAAAGTGATATTTTTGCCATTTTCTGCCTCTTAGACGGGTTTTTAGCTGGCGAGGTCGAAATCGCGTAAAAGCCCTCTGCTCTGGTTCTCGTAAGTCCCTCCACCAGCAATAGAATTGCTGGATGCGATGCCCGTACGGGTATTTTTCAGTAAAACGGTCTCGCTTGACCGTTTTCGGGACTTGCGCTGCGCAAATTCGAAGCTAGTCAGACTAAAGATAGCGCAGCCGGGCTCTGCACAGGTTACGGAGAGAGATCCTCGAAACATCGGATCGCGTGAAATGACTAAAAGTGCACTAGTAAGCTCCCAATTGACTACCCGAGCAATTAAATCCCCCCCCCCCCAGAAAGTAAGAATTTTTTTTTTAACTTGCCACAAACAATAATTGTAGGTGTCATATGAACCCGGTCCATTTGTACTTCCTGTGCCAGGCATGTGTCCTCTACATAACAAAACATTCTCTTCCTTGTCATTAAAATAGGACAGCAAAAGCAGCACCATCTCTTTAACATCTTCTGAGCAACCACTCAGCTGTCCCCTCATCACTTTAAACTTTGCTACAGCCTGTAACAACCTTTTGTTTTTGTTCACAGCAACCATATTTAAGTAGTTCAAGAGTCTTTTCCCCTTCAGATCCACATTTTGAGTGAACATTTCTTTAAGGCCAATACCAGTAAGTTCCTTGAAGTGGACTGCCATGCCAAGCTATTTGAACAAGAATGGCCACTCTTCCGAGAGATGTATTATATTTTTTCCCTGGTTGACTTGTTTACGTTGTGTGTAAAAAGTCAACCTCATTAGATCTTTGACTTCCTCTGGACTCAAATCAGTCTGTTGAGACATAATCTTCAGTTTTTCTTTCTTCTCCTGTTGGCTCTCTGGGGTCTCTCCAACAGGGAGGAATTTTAAATCCCAGTTAACGCACCCATAACAGTCCTGGATTGCTGCTCTCTGTTCTGGAGGGACTTCATCGGTATCAGAGTCAGAAGTGCCATGCTTTCGTTTTCTTATTTTTGGGGTTGTAGAACGCTTGACATTATCTATCCTGTACTGCAATTGCTTTACTAAAGAGTAATACCCTGACCCAATCACCTCTCCCTCTATTACATCTTGTAGAGACCTAGGATATTTTGCCACCATCTTTTTGGCAACTTCAGTAGAGTTTCTTTTACTTGGGCAAGAACTTTTTTTCATCATCTCAGAAACCACAAAGCGGACCATCTCTCTTCTCATTCGTGGACTTGGTCGTTCTCCTCTCTCTAATAACTGTGTTAGTTCCTCTGGAAGCTTATCCCATTGTATTTGAAAGTTATCCGCCCAGTCTATTTCAGGGGTTCGGGAACTGCTGGAAGAGGTTGAGTGTGAAATTATGGGCGAAGGAGACCGTAAGGATGTGGAAGGCCCTGGGGACGCATCAACAGATGAACTACTGGAGTCAGGAGTTTGGCCTGAAAAAATATGCAAAGAATTATCTGAACCACATTGTTAATGTTTCTATATTTTATATCTTTTATGCAGGCTACTTTGGGCACTGTTTGTATCCTGTATAGCAGTACTTAACTTACATCTCAGCTTCCAAGTAGCAATGAATGTTCGGGCTTGAACTGGCCTCAAAGCTGACAGTAAATCGGCTTCCTCAATAAACTTTAAATCATCGTATGTCTCCACACCAATGGATTGTAAGGTCTCTTCTAAAATATCTTGTGTCACCTCTGGAAGGTCAGGGAAGACCTCCATGGCAGTGCGTAAAAAGGTTTGCTCTGAGTCAGCCATATCTGGAATGAAAAACCTACTGTAACAATCTTGCAGGCGGACCCCGATACAGAGAAATGACAGGTAGGAAAGGACAGAAAGGTGTATAACTGATTCTTGGGAATGTTCGGGCTTAACACAAAGAGATTTAACATTAAGCACAAAAGAATGTTATATTGACAAGGCAAAGGTCAAAGGCAACAGAGGTCAGACAGAACAATCTGTTTTTAGTATACCAGACAACAGAATAGTCAAATACAACCCAATGGGTCAAGGTCATCAGAAAACCGGAATATTCAATATGAAGCCAAAATGATAACCAGGAAAAACTTATTTAGTGCACTTAGAAACAACAACACACAAAGGCACTAGTCAGTGTCCAAATATATAGTAGAGGCTACTAAAAAGGATATAGGACCTTCACAGGCTGTAAAACATGTTTGTAGAAAATGTCAGAAACATTTTTATTTCTCTACATCTAAAAGGAAATAACTGCTATTACCGTCATATATTTCAAAAGGTATTTTAACATTTATACTAAACATACATGAGCATGGAGGTTTCTCCACTACTGTGGTAATCCTGTTTATTCAGACAGCACACTGTGTTTTAATGGAATGACTTGATGCCCGTTAACAATGTATGATGGTAATGGATAAAAATCTACCAAATCGTTTATGTTAAGACACTGCAAGTCGGTACTCTGTTTTGTCACAGAGTATAGATGGTATTCAGAATGATAGTCAGCTTTATGTATTTCCATCAAAAAATACACATCTACATCATTTCTAATTATAATCACAAGAATTTCTCCAAACTCAGTAGACTCATCATTTTTGGAAACAAGGAAATGTCCTTTTTTATATGATGTACCTTTATACTCTATATTTGTGGAAAAACTGGCATTGCTTTCTGAAAAGCCAAAATCTCTCACTGCATGTTTAATTGTGTCACTATAAAGGTTCAGGTAAAAAGTACAACTGTCTGACATACAGACACTGTGTGCAACTTGGCCCAGCTGACAGATATGCCTGAAACATCTGATGCCTTTCAGATAAAGTTAGGCAGATATTCTTATAGTTTTTCAAATGCCTGGCACATCTCTTGAAGTAGCTGTGTTTACTTTCAAAACGCATGGTCCATAGTCTGATCAAAGGGCCAAATTTAATAATTAGTGCCGAATAGTGTCGCAAGAAATGGTGTTTTGGTTTTAGTGGGTTCTCAGGAAGTAAAGACTTTCTTGATTCCAAATATTCTTGGATTAGAACATCAAGATAGGCTACCTGTGACAACGAAATCTTTGGCGCACAAACCATATCAACGATATCTTTAAGCTGGAGAGTTAACTGCCACACATCATCTTCTGGCTTTTGAACTTTGTCACCAATTAATACAGGAAGCAATCTTAAATTCCAATTCTGAATGGCTTGACCCACAAGCTTAAACACCTTGGAGTTCACAGCACATGGCTTTGTGCGAGCATCTGTTCCTTTATATTTGAACTGCTTGATGCGTCTGTTCAAAAGGGAATATGTAAACCATTTCTTCTTCTTAATGAAATACCTCATGTACAGTGCAATATCATAGGATAAGACACCCTCAAATATGTCATGGCCTAAACAAGGTGGGAGACCAGGCTGGCATACATGAAAGGATTTCAGAGTATTGAAAATACAGTTCATCTTTATGCCTTTGTTGTCTTGATTGTCACCAACTTGTAGATCACAAACAGTAGAATCATAACTTTCAGGAGTACGCTGTGGACCACATACATTTGGGTCACTATGAAATTCACTTTGTGTGATTTCACAGTACCTGCAAAAGTACCGAGAACGACTAAAGTTTTCAGTAAACCCACCAATACTGTGGGAGCCTAAATTATCACCAACAATACAATACAGAGCCCCTTTGACTGTGTCACCATTTACAATTATTCCATTTTCCTCCAAATCTTTTAAATCCTCTAACATATCTGAGAAAACCTTTGCATTTCCAAATTGTTTTAGGTCATTCTCTACACAACAAGACAAGGGACATGTGGTCAGTATTGGACCGCACATGAGCAGGTAAATTTGCCACAGAAAGATAGACTGCAACAACTTTTGTGTTTTTTTTCTTAGCAGAACCAAGTGGATTGACAATTTCAAAAGCCTCCTGGTATAGAATTAGTTTTACACATCCTGGATTTTCAATGAAGAACTGATTAGATTTAAAGTATTGTCCATCAGTTATGTCACCAAAATCATCTGAGTCTTTCTCACAATATTGCTGTGAGACTGAATTCTTCCACAATTCTGATTCTAATATGCTATGTACTGTTTGAATCACAGGTATGTAATAAGCAAATCTTTGGGTCATGTTTTCATCATTTCCTAATGTTACTTTTCTAGGCTCTATGTATTTGAACATTCGTTTGAATACCTGAGCTCTTGAATATGTTGTTCTCAGTAGTCCCTGATGACAGAGAGAGAAAAGATCTGAATCCTTCACACAATCACAGATTTTACTAATGACCTCATCTGTTAGACACAAGTCATTTTTCACAAGTGAGCGTAGTTTACTCACAGTGTAATCCTGTCCCAACTCATGCACATTTTGCATCTCTTCAACAATTATCTGTATTGTTGAAGCTGGAAGAAGGAGCTGTCCTTGCAATTTTAGATAAACTAAACATAAATTCTTAAGAAAGGTCTCACTGAAATTCTGAGGCAATTCAATGCTTTCATCTGTTGTTACGTAGTTTGAGCTCTGGGGCATATCTTCACCAGCAAAGACAGCAGAAGACTGAGCAATAGTTTCCCTGTAGATGTCACTTATGTTATCTACTGAACATGCTCTATGTTTCCTGGACATATGAGCAGTAAATGATGATTTCACTGTGAAAGTATTTTTACAACCTCGTACTGGACATGCCACAGGTCGCCCCTCCACAATGTGCTCTTTTAAGTGGGATATGAGGTCTTTTACTGTATGAAATTGGCACTGACACAGCGAAATGGCACATTTAAAATCTGTAACAAAGGCTGTAGCAGTAACAGAGCGTTCATGCACATCGTGAACACGATAGAAATGAGCTTTAAAAGCTGCATAAGTACAAAATGTCCGCTTGCAGTCAGTACCATCACATTTGAAAAAACAATGGGGTTCATTCCTATGAATCCTACAGTGCAGCACATAAGCCCTCAATGTCTCTAGTGTTTTGCTGCAAAAAAGACAGGTAATCATTTTTAACAGATTAGCAAATAGTCTGTTTTATGTTTTAGCCTTTTTGGATGATCATGAAATCAAAGCCCCACAACAGTAAATAAACACACTGGAAGAGTTCAGCATTAGGAATGAAACCCATGCAAAATTAACCACCAGTCTATCAGCATCATTATTACTGAAGATTTCTGCTCATAAGTCTGATATAAGACATAAAAAGAGACAGAAATGCATGAATATCAGTGTATATAGAAGTAAAAACAATATTAGTAAGAAATCTACTGCTTACAGTTATGAGATGATGCAAAGAACAGGAGCTGAAGAGATGTGAACAAAATGGAGCATCTGACCTGTGACCACCAGGATTCTGACTGGACTTCCTGCTGTGAGCCACTCCCCTGAGGCTTCATTGTTAAAAAAACACCACCAGATTGTAAACATGGAGGACTGTGTATCCTCACTCACAAGCTGGTGCTTATATTTTTCTCACAAGCAGTTTGAAGTAAACAACTGTTCATTTACCAGTGCTACAGATCATGATTCATATGCAGGCAAATAAGTCACTGGAATATAATCATCCAGTATGGATATTAACAGTAATAAAAGAGGTCCAAAACTCTACTACAATTGGTTCATGAACACTGATCAGACCAATGGAAAACACAAATTGTTTAATTGTTTATTAAAGAAAATAAAACTTATTACAAAATTATCATCACATATGTAAAAATGTGTGCAAGACTGGTATTGTCATTTAAAAAATATCTTAAAAAATTGATTTCATTTATATGTATTTGAATAAATTTTTTAACTGTCAACAAAAATGCAAAAACTGTATGATATATATCTAAATTGTGTTTTCATTGTGTAAAAGACTAACCATAAATCTAACCTTAAGCTGTGTGCAGTTTTGCAATATATATATTATTTTTTTTGTTTAAACTACTGTAATCTGTACATTCTACAAATAAATTGTGTTCTTTTAACATTTTGTACTGTAAAATTAACAGTTGAGTTTAGTAAAGGATTTAACAACTGTATTTATAGTATTTTCAGAATATTTCTGTACATTCTACAATGTTTTACTGTTTTTCAATTTACATAATTTTGATGTCATGATTTTACAGACTTTCACAGTTAATTTCACAGACATTTTTTAAAGTGTACCACTCAGCAAGATCCCGGTACAGGTAATGAAGTGATCAGGAATTCTTCTAGTTGAGTAAAAAAGTTTTTAATATTTAAAAAGTATCGCATAGGTAATCGATAAAACAAAGTGGCCAGACGCGTTTTGCCGGTTAGGGCTTCATCAGTGGCAGTATCTATTGTATACAATTCATATAGCATTTATTCCGGTCTTCTGGGATCATCTTCTTAATTGGCATCTTCCTCCTCCAATCGTACCCATAGTTGTTAACCACTCAGTCTACGTCACCTCTTCTTTTGGTCACATGGTTTGATCGCCTAATCTAGTCACCTTTCTTTTTTAGTTTCAGGCACCTGTCTTTACCTGGTTTAGGAATTGCCAATATGGTTGCAGACAGGTATGAGGATGCAATTTTCCACCATCCTGGGCCGAACAAAAGAGAACGATAAGGTGGGCAAGAGGACATATAGTCGCATAATATTATGCCGGGAAACTGTCTGGGCCTGGACATTTTCCTTTCTCGTAGTTGCCTCTGTGATTAGCAAGTCCAGTTGAGCTTGGTTCAAGAGAAGGGATCCTAGTGGCTCAGATAATTCAATCAAATGGTATCAATATTCCTTAGCTATAAAAACATAATTTGATGCTCTATTGCGAAGATGCTACTTGCGGTGTTAAAGACAATAAATTCAATACATCACTCCAATATTGAGATGCTACATTCGGTGTTAAAGACAATACATCGAAAGCTAAGTTGGGTAGCGCAAACTGTGCAACAAGACACCCCAGATTTCTAGAGTATGACTACGTATTCGATGTGATCAGTCAATATGAACCATCAATAGGAAAGTGCATGATCAACTTTATGAGCAGCTTGCATAAAAGTGCAAATATAAAGTGCAAGGAGTAAATCAATCAATATGAATCATCAGTAGGAAAGTGCAACGTTTGACTATATGAGCAGCTTGCGTAAAAGTGCGAATATTAAGTGCAAGTTGTGAATCGTAAAACTATGTTAATATAGGCTCCGTTGGTACTGTCCGATCTAGAGTGCAGTGGAAAGGTATAAACAGTCCTATAAAAGGATGACTCCTAAAAAACAAAAGTGCATGTGCAAAGGTGCATAAAAAAGTGTTCTTGGCAGCTGAGTAGATAAAAAATACGGTGTAGGAGCTTGTATCCAGATACCGGTTGGTAGATCTCGACAGATGCAGAGAAAGGAAATAAAAGAGAAATCAATAGTGTGGATTATTTAATACAGATCCTGGTGTCCAATATATTAGAAATGCGCTTACAGATTCCAGAGCCTAATGGGCCCTGGCTCTGGGTTGAAATGCCTCTAGCCAAATAGATTGTGGCGTTCCCCTTCTTTATGCCATCCAAGTCACCTCAAAAATACAACACCGAAAGAGCGCTCTCATAGCGTAATGGAATAGCCATAAAAGGTTATACTACCAGTCTTGCTCACCAGTGTTGGAGCCTGGTTTGTTTCAGGCTCACCTTTCAGGCATATGGTACTCCTTTAGTAGGTGAGTAGCAAACCTCTTGTGCTACCGCTCGCTTCCTAGGTCTGTACTCTGGTGAGGGCCATAGATGAGGCCAAAGTGGGGTCTCCTGTCCACTTGATCTCCTCCTTTAACACTGGAATAGTGGAGGGTAAAAAAAACAGGGCAAAAAGGTGTTACATCAATACTAGAATGATATATTGAATGCATTGTCCTCGTCTAAGGACCTGCGGGAGGCAAGTGGCACAAAGTCCGGGTACTCAGAGGCCAAACTGGGCACCAGGCCACACTGGCACTCACTGCGGAATTCCGAATTTGCCAAAATAAACGGAGAGGGAAAAACCAAAAGTGGGGGGACAAACAAAAATCACTAATAGTTAAAGACCTCATAAACGTCTGCAAAAACGGTTCAGCTATGGGGAATCACAGCGGAGAGCTGATAAGCATCGTGGGGGGGTCATTTCAGGATTGGGAGCGCTGTGGTAAAAAAAAACAATCATGGTCCGAGACTGGTCCCCTCAACCCCTTATCCAGTAGAAATGCAGGGTGGTAGTCTTCCACAGGGCCACAGACATTGTCTGGTTCACGGCTGGTCGCCAGTCTCCAGGCCCTAATGGACTCTGCACCGGTCCCAACCCATGACCTAGGCCAGCACTGCCTCCCCTCAGCGCCCAAGCTGTCGGTCCCGATCGGCAACGGTAGTGCAAACTTCTTGACGGGGGCCACGGTAGTCGACTTGGCGATCGCTGTTCCAGCAGGCAGGCCTCCTGGTACAACTGCGCGGCTCCAGGGCACTTCCGGACCACAGAGGAGACTGATGCGGCCCAGGATCCAGGCCTTATCGGGTCGGCGGCGCCCTCCACAAGCCCAGCAAGTAAAACATCCCCTGGATCCATCTCCTCCAGGACTGCGGCCTCCCGGCCAGTCCTCAATGTAGCCATTGGTTCTTGCCACGAGAGATCAGGTTCTCTTCCACCCCCGGCAGCTGTGCCAAACAGGCCTCAAGGGCCGCAAATGCAGCCTCCATAACTCTGGCAGGGCAGGTTCGCTCCGAACTGCGCCACTCCGCCCGCTCCCTCGACATCCTATATCGGCCGGAAGATGGTGATGGGCTTCAAATGTCATATTCCTCTTGTCAAGCCGCTCCTGAACAACAAACGTCAGAAGCGTCTTACCTGGGCTAAAGAAAAACAGACCTGCTCTGATGCTCAGTGGTCCAAAGTCCTCTTTTCTGATGAGAGCAACTTTTGCATCTCATTTGGAAACCAAGGACCCAGAGTGTGGAGGAAGAATGGAGAGGCACACACTGCAAGATGCTTGAAGTCCAGTGTGAATTTTCCACAGTCTGTGTTGATTTGGGGAGCCACGTCATCTGCTGGTGTTGGTCCACTGTGCTTCATTAAGTCCCGGGTCAACGCAGCCGTCTACCAGGAGAATTTGGAGCACTTCATGCTTCCTTCCGCAGACAAGCTTTATGGGATGCTGACTTCATTTTCCAGCAGGACTTGGCACCTGCCCACACTGCCAAAAGCACCAAAACCTGGTTCAACGACCATGGGATTACTGTGCTTGATTGGACAGCAAACTCCCCTGACCTGAACCCCATAGAGAATGTATGGGGCATTGCCAAGAGAAAGATGCGAGACATGAGACCGAACAATGCAGAAGAGCTGAAGGCCGCTATTGAAGCATCCTGGTCTTCCATAACACCCCAGCAGTGCCACAGGCTGATAGCTTCCATGCCACGCCGCATTGATTCAGTAATTGCTGCAAAAGGGGCCCAAACCAAGTACTGATTACCTCTGCAGCTTATACTTTTCAGAGGTCCGATATTGTTCTATGTATAATCCTTGGTTTATTGCTTGCATGTAATATTCTAATTTTCTGAGATTGTGGATTTGGGGTTTTCATGAGCTGTAAGCCATGATCATCACAATTATGACAAATCACGGCTTGAACTATCTATATATTAGTTTCACCTTTTAAGTTGCATTACTGAAATAAATGAACTTTTGCACGATATTCAAATTTTTCATGAAATCACCCTAAATCTTATATGCAAGTATTCCAAAATCTGAAAAAAATCCAATGCCAAGACACTTCTGGTCGCAAGCATTTCTTACAAGGGCTACTAAAACAATATGGTGAAACTACAGTAAACCATATCTAGTGAAGTTACACTGTAGTTTCAGCCAAAATAGGTCAGATATTTTTGGTTTTAGTTGCATGTCAGTCGAACACCACCACTTGCAAACAATGGTGGAATGGAAACTAGAGAACAGCCTAAGCTGACTTCTTTACTGATGAAAAATTGTGTTAACATTGTATGGTTTTTTGAAGCAACGTTGGCTGCCATTCTTGAATTTTGCTTCTTTGAACAACCAAAATTCACTATAGTTGACACAAATGATTTTTTTACATTTATTTTTTGTAAATTAAAGTTTGTGTTTTCAAAATCAAGAAAGCAAAACCGTGTGGTCCGTATATAAAGGCGGTTCTTGGATCACGCAGGATCTGCCTGTGCGAGATAAAATGCATGTTAATGGCAAGCAAGAGTGACAAAGGAAAAAATAATAGTGCCCACAATAAAGGTTCACGTTCGAGGAACAGAAATCTATGTGCTAAGGTGAAAAAAACTGTAAAGTGTGTAGGGGGACCTACAGGGAAAAAGTGGAAATCTGAACGACAGGGTGGGGGAAGGGAAGTAGGACCTCTTAGCCTCTCTGGTCTGCAAGTTTAACAAGGCACAAAAACGAGTGGTGGCCGATGTCAGGTTACATCTCGACCAGGGATATCTGATGCAATCCCTATAGTTACTCCTTACAAAAAACTAATTTGAGTCTCTGATCAATTTTACAGCACATATCCTTAAGTGTTGTAGCACATGATATGTAACAGCATAATGGGTGGAATATTGGGTTGGACTTTAGATATACCAGTATTCCAATATTCCAAAAAGAGCAAATCACAAAATATCTTCAACCCAAATATTGCATAAACGTTAAAGTATAATCCAAGGATTTCCACATTCAAAACTGTTTCTGAAAACCTCTACTTGTGTTTCTCTTTATGTAGCATGGTGGACAGGGAGAGATCAGATCAATAGCTGAGCTTCTCGCACCTTTCAGACAAAACTGACATTGAGAGTTTCTCTGGTTCAATTAGCCAGCAGATTAGTTTCTTAACAAGCAATCTTTTCTCCTCAAAGTGAGGTAAAGAAAAAAGGTGAGAGGTTGCAGCACAGTAGCAAAGAGCAATAATTAATTCATGGGGGAGGGTGCATATTTACTACAGCTACAACCGCTGTCAGGGACTTCAAAATTGGCTATATTGAACTGCAATTTTTATAGTTGGGTTTTAAAGACTGCCAAGTTATGAGGGAAATCTGATCACTTTAATTGTGAGAAAATTTACACACATTTTGAAATAAATATTCCAGTTAGTTCTCATGACTTGCTCGACGTGGATATCCTACATGCTAAGTAATTCTATATTGTATGGATTTTTTAAACAAAAGTCTTATAAAATTAGAAATAAAGATATTTGCCTCTGATGGGCGCTGCTCTCTTTGCAATATAAATACCTGGCAATAGAATCACATTTGCAGGTTTCTATTGTTTCAAATCTATTTCACTTACAGGTGTGTTCAATGAGGTTAATATTCTATACATCTAGAGCAGTGTTTCTCAACTCGTATCCTCAGGACCCACTAACAGGCCTGGTTTGTGGGATATCCAAAGCACAGGTGATCTAATTAGCTGCTCAGTGATTGCAGTATTTAGTCTGCATTTCCCCAAGGTGATCTGCAAAATCTGGCCTGTAGTGGGTCCCGAGGACTGGAGTTGAGAAACCCTGATCTAGAGGATACAATGTCCTCAAATGCAATTAAAGATCAGTTCATTTGAGTCCATACAAGATAAAAACGTCATTAAAATTGATATATAAAAAATTAAAATAGAAAGCTTGTACTGATAGTCCACTTATCCGGTGATCTGCTGTTATCCACTGATCTGCAATGTCAATTTGTCAACAACTATAGACTGCAGGAAGTCGTAAATGTCGTTCTCTAACAGTGAAAATTACTTCCTTCTGTCACCAAGATCCCTTTTTCTTTCAATAGCCATATTCTTTGTCATCGATAATGCCCAGGCATTTCTCTTCTTCCAGGTATTGATAGAATTTTTCTTTAATCTCTGTTGGATCCCCTTTTAGATACAGTACGCACTATTTTCCGGCCACTGTTCTGCTTATTGTTTTCGAGGTGAAAAAAAGAGGGATCTTGACAGAAGGGAGTCATTTTAACTGGTAGAGAACGACATTTACGACTGCCTGCACTCTATAGTTGCTGACATTGACTTTTCAAATCAGCGGATAACAGCCGACCATCGGATAAGTGGACTATCAATACCAGCTTTCTATATTATTTTTTTATATTTCAATTTAAACAAATCCCACGGCCCCTTAGCAGAGCTGTGACATCGCGGAAACGCGCCATGCAGCCAACGCCAAAAATGGTAAGTCTCACTAAAAGGTGATACAAGTAGAGGTGAAGGTGACCTTAAAAACGGGGCCAGCCACTGCAAGGTTCCGAGACTGGGTAAGCACATCTCTGGTGGTCAATATAACATCATGGGGGGGGAGCCGGGGCAGTGGCAGCCTTCTGAACCCGCATAGCTGAAACAATAGGGGAGTCCAGGAAGGTCAGGGTTTTGAAAGAAGGTGCGTCAGCAAGTTGCCCAGATAAGCGAGGAGCCCCTCAACACAGGCATCCTAAAGGGTTTCCTGCAAGTGGATATTCCGGTGCCGTATCCGGATAAATTACATCTGGAGATCTGCGACTGTAGCATTCGTGGTGACCAGCGCCACCACCACAGTCTCCTGAGAATGGGAATGGACCTCAGCAACCTGGGTTGCATGGACTCCACAGCAGAGCATATCTCGTTCAGGTTGCTGTGCCACAAACCCCAAAAGTCTTCCATGACCTTTTGGAGGGCAACTGCAGTGAGTGGTGGAGCCCGGCCCAGCGTCTCTACAGCTTTGACACTCAACCCCTTCAATGGAGTCGTCAGAGGATTCTGAGTAGGCCGGGGCCCCACAACAGTGGTCCCGCATCCCTCCTTCACACCCAACGCCCGGCGAGACCCTGATATCCGGGAGATATGATCCCTCTGTCTCACCATATTTCCTTGATTTCTTTCTCATACTGGTAAGGATGGTGCACACAGGAAGGAACCAGGCTGTAGGAACGCCAAGCACAGGCCGCAAGATGGCCACCGTCTCAGCCAGTCAGAAAGAAAAGGAGTTCGAATCAGCACTCCACTCCGTTCCCGCAGCCACAGGGTGAGTCAATCGGGTTCCAGACAAACGCCCTGAGGAGATTTTGCCAATTTCAGACAATAAAAAACGATTGCAGGCACCCGATATCTGGCTGTGCAGCATAGAGCTCAGCAGGATGGCAGCCGCTCTCCTCGAGATATGGACACGCACACAAACAATCATTTTTACCTTGTGATTCACAGCTGGCATGGACAAGGAGTTTTTGCTTGTCTCTTGTTTCTGATTAAAATAAATGCATATCATCTTTGTAAAACTGAAAACAAATGGCTCAAGATGATTTGCTGCAGTTTCATATTGTGTCGAGTTTTGATATTCTTCATACTTATAATTTCTTCAATTTCTTTTGTATCCATGCTGAATATTATTGGCTTTTTTACATGACCATAAAGGTTTTGATTGTTGTCCTCAAGCCACCTAGTGGCAGCTTTGGTATCATGAGCAATGTATTTTCCTGTAAATTATACAAAGAGATGTCACTTTTATATCAGCATGAAATCTCAATAATGCCAGCAGTATATGTTTTCAGTTTAAATAAACAGAAATCCACCCTAAAGGAACATATAACTCACAACTAATGGTTCAGGGCTGGACTTGGTGGTGTTTGACCTGTGCAGTCAAACATGACACCGTGGCATTAGGGGCTCTCCAATGTCTTTGTACAGTTGGCAAGGCTGCCCAATCAGAGGGAGGCATGGAAACAACTTCACTGCTATTTTGTGGTTGTGGCAATCACAGCATGGTACGCTATGTGGAACCACTCTGTTCAATACCCTTTCATATGACCCAGTGATTAGAGATGAGGAGCTGTGGTGGTTGTGAATTTGCAATGAGCCTGGACACTTCAAGGAGAGCATTCTCTCCCTGCTGAACTCTCCCCTAAAAAGATGAAGGAAAGACTTGTTTGCAGTCAGGTTCTGTGTAAATGTCTGTCACTGTGGTGGATCAGCGTCTGCCACTGTGTGTGGGAATCCGGGTCTGTCTGTGTCTTACTTTGTGTGTGGAGGTGTCTTTGCCCTTGTTTATGAACAGTGATTTGGTTTAGTGCAAATTGATATTTGGCCAAAATATCAACAATGCAGATCAAATTCCCAGACCCTGCGATGAATTCAGCATTCACTGCAGGGTCCCCGACGTGCAGGGAATAGATCCAAAAATCCGGTGAAAACATCGCCGATACGATCCGATAATCTGCCAAAAAAATGCCGAACGCACCCGATGATCTGCCACAAACCTGCCAATGAAAGGGATGAGTTAATGAAAGGGGTAAAAAAACTGGAATAATAAACTTGAGTATTGTCTGTAACTGATAGACAATATCTTCCCATAAAATACTTTAAGCTTGTTAAAAATTAATTTTCAAAGTAAATTTGTTCAATTTTTTTTTCTTACCGTGACAATTACAGATTGTGATTCGTTAAGACGAACTAAAACAATATGGCCAAATGAATGAAACAATGTTATTTCTTGCTCCATAAATTCAGCTGTAGCTATTGTTTGACCATTGACTGGGGTGTTCTTTTCTCTGATCAAATCATAAATTATCCAGTTGTTGCATGCATGTTGCAGGCAGTGGAAGCAAACAAAATGGGATGCAGCATGATATACCCGAATGAAATAAATATGGTTAATTCATCGCAGCTGTAAAAATGGGAAAAAAGATATAGTTCATGGTTGTGGATAGAGTAGAGACATTAGAAAAGTGGAAATAGCAAAGGTTGTTAGGCTTAAAGTACTGTGAGGAACTGGAGCAAGTGCAAGTGTCAGGAACCCTGCATTTAAAGCTTCTTCCTGAAGGCAACCAGCATGTCCAATGTTGGATAATTGTTGTTAATTTATTTGACCCTGCTCATTTAACCATGAGTAACTTTTTTTATCGTGGCTGCTTTTTGGTGACACACCAGTCACTTCTGTTTTGACGTTAGTTTATACAAGCACTGGCGGATCCAGAGAGGGGACATAGGAAACATTGCCACCCACCCCCCAGCTGTAATTCCATTACAGGAGATCTGTATCTGTTTCCTTACACCCTATATGGTCAAGAGAAATCTTGTTGGAAAGGCCAGAGTCGGCCTTTCCTGCAATACCAAACTACCATGTACAATATACAAAGTAAGAAACAGAAGAAATAATATAAAAGAGAAAAATTTGTTCTTTTACAGCTTTGGTTAAAACAGGGTCTCCATGTCTGATTTTTTTTTTTTTTTTTTTTTTTTTTTTAAAACGATACCCTGTCAAATATATAACCACAAAGGTTTGGATAAGATGTGGGAAAATAACTCTTCAGAGCTCTCCGTTTCTGTCGTGTCTTTTGTTTGGGTTGTATTTCTGATGTTTTTATTTCTGTTTGTAATTTCTACCTTTTTGTCATGAATCTTTCCTTTAACAAATTCATTCATGACATGTAAAAAGTCACCAGCTCGTCTATGTAATTTATCATTTAAAACATATTTTTTTACAATAAGAAACCAGTTTTCCACTGCAGCATTTGTATCTCTACTTTTTTCTTCACTTAAAATTATTCCACTCCACAGTGGTTGCAATGTATCTCTGAAGTACAGAGGTAAACTGTGGGCAATAATTTGGATTTTCTGTTTTTCATGTTCATCAGATTCTGTTTGCTTTGCGGTGTCTGATAATATTGATTGAAACATTTTATAAAATGGTGAAGAATCTCTTATGGTGCTTTCGTTGTGTAGGTCCTCGCCGAAATGAGAATGCCAAATGGTACCGAATCGAAGAGAACGAAAAGTCACTGAACGTGCGGTGGGTTTTCGATTCTCTTTGAATAACCCTGTATGTTTTCATTACAAAGTTGTATTCTTTGTTTTTTTTATTGATCGTGTGATCAGTCGGGCATATTCCAGGCAAGTATTTGTTTCCTTCTTGACCATCAGAACGTAGAATATTCGAATAAGATGCACTTTTACTTCTGTTAAACTCTTTGCGTTTTGTAACAAAGCAAAAGAATACATAAAAAAAATCTTTGATTTGCTTCCTGGCTTGTATTTTCCTTGCTTTGATGGTCACCAACTTAATCATGTGAGCTGCGCATTAGTGTATTACAGTCATTGTGCTTTTTTGTTTTCCACTGCAGATGTGAAAGCAACACTTGATATATTGAACGACTGTTGTTTGATTGAAAGCCTGCATTACTGCATGTATTAGTGCACAGCTGAAGTCCACCTCTCTTTTTTTGTGGGTTTAAACTTTTGTTGGTTACAGAGATACTCTAAGCAACATGACCACCTAAGCTTTTTTAGGTGGTCATGATGCCCTGTCTGTCCCCCTCCCTCCGCTCAGCCGATCGGCTGAACCAGCTGAAAACAGCTGAGAGACGTGGAGGACTTTACTCCGCCCTCCCAGCTGTCAGTCAGCAGAGCCGGATTCATATTTCCCGCTTCTGCCGACTATTGCAGAGTAGGAGATGTCATCGCGCTTTCAGCGCAATGACGTCTCCAACTCGCCGCAGTAGCTGGTGACAGCGTCTGAGGATTAGTGTCGCTCGCATCCTCTTGCACGCAACACTAATCCAAGAAGATAGAGCCAGGAGGAAGCCTGCTGATTGGCTGGCTTATGTGAGAGGCGCGCATGCACGCTTCTCACGTAAACCTTAGCCAAGTGAAAGTTAGAAGGATGGGAGCGGAAGAGGAGGGAGGTGACTGTGTATATGTGTATATCTCATTGGAAACAAGTGGATTTTAGGGTAAGTATTACTTTAAAAAAAATAAATCCCTACCTATTTATTGAGGGAATAGGTATAGTTTAATGTTAAAAAAGGGGGGGGTTGATTAGAGCATTCCTTTTAACTTAAAAAAATCTCTCCACACACAATTTCAACATTCAATGATCCAATGACAACATTTCTGGAACGATATGACTCCTTGGTGAATGAATCTGCAAACATAAAGCATAATACCATATGCGGTGATCGGTTCCTTTTGGTTTTGCTACCACAGACCCTGTTGCATCTAAATGCAGATTTGAGTGACCTAAATACTGGATATCTTTCAAAATGTAGAGTTGTGCATCCGAGTACACATGAACCACAAAAGGACTCATACGAATATATTGAATCGATGCATGTCAGCTAAGAAAATTGTTTTTTTCTTGTCCTGTTTTTTTTTTTTAATGTCCAGACACTCCAAAATAAATATTCTTGTTTAATCGGTTTGCTAGATTATTTTCACTTGAAATTTTTTGCAAAACATGCAATGTTTTCACGGTATTGTGGTTGCCAGCTATGAGTTGCTCAGGGTCAGCTTTAGACAGGGACTTCATGCACAAGTAAGTGGGGCTTAATTGTCCTAGTTGTAACTTTAGGTTATCCTTCTCTTCCCATCTTGTATATCTTGTAAACGACTGGTTTGCTGAATGTCTTATTGAACCAGTGACATGTACATTAATTTTAATTTTGTTTCTTTCTTCCGTGGTTTTCATTCCAGTACAAAGGTATATTTTGTGCATCCACTAACCCCTTTACCACGCCAGAAGGCTCTATTTTTTTTTTCCCGTGATGCACGGCACCTGACTCTGTTATTGAAAACAATAACACAGTATTTATGTCATTGAACTTTTTATATATTATGTCACACCAGCTACTCTTCAGTAAACGATGGCCTTTCCTTCGATCGGGTCTTAGCTTTTTTTATTCCTCTTTGCTTAATGTCAATGTTAAAATGTGATGGAATATCCTTCTCAAATTGGATGCTATTTAATCCTTTTTCGGTGATCATCATTTTTTTGCAGAGTTCTTTCTTTAAACATTTGAAAAGGAGGTGCTTCAGTGTCGTCTCTAGTTTCTTTATAGTTAATAGAGTGAATTTCCTTATCCTTCATTTTCATATTTTCTAGCTGGTATAATGTATGATACATCACATTCCAACCTGCTTGCAAGTGCCTCATCTGAAATATTTGTTTGAATAACAGGGTGCAACTTTTTAGATTTTAGTGATGGAAAGAGTTATTGTCTAAATTTACTTTTAGCTGTTAATTTAGTTTTATCTATGTGTATTTGCTTTAGGCAGATGGAGCAAAACCATGGAGAAATTGGTTTGATATCCAGAATGCTTTTATATCCAACACATGTTGGATGAAACCAGTCTTTGCACAGGTTGCATTGGGCATATGGCTCATTAGGATAATTTCTCTCCTTACATATACAATATGTCTTCTCATCATCCGAAGCATCAATGTTAGGAGCCAGGGATAGTTCCATGTTTCTTATGGCATCAAATGGGATAACCTTTTGATCCTTACCAAGTGGTACAATCTCTAACTGATTTTTCAAAAATGCTAAAGTTTTTGACATAATTTTCCTCCTGTCTTCTCTCCAAATATGATAAAGCGCCAGTCTTGATGATAGTTTATGTCCTAAAGCACATGCAATTTTACCTCAAATAGAATCAGGTTTACGATAACCCTCATTTAAGAATGAGATTTTTCAGAAAAAAGTCTTAAGTTTGAATTCAGTATCTTCATCTGCGACCAATTTCCAGGACATTGCAATTAAAAATTATAGCTCCCAAAAAAATAATCAAAAAAGGTTTTGTCAATTGAAAAGATGAAAATCTATATATTCTTGATAAAGTTTTATCAGAAGACAAGGTTTAAGATGTTCTTACCTATCTATTTCTTTGGCAGTGTATCACAAACTATATGGATTTTCTAGAATTTATTTCTGGGAGGTCACAGTTTACCCAGAAAGATCTGTAGGATAGAGTTCAAGGAGCTGCAGTTGGGGGTCTGATTGCTGCTTCAGAAAAAAACTACACTCTAGTGATGGGGAGTTCATGAACAAATCATTCCTAAGAACCTGCTCTTCACTGTGAACTGGATGAATTGATTCATCCAATTGCACTGAATCCTTTGAAACAATCCACGAAGTAAACACACAGCAAAGAGGAGCATTGGAAATGTAATCTTTTTCTGTGGGATATCAGAAGCTGATGGCTTGGCTCCACACTGACCTGAATCTACAAAGGAGTCACTGAATCCAGTCCCTGATTCAGAATTGGTTAGAGCAATTTCTAACCACAGCATCAGTAAAACGATAAGCAGGGCTATTCAGACTCATGGGAATTGGCAGAAGATAACAATCTAGACCAAATAGACGATTTGGAAATTGAGCTAAATGGGAGAATTGTTCTGGTTTGGCTATTTTGGCCTAGAATATTCACTTCTCCAGTCATTTTCCTGAGTTTCATTTTTCATTAAATAGACCTGTAAGAATTTGAGAATACATTGCCTCATAGAACTGTTTGCAGCAATTCTTGAGTCAATATAGCAGCTCCAGGACCGTCTTTAATATTGACTTGGCCCTGGGCAAATATTTTCTGGGCCCCCCTTGGAATTATACTCTCCACCCCAACATCCTGAAAAAAATAATCTATTTTATTTTTTTACAATTGTGCATCCTACACCTACTGTAAAAACACATTATACACGTACTATTGTATATACTTTCTTTGTACACCTAAACATCCTATATACACATTATATATACTGTATATGCACTAAATCTATATATCACATACACATAATATATACATCATATGCCATTTTGCTTAATCATGTTTGGCTCAGGCTAGATTATGTTTTTTTCTGACAGAGACCAGTCTAATTAATAGAAAACTACTCAGTTTGGGTTGAGCCAAGTTGATTTTCATAGAATCAGCAGCTACTTATTCATTTTTTTCTCATTGCAATGAATGGAGCGGGGGTGCCAGGTTTGATGCCAGTTTGCTTAATCAATAATGTTTGGCTCAGGCTAGATTGTTTTTTCTGACAGAGACCAGTCTAATTAATAGAAAACTACTCCTTTTAAAAATGACAGTATACTTGCCACACACAACAATGCAAGGCGTCACAGGTAGGCTTTCTAACTACATCATTTGCGAGGCAGGTCTCTTCTACGTAATGAAGGAGGGAACTCTTCTTTCTCATCGAAATAGGAGAGAATTAGAAGAATCATGTCTTTCACATCCTCTGAGCAGCCATTTCTCTGTCCTCTCATAACTTCTAGTTTTCTGACAGCCTGTAAGACACGTCTGGTCTTGATTGTGCACACGTTCCTCATGAAGTTCAGCCTCTGTCCTTTTCTGTCGATGATATTCAGGATTGTCTCTTTAAGTGGTATCCCTGTGAGCTCTTTAAAGTGGACATCCATTCCACTTTCCTGAAACAAAAATAGCCACTCATCAGTAAGGATTTTCATGTCTGTTCCTTTTGTTGATCTCTTTCCATTGACTGTAGTATGTAGACTTCACAAGAAATTTCACTTCCTCTTCATTCCAGTCAATGGTTTGTGACAGGCTTTTAATCGTCTCTTGTTTCAACTGCTGACTTGTTTCAGTGAGGGACATAAATTTCACTTCCCGATTAATGCAGCCGTATGTGTCTTGAACTACAGCTCTTTTTTCAGGTGGGACTTCCTCAGTGTCGCATTCATCTGTCTCAAGACGCTTCTGTATTTTTGGTGTGTTGGTCCTTCTTGTATTTTCAACTCTGATTTGAAATTGTTTGACCAAGGAGTAGTATCCAGGACCAATTACACTCTCTTCAATAACATCTTGCAATGACTTTGGATATTTGGCAACCATCCTTTTGGCGACTTCCGTTAAAATTCCTTTTACTTGGAAGAGAACAAACATTCGTCATTGCCGCAACAACAATCCTCACCATTTCCCTGCGCATGCGAGGACTTGGCCTTTTCTTTCTCAAGTGTCTGCAGTAATTCCTCAGTAAATTTATTCCATGGGATGTCAAAGCTTTCCACCCAGTTCACAGCAGGAGGAGAGGAGGTGCTGGGAGATGAGCTTGAAGAAATTTGAGACACAAAAAATCCTGGAGATGTACATTGTGAATTCTTTAGTGTTTCGGAACTTTGTGCTGTAACAAAGTCATATGTATGTACTTAGTTAAAACAGGTAACGTTCAACCAAAATTAAAATTATAAACCCCATTTACTGCCCTCCTGTCATTCCAAACTGGGCACTCTTTTTAATGACAAGATCGTAAGTAAATTACAGACATTTTTTACAGGTGAATTGTCACAGTCACAATAATTTTTTTGCCTCGCTGTTGAAATAAAAAAATAAATGGAAAATAAATTACAAAAGTAACAAATTTGTCTTTATTTATCTGACCCTTAAGTTTTTTGTAACTCCAACAAATACATGGATTTATTTGTCTCCTTTTAGAGCAGAAATAAATTTCCTGGCTTGAATGGGCCTCAGTACAGCAGCCAGATCTGATTCCTCGAGATATCTGAAATCTTCTGGGGTCTCCACTCCAAGTGATTTTAAGGTGTCCTCGAGACATTTTAGTACGGAGTGGGAGATTAGGTAATAAAGCAGCAATGGCACTGCTGATGCTTGAAGTGCTCAGCTCTGAATCACTCAGCTCTGAATCACTCAGCTCTGAAATGAAAATAATTAACAAACAATCCAAATGTATGAGAAAATACAGATCCGCAATCATATTCAGTATGACATCACGCTGTGCATTAATGGAATGACCTGTTTTTCATTCATCATATATGATGTTAAAGGGTAGAAATCTGCCAGGTCATTGATTTCCACACACTGCATTATTTCAGTCTGATTTGTCAATTCATGCAAATGATACTTAGGAATGAACTCTGCTCCAAATGTTCTCAGCAGAAAATGAACAACTTCATCCTTTATGAGAATAAGTGAAAGTTCTCAACTCTATTGAGTCCATATTATTTGTCACAAGGAACTGACCTTTTTTGTATAATGTACCCCTGTACATTACTTCTGCAGAGACTTTGGTATTGTTTTCTGTAAAACAAAAATGATTCACTTCATCTCTAACAGAATCCCCATACAGCTCTGGATAAAACGCAGTGCCTTTTTTCACTTGTAAAGTTAGATCGCACATGGACCACTCTGACAGATTAGCCTGGAACATTTGATGCCTTTCAGAAAGAGTAAAGCACAGGTTTTTGAAATTCTTCAAGTTCCTAGCACAGGGCCCAAAATTTCAAGTCCCAAGCTACTAACCAGACCTTAAGAGTTACTCGCCACCAGTTGCTCCACCTAATCCCTGCCCAGCCCTTAATTCTGCCCCTAAACACACACACTTAAATTATCTTATGAAATTACACTGTTAAAAGGTTTTCCACTCGCCAAATGCGAGTGGAAATTTTGAGTCCTGTCCTAGCACATATTTTAAAGTAACTGTGCTTACTCTCGAAAGCGCATAGTCCACAATCTAATTAAAGGGCCAAACGTTGAAATCAGTGCAGGGTAGTGTCGCAAGTAGTGAGGCTAAAATTTAAGCATATGTTCTGGAAAGAGCGAGAATCTACATGCAAGATATTCCTGGATAAGAACTTCAAGGTGTGTAACCTGTGGTAATGAAATTTTCTGAGCACAAATCATCTCAACAATGTCTTTCAGCTGAAGGGTCAACTGCCAAACATCATCCAGTGGCTCTTTCATCTTGTCACTTATGATCACAGGAAGAAGTCTTAGAAAATTCCAGTTTTGACTAGCCTGACCAGAAAGCTTTACTCCATTGGAGCTCACTGCACATGGCTTACTCATTGCATCATATGCACTGTATTTAAATTGCTTTATGCGTCTATTCAGAATTGAATAGGTGAACCACTTTTTCTGCTTGCTGAAGTACTTCAGGTAAAGGGCTAAATCATAGGAAAGAATACCCTCAAAAATGTCATGCCCTAAACAAGGTGGTAGGCCAGGTGTGCAAACATTAAAGTAATTCAAGGAATTAAAAATTGACTTAAATGTTATACCTTCAATGCTTTGTTGTCCTCCAGAATGTAAAATGTCTACTGCAGAATTATATGTTGCAGGAGTACGCTCAGGTCCACATGCATTTGGATCCTTTTGAAAATCACTTCGTGTTATCCTGCAGAAATATTCAGAAAAACTAAATTTTCTGTGAATCCACCAATACTGTGAGACCCCAAATTGTCACCAGCAATGCACAAAACAGTTCCTTTAACATTTTCCTGTGCCACGGTTATTCCATTACCTGCTAAGTCCTTCAGGTCTGCAATTAGCCTTGAGAATACTTTGTCATGTCCAAAGTGTTTGAAATCTTTTTCTCAACACATTACAAGTGAAATGGGTTCTGTATGTGATCTTATATGAGGTGGTAAAATAGCCAGAGAAAGATGCACAGCTAGTACTTTGTGCTTTTTGCTGAACCTAACTGGTTCACCACCTCAAAAGAATCTTGATAATGAGTTTGAGACATGATGGGTTTTGAGAGAATAACTCATTGTTTTGGTATACTTGACCATCACTGACCTCACAAAGCACATCTGCACACGGTAAGCATGCATCCTGTGCGGCACAATTCTGCCATAAGTCACTCTCAAATAAACATCTCAAAGTGTCTTTCAATGGAACATAGTAGGAAAACCTCTGTGACCTTGTTTCATCTCTTCCTAAGTACAACTTTACAGGTTCTGTGTATTGAACATCTTTTTAAAAGCCTTTGTTCTTGAAGAATTGGTTCTTAGTGGTCCTTCATGACTAATGCTGAATAGGTCAGATTCCTTCACTACATCACATATTCTACTAATATCCTCATCTGTTATCTTTAAATCACATTTCAGGAATGCACTCAGCTTATTCAAAGTATATGTTCGTCCCAGTTCATGTATGCTCTGTATCTCTTCAACAATATTTTGTATAGTTGATGCTGGCAGAAACAACTGCCCACGTAATTTCAAGTAGAAAAGGCAAATATTTCTGAGAAACATATCACTGAAATTTTGTGAAAGGTGAACGTCACCTTCATCAGTATCACTAAATCGCTCTGTAGGGCCTGTAACTAAAGGTTCAGTTTCAGAAGACTGAGAAACTGTCTCCTTATAAACCTCACTTATACTGTACACTGTCTGTGCTTCCTGGACATGTGCGAAGTAAACGTTGACTGTACAGTGAATGTATGGTTGAATCCTGTCACTGGACATGTCAGAACACGTCATTCGGCAATATGTTCCTTTAAGTGAGCCATTTAGTGCTTTAACATCGCGACCATGAGAGATGGCACATAGAAATATTACATGTAAACACCGCAAGGGAATTTGTAGAAGCAACATGTGCATCTGTATTATGTTTACGATAAAAAATAGCCTAAAATGCTCCATATGAACGACACGTTGCGTGGCAACCTGTAGCAGCGCACTTGAACAGACATTGTGGTTCATTACGGTAAAGTTTGACATGTAAAACCTTTTCCCCTGAGGGTTTGCACTGATGTTCCACAGAAATGACAGCTAAACATTTCAAACTACACAAACACTTCACTACTGCTTCAAAAACCTCAATGCTGTTTCATATCCTGGACTGGACTTTACGGAGCTTGCAAGTCTGACTACATGCATTGACACTCACCCCCCCCCCCCGTGCTTGCAATCTGGTGCCTGCAACTCCCCCCCCCCCCACATGCGGTCCACTGCCCGAAGATTAACTCCCTCCTCCAATGTGATCCTGGACCCCAAGAATAAATTCCCTATCTGCCCCTTTGTGATCCTATGCCACCAGAAGAGATCCCTCCCACCCTGCAGTCATGTTGCCCCAGATTAACTCACACCTTGCAATCACATTAACTCTCTCCCTCCCACCCTGCAATCATCCTCACACCAAGCAATTTGCCTACCACATATACATTCTTAATAAGTGTGAAAGTTTTAAAAAAACATTTGTTTTGTATTTTAGGAGGTAAATATCACGGCTTTAGCTAGTTTTCCCAGGATGCAGGTGCATACAATTAAGCCCGTTAACCAAAATCTCAGTAGGGAAAATTAAAAAATTCCAAATAGTACTGCATACACCAACAAGATATTATACTTGTTACTTCTTGATTTATATCCTCCCTGAACTCTATACCACAGCTCAGGTTCCTTTCCGCTCACTTCTCCGCTCGCAAGGACCAAGTGATTATAAAATGGATTCAAGCACGTGAGAGGAAATCTTACACACAGCCAGGAGCAATGAATGCAAATCCAGCCACAGCACTCTCTGTGGTGGGAGGCTACATTGCACAAAGCATTTTTAATTTTAAACTGAACCATAATTTGCAGACTTACAGCAAATTTGTAAAGCAAGTTGATCTGGAGCCTCAGTGCAGACTTGCTGCAATTGTGCAACAAACCTTTGAGCTTGGCAAGTCTACAACAGCTCAGCAAGTCATTTTCAAATTTGTAGCTTAATTGTTTGCTATCTGGGATCACAGCTGTTAACTGCAAAACAATATTTAAATTCTCAAAGTTACAAAGGTCAAGCTGGACATTTATAATTTTCCTTATATAGCTTATATGACATCCTTATATTTTATCACACATATAATATTTATGTCCTGTTACCTGTATTATGGTATTTATGGGTATACCAAGGGGTAAAATATATGTGTGTATGTATATGTGTGTATATATATATATATATATATATAATGATAAAATGTTTTATTTTTATGGTAAATAATACAGTGTATTGTTTATTTTTCTGAAATTAACCATATTTTTATGTTTTTAACTGTTAAATTTAAGGTCTTACATGGTAAAACTACAGGTTTTTCACTGTAAATTATACGGTTATTACATATTTTGTGACATACGGTTTTATACTGTAGCATGTCTACGTTATTTTTACTGCTAATTTTACGGACATTTTTGACAGTGTAGCAATCAGTTCCTCAGCTGAACCAGTGCAACCTCTCTACCTGGATAATTGTTGAACTCAAAGGCTCTAAAGTGGTCACGATACCAAGCAAACAAACGAACAATAAAACTCGGCTCATCTCCCTTTATGCACATTTGTAAAATTTCGGCAAATTCGGCCATTCCATCAGTTGAATCATATGCAACCACATTCCATTGCTGTAGTTAATTCCTCTAGTGTTGACACTTTTTGCAAGATTAACTTGACTGGTATCTGGATACTTCTGCCTGAGAGCCAACACAACTTATTTATTCAAAACATTAACCTGCACTACAGAGACATTTCTAACTGCCAAATTTGATGTATTGAGACTAGATGAATAAATATGGTAACTGATGAATTGCTGGTGTTTGGCTGCCAGCGTGAGTGCAATATTCCTGAAATTATTTGTGTGACGAGCAACTTGTTTAAATAAAGCTATGTTTAGCTTCAAATCACATGGTGCAAAGCCCTACAAGTGGCCCAAAACACCTAATCAGGTGTGGGTAGTGTTCAAGATAATGGTGTTTGGGCAAAAGCTTTACATCGGAGTTAAGCTTGAGTAGTCTGTCTGTGTTCAGACACTTTGACATAAAGAATAGGCAATTGTCTCATCAGTGCGAAGAGGTGCCACAGGTAATTCCACAATTTCCTTCAGGTCTAATATCACTTGCCAAAAAACTCCTCTGGTAACAAGTCTCCTACTAGAAACGGAAACAATCGTATTAAATTCCAATTCTCGTGGGCGTTACCACCTATAGTCTTCGTAAATGAATAGCTGTGAAGTGAGAAGGTTTTTTTTCTCTCACTCCACTTGTAAGGAAATTTGAGGATTTGCTCGTTAAGACATTCAAGACCGAACTGAAGTACTTTTTGGAGATGGACAACCCTGAAAAATAGTGCCAGTTCATAAGGGACAATACTCTCAAATTATGGACTATATCTGGGAGATAACCTGTGTTAACATGAAAATGGTGGTTTTCTGTCAAAACACACTCTTTTCATGCCAAAGCAATTACTGTCCGTTTCCTGTGCAGACTTTACATGTGCTTCATGTAGTTCTTTTGTTTGAAACAAAAAAAATCACCTGACTGAATATCCTTAGTTTGAATATCTTCTTAATAGTAGTTGACAATCGACAAAAATACTGCCCAGAACAGCTCTCTAAAAAAACAGCCAATCCGTTGGCTCCCAAATTATCAGCTACAACACTATGGACTGCTCCTTTGACAAACTTCCCAAGATTTGAGATGAACACGCCATGCTCTTCTAAAGTGCAAAGGTCATGTAAAAGTGGTTCTAATACTTTTCCATATCCATATACCTTCATATCACTCTTGCACAAAACTTAAATAAATTGAAGAGCGTGTCGAATAAGAGCCTGGTGGCATTTTATTCAGAATCCAGTATAAACTACTTTTTCCGTGATGTTCCCAAGGAATTACATACCTCGAAATCATCAATGTATAGTAAAATAAATACCTGAATCAAATCACCTGACAAAGTGTCCTTAAAGTAGACAGTCTCTTACGGAGCAAAACTGCTAGTTATCTTGATGGTCTGTATTACTTTCCTGTGTTCTGTAGCTACTGCTAACACTGTTCAACACTGTGAGGAAAAAGATGGGCCCTCTAGGCACGTCAAGCAAGGGGTCCACGTCTGGATTACCTTGTATACTTGTAGTGAGGAGAAAAAGGGGTTTGTGAGGGTCCTGAGAACGAGCAATGACACTAGTAGCCTGCCCTACGGTGGGGCCCACTCAGGTCTCACAAGGTTTTAGCTCAATAGTGCCACTATAGGGACAACAGCTCCATATGCAAATCAGCCTGCAATCACCCAGAAATCGTGTCCAGTACCGAATGCCAAAGAAGTAATCCCTGCACGAGAGGTGCAGCAACCCCAGATGATCGTTTCGGCTTCGTTAGGCCATTGTTATAGCTGACACCCCTCTAGGCACCCCGGCCGGGATGGGAGTATAAAGCAAGGTCTGACTTCCATGAAGTCAGATCGCTGCGGGACTACGGAGGTGAGTATAGCCCAGGAGAGCCTGCTTAGCGGAAGATGTGTGGAGAACATCCTCTGCATAGCGGGAGAATCCCATGACATTCCCCACACGTCTTCCGCAGTGAAGGGTTTAATAAACAAATTTAATTTATGCTTGTTTTTACAGTAACAAGAAGTCAAGATACAGCTACTACTCGGTCACCAAAAAATTTAAATTGTCATATTTTACTCGCCGTCAAATTGTTCCACACATGGAAGAGTGTATTTCTTCTGCTGAACTCACAAATATTCCTCAGAATATCTTAACTAAACAGTTTTGCATCCCCACTAACTTTCATGATAATTTTTATACTATGCAAGTTAATAGGGTCCCAAAATTGTTTGGTTACAATTACTCTTGAAAATAGATTTTGTGTTCAGGAGAAAAGGTTGAGTAAAATACTTTTTTTTTTTAATGAACTAACCTTTAAATAACAACATAGGTGCATTTTTAAAGAAAATTTGGTTGATTGCGAGATGATATTGGGCTAATACATGTGTGGTCATTAGGGTATTCAAGGCCCAGGCATTTTAGACTGAGCAGCCTTTTTTTTTTTTTTTGTCTCGCAGTGCTCAGCCATACTTTTGGGCAGCATATTTACACAAACTGTACCCCATATTAGCAACATGTGTGAAATTAATATAATTGCTGTCATTTTAAATGGATATGTTTTTCTCTCCCCATCTCCTGTTCCTCTCAGCAGAGGAGCCTGGGAAGTTCCTAGACCTTTCCCCATCTCTGCTTTTCAGCAATTTGGGATATAAGGAGATTAACTGGGAAGATGGGAGAGGAAAAGAGACTTGTCCTCTGATTTTCTCATCAAACTTCAATTTGCCTCTCCCCAGGCTCCCCTGTGCATCTCCCGATCTTCTTTTCCCAGGCCCCCCTGATCTTCTCTCCATCTTTGCCATCATGGACTAGTGAGATATGGACAGTAGCAGAGGAGATGGGGTTAGTTGAGAAGCAAAGGGCCTTGTCCCCTGATTACCCAGGTCTCTCTTCTTTCTCCTTTGTAAAAGGAGCAACGGTCATGGGGAGAGAAGCAGGGTGGCGCAGGAGAAAAGATTGGGACTGGAGCAAAGAAAATGTTTCTCAGCCCCATTAAAAAGCATCAGGGGTCGTGTGGTGAGGAGCAGAGAAGATGAGAAAAGGCAGCGGCCTAAAGAGTACTCTGAGGCAGTTGCTTTTTCCCTCTTCCATGCTCCATTCATACTGGAGAGTTAAGCTCCCTTTCTCTGGGGAGAGGAGCTCTTTCCAAGCTCCCTGCTTTTTTCCCCATTTTCTCCTGATCTCAGCTTCTTCAGCTCTCTCCAGTAAAAGAGGGACAAGCTGCTGACTAGGAAAGTAATTCCTTTTTTTTTACCTAATCAGGAGTGCAGCCTTCACTAGTTCTTACAATGTTCTTGGATTCCACATTGAAGCAGGATGCTGGAGTCATGACCTCCAGCCAGAGGCCTTTTCAGTTCCTCAGCAGCTGCTACATTGCAGCCGTTGCTTTCTGTTATGAAGCAAAAAGTGCATGGAGGAGCACAGGGTTTGGTTAGAGGAGATTACTTTGCGCTCAGGCTGGCAAACAAATCCCTCTCCGTTTTTATTATTAATTTGTGTAATACTAAGCATTTAAAGTTATCTAATGGACTAAACGAAAAATTTATAGTGCATTGATGATGTTGAGATTAGTGTAATATAATATCCTCAGTAATAATAGCGCATTTACATACATTGACAACGGTCAAATTTTAGAGGTGAGTTCAAATGTAACTTGCCTTGCAATCTGGTTATGATGCAGGTCACTCCACTGTAAGCCGGCAAGGCGAACTCTGTTTCTTCTGCTCCTTTTTTGCAGCTTAATTAACATAGAAAAGAGAATGGTGTGAATCTGGCGCTCTTCTTAATGTATGGAGTTTATTAGGACGTACTCAATATAAGTCGGTACTGCAAACCAGAACATGTATGCTCACAACCTCAGAAATACAATGCCAAAAGAAAAACAATTCCAGGCGCACCTTAATTGATATAACACTCAGGGTTATTCAGAGAGAGCTGAAAACCAGGAGAATGACTGGAGAAGTCAAAATAGCCATACCAGAAAAATTCTCCCATTTATCGCACTTTCCAAATGGGTTATTTGGTCAAGATTGTTCTCTTCTCCTGGTTTTCACCTTTCTCTGAATAACGCTGCTAGTTTTTTTACTATAACCTCTGTGACTGTATATCAAACTTTAGAATATTAACCACACCTCACTACACCTGTTCTGTCACCATGAATGGCTTGTATTTAATTTCATTATGCAATGCTTTCATTCTAGTTTAAATTGTCATTGTAATACAAAATAAAAATGAAACTGTTAAAAGGCTTCAGTAATTCACACTCCTCAATCCATTTAAGTGTTTTTCATTTTTCCAAAAGAAACCCTCATGAAAGAATTATTTTGATTCATGTGACATGTTCTCAACTTTTCTAAATAAGTTATACCCAGCGTCTTCCAGAACTCACACAATGCTTATAATTGAAGTTAATTATAGAGGATTGTCGCTTGAGGAATCTCAGTCTCAGTGGGGAAATGTCACTACAACAGTAATACACAAGAACTCTTGGCTAAAAAAAGAAACTGAATGTAGTATTCAAATCTAATGTTAATTTTATACTGTGTCCTTATTAGGTAAGCATACAACAGTCTTCTTTTTATACACCTGTAGTCCACAACATTTGTTTTAATGAATTTGCAGTACGTCTTCAATTGTATCATTTATAGAAGAAAAAGCAAAGAACCGATTGTTAAGCGCCTATTATTCTATTACGGTGGCAAGTTGAGATTGACAGCTAAGCCAATTTCACAGGATGACCTAGTAGATCAATAACAATCACTTGTCCCAAATGCTCTAACAATACTCTTTGTGACTCATTTTTAAATAGTTCAAAGATCTCAGTCGTTAACTATTTGTGGTGCCGCAATGTGCGTCATACATTTTGTTTACACGGAAAACATTAAATTATCAAGTTTGAATTTTCAACACCTAGAAAGGGCTGGAATGATAGTTGCCTTGGTGCGATCTGTGGTAAGCTTGGGGTTTTGTAGTGGGTTTTTACAGTTTTATGTGATTTTGCAAGATCACTTAATGCCCGTTGTAGCAGATTAGATCTGTATTTCTATATATATATAAGGGTCTGCCTGTGTATATGTGTCTAGATGCCTGTTTATACATATCTCCTCCATCTAGAGTCATATTCATATTTGTGTCTGACCATTTGGGGAGTGTGTCTGTGTCCACAGCTGTTGTGAGTGGGTGCTAAAATGTAATTAAAATGGTTAGCTTTCTCCCCTGGGGGGATGATATCACACGTGACTGTAAAATGGAATGTCTTTGTGAACTGACATGTCGTGTAGCCTGTTAGTTGCACCTTGGGAGCCAGCCCGGCACCAAGATTTAGGCCCTATCTTCAAAGACAGGAAGCACATCCTTGATCCCTAAGGGGGGTCTGGGGGAAGATGGACACCTTTTGGGCAATTAAAGATTAACGACGAAGCGTACTGAGCATGCTCAGGAGAGGGGAACGCTGGGATATGTAGTGCAGGAGGCTGGGCCATTTGTGGGTGGGTTGGAAGGACCAGGAAGTGTATAAATTCTGAAAACTGGCCATGTGCTGGTTACAGATCACGCGGGGTACATTCAAATGATGATGATCGGTCCATGTTTCTATCGCCAGGCCCTGGGAGTCGCCGATGCTAGCTTACTGATTAGCTTGTTGTAAGTAACGCTCTGTGCTTCATCCCTTTCTTTTATTTGCTGTGTAGTGTGTAATTAATTGATTTATTCTAGCTATAATTTTTCCTGTAACAATGCACTGTGATTTTTCTATGTCATAAATAAATAACACGTATTTAAGATCTGCTTCTGGCTGATAAGATCCACGCTAAGAGATTGGAGTAATTGCTGATTTATTTTTTTTTAAGCTCGGGTAGATACAAAAGTGTGCCTTGCGGTTGCTGGGGGTACGGCAGGGATAGGGACAGTGCGGTTGCTTAGCCCTGCGTATCTCACTGCGATGTGCATAGTGTCCATGAGGACTGGTGGCAGCGTAACTAATAGAATAGGGAAGTGAACCCAGGGATTGTGGGAGACATAGTCATTACCCGCTTCAAGAGAAGACTTGTACTGCGTTGCAATCCTGGGATCATTGTATCGCGCTCTGCGTCCCTGTTGCGTGAGAGAAGTGTGCAGAGACAGTGGGTGGCTTAACCCGGCGTCTTTCGCAGCAGCGCGCGTAGTGGTCGTGACACCCGTCTCTAAGAGTCAATATTCTTTGCAGAACTCCATCTTGACGCCCATAACAGCGAGCTACATTGAAATAGCTTGTGTTTACTATTTTGAGCAATTAATGTACAGTAGGCTGCTTCTAATTCGGAGCTGCAAGGTTCGAATATAAACTGCAGCTGTTATACACATCGGCAAGATTGGAATATGGAACATTATCAGGGTTATTCCGAGAGCGTGAAAAGCAGGAGAATGACTGAAGAATGAAAAATTCTAGGTCAAAATAGCCGATTTGGAAAGTGAGATGAAAGGGAGAAGTTTTCTGGTTTGGCTATTTTGACCTATAATTTTTCATTCTCCAGTCATTCTCCAGTCATTCTCCTGCTTTTCACACTCTGAATAACTCTGTATTTGTTTGGTGTTTTGCCCAAGGATGCTTCCTGGTGATGTGCTCCGACCATGTGTTAGAATTTTGTACAAGTGTTTTTCCTTTAACCAATGAGACGAGGCTGCTTGACATTTAAATTACAATACTATTTGTAGAATACATCTGCGCTCTCCCCTGTAATTCCATGCGAAACAACACAGAGGTTTTGGTTTACTTGAATTGCCAGTAAAGTGTGAGCTCACCTACCACGTCATGGCACCTCTAGTCAGGTGAGTCCTGAAACCAAGAGCTGCTTTCTAAGCAAACCACATATGCTCATGCTGCTTTTCAGTCGTGAGAGAGACTGGTGGATTTTTATTTATATCCTCATATTAATTGCAATTTGAAAGTCACAGATGTGGAAATGAAACTTTTTTAAAATTCTTTATTTTTGAGTTTTGCTTGGGTAACCTATGACAAAAGCAAGCGAGAATGGCCTCGCAGGGCCAAATCATGTCATCCAAACGACAGTTACAAATAAGATCAAAAGACCTCTTATTACGGCAAGAAAAGCATCAGGCATCAAACATGGAAGTCAACGGTTGTAAAAAATAAGTCGTCCAGGGTCCTCAAATGGGGGTTTTATCCTAAAGTCCTCAAAAGGTCAATTATAGCACCAAAAATAATGGGGACCCACAGGCTCAACGTACTTCAGCTGACGTGATAAGGCATACGGTTGAACAAGTAGTCGCACAAATAACTAGAGAACCAGCATAAGTACTGCATAATACCAGAACATAAAAATAACAGAAAGTCAGCTAAAGGATTCTAATTTATAACACAAAAAAAAGGTAGGGGGTAGGGGGAGAAATTAGGAGAGGGGCATTGAAAAAAGACACAGAAGGTAATGGCAAAGGCTCGAAACGTGCCGTCCTTGGCATATTCCCATAGGTCCAAAGGACCATGGGGGTGCCAAGGGGAACAATTGGCACTAGGCCCGGGCACTCGGGAGGCCAAGACGGACACAAGGCCGCTATGGCGGTCCTCGAGACAACCCAGTAAGCTAAACGGAGGAGGAAGAAAAAGAGAGATGAGCGACAGAAAAAGAAGAAAAAATGCAAAAGGACAAGGAGAGGGGCAGTATTAAAAGCCATCAAACAGAGTTAGCAGGGACCGGAAATAAAAGAGCACAGACCAGACATCTAGCCGGGATCGGAGGTAGGCGAACAGGAGCCCTTAGGGTGGCCAGCGGCAGAGATACCTAGGAATTGAAGAAGTGGCCAGGCCTCCTCCGGGGTAGTGACCTGGTGACAGATATTCCCATTAAGAACGCATAAAGACCCTGCCGCCCCCCCCCCCTCCATCGGTACCTAACCCCTGAGCTCCTCAAAACGGCGGTAACCTCCCGAAAACATCTCCGGCCCAAAAGTGTCACAAATGGTAAGTCATTAAACAACGACACGGTGGAGCCTTCAAAGAAAAGTGTGGCTCTTGCAACAGGAGTCGACATCAGGCACCTCTTGGTAGCCACATCTCCAGCTATGGCGATCACATCCCTAGGGGCATCAACCGTTGCGGCCTTGCGTATGCGCATAACTGTGTTGAAGACCGCCGGTGTTCCCGCGTCGGATTCCAAGACCTGGGCCGCCAGTTTATTAGTATTAGCCAGCAGGGCGTCCGCAGGGACTTACTCTGGGATCCCCGGATCCAAACATTTTGGCGTTGGTGACGAGTCTCAAGAGCCTTGACAGCGCCGGATAGGACATCATCTCGGGCTTGTAGTGACTCCAGTTGGGTCGTCAGCAGGTCTGCGCCATTACAGTGGTCTCCACCTTTGCTTCAACATCAGCGACTCAACCAGCCAGTGACCGACTCAACACCAGCCTTCAGGGAGTCGAAATCCGAGCGCCAAAGAGCATGCATCTCCTCAAACATGCATTGGATGGAGGGTAGTAGATCACATCTCCTGCAGCTGTCGGCAAGATCCGCGACGCCGGGTCCGTCATAGGGGAGGTCACTGCGGCCACAGAGCGAGGCACCATGGGCTCTACAGTAGCCCCCGCGCGCCCTCTACCCAACGCCAGTGTCCGGGCCTCACTCCGAGGAGCCAGCTCGGCCTCCAGCCAGTAAGGTTCATCATCATCCTCCGAAGATCCTGTGGTAAGGGTTTGGCTGACGGGGGAGCCCTGGTGCCTCCGTCTCCAGTCTGCATCTAGCGTATCGCGGATATCCTGCTGCCGAGTGCCCTCCGGTGGACAGGACTTGTTCCCCTTTTTTTTTTTTCTCCATGGTCCGCGAAGTGTGTAATACGTCTGCGCTGTCCTGTCGTTGATCCCAATCCCAGCCGAGAGAAAGCAGTGCTCTGCGGCGGTCAGGTAGGAGAATCTTGGGCTTGCCAGCCCAGGCAGGGGCCTCAACACGTGTCCAGGCGTGAGCAGCCACCTAGGCCTCAAGATGGCCGCTGATCTTCGGGCGCCCGCAAAGTCACTCGATTTGAGTGACAGGCACCGAGAAAACTCACTGTTCGAGTGTCAGCCAGTCCCAGGTACTATGGGTATCGGATTGGAGTCGACAGAGGGCCGTAAGGGTCTACAAAATCCTCCGGTTAGAGCCAGTTGAACGGAGCTCCAGCAAAACACCTCTATTCACCCAGACCTCCAAACTCCGCTTCCTCGGAAATTAAACTTTTAATTACCATTGTAACTGGTGTGTGACACCTTGGTTGTCTGTAACAATGCCAAACATTCCACGGTGTGTAAACTTTTGATCAGGGCCGTTTGGGTGATTATTGTTATTATGATTTTAAACGGAGCCAAACACTTATGTGATAAGGATAATGATCATATGAAGCTATTAAGTAAAAGGCAGGTTTTTTTTGGCATGATCAGTCATATTTTCAATCTCAATTCCACAATTTCTGACAGTGTATGTAAACTTTTTAGGTCAACCTTAACGGTCGTATATCTTTAGTAGATGGCCCTGTAAATAGTCCTATACACTTGTCCTATACCAGCCAGACTATACAATCACAGGCAAAACAGACTGTAGGTGTCAGTGGTTTATGGCTTTTAAAGGTCTCCTCTTGCTGGCGCACTTAACATAATAACTTTTACTTAGTCATCGATACTTACCTTCAAACGCAACACACGTATTCCTGAAAATTTCTAAACGTGCTTTTAGAATGTCAAACGCTTTCCCTGACAGAATTTCCCTCCTACTGGTTACATTTACAGTAGTGTGCTGATCATAGCTCTACACATATTACACTTCCACATATTCTATGAAATTGGACATATATTCAAAGACAAAATGTCAAATTGCAGTACTGATCAGTTAATCTCCCACATCTAAGGACTGACAGAAACTTGAAAGTATGTGTCCAAGACCTGACAAGTTTATCATTTTAAGGGGCATTTCAAGCTAGAAATAATTTCTCCCCACATGTATGAATACAAAACTGAGCTAATGCATTGAGAAAACGTAAAAAAAAGCCTATGAACTGCATAAAGCAAAACGATAGGTGCTTCCCAGCAGTTTTATGGCTTTTTCACAAAACCAAATGAACTTTCAACTGCGTCTATAAACATGTAACGATTTTAGGTTACGTTTTAGAAAAATGTACAAACGCCCTGTGCCTTAGTGTCCTAAGACAGCAAACACTAGACATGTGCACAGCACAAAATTTCGTTTTGAACTAATGCATTAGTCCTAAAATGCAATTTATTTAGTTACTAAAGAAATTCGTTTTCAGTTCTTTAGTATGAAAACTAATTTCATTCATCCGAAAACCAATGGATACAATTACTATTGTAGCGGCTCCTCAGAGGGCTGAAATCGCTGCTTGTTACAGTATCTCTCACTCTCAGCACAATGTGGGCCATATTACATAGTTGGTGCTAACATAACCAGAGCTGTTGTAAACTTCCCAGAGCCATTATAGCCTATGGAGGTTTTCAGTTTACAACAGCTCTGGTTAAGTTATTACCAACATTGTAATACTGCCCCTTGTCAGGCAAAGCTTTTACAGTAACTGACTGCTGCTCATCACAGCGCTCAGAGTTTCAGTAAAACTAGTAAATAATATTTTTATATATAAGAGGTTAGAACAATATTATTTCCTTGTTTTACTGAAACTCTGAGCGCTGTTACAGTCAGTTACTGTAACAACTGAGCCTGATACATTGTACTGAGAGATAATGTAACAAGCAGCCGATCTCAGCGCTCACAGCCACTGGATTTAAAGGGCTGAAGAAAAGGATCCTCTCTGTATAATGTTTAGAACATCCTCCTGCATTAATTAATACCCCTCTCTGTATAATGTATACAACATCCACCTGCATTAATACCCCTCTCTGTATAATATATAGAACATCCTCCTGAATTAATTAATGTCCCTCTCTGTATAGAACATCCTCCTCAATTTATACCTTTCTCTGTATAATGTATATAACATCCTCCTGCATTAATACCCCTCTGTATAATGTATAGAACATCCTCCTGCATTAATTAGTGCCCATCTCTGTATAGAACATCCTACTGCATTGGGATGTGGAGGGTGCAGAACTTCGGATGTTGCGATGTTGTGCTCTTCATTGCTGGTCTCCTTCACTCATCAATGTAATATCACAAAAAGGACTGAAACTAAAATGTAGTGCTTTTTATTTTAGTTTCTTTCGTTTTTTGTACTGAGCAGTTTCGTTTCTCTTGAGTCATACTAAAACGAAATTATCCCAAAATTCTGACTAAATCGTTTTAGTACTAAAACGAATGCACATGTCTAGCAAACACATTGTAATAATCTTGTTCCATAACAGTTTATTGACTAGTACGGGACTTGTGGGACTTGGCCTATCAATTCAAAATTATAGCGTTTTAAATGAAACTCTCTAAACTATTGTCCGTGTGCAATTTAACAAATTAGCGCAATATTTAATTCCCTACATTTGAACCTGTCAGTTTAGGTGCAAACTGACTCTTAAAGTACAGCACTGTTTCTACCTTTACTATGTGTTCATTTTAATGTAATTTACTGAGACTGGAACTGCTTATATTGTATAATGGGAAACTATGCAATACATTAACCCCTTCCTGACCGCTGACGTACATAGTACATCTGATCAGGAAGTCCCCTTAACCACCGCTGATGTACATAGTATGTCAGGGTCTCATAACCTTCTTCCCTATACTCACCTCTCTCACTGGGCTCCCGCGGTGGAGTGGCAGGCTGGAAGCCTGCCCTGCATGTGCAATGTCATCACGGTGCGTGATGTCATCACAGGCACCCCCGGCGCCTGCAGTAAAAAAATGAGGAAGGGGAGCCCTCTATCTTCCCAACCATTAAAGATACATAAAAACAAATGGTAATCCTGGAAAGGGGAGAGTCTCCCCTTTTCAGTGGTGTGTGGCATTAACCCTGTCGTTGCTGGATCACGATTCAAACCCGGACGTGGCTGATATCTTAGATGTCAGCCAAACGTCCGGGTCACCACCCACCCACTGACATCCTCACCATATGTGTGAGGATGTCAGTGGGCCAGTTAACCCCCCCCCCTAGCTGCTAAGTGGAGATACGGGGATCATTTGGATCCCTGTATCTCCTGATCCGTGGGAGATGGCGGGTCATGTTTTATATCATTGGAGAGGTGAGGTCCGTGCACAGAGGCGAAATGGCTTAGCAGTGAAGGGGTTAAAAAGCAAAAACATGTAAAAATTTTGTATTTCTAATCTCAGAACAAAATTTTGAAACTATTTAGCCGGGGTCTTTTTTGGCAGTTGTGGATTTTGGGGCTTAAATTTTGAATTATTTTTTTTTTCATCCTATTTCATATTTTTTTTTATAGTAATGTTATGATGGAAATAATGGAATCTTTAGAAAGTCCATTTAATGATTGGAAAAACTGTGTAATATGTGTGGGTTGCATAAACGAGTAAGAGGAATATTTTGACCTAAACACAAACAGCACAGAAAGGTAAAAACAGCAGTGGGCACTAAAGGATGGACGTTTGTAAACCGTCCGGTCACTATCAAAGAAACTTATGTGACTTTAATGATCCATTAACCTATTCATGTATACAGCCACATATCAGATCAGCTAACAATTCAAAACTACGTTCTGAACTCATGAAGTCAAATGTTGATTTATAACTTTTGGATTTGTTGGCCTTGACCTAAGTTAAATATATTCAGCCAGTGTGCAAATCTGGTACACATCCTGCCCGTGGGAATTAATTGTTGAAAAATGTAATTCATGTACCAACGTTTAGGTATTCCTTGCAACAATGGAATACTAAACCCATGCTTGGTTGTCAAAAGCCTATTGAAGACTTTGTCCCAAGATAATTTAGGCTGTCTATGTGAGGAGTTTGTCAAACATTTTCTCAATGCTTGTTTTTCTTTTTTTTGTAAATATGATTTTTATTACTTTTAAAGGCATAACAAAATAAAAAGGAAAATGCACTCTCGAAGACTGCACGCAGGCCTTCAGTATAAGAAATCAGTACAGAAATAGAAATAAGGCAGTTATCATGTTATCAAACAAAAATTAAAATAAAAATTAAAATATATAATAAAACAACCAGGGAAAGAAGAAATGTTGGTCAGGAAGAATATGCAAAACAAAAACTGTGTGACCAGGAAGGGGGGTACACTCACATAACTCACAATAATCAACAAGATGTAAATACTAACGGTCCCCAGTAGAAACAAGCTGGCGGAGGGCACGTTGTTGGGGGGGCAGTGGGTACACAAGGATCACTAGCACACACTACCCAGTGCAACTTGGTGAGCAGGTTATAGATCAACCAAAAGTGCTCGGAACTCCTTGCTGGTGGAGGTCAAGATCCATCTAGCCCAAATACCGTATATCTCGAGGTCATATTGATAGAGGAGAAGAATAGTTCTACAGAATGCAATTTTTCCATTTTAGTGAGCCATAAGCTCGTGGGAGGGATCGTTGGTGTCCGCCAGAACAGAGGAATAAGACTCTTGGCAATATTAAGCATGCAAATGCAGACCGAGTGTTTGTAACAGCATCGGTGCGGGTAGAAGGTCAATAAAAAAACGTAAAAGCCGGTGTATCCGTTCCCAGAATGGCTTGATTAATGGGCAATCCCACCAAATGTGAAATAAAGTACCAGTCTCGGACCCACACCTCCAGCAAGCGTCACTCAGGGTCGGGTACATGTGACAAAGAACCTGCGGGATCATGTACCACATGGATAACCGTTTGTAAGCAGTCTCCTGCGTCTTCGTGGAGACCGAGCAGCGGTTGGTGAGATCACAAATTTGTCTCCACTGTTCTGCAGTGAATACAGTGTCCGACACTAGTTCCCATTTCCCCATAAACCCAGGTGGGATGGGCCTTGTTGCTCTCCATAGGAGGGAGTATAAATGCGAAACCCCATGTGGTAAGGATTTCTGCGCATAACACAGGCATTCCAATTCAGTGAAGGGGAGTACAAGCATCGGTTGTTGGGGAATGGAGAGCGCAAAGCTTCGAACCTGATGATACCGAAAGTAGTGCATAAATGTGATAGTGTCGTCCCCCATCAGGGTCTCTAGGGTGACCAGTCTGCCATCCTGGTAGAGATGACTGATACGGGGGATGTCATGTTACAGTATGGCACGGAAGGTAGCGGAATCGCGTTCAGGGGGAAAGTCCGAGCGGTAAGTCAGAGGACAAAGGTGCCGGGTCAGAAGACAGTCCCAGAGGTTGCATGAGGCGGTACCAGAGTTGGAGAGTCGCAGACACAAAGTACATGCGTCTCGTCAGGCGTAAGCCCTGCAGTCGAGGCAACCATGGCAAAGTTGCCATGGGGACCCCCACCTCCACACTCTCCACCTCCCCCCATAGTCTGGGAGTGCCACGTCTCGTCCACTCCACTACCCGTAGGAGATGACATGCTCTATAATAAAGGGCAAAATCGGGGACAGCCAGGCCTCCCTCCTGCTTAGGCAAAGTCAGAGTCTGATACTGAATTCTTGGTCGGGCACCCCGCCAAATGTAATAGAGTAATAGTGTACAGAGTGATCAGAAGTACAGAGCAGGGATAGCAATGGGGATAGTGTGAAAAATATATAATAGGCGTGGAAGCAGATTCATTTTAATGACCTGCACCCGTCCCAACCAGGATATGTGTGGGTAATCCCATTCCTTTAGGTTTTTAGTGAAAGAATCGAGAATAGGCAAAAAATTATCATGGTAAAGGCGGGTTTGGTCCGAAATCAGCCATATACCCAAATATTTGATACAGGTGTCAATCCATTGAAATGGAAAGCTAGGGCTTAGGTGGCACACTCTGGTGCGGGGCAAGGAGACATTAAGAATATGGGATTTGGAGAAATTTATTTTAAGGTTAGATAGGGAGCCGTAAAGGTTGAATGCTGCAAGAACATTAGGTAAAATGATTTCAGGCTTGGTTATAAAGAACAGAAGGTCATCGGCATATGCCGCAACCTTATGTTCAGTGGGTCCGACCTGCAGGCCTGCTAAGGAAGGGCTCAAGGGCCAAGGCGAACAACAAAGGGGAGAGTGGGCACCCCTGACGTGTCCCATTTCGTATGCAAAAGGGAGAGGTGTACACACCATTAACACAAATCCGAGCAGTGGGATTAATATATAGCGCCCGGATCCAGGCGCAGAGATGAGGGCCCAAGCCAAGGTGGGATAAGGTGTTAAATAAGAAATCCCAATTAACCCTGTCAAAAGCTTTTTCTACATCCGTAGATAGCAAAATTAGGTCCTCCTCTCCGCACCTAGCTCTGCATCAGCGTCCGAGCCTTGATGGTATTGTCCTTTGCCTCACGACCCAGGACAAAACCCACCTGGTCTGGGTGCACAAGCGCTGGGACGTGGGGAAGCAAGCGAGATGCCAGGATTTTGGCGAAAAGTTTTAAATCACAAGAAGTGAGATGGGGCGGAAATTCTCACAGTGCATATGGTATTTGTCCTCCTTGGGGATCAGGGAGATGTTAGCGGCCATTGTCTGGGTGGGGATCAAGTGGCCCTCAGGGATGGAGTTAAATGCGGCAAGGAAGTGGGCAGAAAGGGGACCCTGAAAACGTTTATAATAAGATAAGGGAAGACCGTCAGGTCCAGGGCATTTCCCTGATTTAGAAGATTTTTTATGGCTTCAGTTAGCTCCTCTATCGTAAGGGGGGATTCTAGAAGTTCAGCAGACGACCACGAGACCTTCCGGGATTGCGAGCTGGACAAGTAATCCTGAATGCTCTGTTGGAGGGCCAAACAACCGTGAGTTGACTCTGGGGCAGGGAGGTTATAAAGGGTTTCATAATATGCGCGGACCACTGACTGAATTTGGGTAGGTAGGTGTTGCATTCGGTGTTGAGAATCTCAGACTTTTGCAATGTGAGAAGCAGCTTTACGTTTGTGTAGCATGTGCGCCAGTAAGCGACCGCTTTTGTCTCCATGGGCATAAAGGGAACATTTTGGAGCGCAAGGATTGCCTGTGATAAGAGTTAAGTAATACCAAAAGGTCCCTTCGCGTCTGAGTTAAATTCGTCAGTATGCCTGGGTCTAGCGTGTCCTTGTGCAGGGTTTCTAGTCTGTGTACTCGGGAGGACGCGTCAGAAAGGTCCGCCGCTCGTTGTCGCTTAAGCGCAGAGGCCTTTTGTATGAAAAAGCCGCGTATGACGCACTTGTGGGCTTCCCAAACAGTCAGGCGCAAGGTCAGTGGTGACGTTTTCTTGAAAATAGTGTTGGAGAGTTTGGCTGCATTCTTGGGCAATTACCGGGTCAGACAGCAAAAAGTCATTGAGTCGCCACGTGGGTGCGGTGGGCCTGTACAGGGGGAGTCCATACGCAGTGTGATCGGCGCATGATCGGACCAAGTGATGTCACGTATCTGAACCGAGCGAAGGTCAGGCAAGTAGTAGTGAGGTAGAAAAAAGTAGTCAAGGCTTGAGTATATTTGGGCGGGGTGAGACGTGTAATCCTTGCCCTCCGGGTGGAGCGCACACCAGCAATCCACCAAACGATCGTTATGAAGTAGTGTCTTTATGCGACGTAGAACATGTGCGGGTACTGCAGAGCAACGACGCAACGACGACGACTCCACCACCACCGTCAGCATCTCTTCCGGTGCTATATGTAAGAAATTAAAGAAATAAAAAATACAGTAAACAACAAAACTGATTTATATTTGAACAAAAGTCGATGCAAAATACAACAGTAAAAAAAAAACCTGGACTCGCGGCCTCCTGCTGCGGCTCCGGCTCCCTCTCTCCATCATCGCCCTGCTCCTCCTCTCCATCATCGCCCTGCTCCTCCTCTTCCTCCTCCTGCTCCTCTTGTGCTATATAAAAAAAAAAATTATGAAAATACAGTAAACAAAAAATGTTTCTGTTTTTGACCAAAAGTCGTTGCAAAATAAAACAGTATATACCAGCGCTGGTGGTCGCCCGTGGCTCCCCCTCCTCCTCCACTGGGGCACTGGTGCCCACCGGGGCAGATGCTGCCTTTGCCTTCCTGTCTTCTGCCAAATCCAAAAAATAACACGTAAATAATGCAGACTGGAAAAAATGGTATATCTATACAATATATTGCCAAAAGTATTGCGTCACCCCTCCACTACCCACTAGCACTACCAGCTTGACCCACCACTACTCCCATCTCATAGTTCTAGTCACAAAATATTTATTTCCCCTGCACATAGACATAGATTACCTTTCAATTATATATTTTTTTCAGAAGTAACCATTACGTTTATTCAATAAAAACTATTATTTGTGTTGTGTGCATACAAAACGCATTGTGCTGACTGCTTTTAGTTATTTTATAGATGCCTCAGCCTCAGTTTCACTTTCAGCGAATAAAACTGTGGATATTGCAGAAACAGAAACCCGCCATTTTGTTTTGAAATTTGCATCTAAAGCGTTCAATAACACTGCTGCAGCAAATTGAATTGCTGCGCTGCAACAATTCAGCAGCTGCTGAGGACATATTGAACGCGGCTCCGTTTGGATGCACTTTCAGAAGAACTACATGTCCCATCCTACCACTTAGCAGAGGCGCAGAGATTTTTATTGATGCGCAGATGGGAGCCAATATTGGGCAAGCTGCGGGTCTTCTCGTATGCATCACTCAATCACAACAACCTCCCCCCCAGCACACTACAGACTACACCCAGTACCAAAAGAAATCCAGCATTGTAATTTCATCTACATACATCAAATATCACAATTTTCACGAATACGTAAAATCACAAAGAGCTATGGCAAAAATGCATGTATGACGAGTTGTGAAAACGCAAAGCTATACACCATCACATTGCATGAAAAAAGGACTAGATAAATCAACGTATTTCTGTGCACATTAGCACATGCAAGTACGTTATTATTATTATACAGGATTTATATAGCGCCAACAGTTTGCGCAGCGCTTTACAATATAACATGACACTTACGTTTGGCTATGACGCGACGGATGTGCCTCAGCTGCTCTTGCTCGTGTGCCTTCAGATCGGACCAGCGTTTTCGGAGCTGGTCCTTCGTCCGGTCTTTCCCAAACAACTCCAGGATGGTGGTTCGGAGCTTGTCAAGGATACGGTCCTTGCGCGCGTTATTCTTTCTGCCGTAAGGGCCCTTACGGCAGTCGTAATCTTTTTTGTGAAAGATGCGACCAGCTCCAACATCTCCTCAAATGCCATGTTGCTGGCCCGCTTCTTCCTGGGTGGTGTCTCTGGGGTGGAAGCAGATGAGGACGAGGAGGTGTCCAAATGGGACTCTGTGTCGTCTTTCAGCCTTGTTAAATTATAAATAATTTCAATTTTTTTGGCCTGTCAAAATTTTTTCAAAATTGTCTCAATAAAGTCACGACATCCGCGCGCGCGGATCCGACCCGATTACGACAGAATTATCGTATCGTCAGAATTATCGGATCATTGGAAACAAGTGATACGCATTTACAAATACAAAATTTACAGAATCAGCGATATAACCGATAATAGTTAAATATACGATGTCCAGAATTACCGGAATGGAACCGAAATCATGAATAGAGCAAAAATAAATTTCGATTTGACACATCTCAAGTCCATTCGAAAACTCCGAAAATTTTTCGTTTCGGCTCGGAAAACTTTTCGAATCTGTCGGTTTTCGGGTCCGATCCGATTCGGAAAATCATCCGAATCCGAAGACACGAATCGGGAAATTTCGGGAAAATTCCGAAACCCGAAACGCTCATCCCTACTACAGACCAACCAGTGGTCCGAGTATCCCGTCCACCTGTATTGTCAACCAACCTCGGTGGGGAGAAACGTGACCAGGCAAACTGCAGGCACTTAAGTGGAAATAATAAACCAAGATCTCCGCCGACCCTGTAACATAAGTTAAAGAAAAACACAAATATTGGACGCTGAGCAGGAAATGTAAAATACAAACCAGCAAATCTCTAAATTACAAAAAAAAAAAACCCTTGATGCGTCATGTACGTCCGCATTAATAGCCTCGGTGATGAGGGGGAAGGAAGTCCAGAGTCCTATTCAAAATCTAAATCTTTTCAGCGTCCTCCACAGGTTCTCCCCCTGTTGCAAAAACAAAGGGTAAGTCACAGCATAACAAAACTAACATAAATGTTGGCAAGGAGCGTTCCTAGGCATGTGAGCGCCGCTTATGGTAGAGGGTAGAAACTGGGTATAACTCAGAGCTAAGAGTCCCCATGTAGGTCTGCAGGGCCATCTCACACGGACATTAGACATGGAAATAACTGAGGCGTCATGAGGCAATAAGTAAGTTACGTGTGCTCACAAAAGACATCAGATAGAAGGTCCCGGGCTGCGCGCTGTCTGAAGGCGCGAGCGTTGGGGTAGTGGTACAGGTTGAGATCTCCCAAGGCCGCCTCCATACGGTGACAGTGGATCTGGCCAAACCAGATAAATCGGAGGTAGTTGTAACACATGACAGAGTTCCGCAAGGTCGTCGGCGTCCCGAACCAAAAACTGGCCCTTCGGTGTCGTCACCGCTAGACCTGTAGGCATCTGCCATCGGTATCTGAACTGCTGTGATTGTAAAACGCTGGTCAGCGGTTTGAGAGCCCGTCTGTATGCCAGGGTAGCCGGAGCAAGATCTGGAAACAATTGTAATCCAGTGCCTTCAAACGAGAAACCAGTCGCATCTCTCGCATGCCGCAGGAGTTCCTCCTTCAAATCAAAACGGGTCAGGCAGAAGATGACATCGCGCGGAGGACTTCCTGGAGGACCCTTCTATTTCTGATTTGCGGTGGACAATCAAGAAGGGCATTGAAAATGTGAAGTATCATCTGTTTCAGGAGCCTTAAGTTATTGTGCCTACCTCTGTTATCAAGGTCGGTGAGGTGCAGTGCCATAGTTCGCATTAACGTAGCGTGAGTTGTAATGGTGTTCGTGACTGACTCAGTCTGTAAGCGAAGCGTATCACACTCACCCTCCAAAGAGGCCATCTTCGTAGCCAGGCCTTGTATATCAGTGCGGATATGTTGTAATTCAGTCATGATAGTGGCACTAAGATTTTCGTTTGCGTGTTGGAGATCAGCTTTAGTGGGGAGGTTACGTAAAACAGTCTGCCAATCAATTATGGAGAAAACCTCACTGCAATCGGACTTCTGTGAGGCTGCTGTAAAATTCCGTGAAGGTCGCAAAAAAGCCTGGGCCTTGAGTACTGAATCATGCCCAGCGTGAGTGAGGGTCTCAGGGTGAGCCTTCGACCTTGCAGTCGGGGATGTCGGTGGTGACAGAGACTGACCTTGGGTGAAGTCTGCGCTATTTTGCATCCAGTTCCCCTGCGGTTGAGATCCTTGAGGGTTGTGCTGCGCAGCAGCATCCGGCATTAGAGTAGTCCGCGGAGAAGCCAGGGCCTCGATTAATACTCCGGTCCCGTCTCGAAGCAGCAGTTCCGGCCCATCGCCCTGGTCCATTTGGGGTCCAAGCTGGCATGGTGGGGCAGAGTTGGAGCCTTGAGTCTTGTCCCCCTGCCTCTGCAGTCCTGGGAAGTCAGCTGGGCCAGCGCCGTCCGGCGGGTGGGTAGGCCGCGGCAAAGCCGGGGCCTCAAGGTGCCAGTCCCAGCGGGAGTGAGTGCTTCCGGCCTATCGTTCCGGTCCGGCGGCGGAAGAAGCAGAAATGAACGCAGGGGGTAGCGGAGGAGCTGCGATTCCTCTTCCCCTGCCTCTGATAGGTTGCAGTTTTGCTTAATTTCCCCATTTGGGGATTCGCTGGGTGGTGCTCGGAACGTCCTGCTGGAGGGTATAACGGCAGAGCTCAGGCTTTAAGCCGCCGTCGCCATCAGCAGCCAGGCCACGCCCCCTCAATGCTTGTTTTTAGTTTGCAAACAAACCAAAATTAAAATTGTGTTGGTAAAATGACTCAAACATTCAAATCTCACCATTTCATCTACTCTTCATCAATTTATTAGATTATGTTCTTGCTAAATATCAAGCTAGTTGTTTATATTTATTTTGAATACAATGATTTATTTCACTTGTTTTCACCAATTCCCTACATGTACTTTTTAGATTACTACCCTTCTTTCCTGCCATCTTCTGGCTACGTGCTAATAACCATTTGCTCTTCCCCAGGTCCCAAACAATTATGCTAAAATGCTCACCTCACCAAGGTCCAGTGGTGACTCATCCATAGGGCCAGACGGGCAGCACCCTATTTTTTTCCCAATAAAGAAAATTTAACTATATAATTTGTTGTGTCAATTAAAATGTTCCTGATTGATAAAATGTGTTATGTTCCTTTAAGCAATGGCGTTTGTTGGTAGGCAGATTAATTTTTTTTTTATATATATATATATATATATATATGTGTGTTTTTTAAATTATGTGATTAATTGTCTTTACCAGAGTCCTGAAATCTGATAAGGGCTCTATGGGAACTCTTGGCAAACACGGACCATCTCTGATATCAAGCCCCCTGCGGCTGGCTAATTGAGCATCAAACAAACCCTACAAAAGCAAGCTCCATCTGAGTTTTTAATGTAGATCTAATCTGCTACACACAGGAGGTGCCTGCCTTAACCCCTTAATGGCATAAAATGCACCCAACCTTTTCCTTAATGTGATAAGTACAAATATATATGCAATAGTAAACAGGATTTTTTTTCTTTCGCAGACTGAAGTTTTGTATACTCAGTTATTTAAAATAAAACAGGCTCAGCGAAAAAAATCTATGTTTTATGGCTAATTTCTCGATTTATTGTATTCATTGAATCTATTGCCGCTTTTTAGAATATAAAGTGGGGTACAGCAATAAAAAAAGGGGAGAACATAACGTGTTAAAGAGTGTTATACACAGTTACATAGTTTCAGCGGTTCCAACCTTGCATTACAAAAAGGAACGTGGCTAAGACCCAGTGAGAGCTCATTCCTCTAGTGACAACATAGGCAAAGTTAACATGTATGAGGTGGAGTAGAATGCCTTCGGCGCCTAGATGTTAAGGAGTGCCTGAGGGGCTTACAAAATGCCATAGATTTCTCAAATGTACCAAAAGTCCTTTTTACTTGTGTACACAACACCAACCTGGTGTGCCACACGATCCACGGCGCAGATATCATCCAGTTTAGACTTAGTATTCCAACTGTCAGGGAAATTATTTGTTTTTCACCTCGCTGCAAGGAGCAGGGTGGTGGTCAATAAGATGTGGGCTAACATTCTCTGTTGAGAGGAAAGGATATCTGGATCAAGAATAAGTCCAGGGTAGGGAACATAGAATCCAGGACCTTATTTACATTTATTCTGCCGGTTGTGTCTCAAACTCCGGTTTATTGCAGGTATACCTGTAACCTGCCTGTCTGTTGTGTATCCCCTGTTTTTTGGGCTCTCGCCTGCCACCCCCCATCATGACCCTGACACAAGGCTATTAAAGTCTTTTCAGATAACGTGATGTTTCTTTAAGGTTTGGCTGAAAAGTACAGACACTGATTTTTCAATTACTAATTTAAATAAACAATACAAAAATAGGAAGCCGTACTATCCTTCCACTCAATATAAATTCATGGTGTTTTTCCCAACATGTTATTCAAATTAGACAAATAACTGGCCTTTTTGTTTGGTCAAGTTGAGCTGTTATCCAGGATTGGAAAACTAACTGCTTACAAACGGGTTGGAAATTTCATTTGAGTCTTGAGTCACTGCATAAGCAAAAGGCACATCACTTTATTTCATTCGTCTTATGGATAATGGAGCCATTACACTTTCCAGATTTACCAAGAGGCTCCGTGACCGTGCGCTGAATAAGCACACTTAACAGATTACGTCAGCCTTTTAAAATTGGATGTGAACCTGATTGTGCAGGTAAATGGAAGGGAATAGAGTTATAATATGAACTCATCTGCCACCCACAGCCTTGCTGGCACATGTAACGCACTGTCAATATTAATCCTCGGTTTGTCTCCCTCACACATTCAGTGTGTAAGGATTAGTCAATAAATATAACTATTAAACATACACATTAGGGTTTCATGCCTTCTTAATGACAGCGCTGTAATCTGTGAGCACATAATAGCCTTATCTTTCACTCAAGAATTACAGGTTAGCGAAACAATAAAAGAAAATGCTCTTAAAAAACATACTGCAAGATTAAATCGGAGGTAATGTTGCTCCCACACTGATGTGGTTGACAGTGGTACTGAACATTTTTTTTATAAAGTCAAAATATGATGGTTTTTACACATCTAAAATTGCTTCTGGGTACCATCTCTAAGTATTAAAGCTTCATTTATTTGAGCAGTTATCAAATAATAGACTATTCTCTGAGATCGTTAACAAGCATTTAAATCGCCTAGTAATTTTCTTTTCATGTGCAATCGTGCTTTCGTAGCATCAATAGATCTGATGCGTGATGTCCAGAACACAAATCTTTATTCGGGTAATAACTAGCTCAAATGATGCAGTAATGGTACCGGCTGGGTGGAGTAGAGGTAACATCACTGCCCTGCATGGAGAGAGCCTGTGGAGACATGGGTTCGATCCCGATGAGCACCTCTCCAGTAAGTGTCCTTGGGCAAGACACCTAACGGTACATACTCGCCACCCAGGACATACTTGAAAACGAGAGAAATCTCAATGTATCCTTCCTGGTAAAATCATTTCTAAAAAAAAAAAATGGTAGCTGGTAACGGTTTCCAATGCATGTTGACCACAGGGTTCCCTTGGCCACTTTATTTCCCCATTTCATAAAAGAAAAAATCTAGTGAATATCTTGTATCATTGAAGTTCACTAGTTTTCGCTATGTAAATGATGACAATAATAATAATGTGAGGTTGCACAGGGTTGGCAGGGCATTGGGAACAATTTCATCCCGGTTTTCTTCTGCAAGCAGCCAGACTGTATGCATCATGGGACCACAGGAAGGGATGTTTTATTTTTATCTTCTTGAAGCAATATCACGAGTCTTGGTAACAGCAGAGCCACAGTAACATTTTGTGGCTCAGCTGGGAGAGAGATTGGGGCCATTAGTGGGAGTGATGCATACTCATAAATACTTGACATGTTGCATAGGTGGGAGGTTGAATGGTTGCCATTCACAAAGTGAAATCATGATGTATTTGTTAGACTTGGCTCTGTTACATATGTGTGAAGAAAGGTTGGCTGATTCAGTATTGGCTAACCGTTCTCTAAAGACCCTGTTCCAAGGTTGTTTTAAACCTAACCAGAGCTGTTGTAAACTTACCAGAGCCATTACGGTCTATGGAGTTAACCAGAGCTGTTGTAAACTTAAGTTACAACAACCTTGGAATATGGCCCTACATGTTTAACTGACAAACAGGATTTGGTGAACTTGGTGATCAAATTTACAGCAAACCGAAGAAAGCAAATTCAATAGGCATCGTGCCTGCTGTCCGCTGTATTATTACGGTGAGTACGGTGAAGGAGTTTTGGTGGGGAACTCATAGGAAGAACCCACAGGCGATGCCAGGAGGGGCTCCAACCAATGTAAGTTGGCAATTGGTAAATTATTCTATATTATATACCAAGTACATACGGTATTGCACTAGGGGTTTGCCCCCATATTTCCTTGCTTTTTAAAGGAGACAGAAGATCAAAAGAACTGTATACAGATGACACAAAGGTGTTTGGGTGCCAGAGAAAAATATTGAAGAAAATGCCCAGAGGCCTGATATACCTAGAGCCAGTGTTGAGCTCTAGAGAATGTGAGTGGTATATATAAATCAACATTTTAAATATTATGTATTGATATACTGCAAATTGTATTGAAACCTATTGGATCTATCTCATTAATAAGCACCAATCATTAATTAACTTTTGAGTCACTCTTATCTCGAAGACCTTTGACAATTTTACCAGAGTGCGGCATTTTCATACACACTGTGTCATCTTTTAATCATCTTCCTTTCCTTTTTTGTGATTTAATGGGGTATTTTATTAAAATTTATTCAAATCGGGTAAACTGTTAGGCATATCAAGGTGCAGTATATCTATCTGTTTCCATCTTTTTAAGTGTATATACATTGGCATACCATCTAATTGAAGTGTACGTATAAATTTCATCCACTCCCTCCACGATCACTTGGTGATTGGCACTGTTACCAAATCTGGGATATTTGTAATTTGGTTCATGAGGAGACCACTGTACGGTATCGAGCAAGTGAGGGTAGGTTGGGGGCAATTTCGTGGGGGAGCGCTGCACTGTATCTTTTTCTATTTGACTTGGTGAACAGTGCCCAATGTTTCACTTCCATTCTCAGTTTTCTATGCTAACACAGATGAGTATATTTAACATGGCAGCATCTCCAGATGTTCTTCACTTGCATTGTCTCGCTCTCTCGGGCCTTTCTACTGTCATTTGTGAAGAGAACCTTTAACATTTCATAGCTTTAATCAGGGTAGAACAGGAGTACAGTTAACAAACGAAAATGCAATTTCTCCTCTTGAGTCAATTATGACTTTATTTCCATGCTATGTCTATTTTATCAGTATTTAAAGGATTATTTAGCAGATCATGTCACTTAAGGAGGAGGGAAATCTTTGTTATAACAAACCTTTCAAAGAACAAAGAGCTAGACATGAATTCTTAAGCTGGTGCAGCCTGGGACTCTTGCCAGATAGTTGAAAGTGATAGAACGATAAATTACTAGATTTTATTTATTCTCTGTGACAGTATATTGACTATTCATTAATACAAGAGTGGCTTAATTGCTCTTTTAAGATCTCTGCCTCCAAAAGACCCAGACGCACCTGTTTTTCCCTTAGTACTATAATATACATGGAACCGGCTGAATACTTCTGGTCCACCCAGCCGTCCTGGCAGGGAATAGGCGCAAAACCTTTTTTTTTTTTTTTTTCTGTACTACGATAATATGATGCACATAGTTATTTGCCATTCTTCTTTACATGTGAATTTGGAATTCAGAGCTGTCCGATGTTCAGTAACTGCTTCATTGTGACATGTAGTGTCATCGTGAAGGTTGATTTGCTTTCATTGTGACAAGAACAGTTGTTACATTTGATTTTCTTTTGACCATAAATGATACCTCTTATTTCTATTTTTTTCCTTATATGCTGTTGTTGAATCTTACTATATCAATTTTCCATTCTCTGATGCAGTTCTAGCTATTCTATGCAATAATCTTGTATCAGGCTCCGCATGCTGAATCATTCGTATTGACATTTAGGCTGGTGTCAGACAAGCGCATTTTGTACGGACTGTGCCCGTGCAGTACGGACGCACTTTCTGACGGAAGACGCAGTAGTGGCCACACAGTCTGTTTTTTTTAACTGACATTATTTTTGACGGATGTAGCAGGGAAAAATAAATTAAATATGTGTAGCGCTCACTCCCGGAGGAGCCGCTGAAAATGAACCACGGGTCAGTCTCCCCGCACTAGGGAATAAATATACTCCAACACAGTTGTGAGTTTTTATCATTTAAATAGTTTACTAAAATATTTGAGCAGATGTTGAAGCACGGTATTCACAAGTAATTATTACAGTATTTTCGTATTACGACAAACGCGCAGCGGAAAAGAAACTAAACACAAGGCTTCGTATTTCGGAAAATAAAATATTCGCGACCGAACATAAAAGCAATGCAATTTCCCGATAGTTCAGAAAAGGGGACACGTAGCAAAACCCCCAATCATACAATCCCTTCGTATTACGGTAAACGCGCAACGGAAAAAGAGGAAAAATATATATTCGGAACGTATCTTTATTTTTAACCCCTTGTTCCCATTCATAAAAGAAAAATGAGTCCTGCACAAGTTAAGTCCCAGGAGGTGAAAGGTGTATATGTGTGTGTGGTACCCGGGTACTGTTCAACTGGCCAGTGAGTTTATTTAAGGGAAATCTTCGACTAGTCAGTTGGGGCCCTGTGGACTTTAAAGAGAAAACAGCAGCTTGACCTTTAATCACAAACAGCCTTGGAGGCCTCTCACCCATCCGACGCAGGCTTTAGGCTCCGCTGACCCAGGACGTCTCTCCTCCGGATTTTGACTGGGGATACTAGCGGCCGGATCCGTTGTCTCACTTTATGCAGCTTGTCCAGCTCACCGCCTGCTCTCCGTTCGATTCCGCCGGTCTGCAGCAGTGTCTGGGCTCTGGCGAGTCTCCTTCTCCTCAGACTAGGTGACCAAAACCGGAACAACAGGTCTCCCTCGGGCTTTGGCCTAGATTCTGCCGCGATCTCCTCGGTGCGTCTGCTTTCTCTGCTTCCCTGGCGCGCTCTCGAACTTTCTCCACGAGGCAGAGGATGTAAGTGTCCAGTCCCCACCCACTTCCTGTCTTCTTGCAAAGCATGCCGGGCATTGTAGTCCCAATGTCCAGTATCTCTGATCGCGATAGTCTCCATCTTGTGGCCAAAAATAGGTACTGCCACAGCAAGATTTTTAACACAGCGCTACATATGAAAAACATTTTGTCCCGTCAAAAATGCTGGACGCATAAATGCAGTCCGTCTGACTTTGTTCACTCACACACAAAGCTATGCGGACATTGCGGACGCAGCACACTCCGCACGTCCATTCTAGCGGTTTTACGTTCTTGCCTAACTTGCGTCCATTTGCCGCGTGCATTGTGTGCCCGCAGTTCAGTGCGGACGCACTTCGTGTGGGGGGACTCCATTGGCGATTCTTCTATGCTGTGGCGGACGTTATGTGCGCAAAAACGGACGTTCACACTGCGCTCTTCTGACACGAGCCTTAATGTCCTTAAAGTGCCTTTCTATTATGCATTTCACTTCACGGATGTTTGCTTCCTTTGCCATGCAAAATGAATGCCCCATCCATCACACAGATGAGTACTGCTTTAAGCCCTACATTCTACAGTTTTTAAAAGTTGACTAGAAAACTGAATTAAATGGGGAATCTTTGACATTTGATTTTACATTTGCACAACATACCTAGGGTTTCAGAGGTATAAAATTATTTTAAAAAAAATTTAAAGCGATAAAAGCGCCATTGTCATGAGGAAATTAACTTTTTGGCTGACCTATATAATGTAAAAACTGAGATATTTTGTTTAAGTTTCCCTCGCCCACATGTGACTGCGGCATGCCGCAAAGAGACATCATAAAGGAAAATCCTCTGCACGCTGTGAGTGCTATGCTGTCTGCCTCGTAATGGGAGTGAGAGACACTCCAGAAGGCTGATCGTGAAGGAGTTTGTCCAGGAGGACGATCCTCTGCTTGCACTCCCCCTAACTCCTACAGCAACAGCTCCAGTAGAGAGGGGAGGGACATCAAAAAGTATCAGTTTTTTGCATTATATAGCTCAGTGAAAAAACACTGACCTATTTAGGCTAGCGTTAGACGAATGCAGTAATCACATCCGTGTCGCCGCACAGTTTAACGTCCGTCGTAGTATTGATTTGTGATCAATAGAGACCAACACACAAAGTACGTGCGCACCACGCAGGTGGCAAAGGACGCCAGTTAGGCCTTGATGTAAAAGCGCTACGACGGACACCATTTAGGCCTCGATGTAAAAGTGCTGCGACGGACGCCCAGAGTGTGCCGCGTCTGTGTAGCAGCGATGTTGGACGCAGCGCATTTGCGACGTCAATCACGTTGACGCTCAGATGTTTTTTTTGGTTTGACTGACTGTACCTGTCTTCTAATTTTAATTAATTTTATTTCCCATATTTCTCTTTTTTTTTTTTTCTACATCCGTCAAAAAATGGGCCGTGTGGTGCCTACAGTATCTTCCGTCAGTACGTCCGTCCGTTATGCACGCACGCAGAGTGCGCTCAGACTGTGTTCGTCTAACATTAGCCTAAAATGGAGAGATGTTTTGTTGAAAGTGCACAAGTAGTTTTGCCCATGACAGGTGCACTTTAAACAAAATATTTCAAACACAAGATGGTGCGTGCTAAACTCCTATCACTCTCAGGAGTAGCTACACAACTATAGCTGTCAGCCCCTATTATTACACATAAACATTTTTGTCACAGGTGCTCCAAAATTCAAAAAGCCTAAAACGTGAGATTAAATAACTTGCAAAGTGCTAATAACTAGTTTGTGTCTATTAAACCCGCAAATAAAATTGTTACTAGGAAATAAATAAAGATTACAATCAGAAATAAAGTACTATACTAGTACTAGATACTCTGGATCAGTCCACAGCTAATGAGCAGACACCCCAATGATCACTACAAGGCTTCTGGTCTCTTGCAGAAACAGCCTGGTGAGATATTATACCCACCCATCCCAGTAACTCCCCATGGTTTCTTCATTTATTTTTAATCCTGAGATTTGACTTGTCATTGCGAGTGACCTTATACTTATGGCCATTGCAAGTATACTAGAAATCTCAGTTTGTAGCAGATGTGACAATGTTTTTCTTCAATGTTATAGTATGCTTGGCCCATATATGAGGATGGTTTTAATGTTGAAAGTCATGGGAACCAGTCCATTTTTTTTCCTGTAATTTCTAATTTGTAGAGTGGGATAGTCATAAGGACAACTTCTTCATGAGCTGATGCTAGATGTGCAAGCTTATACTTGATGCTTACGGACAGCCTTCTTATAGGATAATCTAGGGTTAAAACAGAACAGAGGGGGTTAAACATTAATCCCTCCTGACGTCTCCACAATTCTTTTCTTTTAACCCTTTAGATGGCATAAAAACTTGAAATCATTGTAGGTCTCACGATGTGACAAGCCATTTTCCTGAGCCTCGGTAGTCATGTGACTGGGAGTGGGAACTAATTGCTCTTTTCAAGCATATTGAGAGCCATTGTTGGGAGTGGAGTCCCTGAAACCAGATCCTCTTTTAGGTCTTGATCCTTATAGCTGAGATCAGCGTTCTTTGACCTGAGCTTGTGGGTAGAGCTAAATTTTCCACACATGCCTATAGTGTCCTATTAAGTTTACAGTACCTTAGGAGCACCTCTATAATCACTATGTAATATAATACATTGGGTGAATTCCTCAAATATAAGAATAAGTTAATGGCTGTGTGCTCATTAAATTGGCTGGAATAATTTTGTTGACTCCACAAACGCGGATGACAGGAATGGGTGACTCAATACTTCTGGAAGTATGTGACCGGGTATGGAGGCACCCGTATGTCACTGTAACTAACCATTGGACTGAACGGCTGAGGTCTTAAAAACAAAAAAGCTAACCAGTAAAATAAAACTGCAACTGCTGTGCAATTTAAACTTCATGTGTAAACATCATAAGACGGCCCTAGAGTGTTCCACAGATCTTTTTTTCATTGTACTCGGATCATACAGTAAGATGATTTGAGTACTCTTGATGCACTAAATGCACTGTTTGGGTTCATTGCAGCAAACGCGCTGTCTGTATCATCCTTCTTTTTGTTTCCTCAAGCAGTTCTGACACAACACCCACAGAAGAAAAAGTGTGCGAACTTTTTGCACACAAAAGGGCAGCCATCAGAAATGTTGGGGCCCCGTTACTGACAGAATGGGCCCCCCATGCCCCCCTTTCCCCCTAGGACACACACAAAAATTGTTTTGGTAAAAATAATATGAAGCCTGCCACCATGTCAAGGTAGACTCTATTACAGCCCCCCCCCCCCAAAACAGGGGCGACTTGTAAAAAATCTCCTGTAAATATTCACTTTAATCTCTTGCAAATAAAAGTCTTTTAGGTTAATAATGTTTCACCAAAATGGTATGGGAAATTCTATAATCAAATATTTCTTTTGAATAAAGGAAGCCCCCTAGCAGACTGTTTGTTTACAAAGCCATAGAACAGTATTCAAGCAGATAGTACCATATTCAAGCAAATGGTGTGAATGGAATGCACATGCCACACAGTCTGAAGGCTCGTGGCAGTATTAACCACCAAACTCAAGTAGCTGGCATAAAAGAAATGCTAAAGCCACACAATCTAAATGCATGCGGCTATAGAAACCATCATTCAGGTTTGGGAAATTGACCATCTCCTAACTTTAAAACAAAATCTTCAGCTAAATCCTTAAAGTTAAGTTTTCATGCAAGTTCCTGCTCTATTGAAAGAATTACAAGGCTATTCAGATGTTGCTCACTGATTGCCTCGTCCTAGCAAACTCCCCTGACCTGCAGGCCATCAAGAAATCCCTCAAAGCCATCGCTTCATATTAGCGTACCACATCACTGATGCAACTCATCCCTCTGCTCACCTACTCACACACGATTGAAGCTGCTTCTATGGCCCCACCATTCCTGAACCACTGGCACTAATGATCCTATCTAGTAAAATTCCTCTTGTCTTCCTCAACCCCAATCCCTCTAGAATGTAAGCTCCTATGAGCCGGGCCCTCTACACCTCTTGTTTTCATCATATGTCCGTTTATCTGTAGCTCGTTCCCTTTGATTATTGTAAAGTGCTGCGGAAACTGTTGGCGCTATATAAATCATGACAATAATATTAATAGTTTTTAATCAATGATGGGTTACTAAATGCCCTTTCTCCTTCAGCCACAGAGAGTGGAAGGGTGATAAAAATTCTGAGAGCTATGCAGATTTCTCCAAAAATTCCTTCAAGCTGTAGCTTATAGAATGAGTTCAAGTCAAGTGGACCCAAATTGCATGGAAAGGTTCCATCATGCACTTTGAGAATAAATTTTATTAACTGCCCATTGGCATCCAAAAGCATAAAACTAAACGATTAAAACCACATAAAAAGAGAATGAAAAGATGGCAATTGCTGGAATAATTAGTCAGCCCTCAGTAAATACACGGAGTAGTGAGATAATATACACACTCACAGGGTGAGATGTTTATAAAGCCAATATTGAAGAAAGCCCAATATAGGGTTTGGGTTGCTGAATCAAACAAATAAGCAATGCATATACCCCAAAATCCACAAGTGGCCAAATTAGAGAAATAAAGATGGCAAAAGCTGTTCTATGCCAGAATTATGCCTAAATACCAATGTACGACAGTAAGTTGCCAAGTTGGCGTCAACAAAACATCAGGGCAAAAGGATAATGGCCAGGAATATAATGGCACAAAAAAGACCCTACCACGCCCTCATTGAATAGGAGCAAAACACCACTAAGGAACAGCCAGCAAAAACCACAGTGGAAACATTAACAGATAAAAAACATTGCCATCTTGACGCGTTTCGCTGCTTGTGGGGTGCAGCTTTATCAAGAGATGACTCCCCCATGCCCGGTCTGCCACTCTGATACCCAACAGAAGCTTTATTAAGTTCAATTACAATCAGCAGTGCAAGTCTGACGTATACATGTTCTGTTGCTGCATGTCCGGCATCACTAAGTGTCTGTTGCTTGGTAACCGCAGCCAGCGTCCAGAGCTTCCCCTCACTTCCTAGTCTCCACACCATTTATTTATTTATTTATTTATTTATAAAGGATTTTACCAGGAAGGATACATTGAGATTTCTCTCGTTTTCAAGCATGTCCTGGGTTCAAGAACAATGAAGTGTTACAGTTACAGAAATACAAAGTAATACAATGCAAGATATTAAAAAAACACAAATATACAGATTAACAGAAAAATATGTAGGAAATATAGTCACTAGGTTACATGTTACAGGTGCATTCTGTATTGAGGTATGTTAGTAAGGAGCTTTTGAGTGACTTAAGACTGGGGGAAGATTTGATGATGTCTGGGAGGTTATTCCATAATTGCGGTGCTCTGTAGGAAAATGAGGACCGAGCCACTGTCTTTTTGTATTGTGGTATAGCAAGTAAGGTGCTGGTCCTGGATCGGAGGTTATAGGATGAGGGAGCTGCTGGGGGAAGCAGTCTATTCAGGTAGGGTGGCAGCTTCCCAGAAAAGCTCTTAAACACCAGGCTGGAAAGGTGAAGGGTACGTCTGGATTCCAGCGACGGCCAGTTTAGCTCTTTTAACATGTCACAATGGTGGGTCATGTAGTTACATTGTAGTGCAAAGCGGCAGAATGAGTTATACAATGTAGTAAGTTTATGAAGGTGTGTTTGCGGGGCGGCTGCATACACTACATCTCCGTAATCAATAGCCGGCATAAGCATTTGCTGTACAATCTGCTTTCTTACCGCGGGACTCAGGCAGGATTTGTTTCTGTACAGGGCACCTAGTTTGGGGTAAAGTTTAGTTGAGAGTTTTTCGATGTGGGGGCCAAAGGATAGATTAGGGTCCAACCACATACCTAGATATTTGAGAGATGTGACTGTGGTCAGCGTGCCATTTGATTTTGTCCCAACACATAGATGGGGATTTTGCAATTTGTGTAGTTTAGGTGCTGTTCCAAAGAGCATCGTTACAGTTTTGTCAGTATTTAAAAAAAGTTTGTTGTTTTTGATCCACTTTTCTACCTCTGTGAATTGTTCTTGCAGCACGGCCTCCAGCTGTGGGAGATTTGGTTTGCTGGTATAGATCACAGTGTCGTCTGCGTACATATGTACAGTTGAGGCTTTGCAGACGTTGGGCAGATCATTTATGAATATTGTGAATAGCAGGGGGCCTAGTATTGAGCCTTGGGGTACACCGCAAGTGACTGGGAGCGGAGGGAGGAGCTGCCAGAAATTGACACATATTGTGATCGGTCGGATACATATGATTGAAACCAGGTTAGCGTGCGATCACCAATGCCAGTTTTTTAAGTTTTTCTAACAAGATGCCATGGTCTACCGTGTCAAAGGCCTTGGCAAAATCAAGGAAGATGGCTCCAGTTAGGTTTCCTTGTTCCATCCCAGCCTGGATATCATTGCAGACTTTTAGAAGGGCGGTTGTAGTTGAGTGATTTGGACGAAAGCCTGATTGATCCGGGGTTAAGTAGTTCCAATATTGATAATAATCACCATGAATAGAGCAGTTTATTATCTCCCATATACTCCAGAAAAAAGGTGCCGCCCCCAATATCATTGGATATTGCCCTTAAATTTAAAACTGTTGCAAACAGAGAGCAAATTCTCTCCATGGATTGAAAGTGTTGGTTAAGCTGAGTATTTATGCCCTCACTTGCAATAAGAAATACATGAATGCTGCTTCTGCCTCCATTTCTTCATAGGATTGTGACTGGTATCTTTTTGCTCTTTAGGTGCCTTGGGGTTTTCAATACTTTTGGTATTTCCATTTCTACTGCCACAAATTTAGCCTCTGATTACATATAAAGCCACTTTTGCATTTCCAGGGAAACGGGTCTTTATATTTTCTATGCCAATTTCCAGTGAAATTGATCTGGACTTGACAAAGATTTATAGAACTTTTATCCAAAAGGTTGCCAATATAATTACATTAAAAGGTGAGAATTAATCTTTTAGGCATGCTGCTTCTGAATGAGACTCACTTGAAAGTCTTTAAGAATTATTTTTTTCTAGGGCATCAATAACGCTTGGTAGTGTCTGTGGAATCGGACGAACAGCTTCCAATCTAGCGCTCCATCTTCTTTCACTTAAGGCATGCAAAGAGATTCCAATTTCATCCTTCAAAATATTCCACCTCTCAGGACTTCCACTGAAAAGCACATACAGACGATTAACACCTCCAAAAAATGTGGTCACATCAGGGCAACATGATGCTGCATGTACACCCAACAAAATTCAAATAATGGGAATCACAAGGAGAAAATACAGCTTTGGGATATTTCTTTTGTATGGAGGCCAAAACACTTTTTAATTTTCCCAGACATATTAGCACCACTGTCAAATCCTTGACCTCTGCAATCATCATCATTAATTGTGCAGTCTTGAAAGGAGATTTTCAGCTATTTCTGCTCTGTTCTTTTGGCACAAGTCAAAAAAATTCAACAAATCTTTCTTGAATAATCCAGTCTTCACTTTCTGGATCTCTACTGATACAGCATAGACAAAATACATTTTGTTTTATATGCGAAATATCTGGTGTGACATTGCAAATCACAGGAAAATGAATTGCCTTTTTCCTTTTAGCAAGTATGGCGTCCAAAACACGTTTTCCAAAAAGATTTAAACTCACTTTTTGTTGCCCAAGATAAAAAATGAGCCTGCGATTTGTGTCGGCTCCCTTGGCTTTTCTTCACCTTTTCCAAATGTTCTTGCAAAAGTGGGCCATAGTGTGCTATCAGTTCAAGCACACTAAGAAAATCGCCATTTTGCAAGTCTCCAATTCGATGAGAGCTTACCCTAAATGCAAGATTTATTGATGTCAAAAATAGTTACATCCAATATTCTTTCTAATAAAGCAGCAAATGTCTTCTTCTCAATGTCCAAATTCTTTTGCTTTTCAGAATCCACGCTATGCTCTGAAGTAGACTTTTGAAGTTTTCACCAACTCCAGTAGTGTTGTTTGTGAAAAATGGACTGTTCGTGTTCTGGCACCTTGTTGTTTAACCCTTTCACTGCTGAGGACGTGTGGGAAACGTCCTCATTGACTCCTAAGGAAAGATGAGGTGGAGATAGGGGGTTACTTTGAACCCCGATATCTCCCGACTTGGCACCTAGCAGGGTCATGTTTGGTATCATTAGAAAGGCCAGAGTATGGCCTCTCCAACGATACCAAACATGACCATGTTTAAAGTAAAGAAAAATAATAATAAAAGTAATAATAAAAAAAAGAAAAATGTGTTTTTTTTAAGACGTGAAATGGCTCAGCAGTGAAGGGGTTAAAACGTGTCACGTGTTTTTAGAAGAATCAAACTGTTCTATTCTACTACAAAAACTGCTTCAATCTGAAGAGAATGCCAAGCATGTCACACAGTACACAGTACTGAGCTCCACCTCAGCCAGTCCCGTATTTGTTTTTCATGTCGATTTGAAGATTTTGCATACAGGAGAAACTCTGACTCTCTTCAGAATCTTTGTCCATAGAGTTAATAATTTCCTTTAGTTCCGCTTCTTTACATACACCAACAATCACTATTCTGTCTGTCTTTGTCTTTAAATCCATCTGGCCAAATCGCTGGATCCTTTCAATCAGGCTCTTCCTCTAATATTTCTCGGATTGCAAATTCACCTTCTAATTCTTGGAGATGTTCATTTGCTGCAGTGACAGGGAGAGTGGCTACACATGTGCTACAGGTTGCAGCCTCCTCTATTGTCCGTGGACTTCTTCTGAAGGGTCAATAAACTCTGCCATGACATTCTGTGGATTTTTGCTTCTTGAAAAACTTGAATAAGGCATTTTGTTTTTTCAACTTCTTTTCTTCTTTTTCCCGATCTCTCTTCGCCTTTCACTTCTGTGATCCAGACTTATAATGACACATTATGAAAGTTTAGATAGAAAACCCACAACAAAATGATTATATGGATGCTTATTTAAAAATAAACTAAAAACCCCTTCCATCCAAGATGTCAGCCTGCACCAGCAGACCCCAGCGATCCGGTGAAATACCGGCCGATCGCTGCTGCTAAGACAGGACACGTTCAGTGTGTCCATAGCACACAAAGCGTTCTGAGCGCGTCCATAGCAGCAAAGCGGTTAAGGACAGGGACAATTTTACAAGTTCGGAACACTTCTAAGGCTGGCCGTCCACTGGATCCGATTTTCGTCCGACGTCGGTCGTACGATAAGCTCCGACTACACTCGTCCACTGGAAGCGATTTATCGGACGACTAAGGGACGATCCAGATGAGGTGGAGTAAATAAAAACCAGTTCATTCTGGTTTTTGCAGAGACAATATAGTGTACTGCTCTTCGACACTGCTCACTTCGTGTGTGTGACGGATATACTGCTGCGTACACTTTGTGTGTCTGACCCACTATGGATCTTGAGGCGGCGGAGCTGTTCTTCTTGGTAGAAAATCCATACCTGATACATTGCAGGCTGAAGCGGAAACGTCGGTGTTGGGTGAACCCAAAATTGCCGAAAAGAACCCGATTAGGGGAGTTCCACCATCTGCATGAAGAACTCCATAAAGATGCTGCAAAGTTCTTCGATTACTATCGGATGCTTCCGGAGACCTTCAACTACATTTTAGAAGTGGTTGGTCCATCTATAGAGAAGTCTTCTAATTTCAGAGAGACCATACCCCCCGCGGAAAGACTAACCATCACTCTTCGGTAAGTGACTTTATAACCTTTTTTATATTATATATATGTATATATATATAGATATATATAGAAAAAAAGGAAGGAAAATGGCGGCACTCGGTCAAAGATTTAAAAATAAAAAAGTTTTATTAGGTCATTTAAAATAGGTCCGACGTTTCGGCCCACACAGGAGCCATTTTCAAGGTGATACAGACGTTAAATGCATGTGTTTAAATGGAAAACAATCATAATTGGAATACCAATCCGAGAGATCTCATTAGGTAGTAGCCACAGGTGTCATAGTGCGCAACTCGCAGAGCAGTGTACGTCTCAAAGAAGGCGTCGCGTGATTACTGACGTAATCCTGTCGCCTAGGCAACTAAAAACAATGCAAAACAATTGCAGAAACAGAAAAGAGAAAACCATGAGAGAGAGGGAGAGCGACGTATCGATCAACAATAGAAAGATTACAAGGTAAGCACTGCAGCCAAGCATCCGAAGGACATCCTAAAAGAAAAGTCGTGTATGCATAAATACATCAAGCATATAAGCAAGTGAGTAATTGCTACAGATCACGATGCGACCTGTTATTCATAGATAGTGGGCTATTGTATATGTCATAGCGCCCCAGTGACAAATCACAGAAACCAAGAAAGCATGCCATAAATGTAGTATATGTACTAAATGTAGGAAGAGTGGAGAGAACAACTAATTCAACGATAGTATAGAAAGCTAGAGAAGGAGACATACTCATTCAGTCCTCTAGGTGCCACAGTATCGAGGGTCCTGATCCAATATGTCTCCCTCTGTGGCAATCGCTGGGAGCGGTTGCCACCCCAAAGGAGTGGAGGGACATGAGCAATAGCCACGAAACGGAGTGTAGGTAATCTATGTTGAAATGCCAGGAAGTGTTTAGCCACTGGCTTATCCGTTTGGCCATCCCTATAGGCCGTATTAATAGATGAACGATGGCCTCGAATGCGGTCTCTAAGTGTACGATCGGTCTTCCCCACGTACGCTAATCCACAGGGGCATGTAATCATGTATATCACAAATTCCGTCAGGCAGGTAATGCGATGTTTAATTTTATAAATGCGACCCGTATGTGGGTGTGCAAAAGTAGTTGATAAATTCATGTGATTACATGTAACACACCCAGTGCACCTAAAGCATCCCATTTTTTGCAGGTGAATCTTAGTGACATATGATTTAACGGCATCTGTGTGTATAAGCAGGTCACGTAGGTTACGCCCCCTGGAGTAGCTAATGAGTGGTTGAGTTTTAAATGAGGTGGGTAATGACCGATCGAAAGAAAAGTTGTTCCAATGTTTTTTAATAGTATTAGCTATCTTGGCACTGTGGGTGTTAAATTTTGAAGGGAGACAAATTCTCGCTGCTTTCACTGGTTGGGGTAACTTCTGATCTCGTGTGCGATTTATCGCCTTCGTAAGAGCATTATCGAGAATATTAGTGGAGTAACCCCTAACAAGAAAGCGTTGGTACATCTCCAAAATTAGTTTTTTGCATAATTCCAAATCACTGTTATATCTAAGTACTCGTAGAAATTGGGATATAGGGAGTGAATATTTAAGGTGTTGGGGATGATGACTATCCATATGGAGAATCGTGTTCCTATCTGTTTCCTTGCGGAAAAGAGTATAGCCCAAAGTGTTGCCTGTACGAAAAATAGTCACATCTAAAAAGGATATGGAACTCAAACTACTGTTAGCAGACAATTTCACCGGGGTGTCAAGCTTGTTAATTGTATGTCCCCCTCCCATATCAAAAAAATATCGTCGACAAAACGACAGTAAAATAAGATCTGGGACTCATATTTTTGTAATAGATGTGTTTGTTCAAAGCAATACATATAAAAATTTGCATATGTTGGTGCCATAGATGCCCCCATCGCCATGCCCGCACACTGTATGTAAAGATTATTTTCAAATTTGAAAATTTTTTGATAAAGGGCAATCCATAGGAGCTCCAATATAAATTGAATTGGTGGACCTTTATAATATTGGGACTCCTGCAATACTTGCTGGACACATTGGATCCCCCACACCATGGTGAATAATGGTGTAAAGACTCTTTGCATCCATAGTAGCCATAAGCCACGGCGATGGGGGAAGATGTATGGCTTTGATTTTCTCTAAAAAATGTGGGGTGTCTTTAATGCACGTGGGTAGATGGGACATAGTGTCTTTGGTGACATAATCTATATATATTTACCAATGGGCTCAAGCAAGCCCTCCCTGGCTGATACTATGGGGCGTCCCGGCGGTGTTTGCAAGTTCTTATGGACTTTGGGTAATGTATAAAGTACCGGTGTAATAGGATGTTTGACAACAAGAAAGGTCGCTATAGTATCAGTAATGTAGCCCACCTGTAACCCCATCTCAACCAAGGAACTGATTTTATCAGAAAATTCCTTGGTGGGGTCATGTGTTAATCTATGGTAGATTGCAGAATCTGACAATTGCTGTAATATTTCATTGCGGTAGTATGAGTAGTCCATAACAACAACAGCACCCCCCTTATCCGCAGGGCGTATGGCGATGTTCGAGTCTGAGGATAAGTCCTGTAGTGCATCATATTCCTCCTTAGTGAGGTTAGGTCTACCCGGTGTCCGAGTCTGAATAATGTTAACAGTCTCTTCTTGCAGAATTTTTGAAAAGGTGTTAATAAATGTATTGCCAGTTTTAGCGTTCATGGTATTCTTGAGCCTAAGCCTAGTTGTTCCTGTCGATGTTGCATAATTTTCTTTAATCCGTTCTTGAATAGCCAGGGTTCTCTGAATTTTATAATTTTGTACCTCAGTATCGAATATATTGGGCTTGGACGTGGGTACAAAGGTTAACCCTTTGTTAAGGATATGGATATGTGCCGACGTTAATTTTTTAGATGATAAATTGAGAACAGAGGTTATTTCTTGTAAATTGGGGGTCTCCCCCTTGTACTTCTGGTTCCTCCGGCTTCTCCTTGTCCTTTTACTCTGTTCTGGCCCACCCAGCCTCTGGTTTGTATACGTGTATCCGTGGCCACCTGTGTGTCGTGTGATTGATTGCCCCCTAAAAAAGGTTTATTAGAACTTGATGAGATCATTTCATTGGGAAAGTCAGAATCTGAATTAGACTCACCCGAGGTCACCTCAATCGTAGGGTATCGTGGTTTAGTAATACATGGTCTGGACCGGAAGAGTTGTGGTCTTGACCAATCAGTAGATAGCCATCTATACACCCTATGGGAAGTGTAATCATAGTTTACTTTGTCCACTTTTTGTTTCTTAAAGCGTATCAAATCAGCCCGATATTTATCTAATTCTTCCTGCAGTTTTGTAAGTTGGACCGCAAATGCCGAGGTGTCCATAGTCACAGAGTTGGCAATTTCATACTTAGCAATCTGTTGCCTAGTACTAGCCATCTCCTTTCCTACTTCCTCAATGGTAATCACCATCCAATCTAATGCACATTTGTTGGAAATGGCAACCCATTTCTTGCAATACTCAGGGTTTGCTCGACCTATAGTAGAAGCATTCGTGACCCTGAATCCCCTGGGTATACGTTTACTCCGATAATAAATCGGATAGGAAAACACCATGTAAATTTAAATCGATCTCTTTGCGTTTCATTTTAAGTAAGTCAAAATACATATCTTTTGTGGACGGATGGTGCTCTAGTTGCTCCGGGGTCAGTGGCCATAGGATCTGCTGTGCTTGCTCCTCGGTAATCTGTAAAGTTTCAGCATGATCTTGGTACGCTCCTGCTCTCTGTAAAAAGTCCTCCATGAGGCCACAGAGGTCGGTATTCCACACGTATAAAGTATGTATAGATCTGTCTTCAATCAGGGTGCTAGGATCCCGGTAAAAACCGAGCATATATATGTCACCAATAGTCCTGCAACACCTTTCAGTATCCACACAGAGTCAAATGTTGGTGCTCCGCCAAAGATAATATAGAAAAAAAGGAAAATGCGGCACTCGGTCAAAGATTTAAAAATAAAAAAGTTTTATTAGGTCATTTAAAATAGGTCCGACGTTTCGGCCCACACAGGAGCCATTCTCAAGGTGATACAGACGTTAAATGCATGTGTTTAAATGGAAAACAATCATAATTGGAATACCAATCCGAGAGATCTCATTAGGTAGTAGCCACAGGTGTCATAGTGCGCAACTCGCAGAGCAGTGTACGTCTCAAAGAAGGCGTCGCGTGATTACTGACGTAACTAAAAACAATGCAAAACAATTGCAGAAACAGAAAAGAGAAAACCATGAGAGAGAGGGAGAGCGACGTATCGATCAACAATAGAAATATTACAAGGTAAGCACTGCAGCCAAGCATCCGAAGGACATCCTAAACGAAAAGTCGTGTATGCATAAATACATCAAGCATATAAGCAAGTGAGTAATTGCTACAGATCACGATGCGATAGATATAAATATATATCTATCATGTAGGTAATGGAGGTGTGTGTGTGTGATTTATATATTAAACACACACACACTGAACTCCATTGCCTACAATGATCCGTGTATGTGTGTGTATATGACTTGTGAATATGAGACATATCAGAAAAATAAAATGACACTCACCACAGTAGTGTAATTTAAACATTTATTCGGGGCACAAACTGTAACTTTTTTTTTTTAAATTTAGGCATAACTTTTTATTCGGGGCCCAAATTGTAACTTTTTTTTTAATTCATAACTTTTTTTGATAAAATAGTAAACATTTGGTTAACATATAAAGAATTATAAACGCTATTTTCAAAAAATTTTATGACAGGTTTGTGTCATCGGGTGCTGAATCAGAAGAGCGGTAGAACTCCCTCAAGCCAGGGTTAAAGAATGGTTCTGATACCGGTGGTGTGGGTTGAAGTGGAGCAACAGCACTTGGTGGATTGGTTCCAGGGTAGAGCAAGTCTGGGTTGACTTGGGACGGTGTGAATCCTCTTCCTCATCGCTTCTGAGTTTCAGCAATTTCCTGCGATCCGAATTTTGACGTTCCATTGGAATCCTATCGAGGAGCGGAACCATGCTGACTAGAAAATGGAAATTGATGTTCCCCCTCATCTGCACACTTTCCGACAGGATTTTCATTTTCTCCTTTTCTATTTGCACCAGATTGTCTTCGGTACCTTTCTCAATCCTACGTCTCTACAATGGACGTGTGCGGCGTGGCTGCTGGCTACTGGTTCTGGGTTCACGGACATCTTGGGTGTTTGGGGTATGTGGTAGAGAAGAGAGCGAAACCTCGGTTTGAAATTTTTCTTGAGCCTCACTACAATTTTCCTCCTCCACATTTGGTGTGACACCGTGCACTGGTGATACGTTGCCCTCGAGTTGTCGCGGCTCCATTGTATCAACAATAAAGAGCATTTGATCGTAAAATGCCCAACTGGTAGAGGCGTCTGGATTTGCTCCATCTCCCGACTTGCTGGATATAATTTTTTTATACTCCCTCCGGAAAACGTCACGGAGGTTCCTCCAACGCTTCTTCACCTATTGCACTGTAATAAAAATAATGTTTGATTGAGAATGTAAATGACCATATTTTGTGTATTTATTATGTGTATTTACTAATGTTATGTATTTTATTTCAGACTAGGTATAAAGCCTGCCCAGAGGGCAGTCTTTTGTTGTAGAGAATATGGCTGCCCAGTGCTCCCAGTGATGTGGCTGTTTATCGCACCCAGTTTCTGACTGGTCAGTTCTCCCCAGAATGGGGACTGGCTACTCAGGTGCTCACCTGGATCTGGCTGTTCAGTGTTCCCCAGGATCTGGCGGCTCTCGGTGCTCTCTAGGATCTGGCTGTCCAGTGCTCCCAAAGATGTGGCTGCTGTGTGCTCCCCAGGATCTGGCTGCTTTGTGCTTCCCATGATATGGCTGCTGTGTGTTCCCCAGGATCTGACTGCTGTCAGTGCTCCCCAGAGGGCAGTTTATTCATCTATATAAAATAGCTTTCTCTGTCGCCGTGGAGAAAGATGTGCGCGCATCCAACGACAGCCAGGTGCGCACGTAGCCCTACCCGTTGGCTGCGCACGCATCCATGAGAGGCCGTTGCGCCTGCAACCTACGACAGCCGGATGCGTGCAAAGTCCTACGGTCGGCTGTGAGCGCATCCAACCTGTAGGGCTGTGCACGCATCCATGAGTGGCGGATGAGCGTGCAGCCCTTCAGGTTTGCTACAAGAGCATCCTAAGGCAACCGAATGCCCTTGCAGACTGATAGGTCAGCTGTGCACGCATCCAGGAGAGCCAGATGCGCCCACAGCCCACCATCCAAGAGAGCCAACAAAACACTGTTGTCGCAAAGGCATTGTTGATGTGAGTGTGAAACACAGATTAAAAAAGAAAAAGGATCCTGCCAGAATGTGTCTGCGAGATACCACAAATCCACCCCCTCTCCTTCAATAATCGCCTCACCAGATGCATGAAAAGCAACTCTGCCTCACAAAAAATACAGCCTGTAGTGAGGGCCACATAAATTAAATTTGTTTTTGTTTTTTTTTAATTAGCAAAATGCAATAATTTCAGGCAACCTCTCATGCGGTGAGTTTTATATATTTTTTATTTATGGAAGTATGATTTTTTTTCTACTTTGTAAATATTTCTTTGTAAACCACATTTTTTGTAAACCATGCATCACTGTGTAGTAATAAACAGACTTGTTCGCGTCCATCTATGACTTTCACTTTAACATCAACAGAGCCTCTCACGCGAGAAAACGCTACATATAACTGCCCATGGCTGAAGACAGATTCAGGTAAATCGATTCCAACTCGATCAAAAGTTTGACCTTGTGATTTGTTAATTGTCATTGCGAAAGCCAATTTCACTGGAAATTGTCTCCTTCGTAATGTAAAAGGAAGTTCGGAGTTACTTGGGGCTAAGTCAATTCGTGGAATAAAAATTTTTTGACAGCCAATCTCGTACCATTACACAGACCTCTCTTGGTATTAAGATTACGCAAAAGCATAATAATACTGCCAATTTTGAGGTTAGGTTTATGAACTGGCATCCCAGAAGGAGTCAGTCTATTTAAACACTCTACGGGGTAATTATATTGATCTTCCTGGGATTGATCATCAATGGACTCAGAACTCAAATAAGTGTAGGTGTCACCTTCTAATAACGCATGCACTTCATCATTAATTTTGTCCACATCAGTATTTTTTGGGCATAAAATTGAGACATCTGAAGGTGTTAAATGATTTCCAAAAATTTCCTTTACAATGGACAGTTTGCAGATCATTTTTGAAGGAATCTGGAAAATATCTTCATGAAAGCCATGCTCGTTTGTGAGGGTCCCATCTCTGCGTTTTATAAGCCAAGAGCTGAAGTCTGGATCCACAGATCTTACATTGTTTTCCAGCTTAAGAAGCTTAAATTTATCCCATAGTGAATTGTATTTAATGCTGGCTTCAACTATTGCTGATCTACTTGCATGTGGATGTGGAACAACAGGTAGAGTTTGTCTGAAATCACCTCCAAGGAGAATTGTTTTTCCTCCAAATGGCTTGTTGTTTTTCATGAGCTCTTGAAGAAGTTTGTTGACGCATCTGAGTGTGTGATTTGGAGACATGGTTGATTCATCCCAAATAATAATTTTTGACATCTGAATGGGGTTTGCATCCTTTGAGGTTTGCCTCAAGGAAGAAGTTGAAGTATCCGTCAAAGGAACAGGCAATTTAAACAGTGAATGGTATGTTCGTCCACCTTCCATCAAATTTGCCGCAATCCCTGTAGAAGCAACAGCTAATGCAACGTCACCCATTCCACTAAATGTGCTCAACAAAGTCCTGTATAGATAGGTTTTTCCAGTACCTCCTGGTCCATCTAGGAAATAACACCTTTGTGGTAAGGTCTCGTTCTCAGAAGCGGCAATGATGTCTTCAAAATGGTGTCTTTGTAGCCCATTTAAAGTTGCCTTCATTTGGAGTGCTATTTCACTTTGTGAAGCTGCATTATAGAGGTCTGTTGGATTTTGATATAAATTCGGAGCTGGTTTTTGTAATCCAAAATCTTGACAATTTTTCCCATGAACACTCAAAATGTCCTGAATGTCTGTTAGTGCATAATGTAGACAGGTTTGACAGTCTGGAGTGTGTTCAGGATGTCGTGAAAAGTCTTCAGTGAGTTGTTCTCTATACTTGTCAAAAAGCTGATTTGCGTTAGGTGGAGAAATGTGCGCAAAAAGCTCTCTAAGCAGTGGTGGCATCATCTCACTTGCAGCTTCATGTAGAGTTAAGTCCCATAATTCATCATCCTCAAAACAGCCGAGTTTTTGTGCAGCTTGTTTAAATGTGTAAAGTTGAACTCCATTAACGGTTTTGATACTCTCAAAATAAGTGGCTCCTTTAACATGGAGCAAAAGCAATCTCAAACAAAATCTCTCAACATCTGTAGTTAAGTTTACAGAGTACATGCAACCAATTGTGTTATTTTCTCGATCTTGTACTCTTGGTTTCCGTTTGGTGTTTTTTTTTTTTATCAAACACAAAGTGTGCAGGAATATCAGTGTAGAGAAATTCATGAGATGCCACATTTTCTTGGTTTAGTTTAAACCAAGCAGTTAAAGTTGTGTCTCGCAATTGTGTTCTTTGTACAACATTTTCGATGTTATCTTCAGTGAAGTATACTGACTGTTCCCCAGCAAGGTGAATTTGTAATTGCATGATGGTATGCGTTTGATGGTGAATCTGAAAGCCAAAAAGACGCCATGCTGCCTCTGGCGCTGTGACATATCGAGAATCCATAAAAGATGTTATTTCGTCATGAAGAGTGTCTTGTTCTTTAATTGCTACATTAGCACAGTCATAGCCTTTATAGATATACTTGAATAAGTACTTGACACTTTTTATGGTAGCGCAGCTTTCGATGTTAATATGGCAGTTGTATTTTAAAGTCATCAATTTTGTAACCATTCTTTTCAATGAAAATAGCGTTTTGTGGTCTCTTGTATTGTGGATAGCCGTCAATGTTAATCAAAGTACTTTCCTGGAAAGGTTTAGGGTATTTTTTAGAGCATACACCATCAACCATACATGGCGAAGTGATATTATGATGCCCACAGGGCCCATGAATCATGTGTTTGCTTGCAATTGCATGTAACCGGGGATGTTCTTGTATGTCAGGTATTTGTGCAGAAATAAAGCTATCAATTGTGGCAGCATCTTTAGGTTTATCTTCTGCAGATAAAATGAGTAAAATATGTACATGAGGTAAGTCACATTTTTGAAATTCAATAACCTGGACTTTGGCAACAGGTTTCCCTAATACGTATTTATTTGTGATGTCATCAAGTAGTTGTTTTAGTTTCAAATGGTAAACTCTTGCTACTAAATCAGGTCTGTATTCGACAGCTTGACCTTCATAAAGATTACTGACAGTCTCAGGCCATTTGGGGTTACATGTCATGGTTATGAAGAAATCAGGCTTCCCAAACTTTCTGACAAAAGCCATGGCATCCTCGTAGTTCTGTACCATGTTCCTGGGACTACCTTGGAATGAAGACGGTAGTATGACTGGTTTCCCTGGGAGTAAGCCTTTTTCATTGTCAAAAGTTTGTAAATGGTCCATGAGTCCTGTGTAGTTTTCAACCCTCAATTTTGTCTGATTTTGTCTGACATAGTTTAGTCGGTTAGCTTCAGTATTAACGTATGCATCTACAAAGTACTGCTTTTAATTTCCCAGCACTCAGGAATGGGTTAAACTCATTTCGTATAGAAAGCATGTATTGATAGAATTGCATTTGTGAGACCCTTTGTCGTGGCTTTGTCGAGGATTGTCTGCATATGGTTTTTATAGCAGTAGGGTTGTAGTTTAGGTTAATCGTGGGTGACCAACTTTGGTCGCCAAAGGGAAACAAAAGTGGATACAGCATTGGCTCCAAATTGGGATCTAAGATGCTAATTCTTTCATGTTTTTTTCGTTGTTAGAAGTTCGGCAATGAATGATAAGATCTCGCTCAAGAGGAGGCTCCCCATCAGCATTTGTAAAAACGATAGCTACCTCATTGCAGCGTGGTGCATTGTATCTCCGTTGATTATCTTTACGATCTTGCACTATAGCCATGGTGACAGTTGCAGGTGCAATGCCATTCTGTAAAGCATCTTGTAAACATTCCTGTTCTACTTCATATAACATCTTACATGCTTGGGCAAATGAATTGTTTTGAGCCATGAAAGAACTCTCAAGAGTGTCATTAGTTCTGTGTTGCACTTGGAATTTTCCTGATGCTGAAGACGCTGTTGTGCAGCATCATCAGGATCTAGTATATATAGTTGTGCAAATTGTCTTTTATCATCATTAGAAGGTTGAAGTGATCCAGTTCTGTGGTAAATGTGGCCATTAATTCTAAAGCAGTAAGGGCCAGAACCGGGAGGTGGAGAAATGTTGGCTCCCATTGAAGCAAACGCTAAAGAACTATTGATGGACCTAATGTTTTGTAAAAAGTTTTTTGAATGTTGATGAATTCCTGTCATTAGATTTTTGATGAACGGAGCAACTTTAATGGGCTCTATTTCGACTTTTCCTTTGCTGCAGCATTTCCCTTGAAGGTTTTGTGAGGTCTTTTCTTCTGGAAAATGTAGTGCATTGCAGTTGGTACATATAACAATGATGGTGATGTAAGGAATCATCATATAGTTGGATTGAAGCCATGTGTTTTTGAGTATTTTTGTTCCCGCACTTTTCTGTGTGCAAGGGTATTTTTTTCTTGGGTAATCTGAATTGCGGTCATATTAGCGCGTTCATGTCTTTTTTGAATTTTCTTTTTTTCTCTAAATCGTGCCCTTTCCTCATCAGTCATATTTCCTTTTTTTTTATCTTTATAATTTTGTGTCCTTTTTGCTTCTGTGTTGTTGAAATGTGACTTTCTTTTAAGGGCCATTTTTGTAAAGGTAATGTGTTTTTGTGTTTTGTCAGCAGGCTCCATTTGGGCTCTTTGTCAGAGTATGTGGCGTGGGTTTGTTGGTAGAGGGAAATATTTATTTTTTTGATCTTGGTTAACCCTCTTTGTCACTTGCCGCGGGGCTGTCATCGGAGCCAGTTGGGAGAGTGATGGAGACGCACTGTTTTTTTTGGGTGTGTTTGTATTATTGCCACTTGTTGTTGATCTGAGATATTGAGGAAAGGGATGAAGAAGCACTGTTTTACTGAGTCTTGTGTTTTAGTTTTATGCCGCCTGCCGTGAGGCTGTGACGTTACACATAGTTTTTAGAAATATGCACTTGTATTTTTGTTCTTGTATTTGCCACTTGCCGTGGGACGGTCACCTCAGTTTGAAGAGAGACACGGATTCATTTGCTTGTGGTTTTTATTTTTTTTTGCCACTCGCCGCCGGGGTGTCACCTCAGACTATATTATATATATATAATTATTTTTTTTGTCACTTGGCGTCGGGTTTTGACCACAGACAGTCGGTTGTGGCACTTTATTTGTTTTTTTTTTTTTTGCCACTTTCTGTTGGTCTGTAACCTCAGGCAGTTAGGAGGAAGGAGCAATTTTGTTTGCGTTTGTTGTTTTTGTGTTATGGCGACTTGGCTGTGCCCTCAGCCATTTGGTAGAGTGATGGAGAGGCAATGATTTGTGTTTGCGTTGTTTGCGTTACTGGCACTTGGGTGTGAGCTAAGCGATTCGAGAGACGGATGGCAAAGACCTTTTTTTTAATTTGCACTTAGCGGTTTTGCCACGGGGCTGTCAGCTCAGTTTGAAGAGAGAGGTTGTTTTTTTGCTTGTGTTTGCGTTTTTGCCACTCGCCACGGGGCTGTCAGCTAGTTTGAAGAGAGAGATTGATTTTTGCTCGTGTTTGCGTTTTTTCCACGCGGCTGTGACCTCACGTTTAAGAGAGTGGCTTGGTTTTTTTTGCTTTTGCTTTTGTGTTAGTGTTTTTGCCACAGGGCTGTCACCTCAGTTTGAAGAGAGATTGTTTTAGGGGGTTTATTTTGCTCTTGTTTGCATTTTTGCCACCTCACCGGACGCAGTTGGGAAGATGAAGAGGCACAGTGGGTATTTTTTGCCTTTTTTTCCACCAGACGCTGGGCCGTCACCCCAGCCAGGGAGATTGATGGAGAGGCACTGTTGGTATCCTGTTTGTATGTTGGTGTTTGCCTTGAAATTTTTGTAGCCCTCACTACAGGCTTGTTTTTGTGGGAGAGTTGCTTTCTTGGGTTTGCTTTTCCAATTATGGGGTGGGTTGTGTGGCTTAACCAATTTGTGTGTAAATGGTGGCTTGCTGTGCATTTATGTGGGTCCCCCTTTTTTTAAAATTTGTGCCTATTATGGTGGGTTTGCCGTTATTTTGAAACCATGTGCCTCGCTAGCGCTGCCTCAGCAAAATGCAGGATACGCACGCAGCCTATAGCTGGCTGCTGCATGCGCATCCTGGTCTACTGAATGCCCGCAGCCTCTACCTGGCCGCTGCGAGCGCATCCGGCTGTACAGGATGCGCGCGCAGCCGATACACGTCTGCTGCGTGCACATCCTGGTCTCCTGGATGCGTGCGCAGCCTCTACCCCTCCGCTGCGTGCGCATACAGTTCTCCTGGATACGCGCGCGGCCGACGGGTAGAGGCTGTGCGCGCATCCGGCGTCCGAAGCTGCACATCCAATTTCTGTTGGCTGCGGCGCAGCCAACAGAAACCGGATGCGCGGCGACGGACAAAGGATTTAAGTATAGATACTTGGCAGCAGGATCGTCATTCAAAACACTTGGCTATTCTTTTAGAATAGCGGATGTGACGGTGGGACGAATCGTCCAGGAGACATGCCGACTTATCTGGGACAAGCTTCATATGCTTCACATGTCCTTCCCAAAGAGCGAGGAGATGGGGCCCATTGTTGAGGGCTTTTGGCAAAAGTGGCACTTTCCAAACCGTGTGGGGTGCATCTATGGTAAACATATATGCATCGTAAATCCCAAACATTCGGGCAGTATGTATCGCAACTACAAACAATTTTTTTCAATAGTACTCCAAGCAGTTGCTGGCCCAGATTACCGGTTTATTGCCATCGATGTCGGTGCATATGGGAAGGAAAGTGATGGAGGAATATTCAGCAATTCCAACTTGTCCAAGAAGCTGGAGCATTGGGCGTGCAAACACACCGCCCTACCTGGCACCGACATTCTTGCCCCATATGTGCTTTTGGGTGACGAGCCTTACCCACTTAAGAAATATCTAATGAGGCCATACCCAGCAGCCAGACTTGGCCCCTCTGAAACCAACTTTAATGGGCGCCTATCCAGAGCAAGGCAAGTGGTGGAGTTTGCCTTTGGGATTATGACGCGCAAATGGCGGATTTTGCACAAGGTGATGGAAGTAAAACCACCATTTGTGGACAAAATTGTAAAAAACATTTGCTTGTTGCACAATATTATAATTAGGGATGCACCGATACCACTTTTTTGAGTACGAGTACCGATACTTTTTAAAAGTACTCACCGATACCGAGTACCGATACTTTTATTTAATGTCATGTGACGCTTTCCAATAGGAACAGACCTCATAAAAATTTATATGAGATTGACCGCAGCTCACATGGATTTGCCCCCAGGTCTCATGGATTTGCCCCCAGGTCTCATGGATTTGCCCCCAGGTCTCATGGATTTGCCCCCAGGTCTCATGGATTTGCCCCCAGGTCTCATGGATTTGCCCCGCAGGTCTCATGGATTGGCCCCGCAGGTCTCATGGATTGGCCCCGCAGGTCTCATGGATTGGCCCGCAGCTCTCATGGATTGGCCCCCAGCTCAAACGCTGGGGAAGCTGGCCGTGTGCATGTAAAGCACGCGGCCAGCGTTCCCCTCCGGCGCGCCAAATACTCACCCTTCCTGAAGTTCCGGTCTCTGGGCAGTGATGCGGTCACGTGGCCGCCGGGCGCTCCTGTGACACGGCCTCTCGGCTGGAGGCAGCGTCACAGATGCGCGCGGCGGCCACGTGACCGCATCACTGCCCAGAGACCGGAACTTCAGGAAGGGTGAGTATTTGGCGCGCCGAAGGGGAACGCTGGCCGCGTGCTTTTCATGCACACGGCCAGCTTCCCCAGCCCCGCGGATACCGGCAAGCCGGCCCAGCGCCTGCTTCCGGTATCGGCGGGATGTATCGGGCCGTTTGCACGAGTAACAAGTACTCGTGCAAACGGCAATATCGGCCCCGATACCGATACTAGTATCGGTATCGGTGCATCCCTAATTATAATTGAAAAAGAGGGGGAGCAGCAAGTGGCAAATTTGCCAACACCCAAAATTTTCAGAGAAAGGAGATTTACATCTATCGGTGAAAATAGACCTGTAACCACAGCAATTACCACCCGGGACAAATTTAAAACCTATTTTGCAACCAAAGTGAACCTCTGAACATTTTGCTTATTTACCCCTTTTTTTGGGGGGGTTGTTGTTTTCTGATACGTGTGAGTTCTATATATACAATTTTTAACTTCACGTGTGTGGCTCTTTAGTTTCTTCCCTTTTGGAGACAAGAAAGGTAGTTGCTGGGACCAAGAGATAGAGATAGAGATATAGATATATATTTACTGTTTTTGGGATGGATTGTTGTGTATAGTGTGTGTGTTTAGGTTGCCTATGTTAATAATTTTTTTATTTCTGAGCTTTCAAATGTATGTATGTATGAATTATTTTATTAGAATTACCTTTGGCACCCATCTCATCTGCGACCTGCTGCCACAGCTTCCTCCTGGACATCAAGGGCATGATACTTTTTATCGCGCATGTCCCACAAAGGGCGTAGCTCATGCACAATACTGTTGATACAATAAAATTTGTACTTTTAAGAAATGGCAAAGGAAAACAGAAATTATCTCGCATTTGGGGCCCTATTACGATCTTTGCACACAATTTAGCGCCGGCGCAAAAACGCATTAACGCGAGGTGTAAAACCCTTTGCGCTGAACGTCGTATTACAAAGTCAGCGCACAAACGCGCCCACTCGTCAACGCGGGTGGACCTGCGCAAACCCTGCGCGAGCTTACTGTACTGCGCGCGTCCTATACTTAACATTGTGAGCACAAATGCATTTGTGTGCTGGTACGCGGATGGTATTACAATGTATGCACAGTTTGTAGGGCATAGTCTTTGCGCGCATTATTTTAGAAACTCCTAAAAGCTGGTGTTAATGGCAAATCTCACTGTCCTGGTTGAACCCAAACACACCAGCACAAAAAAAAAATGCAGCAAAGTATAGTTATACTCATACCAAACCCAAAAAATTGAAAAGTTGTGTGCGTGCATTTTTTATTGCTGCAGCATATATACTCAAATTGATTTTGACAGGCGCAAAAACTTAACGTGAGATAATTGTGGTTCTTATTTCTGATTGGCTGAATCGCGTGAAAAACAGTCCGCACACTAAATTTCGTTGCTGCGCGTGCGTTTGTGCGCGTCCGTAAACGCGCAATTTCTTGACGGATTAAAAAATGTGCGAGGATTGTAATACCTGTGTTGATTTTATACGCGTGCTAACGTTTAACGAAGGGCACAAAAATTCATGCGCTGCGCAAGCGTTTTAACGCAACGAATGTAATAGGGCCCTTGGTAATCTAAATTTTCTTCAAAATAAAAAAAGATGTTCAGAAAAATAAATTAAAATAATTTTTACTGCTAATTAAATGAATACACAGTTAATTATTTTTATAAAAAAATGATTGACCTGTCATACTGTCATCAGAAATCATCCCCGTACCTAAACAGGACTAGTCCCACCTACTCCCTACACAAAACTTGGACTTTTTAATTATAAAATGCATTTACTTACCTGATCAATTTCTCAGCATCCATCTTCTGCCGGATGGTTGTGCCTAGTTGACGCAATAAATTCCCCTCTGCCTTGAAGTGCCTCGTGTCTGGTAGTGTCGTATCGCGCCATCGGAAGTCGGACGCAATGGTTGATGGGTGAACCGCATGCGTGTAATCAGATCGGTCGGACGAAAGAACGCAATATCGGATGATCGCGCCATCGGACGAAAACTGATCCAGTGGACGGCCAGCCTAAAAGTAGAAGTGTGCTGAGCTCATTTTGACTGTTTTTGTTCATCATATTTAAATGTGATTTGAAGTCTCGTTTTATTTTACAACCCACACATATTGTATATCTCTTTTTTCAGCAGACTTGGCAGATTCATATTTCATTTATTATATGTATACGTCATGCCCTGCCAGTATGTTCTAACAAAAAATGTGAATTTCATTAAAATTTCAATCATCTACAGCGTGTAAAGTAATTTTTTTCACGTTTTATCATCTGAGCCTTTACAGTTATATATTCTATGGGGTACGCTTTTTAAAAAAAATAGAAATGGGAACTTGTTAACTTGTTACTATATTTTTCTGAGTACGCGATTTTAGCTAGGAAACCACACAACATTTTTCGTTCACGTAGCACAACTTTTCACATTAGAATTGAAAAGTGAACAATAGTGCGGCATTAATAATTTTAAAATATATATTTTTATTTCTTTTTTGTTTACCTGTAACCTAGCCAAGTTAGGTGACATTGGAAAGGCCATATACCCTAAAAGGTTTATTAAACAATAGATAACTTAAAGGGACACTACCACTATCATAAGCTTTAATTTGAATACTTTACAAATAAAACCACCATTTAAAACACATGCTGCTGTTTTTTTTGTTCTTTGAAGTAATTGAATGTAAAAAGGGAAAACTAAAACATTTTATTCTCTCATTTCCATTTTGGGTACTTTTACCAAAATCTTATGGAGAGTTTTACTTTGTGGCTGTGCTTTATTATTATTATCATCACTTATGTAGCACCAACAGTTTTCGCAGTGATTTTACAATAACCAAAGGGAACGAGATACAGATAAACGGACATAGGATGGAAACAAGGTGTATAGGGCACTGCTTATTAGGAGCTTATCCTATAGACTATTTAACAGCTAATGAGATGGAGGGAATATTTACATAAGGTAACAGGAGATATATTGTCCTGACCATGCTACGTGAGATAAAAGATGGCAGCTGAATGAGTTATGACAGGGAGCTTAAAAGACTTCTAATCTACCCCTGCAGATGTCCTTTGAATACATCCCAAACAATACAGTGAAGCGAATCAGCCTCCTAACCCATAGACTCCATTCTATTGCAAATGCCACCCAGTGAGGAGCAAGTGATGTAAATATACTATGGGGGGCAGTTTACAACACAAAAGATCACACAATGGATCTACCCAGTGACACATGAATGACACATATTTTAGAAGGAACTTAATACAGGTACTGCTGACCACCCTTTCGCACAAACGATCCATAGTATTCGCGAATGAGGTTCTCAGTCTAGGCTAGCTTTATGATTTTATTCCTCGTCAATGGACAATTTGTTTCTATAGCAAGCACTGATATTGCACTTAATCTCTTCTTGCCTATTGAAAGAATAATAAAATTAATTACAAGTATTGGTAATGGGTGTGGTCAAATATTTGTAGCATTGTTACCACAGTAAGCAAAGTATCATGTCTATGCGAAATATACTCCCTGATCTGGTTTGGGTTAGCTTGCATGATGTACTAGCTTGCCAGAGATGTACTTTGGAAAAATTCTTTCAAACTATATTCAAAGTCTCTTTGATATTGTTGCAATCTGTCCATGACCGTTTGACATCAAGATTTTGTACCGTAGACAATCATTTAATACTATTTCATATAATTCTTGTAATCCACAATTTTATTCTGGTGACTATTTTTAGTAGCTTTGACTAATGTCAGCCATTAGATGGCGACATAACCACGGTAAGCCATTTTGACCTCCTTAATGATTACCGATGCCTATACTGATAAGTTTCAGTAACCAGACATATAAATTCTTCTTACTGGATGATGGATTTATCTCCTAATATAGGTCCACATTACACTGCAATTAATTTACTCATTAGATTTAATTTAGTTAAAATAAATTGGATCTTAATACATTACTTTTGCATTTAAAATGTTTGATTTAAATAATTAAACTGCCATATTCTAAGAAATTATGTTAATCTCTTGACACTTTAACCTTTGCTTGAAAACCTAGATCTATATCACGACATGGATGTATATTAATTGCTTTTCCAATGAACTGAAACAGTATATGTAATTAACCCCTTCACTGCTGAGCCGTTTCACCCCTGTGTGCTGAGCGTATTTGGACAGTGTTGTGCTCCTCCTGTTTAAATGTGATTTTAAGTCATGTTACCTGTAAGACCCAGACAAATTATATATCATTATGTTCAGCAGACATAACAGATTCATACTATCAGGGTTATTCAGAAAAAGGTGAAACTCTGGAGAGTTTTTGGAGAAGTGAAAATTCTAGGTCAAAATAGCCTAACCAGAACGGTTCTCCCATTTATCTCACTTTCTAAATCAACTATTTTGACCTAGAATTTTCACTTCTCCAAAAGCTCTCCAGAGTTTCACCTTTCTCTGAATAACCCTGTATATCATTATTCTATTTATGCTTCATGTCCTGTCAGAATGCTGTAACAAAAATTAAAAAAAAAAAATTATATTTCCATTCAGATTTCTATCATTTACAGCCTCAAACAATTTTTTCACAGTTTATCATCCAAGCCTTTGTGGTTATATATTCTGTGGGGTACTCTTAAAAAAAAATTAGAAACGGCAACCTGCTATTGTATTTTTCTGAGAAAATCTGCGATTTTTAACTGAAACTGAATAGAACGAAATGTTCGCTTGTATTTTTCCACATTTTGTTTTATGAATAACTAGCTTTTTCCTGTGGCTTCGCCTGCGTGGATTTTAGGATATGTTAAAATTGTTTTTTAAAAGAATCTTGAGGTTTTTCTGGTAGAACCCCCCCCCCCCCCCCCCCCCCCCACTTGGGATTTTTGGAAAATTGTAAAACACGTGTTTTTTTTATTTTTCAAGAAGAATGTAAGTGCCAAATTTCACACCTGTAACATCTTTGGTTTTTGAAATATAGGTATACTGATAAAAGTATTCATCCCTTTCCCCCACCCCCCTTAAATGGATTTTCCGAAAATGGTAAAACATGTTTTTTTGGGTTTTTTTTGCACGAAGATTGTAAATAACGAATTTCACACCTGTAACATCATTGGTTTTTGAAATCTAGGTATAGTGATAAAGGTATTCATGCCCCTTCCCCCCCCCCACTGGATTTTTGGAAAATGGTAAAATACGCATTGTTTTATTTTCAAGACAAATCTAAATACCAATTTTCATGTCTAACATCTTCTGTTTTTGAGATATAGGTATCGTGTTGAAAAGTATTTACCCCCCTTTTTTCACCCACCAGGTGGGATTCTTGGAAAATGGTAAAACACATGTTTCTTTATTTTCAAAAGATTGTAATTCCAAAACTTCACACCTATAACATCTTGGTTTTGAACTATAGATATACTGATAAAAGTATTCAGACCCCTTTCCCTCGACCCCCCCCCCCTTATTTGGATTTGTGTAAAATGGCAAAACACATGTTTGGGTTTTTTCACGAAGATTGTAAATACCGAATTTCACACCCGTAACATCTTCGGTTTTTGAAATATAGGTATACTGATAAAAGTATTCAACCCCCTTTTTGCCCCCCCCCCAAGGAATTTTCAGAACATGGTAAAATACGTGTTTTCTTTATTTTTCAAGACAAATCTAAATACCAATTTTCAGGTCTGTAACATCGTCTGTTTTGGAGATACAGGTATCCTGTTGAAAATATTTAAAATATTCAACCTCCCCTTTTTTGTCCCCTCCAACTTGGATTTTTGAAAAACGGTAAAATACGTGTTTTTTTTATTTTTCAAGATGAATCTAAACACCAATTTTCACATCTGTAGCATCTTCTGTTTTTGAGGTATAGGTATCCTGTTAAAAATATTCAACCCCCTTATGGGTGGATTTTCCAAAAATCCTTCCTTAGTGGGCGCCTACATCATAAAAACAGGTGCACCTTCAAATTTCACGTTCCTAGGTTAAACGGTTTCAGCTGGGCGTTGATGAGTCAGTCAGGACTTTTGCATATATATATATATATATATATAACATACATACATATACATACATACACAGTTGTGTTCAAAATTAGTCAACCCCCAATGCTGTAAAGGGTTTTAGGGAATTTAGTGTACATTTGTAATTGTATTCAGAATGAAATCCTACAAGGACTTTTTAAAGAACCATATGCAACTAAAATGACATCAATTGGTTTTGTAATACAGTAGTAAATGTTTATTTTGTGAATTCTTCATTGACACAATTATTCAACCCCTTAAAGACTACCACTCTGAAGAACAGAGGTTCATTCAGGTATTGAAAACATCTGTGGATGTCACGGAGCAGCAATAAAGCATAATAAGCACCAATTAGGCAGCTTTAAAATGACTGTGATACTCGGCTCCTTCTAGACATTTACTGGTGTGGTTACAAACATGGTGAAGTCAAGAGAATGGTCCAGGAAGACAAGAGAAGAGGTGATTACTCTTCACAGGAAGGGCAATGGCTATAAGAAGATTGCAAAGATGTTAAACATACCAAGAGAGACCATAGGAAGCATCATTCGCAAATTCAAGGCAAAGGGCACTGTTGAAACGCTACCTGGTTGTGGCAGAAAGAAGATGCTGACTTCGACTGCTGTGCGCTACCTGAAGCGTAGGGTGGAGAAAAGTCCCCGTGTGACTGCTGAGGAACTGAGAAAAGATTTGTCAGATGTGGGTACAGAAGTTTCAGCTCAGACAATACGGCGCACACTGCGTAATGAAGGCCTCCATGCCAGAACTCCCAGGTGCACCCCCTTGCTGTCTCCAAAGAATAAGAAGAGTCGACTGCAGTATGCCAAAAGTCATGTGGACAAACCACAGAAGTTTTGGGATAGTGTTCTGTGGACTGATGAAACAAAATTAGAACTGTTTGGGCCCATGGATCAACGCTATGTTTGGAGGAGGAAGAACAAGGCCTATGAAGAAAAGAACACCTTGCCTACTGTGAAGCATGGCGGGGGGTCAATCATGCTTTGGGGCTGTTTTGCTTCTGCAGGTACAGGGAAGCTTCAGCGTGTGCAAGGTACCATGAATTCTCTTCAGTACCAGGAGATATTGGATGACAATGTGATGCAGTCCGTCACAAACCTGAGGCTTGGGAGACGTTGGACCTTTCAACAGGACAATGATCCCAAGCATACCTCCAAGTCCACTAGAGCATGGTTGCAGATTAAAGGCTGGAACATTTTGGAGTGGCCATCGCAGTCACCTGACTTAAATCCGATTGAGAACCTCTGGTGGGACTTAAGGAAAGCAGTTGCAGTGCGCAAGCCTAAGAATGTGACTGAACTGGAGGCTTTTGCCCATGACGAATGGGCGAAGATACCCGTAGATCGCTGCAAGACACATGTGTCAAGCTATGCTTCACGTTTTAAAAGCTGTTATAACTGTAAAAGGATGTTGTACTAAGATTGAATGTCACTTCAACAAGGTTGAATAAAACTGATAATGATGTGAGCACAGAAAAGACATTTGTGGTTATTTCATTATAAATGTTATGTTATATTTGTCTGACCTACACGTGCCTCTTTGATTTAATTGTAAGCAAGATGACTGAATGATCAAAATCAATGTCAAACTGGCCAAAACACTCAATTTCAGTGGGGGTTGAATAATTTTGAACACAACTGTGTATATATATATATATATTATTCCTCCAGAAATTCCGCACACGAAGTCTTCAAATATGGAGTAAATAAATAAGAATTTTATTCGAAGAGTAATCGACGTTTCAGTCCATCAGGACTTTCATCAGGATGTATAAGAAAGAAAAAAAACACACATCATTAAATGCACAAAGAACGAAATGATTAATCCTGCACAGGTGAAAGATAGGAGGAGCACCAAACCACTCAAGTTCAGTGCTGACCTTCCCATATACACAAGACGAACCAGAGATCAGAAAAAACAATATTACAAACAAAGCAAAGTTTTACAAAAACAATATCAAGACAACAAGCTAATACGGTATCTACAGTAGATAATATATCATATGCCAAATATAGCAGAATAACTGAAAGAACAGCAAACCCATTATGAACATTGAATTGTTATAAGATGTTAAGAACAAGACTAGAGAACAATTGAGACCTAGCGGAGGCTTAAATAGCAATGTAGATTATTCTGTTCATTTAAACCTTTCGGGTTAATAGTATCAAGCGTAAAAATCCAAAAGGATTCTCGTTTGAGTAATGCCAAGGCTCTGTCCCCACCCCTGGGTAAGGGAGGAACATGATCAATCCCCATCACACGCAAGGAGGACAGCGGATGTCGTTTATCCTGGAAATGACGGGCAACCGGTTGCAAATTGCCTTTTCCAGAAAGAGCCCCCCTAATCGCTGTACGATGATTGGCCAACTGCACACGCAAGTTGTTTTGAGTTTAACCAATATAAGAAAGTCCACAGGGACAGGTGAGACGATAGATAACAAATTCAGTGGTGCACAAAATTCTATGTCTGATAGTGTACTTCTTGCCACTGTGGGGGTGTTGAAAGATGTGACCGGTAATCGTAATCATTGAATTACACGTAGTGCACCCTGTGCAACGAAAACATCCTGGGTGTTGCACTGGGACTCGATTAATTACAGAGAATTGATCGGTCCGGACTAAAATATCTCTAAGATTTTTGTTTCTTTTATGGCAAATCAATGGAGGGGTTTTAAAAGCTTCTGGTAATTGAGAATCCGTCTGTAAAATATTCCAGTTGCGTTTAATGCATTTAGTCAACATACCAGACCTGGTATTAAAAGTCTGTGGAAACACAAACCTTTTAGGGTTAACCTTAACGACCTCAGATGGATTCTGAAACTTATTTTCAGCAGCTACTAAAGCACGATCAAGATTGGGTTGTAAATAGCCACGCTGTAAAAAGCGTTGATACATTTCCTTTATCTGTATTCTACAGGTCTCCCCCGCAGAGTTATTGCGGAAGACACGTGGAAATTGAGAAGCCGGGAGTGACTCAAATAGATGAGGGGTGGAAAGTACTTGACTGAAGAATAGTATTACGGGCCGTCTCCTTCCTAAATAGGCTGTAACCCACTTTATTTCCTTCACGCCTGAAGGAAGGGTCCAGAAAATTAATATTTTCCGAACTAAGCTCGTATGTAAAATGAACCGTAGACTCAATATGATTGATACGGTCCATAATAGCATGGAATTCATTTTGTGAATCCTCCCAGATGAGAAAAACATCGTCGATAAAGCGAAAGTATGCTTTCAACCCATTCAAAAACAAAGGTAAAATATGTTTGGTTTCATACACATACATGTAAGCGTTAGCATACATTGGGGCCATAGGGGCCCCCATGGAAGTCCCCGACCTTTGAAGGTAAAATTGATCCTCGAACCTGAAATAGTTTAAGGTTAACTGCAATAATTTTCTGATTCGTTTCTGATTCGTTTTCACAGGATATTGTTTTCGTATACTTCCGTATATTTTCGTATGTTTTGGTTTCGTTTTGATGACGCTGGGAAAGCGATTTTAATTAGGGAAGATTAATGACCTGGTTTTTCCCGCATTTTCAGACCTCCCTGATTGGAGGGTCAATTAGATTGTACTAGTTATAAATTAATGGGTCTTTTACTGCTGTGTCATTTTTTTATTGCTGCTGCTGAGGAAGCCGTACAGTCTATTTAGACTCAGGCGAAACGCGTTCAGCTCTTTTTTATTTCATTATATGAATATGAACATATATTAAAATTACATTTTTAATTCTACTTATTTTTATTTTTTATTCTTAATTTTATTTTTATCCCCATTCATTTTTAACCTATTATTTGTTCTTATTATTTGGCTTCCACTGCATGCTGCCACGCGGATCCATTGGGGCTTTCATTAAGGTCTGTGCCCATCAAAACAACCTTTGGGCTTCTCTATTTGAGCCCTGGCGGCTCTTGAACACGTGAGTGGTCTGACTTTCTGTAACTAATATTGCAACGTTTTTACGGTATTACCCGATGTTGGCATTTTTCTCTCCTTTCTCCATATCTGTTGAGAATCAACATCTGCACATACTCCTTGAAAACCTCCGTCTACTGAAGTGGCCAGTGGGAGGGCATATCTAAATTCTACCCACGGGCGAATATTGCCAGAGCCGGGTGAGGCTCTCTTTAGCGTGAGTGAGAGCCACTATACTTCCAATCATATATTTGTATATTAGCAATATTGTACTATGTGTGTTTTCTTTTTGAGGTATTGATCCTCCTTCAATTGAAGACGCCTGTTACTTACTGGGTAACTAATTTTTTCATACCTACTTGCACTGGGAAGCGCCGTACCCTTTTTCTTTTTTCTATTGCTCTTTCTGTCTTTTAGGGATGACACATATGGGTACAGTGGCGATCGTGCTTTAGGCTCTATCCCGCATAATCACTTACTGTTGCGCCTACCTTTTTTCTATTTTTTAACTGCAATAATGACAGAATAAATTGGATTGGAAAGTCCTGTGGTTTTTCAGCATTTTCCAAGATTTCACGAACAGCCGCTATACCTGCATCGTGTGGGATAATGGTGTAAAGGCTCTTCACATCCATGGTTGCAAAGAGTGTATCAGGAGTTAAGTCCACTACCTGCACTCGGGTAACAACTTCAGAAGAATCTTGAACACAGGTGTGAAGAGCCATTACAGGACCTTTAAGTATAGAGTCAAGCAACTTCCCAAGAGGTTCGAGATGGCCAGACCTTGCTGACACAATGGGTCTCCCAGGGGGTGCCCGCTCGTTCTTATGTATTTTTGGGAGTGTATATAATATTGGAGTTTTTGCATGTTTGACAAGAAGATAAGAAAACAATGATTGTTGGATAATATCACTGTCAAGAGCTACCTCTAGAGTTTCTCTAATGGTGTTATAAAACTGATATGTAGGATCATGATCACATTTCAAGTACGTCTGATTATCACTTAATTGAGAAAGAATTTCATTTCTATAATCAGAGTATCGTAAAATCACAATACCTCCGCCAATACCTCGTTCCTCCCTCATGGTTGTTCGTAGGGAAATGGATTTTATTCTTACGAATATTTTCAGACTCCCTGTGCAAAATCCGTGTGAAAGTTTTAATGGAAGCATGAGTAGCGGGTGGATCGAATGTACTCCGCAATCTGAAAGCTGATCTCTCTTCGTCAGTAGGAGAATGCTCACTGAAAAATTCAGACAACCTGAGTGAACGGGCGAATGCAAACTGTTCCACCTCCCAAGTGAAAGGATAAGGGCAAGAACCAGTCTTTTTTATTTTTTACCTAAGATACATAAAGATTTAAATAGACCACTGGGAAGACGATCATCTCAGGAGTCGGCTCAGTCTCGAGCCGAGTATCCGAATACTTGGTCCACCAGCTCCGACCATATGTCACTAGAACTACGGCACATTTAAAAGACACAACAGAAACTTTAAAAGTCTTAAAACAAGTGAAATGGGAAGAGGGTTTTCTACTAGATACCAGTGACGTACAATCATTTTATATACCATCATCCCACATAAGGATGGGGACTGAAGCCATCGAACATTTTTTAAAACAAGCAGATATTTTACAACCTCAACATCAACAAATTGTTTTTATTATAGAAGGCATCCGCCTGATTTTAGAGAACAATTATTTCTATTTTAACGATGATTTTTATCTACAGCTTAATGGAACTACCATGGGGACACGATTTGCCCCCTCTTATGCCAACCTTTTTATGGCCTTTTGAGAGGAATCATTTTTATCTATATACCCTGAAAATCTTGTCTGCTACAAAAGATATATAGATGATATTTTTTTAATCTGGAGAGGAGGTGAAAATGCACTAAAAGATTTTTTGGGAAAACTGGACCAGAGCAATAGAGGGATTACACTTACTACAATTTAGAATACCGAAAGCGAAAGAATACATTTTTTAGATATGAGCATATACATCCAAGACAACGAAATTCGAACCGAGACATTCTTTAAAAAATTTGACGTTAACAGTTTTATAGAAACATCCAGCTGCCATTTACCTCAATGGCTTGATGGAGTTCCAAAAGGACAGTTTCTTAGGATCAGAAGGAACTGTATGGACCTGAACATCTACGACACGCAGTCAGAAAAACTGAAGCAAGATTTCATAGAGAAAGGATATGACCCGAATATACTGGAGAAGACCAGATCTGAGATAAGAAATTTGGAACAGAATGATCTATTGAAGAAAAAAAGACCGAGAGAAATCCCAGGACTCACTCAAAATGTACCATTTGTTTTTTCTTACAATGCTCAAAATAGGACGATAAGAAGAACCATAAGAAAATACTGGCCAATCTTAAGAAAGGACCCGATGTCGAAAGATATTCTACCAGAGAACCCCAGGCTAATATGCCGTGGTGTAAGTAATCTTATAATGAAACTTACACACAGAAGAACACTACACGACCTAATCATTTCAACATCAAAAAGGGCTTTCATCAGTGTGGCAACTGCTTAAACTGTCGTAATACACGAGGTAAGAAGCAGATCATCACAAAAATAGATGTCATTACGGGACCCATAGCAATAAAAGAAGTGATCACTTCCTTCACGAAAAACGTAGTTTATCTGCTTATATGCCCATGTGGTTTAAAATATGTGGGAAGGACTACCAGACCCCTCAACATCCGTGTAGAAGAACACATTAGAAATATCAGAAATAGTTGCGAAAATCACAGCGTCCCATTGCACTTTAAATTGAAACACGCTCAGAATCCAGAGGGACTCATTTTTGTTGGCATAAAAAAAGTCGAAACACCCTGGAGAGGGGGTAATTTTGAAAAACTGGACAAATAGAAATGAGCTGGATTTTTAAGGTAGGCACTATGCAACTGCAAGGTCTCAATGCTGACTTCGAATTATGCTATTTTCTCAATTGAACTATCTTTTATAATTTATATTTTTTTTATCATTTTTTAATTGAACTATGCTCTTAATTTCTAATTTATCTTTGCGTGTATCCCTCATTCAGAGTAAATTGTACTCCAGTTAAAAGCAATTCCCTCCCCCCCTTTCTTTCTCTATTAAATATACTCCCAATATTTTAGATTACAATCCATTGCAGTGGTGTAATTTAATTTAATGTATTTTACAGACAAGTGCTCAGTAGATGACTCAAAACACTGTAACTTTATCATTTCTATATCTAAACACGCATGTATATATGTCATGCTTCTAACATATGGCCGAATAACAAATGCCTTTCAATTAAAATTGTTCCCTTTGATGGTGAATCGGAGTGTGAAATGCACTTTAAAAAGTGAATATAAAGCCGGTAATGATATTGTGGCAGCCGATATTGCGATCCATCGAATGGAACACAAACAAAGGGTGGAACGCAAATCCAAAATGGCCGCAACGCGGCCGAATGACGCAATTAGCACCACGTGACTGCGACAAAGAACGAACGTGGAAGTGGACCCCGCGAGAAACCATGAAACACCAGGAATGTTAATGAACAAACTTCAAATAAAATGAGATCCCTAGAGAGCTTCAGATCCCCCCCCCATTTTCACCCGCTTATTGACTGAGGAAGGTGCCAGTATAGCGCCGAAACGCGTCTCGATCACCCCCCCTTTTTTATTTTATCCATTATATTACATTAACTGTTGTATTTTATGTATGGTAGATAGCACCAATAAATTAATTTTTATAACCCAATGAGTACCCAATTCTGTAATTAAGCCCTTGCCAAGCCCACACAGCAGACCACAGATGAGCAGGCGACTACTACCCAGGCACTGAGGAAGCAGACAAAGAGGTCAAGGAGCTCACCATTGAGAAGCACCATATGCCCAAAGGTTGAGCCTGGAACGCTAAGGCTCCTTAATCGGTGAGTGTAAACAAATCCTTTCATTGCACTATAAAATTACCAGCTAATGCTGTGCTATGAGAGCACTGTCTCTCTTCCTATTTCTCTGTCTGAGGTAACGAGGTTGGTGTAAAAATCCTTCCTTAGTGGGTGCCTACATCATAAAAACAGTGCATGTTCCTAGGTTAATCGGTTTCAGCTGGGCGATGATCAGTCGGTCAGGACTTTCATATATATATATATATATATATATATATATATAGCAAAATACGCCAGCACTCCAGGATTTCCCAAAAATAGTTGATTTATTGTATAATTTCTTCCATAAAATCGACGTTTCGGCTCCTAATACGGAGCCTTCATCAGGACAAATGAATACAAAATAAGTTCAAAACACCATATAAATAAGCATACCACTTACCAATTAAGGATCATGTTCCAATTAACCTCCCACCGGGTGTGTGGTGATTCCGGCGTGTGTACCAGGCCTGCGCACCTGCGCCAATGCCTGGCGCCGGCCAATGACCTCACACGCGTTGTCACGGTGACCACAATGCTCGACAAAGGTTCCGGCGCGTATACCAGGCCAGTGTGCCTGCTCCAATACCTGGCGCCGGCCAATGACTCCACACGCGTTGTCACGGCGACCAAAAATGTCCGCCAAGGACGCGCAGCGCCGGCCAACTTCGAGCTGTGGCTCCACCAAACCCGGGGGCAGTAACTGGAAAATGCTCCACAAAGATACATAATACCACCCAACACCAATGATCTTCAATAAAAACAATATGCTACAGTAGCTGCAGATCCGCACTTCTTAACACAATATTTAACACACTTTTAAACAAATAGCTGGTTAGTTCCATACATGCTCCTACCATTATATTTATTAATCCAATTAAGTTACTCCCGGAGATCCCCACTATCAAATAAATGCTGAATATACATTTCTCTCATTAAGACCATGGGGATATACAGTGTTAAGCCTATGGATCCATTGTGACTCCCTCTGGAGAAGAATTAAAGCCCTATCTCCCCCCACGTTTTAATGGTGGAATATGGTCTATCGCCAAAAACTTTAAGGAGGACAACGGTTGACCCAACTCGAGAAAATGTCTCGCTACCGGTTTATCTGATACCCCATCCCTGTAGGCCGTTCTAATGTTAGACCTGTGGTTTCGGATTCTCTCACAGAGTTGGGTACTGGTCTTGCCTGTATATGCAAGCCCACAAGGACACAATATTTCATAGATTACATAATCCGTTTTACACGTAATCAAATGTCTAATAAAAAAACGTTTGCCTGTGTGGGGATGGCGGAATTCCTTAGAAGGAATCATATGGCTGCAAGTGACGCAACCCAGGCATCTCTTGCAGCCCCAATTCTGGAATCGTGCTGACTTCTGTTCATAATGTAATGTGTTTCGGTCAGTAGGTTTGGAAAACAAGGAATAATGTAACTGATTATCCTTTTTGAATATTTTTACATCCAAAAAATTAATCGATAGCTCATCAACTTCACTGGTGACCTTGATAGGTGTATCAAGGCCATTAATGTATGTTTCAATCTCCTGAGCTTCTCCAATAGTCCCCCGCCATATCACAAAGATGTCATCTATAAATCTGACGTAATCGACAATTTTATCTGAAAATCGATCAAGGATATTCTCTTTCTCAAATTTATACATGAAACATGAAAGCATTAGCATACATGGGTGCCATCGCGGCACCCATGGACATGCCCATGCATTGTAAATACCACTTATTCTCGAATCTAAAATAGTTATGTTTCAACACCATATCTAGAAGCTCCAGAACAAATTCTATGCAAGGACCTGTATATACATCGGAGTTCACTAATAACTCCCTCATGGCATCTAAGCTCCCCTTCATGAGGGATCACCGTGTACAGGCTTCTAACATCAAGGGTTACAAACACTAAATCATTGACATCAATAGTAACAGCCCTTATTCTCTGCAAGAAATCTCGAGTATCTTTAATACAAGTTGGAATATCTTTCACTGGATCTTTAAACAAAAAGTCCAACCACTTGGCAATGGGTTCAATAACCCCACCTACTGCTGACACAATAGGTCTTAATGGTGGAAGTGTCACATTCTTGTGAATTTTAGGTATGCCGTAAATGACAGGAGTCCTAGGACAAGGTTTCAACAAATATTGGAACAGATCCTAATCAATGTATCCAGCCAATAGGCCCCTTCTAAGGCTTCTTTCAAATTTAGACATAATATCAATTGTCGGATCCTTTGGTAACAGCGTATATGTGGTTCTATCCATCAATTGCGAGTGCATTTCCTGGGCATAATGGGAATAGTTCAAGATGACAATCGCCCCACCTTTATCAGCCTGTCGAATGACTATGGACGGGTCATTGGATAACGATCTAATTGCCTCACGTTCAAGTTTTGAGACATTGCTGTGTTTAGATTTATGGGTCTTGATGGTTTGATTCACCTCCATCTTCACTTGGTGTAAAAAGGTCTTGATTGTTGATTGATTCGGTAACGGGTCAAACCGACTCTTACGTCGAAACAGTGGTATAGTTTCTATGGGGGTATCGTTCTTAAAGAAATCCTTGAGGCGCAGGGTTCGACCAAACCTAAATAGTTCAATATTCCACTGAAAATCATCCGGTTTGGAAGATGGAATAAACGATAAACCCTTACTCAATAGCCCTATTTCCACTTGCGTTAGGGCTCTGTCCGAAAGGTTAAATATCGGAATCATCTCCTGAGAGGTGGTTTGGCTCTGTGGCCTGTTCGATTTCCCCTTCCGCCCTCTTCTGGAAACTCTCCTTCCTCCACGTTTCTCACACGGCTCCGCGTGATAGTGCCCGTTTGGTCCTGTACACCCGGTGTTCCTAAAAAATCCTTTGAGTTTACTCTAATTTCCTCTGATGGTTCTCTCTCGGACGCTGATTCACCTGAAGAAATATCCACTGTGTGGATTTTGGGTTTACGTATACGGTTCCTGGGGTTCCTGAATGATCTTTTATTGGATTCCCCACTTAGCCACCTATAGACTTGATGTTGTATATAGTCCTGTTTAACCCTTTCAAACTTCTCCATTTTGAATCGAACCAATTCGTTCTTATACTTTAATACCTCCTGTTGGATCTTAACCATTGATGATTGACCCTCTTCTGATTCAATCCAGGTGGCATGTTCACTCTCAAATACAGAATTTTTTTGCCGAATATCTTCAAGTTCATCTTTGACCTCTTTAATAGCAACCAACATGAGGTCTAAGGAACATTTGTTCAAAACACTGGTCCAATCCCTGCACACTTATGGTTTGAGTCTTCCCAGGGTTGGTATATTATTAATTCTAAATCCTCTAGGGATTCGTTTGGCCCTATGATAATCTGAGAGGAAGAGGCCATGCAGATCTAAATCAACCTCTTTTTTCCTCAATTTGACCAATGTAAAAAATAAGTCCTTTGGAGAACGTGTGTAACTCAATTGGGTACTGGACGTGGCCCATAAAATAGCACTAGCTTCATCATCAGAGAATTGCAATGTATGTGCTTCTGCGTGAGCTCCAGCCTGTAACAAAAAATCCTCCATTGCTAACAGCCAAACTGCCCGTGCAGCGTGATGGTATAGATCAATGTCCTTAATGGAGCCTCAACTGGCAAGTTGCAGGTGCCGGTGCAATAACCTTGGACTGTGCCTCGTCCCACACATATACAAAAAAGCAAAGAGGTAATGCACTCACGGTTCACCCTTGTTGGATTTCTCTCCAATACCCGGTGCTCAGCGATGGCCTCTGATAGATATACACAGCAAAATACGCCAGCACTCCAGGATTTTCCAAAAATAGTTGATTTATTGTATAATTTCTTCCATAAAATCGACGTTTCGGCTCCTAATACAGAGCCTTCATCAGGACAAATGAATACAAAATAAGTTCAAAACACCATATAAATAAGCATACCACTTAAAAATTAAGGATCATGTTCCAATTAACCTCCCACCGGGTGTGTGGTGATTCCAGCGTGTGATGATTCCGGCGTGTGTACCAGGCCTGCTCGCCTGCGCCAATGCCTGGCGCCGGCCAATGACCTCACACGCGTTGTCACGGTGACCACAATGCTCGACAAAGGTTCCGGCGCGTATACCAGGCCAGTGCGCCTGCGCCAATACCTGGCGCCGGCCAATGACTCCACACGCGTTGTCACGGCGACCAAAAATGTCCGCCAAGGACGCGCAGCGCCGGCCAACTTCGAGCTGTGGCTCCACCAAACCCGGGGGCAGTAACTGGAAAATGCTCCACAAAGATACATAATACCACCCAACACCAATGATCTTCAATAAAAACAATATGCTACAGTAGCTGCAGATCCGCACTTCTTAACACAATATTTAACACACTTTTAAACAAATAGCTGGTTAGTTCCATACATGCTCCTACCATTATATTTATTAATCCAATTAAGTTACTCCCGGAGATCCCCACTATCAAATAAATGCTGAATATACATTTCTCTCATTAAGACCATGGGGATATACAGTGTTAAGCCTATGGATCCATTGTGACTCCCTCTGGAGAAGAATTAAAGCCCTATCTCCCCCCCGTTTTAATGGTGGAATATGGTCTATCGCCAAAAACTTTAAGGAGGACAACGGATGACCTAGCTCGAGAAAATGTCTCGCTACCGTTTTATCTGATACGCCATCCCTGTAGGCCGTTCTAATGTTAGACCTGTGGTTTCGGATTCTCTCACAGAGTTGGGTACTGGTCTTACCTGTATATGCAAGCCCACAAGGACACAATATTTCATAGATTATTAGATAGACATTAGAACGGCCTACAGGGATGGGGTATCAGATAAACCGGTAGCGAGACATTTTCTCGAGTTGGGTCAACCGTTGTCCTCCTTAAAGTTTTTGGCGATAGACCATATTCCACCATTAAAACGGGGGGGAGATAGGGCTTTAATTCTTCTCCAGAGGGAGTCACAATGGATCCATAGGCTTAACACTGTATATCCCCATGGTCTTAATGAGAGAAATGTATATTCAGCATTTATTTGATAGTGGGGATCTCCGGGAGTAACTTAATTGGATTAATAAATATAATGGTAGGAGCATGTATGGAACTAACCAGCTATTTGTTTAAAAGTGTGTTAAATATTGTGTTAAGTGCGGATCTGCAGCTACTGTAGCATATTGTTTTTATTGAAGATCATTGGTGTTGGGTGGTATTATGTATCTTTGTGGAGCATTTTCCAGTTACTGCCCCCGGGTTTGGTGGAGCCACAGCTCGAAGTTGGCCGGCGCTGCGCGTCCTTGGCGGACATTTTTGGTCGCCGTGACAACGCGTGTGGAGTCATTGGCCGGCGCCAGGTATTGGAGCAGGCACACTGGCCTGGTATACGCGCCGGAACCTTTGTCGAGTATTGTGGTCACCGTGACAACGCGTGTGAGGTCATTGGCCGGCGCCAGGCATTGGCGCAGGCCTGGTACACACGCCGGAATCATCACACGCTGGAATCACCACACACCCGGTGGGAGGTTAATTGGAACATGATCCTTAATTGGTAAGTGGTATGCTTATTTATATGGTGTTTTGAACTTATTTTGTATTCATTTGTCCTGATGAAGGCTCCGTATTAGGAGCCGAAACGTCGATTTTTATGGAAGAAATTATACAATAAATCAACTATTTTTGGAAAATCCTGGAGTGCTGGCGTATTTTGCTGTGTATATCTATCAGAGGCCATCGCTGAGCACCGGGTATTGGAGAGAAATCCAACAAGGGTGAACCGTGAGTGCATTACCTCTTTGCATATATATATATATATATATAATATATACCTGTATAAAATACTGACTTTGCTCGTGGTGGGAGAAATGAGAAGGTGAGTAACGGCATTGGCATTTCTCATTGTATACGTAACAAACGGACAATGCCATTGCTTAGGGAGAGAAAAAAAATCCTTTTTTTAAAAATATTTTGCATGTTCATGTTTCGTATCGTTAGAAAGGCCAGACTGTAACCTGTTCACCTAATGTGACTTTGTGGGGTGTAAAGAATGGAAATACCTCAAAGCGGTGAAGCGGCTTGTGTTTTATATGGACCAATGTGCTTTGCGCCATCACTTCCAGATTTAGTCCCAGCATGGAAAATGAGACTGTGAGTTAGTGCAGCGACATTGTTTGCATTATGCGTAAGAACACATAATACCACTACCATAGAATAGATAGGGGGAAAAGTACATTTTGCATTTAATTTTTCTATTTTTACACATTATCAGGGTTATTCAGAGAGCGTGAAAAGCAGGAGAATGACTGGAGAATGAAAAATTCTAGGTCAAAATAGCCAAACCAGAAAAATTCTCCTTTTCATCTCACTTTCCAAATCGGCTATTTTGACCTAGAATTTTTCATTCTCCAGTCATTCTCCTGCTTTTCACTCTCTGAATAACCCTGTATGTGGTCATATTTGGTATCGTTGGAAAGGCCAGGCTCTGACCTTTCCAATGACTCCTCACCTGACCTTGTACAGGGTAACAAAGACGCAGGGTTCCAAAGGGGCCCCATGTGACCCTCACAGCAGTGCAGCGGTTTAGGATTTTGATGAACCAATGCGTAATAACTCACTGTGTCATTAACATTCCTGGCATCGTGGGAAATGAGGTGAGTTAGTGCAGCATCAATAGTGCTGCATTAGTATCTCCACCACAGGGAGTTCCCTCCCCGGCCACACTCCCACACTAACACTAGAGTGTCCTACATTTTCACTATGTAGACCACTCCTTGATGCTGTTCTGGATCTGGAAGTGCTGCTGCTACAGCCGCATGCCGAAGCCGGCGCTAACTCGAATAGCCAGCCAGTTCACTGGCTCATAATGCAATCGTATAGCGAGCTATTGGCTGGTCAGGAATTTCTAAGCTGTACATTCCTGACCTAAACCCTGGATGGCTCTTTTTATTTCTTCTTCTTCTGCAGTCCAGCTGTCTTCGGAGGTCTGTCCTTCGGTCGACTTGGGTCGTCCATAGTCGCTTCCAGTGGATGACCCAGATCATACAAAAAAGTTGTCTGTAGTTGGATGACCGTCGTGGTTGTCCTACTATGGACCCAGTGGACTGCCAGCCTAATTCATTAGTTTCAGCCTTCATACTCACAGAGGCAAGGCGATGTAGACAAGACAAGAAACAATACAGATAAAACACCTGACCTGTTGTAGCCCCAGCACAGCAAGCACTGTAACATTTATTTTCTTTCTTGGCAAGATTGCTGTTAAAACATAACAGAATTAAGGGTTAATTCCACGTGCTAAATCACAGCTCTGGCCTTTAATCAAAATGTAACACTTTCATCAGCAGTGACTCAGCTGGCATTGCTAATAGGTATGAGGTGTTGGCAGTTTTCTTGTGTCAGGTGGTCTCTCTAATGCCAAGATACACTCCCTTGAAATATCTCCCAAACGCCCACCATCTCTTGCTATTATGATTACACATGAATCTCCTCTGAAACATTTGTTGTTACTACAAGACACAATTCCCTTGCAATGAAAAGCAATGCTGTAAGACTCGGAGGCAAGACTGCAGTGTAAACTTAGTGGGACACAATGCATATAGAGTGGTAACAGTGACCTGAGTGTCCTTCACCACTCCACAGGTTTACCAAAGGTCTAACTCAACCCTCAAAGTGTGGGAGATTCACCGTGCCTGGAAAGCTGCTAGTAAGCACTCATTGACCAGGCAAAATTCAAAGCTAATGTTCATTCTCAGCTCGCCAATGATTCTAAATGCATTTGCATTGAAAGCCATTGGATTGGCTGGACACTCACATTGTCGGATATAATCTCTGCACGTGAATACAACACGTTATATATTGGACTTATCAGCCAAACCTCTCTCGGCAGTTGCCTCCAATATATCAGGGATTATTATTTCATAAGAAATTTATACGAGACACAAATATCAATCGTTTATATTTCCTATAAATTCTCCTGAATTCTTTTAATTGTCTGTGTTTTGCTTTGAAAAATACAATAATCGGATAAAAATATATATATATTTATTACGTATACAAAAAAGTTTCAAATCTCATAAACAAAAATTTATAAACCACAATCCATCAGCATATAAAAACTAGCTTCACAATATATGTATCTCCGGTTAGTAACTACATATATGATTAATATCATTTACCTTATCAGTTAGTAACTAATACACAAATGGTTAATAAACATTTCTGTTTAATACAACATGCATTTCCCAGCAAACAATGTTTAACCAGCCAGCTCTTATAGATATATATATCTCTATACTACATGGATCAACAAAAGATGAGCTAATTTAATAAGTAATAAAAACTTATTTAGTGAATCCTCCCCTAATCTCGAATCAAACTTCTAATCTTTTGCTTTTTATTTTGTATTTATATAATTCCTTGCTTATTAATTTTAATCACAGTAATTTCCAAATTCAATATTTGTGTACTGGACATCTGAATGCATTGCGGTGTGAGTCTGAATGCTGGAATCTCCGACTGACTTACAACCAACACTGCCACTTATTATAGCCAATTTGACGTCACTGGCAATATTATTGATACATCAAATCTAATATTTACTATCCTCTAGAGGGCAGTATTGCACTTCTTAATTAATTCCACCATTTCTTTTTAATATTCCTATCTCGGGTCAAAAGGTCAATTTGACGTAACAAAGAACCTCTCTCTGTCACTAGACACGATGTCTCCATCTGATTTATATCCCCTACTCCCTTTTGAAATTGAAATTTGAAATTACTTACTATCAGCTAAATTCTTTTCTGATTAACTCAACAGAATCTATTCTTTAGTAAGTTTTATTATTTACCAATTATATACTTTCTACAATATTTATTGGAGTATATATTTCCTACTGTAAATATAATCTACCTTTATTATAAACATATATTTTGTAAATATAAATCTATATTAGAAATATTAACTTATTCCTATACCCAAAAGACAAAATATCTTTTGTTTTAAAACTTAAGACAGACCAATAAATTTAATTATGACACGTCTTAGCACTTAACTCTAGCCTTATCACACACAAGCATTCTAGGTTCCTTCATGTCTGGCACTTCTTAAAAAAAATATATAAAAGACTTCACCCAGGAATGAACTCTGTAAAAAAAAATCTCATTCATTTCTAAACCTAGAGAAAATTTTGAAGGAAAGAAAGTGTCTTTAAAAACAAAATGGCTACAGGCATCCATTTTAAAATTCCTTTGTGTAATATACCTGACAACGTGCGTGTCCAGCCTTCCCTGGACATGTTACACTTGTGCCTTGTCAGATCTGGGGTTTGGTGCTGGATTAAAAGTGAGTATGCTACTCACTCTAAGGTTAAAATTCTAGGAGACTAATGGAAAAAGCTTTTACATGGAAGATCCACGGAACTATTTACTTTCCAAGCCTTTAGAGAGATTTTTGGTTCTGGAAAATAAGCTTTTTGCAAAACTTGCCCTGGCGGCTAGGCTGCTACGTGCCATCAGATTGTTAAAACAGACATTACTTTCCCAGTCCGGATATATGTAGAAACCCGTCCAATGTGATGCTTTTTTCTCCTCCCCTTTATTTGTTTATCCCTTGTCCTCCTTTCCATTTCTTAACCCCTTAAGGACAGGAGTAATTTTACAACTTTGGCGCGGTTTCAGAAGTAGAAGTTTACGGAGCTCATTTTGACCGTTTTTAAGTCACGTATTATTATACCACCCAGACAAATTATATAGAGTTCTTTCCGGCAGACTCGGCAGATTAATAATATATCATTATTATATGTATATGTCATGCCGTGCTAAAATGCTATAACAAAAATGTATAAAAAAATGTGAATTTTCAATAAAATTTCAATCATCCAGTGTGTAAAGTATTTTTTTTTTAAAATTTTTATTATCCGAGCCTTTGCGGTCATATGCTATGGGATAGACTTGTTAAAAAAATTAGAACGGGGAACCCATTTTTTTGGGGGGAGAAATTGCGTGATTTTAGCTAACCCCCCCCCCAAAAAAAAATCATTAGTGAAGCATCATTGTTCACATTATAATTGAAATGTGAACAATAGTGCTGCATTAAAAAAAGTTTTTTATTTTTTTTATTTTCATTTTTTAATTTCTTACACTCTTTTTTACTTTTATCATGGTCATGTTTGATATCATTGGAAAGGCCATGCTCTGGCCTTTCCAGCAATATCACACATGACCCCCTAGCTACCCGTCAGTGCGCCGTGAGGCGTAAACCCTGCTGATCTGACTTTGTGGGACTCAGATCAGCGAGGGAGCCGCCGGAGGAGGTGAGTATCTGCCGAGGGGGGGGGGGCTGCAAACGCTGTGGACGTACCATTATGTCCTGCGGCGTTAAAGCCTGCCTAATGCAGGGCGTAATGGTACTGCGGTGTTAAGGGGTTAAATTGATGGGTGGAGGTTGTTTCGTCACAATAAAATTCAGTGGGTGCACTTCCTCAGCTGCAACTGAGCAAATGTCTTTTTGGAAATTTAATTGTTTTGCTGTCATCGCATTAACAGATTAAAAAAAAATCTGAAGGGTAGTAATATTCAACCTCTCCATTCCTCCCTCCTTTTATTAACTCAGAGTATCCTTTTATCCCCATCACTACCAAGCACTTTTTGTTAAATATTTTTTTATATAACTAGTTAAATATGATAAAATATGAATTTTGCACAGAAATTGTTCTAAGTTAAAAAAAATGTAAATTTGGTAATTTTTTAAAATTTACATCTATTTATCCTTCACAGAAATATTGTTAGAATAAAATGTTCTAAACACTAGATGGTTTCCCTTAACTTGGTTTAAAATGGTCTGCATTATCCGCATGCAGGCAGAAATAGCCTTTTGTCAAATACAGTTAATGTGTTAAATTAAAATGGTCAGATCTCCTGCTTTATGGGGATTTGTAGTGATCATGAGTTTATTAGCAATGCAGCTTCCAAAACATACCATCACACTATAACACAATATCTGTATATGGCATAATGCCTGTGTATGGAAATTACAGTAACACCTAGTATCTGTACTGTGCAGGGATTTTCAGTAATTATAACATAACCTTGATTCTTATCCCCGTGTACATCAATGAGTGACCCCAGAGCTTTCCCTGCTTTCTGTCTTCTCCCTGTTTGTTGTAATGCAGCACCAACAATTTTGAAGTTTGTTAGTGAGGTTTGGGGTTGCCATTTCCACCCCCCCCCCCCCCCCCGTAATACAGGGTGACTGGGTAGAGATAAAACAATGTCATTTCTCCACAGGGACAGACTAATCATACTATAAAAATGTGTTTTGAGCTAACTCTATTTTGGTTTTTGACAGTGTTAATCTGGCTAGAAAAGACATTTGTGACATTAAGACGAGAACAAATTAATATTCTACACATATGTTAAAATGTAATTTGTGGGTTACTTTTTTGAAAACTTAATTACATTTTTAAACAATTTCAAAATCCGATTTTGCCCACTACACAATAATGCAAGAATTGAGGTTTTGTTTTGATTTAGGAGATTGAATACTGTGATCCAGAAAAGCGCAAAATTGAAGCTGCGTTTAAAATCACTCCTTTTATAAATGGGTTAAACTATATCGCATTCACTAAAGTTTTTTTTAAAATGTTTTGAAATGTACATGAGAAGTAATGTCAATTACGAAACATATTTACCAAAATGGTAATTGAAGAGACGGCTCCTGCTATTTCTTAATGTTTAACTCAATCTTCGCTGCTATGCTGCCACTTTTACAAGGTCCAAAAGGGTTAATAACATTTATTTTAGCAACTCTTTTTCAACTCTTTGTCCTTTCTAGAAGGGTATACAGAAAATAAGTATTCTGCACCCTTTGCAAAATGATTTGCTTGCAGGTCAGGGTTAAAGTATGTAATAATGATGGTAATTAAATAATCACCCACCAGGGCTTTAAATAATCTATACGCTGTATACTATAAATAGATATCTATCTACATAAGACATCAAAACACCCACTGACAACTGTACCTTGAACACCTGTCATTTTGCAATGACACTTATCTTCAAAAAAAACCAAATTGTATAGTTATTTTATTGGCAAATGTTTGTTATATTTTAAATTGGTTATAAAATGTTAAATTATCTTACATTTTGCTTTCACAACAAAAGTAATGGAATTGCTACTATTTGTGAGTTCCTTCTAATCTATTAGTCTAATACAAACGAAGACATATTGGTAACCCCTCTCCACATGTCATTACTGTATGTCAACCCACAAACAGGTCTATTCAAAGAAAGGTGAAACTTAGGAGAATGGCTGGAGAAGTGAAAATTCTTGGTCAAAATAGCCAAACCAGAAAAAAATCTCCAATTTATCTCACTTTCTAAATCTGATATTTGGCTAGATTGTTCTCGTCTCTCATGCTAGTTCTCCTGATTTTCACCTTTCTTTGAATAGATCAGTATGTCAGTGTTTAGTGCGATTGTGCTCTGTTAGAAACAAACGTCTTAGTATGACGTAACTTTGTGTTTCTCAGCTATTTTGATGCATCTTTGACAATAGAGGATATAGAATGGCCTTCTCATTAATATTGAAGTTGGAATCTAGTCTAAATTGGAACTCTTAAGAACGTGTCTAAGACCCACCAGTCCAGGCTCTCGCCATTCTAGATTTCCTGTAGGGGGGGGACTTGTTGATGTTATTACATGAAGCCCGTGGCTGTTCGTGTGAGCCTCTTAGCCCAATTCACGATTGTCCTGGAGAATCTCCTACCTTCTGAATTCTAGTAGACCCTTATCTTCTATGGATGTGAAACCTGTAGCTAAAGATATCATACTCAGCAGGTTCTTGAAACACCTGCTCAATTCCTCCTCTTCCTGTAAAATGTTCTGTCTCAAGTTTCTTTTGATAGAATCCTACCAGGAGAGAATTAAGACAGATTTTCAATCAACATTTTAGTCCCACTCACTGCTGTTCCAGAATAAGTACAATAATTACAGTATCATAATCTGATGTTCATATCATACAACTATCAATTGTAAGATTTGTCACTTCAATTGTATTCATAAAAGCAAACGCTTTTCTTACAGTGTTAATCTATGATTAAGGAACATGATTGTGAACACAAGTGAAGCGTATTCAAAATTAAGGCATTTTGGTACGACATTTAAATTGGGCGCAAATTCCAAGACTGGAAGTTACCACCCATTACTCAAGAAGACAAGGCCCACCATCTGGCAAATGACCAGCAAGCTGTAATGATTGTGAAGTCCAAAACTCTGTCCTTTTGGGCTATTCCTCCTTTAACAATGCCTTTAGCCAATTTTCAGCCCAATTTGTCCTGTGCCGAATCTATTTATAGCATGCTTACATTTGAGACAAAGTGCCATAATCCAACTGTGCAGATAATAGGGAGTTGCAAATGACAGAAGGCACGGTGGGCCTTTACTACTGTAACTAATGACTGCTTATTACTGGATCTATTACAATGAGCCACCATGTAGACTAGAGGCTTCTCCCATAATCTTTGGGGAGCCCTTAAGTGAGGGCTGTCAAACTCTGGGCCCCCCCAGATGTTTCTGAACTATAACTTTTATGAGTCCCTGGCCATCCATTGCATTGAGAACATTCTGGGAATTATGTCTGTAACTAACCACCACTACAGAAAGAGGGTAGAGGCCATCCTTACTGGTCTGTGATAGTAAGAGAATCTCATACCTAAGACTCTTGAAGAAATGAGTGCTCTTCCATGCAGGGTGGTTCTTCTCACAACCATATTCATAAGACTGTATCGGCTACATCAAAAGAGTGGCAGCCCTAAGGAATAATCAGAAATCTTTTACGCGATGTACTGTCGCACGGGTGATCTGTGGTGGTTTATTCAGGAGCAGAAGATAAACCGTCTATGTGAGGTTCTTTTTTGAAGTGTAGTGGGAACTTGTTTCTTTTTCTTTCCTTTGGACTCCTGCATCTCCTGACACGTAAAAGATACCAGGCCATGCTTGGTATTGGTGGAAAGGCCAGAGCATTTTTTTATGCAGCACTATAGTTCACTTTTCAATTATAAAGTGAACAATGATGCTGCACTAACTCACCTTCTCATTTCCACAATGCCAGCAAGTGTGGAGGTGATGGCGTATTGCTTTACTACGCATTACAGCAAGAACCTAAACCAGTGCCCTGTTGTGAGGGGTGCAGGGGGTCTTTTGGAACCCTGTGTCTCTATTTCTTACACTGCACATGGTTAAGAGACTGGCCTTTCCAAAAAGATCAAATATGACTAATGTATAAATTTAGAAAAGGAAAGAAATATTAAATGCAAAACTTTTTTCTCATTTCTAAGGCAGTGGTATTATGCGCCTTCTCTTCTAAAGCAAACAATGCTGCTGCTCTAACCTCATTTCCCACGACAGAACCAAATGTGGAGGTGATAGTGTAAATCGTTATTACACATTGGTCCATCTAAACGCAAGCCGCTTCACTGCTGTGAAGAGAACAGAGGTCCTTTGGGTACACCCCACAAAGTCTTGTTAGGAGTCAATGGACAGGTCAGAGTCTGGGCTTTCTAATGATGCCAAACATGACCTTGGAAAATGTTCCAAAGCAATGGCATTGTCCATTTGTCACGTATAAAATGAGCAATACCACTGCATTTACTCCTCATTCCCCACGCCGCAAGCAAATTCAGTGTTTTATACAGTCATATTCATAAAACACAATGCACCAAAAAAAAGTAAAAAATTTGTTTTTATGCAGTTTTAGTTAACCCCTTCCCTGTAGATGACATGTGGGGGAGGGATGTCCTCATGCGCTACCACCATATGCGGAGGACATCCCCCACATGTCATCAGAAAAAACAGGGCCTAGCGTTTGTTACTCACCTTGATGTCCGGGGTCCCGTAGTGGTCTGACTTCTCAGATGCCGCTTATAAGGGCCTGTCTGGCTCACTTACGTCAGGTTCAGGCAACCCCTGGCAGAGCCGGGAGAATTTCTTATACCGAAGAAGTCCGAAAGCGCAATTAAATTATTTTTTTTATGTATATAATACTGCTTACATATTCTTATACAGCCATATAATGGAAAAATACTTATTTTTTCAGTTGTGGATCTTCTTCTGCAGCATCCGTCAGGCTGTGGGTATCCTTTGCTCCCCAGGGGTCTTTCTCTGGCTGGGCAGGCTGCGTTTAAACAGATGTAAGCTCTATATAGGTGGTATAAGAAAGGACCCAGATTCCTTTGGCTAAAAGTAGAAAATTTATTAATAAAATCAAAAATATAATTCCATATAAAACCGTTTAGGTAATGGGAATATAGAATAATGGGGATACGCGTTTCTCCGCCTACTATGTCAGCTTCATCAGTCCCAAAATTAATGGCGCTTATTTCACACTATCTTTGTGGCTATACCGTGAGAATGCCTGAAAGGGAGGGAGGGTCCTTTGGACCCGTCCCCCTACTGATCAGGATCAGGTAAAGAAGAAAGGGAGGCATCACTGGAAAGGTCAATGTCTGTCCTTTCCAGCGATGCCTCTCTTTACCCCTTGGGGCCTGGTCTGCAATTCGGCGCCAGATTGCAAACTTGTCCCAGAGGTGGTTGACATCTTTGTCAGCCAAGCCTCCGGGGCACCCCCCACCCACTGACGTCATCGCGGATGGACGCATTGATGTTAGTTATCATTTAACCCTCTAGCTGCCTAGGGATTTTCCTATGGAAATACCTATGTTGTAGATAGGGGTGTCCAAAGAAACCCACTACCCCCCCATCAGTGGCAGCTAGAAGGTCATGTTTGTTATCATTGGAATTGGCCTTTCCAATTATACCAAACATTGACAAGGTTACGTGTAAAAAAAAAAAAAAAAAACCTTATTAAATTTATTTTTTTACTTATTTAAACAAAAATGTCTCTTCTTTTATTAATGCAGCACTATTGCTCACATTTCAATTATATTGTGAACAATGATGCTACACTAATTTTATTCAGTTTTAGCTAAAATTGCATATTTTAATCACAAAAATACAGTAACGAGTTCCCATTTCTAGTTTTAACAAATGTGCCCCATAGAATATATAACTGCAAAGGCTTGAATGATAAAATGTGAAAAAAATATTTTACACGCTGTCAATTATTGAAATCTGGATATTTACATTTTTTGTTATAGCATTCTGAGAGGGCATGATTTATACATAAAATTATATATTATGAATCTGCTGAAAATAAGGATATATATAATATTAGAAAAGAAAGAGAAACTGTATCAATGGCGCCGCCTAGAGGTGGTTTTTATAACCAAGAAAGGATGCAAAAAAGGACAATCTATATACTGGTGAACATATAATGAATAGTCAGCATCTATAAGATAATATGGAGTGGAATACCCAATTGGCATATTCAATAAACACAGAGGATCTGAGTCCACAGTTTTCCAAAATGAATCAGCAGCTGACCCCCTCCATTTGGTGGTATATCCAAAACCACCGACAAAGAGTAGAAGAGAAATATGGCAGAGCAGAACACAATGGTGTTTTTTCTCTCTCTATCTTCTTACTTTAATTGTGGATAAATACCTCAAACAAACCAGAAACAACCATAGCGTAGCAGTTTGGTCTCCACACATCTAGTAAAGAACATAGGGAATAAACTCATTTTGCTGTGTTTCGATCAGACACTCAATATAATCAGCAGCCGGTGATATTTTGAGGAGCACCGGATCTCCCGAACGTTAAGCAAGGGCCCCAGGATTCACGAAAAAAGGCAGATAGGCCAATTTATTGTTAAAATAAATAAATGAAAAAGAACGGGCAACACACCCAAACGCGTTTCGCGAATAAAATCGCTTCCTCAGTAGGTGTCAGATGTCTGGATCTTGCAATTAAACATGATGAGCACAAAACGGTCAAAATGAGCTCAGCACATGGGTGAAATTGCTCAGCTGTGAAGGAGTTAATATATATGTATATATAGATGTACATAAGAAAACATTTAAAATTTCATTTTTTATGGCTCTTATGCTCTGGATACTTGTATAGCAGCTTGCCTAAAGTTGATGGCATATTAGTGGCTAAATATTAATTTCAGGCAGAATAGAGACTGAGGAAATATTATGTAAAGCCACGGAAAGTAGTTGTGGGAGTGAGCAGTTCCAGCATCAAACATCAGAAGTAGGATGCACACAAGCAATTCCTCCTGTATTTGAGTACTTATTCTCCTACTTGAGAAAGCTCTATCGGGATTCTACCGGGAGAGAATAATAATGTAGGATAAGGCCGACGGTCCCCTAGCACAGTATTTGTGTGATGGTTCGATCATTCAATATCGTTTGAAGTCGTCCGAACAATCCTACAACGTGTAGGTGAATCAGCCCTCATCCACTGCATCCGGACGATTTCAGACAATTATTTTGCATCTGCAACAGACTAGCGATCTTTTCAATTCCAATGGGAGTTAACAGACGATGCCGGAATGATCTGGTAAAAGTTTACATGAAAAGGCTGAATTGTATAGTTAAATTGCCGTGCCGCGGCAGGGAAATTGGCCCGTAGAGGAGTGATTCCATGCGAAGCCCATAGGATTCAATGTAAAAAATATTTTGTTCGTTTTTTTTTTTTTTTTTTTTTATTCAACCGTTTATTTATTTTTTAATCTGCAGCAAAAAGCTTTTTTACTTATTGATTTTTGTTAGATTTTTTTTAGGTTTTCTGGATTTTTTGGGCGAAATTTTGGTTAGGTTGCTTTTTAAAAAGAGGACGAGGCTTTTTTTCTCTTGCGTCTTTTTTCTTTCTTTGCAAGCCGGCTGCATTTAGCGTTGCTCTCTCTGGTACTGAAACCTATTTCAGCATCAGGGACAGGGGTTAATCCCCCACCCCCCCTAAGCCTGATGAGTTTTTTTCTTTTTCTCACTGCTTCGGCTGCACTCGACAGAGCTATCCTTGGTCCTGAAACTGTTTCAGCACCAAAAACTGTTTTTTTCTCCCTGCAGCAGCCCTCGCAGCAGGGTTTTTCCTTTTATTTTTCATTTGGCGGCATGTCCAGCGGCTGATCTGGGTCGTTCACAGACGCTTCCAGTAGACGACCCGCATCGGGTGATGGCGTTGTCCATAGTCGGGTGAAAATGTTGGTCGCCCAACTACGGTGCCAGTGGATGGCCAGCCTAAAGAAGGTGTCGGCTTTTCAACACTTTAACCCCATTCACCACTAGTCTAGAATATGTAGAATAATCACAACATTTCAGCTTCAGATACTGATGTTAATATTGCAGAATTAAGAATTGTGACTGACAATTTAAACTGAAGTAGAAATTTCATCATGCAAACAGAACAAAACCCATTTCTTACAATGTCAGATAAGGAAAATGAATGCTGACACTAGTGAAATGTCTACAAAACAAAGGAATTGGTATGATGACATTATCGGCTAAAATTGCCAGGCTACCAGCCAAGACTAAAAGTTACTTGACATCATGGTCACAAACCATTACTTTAGAAGGTCATACCCATTATCTGTCACGTTTACCTGTCACTGTTTCCAAATTCTTCCCCCATACCCTGCACTCTGAAACCTGCTGTATTCCTCTAATTTTGTCACTGGCGTGTTTGGTTGTGCATGGGTACAGGGTTAGCAGGCAGATTCCTTTAATTATTTCACTGCCTTCTATACTGGCCTTTGCACCCCTAAACTCACCCCCTCCCATTCCTCTAATATTTTTCACTGCCATTTTTACAAGCTTTTGCACTCCTAAAACCTATAATTTACACGTTTAAACTTGTCCTTGCCACTTACCATGTTTCCATTCAGACATGTCCCTGCGTTCGTGAACTTTGTCAAAAAATGCCTTATCCCTGCTCATAATTCAGCATCCCTCTTCTGTCCCTTAAATTCTTTCAGTGTCCATTATCATGTAGATTTGATATACTCTGGTGATAGTGTCCATAATCCCTATACTGCTCCATAATGCATGGCCCTTATTTCTCTTGTGGCACCTCTGAACCAGTCCTGCTATACCTGTCGCTGTCCTTTGTCCCCCCCCCCACCCACCCACTGAAATGTATCCCTGCATTTATTTTTCAGAAACTTCTTACAGCAGCAGTACATGGTTTGGCCACTCAGGGCTGCTGTTCTGCAACCAGGAGACTTCACACAGAAATAGAACTACTAATTTCTATATGTGATATGCAATAGTAGCATCCGATTCACTAACAGGCAATACTCCCATGTGTGCAGGTATATTACTTAAGCATTGACGTGCATGCAGATACTCTGCTGCTGCTGGATGATTATAAAGTGGTCAGGGTTCAGCAACAAGCTGTGCCGTTGTGGGATCTACTCGCCCTTTATATATAGTTTTAAGGAAAGTTAATGATTTGGCTACTCGTGTTCTGAAAGGGCTGGAGAGTTGTGGATCAAGAATCTCCATCCACTATAATAACACGTGAAAGGTGACTTAATAGATCACTCTCGAATAGTTTAACCCTTTCCCTACGGATGATGTGTGGTGGACAACCTGGCGACTGCACGTTGCGTGCAGAGGACGTCCCCTCACAAGTCATGGGGTCTCTGCAGCGGGTCCTACAATAAAACATGACTTCAAATCGCGTATAAACATGTTGTGCTCAACACAGTAAATATGCGCTCAGCACACAAGGGTGAAATGGCTCTGCAGTGAAGGGGGTCAAAGGAAACCTGGAGCATGAAGGGTAGAACCAAAGAGGTTACACTGATGATTACCTTATTCAATGTAAGAGTTTAATAAACCTTCCTGGAATCCATTAATTTTTATTTGCCCCAGAATATATTTTTGCTACAGGATTAGCGTTTTGCTAAAGTGTACCGGCTGGACGGAGTAGAGGTAATATCACTACTCTATAACCGTGGAGACCCAGGTTTGAATGCCGGCCAGAGCACCTCTCCAGGAAGTGTCCCTGTGCAAGACACCTAATGGAACTTGCTTGCCTACCACACAATATTGGCTGTGGAGTCCAGTGGTAACATCTCTGCTCTCCGACTGTGGAGAAGCAAGTTAAAATCCCATTCAGCACATCCCTCCAATACAACTGTGGAGAAGCAAGTCTCGACTTCATGAGAAGCGGGGTACACCTAACCACCAGTTCTAGGACCTCAGGCAATCAGAAATTTCTGGTCGAGAATATTGTTTTTTGAAACTATTTATTTTGGGGTTTGGTCCCCTGCTTTCCCTATATGAGGGCTACTATGGTGGTCCACCGGCAATTGATTATGCGATGAAATGACTGGTTGCAATTACTATACGATATCATTTCACTACCCTGAGGCAATGTTTTTTTGTAGCAATTGAACTATTGATTTAGTACTATGGTGACTTTTTTTGGATGAAGTAAATCACTGGCTAAACCAATTGAACAAGTCACTTATTTGTATATCAATTCTCATTACCATTTATATACCTCTAGGGGTGCACAGATGCAAATATAACTATGCAAATGATTTTCCTAACATGCCCTAATGAGAACATCATGTTATGTCCTTAACTCAATGCTTATATGAAGGCGCATTCATCTCCTGATTAAGGAAAAGTATAACTAGGTATAACGCAATAGTAATATACAAACCTTTTTAGGATACAATCGCCATATGTGGCAACACTAATTTTCTCATAATACAAGCGCAATATTGTGTAAAGATTAACTATACGTATATCAATTTGGTAATAAGTTAATTATGTGGTCCTCATTGAGTTTTTCAATTATAGAGCATCAATTGAAGTGTGAACTCTTCCCCGGCATAATGAGGAATCCAGTTTATTATCTTTTTGTGCTTGTCAATTAGCTTTTTAGGGGATCTCTCTTTACCTTTTGACCCCCTTCTTTGGTTTAGCATACCCTACTACCGATCTATTTAAATACTGTTCAATGCTACCATTTCAACGCTGTATGTATGGCTCAGTGCACTGGTCTCCTTTTTCTTGTTTCACTGGTTTTATAAGTTCAATAAATGTTAAGTTTTATTAAACCCTCTCTTTTTGCCTACACTGTTAAACTTTAGGTTTAGGTTCTGACTGTTGCGGGTTATCCCCGACATTGGGAGTGTATGTGTGATCTCGCTTCATATATATTTGATTCCATGTCTTGATCCTCTTGTAGGACTAGTTATATGTGTGTGAAGATGAAATCTGTATTGTATATACTATGTAACTAAAGTGTTATACAATAATAAATTAAGTCTGGAAGTATATGGTAAGGTGATGTTATTGTAGCGCTCACCCCCGGAGGAGCCGCTGAATAAACCTCGGGATAGTCTCACTGCACTGGGAAATAACTATACACCAGCACTGTTGTGGATTTTTATATATTCTTTACTGATCCCAATAAAGCAGCATATAATACGCATATATGGTATTTGAGTAACAAGAATTTGTAACGCGGGAAAAACTCGCGGCGGTAAAAGAAACTGGTTAACCCCCTCAGTTCTGGAGTGTAAGTCCCGTGAATAATAGCTCAAAAATATGTATTTGTTGTCTAGGGTAGCCAGGTACTGTGTTCAACTGGCCAGTGAATGAAACAAAAACAATCTTCGACTAGTCACCGTTGGGGCCCTGTGGATTTAAACAATATTGCAGCATGCGTTTCTGTTTTGGAACTGTGGCCTGGAGGCCGCTCATCCATCCGATGAACAAAACTGTCCAGCACTCGATGCCTCGATCAAAAGATCTTCTCTGCTGTGTACTGGGACTCCGTGCCACTGAATCTGCTCCCTGCTTGCCAAATCTCCGCAACTGGAACAACGATCCACCGCCTGCACTCCCAATCGATCAGCGCGGTCTCCTAACTCGGGATCCTGCCGGATCCAGCTTTTCCTCCAGACCTCTCAGCGCCGCGTAGGTAGGTCTCAACACGGTCACTGTCCCGATCTCCAGCACCAGTAAGACAGCGTCTGTACTCCGGCCTGGTTGCGATCCCGGACAGCTCCAACGTGCGTCCTCCACCTTTCACTGCTCCGCTCACTCTGCCCATGCCTTGCACGAGGCTGCTGATCTTTCCTCTTCCTGTACCACCTCCTTCCTGTCCTTACGCAAAGGATGATGATAGGTGTAGTTTGGTTTTGTCCAGCATAGTCCACAATGTCTGTCTCCCTCTGGTGGCAGCAATAGTTCAATGCACCAGAATACAGCGTTTTTAAAGCAGCGCTACATTATTATCAGATATTATAGTTAAAAACCTATCCATATAAACAGGTAATATACATGATTTTAAAGGGTGCCAAAAAGATTTGGACTCTGCTAAGTAGTAAAATTGCAAAATCTTTATTGTCTGGAAACAAGACAGCCAAATATGAATTTATATTCTGTGATCTATATCAAGAAAAGTGATGGTATCTTATAAAACCGTTTCTTTTCCTCTTTACATTTCTTTATAAACCCTTTGAACTATTCTGAAGGCCAAATTAACATTCATAATAGCAGTTCGGGATTAACAGGTTTGTACATTTAAACAAAATGGATAGCGACACCCTGTGCTTTTTTTCTAGGAAAGTGTCATAAAGCATGCAGCCAATGAAAAGCTGGTGTATGATCACATGAACTAATAAATGGAGGGCGCACGCCTGCATGCAGCCAATGTATACAGCAAGGGCCAGGCCATGACCTTGTGTCGCCTGGGTCCAAAGAGGAAATGCTGCTGCCCCCTTAAACTATTCCCACAATACACACCCATGCATATCACAGAGCTCCACAGCAGTGAAAGTTACAGCATTATGCAGTGTGTATGAGCATATCACAGAGCCGCGGAGCAATAAAACTCTCAACAATGTGCAGTGTAAATGAGGGTATCTAAGGCCTTGGGGTCAGACGAACGCAGTGCAAACGTGCATTTAGCCGCATTTATTACGGCTGTAGTAGCAGCAAACGACGTCCAACGCTGGCCCACACACGAAGTACGGCTGCACGAAAGTTTGGCCGCGCAACGCAAGCGTCAAACGAACGCATTTTTGCAAGAACGTTGAACCGCTAGCACTGGCATACAGAGTGTGCTGCGTCCGCATAGCGGCATGTGTGCGTGATTAGGAGACGTCAGACGCTGCTCATGTCCGGCCAACATAACGTCCAGACACCTAAAGTTTCCTGGTTTGGATCCGTAAAAAATCACGGCTGAAATTGTGCATCGTATGACTGCTATCGCGTCTTCCGTGAAAAAATGTGTTTGGACGCATCAACGCACTTTTTGACGGTAGACGTGAAAAATGCATTTGTCCCTAGCCTTAGAGCTCCACAGCAATAAAACGCACAACAATATGCGGTGTGTATGAGCGTATCACAGAACTCCGGAGTGCAGCATCATTGTTCACTTTATAATTGAAAAGCGCTGCATTAGGGAAAATAAAATGAAATTAGAAGGAAAAAAAGGGATTATATATTTATTTTTCTGCTACACTGGTACATGAACCCTAGTCATGTTTGGTATCATTGGAAAGGCCTGGCCTTTCAAATGACACCTCACTTGACCCTTTAGCTTCTATGGGTCCAGAGATACAGAGGTCCAAAAGACCCCTGAATCTCCTCCATAGGGAATAGGGCATTCTCTGCCCGGCGGGAGGGGAGCTCCCACATCTGACGTTAACACGCCAGGAATTGGTCCCCCAGGTGCAGCTGACATCCAAGATGTTAGCTCCCTACGGAAAAGTGTGCGATAGGCATTAGTTTGGTTCCACCATGGGTTGCAGACGTCCTCCGCATCCTAGCAGAGGAGCGTCTGGCCCTACCATTAGGTCCCTTTCCAGAGTACCGCCGCGCACCGGCAGGAAAAAAAGCCCAATCTACACCCAAAAAGGTGCTCTCAATTGGTTTAGTGAATAATAATGTGCAGCACAACTGGTGAGAACAAATCAACAGAATCTTTACAATGTTGCTAAAAAGTGTTATCAAATATTGCTTCATATAGTGATTAAAATTCTACATTCCCTAAATCCCTTTATTTCCGATCCTCCAATAAGAAGCTGGCCTAATAAGCCAACATCAGCTTCATACACTGTTGTGAGGGTCTTGCAGGTTGATAGAAAAGCACAATCAATAAGAGGCTTCGGGGACTGCATTCAATCAAGTCACGTGATGTAGGTGGATTGAACTGTGGTCGTCTATAATTAAACATAATATCCTGTTGAAGCTCAGTTTACTGCTCAAAGGATTTTACCAGGAAGGATACATTGAGATTTCTCTACTTTTCAAGTATGTCCTGGTCTCACTGTGTATGAATGTGTAGCTGATGAATGAGCTATTAAAATGTTTTTTTTGTTTCTTTCAAAAGGCTCGGATCCAAGTGAGTTTTGAGACTTTCTATTCCTCGCGCTATATCAAGCAATATTTGCCCTTTTTTGTTTCTTTTATATCTTCCACGGGATGGAACAAGGGGCATTCTTTGGACAACATAAGTGATCATATATATTTTCTGATAATACTTCATGGACTTTTTTTTTTTTGGAGAAAGTATTTTACCATTGCGTTTGTTATTGTGCCTCATGTTATATACATCTTGGGCAGTATTACAAAGCTGGTGCTAAATTAACCAGAGCTGCTGTAAACTTAACAACTCCATAGACTGTGATAGCTCTGGTTAAGTTAGCACCAGCTTTCTAATACAGCCCCTTGTGTTTTATGCAACTGGGAATCTTATCTTTTGTAACCGGTTTGTAGATTTATCATTTTAAAATCAGGTTAGAGGACACTCTAGATTTAACGTGTGGGAGGGGAGAACATGGAGGGGTTAAATATTAACACACCACCTTCATCATGTTTTACCTTCAAGTATCTTCTATCTATATTTTAACCCAGTTGTGGGCTCCATTGCTATTTTTGCACAACTCACATGTTGCTGCTTCTCTTGGAGCTCTGAGCGCATGGAGAGCAATTGGCTGGTCAGGAATGTGTACAGTTGGACATTTCCAACCTGAGACCCCATTCAGAAGGCTGAATCTGCCTTCCGGGGAGGGCCAGTGCAAGACATTCAGGCACTGTAGACAAAACACAATTTCCCTCCTCTTCCACATACTGCCAAACATTTACAAACATAAAAGACACTGAAAGACATACACATCACAAGAACATAACTAAATCAATAGACACACACCTATACACACAGACCAATGCATAGACTTGCATGGACGAAGAGCCACACACAGAACCACACAGAAAAATATAAAGCTCAATACACTCGCACACAGAAATACAGACCAATAGACAAACCTGTACAAACCCATACACATATAAGCATACAGACAGGTGCTGTATACAAGGAGCTATCAGGGCCAATGGAAGTATCTATCGTAGAGCTCTTCAATGATAAAACTCACTGTCCAGCCCACAGGAGATTTGGGGGTTGGCGGCAAGCCCACAGATGATTTGGGGACTTGGTGGATGAGGGGCAGGAGCCTCTCAGATTAACTAGGGGCTCAGTGGGGAAGCACTCCCCCGCCGATGTTTCAGGACCCTATGGAGAGGCACAGAGGCAGCAGCTGTGTAAGTCTACTATCACTGTAACGGTGGATGGTAGGTGGGGCTATGATGCATTCCCCTCTTACTGCTCATTGATTGGCCCAGTCTTTGAAGGGGTGGCACAAGCATCAAAGAGTGCATCACTGCGAGTCATGGGTTACAGCAGAGCTGCTTGGAGCCTGCGAGTGACATAGTGCTGGCATATGTGAGCACTCTGCCATCCTAGTGTCAATTGTGCACTAGGCAAATGCTTATTTTCGCCTAATGGGTGCACGGGCCTGCTCCTGGGACACCTACTGGGAGGGAAGGAAATGGTCATGGTAGCAAAAATTAATTAAACGGATGTCCAGTGTTTATATTCTTTCCCCTAACAAAATGGGTCACTCAGAACCACTTTGGAAAGGATTCCAAAATACAATTAGTTATGGAATTTGTGTTGGTGACTGATTGGAAATGTGGGATTTTTCAAATAATTAGGACTGATCAAGGAGATTTTTACTTTTGAACTGGATCAGAAAGTGACACAGATAATAAAATAAAATTTAGGATAACCAACTCTGTTAATAAGCCGTTACACAAGCTCATGTTGCATATTGGCTTATTGGTCATAATCTTTGCTCCAAATGTAGGAGATTGCCTCTTCCCTTTTTTCTCCTTTCTACTTCATGTTTTCTTAAAATGAAAGTGATGGATCTCGAGACGAAAAGGCTGTGCATGAATAATGGCCCTTGATGAGCGATATCAGAGAGAAAGGGAGGGGTAGCGAGGGAATGCAAAAAAGGATTCACATGCTCATGGTTTAAAAGCCTAGTGAAGCTTTTTTAAGACATTCTTATTGGTCAATAAATAGCCTTTATTTATACCAAGGATCTCAAACTCTGGTGCCCGACCTGATGTTGATTGCCTTCGATTCCCAGAATTATTTGAATGCGATGGATACCCAGAGAATCATGGAATTTGTAGTTCATAAACATCTTGGCCAGAGTTTGAGATCCCTGGTTTACAAAAGTACACTCATCACTTACAGACAACAGATCTCAGTTTTAATGCCCGCTACCCTACCCTTAATGCTATCTCTAAAACAAGCACAAACAGTAACACGAACCTTATACTAAACTTAAAGGCAACCATACATTTTCCCTGAACATAACCTAAAACATCCGCTAGCATTATTTTTTGCACCATACAGCATAAAAATAATGCGCGTTTGGTGGTACTTTGTTTTATTTTTATGGAAGGCGGCCTCTAAGTCATCCAAATGTATACTGTATTTTTAAAACCGCACCCTTTTCACCACAGCAATTTTCTCATCACAAGGTGATGATAGGATGCCGTAAAATTTAACATTAAATGAGGGGCATAATGAAACGCGGCAAACAAGTAAAAAGGGACCTGAGATGATGACCTTAAGGCTAGGGTCAGACGAACGCATTTTTCGTGTTGTCAGTGACAAAGTGCGTTCGAACGAATGGACGTATTTTTTCACAGGACACGCGATAGCGGTCATACGATGCGCCTTTTCGTCCGTGATTTTGTACGGATCATTAATAAAACACTTTTTGTGTCTGGACGTTATGTTGGCCGGACATTAGCAGCGTCTGACGTCTCCCAATCACGCAAACACGCCGCTAGCGGACGCAGCACACTCTGTACGTCAGTACTAGCGGTTTGACGTTCTAGAAAAAATGCGTTCATTTGCCACTTGCATTGCGCGGACGAACTTTCGTGCGGCCGTACTTCGTGTGTTCCCCGGCATTGGACGTCATTTGCTGCTAGCACGGCCGTGATTTCGTGCGACTAAACGCACGTTAAAACTGCTTTCGTCTGACCCTAGCCTAAAGGGGTATGAAATAGGGGTACCAAATAGTTCTCCTTTTGCATGCAAAAACAACTGCGCAAGCATTGATCCCCAGCCAATCCCCCCAGTCAGTGCCGCTCCAGCCAATGCCGCCCCAGCCACTGGCCTCACTGCACATCATTTATTGCTAATTTCCAAAATTGTGCTTTAGTACCTAATTGTGATCGTATAAATTTTGTTTATTTCTTCATCCTCTCTTCCCAGTTGTTCGCTGTATTTGCAAAATAACCTTGTTGAAACTTGCTAATCAACTTTCATGCTGCACATTAACCAGGTTCTATTTTTTCCTTTGCCCCTTATCACCAGACTTGCGCATACTTATAGTCTTTCTTCTGGAAGGTGATTGACGCTGCAGTTGTTGAAATCCCAAGCTGACATTCTCCAGTCTTGCATCTTGTTAATCTTATAGTGTACGTACAGTCACAGTTGATCAAAAGTATATCTCATGCTGTATTCTGACTCCTCTGTTCTAGCTTTGAATATATTGATGACCCATGTTTTTTGTGACAGACTTTAGCCCCTGCACTTTTTCTAACCTCTCGAGCACAAGTTGGACTTTTTATTTATTGTTTTATTATTTTGTGTCATGATGACCGTGACAAGATTCTGAAATATTAATACAAACAAATCACAATCACTGAATTATTTTTCATACAAAGTACCACACACAAGCCCCATTACACAAAGGTGGTCATGGTGATTATAAAAACGAAGGTTTTCTAGCGCTAATCAATTTTCCAAAGGAAAAGTTAGAATACCTGCCATGTACTTGGTATCTAATGAATACATTATATACAGGGTTATTCAAAAAGAATCAAAGTCACCGTACGATCGGTGACTTTCCATTCCCTGCACTTCGGGGCGATTCAGCGATCCTATTTCGCCGACCCTGCGGAGTATTCGGCAAGAACCGTAGGGCCCCCCGTAGTGCAGGGAAAACACGCCGAACACTCGCCGCAAACCCGCCGAACACTCACCGAAACCCACAGAAAACAGCTGGATAAACGACGCAGAACACCCTAGAGAAACCCAACTAGCTGCCGATCACAGCGCAGAGCAGGCGCCGGAAAAACCCGACCCGCAGACGAATGAGGTAAAAATAAAAAAAAGACGTACGCTTGAAAGTTTGAAATTTGAAACGCTGTTTGCAAAAAAATACATAACGAAAATGCCTGGAATTTACATATAAGATCCAATGAATGATAATAAAAAGGTCTGTTACAGAAAAAAGGGGAAAATGTTTTGCCCAAAAAAATTCGTAAAAGACCCTAAAAAAATCTATAGACTTTTTACTGCAGAATATAATATTAAACGGTTTATTAGATATTGAATTAAAACGGGAATATTCTTAACAATGAAGCCTATGGGAATCGCCTGAATAAATCTGTCGAATGAGACCACCGAACAGCAGGGCATTTTGGCAACTTTTCCCTACTGTTTGGTGTTCTCTGAATAGCCGAAGCATTGCTTCTCTACGGGAATTTCACTGCCCTCGAACAGGCACAGTATGTGCAGGCAATTCGCCAAGATTTGGCAAACTGCTCTCCGAATGGCCAGGAAAGGTGACCGTACGCTGAATTTCAGTGTTCGGTTACCTTCTGGCCACAATTCGGGTCTCTATGAATAACCCCCCTAGTGTTGGTTAAAGGATACTCTTGGGTTAAACCTTAAAACAGTCTTACTGCTTCTGCACCTCTCCTCCCATTTTAACACATTATTTTTAAACTCTCATATCCAGTGGTGGGCTCCCTTGACACTGGTCTCCACTAGTGATGAGCCTAACACCCCCGTGTTCGGTTCGCATTGGAACTCGAACAATTTCAAAAGTTCGAACATGAACCAAACTCAATGCAAGTTAATGGTACTCAAAAGTTAGATTTTTAGAGTCCCCTCCAAGAGGGCATATATGCAAGATATTTGCCATAAAAGGTGTATGGGGGTCCGGGTAGTGCCCCGGGGGACAGGAAACCAGGACAAAAAGTTTTAAAAAAACGTTTTTAAAGGAACAGTGAGTTTTCCATGAAATAAAGGTTAAGAATAAAAACGAAAAATTCCTTCAAATAACGTGCCTAGGAGGTCCCCATAACCTGCCTGTGAAGTGGCGGATTTCTAGGATGTATAGAAACATTTAAAAACAAAAAAAAATGACATTTCAAATGACGGTATATGGTTTTCCTTTAATCTATTCATAAACAACTGCTTGGGGCGGCAGCCTGTATGAAACGAGGAGACATTTTAGGACACGCAGAACAAGTTTAGTGATTTTTTTGGCTAAATTATGGTGAAACCTATGCAGGCTTTGGATGAAAGTAACAATAGGTGCTTTAAAATTGGGCCTTTAGTGTCGGCAACAGTGCCGTCACACCGTAACCCCCTCTGTGGTATTGTGGAAGAGTGCAGGGTTGGACCCTGCGGTCCAATATTAAAATGATGTGAATCTGTTATAGGCGTCAGTGGCAGTGCACCCAAATATTGTGCCTTTGGTGGCAGCAAGTGCCTTCACACCGTAAGTAACCCCTCTGTGGTATTGTGGAAGAGTGCAGTGGTGGAGGTTTTGGTAATGCAGAAGAGATCCCCGATCTATTCAGTTACATCAGCAGCTATAACAAAACCGGGTCAGCAATGTTTAGGCACTTGTACTGCGCTACTGTATATGGTGAGAATCGGCGCACACCAGTAGCAACAGGAATCAAACAGAACAGGCAGGGAATACACAGAGAGAATAGTCAAATGGCAGGCAAAGTCGGCAACTGATCGGGTCCTCAGAACAAGCAGGGTCAGTAACAAGTATACAAACTGATTCGGTAAGCTAGCGATGTGGGAATAAAGGCTGAGACACACTGAGCATGTAGCGAAGCGAAGCAAACATTTTGCATGCTTGACTTCACTCCAAAGAATATATATATCATACCTGCCCTTACATTCCCCTATAAATTTGCTAAAAATATACACCCATAAAAAACAAACCACTGCCTGAGACCCCGCGCAGCCCACATGCCACCCCATCTACCTGGCTGAATGTATCTAATATATATATATTTAAATACATTCAGCCAGAAAGAAAAAAGTGTTTTATTTTATGTTCCCGGGGACATTTAAAAATGTCCTCGGATTTAATTTTTTTTAGAAATGTGTCGCCTTACCTTAGCTTGGTGGTCAGTGGGGGCTCCCTGGATCCTTGTTGTGGGGGGGGGGGTCTGCCGTGGCCGCAGGTGCAGTGGCTCCCTCCCTGCCCTCCCTGCGCTGCCTGTCTCTGCCACATGCACCCGGGCGGCAAGCCCGCACAGTCGCAGCTCTGTCATCCGGCGGCCGCATGCTCCTCAAGGGGATCCTTGGGAGGCCCCGGCAGGCTGCCCTCTACAGTGCCTGATTAGAGGGCCGTGTCTGCCTGATGTTTTAGTAATAAGAATGTTTTATCCCATAGGCTTCAATGATAAAAATATTCCTGTTTTAATTCAATATCTAATAAACCGTTGCTTATAATATTCTGCAGTAAAGAGTCTCTATTTCTAGATTTTTTTTTTTAGTATTTTTTTATGCTTTTTTTCAAATTTTTATTTTTTTTGAACTTTTGGCGAACATCCCAAAAAGTTCGAACTTTGCGAACTGTCGAACGGCCGATGTTCGATGAGAACTCCGAACACCTCATCCCTAGTCTCCACATGACATGCTACTGGTGTCCTCTAAGCCACACCAGCAGCACAACTAAAAGATCTTTGGATGCTTCAGTGCGTGCACCGCCAATCCAATAGCTTTCAATGCCAAGCACATTCAACCACATTCATTGGTGGGAGTAGGGTCCTGAAATCCAGGCACCTGAGATCAATGCTTAGGTTCTTGCTCGGACTAATATCCTGAATTAGCCCTCTGAGGCGACTCATCCTCACATTTCCGCTGTTGGGATGAGGGTGCTTGTGTTAATGTGACCACCTAAGTTACAAGGAGTGGTCACAGTGCATAGGGTGTCTCTTTAACCCTTGTATGCTAACTACGCCTCTCATGTCATTGCTGCTACTCACCTTATTATGGCTCCACTGGCTGGGAGAGACCCTGGATTGCAATGGCATCAGCAACAGTCCTTAAGTGCAGCAGAGCTGGACTTAGTTTAGAAGTGACTGGGGAGTAATTTGGAGAACCACATCTGCTTCGTTCTAGAAGGTCAAGTGAGGTATCATTGGAAAGGACTATGAACAAAACAGAAAAATTAAGAATTTTTATTTTTTTTGTGGTACCATTGTCCACTTACATTAATAAAACTGCTATAACTCACATTCGCATTTCCTGTGCCAGGAGCAAGTGGGGGGAGATGACATAGTGGTATAGCCCTTAGTGCATAAATGTGTCATGTAAAACCTAAGGCTGGGGTCAGATGAACGCAGTGCGAACGTGAGTTTAGCCGCACTTTATTACGGCCGTGGTAGCAACAAATGACGTCCAACGCAAGCTCACACACGAAGTACGGCCGCGCAACGCAAGCGGCGAACGAACACATTTTTGCAAGAATGTCGAACCGCTAGTACTGACGTACAGAGTGCGCTGCGACCACATAGCGGCGTGTGTGCGTGATTAGGAGACGTCAGACACATGTCCGGCCAACATAACATCCAGACACCCAAAGTTTCCTGGTTTGGATCCGTAAAAAATCACGGACTTAATCGCGCATCGTATGACCGCTATCGCGTATTCCGTGAAAAAGTACGTCCATGCGTTCGGACGCACTTTTTTACGGACGATGCGAAAAATGCATTCGTCTGACCCTAGCCTAAGTCTTAGTCTGCATTTAGGCCCCCTTTTCTCTGATTTTAATGCCTTGGTGCCCCAAGACACATTTTTGGAAAGATAATGGTCTTACAGTATATTTCAAAAATGTTACTAGAATGGTTACTGTAGTAGACCGGATGCTTGGGAAAAACATGCACAATCACACTGTATGGGGGTTTCACTTCTCATCCAGACCTTCAAGCACATAATCCTGTGAAAATTGCACACAGCCTAATATTCACCAGATTTTTCAAAATGTATGTCCTGGTACAAAACAAGACTTGGTATCTGTCACTAACAAGTTACAGTTGTAGTGCATGAATTCGAATAAGTAATTGGAGGTATCACAAGCTGCTCCTGCCTTTACTGAGATACTGGATCTACAACGGTTGGTGGACTTCAAGCAGCACAAACCTTTTGATGGGCAAAACAAAGCACATAACTGGCAATTACTTCACCTTAGTAATAGCCTGGAAAGACCTGGAGGTACAGTCAGGGATATCTCTAGGTTTACTGTGGACTGCACTACAGTACTATCAAATATGGTCTTTGATCCAACCGATAAGTAATTCATAAAAAGTCATGTTTTTTTTAATAATTTTGGGCTATACAAATCCATTATTTGGTAAATGTTCATTATTTGCAATAATATTCAATGTTCAACTATTTTTCTTTTCAATTTCTCTGTATTGCCTGTAGCATACTGACAGGTTTAATATTAGTTCCTAGCAATTAAATATTTTATAAACAGACGCACTTACGTGGCTCTTGCTACCTAAATGACTCCTTATGAGGCCTAGCAATTAAAAAGAACAAGACTGTTTAAATATTTAATTGCAATTCCCAGTGGGTATTGGGACTGTCCATGCTTTCTGTAACACCTAATCAGTGTCTGTATGACCAAATATTGAGATTGAAAACTGGTTGAAATCAAAATAGCAGTCTGTGGTTGTATGCCATTGAAATGACCTTTAGAAGATTGCTGTGTGTCCCTCACTGTTTTTACATTTGTGTTGATGTTCACAGTTTAACCCCTTCGCTGCTGAACCATTTTTCAGCCACTGCCAGTCTCTGTATTTAACCACTAATTTCGGCCATCTGTCTGTAAAATATTCACACCCGTTATACATTGTTTTTTCCAGCAGACCCTCCTATCAGAAAATACCTTTTAGTTTGATCAATTTTTGAAATATGAAAAATTGCCACTCGGATATAGTCCGAATAAAGTGAGATTTTTAGGTCATTTTGACTTTGCATCCTAAAAAGCAGCATAGGAGTCCTTGTTTAGTAAATATGTTATACGGTTTATGATTTCCACAATTAGCATCACTTCATTGGCACAGGAGAAAAAACCCATTGCCCGTTTTTGTTTGGAAAATATATAATGAATAAAATTATATATTTTCCAATTTGTACCATTTCACCCTTTATACAGAAAAAGAGCCAGGATAAATTGTTAGAAATAAAAAGATTGAGTGGTTTAAAACTACAAAAAATAATAATCTTATTTTCCATAGGGGTGGCATGTGCCATTTTGCTCTTGTATGGGCACACATATGCCTGTCAAAAAAAGTCAGTAAATATTAACAAAAAAACCACACAAATCACAAAACTGCATGCACCACTCCCACCCTAGATAGAATTTTACTCCATTATCTATTTATATACTCCCTCAGTTCTACCATTAATGTTGACACCTGCAATTTATTTATCCCATATAAAAAGTTGAATCTGAACTCCAAACACAAAATCACTATAAAATTAATTTGGAGTCTACTGACAGATGTTCACTATCACCCCGATTGTCACTTGACAGCTATACTATAATGAAACCTCTCATTTGAATGGTGGAAAAAGCCTTGTTCAAATAAGTGATCAGATAGTTCTATAAGGAGGGTGTAATATGTGCCTCTTTTATATTACGTAGAGTATCCTTATCTTTCTAAATTTTCGAGTTATTTGTCATTCCCATGAAAATCAGCTGGCAGCTGGACTGACACGGAGCCAATTGTTTAACAAAGCAGGGAAAATACTTTCAAATGAGGGGTCTCATGCCCGCTCTGTATTATGGGGGGTTGCAGACGTGAATTTCCACTATCTGAATTTGTGTTAAATGCACATGATGCTATTAGAATATTACTTACTGCTGTGATTAGTTGACAGTCACCACCCAGTGGGACCCCTCAATAGAAAAAGGTGATTCTCCTCTTTCCAAAATGGATCCCAAAAAGTGAGCGGGTTAGGATTGCTAAAAGTCATAGCTATAGAATTGCACATTCCAGCAAAATAAACTATTATCTGCCATCCATAGGGCACAGGCATTCACCTTTTTTATGGTGATTATCTTCTCCTAAGGAGGTGGCAAGTGACCCCTCTTTTTAAAGGAGTTTCCGTACTTTTCGTTTTGCAGTGTGTTGTCTCAGTAAGTTGTTCTGAGCGGAAGACGTGCTGAGCCTTCTGCCTTGCTGAGCACCAGATAATCCATTGATTAACTCTTCCTGCAAGTTTATTTTCAATTCTATAAAATTTGCTGATTTCCATATTAACATGTGTCATATCATTAGAAAGAGCAGGCTCTCACCTTTCCAACAAGGGGTCACTTTTTAATGTCAGTCTTATAGAATGGGAAATATTCACATTTAAATGTGAACCCACCAATTTAAACACTTTTTTTTTTCTCATCATGAGCCATGTACATGCTCTGGTAATATTTATCTTGCCTGGACAAGGCAAACAAGTGTAATTAACTTGCAGCCTTTGAAGAAATGAAGGTAAATACATGACATGTGGGACACGGCATTAATTGAGCCTTCAATCCAAACATAGTCCCTTTTCTAAATTCTGTAGCAGTGTTTCCAGCAGTATGCTTAGTTCAGATTTTATTATCCAGACTGATGCCTTGTGTGTGACCGTAAATTATATTAACACCGCAAAGGTTTTTTTTTTTGTGCACAAATTAAGCAAGGGTGTCAGCAAGCATTTAGTGTTCTTTTTTCATAATTGCCTCAGTCGGATTGTTGTGGATTTGCATCAACTGTAAACCTTTTGCTTTAATATGGTTCCCTTTTAATTTCCAGCACTGCTTGCAATGCTATCTATTAATGTGTGTCTACTTTAGTGGAACATATCCAGCAGATTATAATTTTGGCACAAAACGTATTTCAAATAGTGTGTTTGATGCACTTCATATCTCCTCAGAAAACATAACATGCAGAATTCAATAAAATCTCAAGTGACTGTACTATGTAGAGGTATTTTTTGTTTTGTGGTTTATTTTGACCGCAGGAGTGTTCTAATAGATATTGAATAGTGATAAAAATGTAAACATTTATTTTTTAAATATGGACAGTACCTTAACTACCAATGTAAAATTATAAAGCAAATGTAAATTATCAATGTTAGGGTTTTCATTAATAGGTGTGGCATCACCTTCATTGTCACAATACAGAATGCACCTGGAAACATGTAACCTAGTGACTATATTTCCTACATATTTATTTTCTGTTGATCTGTATATTTGTTTTTGTTTTTTTAATATCTTGCATTGTATTACTTTATTTCTGTAACTGTAACACTTCAATGTTCTTGAACCCAGGACATACTTGAAAACGAGAGAAATCTCAATGTATCCTTCCTGGTAAAATACTTTATAAAGAAATAAATTGTCATACTTCCTTATTTTCATGCCTTTTCTGCTGGTTCCATATAGTTGTTTTTTTTTGTTTGCTTGCCGGATGATATTGTGATATTCTCAATCTTGTCCTGCAATAGACTCAATTATTAATATACCTTGAATATTTGCAATATCCCCAACAAATGTTTTCCATAAATCAAATATCTAAAACCTATGTTATTCCATCACAATAGGGTTTCAGCAGAATATATGATGAAATCTGACTTTGCAGATTAGTGGTGACTGCAACTCCTTTATCTCACTGTCTAGTGTTTGAAAACTTGATTGTTGGTTCAAGCTAACATGGGACGCTAATGTTTTGAGAAAGTATTTTACCAGGAAGGATATGTTGAGATTTCTCTCGTTTTAAAGTATGTCCTGGGTGGCAAGTATGTACCGTTAGGTGTCTTGCCCAAGGACACTTACTGGAGAGGTGCTCTTGCCGGGATTGAACCTGTGTCTCCAGTCTCTCTCCACGGTTCTAGAGCAGTGATGTTACCTCTGCTCCACCCAGCCGGTACAATGTTTAAATCCGTCTTTCCCATACTTGTCCTCAGGACCCTCTGCCTCGCCAGGTTTTCCAGATATCTGAAGCACAGCGCAGGTGATGTGATTTGCTGCTCGGTGTTTGCAGGATTCAGTCTGAATTTCCCCAAGGTGATTTGCAAAATCCAGCCCTTTGAGGGTCCGAGGGCAGGTTTGGGAAACACTGCTTTACATGGTGGAATTTTATATAGAATCAAAATGAATCTTTAAATTCTTTCTAACAAAAATACATTTATTTTAAAAAAAATAATTAAATTGACCATTTTTATTTTGTAAATGTGTCATCATACAATTAAGCAGAATGTGAGGGCTTAAAGAAAATAACCATAGTCAGCAAGATAATCAGCCAAAAATGACCTTGCAGGGCCAAACCGTGTCGTCTTAGAAGAATGCAAAATGGTTGCGCGGGACCATAACACTTCAGCAATAAAAAACAGTATAGTGTCATCTAAAATAGCAGACATCCACTACCAATGAAAACAATGGCATCAAAAAACACTGTATGTTAAGAAAGAAATCATAAGTAGACATCGAAAGGCAAAAGAGGGGAAAAAAAGTCTCAATATTCCCAGCTGAGGAGCGTCCACAGAGGCGCGTATGAGAGTTCCCAAAAACAAAGAGTCTCAGGGGTCCCATTAACCCGAGTCTCAAAAAACGGGTGCTCGCATGGCAGGCAGATCGCCGCACGGAAGGCCAATTTGTGCTGCCCAAGCCAACTTGACATCGGGGAGTACGGCCCGCAGCTTCAATAGGCCTCTGGACCCCCAGAGAGCCTCGGCATCGGTTTCCCAGAGGAGAATTGCAATCTGCTGCAGGGTGTAGTTCCGAGCAGAAGGCCGGGCGGCTTCACCCGCACAATCGACAAGGAGGGGCCCTCAACTCCCTCCAAGCCTTGATCTTGACCTCCAGGTCGTGCCAGCGCTCCTCCCAGTGCCGTGCAAACCGGCAGGCCAGGTGCATCTTGTAGGTCGCAAACTCTTCGGGGCACCTGCTCAGCCTTTGTCTCGGGACCATCATCATCCAGGGCTCAGAGTCATCTCTCACCTTCCTCAGGCCACCAGTCTCCGACAAGTCTGTGCATTCTTCCTGCCAGCATCTCAGGTGTGTTGCCCTTCGCAGCAGCTTTGCCGTGGCTCCCCATAGTAGCCACCATACAGGCCCCAACGGGGTGCCCAGTCGATGCAGTCCAGTCCTCCGCCAGATTCAGATCCACCACTCCTCGGCAGCGCCGCAAAGTAAGAGTCATCCGTCGCCAAACGCCCCTGAGGAGAGGACCGTCTAGATCCTCTCCGTCCAGGAGCTGCATACAGGCCTGCCAGGAAGGTGTCCATACCTCCTATGGGGGAGGGGGTCCGTCCGTCTCTCCCAACCGATGTCCAACTTGGGCTGCCGGGAGACGCGGGCCCATCGTCTCCCCAGCTCCCAGCATAGGTCCAGACCGGGCCGAGGCGGCAGGGCAATCGGGCTGAGAGGCCGCGGGAGCTGGGACGAAGGACACAAAATGCCCACCAGCCCCTCGTGTCATCTTCATTCCGTCGACTGCAAGGGGCTTCTCTGGTCCGGAGGGGGGACAGAACGGGATTCGAACGTCTCAGTTCCGATGGCCAGCTATCTCAAGTCCCCAAATCGAAAATATTCAGTGGATTAAGCTATAAATGGACCCCAAGAGCGGCAGACGTGTGGAGCTCCACAGAAACACGTCTGCTCCCTTTGGTAGCCGGCCAAGCCCCTGTCAAAAATACATTTTATAAGCGAGTGCTCATTAAAATCCACGAGGTAACAAGGGTTTTGTGTAAACTGTCAAAATAATCATAAACCTTGGTTTCTCAAATTCATTTTTTAGCCCCAATAGTTAAGCACAGCAGTCCCAGTCCTATTCCAAGTTTCCAAAATGCTCTTGTTTCTTGGCTATTGTGGCTGCACCCTGTAAGTGCACATTTCCTATACATTACCAGTAGCTACTCGTAGCAACACTGCTGGCAGTTGTTAGCAGCTGCTGTATAGTAGAAGTCAAGCCACTAATTATCCTGCTCATTTGTAATAGAGCCAGTGAAAGTTAATGGATAACCGTTTGCGCCAAATCTGCCTATTAGCAGCTTTCCGTTTTCTGGCTCAGCTGGAATAAAGCCCTATATGTTCTCTGTATCCATAAGATGGGGAAATTACTTATTATTTTTATTGTTCTTTATAAAGCACCAGCATATTCCACAGCGCTGTACAATGGACACAATATAGACAGGGTTACAATACATTGAACAACATTTTAATAAACCAGTTCAGGAGGAAACGAGGGCCCTATTCCCGTGGAAACTCACAATCTAGAAGGGTTGGGGGTGGAAACAGGAGGAGAGGTGCAAGGTGAGAATGATGGGCTGGTTGCGTCAGTGAGTCGGGTGGTAGGCTTCCTTAAATAGTAATATTGGACAGCTATTACTATTTTATTCCTTGCCTCTGGAGCACCATATCCTAAAGTGCCAAGATAGATATACTGTTGCAGTTTTGTTTCCATACATATTTTCCAAAGCAAAGCCAAAATCTGCGATTTTATTAATATGACCATGGCTGTATAATAAAGCATTTTCCGGTTTAAGATCACTGTGAAAATGATAGCACAGCAAGAAAGTAGAATAGTTAATGTTATAGTCAAAGTATAATGTTTCAGACTAGAGGAAAAAAGCATATAATCTCATGGAAATTAATACTTACCGATGAATTATGCCATTTTTTTGAGCAAATAATGTGTCCTGCAGACCAGATCAGCAGCTAATAATCTGATAGAATGATATTAAAAAGTCTTTCATAAGGATCGTTGTGCTTCTAACCCTATTGTCATGTTCACTTATTAATACCTGCGTGTCATTGTTGTATCGAGCTTTCTTGAATAAAAACGATATTGAATAAAAATTTTAAATAATAAGAAAAAAAAAGTGTATCATCCCAAATCATTTACACAGAATCTCCCTAATACGATTTTTATTTGGCTTTGGGGGGATACTGTAGGATTTAATTTTGATAGTGGGGAACGGAGGGGTTAAATAATAACCATTCCTGACCCCTCCATACCCTTCCCATTTTAGTTTGTTGTATGTAGATCTTGCTTTGACTAATGCATCAGGCTCCCTCAGCGGTGGCCAGATGTGACATACTGATGAGTGGCTGGATGGTTTACTATTCTTGGTAACGAATACTGTCATTTTTGAATGCCACTTTTTATATTCAATTGATAGTTTTTTTTAATTGTTTTTTTCTCCAAAATGTTTCATTTGGACTCACTGATCCTAGTTATGTTGAACAGATAACGCATTGCAAGCAGACGGTCCTCTTCAACAATAAAGCCCAGACAAATAAACATTGAGGTTCTATATTTCATGTAATGAAATGAAGGAGAATTGTTTTAGTATGTGATGCATCTTCTGGCAACATTCCAGCACTCACGGTTCTACAAAACTGCTTTTTTTCCCCCAGCAAAATCTTTTGTGTGTTTATTTTTTTTTCTGCTGTTTGACGCCAATATAACCCTGAGACACAAACTTACTGTACATCACAGAAATAGTAGCTGGCGACATGCAAAACGGAGCAAAGGCATCTGGTAGAATTGCATAGAGATCATCCACTGAGACTTTAAGAAAGGAGAAATTGCCAATAGCAGATGTAGGGGTTCACTAGTGACCATCATTGTGCATGGTGACATCTGCATCTGGAATCTGAGCATTTTCTAGCAGGAGCATCTACCAGAACAGTAGCACTTCTGACCTCTGTTGACCATAAAATGGTTTGCTAAACCTGCATATTGCCATATCCCATTGCTTTAGTCTTCTAACAGACTGAAAGGATCAGATGACTGGGAGTAATAGGTGTGAAAGGTGATCCAATGCTCCTGTTAAAACACCGCCTGCAGGAATTTTGTTATTTAGATGAAAGGACACCGGAAGACATCAGTATAATAATAAAACTGCTTACTGGAGATTAGACCATCTGCATTAATATTGTTCCTATATAAGATCTGGATATATGCTTGGCTACTAAATGAGAGCAAGTACCTAAGGGGTCCAAAAGCATTTTATACTGAGCCAATGTGTCAATAGACTCAGCAATACGTGAGTGTGATACCATCAGAAATGTAATGTTGTAATTTATGAGAAACCAACTTTACTATGTACTTTTGCTCTTTGAGGTTGAAAAGGATGTATCTACAATTATTCTTTATACTTTAAGCATAATAAGCAAATATCCTAATAACTATACTGATCTTAGACTCCTGCTTGTATTGTGGGGCGCGTTCAGTTCCTCAGCCGCTGCAAGTGCTAAGTTAGCAATTTGGCACTGAATGTTGTGCTGCAGTTCAGCGCTCACCACTGCTAACGTAGCACTTGCAGCCAAGTAGCAAGGTGTTGCAGAGTGTGACGTGGGAAAGATGGCCGCATCCACGGAGCAAATAATCCAATAAAGAAATGTTCAGTTTGAAGTTTTGGTGAACACCAAATATTTATTGGAACATTTTATTTATAAAGTATTTTACCAGGAAGGATACATTGAGATTTCTTTCGTTTTCAAGTATGTCATGGATTCAAGAACATTGAAATGTTAAAGTCGTTACAGAAATACAATGCAAGATATTAAAAAAACAAAACACAAATACAGATTTACACAGAAAATAAATATGTAGGAAATAGTCATTATGTTACATGTTTACAATAGGGAGCTCTTGAGTGACCTAAGACTGGGCGAAGATTTGATGATGTCTGAGAGGTTATTCCATAATTGCGGTGCTCTGTAGTAAAATGAGGATCGAGCCACTGTCTTTTTGTATTGTGGTATTGCAAGTACCTGGATCGGAGGTTATAGGATGAGGGAACTGCTGGGGGAAGCAGTCAGGTAGGGTGGCAGCTTCCCAGAAAAGCTCTTAAACACCAGGTTGGAAAGGTGAAAGGTGCGTCTAGATTTCAGTGACGGACAATTTAGCTCTTTTAACATGTCACAATGGTGGGTCATGTAGTTACATTGTAGCACAAAGCGGCAGAATGAGTTATACAATGTAGTAAGTTTCTGGAGGTGTGTTTGCGGGGCAGCTGCATACACTACATTTCCATATTCAATAGCTGGCATAAGCATTTGTTGTACAAACATGGTAAACATTAACACTAAAGTGGTAATAAAATGGACAAAAGTGGATATTGCAGAAACAGCACCTTTCATTAAGCATCCTCCGCCCTTTCGCTTCAAAGCGCTCAGTGAGACTGCTGCAGCAAACTGAACTGCTGCAATGTAGCGATTCAGCAGCTGCTGAGGAACTGAACTGCTCTTTTAATGCCAGACTATTGTCTAGCTATTTTTTCTCATTTCTTTTCTTACCCTAAATGACATAGTATATGTTCATGAAATGTATCCAGATGTATTGCGACAAGCCCAAGATTGTGATACAGAGTTGTGCAACTAAAGTGCTGTAGTGCTCAATAAAATCAAAATCAAGAAAAATACTTATATTTCACTCCAATCCGTATTAATCAATCCTGGTTCATTTTACTTTTTTCTTCATCTCTCATTTACTTTCCTGTGTTTTATCTTCTGTCTCTACTCCTGTCCTTCCTGCTTACTATAATTTGCCAACTTGTTTTCCAATTTCTTTTCATTTTTGAGGTAAACCTCTTTAAATTCAGCAGAAATCCTTGCCTACGGCATCATTTTATGGGGCCACATAGCCTGTCACATTCCAAGCCGCCAACGCTGTAGGAAGGCCAAAATCAATGCTGCCTCGTAGTACTGAGACTGGCAATAGCCTTTCCAGCAATCACCCTGCCCGTCCAGTCCACAGCTGTCAGCCAATCACCTGTAGCAAGATTACGGCAAAATAAAGTCACGTCCTATCTCCCCTACTTCAGCATTGTTGCTCAGTCTTCTGTTGCCTGCTAAGCAGCAAGAACCTATTTTCTGGATCCCTTTGACCTTACTATTTGTGTTACCTGGACTCTGCTGCTCTCTGTAATCCTTGACCCAATGCTTGTTTAATGGACTTCCCGTTTTGGATCACCCTTCCTGTACATTACGCCTTGATTACTACAAAGACCCTCTGCTATAGCTTCCGTTACAAGGACTTCCTGCTATAGCTGCTGCTCAAAGTGTCGCGTTCCACATTCCCAGCCCTGTCTCTCTGCCCTCTGTATATGTATATTCCTGCTCAATCCTTGTTTTTTCATGTTGCTGTTCCTGGGTTGCAACTCAGGGGTTAATGTGTTCTGTGCTCCCAGCCCACCTGTTTGCCCTTGTCCTAATTCACTCCCCATAAGGCATTACTCTGTCATTTCACATTTCCTAGTCTCCTTAGTGGTTTGTGTATAGAGGGCTCCCTGCTATCCTGTTGTATTTGTATTTATTGTCCTGATTACTTTTTTGTCCTATTTCCCCATCTGTCTGTTACTTGAGTTCCTGATTTATTTATGGTTTTCCCTATGTTATTTAGTTCATAGTCTGTCCTTGCTGTAGTTTTGTTTTCTGTGTATATTCTATTCTGATTACCTGGTTAAGATATCTTCTGGCTTCTCTGACGTTTCTTCTGGTTCTGAACCCGGCTTCTGTATAAGGTATATTCTCTGGTTCTGACCTCTGGCTTCTCTATTTAACTACGTTTCTGGATTATCCTTATCTGTACCGTTTCCGAACCCAGTAATCTGTGTTTGCCATAAGACTCTGCACGGCTTGTAAAGTAACCTGTCTTCATCCAGATAAGATCCGGCTATCTTTAAAGACCAGCCTGTCAGATCAGGGCTGCTGCGGTATAGCAGTGCAGAGGTCTCCAGTTTATCCTGTGTTTATATACATATATAGTGCTGTGTTGATCTGTCCTGTTATTGCTACCAAGACTGGTATCTCTGCATATAGGGGCTTTCACCTGTACCAGGGCCTTACCACGGTGCGAGCCTGGTACCGCCGAACGTGACAAAGACCCTGTACCTCCTGTTCTTACTCCTAGGACCTTTGTATATTTAATTTAGCCTGCTACAAGTTCTTCATGTGAGTTCCTTGTGTATTTTATCTTCCACATCTTCCACATCTGCCCTTTTTCTATGTCTAACCCCTTTTCCTTCTACGTTTGCTTCTGTATCTCTTAATGTTAATGTTTCTTTCTCTCTAACAGGTGTAGAATTTAATTTATTTTTATATATTTTACAAAGAGGGACGCATTGGGTCAAAATAAACTAAAACACAGAACATAGTTTATACATCGTAGAGACATGACATTTTCTCTTAAATACTGGCCTAAGTTGATGAGACATTGCACTGACAGCTATTGCTGTGATTGGCTTCCAAAGCCATTAGTCTGGTTTGGAATTCGATAAATTTGAATTACTTCAGATTGAGTCCCAAGATGTTCCATCACTGTTAGGCATTTAAATGCAGCTGATATAAAAGGTAAGATGTTATATGAATCTTGTGTCTGAAGGATCAAAGTAAATGTAGGACAGAACATTAATAATCTCAATGATTTCTAATAACCATTTCTTGATAAGTGTGGACAAAAAATAAATTGTGATGATTATTAAACATGTTTGTGACCTCCTTGATATTTTGTATTTTATCATAAAAATCAAAAAATACCACATCTGTAGTCTTTCAGATTTTTATAGACCAAACCCCCAAATTCTGAGTACACATTGTTTAAAACTAAACGTTGTACACGGACAATGAAAAGAAACAAAGGAATGCATGAATTAACTCTGGGAGTTAAAACATCTGAATCCTATCATGAATGCTTGTGTGCCAGCAGTAAAATTGCATTTGCAAATGAACGCAATTAAACGTAATTGAGACTGAAATTTGCCTCTAGAGTGAATGAACATTATTTACAGAATGTAATTAGAAAGTGTTCGCTGCCATGATTAGCTAAGAAGCTGAGAGTTGCACAGAGCAAGCTAGGAGTTAAATTTAGGTCTCTGTGCCATGTCAAGCAGTAAGCAGTCAATGCAAAAGTATGGTGATTACAGCCATGCTAACCAGTGTCACTGCATGGGTGTTACTTTGCATATATTCACAAGTTTTCCCATTGTGGGTAACTAAAAGCTGGGAGTGAAGGATCCTGAAAAAGACAAAAACCTGTTACAATGTAATATCAATGAATATTTGAATGTGATGTGAATGTGATATCAAATTACAAGGGAAATATAGTAAATATAAATGTATATGCTCCACATCCTCCTTTGCCAATTTCATAACAAGAGCAAAGGAGGATGTGGAGCCTGTTCTCTTCATGGAGCGTATCCTATATAATAAAACAGTTTAAGTCCGTCGCCGTCAAGCGCTGAGTGTGCATGCGCGACGGACATTTGAAAATTGTTAGATAAAAAAAAGCAGAGCCGTTGGAGAGGCATTGCGTGCGCCTCTCCAACGGCTCCGCTTTCTTTTTTCTGGCGGACCTACCACCAGGGCCTCAGCCCTGACCGCCGGCGTGCATCCCTGCTCGCCCGAGGCTGGGCCCATGTATGCCCATCGGCGAGCAGGGACTTGAAGTTAGCCACCGATGGGCCCCCTCTGATGATGTCAGAGGAACCCCGCCAGCGGCCATCTTGAAGTCCCTGCTCGCCGGTAGGCTCAGCCTCCGGGAACAGGGACTTCAAGATGGCCGCTGGCGGCCCCCTCTGATGTCCAAAAGGGCCCGCCAGTCAGAGGGGGGCCGCTGGTGGTCAGGACTGCTCTTCCTTGAGCTGGGGGCAATTATATCCATGCGTAAGCTGGGGGCAATTATATCCATGCGTAAGCTGGGGGCAATTATATCCATGCGTAAGCTGGGGGCAAATATATCCATGTGAGCTGGGGGCAAATATGTCTATGTGAGCTGGGGGCAAATATATCCATGTGAGCGGGGGGCAAATATATCCATGTGAGCTGGGGCAATTCTAACCATGTGAGCTGGGGCAATTCTAACCATGTGAGCTGGGGCAATTCTAACCATGTGAGCAGGGGGCAATTCTAACCATGTGAGCAGGGGGCAATTATATCCATGTGAGCAGGGGGCAATTATATCCATGTGAGCAGGGGGCAATTATACCCATGTGAGCTTGGGGCAATTAAACCCATGTGCGCTGGGGCAATTATACCCATGTGAGCTGGGGCAAATAAATCCATGTGAGTTGGGGCAAATATACCCATGTGAGCCGGGGGCAATATACCCATGTGAGCCGGGGGCAATATACCCATGTGAGCCGGCGGCAATATACCCATGTGAGCCGGGGGCAATATACCCATGTGAGCCGGGGGCAATATACCCATGTGAGCCGGGGGCAATATACCCATGTGAGCCGGGGGCAATATACCCATGTGAGTTGGGGTAAATATCCCCATGTGAGTTGGGGTAAATATCCCCATGTGAGTTGGGGTAAATATCCCCATGTGAGCTGGGGTAAATATCCCCATGTGAGCTGGGGTAAATATCCCCATGTGAGCTGGGGTAAATATCCCCATGTGAGCTGGGGTAAATATCCCCATGTGAGCTGGGGTAAATATCCCCATGTGAGCTGGGGTAAATATCCCCATGTGAGCTGGGGTAAATATCCCCATGTGAGCTGGGGTAAATATCCCCATGTGAGCTGAGGTAAATATCCCCATGTGAGCTGGGCCAAATATCCCCATGTGAGCTGGGCCAAATATCCCCATGTGAGCTGGGCCAAATATACCCATGTGAGCTGGGTCAAATATACCCATGTGAGCTGGGCCAAATATACCCATGTGAGCTGGGCCAAATATACCCATGTGAGCTGGGCCAAATATACCCATGTGAGCTGGGCCAAATATACCCATGTGAGCTGGGCCAAATATACCCATGTGAGCTGGGCCAAATATACCCATGTGAGCTGGGCCAAATATACCCATGTGAGCTGGGCCAAATATACCCATGTGAGCTGGGCCAAATATACCCATGTGAGCTGGGCCAAATATATCCATGTGAGCTGGGGTAATATATATATCCATGTGAGCTGAGGGCAAATATATACCCATGTGAGCTGAGGGCAAATATATCCATGTGAGCTGGGGCAAATATACCCATGTGAGCTGGGGTAATATATATATCCATGTGAGCTGAGGGCAAATATATACCCATGTGAGCTGAGGGCAAATATATCCATGTGAGCTGAGGGCAAATATATCCATGTGAGCAGGGGGCAAATGTATCCATGTGAGCAGGGGGCAAATATACCCATGTGAGCTGGGGCAAATATATCCATGTGAGCTGGGGCAAATATATCCATGTGAGCAGGGGGCAAATATACCCATGTGAGCCGGGGGCAATATACCCATGTGAGCCGGCGGCAATATACCCATGTGAGCCGGCGGCAATATACCCATGTGAGCCGGGGGCAATATACCCATGTGAGCCGGGGGCAATATACCCATGTGAGCCGGGGGCAATATACCCATGTGAGCCGGGGGCAATATACCCATGTGAGTTGGGGTAAATATCCCCATGTGAGTTGGGGTAAATATCCCCATGTGAGTTGGGGTAAATATCCCCATGTGAGTTGGGGTAAATATCCCCATGTGAGTTGGGGTAAATATCCCCATGTGAGCTGGGGTAAATATCCCCATGTGAGCTGGGGTAAATATCCCCATGTGAGCTGGGGTAAATATCCCCATGTGAGCTGGGGTAAATATCCCCATGTGAGCTGGGGTAAATATCCCCATGTGAGCTGGGGTAATATCCCCATGTGAGCTGGGGTAAATATCCCCATGTGAGCTGGGGTAAATATCCCCATGTGAGCTGGGGTAAATATCCCCATGTGAGCTGGGGTAAATATCCCCATGTGAGCTGGGCCAAATATACCCATGTGAGTTGGGCCAAATATACCCATGTGAGCTGGGCCAAATATACCCATGTGAGCTGGGCCAAATATACCCATGTGAGCTGGGCCAAATATATCCATGTGAGCTGGGGTAATATATATATCCATGTGAGCTGAGGGCAAATATATACCCATGTGAGCTGAGGGCAAATATATCCATGTGAGCAGGGGGCAAATATACCCATGTGAGCTGGGGCAAATATATCCATGTGAGCAGGGGGCAAATATACCCATGTGAGCGGGGGCAAATATACCCATGTGAGCTGGGGGCAATATATACCCATGTGAGCTGGGGGCAATATATACCCATGTGAGCTGGGGGCAATATATACCCATGTGAGCTGGGGGCAATATATACCCATGTGAGCTGGGGGCAATATATACCCATATGAGCATATGCAAGCACATACAACCCGCTATTAGGAAAAAAAATTGTCTTTCCTTGACGTTGCTGTGCTTTCATTGAGGTGTGCATGAATGTTCACCAAACTTAATAGACTGCCCTCTGGGCAGGCTTTCCACCTAGTACATTTATAACTTTGTGTTTTCTGCCAGATTTTGAAGTTGATCCCACGGTAACACACGAGTCCTTTCGATGCATCACAAGTACAGAATACCAGTAATATTAGAGGCAATCCCAGACATTCCATTCTTAATTGATAAGTACTGTATGCAGTGGCGTACTTGGGTGGGGCGGGGCGGTACGCACCAGGTACCAGGTGTGCAAGCGATGGGGGGGGTGCCACAGCCTCCACATCCCGGCCCGGAGGTCGGGCAGCCAACCGCCACTAAATCAGGCACCCGCCTGTCTGGCCGATGTGCGCAAGGCTGGCTGCGAGTGCGCCAGGCGCTGTGAAGCCAGCCGCGGTAATGTTTGTGTGCCGGCGCCCTGACCTCTAGTCACGCGGGCCCTGCCTTCACGTGCCGGGCCGCGTGAATAAACGCAGAACAGGCAGAGCGCACTGCGCAGGTGTGCGCCCCGCCCAGTAAATCACCCACAGGCACAACAATAGCAGGGGGCCGTGGCGAGGGCAGGGTGCGCAGCCAACCAGTTGAGCTTCCCCCAATCACCCCATCCCCAGTGAGAGGAGAGCCAGGCTGTGCCCGCAGAAGGGGTACCTACCACTGCCAGCCTCTCCCCAGACCAGTGTGCAACTGACGCCCACCAACTGGAGTCAAGTGAATGGCAACCAACCGATCAGTCACCACCTGCCTGCAGCTGCTGGTACTGATGAATATATGTTTATGGGGGTACTGTAATAGGGTATGGGTATATATATTTATCAATATGCTGCATTAGGTCTGCTGATCTTTAATGGGGGTATATATGTCAATATGCGCTGCATGCGGTCTGCTGGTCTTTAATGGGGGTATATATGTCAATATGCTGCATGTGGTCTGCTGGTCTTTAATGGGGGTATATATATCAATACGCTGCATGAGGTCTGCTGGTCTTTAATGGGGGTATATATCAATATGCTGCATGAGGTCTGTTGGTCTTTAATGGGTGTGTGTATATATATCTGCTGCATGGGGTATATATATCAATATGCTGCATGTGGTCTGCTGGTCTTTAATGGGGTATATATATCAATATGCTGCATGAGGTCTGCTGGTTTTAATGGGGTATATATATCAATATACATTGCATGTGGTCTGCTGGTCTATTTCTGTAACAACTCAATCCTATTGAACCCAGGACATACTTGAAAACGAGAGAAATCTCAATGTGTCCTTCCTGGTAAAATCTTTTATAAATAGTGTTTTGTTTTTTTTGGGGGGTGCCAAATATAGTAGCCGCCCTGGGTGCCAAATGTTCTAGGTACGCCCCTGACTGTATGGCATCATAACAATCAATCTGACCTCATGTCGTGGTGCAATGTTAGAATAAAATTTGTCTTGGTAACTGTGGTTGAGATTAAACTAAAGTTTAAGTGAGTTATGATATTTTTTAAGGTATTTAAAATTACAATTACGGTCATAAATCACTTAAGGCATTTTAGCACTCAACTACAATTGTGTTGGTCATTTGTGTTTCAGTGTTTTGTATACAAATCAGAAAAGTAGTACATTAGCTTGAAGAGTGAGAAATCCGTTTATTCTTGCAAAGGCATAATTGCTTTTTTAAAAGAAAGATCAAGAATTCAAACTCTCCTGAATTGCTCCTGTGAAAGAGTCTACTCTTTCCCTTTTTCCCTGTCTAGGAAGGAATCAGAGGTACAATAGTCCAGTTCCTTGATATCCTTACCAGAAACGTATTACTAGCTGAAATTCTGGCATCTTGAAGTATCAGAGCAGAAACCTGTAATAGATACCACTCGTAGCAATATTTACCTCTTTAGTATTGCCATTTGGAAAGCGAATGCCAGCAGCAGTTATAGTAATGCAAACCACATATCTATGAAATACCACTTGCAGAAAACCTCTGGACAGAGCAGGATGTAGTAAGAGTATCAGATCTCAGATCCTGAAACTCCCGGGCCTCGCACTTTGAGTCCTTGGATATTGGCTAAACTTTAAGCCTGCCCCCTCGCAGTGTTAGAAACGTGTCATTCTTAGTATACTATCTTGTGAATCTATGCATATCTATGGACTCAGTGGACTCACAAGGGGGGTGCAGACTGCAACCGGGTGACACCAGAGGCATACTACCAGCCGAAATGTGTCCCCCTCCCTCAGCCTCGGCTCAGGCGTGCATCCTAATGATCTGCCGCCGAGCGTTGCAAGATTGCTGGACGCAGACCCCGCTTTCTCTCGAGTTGCACCATCATGTGTACTTGCGGCGCTTGGGAGGAAGTGATCTTATAATGCCACTTCCTGCCATCGCTCCATGATGTACGTGCAGCCACGGAGGAGAGCGAAGCAGGTGCAGCAGGAGGGCACTGGTCACCACGGGGCAGCTCATCTTGCCCATGCGCACCCCAGTAAGTCCATGGGCTTCAGACGGCTGAGTAGAAGCCAGGGTCCCCGGGCCCCTCTGCCCTGCGGGTTCATGCCACCTTCCTCGGAGCTCCAGCCTTTTGATAGCCAGCTCTGTCCCTCACAGCCCACCTTAAAATAGTGGGGTGAGGAACTGAAAAGGGGTGTAGACCCAGGGATCCACTCTGCGCTGCGGTTTCATGCCGCCTTCCCCGGAGCTCCAGCTTTACTGCTAGAGATCTATTGGTGTGCCTTCTGTATACATTCATACTCACTGACTTTACCGTGAGAGTTATTTTGCTGTGGTGCTCTGCTATATTCATCACAGTGCACATTACTGTGAGTTTTATTGCTGTGGAGCTCTGTGATATGCTCATACACCCCATAGAGGCCATGCAGATTTCTGGGTCCTAAATACCTTCCCCCAATTACTCTCCCAGTCATTCTGTTACCCAACCCATGTGCTCTGTCACAGTTGGTAAAACGAATAGTCAATTACGAGTGCGTATCCTAGAACACGTACGATCTGTCAAATATCTCAGAGATGCCCCCATATCCTGGCATTTGCGAGTCAAACGTGATAACAAATCTTTAATTCCTATTACCATAGACCCTCGAAGGTTTGATTCCTTTTCTCGTTAGCATAGCTTTAGATGGACAAGTTAAGTGTAAAAATAATAATAATAAATAAATGTCTTCTTTCTTATTTATTAATGCAGCACTATTGTTCACTTTTCAATTATAATGTGAACAATGATGCTGCACTAACAAAAATATCCACCCAGAGACGCTGAGATTCTGAACATAAACCCAGAGGTCTCTGGGTGAATGTTCAGAATCTCAGGGTCTCTGAATATTCTCCCTGAGATTTTTTATTTTTTTTTTGTAAATAATATTTTATTGAGTTTGTAGTACACAGAAATGAGTCATTCGGCCACGCAGGGCCATATAATGATAAACATACTTCAACAAAGTAAATGTGCTCATAATGATTGAACAGGTAATTATCAAGAAAAACTGACTCAGAATAAACAAGTTCAATTCACACATAACCCTGACCAATCTGAAAGACAGTAAATAATAAAAAATAAACAAAAAAAAAGGGGGTGTGGTCAATTTCAGGGAGGGGTGATGGAGGGTTCCAACTGAGGAAGGGTAGGGCTGAGACGGTTGAGAAAGGCAGTGGTAGTCGTGATTGTGTCCCATTGGGACCATATCTGCGAGTAGCAGGGTAGCTGGTCAGCGGTAGATAAGTAGAGACGTTCCACAACTCTCAACTCTTACATTTTTTTAAACCACGTTTGGATAGGGGGTGGGGTATTCCATTTCCAGTATAGGGGAATCAGGCTCTTAGCGACATTCAAGATGCGGGGCAATAGAGAGTTCCTGTACGCCGCCACTGACATTGATGTATGGTGTAGCAACATAGATGCTGGCGTGAATGGCGGGGGGTAACCAAGGAGGACCCTCGCAATGGAGTGAAGGCTCGACCAGTACGGGCGAATCAGGGGACATTCCCACCATAATTGCAGAACAGAGCCCAAGGCATACCCTGAGATTTTTTAGACTGCACTTTGACGATTTGTGCATAGGACTCATGTATTTCAATGATTTTCTATGGAACAATTTCGCTGCCGCCAAAGTGTGCCAGACTGCACCGTACTGCGCTATTCGATTCAGCACCACAGGCCAATTGACAGGGAAATACAGTTCAGTTTGGCACACTTCGACAGTGGCAAAATTGCCCCATAGAGAACCATTGAAATGCGTGATTTCTATGTAGAAATCGCCAAAGCCCACCGTATTTTGCTGTTAATTGGCCTGTGGTGCTGAATTCAATAGATTCAAATTGCTATTTTACATGTTTTAGTACACCTGAATGACTAGGAACAGCAGTCCACTAGTGTCCAGCTTGAAATTTGATGGATATGGAGGAATGGTGGTCCATTGACTGTATTTCCAAACTCATCAGACATTTGTCACGTACCGCGCTGATGGTTCCCGGCGCCCGGCAGCATCATCCTCGCTGCTCGCTGGCTGGGTGCCGAGTGAAGAGGAAAGCCTCTGCGGTCACGTGAGATGCCGGGGGGCAGAGCCGGGTGCTCTGACGCAGCACCGCCGGGTTTAAAACCACAGGCAGTGCATTGTCTCATTGCCCTGGTGTGGTTTCTAAATCCCTCTCAGTGCTGCTATTATTGTTACTTTCTGGCTCCCTGGCTACGGCTTACTGATACTCTCTGGCGTACTGACCCCTGGCTACGGCTTACTGACACACTCTGGCATACTGACCTCTGGCTACGATTTACTGTAACTCTCTGGCGTATCGACTAATGGTTTTGTTATATTACCTGTCTATCTGTGTATCCTGTTCTATTTACCAGCATAGGGCTTAAACATTTACCAGCATAAGGCTAAAACATTTACTGACCACTTAAGGATCGGAGGGAAAAGCTAGATGTGCTGCGTACGAGGATCATATACCGAGTTCTGGTAGGGAACGTGACATTACGTCAGGGCCATGGATCCTGCAGATCTATCCTCCCAGGTAGCCAAGATTTCTGCAAGGCAGGAAGAACAAGATCATAGAATGGTCCAGACTACTCAGGCCTTGCATGATCTGCTGAACCAGCCAGGTAGTACTGAAGTCAATACGTCTGCCGCATCTTTGCCGGCTAATCACCATGTACATATAACTGCACCTATGCGTATTGATGGAACCCCTGGTGATTGTCGGGGTTTCTTGATTCAAGTTGAAATTCATTTTGACCTCAATCCTTGTATGTGCCCCTCTGACAAATCTAAGTTTGGGTTTCTAATTAATCACCTATCTGACAAAGCTTTGGAGTGGGCCACCCGCTGTCGGAAAATAAGAAACCTATTGTGTGTGATTATGAAGCATTTGTGTCTGAATTACGCCGTACGTTTAAGAGCTAAAACTGCTGGTAGAGCTCTCTTCAGAATCAGGCAGGGCAACAGGAGTGTCAAGGATCGAGAGGGATAGGAACCAAATGTGCAGATGGTACGCCTGTACGGAGCAGGCGCCAGGGTTGAGAGGACTGGTATATATAATTCACTACTATACACACTGGTAGCCGTGTCGCCAGGTATAATGCAGATCTTCTCAGACAGTGGATGATTAAACCAGTAGTAGTATATATATATTAGCAGCGTATATACAGTACATATATTGATTCTGTATTTGTATTGAATTGGTATGTTGCTAGCAGTAGATGGGTTCAATAATAGAGGCACTTTACCAGTGATTGGAAGAGAGAACGGATCCAGGTAACAAGGTGTGCCTTATACTTGAGAGAAGATCCGAAGGTGAAGAGATAGGCTGAAGAGTAGTCGGTGGGAAGCGGTGGTTCTTAGGCAGGCGGCTTCAAAGGATGGTCGGGTAAGGCAGAAGGTAATTTTGAAAACCGGGTAATCAATCAGGAGTTCAGTGTGGGACGAGGAATAGCTCTCAAACACAAGGATTCAATAAAGGAGCTATTAACTCACCCGCTCGTCGTCTTCTTATAAGGGACGTTCGCTGTGCGCTTCCGGGTGTCTGACGTCATCAACGTGTGCCCGGGGTTTCCTTTTGACTCATCGCGCAGGCGTGAGATTACTGGTGTGTGTAATGAGTTGCCATGGTGACGCATGGCCTGCTGTTCGGTGGAAACGGCGTTCGATCGCGGCTCTTGCAATTTATCCTGTTCCAGGGGATCGGAAGGTCTGTTGCTTGTAACCTTACATAACCCCCCAACAAGGCGACCGCTCCGCGGGCGATGCGGATAGCGGAGATGAAAACGACGTACCAAACGAGGGGCTTCGACATTAGATGAGGCGATCCAAGAACTGTCTTCTGGGCCGTACCCCTTCCATTTCACCAGATACTGTAACGAGAGTCGAGGATATCTTGAACCTCGTTATCTTGACTGGAGACAGGACCTGGATTAGGAGGTACTCTATGATGAAAAGGGTCAGAGAATGGTTTGATTAGCGATATATGAAATACAGGATGGGGGGCGTGGCCGGGACGTCCAGGAAGATGGTCGCCTAAGGAGAGAGCTCCGCCGCACGGGCCGTTTTTCCCCACTTTCCGCCGCAAATAAGCACCCATGGGCAAACCTAAGAAGGCTCCTCACACCCCAGCCCCCCGGAGCACGGCGGTAGCCGTCAGGCGGGTACGATCAGGCCGTTTCTGACCTCTTCTCCGCCGGACTTACAAGTGGGGCGGAATCCAAGATGGCGGCCGCCACATGCACCTCGGCGCCTGGCTCCCCTGCACGCTCTGGATCGGAGGGGATTACTCCACCCGACCTCCGCCAACTATTGCAGGCCCTCCCCACCAGAGAGGACTTAACTGCTGCCACAACAGACCTCCGGGCCTCCCTTCTCACAGAGCTCCGGGCGCTGCGCACAGACATCAGCGGCCTACAAACTCGGCTGCATAAAGCAGAAGTCACACAAGAGCAGCAGCATACTGTGCTAACAGCTCACTCCACCACCCTGGACACTCAGCAATCAGCCCTACAGATGATGGCACGCCATCTTGAAGATGTTGAAAACCGGGGCCGCCGAAACAATATTAGAATTAGGGGTCTGCCGGAGTTGGAAACCTCTCATAGAGACCTGCATCATGCACTCCCCGGGTTGTTTAACCTTATATTAAACAGAGACTCGGAGATTGAAATTGAATTTGAAAGGTTCCATAGGGCGCTGAGGCCTAAGGGCCCCCCCGACGCGCCACCCCGTGATGTGGTCTGCTGCCTACTACTGCGCCATTCATTGAAGGAAAGTATCATGGCGGCGGCACGAGGCTCCCGCGAAATTGACTTTGCTGGCGCTAAGGTGTCCTTGTTTCAGGATCTCTCCCCGGCAACGCTACAATCAAGGCGCTTGTTACGCCCTCTTACAACCGCCCTGCAGGAACTGAGACTTCCATACAAGTGGTTGTTCCCTTTCGGTATTCAGGTCCGTGCACCTTCTGGAACCCTCGTACTACGCTGTGGAACGGACTTACCGCTACTCCTGGAGGAGCTCTCTCTCCCATCTGATACGCTTCAGGCCTGGCCAGACCCGCTACAATACTACACGCCGTTGGGACCGGCCCCACCGCACCCGCAGAGAACCCGCGGGCGCCGACGCACAATTCTGCCTCAACCATTGCAGAAACCGGCAGATTAACATCGACCAGATGAGTATTATCTTCTACCGCTGAGGTGTTGGCTCCCTTACCTGGAGTTAACTGAGATAGGTGGCACTGACTCCCACTTGCCCGCTGGACTGCCCTGGGCATAACACTGGGGTTGGGCGCCCCGGAGGACTGCCGCTGTGTCCTCCACCTGGACCCTTACGTAAGGCCCACATTTAGTATGGTCTTTCCCAATGGCCGTTGGCACCTGGGGATGCCCGTTCGGCTCCCTCTCCTTGTTTCTTTTTTCTCGTTTTCCTTTTCTGCCCTTTTTTCTTTTTCCCCTCTCTGGGCTCACAGAGGGATGTTATATTTTTGGACGCATCCATTTTTTGGAGTAGTCTGAGTGCTTTACTTATTTTAACTTACTCACTGATTGCATTTATCTGTTTATGATTATTGTTGATTGCCATTACTCTGCATTTTTACTGTAATTTTCTTGCTTAAACCGTCACCTGCCGTCCCGTGCCAGGTACCCCCTGAGCCGGTGCCTTCCCGGAGGGTCTAGTGGTAATTACTGCCCCCTCCCGGAACTGGGGCTTCACCGCGTGTTTTTTAGACCGCGAGGTGTTTCGTCCCGACAGGCACACGCTCATTTTTTTTGCCCCCTTTCTCTTTGACTTCGTGTTTTGAATTTAATCTCTGATTGTGTTCCTCATCACCACCCCTCCCCCCTATTTTTGCCCCCTTACCCTGGTTGATTTTATCCTATTGACCCCTACCCCCCCTCCTCTATCGGCATACACCGCTGAGCCCCCCCACCTCCCCCCCACCGCACACTAACAACACAATGGCCACCGCGCCCCGTCAGCTTACCATCCTTTCCATTAACGCTAAAGGGCCTCAACATCCCTGAAAAGCGCCATTCCGCCCTTAGAGAATTTTGGTCTTACCGCGCTGATGTGGTGTTAGTCCAGGAGACACATTTTGCACACTCACGCACCCCTTCTTTTAGGGACCGCTCATACCCAGTGGGATACTTTAGCAATGCCATGGCTGGCAGGGTCTGTGGCACGGCTGTCCTGTTTTCCCGTGCCGTCTCGCTCCTCAACCCCACCTCTCTCCTCGACCCCTGTGGTCGCTATACGTTCGTTAAGGGTCAGATTGGTGGGCAATGGTACACATTCGCCTCGATTTACCTCCCTAATAGAGGGCAACATACGGCACTCAGAACTGCCCTCCGGCTCCTAAAGGATTTTCAGGAGGGAATCTTAATAGTGGGGGGGATCTTAATCTACCTTTGGATCCACGACTGGACACGTCTAGGGGCATAACTAGCACCCCCCAAACTGTCCTTCGCCGCACCAGACTGGCGTTACACTCCCTTAGACTACTGGACTGCTGGCGCACGCTCTACCCTGACACCCGTGACTACTCCTTTTATAGCGCGCCCCACCAGCTTTACACACGACTAGACTACATCTTCCTCCCATTTGGTAATATGCACCTTTTGGACTCTGCTTCTATCGGTCCGATGACGTGGTCGGACCATAGCCCGGTGCTGATCACCATTTCCTCCCCACTTGCACGCCCTAGGGAAAGGCTGTGGCGCCTTAATGAATCGCTTCTCACTGACCCCCTGGTTAAAGACGGCCTCCACAATGCGCTCCGTCACTATTTCGCTGAAAACAACACACTCCAGACTGCTCTCCGCAGGTTATTTGGGAAACGCACAAGGCTGTGATTCGCGGCTTTCTGATACAGCAGGGTGTCAGGCGTAAGCGGGAAAGGGGGGCGCAGCAGGAATCTCTCCTGACTAGGATAATGGCATTAGAACAGTCCCACAAATTACACTCAGATGACACTGTTTACGCAGAGCTTCTAGACCTTCGGTCCCAATTACGTTCTCTCTTCAATCACAAGGCGCAGAAGGCGTTTCTCACCACCCGCAGGGCCTTTCACGAGCATGGCAACAAATGTGGAAAATTATGGCTAATGCCCTTCGGTCCCACCGACAGGCGCTTTATATCACCCATTTGCGCTCTCCACAAGGCACGACGGTCACCCACCCTCGAGACATGACTAGACTTTTTCAGGACCATTTTACCTCTCTCTATAGCTTACCCCGTACTCAACAACAGACGACCCTCACCCCCACCTTGAATTTTTTGGAAAAACATCTCCGCTCCAAGCTGACCCCAGTCATGAGAGAAACGATGGAGGGCCCTATCTCCGCGGAGGAGCTCCATGACGCTATCCAATCTACCCCTACGGGTAAGACCCCTGGCCCTGACGGGTTCTCTCTGAAATACTATAAATTATGTGAAAGGCTCATCTCCCCGGCCTGGCTAGCATCGTTTAATGGGCTCTCTCGACCTCAATGTAGTCTTCCCCCTCAGACCCTATCTGCTACTGTCACTCTGATCCCCAAACCTGACAAAGACCATACCCTTTGCGGGAACTTCCGCCCCATCTCACTCCTGAATCAGGATGTGAAGCTCTTTGCAAAGGTCCTGGCATTACGACTGACCCGACATATGAGATACCTAGTACACCCTGACCAGACGGGATTCATTCAGGGAAGGGAGGGGAGGGACAACACCACTCTGGCAATCAATCTCATCCACGCTGCTAGGAAAAATTTGGCTAACCCGACCTTGCTCCTCTCCACAGACGCGGAGAAAGCGTTTGACAGAGTCCACTGGCCCTTTTTGTTTAACACATTGCGCCACATGGGCTTTGGACCACATGTCCTACAATGGATATCGGCGTTATATGCTCACCCAACTGCTCGGATTAATCTTAACGGGGCACTCTCCCCCCCCTTCACTATTCAGAATGGCACCCGACAGGGCTGCCCTCTCTCTCCCCTATTGTTTGCGCTATCCCTGGAACCCCTTTTGCAGGCCATCAGGGGTGACCCCTCCATACACGGCATCCGTGTCGGGCGCGTAGATTATAAGGTAGCAGCTTACGCAGATGACCTGTTGTTCTTTATCAGACAACCCCTGATCTCCCTGCCCTCCCTCAATGGCCTACTACATGACTACGGCAATCTCAGTAATTATAAAATTAACATGTCTAAGTCTGAGATTTTGAATATTTCAGTATCCCCCGCCCTTAAGGCTAGCATACGGGCGGCTTTCCCCTTCCACTGGTGTGATTCGTCACTTAAATACTTGGGAGTGCACCTAACACCTGATCCTTCGGCCTTATACGCCACTAACTTTCTTCCGCTACTGAAGGTCCTGAAGTCGGACATGACGCGGTGGGCCCACCCGCATATCACCTGGTTTGGTCGCCTCAGCGTAATTAAAATGAACGTCCTCCCCAGAATATTATACCTACTGCAGACCCTGCCTATTCTTGTCCCAGTCACTTTTTTCCGCACTCTGCAATCTCTCTTTATCCACTATGTTTGGGATGGGAAACGGCCGCGACTCCGCCTGACGCTGTTGATGGCCCCGCGTTCCCAGGGTGGCCTGGCGCTGCCCCACCTGAGAAACTATTATAATGCGGTACATCTCCTGCGTCTCGTGGAGTGGAGCGCGGGTCTCCCGGAAAAACGATGGATTGCCTTGGAGCAGGAGTTGGCTGGGTGTCCTCTTGCCTCCCTCCCCTGGCTGCTAGGTACTGCTGCCCATCATAGCGTACCCACACACCCGACGATTACTGCTACCCTGCAGATCTGGCGACGTTTGCAACGCACCACATCAATAGCGCCCTGGCCCTCCCCGTTAATCCCGCTACAGTATTTGCCAGCATTCTCTCCGCGATTGCTCCCAATCTCCGATGATGAGGCGCCACAGTCTCCCCTCCCTGGCGCGTACATAACCGGAGACCGACCTAAATTACCACGCGAAATTCCCCTGGCACACCCGGACTCCTTCCTTACTTGCTTTCATCTCCATGGCCTTACGTCATACCTGCGTACTCTGGCCCCTTTGGAGAAATTCACACGACCGCTGACTGAATTTGAACGTTTGGTTAGCCGACGGACCACTCCTGCGCATGGCATCTCACGACTGTACGGCACCCTGCAATCTCTATCCCCCTGGTACCCAAATACGTAGAGGGGTGGGAGTCTGATCTCCAGCAAACCTTTACGGAGGAGGAATGGAGACAGATCTTTACTTTGACCACGTCCTGCTCTATGCCACTCGGGCACAGGAAACGGCATATAAATTGTTGTCCCGTTGGTACAGAACGCCTGCCAGTATTGCCACATACTCTGGAGACCCTATTGCCTCATGTTGGAGATGTCGAGCCCCAGGGGCGGACATCCTGCACATCTGGTGGTCCTGTCCCGAGCTCCAGCCGTTTTGGAGACAGGTCCACACTGTAATTAGTAAGATCTCTGCATCCCCACCGGAGTTTACCCCGGCAGCCATGCTGCTCCATCACACTCCCCTACCCATCTCCACATATAAAAATTCACTTGATATCCGCCTGTTAAATGCCGCTAAAGCGGTAGTACCAAGACATTGGAAGTCCCCTACTGCCCCGTCATTTAGGGAATGGTTGGATGAAGTGCAGCGCATCAGGGATGTTGAGGACCTGATCCATCAATCATCGGGCAGGGTGGCCACACACCTGCGACGATGGTTTTACTGGACCGAAGCGACCCGTTTTTTCCCGGACCCCCCGCTCCCCATTGTGCAATACCAGATCGCTAAGAGGTCACTGATTTGCTGCCCCCACCTCCCTTTGTTATTCCAACCCCTCCCTCCTCCCTTAGTTCGCACCCCCACTTTTACACGGATTGTCACACTGTACTGTTCTGCCGCATGTACTGTCACGCGCAATGTTGCAGCTTCTCCCTTTACTCATTAACGTACGTGTTCATTTCGTCATAACCCTGCATTATAGCTGTACTTCATAGACTGGATTAGAATGGATATCTATGACTCTGACGTACCCTTCTGAACTGCATATCTTGTATCACTGAACCACTGTAACACTGTAAAACTCAATAAAATTTATTACAATAAAAAAAGAAATACAGGATGAATGCGTAAGGGGGCCGGTAGCGTGAGATGGACTACAGTTGGCGATATTATCTGCTCTATCTTGTATGGGCCGAGGAAGCGATGTCCTAATTTCTTTGTGGGGAGGACAATTTTATATACTTAGAAGACAAAAACACTTGCATTCCACTTTTGTATGTCGGTGCAGGGGATCGCCGATTATCTGCATATTTCTTATACCGCCCTTGTGCTTTTTGTAGTATCGAACGTATCTTGAGAAATAGAGAAGTTAATGTTTGTATCCGATCTGTGGCAGTAGGACAAGACGTTATGATCGAAGACCCCGGTAACATGATGGGGTGTGTTCCATAGTTTGCAAAGAAGGGAGACATAGTCGTGGATGCACTGTACTGGTTGTTATAGGCAAACTCTGCTAACGGTAGTAATTCTAACCAGTTGTCTTGTAGATGTGTTACGAAGCACCGCAGGTATTGATCTAGTATACTGTTGACACGTTCTGTTTGTCCATTGCTCTGTGGGTGAAAAGCAGTCGACATTGAACGGTGGATATGTAATCCCTTACAGAATTCCAACCAGAATCTAGAGGTGAATTTTTATTTTATAAAAGGATTTTACCACTTCCAGGAGGCGGGCCGAGAAGATGGCCGCATTTTAATAGCTCTCCGCCGACAGGGACCACGCGACGACAAATTCCCAGTCCCCCACTGGTTCAACGTCGGCACCCGGGAGGATCCAGGCTCACCTTCCACCAGTGACCACACTGATCCTCCATTCGTCGCTCCCGGAGGTACACAGGCCGTATACCGGCCGTCTCCCTACCCGCGCCGAGCGGGTGCGCAATCTTCTGCGGGTTCCGCCCGACCCCGGAACAGTCCATTGCTGTGGATGCTGCTGCCACAGGGAGGGGGGCCACCAGCGATCCACCATCCTGCCTCCGCTTGCCCGGAATACCGGACGGCTGCCGCGGCGCCGGTGTAGCGGGAGCGCCACCACATGCGGAGGCCTACTTGAAAGGCTTCCTGCCCCCCCACGTGCGGACGATCGGCGCCTCTGGGTGTTCGTGCCCCAACCTCCGACTCGAGGGTGGAGTGACCCCCCCCCGTTTAGACCACCGTGCCACCCATCAGCGGAGGCGGCAAAGAAAACCCCCGTGCCACTTGATGACAAGTACCCGACTGACCCGGGCCTGCTCAACCCATCCCCCCTCAGTGCCACCACACAACTCAGTGCTGGACCGGAGCCCTACACCACCTGCTTACCTCGTCCTTATGCACTGGACATACCTGCTGCCCCAATAGGATCCCCATTGTTACAAAATTCTCTGCTGGCCCACTGCATATAAATATTAAAAACCTTTCTCTGCGGCCCATACAAATTTTTTATTTTCAAAAAAACTTAACAAATTTTGTTTTGGTGGTCCCTGGGAGGCACACTATCCACGCATATTCAATTTTTCTGGTGTCCCCTACGCGGCCCACCACCTCAGAACAAAAAAATCTAAAAAAATAAAATATTTTCTGGTCGCCCTGCATTGTCTGCATAATACAATTTTTCTGGACACTCCGCACTGTCTGTATATTATAATTTTTCTGGACACTCCGCACTGTCTGTATATCATAATTTTTCTGGACACTCCGCACTGTCTGTATATCATAATTTTTCTGGACACTCCGCACTGTCTGTATATCATAATTTTTCTGGACACTCCGCACTGTCTGCATATTATAATTTTTCTGGACACTCCGCACTGTCTATAGATCATAATTTTTCTGGACACTCCGCACTGTCTGTATATCATAATTTTTCTGGACACTCCGCACTGTCTGCAGATTAGTTACCCTGCCAACGCTTCACCATGGATAAATTCATTGCATCAGCCACAAAAAGTTCAAAACGCCTTACAACCAAATCCCAGGGCAAAGGTACATCGGCACCGACACGATCCCCGACTCACTCCACATCTGATCTGGGAAGCCCACCCTCCAGCCCACACCTGAATACCCCTCCACCGCCCACTACTGTCATGCAGATGGCAGAATTCACAGCTATGCTCTCGCCATTGCTAGATGAAAAATTGGGCCGACTATCGACCGCCATTGACCTGGCGCTCTCCCAGCTCACCTCGCAAGCACAAAGACTGACTGAGGTGGAGGAAAGGGTGTCCACTCTGGAGGATGGACTGACCCCCCTCCAAACGTCCGTGGAATCTCACGACTCGCTCCTTTCCTCCCTGATAGACAAAGTTGACGACCTAGAGAACAGGAGCCGTAGAAACAACTTAAGAATAGTGGGACTCCCTGAAACCGTAAAAGGCCCTCAACTACACCACGTTGTGTCCTCATGGCTCCCCACAGCCCTGGGACTAACGGATAATTCAGCGCTGACTGTGGAACGGGTACATCGTCTGGGACCGGACCTTTCTCCATCCCTAGGTCGCCCTCGCACTGTCATATTTAAACTGCTGAATTTCTCAGACAAAATCCGCATCATGCAGGCGTATAGGAAAGCCAATACCCTAGAATACAATGGAACTACTTTTCGCCTCTTCCAGGACTTCTCAGCATCTCTGGCGGCCCGTCGCAGGGCCTTCGCCCCCATCTGCTCCAAATTGGCGGCGGCTAATGTGCAGTTCACGCTACAATACCCTGCTCGCTTGCGAGTTCACCTTCACGGCCAAGTCACATTTTACGATTCACCAACCGACGCCTTGACCATATTGGAAGATGACACTGCACGTTCCCCCTCATCAACATCCACAAGGCAACGCTCATCGAACCCCCAACCTGATAGTAGCTCCGACTCTGCGACGGGACCAGCGTAATCCTGGAGATGCAATGGATCCCTACGACTTTTCCCCCTTTTGTTCGATTTTACTAACTCTCCGGTGCTGGACTCCACGGACAGGACTAGATCCAACCACGGTTCGAACCGTATGTTTACCACTCACCACCCGGACCCTTTTGGTTAATCTCGGTTACATTGTTTATGGTTCTTCTGTTTGTTTTCTGGTCAATTTTATTTCTTCCAGATGCAGGCGCCCCTATGTTCCTGTTGGGTGCTTAATGTTTAAATTGTTTCTGATTAGCCTTTTGAATCATAGGCCGGAGGTAACACTGGTCACTGATGTATATGGGGCTGTGGAGCAGATGCTGGGACGGTTCCCGGCCGCACTTAACAAATTGTTCTCGACGGTTAAGCTTAGAACCCGCTTTTGGTATCCCCATGACCCACGAGACTATGTCTGAAAGTACCCTTCCTATAGAACCACAGATTTTTACGCAAATCGTTGAAACTGGTATCCTGGAATGTGGAAGGCCTTAATTCGCCTATCAAAAGGAAAAAAGTACTACAATACTTGAAAAAGTTAGATCCTGACATAATTTTCCTTCAGGAAACGCACTGGACTTCCCCAAACCAGGCACTACGCGCCCCCTGGATAGGCTTCCAGACATCATCCGTTCACACGCAGAAATCGCGTGGTACTACTATCCTTCTCCACAAACGTCTCCCATACTCTGACTTGATTGAGATTAATGACCCAGAAGGCAGATATACCTTTCTCGCCCTGACAGTGGGACAGGAACCCCTACAACTACTTAACATCTATGCTCCCAATAGCCCCAATCTCACTTTCTTTAAATCACTGTTACCATTACTCCATTTACACGACTCTTCCCATAGGGTTGTGAGGGGTGATTTCAACGTGGTCCCAGACCCTATCTTAGACCGAGCACCCAGTCGCACGATGGCTAGAGGACGTGCTCAACACACAGGCCCGACCTTCCACCGGTCCCATTTTGACCTGGATGACGTATGGCGCTCCCACCACCCTACGGGCAGGGATTTCACATTTTATTCAGACCCGCACAAATCCTTTTCCCGCCTAGACCTTTTTCTGGTTTCAAGCTTACTTTCCAACTGTACCTACGGACAGACATTGGCCCAATAACTCTCACGGACCACGAGCATATCACACTAGAAATAACATTGGAAACCCCGGTGCCCTATTCTAGGAACTGGCACTTTCCTTCGCATCTCATGACCTCCGGTCTCTTCAACTCTCACGTTGAACTGGCATGGAATAATTACACGGACGATAACATTGAGCATGTCGACGACGTCAACCTTTTTTGGTCTGCGTCGAAGGCAGTGCTTCGGGGTCAAATAATGGAATATGCCGCCCGCACAAAAAAAGAGACTTCTAGACACCTCTCCGATGCCCACTCAGAGCTCCTTAGCAGCTATAGAGCTTATCTCTTAGACCCAACCTCCACGGCCCTTCAAAAATACAAAAATGACAAGATGCGATACGACTCCTTAGCCACAGAACAAGCACACCGTACGTGCCAACGTCGAAAACAGGCTCTGTTCCGCTTTGGCAACAAACAAGGTCGACTTCTTGCTAATTTGGTACGCTCCCAGACCCAGACTAGACCCTTAATTTCAAAACTCAAGACCTCGGACGGAACCATTTTACCAACCTAATGACATAGTGGATCACTTTCGTACCTACTTTGCAGACTTATATAAAGCAGGCCCCGATGACTGTGCCGCCCAACTAAATCTTTTTCATACAGCCCAAGTGCCTAAACTCTCCCCGGGAGAACGCAACGCACTCTCAGTACCATCACACACGCCGAAATCAAAGCGACAATAACCTCACTTAAAAACGGAAAAACACCGGGCCCAGATGGCTTTGGGGCGGAATATTATAAACTCCTTTCTGGCCTGGTGATTCCCCACTTAGTTACACTGTATAACAATATCCTGGGGGGTGGGACCCCGACCTTTAATAAGGCACGGGTGGTGGTTCTCCCCATACCGGGAAAAGACCCAACATTGGTTACCTCCTATCGTCCCATTGCACTACTAAATAAAAGGATTTTACCAGGAAGGATACATTGAGATTTCTCTCGTTTTCAAGTATGTCCTGGGTTCGAGAACATTGAGTGGTTACAGAAATACAAAATAGTAAAATGCAAGATATTAACACAAGACCAAATATACAGATTAACAGAAAAATAAATATGGAGGAAATAAAGTCATTATGTTACATGTTTACACGTGCATTTTGTATTGAGGTATGTTAATAGGGAAGTCTTAAGGGACTTTAGACTGGGGGAAGATTTGACGGTGTCTGGGAGGTTATTCCATATTTGCGGTGCTCTGTAGGAAAATGAGGATCGAGCCATTTTCTTTTTGTATTGCGGTATTGCAAGTAAGGTGCTGGTCCTGGATCTGAGGTTATAGGATGAGGGAACTGCCGGGGGAAGCAGCATATTCAGATAGGGTGGTAGCTTCCCAGAAAAGCTCTTAAACACCAGGTTGGAGAGGTGAAGGGTGTGTCTAGAGTCCAGTGATGGCCAGTTTAGTTCTTTTAACATGTCACAATGGTGTGTCATGTAGTTACATTGTAGCACAAAGCGACAGAATGAGTTATACAATGTAGTAAATTTCTGAAGGTGTGTTTGCGTGGCGGCTGCATACACTACATCTCCGTATTCAATGGCTGGCATAAGCATTTGTTGTACAATCTGCTTTCTTACCGCGGGGCTCAGGCAGGATTTGTTTCTGTACAGGGCACCTAGTTTGGGGTAGAGTTTAGATGAGAGTTTTTCGATGTGGGGGCCAAAAGATAGATTTGGGTCTAACCACATACCTAGGTATTTGAGAGAAGTGACTGTGGTCAGCGTGCCATTTGATTTTGTCCCAACACATAGATGGGGTGTTTGCAATTTGTGTAGTTTAGGTGCGGTTCCAAAGAGCATTGTAACAGTTTTGTCAGTATTTAGAAAAAGTTTGTTATTTGCGATTCACTTTTCTACCCCTGTGAATTGTTCTTGCAGCACTGCCTCCAGCTGTGGGAGATTTGGTTTGCTGGTATAGATTACAGTGTCTGCATACATGTGTACAGTTGAAGCTTTGCAGACATTGGGCAGATCGTTTATGAATATTGTGAATAGCAGGGGGCCAAGTATCGAGCCTTGGGGTACACCGCACGTGACTGGGAGGGGGAGGGAAGTGCTGTCAGAAATGGACACAAATTGAGACCTATCAGACACATATGATTGGAACCAGGTTAACGTACTATCACCAATACCAGAGTTCTTAAGTTTTTGTAATAGGATGCCATGGTCTACTGTGTCAAAAGCCTTGGCAAAATCAAGGAAGATGGCTCCAGTTAGATTTCCTTGTTCCATGCGAGCTTGGATATCATTACAAATTTTTAAAAGGGCAGTTGTAGTTGAATGGTTTGGACGAAAGCCTGATTGATCTGGGGTTAAATAGTTCTGATACTGATAATAATCGTAATTGAGTGTAGACACATTTTTCCAGAATTTTTGACATTACAGGGAGCAGTGATATTGGGCGGTAGTTGGATACCAAAGTATTGTCTCCACTTTTATGGATAGGTACCACCCTTGCAGTCTTCCAGAGTTTGGGTACGTATCCAGTCGCCAGTGATTCATTAATCAGGGTTGCGACAGGTTTTGCAATTGCTGGTGCACTGATTTTCAGCAGCATTGCTGGGATTTGATCAGGGCCAGACTGGTATTTCATTTTTTGGTTACGGAGAAGTTTAGTGATGGCACGGACAGGCACTGGCCTAAAACTGAATTTCTCTGGGTTACGGGGTCTTTGCACTGTTGGTGGGTCCTGACCTGCGTGCGGCCTTTCTGATTGCGTGTCATTTCCTAGCTTAGCAATCAGGGTGGTGGCGCATCCAACAAAATAATTATTAAAAGCATTTGCTACATCTAGGGGGTGTTGTACAGTTTGGTTGTTTACTTTTAAAGCAGCTGGTTGGGAGTGGCTGGGGGGTGCTTGTATGTTACTTATGATTTTCCAAAAATTTCTGGGGTTTGATATGTTATTGTTTAAATTTTCATTGAAGTATTGGGCTTTAGCCATTTTTGTTTCTTTTGTGCATTCAGTCCGGCATTTTCGGTATTCACAGTGATCGTTCATGGATCCAGTACTCTTGAACTTTGACCACAGGGAGTCTCTAAGCTGGTACATATGCGTGAGGTCAGCTGTAACCCAGGGGAGTTGAGTACCTCTATCGGATACTATGTCCTCGGGTAATCCATCAAGGCAAAAAACTTATTTGATGAATAAGCGAGCTGTTTCCTTAGCTGTTGGTATTTTCTTTGTGGCTATAAAATGACTCATTTTTGTAAATCGGTCTACTACGACCATTATGATTGTATGTCCTTGCGAAGGAGGTAGATCAACGATGAAATCTATGGCTATATGATCCAGGGACGTGCAGGTGTAGAGGCTGTAACAATCCTTGGTTTCTTTCTATCGTCCCTGCCACGGATACACATAGAACAGTGTGTGACATTCTTTATGTCCTGAGATAGTGTCGGCCACCAGAAATCCCTGTTAACTAATTCAACGGTTTTATGTATTATTATTATTATTATTTATTTATAAAGCGCCAGCATATTCCGCAGCGCTGTACAATAAGCACAGTACAGACAGGGTTACAATACATTGAACAACATTTGACAAACAGTACAGGAGGAGATGAGGGCCCTTTTCCCATAGGAACTCACAATCTAGGAGGGTTCGGGTTGGAAACAGGAGGAGAGGACTGTAAGGTTAGAGTGATTGATGATTGCGTCAGTGAGTTGGGTGGTAGGCTTCCCTAAATAGGAACGTTTAAAGGGAGCGTTTGAAGGAAGAGAAGTTAGGGGAAAGTCTGACAGTACGAGGGAGAGCGTTCCAGAGAGTGGGGGCTGCGCGTGAGAAATCCTGCAGTCTATCATGGGAAGCCATGCCCTCCTAGTGGGGAGTCGTGGAAGATTTGCAACAGTGTTTCGTAGCTCAGGAGGGATGTAGATCTTGTCGTCTTTATAGTAAAGGCCATCTTTATGAGTTCGAGAAATGTCATGAGGAGTAGTCGATGTTGAGTGTTGTCTAATCATTTTCCACAAGGACGTCTGTGTACTATTAAAACAGGATCTAGCCAGAATGAAATCCTCTTCTCTTTTGGTCTAGTCTTCGCGACTTCTGGATAAAGCATCAGCTTTTCCGTTCTTACAACCAGGTCGGTATGTAATGTTGAAGTGGAATCTAGAAAAAAATAAAGCCCACCTTGCCTGACGTGGTTTTAATCTTTTGGCTTGTCTTAGGTATTCCAGATTTTTGTGATCCGTGAAAATAGTTATGGGATGGTATGTACCTTCTAATGTCTCCACTCCTCTAGGGATAATTTAATTTCCTAGGATAAAAGAGAATAGCCTTTAGGCGCACATAATATATGTATCAACGGGTATGAAGATGTACATAACTCAATATTGAGCACAGGCAGATGGTTTAATCCAACCCTCACAGGGAGGTTTTATAGTCTCCTGTTAATCCAGAAAATATACACATTCAAAAGTATGTAAATCCTTCTTTTGTAGTCCCTCAAATTATTTAGAAAGATTCTTCTTCCTTGTTCTACTCAGCAGGACTCTTGAACTTTCTATGGGGTACAAAAGAGAAAGGACCATTGCGCGGTATATAGCACTAAAAAAGCACCTTTTTTGTCCCCTGGGGGGTACTTACAGGATTCGGAGCCCGTGTCCCGGCTCTGAGGGGGTATCCGCTTGCAGGGTATTTTGTATGGCAACCCTTTGCCCTCTTGTAAATCCTGGGCCTCTCTATCTCTCTGCACGCTTCTCTTTTGCATCGGTTGCTATGGATACTACATGCGTGTGGGCTTCTGCCACATAATTTAATTTCCAACCACTCTCCGTCGCTTACATCATAGTTCTTCTCATTGGGCGTTAGGGATCTTGAATAGAAAGCCATTGGGTGCAATAGGCATTTCTCTCCGCGCCTCTGTGATAATATGGCACCTACGGCAGTTCCAGAAGCATTGGTCTCTAAAAAAAAAAAAAAAAAAAAAAGTAGTGTTATATCAGGCATAGATAGTATGGGCGCCGTCACAGGTGTTTAAGCTGAACTAAGGCGTTCTCTGCGGCTTGATTCCATAGAAAAGGGACGTTTTGTTTGGTAAGGAAAGTTAATGGTTTGGTTATTCTGGAAAAGTTTTTTATGAATTTACTATAGAAGTTGCAGAACCCTAGGAAGCACTGTATTCTTTTAATTCTTTTAGCTTTGGTATGGATAGAGGGGATAGTTTAGGTATAGTTTAAGTATAGGTATCAATAGGACAATCGTAAGAACGATGAGGGGAAGGGTATCTGCCCCTTTTTTCTCAAACACCTCATTAAAAGATCTGTAGCATTCAGGTAGTTGTGTTGAGTGGCACAAATTATGTCAGTATTTAACCTTGATGCGCATTGAGTGACCTATTGCATGTCAGAAAACGTAACAGTAGCTTTTTTCCAATTAATGATAGGATTGTTTGCTCTTAACCAGGTAATACCGATTACAACTGGAAATAAGGGGGGTCTTGACTACATCAAAAATTAATTGTTCCAAGTGAGATGGACCGATCACCATTGTTATGGGAGTAGTTTCTGTCACAACGGGACCCGAGCAGATAGGGTTACCATCCAATAATGAAATGATCAAAGGTTTTTCTTTTTTAATACGAGGGATGTGTGATGTAGTCACTAATTCTTGGTCGATAAAACATCTGCTTGCTCCCGAATCAATCAACCCTGTCAAATCGAGTACTTGTTCTTCCCACTGCAAGGATACAGGGATTATCAGGTTCATTAAAGGATGCCGTACACTTAATATTCCCTGTGTACATAGAATAAAAAATCTGCTTACCCGATCTGTCGGCGGGCTTATGACGGCACTCGCGTGATTGATGACCTGTTCTTCCGCAGTATAGACATAATCCCATGGATCTCCTTCGGTTCCATTCAGCGTCGGTTAGGGGACCCCTGGTAGCTCCGAGTTGCATTGGTTCTCCGTCTGTAGATGGCAGAGCGAGAGGAGGAGCGGGTAAGGCGCGTCTTTGAGGGTGATGAACGGCTGCTCTTTCGGTTCTCCTTTCTCTTACCCGGCGATCTATTTGTATGCATAGACTCATCGTGACTTCAAGAGAGGAAGGAGTACCGGTCCGGGCCAATTCATCTCTTCATGCATCAGACAATACTAGTTTGAACAGAATTTTTAAGGCGGGTTCATTCCAATCAGATTCAAGAGCCAGGTGACGGAATTCAGTAATATAGTCCTTGACATCGGATCGCCCTTGTCTACGAGATAGTAACGAATGGGCGGCATTGTTAGCATGAGGAGGATTATCAAATTGTGTTCCCATGGCGTTTAGAAAATCATTACAACAACCGAGGACCGGGTTGTTGATGTGGAGTAGATGATGAGCCCATGATTGTGGACTTCCTCTTAATAACGATATCACTGAACGAATATGGATGAAGTCGTTATAGTATACACATGGTTGTAATGAAAATAACAGTTGGCATGAAGTAATGAAGCTTCTGTATCTGTCGATTTACATCATATGGTTCAGGAGGACTCACATAGGGCTCAAAAGGTGTTGCGATTTATATAGGGTATGGAGGGGGTTCAGGCATCATGACAGCCGCAGGAGCGTTATGGAAGGCTCTATCCAGACGATTATGAGCGGATTGTAGATCTTGGACGGAATGGGAGATTGAAGACATTTGCTGGGTCAGTACATTTAAGGCGTCAGTCATATCTGCTGGTTCCATATTTTTTAGGCTCGTTTACTCTGTTACGGATCGAGAGGGATCGGAACCAAATGTGCAGATGGTACGCCTGTACGGAGCAGACACCAGGGTTGAGAGGACTGGTATATATACACAGTACTGTGCAAAAGTTTTAGGCAGGTGTGAAAAAATGCTGTAAACAAAGAATGCTTTCAAAAATGGAAGTGTTACACATTTATGTTCATAAATTAACAAAATGCAGTGAATGAACAAAAGAGAAATCTAAATCAAATAAATATTTGGTGTGACCACCCTTTGCCTTCAAAACAGCAGCAAATCTTCTAGGTACACTTGCACACAGTTTTTGAAGGAATTCGGCTGGTAAGTTGTTCCAAACATCTTGGAGAACTAGCCACAGATCTTCTGTGGATGTAGGCTTTCTCACATCCTTCTGTCTCTTCATGTAATCCCAGACACACTCGATGATGTTGATCATGGCTCTGTGGGGGCCATGCCATCACTTCCAGTACTTCTTGTTCTTCTTTACGCTGAATATAGTTCTTAATGACTTTGGCTGTATGTTTGGGGTTGTTGTCCTGCTGCAGAATAAATTTGGGGCCAATCATACGCCTCCCTGATGGTATTGCATGATGGATAAGTATCTGCCTGTATTTCTCAGCATTGAGAACACCATTAATCCTGACCAAATCTCCAACTCCATTTGCAGAAATGCAGCCCCAAACGTTCAAGGAACCTCCACCATGCTTCACTGTTGCCTGCAGACACTGATTATTGTACCGCTCTCCAGCCCTTCGACAAACAAACTGCCTTCTGCTACAGTCAAATTTTGACTCAATAGTCCAGAGCACCTGCTGCCATTGTTCTGCACCCCAGTTCCTATGTTCACATGCATACTTTAGTCGCTTGGCCTTGTTCCCACGTCGGAGGTATGGCTTTTTGGCTGCAACTCTTCCATGAAGACCACTTCTGGCCAGACTTCTCCGGACAGTAGATGGGTGTACCTGGGACCCACTGGTTTCTGCCAGTTCTGAGCTGATGGCACTGCTGGACATCTTCCAATTTCAAAGGGCAATAAGCTTGATGTGTCTTTCATCTGCTGCACTAAATTTCCTTGGCCGACCACTGCATCTACGATCCTCAACGTTGCCCGTTTCTTTGTGCTTCTTCAAAAGAGCTTGAACAGCACATCTTGAAACCCCAGTCTGCTTTGAAATCTTTGTCTAGGAGAGACCTTATTGATGCAGTATAACTACCTTGTGTCTTGTTGCTGTGCTCAATCTTGCCATGACATGGAACTGTCTTTCACAACCTCACCTTGGTAGCAGAGTTTGGCTGTTCCTCACCCAGTTGTAAGCCTCCTACACAGCTGTTTCTGTTTCAGTTCATGACTGGGTTTCAACCTACGTGTGACATTGATGATCATTAGCACCTGTTTGGTATAATTGGTTGGTCATACACCTGACTATAATCCTGCAAAATCCCTGACTTTGTGCAAGTGTACCTATGAGAATTGATACTGGTTTGAAGGCAAAAGGTTGTAACTCCAAATATTGAGTCGCTTTTTCTTTTGTTCGCTCATTTTGCATGTTGAAAATTGACAAACAATCATTATTTATATTTCTGAAAGCATTCTTTGTTTACAGCATTTTTTCACAATTGCCTAAAACTTTTGCACAGTACTGTATATCACTACTCAACACACTGGTAGCCGTGTTGCCAGCTATAATGCAGATCTTCTCAGACAGTGAATGATTAAACCAGTAGTAGTGTATATAAGCAGAGTATATACATATATTGATTCTGTATTGGTATTGAATTGGCATGTTGCTAGCAGTAGATGGTTTCAATAATCGAGGCACTTTACCAGTGATTGGAAAAGAGAACCGATCCAGGTAACAAGGTGTGCCTTATACTTGAGAGAAGATCTGAAGGCGAAGGGATAGGCTGAAGAGTAGTCAGTGGGAAGCGGTGGTTCTTAGGCAGGCCGTAGTCAAAGGATGGTCGGGTAAGGCAGAAGGTAATTTCGAAAACCAGGTAATCAATCAGGAGTTCAGTAAGGGACGAGGAGTTGCTCTCAAACACGAGGATTCAATAAACGAGAGATTAACTCACCCGCTCGGCATCTTCTTATAGGGGACGTTCGCTGTCTGCTTCCTGGTGTCTGACGTCATCAACGTGTGCCCGGGGTTTCCTTTTGGGCTCATCGCGCAGGCGTAAGATTACTGGTGTGTGTAATGAGTTGCCATGGTGACACACGGCCTGCTGTTCGGGGGAAACGGCGATCGATCGCGGCTCTTGTAATTTATCCTGTTCCAGGGGATCGGAAGGTCTGTTGCTTGTAACCTTACAAGGAGCATTTCTGATTATGCTATTGAATTCAAAACGCTAGTCTCTGAGGTCACCTGGACCAATGAGGGCCTTGAATTGGCCGTCATGGAAGGCTTGTCTGAATCCCTAATGCACGAACTTGCTCACATGAAGTTGTCTTATATTCTGGAGGAATTAATTGATTTTTGTATAGCTCTTGACGACCAGATCCGTGATAGAAGGGCCCCCAGAGAAAATGTGTGTAGAATGTTGCCACCTACTCCCCATGTCGCCCCGTCTATGCAAGTACAACCCACGGCCGAAAACAGTCCTCCTGAACCTATGCAAATTGGTAATACAGAAATATCTCCGGAGGATAGAGTGTACCGTAGACAAAGAGGGGTTATGTTATTACTGTGGTGCTCGTGGGACATTTTAGGGTGCAGTGCCCAAGGAGACCAAGACTATCTGGGGTTTTGGGAAATGCCAAAGCTTAGGGTTCTTAAGGAGACAAACCCTACGTATGACTGGTACCACCATGCGTGTTTTTATTTTTTGGGTAGGGAGACCCCTCAATCTCCCTAGCTTGTGGAATCTCTAGGATCGATACCACTGCGTTTATAGATTCAGGGGCTGTGGGGAATTTCGTTGATCAGTAGTTTGCCTGCACCAACGGAATCCCTTTGGTTGTAAGGGATTTTCCTTTGTTTGTAGAGGCTATTGATGGGAAACCTCTATCCAAACCCAGGGTTACACATGATACTGACAATATTGTCCTTACCACGGGAGTACTACACCAAGAGGTAATGACATTCCAGGTAATCGAATCCCCCTCCTGCCCAGTGGTTCTGGTTTTCCCTAGCTTGTGAAACATAATCCGACAATGGATTGGAAAAAAGTGGAGATTGCAGCATGGACCCCTCGTTGCTGGGTCCAGTGCCTCCATACAGTCAGTCCTATAGATAATCTCAATGTGCACACGGCTCCTCCTTTATCCACTGAGGTAGCAGAATGGTACAAGGATTTGAAGGAGGCATTCAAGAAAAGGAATTGTGTTGTTCTGCCACCACACAGACTGTACGATTGCTCCTTCGATCTCCTCCCAGGTACTATGCCACCCAGGGATCATGTGTAACGATATAATGGAGGAATACATAAAGGAGAATTTGGCTAAAGGTTTTATAAGGCGTTCCTCTTCTCCCGCAGGTGCAGGATTCTTCTTTGTGTCAAAGAAAGAAGGGGACTTACGTCCTTGTATTGACTACAGGGGTCTTAACCGCATCACCATCCGTAATGTGTATCCTATACCACTCATAACAGAATTGTTTGATAGGTTACAGGGTGCAAAGATATATACTAAGTTTGACCTAAGAGAGAGTATGCGGCGGATAGTTCTTCAAGACGAGGGAGGCGCTGTAGTTGGAGGCCAACACCCGGGACTCCACGACCTGGGTGTATCTCTGACCCCCACCGTCGCATCATTCCCACGGCCGAGTGATGGACTCTCGTACTCTTCACTATCCCCCCATGAAACCAGTCAGCAAAAAAGGGTGACACCCAGACCCTGAACCCTTGTACCCATCCAAGCGGGTCATCCATCAGGAGACCGCCGAAATTTATTTTTCAGGAAAGCTGTGGTAAAGAATACAACGGGATTGGCCATGGCCAGCCCGCCGTCTTTTCTGGACAGGTACGTGATCTCTCTCCAGATGGGGTTGAGCTTGTTCCCCCACAGCATGAGAAAAAACATGCCCAGCAACCGGGTGTGAAGACTCTTAGGCAAGACGAACACTACAATGATGTATCCGAAGATAGGCAGTATATAAGTCTTGGACCCTTTCCACCAGAGACAGCTTCCACCGGTGAGCCTCAGTGATCTTACCAGAAGCTATGGCCAACCTGTCGGTCCAGTTGCGGAGAGCATTGTCCCCCCGGCTGAACCGAATCCCTAGGATCTTAATTTCAGACTGGGGTGGCTGTAAACCGTCCGGGAGAGGAAACTCTTTCCCCTTCCTTCCTACACCAGAAAACTTCGCTCATGATCCTGCTTATCTGGGACGAAGAGGCAGAGAAATAGCGGAGACCAAGTCCACCTCGAGCACAGCCTCCGACAGATCAGAGACCACGATGGAGACTTCGTCCGCCACCACCCAAAGGGGTGCCTTTTCCGGGCCTCTGTCGACTCCCCCACCCCCCCTCAGACGTCCTGCCTCAATCCTTCGAAGGAAGGGATCGATTGCAAAGGCGTACAGGAGGGGGCTAAGGGGACAGCCCTGTCGGACCCAGGCTAGGACCGGAACCAGTCGTCCCTTCCAGCCGTTCTCAAGAGCGAAGCTCTCTGCCCCCGATAAAGGGTGATAAGCCAATTTATGAATTTTGCTGGAAGGCTATAGCGTCTCAATACTGCCCACAGATAGTGGTGATCCACCCGGTCAAAGGCCTTGGACTGGTCAAGTTGCCAAGATGTATCCAGTCCAATCCCCAGCCCTGCACCTCTTGACAGCCTCCTGTTCCATCTAGAACGGCATCGAAGACGTTACGGCCGCGAACTGTACATAACAAGCCAAAACGGAAGACCCTCAGACAAAACTTGCAGTCGCAAAAATAACACTCTTGCCAAGATCTTCCTGTCAACGTTCAGCAGTGAGATGGGACGCCAGTTCCCTACGTCTGCCGTGTCGACCACCCCCAGTTTGTCCATCAGTATCACTGCCAAGGTCCTAAACCGGGTGGCAAAAGGCCCCCGTTGAGGGACTCGTTGAAGACCTCAGTGAGATGGAATGCCAAGAGAGCACTGAAACACTGATAAAACTCTGCCGCGAGTCCATCGGGCCCAGGCGCTTTACACTTCTTTTGGTTCGCTATGGCACCTTCCACCTCGGCTACGGTGATAGGGCCGATCAACTCCTCACTGTGGGAATCCTCGAGCTCAGGGAGATGGTCTATGTCGCTAAGGAAGCTCTCCACCTGGTCTTGCCGTGCCCGCTTGTCATAGAACTGACATAGCGCTCCCCGCGTCAAACCCCAACACTTTTATTCCCATGGCGAAAACCCCAAAAGACACAGACATTTGCCTTGGGAAAGACCTTATGTTCATTTATATTGTGTGGTTTTAAATGTATTGTACATTGCTTGGTTTTAGTTTAAATGCACTGTACATTGTTTAGCTTTAGTTTTAAATATACTTTTATTTATTTATGTAAATGGAAACTAACATGTGTTTTGAAGGTTCTTTCGTATAGAATGTAAAATAGGTTTGAGTAACTTGTGATTATGCAAAAGGAATTTATCTTTGTTTATCTGTTATCTGTTTACATGTCTGAAAGGTTGAGAGTCACCATTGTCTCAGCCACCATCTGATTCCCTTTACAATGGGTTATGTAAATCACTGTGTGTGGTCACTGTGGGGTCAAGACTTCATCTGCATAAAGCCAGCGGACCTAAGTGAAGCCTGAAGAGTACCTGAAGGAAGCCTGCAGTGGTCTTGGAACCAACCAATCAGAACTGTTGGGGTGAGCGGGAAGTTTGAATGTGCATTGCTGTATTTTGTATAAATATCCCGGTGAAACCTTCCATAAAGAGCGAATCCTGTTTGAACATACACCTTGTCTGGTGTCTCATTCAGCTACGCTACCTACACTACACTCAACATCAGAAGGCACAGGGCGGCCCTTTGGAAATTCATAGCGGCTCCAGGGCAGAGAATCAGAAGCAGGCAGGTCAAGCTGCTCGAGGCGCTGAGGATGGCGCTCCCAGTAGGTGGGCTGACCGCAACGAGGGGGTGTCTGGAGAGTCAGAACAGGCGGAAGAGAGGAGTTCCTGTCACACCGCTGGTTTCCGAGGAGTTCCAAGTAGTACGAAATGACTACGTCTTGAATCCCGCGGGACGAATCCCGCAAGACCCCTGAGTTGTCACGTAGCCCAGAGATGACCTTGGTACCTTTCTTGCGCTTGCAACTGAGAAAGGGGTCGGGCGAGAGGTAAGACCCGTGGTCTCTCTCCCTTACAAGCGAGGCATACCGATCGTACTGGAACTCCTTCATCAAGGAGCGGACCTCAGAGATCTCCCCAGAATCCCCTCCCTGCGAGACCAGTCGGTCGAGCTTTCGCATAAGGCCAAGGTAGATCTTATACTTGCTGTTCTGGGCATTCACGGCAAGAGGGCGAAAAAGGGTACGCGCTCGTGCCTTGACTATCTCCCACCACTCTGACTTCGAGGAACATACATCCTCCAAAGTCATCTGGTCTGCTAGGAATGTCTCGAAGGTCTGCTGAACCTTCGCATCTGTAAGGAGGTCTAAATTGAGCCGCCAAATCCCTCTGCTTCTCTCAGGGGACTTTGCGAGGTTCAACTCGCAGGATAAAACAAGGTGATCGGAAAACTCCACCGGCGTCAGCACCGGGCTGTCACCGGGAAGCCCTTCTTAACAAAAAAAACTATCCTACTGCTGCTCTGACCTCGGTGAAAGGTGAACCCGGTGAGGCCTGGGACGTGCTGAATGTGCATATCTACCAGACCAGCTTGACTAACCATCTTATTTAGAAAAAGAGGGTCTTATCTAAGGCGCCCCTTGGTACCCCCCCTGTCCTCGGGCCTAGTGATGGTTTTAAAGTCCCCACCAAAGGCTCTCTCGCTGAACAGGCACTTGCTCTCCCATTTCGACTGAGGGCCGTAGATGTTAATCAGCCGGAGAGGCTGCCTGGCCAGTGAGACATTGAGGACCACACATCTACCCTTCCTTAGCTCAACCACCTGTTGGAAAGTCACTTCCAAGTCTTGAAAGAGGATGGCCACCCCCTTGTATCTCTCCGTGGCCAGAGAGAAGGAGGGCCCTCATCTCCACTCTCTCTTCACATGATGCAGGTCTGCCAGCGTATCCAGGTGCTTTTCCTGGATAAAGATGACCTGCTGGTGGGCCCTGCGGAAGTGATCAAACGCAGCGAAAGTAGCCTTCGCCAATTTCAGGCTTGCCACATTGTGTGTGGCCACGGAAAGAACATGGTGGGAAGCCTTCGTCTTCTGAGGGGTACCTCTTGACAGATGAACCAGCGGGGACAGTGTCCTCGTCCCCCAAGAGGACCACCTCCTACTCCTCAGAAGGCCCCTCCCCAGACTTGACGGACCCTCGAGCTCCACGGCTTCCACCGAGTCCAGCCACGATTCCCCTGACCGGGCGTAAAAGCAGTTGGAAGTGGTCACGGACCCCTCGGTGGAAGGCGGCTGCGAGGACCCCTCTGCCACAATGGGAGGACCAGTCTCCCCCAGTTGCGGGGTGTCAGTCTGGGGATCGACCTCCGAGGAGGAGGACGTCGGTGGTGCGGGTGTGGAAACACCCTTTACCGCCTTCGTTGCTTTCCCCGTGTACCCTACGTTTTTCGCTGCACCTTTGCCCTTTCCCAACACCACTTGCCAACCGTCAGCATCCGATTCTGCTCGCTGATGGCCCCTGCCACCGGATTGTGGCTGTCCACCCCTAGATACTGCCCCAGCTGCAGCAGTATGTCCCCCCTTCCCCCCCTCTGGCGATGGAGTGCCGGATAGCCGGGGTGGGAGCCAGGGGACGAGAGATGGGACCGTCAGCGGGAGTGGATCCCGCCCCCCCTGTCTGCGCGTCCAGGAGCGGTCGGCCTACTAGCCGGTGCAGTGCCTCCTGAGGAGGGTCGTGTGCCCCCCCCGGAGGAGGCATCTCTTGCGGCTCGTCCCGCCAGATCTCCTTCAGGTTATGCTCAGCGTACGGACAGGAGCGGTAATCGTGCCCCAGCTCCCACAGAGGTCGCACCAGATCTGGTCACATCCGTCCCTCAGGTGGCCTACATCACCACAAAGCATGCAACGGAGAACCTCACAACCACTACTAAAATGTTTGTGGGAGCCACACTTAAAACACGCTCTGGCCTGACCTGCATAAAAACATGACACCCTGTCAGCCCCTATGAAAATGGATGTTGGCAGGTGTTGTACGACCTCCCGGATCTCGCGCAGCTGGAGGGCGAGCGTCCAGCCGCCTGTCCAGATCCCATCCTCATCTAACCGTTTTTGCAGGGAGGATTTCACCTCCCTGTGGCGGAATGAGTGTTGTCCGCCTGCGGGTGTGCTCCTATCTGCGTACCCCCACTGTGATTACCGCTGGCCCGACTACCGAGTGACACGGCACTCGGCGTCTCGTGCAGCCTGGAGTGACCCTGGGGAAGGGTTAGCGGGCTGTGGAGGGGACCCCTGCGTGAAACCAGCCCGACCACTGAGCAACACGGCACTCAGCGTCTCGAGCAGCTGGTTCACTGACCTTGCTGCTGTATGAAACGTCTGCGGAACGGCCGTTCGGGTGTGGGAATCGCATTTCCCTCGGGTGGCGATCGGATCTCCCTCGAGTGATTATTCGGTTCTTACGGCGATCGAAACCCCTTCGAGTAGTTATTCGGATCTTACTCCGTCAATGCCGCTCGATAGACCGAAGCGCGGAGGTTGCGCCGCGGCTTCGGATCGGATGTCGGAACGGGGCCTGGTCGAATCTTTAGCCGGTCGATGCCCATACGATGCACCGCTGTCCTGATGCGGGATGCAGGCACAGGGTGTTCGGTTCGGATCTTATCTTAGGATGCCGCACTCTGAAGACCGCGCTGGATCTCAGAAATACGGCCGAAAATAAAGGACACCAGGCGGAGCTGAATGCACTAGATAACCTGGCTTTATTTTTACACACCACATATATTTATAAACAATACCACAAAGTCAGAACAATGGGAATCCCTGCCCGCCCATACCAGTCCCATTGGCCCTCGCTGGCAGGAGGCACCCGGGACCCGATTCGTATTAGTGGTTACGAATCGGGGAGTTGCCGATTCGGAACCGGATGGTCCGAATCTACCATTTTACGATTCGACCGGATGGTCCGAATCGGCCATTTTCCGATCCGATCGATTCGACCGGATCCTCGAGGAGCTGGGAAAATGGCGGCGGGCAAGGCACACAAAGGAATTTACATACATTTCGCAATACACATACGGGGACACTTTTATTACACCACACACAAAACCACATCTAAATAAAATAACTTGCGGAACACCGCGGGTGCAACGGCACCTAAGAGTCTATGGAAGAAACCACGTCACCACGAACCGCCCCTGGCTGAGGGTGTTGGGCCATTCCGTGACACTCCCCAAACCTCCTGGCCCACACCAAGCCTTTCTATATCACTGTTACTGCCCCCACTGGGAGGCTATGCCATGTATCTACTTTCTCTGTTATACAGATGTGGCATTGATATTAAGGCGATCATTTTTTCTGATCCTAAGCTCGCATTTCTAGTTATCTTAACAACCACTATCCAAAGTAAGAATCTATCCCTATAAAGCAGCAGCGGTCTATGTATAGGTTAATTGCAGCATGTATTTAAGACACACTGTATTTCCCTAAAATTCCAAATTCTATTTTTCCTCAGACATCGAAGAAGTATTGGTCACATCTAGAAGAATCACTGCTAAACCCCAATAAAAGTATGCAGTATAAGCAAGACAAAATCATAGAAATCATAGTATAAGCAAGATCATGTTTATACATTATTAATAATAATTTTATAAATTACAAAATGAAGAAAAAAAAGTCAAGCTTAACTTGCTGTATGCTGCCCCCCCCCCCCGGACCTGGCTGCAAAGCTTTCACACAGTCATAGAAAACAGTGTTCCCAATCCCAGACCTTCCCTAACGGTCGGTAACCCAACCCCTATCACAGAGTGGGAACGGGATCAGTGCGTGCCCCCCCCTGAAAAGTATTTTTAAAGTTTATATGGAAGGGTAAAAGTTTTATAAGGAATAAATTGTATCGCCTATAGACTCACGCTCACGCAGGTTGCGTTGCTAGAGTGGAGTCTGACTGCTCGCTCAGACTGGTCAAGGAGGACACTAGTCGTGTCGTGAGGCAGGCAGGGTGCCGCGTGGCCGCATGCTTCTGAAGAAAAGGCGCCAGGCGGGAGCTGTTAGGGCAGGCTGCTGCTGATGACTCACTCGGCAGAGACGACAGTGTCGGTGCACCGCTCCCTCTGGCTTGTTGCGTCCGAGGGAGTGGGATCAGCCGCCATCTTTGATGCGCTTAGGGAGGGTGACACGACCCACCCTTAGGGTGACACCGTCCCCAAAGTAAGACTATGATATTTGATTTTTTAACCGGCCGCCGCACTGCAGGTTACTAACTTTGGTCCAAAGTTAGTAACCTGTAGTGCGGCCCCGGCGGCCGGTTCAAAAATCAAAGTCTTACTTTGGTGACTGTGTCACCCTAAGGGCGACCGCACCCCCCACCTAGCGACGCTAGTGGCCTCCACCGCCGGCCCCAGTACTGCCGCCGACCACAGGTGCGCCCACAGCCAGCCCCCCCCCCCCGACGACAGCCACACCGCCTGCAGTAGCAGACCCACCGCCAGCAACTGCTCCATATATCTTGTCTCTACTGCCGCTGTCTCGCTCTGAGGGCATTGCAGCCCCAGAACAGCGGAACGACCACTAGCCCCAGAACTTGCATCGGTCAAGGTGACATCTGACACAAGGCTCTCCTGGGCAGAACCATGCAGGACACCTGCAGCATGCGGTGAGTGTACTGCAGTACCGACACGGCCCCCGGCATCACCTGCAGCAACCCCCAAAACCATAGCCATGTCATTTCTCTCTTCTGTGAGCATACCGGTAAAAGTTTGCGCACCGTGCGGCAGTGCCCCAGCCGATTCCAATCCCCCAGACATTTCATCCATGGTTGATAGATCTAGGCTATCCTCCATCTAAGGGCTGATTATACTGCTACCAGGGGTACATGTATATCGCCTTCTATAGCGGAACTCTGTACATTTGCAACAGTGGCTGAGATGGCGCCTGCAGCACCCGAGGGGAGTGTTTCCCTAGCGGGACGGGGAGCGGTGGCTGGGCGGGAGGTGGCTGCAGGGGGTCTCTGTCGCAGTGAAGGGCTCCTGGAGGAAGAGGACGTTTCTGCATACTCGCCCCCGGTCCAGCTCCGCTCCTGCTCCCGATCTTCTGCTCACAGTGGCTGCCATCTTGGGGGCGGGGCTTCCGGCTATTGCTCCTCCGGCGCCCCGCGATGACATCATCGGGGCACTCAGCGATGGAAAACACCAGGTCTCTGATGCTGCCGCTGGCTTCCTGCTGCACATTAAGTATTCAGGGGGTGAAAGTTGCTTCTCCCTCTGCCCAAACATTGGTGTTGGGGATGGGTGTCAGCGATTCGGGGGTCCCTGAAAAAGGGGCATAGCCACCCGGAGTGGGTGACAGACATGGGTTAGACCCCTTTTTTCTTGCACAACCTGCTGCCGGCATTGTTTGCTATTGATTTGGTGGGAAATCCCCCCCCCCCAAACGCTCCAGCTCCGCTGTCAGGTTCAGCGATGTAGACACCAATTCGCTCTCGCTTTCCTTCAAGTCGTTAATTTTTTACTTGATAGGGACTTGCTTAGAACCGCCGGCTTTGTTAGATGCCACTCTTTGAATTGTTAAATCCTGGCGCACCTTTCTAATTGTTGGTCTGGCGCTGTTTCTCTGTAACGAAACATCTCCAGCCTCTGACTTTCCGAGATACGCTGGCCTAAAGTCCCGGCCACCGTGGCGGCATAGGACACCGGCTGCTTCTGCGGACCATCGACTGTGATGGGAGTTGTGGTCCTGCCTGAAGCTTTTGCAGCAATAGGGGTCTCTACCACCGACTCCTGGACCTCCATAGCATCGACCTCTGCAGCGTGGATCTTCCCGACAGGTACTGCGGTCTTGGCTGTGCCTGCCACTTACACCGCCCTCTCCACCTCACGGTCTTCAGAAGGTAGGTCTTCTACAAACAACATGACCTGCTGTCACAGTTTGACACACTCCAAACTTGCTTCAGCCAATGCCTGGAGTTCAGCACGGGGGTTCTCCGCCACATGTGGGAGTCCCAGGCGCTTCTTGAAATTGGCCCTTTTGGCCGCTATGCTAGTGGCCAGGGTCTCTAATTCATTCAATTGACAAGCCGCTGTGATGCGGGCACGTTGTACATCTCCCCTGGTATAGGGGGTGTGGGACTCCCCTTCCTCATAGAGGTGGACATTCGCAGCTAGTCTCTGCAACATGCCCCTCCATCCAGGTGCAGGGCTTCCAGGTGGTAAAGGAGCAGAAGCCCCAGGGGCAGGGGCCCCAGGTAGTAGATCCATGGACCAAAATTCAGGCTGTAAGCAATCCCCAGCCAGGGAAGGCCAAGGTCAGGCGTTGGCTGTGCTGAGAGCTCCAGGAAAACATAACCTCCTAGGTCCACCAGGTCTGCAGCTAACACTCAGGCAATTACCAGCCACTTAGTATCTGGCGATATTTGTTTAATAAGAATGTGCCACAAAGAACATGTCAAACACAAATCAAACAATAAGCAACATGGGGACAACAATGACATCGGGAAAGTCACTTCCAAGTCTTGGAAGAGGATGGCCACCCACTCGTATCTCTCTGTGGCCAGAGAGAAGAAGGAGGGCCCCCATCTCCACTCTTCAGATGATGCAGGTCTGCCAGCGTATCCAGGTGCATTTCCTGGATAAAGATGACCTGCTGGCGGGCCCTGCGGAAGTGATTAAACGCAGCGAAGGTAGCCTTCGCCGATTTCAGGCTTGCCACAGAAAGAACGTGGTGGGAAGCCATCATGGGTGGCTGGCATGAAGAGGCTTCCCCCATTTCCTACGTTCCTCACCTTCGTCTTCTGAGGGGTACCTCTTGACAGATGAACCAGCGGGGACAGTGTCCTCGTCCCCCAAGAGGACCACCTCATACTCCCCAGACTTGACGGACCCTCGAGTTCCGCGGCTTCCACCAAGTACGCCCACGATTCCTCCGACAGAGCGGAAAAGTGGTTGGACATTGTCACCGACCCTTCGAGGATCCCTCCGCCTCAATGGGAGGACCAGTCCCCCCAGTTGCGGGGTGTTGGGGTGCCACAGTCTGGGGATTGACCTCCGAGGAGGAAGACGTCAGTGGTGCGGGTGTGGAAACCCCTTTCACTGCCTCCCCCTGTACCACTGTCTCCCCCGTACCACCTTCGTTGCTGTCCCCGTATATCCTGCAGTTCTCGCAGGGTCTTTGCCCTTTCCCACCACCAGCTGCCAACCCTCAGCGTCAGGTTCGGTCTGCTGATGGCCCCTGCCACTGGATTGTGGCTTCCCACCCCGGGACACTGCTCCAGCTGCAGTAACACCCCTCCCCCTTCCTCCCGTCTGGCGATGGGGTGCCTGATAGCTGGGGTGTGAGCCGGGGGATGAGAGATGGGACCGTCAGTGGGAGTGAAGATCCCGCCCCGTATCTTCACGTTCAGGAGCGGTGGGCCTTCTAGCCGGCGCAGTGCCTCCTGAGGAGGGTTGTGCACCTCCCGCAGCACCTTGCGCCCCAGAGGAGGCATCTCCTGCGGCTCGTCCCGCCAGATGATCTCCAGGTTATGCTCGGCGAACGGGCAGTAGCGGTAGGCGTGCCCCAGCTCCCCACATAGGTTGCACTGAATCTGGTCACGTCCGTCCCTCAGGTGGCTGACCTGCATAAAAGCATGACACCCTGTCAGCCGCTATGAAAAAGGACATTGGCAGGTGTTGTACGACCTCCCGGACCTCGCGCAGCTGGAGGGCGAGCGTCCAGCCGCCTGTCCAGATCCCATCCTCGTCTAACATTTTCTGCAGAGAGGATTTCACCTCCCCAAACCTCCTGACCCACACCAGGATGTCCGCGATCGGGATGGAGTCGTTCGCAGTCAGCAAGGTCACCCGTTTGACCCCCATGCCGCGACACGGGGATTGCGGTGAATCCCTCCCAGTGAGCGTCCTTTACCATCCTCACCGCATCCCATCCAGCCCAGAAGCGATCCAGGTGCTGCGACGTCAGAAAACTAACGTTTAACATCCTGGAGCTGTTGAGATGGATGAGGGCGTAGAGGTCAGCTGGGGCGAACCCCATCTCCTTCAGCCAGGAGACCACCGACCGGCACTCAAGGACCATCCCCTCACCCTCCTTCACCAGCCGCACCACATTCCTCCTTCTACCCCCTTGTACTCGGGATGTAAAGGGTCCTGTAGGCGGACGGCCACAGGGAGGCGGCCCCCGAGCCCATGCACTGGCCAGCGTCCCCGGCCTCGAAGACAGGCACCTGACGAGGCTGGGACACCACTATCGGCAGGACCAGCCAGGGGGTTGCCCTCCCAGGACCAGATACACCTGAAGGAACTGCCCATGGAGGGGCCTGAGACGGAGGTGCAGATCTAACCGAGGGTGTCCCAGACAGCAAGGCTGCTGCTGGACGAAAATCCTCCGCCTCCTCAGCCGCCTCCACCAGCAACGCATCACTGCCCTGAGAGCTAAAATACTCCATGTCATCAATGGTGGGTGCAGTAGACCCAGGAGTAGCAGCACCCTCACCTGCAGGCGTCATTTCAACATTTGTCCCACGAGACCCAGGGGCAACAGTTCTCACATCAGTGGGCTTGGGGACAACGACTGTCCCAGGGGACCCAGGGGCAACAGCTCCCACAGCAGTGGGCTTGGGGACAACGGCAGTCCCAGGGGCAACATTGGGGACAACAGGCGGTACAGAGGACTTAGGGGCAACACGGGACCTTGGGGTTGTAGGGACAACAGTGGGTACTGCAGAAGACGGGGCCGGGGTAGCGGTAACCATGGTCGCGGCAGACCTTTCAGGGGCAACAGACCCTGCACCAGGAGGTGCAGGAACAGCAGTAGATGTTTGACCAGTGACGGGCCCTAGGGACCCAGGGGCAACCCCCCACCCACAGCAGATCCAGATGCGGCATCCCCAACAGCAGAAACAAACCCACCCCTCCCCCCAGTTCCTTCAAGGAGTGTGTGTGGCTCGGAGTCCACCTCAACCTGTGCAGAGAGCACGTTTTGTGTAGCAGTGAGCCCCTCAGCATCAGACGTGCAGATACTACAACATTCGGGGCATCTGTATGTGGCAGTACAGCAGCTCCCCCTGTACCCTGCTCCTCCTGAGCTACAATAGCCCCCTTACCAACCACAATATTCATATCTGTTGCATGTGCCACATTTTTAGATATTTTTACAATAGGCCTCCCTCATGACCCCCGTGGGTCCTATCTTGCCAACCGTCTTACCTGCATCCCCGGTCGACTCGTGGGCCTTGCCTGCCTGCTCCCTCTGTTGAGGTCAGTGGATGGGAGCCTCTGCAGCAACAGGGTCCACCAGAACAGCGGATCCATCAGTTGTGCCATTCGCAGTAGAGTGGCCGAGTGACTCCTCGTGCCAGCAGGGGGTCCTCCGGTATTGGAATCGGTCTCCTCCACAGCTCCGGTTGTCAGCTGTACCCCTGCTCCAGCTATGGGCGAGTTCACAGGGCCAGCAAAGGAGCCTCCATTAATGTGCGCAGCCGTATGTCCTACTGTGCCCCCGTCTAGATCCGACGGGAGGGAGGCATAGGATTCACCGGGGCAGTGTGTGGTCCAGGTGCCCCCTCCGAGGGTCTGGATGCCAGTCTGGCACCCGTGACCTGGCTAGCCGATCTCCGTCTAGGGCCCGCGGGGGAACCCTCCTCACCAAAAACTTCTCCGGCTTCCATTGGGGATCTGACAAGCCTGGACGCAGCCTCACGGCCGCCGAGGTCAGTCCCGCTCCTGCGATATCCAAGTGCTCGGGGTCCAAAGAGGAGCCATCCCTGTGGGCCGCCGCTCATCCGCCTGTTCCCCCGGCAGTCCGCCCGCCCCTGGCAGAGGCACAGGAGCCACCAGGATACTGTGTGGCCCAGGCGCCCCCGAGGGTCGAGACGCCGGTCTGGCACCCGCGACCAGGTCAGTCGTGCTCCGGAGTCTCAGGCCAGCGGAGGGACCTCCCGCGCGGAAAGCCCGGACATCCACTGGGATTCCCCCAGTACGGAACTTATCTGCCTCCTCGGAGTCGGAGGTCCGGCCTTCTCTCGCGGCAGCTCCATCCGTCCGTGCAGGTCCATCGGAGGATCCCCCAGCATCTGCGCATCTTCCCCGGATGTGAAGCGCCTCTGAAGCGGAAGCCGAGGAGTCACCGGGGGTCTCGCGATCTCTCAGGCTCCCTGGGTTTCTCATCTCTCGTTTCTTCCTCTTTCTCCGCACTTTGACTACATCATCTAGGCACTCCGATTTGTCGAAAAAGAGAACCCTGGTGATGTTACTGCTGGGCTCCCGTGTAACTTTCAGGATCCAGGCCTTTCGATCTCCTGTAGCGGCCCAGTCCTCAGACGGTGCAGTATGTGTACTGCGCCTCGGTCTTGTATTGCCATGGCCTGTCTTTTGTGGTGTATCAATGGGGGAATCTGGTATTGGGGGGGTCAGAATCAAATCGTGAATCTGTGTCCATGACGTCCTCTGGCCTGGCCACGCTGTCCTGCAGGGTCGATGGTGCTGCACCCAGGGAGGTGGAAGGCCACTGGGACGCAGCTGGCATTCTGTCATTATTTTGATGCTTAATGGACTGTAGTAGATGGGTTTTCATGTTGTCTAAGTCTTCAGCAGTCGCCAATAGATAATCCTGTAACCTGTCTTCTTCTGTCGTCAGGTCTTGTATCCTGGCACGGATGGGGACCCTCTTCGCAGTACCAACTTTGTTCCTCGCCTGCCGCAGCTCCTGGAGTTCCTTATTCATGGCGTTCAGCTGGGCCTCCGCAGCATCATATCGGGACTGTAAGTGGTTGAGGTGAGTCCACATGCTGCGTAGGCACTGTGGGTCCACCTTCCCTGCTGTCACCGCAGCCTACAAGGGGCCCACTGGTGCCGTAATGGATCTGGGAGTACCTGGGCCCGGCCTCGTCTTCACAGACCCGGCAGTTGACAGCCCAGATGTGCTTTGAATTTCCAGAGGGCCGCTCTGTGCCTTCTGATGTTGAGTGTAGTGTAGGTGAGAAGGGCCCCAGACAGGGTCCTCACGTCCTCCGTCGATCCGTCGGGCGTGCCCCTGGCAGACTTACAATGGCGCAGCCTGGCCTCCAAGCTCAGGGCCAAGGCCTGCACGTCTTCTAACTGGGCCTGGGCAAGCCGGCAAACTCTCTCAATTTCTGGCCACGAACCAGGGGGGGTATTGAGGCCGGTGGAAAAGACCACAGATGTACTTAGCTGTTGCAGTATGTCTTTCCAATTAGGTGGCAAAGTTGGAACATCATGGGTTCCCGCACGGGAAGCCATGGCAGCAGAGGGGGAAACAGGAAGGCAGAGAGGTAAAAAGTCCAGGCAGGGACAGCCCCAGCCGTCCCCCAGCCAGGGGAGGCTCAGGCTGGGCACAGAGAGCAGAGTCCTCAGATGACCTCCTCCCAGGCAGCACAGCTCCAGAATGTTCTACTGGCTCCACCCACCTGCAATCACCTGACCTCTGAACACCTTGTGATATTTGTTTAATGAAATGCGCCACAAAGAAAACGTCCTACATGAAATACACACATCAAACAAAATGCACACAGGGGTAACGTAATCATGGGGGAAACACAGAATGACGTGGAAAATGGCAACAGAAGTCCACTGGGAAAACTGAAAATGAACTGTGGAATGGGAAACGGAAAATGAACTGTGGAATGAAAAACAAAAGTCCTCAGGGAAAAATGACATACACAGTACGAAGTGAGAATCGGCAAATGAAAATCCGTAAAATCGGCAAATGAATAAAGAAAATCCGTAAAATGAGACAGACGGCTGGCATTAAATAACTAACTACCTAAAATGTGGCACATGAAAACAAAAATGGACGAACCGTCAAACGAAAAACAAAATCCAATGTCCTCTTGGAAAACACAAAAATAAAACCTCAATCTGTGCAACCAATGTCCTCATGAACCCTCACGCACCCATCCCAGGGACCCGCGAGACCCTCGCATAGTCCATTGCACGTGTAAGTCCGGTCTCGTCAAGGTCAACCCACCCGAATGTACAACCCACGCGAATATACAACCCTCCCCCTGAAACCATAATATATACATATACATATAACTTAAGCATAGAAAATCATAGAAACAAACCATATATACAGAACATAAGAAAAACTCAAATCAAAAGAATTACATGTGAAAATAAATACCTGAACTCGGGAAACCTCCCCAAAAACCCCTTTATGGAATAAACCCCCCCCAATCCCACCCCAAACAAAATCAAATCCCCAAAACCATGAGAAAACCGAACTGTCTGGAACAGACATAGGAAACAACCCTCCTCCCTCAGCTTCCACACCCGCTCTAGATGTTACCCATCGTGGAAACGGGTACTCACCTACCCTCACGTGGGAGCCTTTCATAAAAATCAAAAACCGATCAAAAATCTACGGGGGAAAGGGTGTAAGGACAGCGCATGCATAAACCACCGTATGAGAGGTGTGAAAAATCAGCGTACCGTTAATGTCCCTGGAGCTCAAGGCGGGCGGGCGGACTTTGACGTTGCGCAAAAACTTCTGCCAATAAGACGCGTCCTGGGATGCCCTCTCAGAGGCACAGAGACCCGCCACCGCCGCCAGAATGTTGTGCACCACCACCTGACAGGGGAGGACCTTTTGACGGAGGGAAACCTGACACCGTGCGTTCCAAGTGTAATATCTAGTGACGGTGTTGACTAGAAATAACGTGCCCAAATGAAACCTCTGCCCCCGGAGTTGGACGTCCCGTAGACCCACTCCACGTAAGTCTGGCGGGAGAGGCATGGGATACCTAGGGCGGCAGAGACCTCGCGATAGACTGCCAGATCGAATGGGCACTCAAGGAGAAAGTGGTCCATGGACTCCACAGTCTCTGAACATTCCGCTCGGGGACAAACGCGGTCTGCGATGTTCATGTGCGTGAGGTTCCCTCGTACGTACAGCCTGCTGTGGAAGGAGAGGAACGCCACGTCTCAGAATTTGGGTGGAATTCTCCTGGAGTTCAGACTGCACAATCCCGAGGAGAGAGTACGCGGCGGGCAGTCCTTCAAGACGAGGGAGGCGCTGTAGTTGGAGGCCAACACCCGGGACTCCATGACCTTCCTGGGTGTATCTCTCACCTCCTCCACAGTGATGACCCACCATCGCATCATCCCTACGGCCTCGAAGACTGAAGTCGGGAGATAGGCAGAGTGACGGACTCTCGTACTTTTCACTACCCCCCCCCCCGTGAAACCATTCAGCCAAAAAGGCAACACCCAGACCCTGAACCCGTTTACCCATACAGGCGGGTCGTTCATCAGGAGACCACCGAAATTCCTTTTCAGGAAAGCGATGGTAAAGAATACGACGGGGTTGACCATGGCCAGCACGCAGTCTTTTCTGGACAGGTACGTGATCTCCCTCCGGATGAGGAAAAACATGCCCAACAACCAGGTGTGAGGACTCTTAGGCAAGAGGAACACCACACTGACGTATCCGAAGATAGGCAGTATATAAGTCTTGATCAGGCGGACCCTCTCCGTCTGAGACAGCTTCCACTGGTGAGCCTCAGTGATCTTACCGTAAGCTATGGCCAACCTTTCGGTCCAGTTGCGGAGAGCATTGTCCCCCCAGCTGAACCGAATCCCTAGGATCTTAATCTCGGACTGTGGCGGCGGGAAACCGTCCAGGAGAGGAAACTCTTCCCCTTCCTTCCCGCACCAGAAAACTCCGCTCTTGATCCTGCTTATCTGGGATGACGAGGCGAAGGAATAGCGCAAGACTAAGTCCACCACTAGCGCGGCCTCTGACGGATCGGAGACCACGATGGAGACGTTGTCCACATACGCCACCACCCGAAGAGGTGCCGTCGCCGGGCCCCTGTTGACCCCCCTGAAAACGCCCAGCCCTGAGCCTTCAAAGGAAGGGATCGATCGCGAAGGCGTACAGAAGGGGGCTAAGGGGACAGCCCTGTCGGACCCTGGCTAGGACCCAAAATGGCCGTCCCTTCCAACCGTTCACAAGAGCGAAGCTCTCTACCCCCCGATAAAGGGTGATAAGCCAATTGATGAATTTTGCTGGAAGGCCATAGCGTCTTAATACTGCCCACAGATAGTGGTGGTCCACCCGATCAAAGGCCTTGGACTGGTCAAGATGTATCCCGTCCAATCCCCAGCCCTGCACCTGTCGACAGCCTCCCGTACCTCGAGAACGGCGTTGAAGACGTTACGGCCGCGAACTGTACAGAACGAGTCAGACAGAAGACCCTCCGACAAAACTTGCAGTCGCAGGAATAACACTCTTGCCAAGATCTTCCTGTCGACGTTCAGCAGCGAGATGGGACGCCAGTTCCCCACGTCTGCCGTGTCGACCACCCCTGGCTTGGTCAGCAGTATCACAGCCGAGGTCCTAAACATGGGGGCAAAAGACCCCCATTAAGGGACTCGTTGAAGACCTCAGCAAGATGGGGTGCCAGGAGAGCACTGAAACACTGATAAAACTCCGCCGTGAGTCCATCTGGCCCAGGTGCTTTACACTTGTTCTGGCTCGCTATGGCACCTTCCACCTCGGCTACAGTGATAGGGCCGATCAACTCCTCACTGAGGGAAGCCTCGAGATCAGGGTGAGGGTCGATGTCGCTAAGGAAGCTCTCCACCTGGTCTGGCCGTGCCTGCTGCTTTCCGAGGCGTTACAAGTAGTACAATCTGACTACGTCTTGAATCCCTCAAGACCCCAGAGGTGTCACGTAGCCCAGAGATGACCTTGGTACCTTCCTTGCGCTTGCAACTGAGAAAGGGGTCGGGCGAGTGTTAAGACCCCTGATCTCTCTCCCTTACAAGTGAGGCGTACCGATCGTACTGGAACTCCTTCATCAAGGAGCGGACCTCGGAGATCTCCCCGGAATCACCTCCTTGCGAGACCAGGCGGACGAGCTTTCGCATAAGGCCGAGGTAGATCTTATACTTGCTGTTCTGGGCGTTTACGGCAAGAGAGCGAAAAAAGGTACGCGCTCGCGCCTTGACTATCTCCCACCACTCTGACTTTGAGGAACATACATCCTCTAAGGTCATCTGGTCTGCTAGGAATGTCTCGAAGGTCTGCTTAACCCTCGCATCCTTAAGGAGGTCCGAATTGAACCGCCAAATCCCTCTCTCAGGGGACTTTGCGACGTTCAACTCGCAGGATAAAACAAGGTGGTCGGAAAACTCCACCGGCGTCAGCACCGGGGCTGTCGCCGGGAAGCCCTCCTTAACAAAAAACTATCCTAATGCTGCTCTGACCTCGGTGAAAAGTGAACCCGGTGAGGCCTGGGACGTGCTGAATGTGCACATCTACCAGACCAGCCTGACTAACCATCTTATTTAGAAAAAGAGAATCGTATCTAATGTAACGCTCCATGCTTCAATCCCCTAGAGACTTCATGTTCAATTGTATCATGTGATTTTAAATATATTTTACATCGTTTGGTTTTAGTTTAAATTAGTTTAGTGTAAAATGGCGTAGCTTTAGTTTTAAATATACTTATATTCCTATAGGTAAATGTGTTTTTGTATAGCCAGTAAACAAGCTTTACTGCTGTGTAATTTATGCAACAGGGCTTTTACCCTTATCTGGCTGCATGTTTAATTCAAGAAATCTGTGATAGTGTTTGTCTTTAATCTGATGTGTTAGAACAATAGGTTATGCAAATGTGTGAGCTAAAGGCTAAAGAATGTTTATTGTAAATACCTATCTGACATAATGTAATTAGCATATTGGTAGGACGAGGTGCGTCCTTTATGCAAATTATGACTGTCTGATTTCAGCATAAATGATGGCGTTTTTGTTCATTAAAAGTCAGAGAATCCTGTGGGAACATACAGCTTGTCTGGTGTCTCATTCAGGGTACCCACTATCACCCCCAGAAGGCACAGAGCAGCCCTCTGGAAATTCCTAACGGCTCCAGGGCAGAGAATCAGAAGCAGGCAGATCAAGCTGCTCGAGGCGCTGAGGATGGCGCTCCCAGTAGGTGGGCTGACCGCAACGAGGGGGTGTCTGGAGAGTCAGAACAGGCGGAAGAGAGGGGTTCCTGTAACACCGCTGGTTTCCGAGGAGTTCCAAGTAGTACGAAATGACTACGTCTTGGCCGGGCTGAACGCAACGAAGGGGTGTCTGGAGAGCCAGGACAGACAGAAGATAACGGTTCCGTCACAGTATCTAAGGCGCCCTTTGCCCCCCCTGTCCTTGGGCCTAGTGACGGTGTTAAAGTCACCACCAAAGAGGATCGCCTTAGATGTATAGAGGAAAGGCTCTATCTCGCTGAACAGGCAATTCCTCTCCCAATTCGACTGGGGGCCGTAGATGTTAATCAGCCGGAGAGGCTGCCCGGCCAGCGAGACATCGAGGACCACGCATCTACCCTTCCTTCGCTCGACCCCTCGTTGGAAAGTCACTTCCACATCTTGGAAGAGGATGCCCACCCCCTCGTATCTCTCCGTGGCCAGAGAGAAGGAGGGCCCCCATCTCCACTGTCTCTTCACACGATGCAGATCTGCCAGTGTATCCAGGTGCGTTTCCTGGACGAAGATGACCTGCTGGCGGGCCCTGCGAAAGTATTCAAACGCTGCGAAGGTAGCCTTCGCCGACTTGAGGCTTGCCACGTTGTGTGTGGCCACGGAAAGAATGTGGTGGGAAGCCATCATGGGTGGTTAGCATGAAGAGGCTTCCCCCGTTTTCTACGATCCTCACCTTCGTCCTCTGAGGGGTACCTCTTGACAGACGTACCGGCAGGAACAGTCTCATCGTCTCCCAAGAGGACCACCTTGTACTCATCGGAAGGCCCGTCCCCAGACCTGATGGACCCTCGAGCTCCGCGGCTTCCAAGTCCGCCCACGATTCCTCTGACAGGGTGGAAAAGCGGTTGGACGTCGTTACCGGCCCTTCGGTGGAAGGCGGCTTCGAGGATCCCTCCGTAACAATGGGAGGACCAGTCCCCCCAGTTGCAGGGTGTTGAGGTGCCACAGCCCGGGGAGTGACCTCCGAGGAGGACGACGTCGGTGGTGCGGGTGTGGAAACCCCCTTCACTGTCTCCCCCTGTACCACCTTCTTTGTAGTCCCCGAATATCCTGTAGGCTTTGCAGGGCCTTTGCCCTTTCCCCCTACCACCTGCCACCCATCAGCGTCAAGTTCGGGCTGCTGATGGCCCCTGCCACCAGATTGTGGCCTCCCACCCCGGGACGTCGCTCCGGCCGCAGGAACACCCCTCTCCCTCCCCCCCCCGTCTGGCGTTGGGGTGCCAGATAGCTGGGGTGTGAGCCGGGGGACGAGAGATGGGACCGTCAGCGGGAGTGGATCCCGTCCCCGTATCTGCGCGTCCAGGATCGCCGGGCCTTCTAGCCGGCGCAGTGCCTCCTGAGGAGGGTCGTGCGCCCCCGCCCCACCTCCCGCACCTCCTTGCTCCCCCGGAGGAGGCATGTCCTGTGGCTCGTCCCGCCAGATCTCCTCCAGGTTATGCTCGGCGAACGGACAGGAGCGGTAGGCGTGCCCCCAGCTCCCCACAGAGTTGCACCGAATCTGGTCACATCCGTCCCTCAGGTGGCCTACATCACCGCAGAGCGTGCAGCAGAGAACCGCACATCCACTACTAAAATGTGTGTGGGAACCACGCTCGGGGCTGACCTGCGTAAAAGCATGACCCCCCCTGTCAGCCCCTATGAAAAAGGACGTTGGCAGGTGCTGTACGACCTCCCGGATCTCGCGCAGCTGGAGGGCGAGCGTTCAGCCGCCTGTCCAGATCCCATCCTCGTCTAACATCTTCTGCGTGGAGGATTTCACCTCCCCAAACCTCCTGACCCACACCAGGATGTCCGCGATCGGGATGGATTTGTTCGCGGTCAGGAAGGTCACCCGTTTGACCCCCTGCTGCGACAAGGGGATCGCAGTGAATCCCTCGTAGTGAGTGTCCTTTACCATCCTCACTGCCTCCCACCCAGCCTAGAAGCGATCCAGGTGCTGCGACGTCAGAAAACTAACGTCGAACATCCTGGAGCCGCTGAGATGGATGAGGGCGTAGAGGTCAGCCGGGGCGAACCCCATCTCCTTCAACCAGGAGACCACCGACCTGTGGTCCGGGACCATCCCCTCGCCCTCCGGGACCATCCCCTCGCCCTCCTTCACCAGCCGCACCATGTTCCTACCCCCTTGCACTGGGGACGAGAAAGGTCCCGTAGGCGGCCGGTTCGGACGGCCACGAGCCCATGCACCGGCCAGGGTCCCCGGCCCCAAAGATGGGCCAGCCGACGAAGCTGGGACACCACTATCGGCGGGACCAGCCAGGGGGGCGCCCTCCCAGGACCAGAGATGCCCGAAGGACCAGCCTGCGGAGGGGCCTGAGATGGAGGGTCAGAACGAACTGAGGGCGTCCCAGACAGCAAGGCTGCTGGACGAAAACCCTCTGCCTGCTCGGCTGCCTCCGCCAGCAATGCATCGCTGCCCTGGGAGTCGAAATCGTTCATGTCCTCAACGGTGGGTGCAGCATCACCCTCACCTGCAGGTGTCAAGGCAGCAATGGTTCCACGGGACCCAGGAGCAACAGTTCCCACGGTAGTGGGCTGGGGAATAACACTTCCCACACCAGTGGGCCTGGAAGCAACACTTCCCACGCCAGTGGGCATGGGAGCAACACTTCCCACGCCAGTGGGCATGGGAGCAACACTTCCCACGCCAGTGGGCATGGGAGCAACACTTCCCACGCCAGTGGGCATGGGAGCAACACTTCCCACGCCAGTGGGCATGGGAGCAACACTTCCCACGCCAGTGGGCATGGGAGCAACACTTCCCACGCCAGTGGGCATGGGAGCAACACTTCCCACGCCAGAGGGCCTGGAAACAACATTTCCCACAGCGGTGGGCTTGGGGACAACAGCGGTCCCTTTGGTAAACTTAGAATTTTTTGAAGCAGCAGCAGACCTTGTAGTTGGTCCAGAACCATCAGCTCTGTCTGATGTCACAATATTAGCAACGATGGGCCTAGGAACATGGGGCCCAGAAACCACAGAGAGGTTGTTCACAGCAGCAATATTGGTTCCTGCAGCCCCAGGGGTGCCAGACCCCGGTCCGCCGGTCTGAGCAGCAATGCCGGGCCCAGAGGCCCTGAGGGCAACAGGTCCCACTACATTTATACTATGGGCAACAGTGGTCCCAGAGGACCTAAGGGCAACAGAGGGGGCAATGGCAGGGGTACTAGAGGGGGCAATGGCAGGGGTACTAGAGGGGGCAATGGCAGGGGTACTAGAGGGGACAATGGCAAGGGTACCAGAGGGGGCAATGGCAGGGGTACCAGAGGGGGCAACAGGCTGTGCCGGGGTAGTGGCAATCATGGTCTCAGTGGACTCGTCCGGGGCAACAGACCTTGCACCTGGAGGTGCAGGAACGGCGGTAGGTGGCCGACCGGTGATGGGCCTTAGGGACCCAGGGGAAACCCCCCCACCCACAACAGAACCAAATACAGCATCTTCCCTAGTAGCAATCAACCCACCCCTCTCCCCAGGTACTTCAAGCGTGTGTGGCTTGGAGGCCACCTCAGCCGTACCTTGCTCCTCCTGAGCAACAATAGCCCCCGTCCCCTTAACCACAAGATTTGAAACTGTAACATGTGCCACATAGCTATGTACATTAAGACTCCCTAGCATGACCCCCGTGGGTCCTACCTTGCCAGCCGTCATACCGGAGTCCCCGGGTGACTCGAGATCCGTGCCTGCCTGCTCCCTCTGTTCGGGTTGGTGGGGGGAGCCTCCGCAGCTACAGGGTCTAGAGGAGAGTTCTCTGCAGCGATGTCAGCAAAGGGTCCTCCAGCATGGGGAGCGTCCACCTCCACAGCGCCGGTGGGCAGTGGGACCCCCGCTCCAGCGATGGCCGAGTGGTCTGGACCAACAGGGGACCTGCCATCAGTGAGAGCCGCCTCGTGGTTACTTGCGTCTCCGGTGGGATCAGGTGGTCCGCTCGCCCTCGAGGGAGGCATAGGGGCCACTGGGGCATCGCATGGGCCAGGCGCCCCTTCCGAGGGTCCGGATGCCGTAGTAGCTCCTGGGACCATAGCAGCCTTGTTTGTATGTCCAGGGTTGGCGAAGGGACCTCCCGCACTGGAATCGTGGGCAGTCACTGGTGAGCCCCCAGCATGGGAAGCAGCCACCCCCGCAAGCTTGGAGGCCAGCTCGCTCCCTGTTACAGCACTGGCCGCACATGCCCGCTCAGCGGAGGACCCCCCCGGCAGTCTGGGCAGCCGCCTGTCCGAGCACCTCTTCTCTGGGCACGGCAATCAAGTGGGGCAAAGCACTCACCGGGTCTGCCGTGTGTCCACCCTACGCTGTCCCGGCACCTTCGATCGTTAGGGCATCCGAGCCCTGAAGCATGTCCTCCTCCAGGCGGGGGAGCATGTCCTCCTTCCACCCAGGGAGGTGGAAGGCCGCGGGGACGCACTTTGCACTGTGTCATTTTGTCGTTTAATGGACTGCAGGAGATGTGCTTTCAGTGAATCTAAATCCTCTGCGGTCGCCAATAGGTAATCATATAATTGTTCTTCTTCTGCTGTCAGTTCTTGGATCCTGGCACGGATGGGGACCCTCTTCGCAGTGCCCACCTTGTTCCTCGCCACCCTCTGCTCCCGAAGTTCCTTCTTTATGGCGTGCAGCTGGGCTTCTGCAGCATCGCATGGGGACTGCAAGTTGTTCAGGTGAGTCCTCATACTATGTGGGCACAGAGGGTCCACCTTCCCCGCAGTCACCGCTGCGTACGAGGGACCCAATGGCGTCGTACCGGATCTTGCAGTTCCTGGCCCCGGCCTCGTCTTTACAGACCCAGCAGTCGACAACCCAGATGTGCTGGCGTCAGAGTCTGCCGCGGTAAGGGCACTTGAGGCCGGGGTGCCAGCACTACTGTGGTCCCGCATCTGGAGGTCTTCTAAGTACAGGAGCCCAGTGTGGACCATCTGCTGGCACGTGAGCAGGGTCCTCACGTCCTCCTTAGATGATCCGTGGGGCTTGCCCCTGGCGGATTTACAGTGGCGCAGCCTGGCCTCCAAGCCGAGAGCCAAGGTCTGCACATCTTCTAACTGGGCCTGGGCAAGCCGGCGAACACGCTCAATTTCTGGCCACGAACCAGGGGGGGTCGTGAGGCTGGTGGAAAAGACCACAGAGGTACTTAACTGGTTCAGGATATCGTTCCAATTCGGCGGCAAAGTAGGAACATCAGGGGTAACATGTGCCACATAGCTATGTACATTAAGACTCCCTAGCATGACCCCCGTGGGTCCTACCTTGCCAGCCGTCATACCTGAGTCCCCGGGTGACTCGAGATCCGTGCCTGCCTGCTCCCTCTGTTCGGGTTGGTGGGGGGAGCCTCCGCAGCTACAGGGTCTAGAGGAGAGTTCTCTGCAGCGATGTCAGCAAAGGGTCCTCCAGCATGGGGAGCGTCCACCTCCACAGCGCCGGTGGGCAGTGGGACCCCCGCTCCAGCGATGGCAGAGTGGTCTGGACCAGCAGGGGACCTGCCATCAGTGAGAGCCGCCTCGTGGTTACTTGCGTCTCCGGTGGGATCAGGTGGTCCGCTCGCCCTCGAGGGAGGCATAGGGGCCACTGGGGCATCGCATGGGCCAGGAGCCCCTTCCGAGGGTCCGGATGCCGTAGTAGCTCCTGGGACCATAGCAGCCTTGTTTGTATGTCCAGGGTTGGCGAAGGGACCTCCCGCACTGGAATCGTGGGCAGTCACTGGTGAGCCCCCAGCATGGGAAGCAGCCGCCCCCGCAAGCTCGGAGGCCAGCTCGCTCCCTGTTACAGCACTGGCCGCACATGCCCGCTCAGCGGAGGACCCCCCCGGCAGTCTGGGCAGCCGCCTGTCCGAGCACCTCCTCTCTGGGCACGGCAATCAAGTGGGGCAAAGCACTCACCGGGTCTGCCGTGTGTCCACTCTACGCTGTCCCGGCACCTTCGATCGTTACGGCATCCGAGCCCTGAAGCGTGGAGCCAGCTGAAGCATGTCCTCCTCCAGGCGCAGCGGCTCTCCCTCTGCAGACACGCACAGCCTCCAACCCGGAAGCAGAAGCTGAGGAGTCTCCATCTGTCTCGCGGTCCGGAGGATGCCTGGAATCTCGCGATTTTCGTTTTCTGCGCTTACGCTGTGTGCTGGCATCACCTGGGCACTCCGATTCATCAAAAAAGAGATCCCTGGTGATGTTACCGCGGGGCTCCTGTGGGACCTTCAGGATCCAGGTCTGTCGATCTCCTGCAGCAGTCCAGTCTTCAGATGGTGCGGTATGTGTACTACGCCTCGGTGCAGTAGCGCCTAGATCAATCTAATGGGGTTTAGTCACAGGGGAATCTGGTATGGGGGGGGTCAGAGATACTCTGGGAATCCGTCTCCATGACATCCTCTGCTCCGGCCATGCTGTCCTGCAGGGCCTGGGGGGTCGATGGCGCTGCACCCAGGGAGGTGGAAGGCCGCGGGGACGCACTTTGCACTGTGTCATTTTGTCGTTTAATGGACTGCAGGAGATGTGCTTTCAGTGAATCTAAATCCTCTGCGGTCGCCAATAGGTAATCATGTAATTGTTCTTCTTCTGCTGTCAGTTCTTGGATCCTGGCACGGATGGGGACCCTCTTCGCAGTGCCCACCTTGTTCCTCGCCACCCTCTGCTCCCGAAATTCCTTCTTTATGGCGTGCAGCTGGGCTTCTGCAGCATCGCATGGGGACTGCAAGTTGTTCAGGTGAGTCCTCATACTATGTGGGCACAGAGGGTCCACCTTCCCCGCAGTCACCGCTGCGTACGAGGGACCCAATGGCGTCGTACCGGATCTTGCAGTTCCTGGCCCCGGCCTCATCTTCACAGACCCGGCAGTCGACAACCCAGATGTGCTGGCGTCAGAGTCTGCCGCGGTAAGGGCACTTGAGGCCGGGGTGCCAGCACTACTGTGGTCCCGCATCTGGAGGTCTTCTAAGTACAGGAGCCCAGTGTGGACCATCTGCTGGCACGTGAGCAGGGTCCTCACGTCCTCCTTAGATGATCCGTGGGGCTTGCCCCTGGCGGATTTACAGTGGCGCAGCCTGGCCTCCAAGCCGAGAGCCAAGGTCTGCACATCTTCTAACTGGGCCTGGGCAAGCCGGCGAACACGCTCAATTTCTGGCCACGAACCAGGGGGGTCGTGAGGCTGGTGGAAAAGACCACAGAGGTACTTAACTGGTTCAGGATATCTTTCCAATTCGGCGGCAAAGTAGGAACATCAGGGGTTCCCGCACTGGAAGCCATGGCAGCAGAGGGGGAAACAGGGAAGGCAGGAAGGTAAAAATCCAGGCAGGGTCAGCACCAGCCTTCCCCCAGCCAGGGGAGGCTCAGGCAGGGTACAGGGAGCAGAGGCCTCAGACGACCTCCTCCCAGGCAGCAGAGTTCCAGAAAGATCCAGGCTCCTCCCTCCAGCAATCACCAAACACAAAGCACCTTGTGATGCCCTTTGGGCTATGTAACGCTCCCGCTGTATTTCAAGATTTTATAAATGTGCTCAGACTTTCTGCAGGTATTTGTCATTGTTAATTTGGATGACATCTTGATTTATTCTCCTGACATTGAAACTCACCACATGCATGTTCGTACCGGTCTCAAAAGGTTATTAGAGAATGGCCTGTATTGCAAGCTTGAAAAATGTATGTTTTGATTTTACCACTTTCTGGGATATGTGATCACACCAGAGGGTTTTGAGATGGATCCCTCTAAATTATCCGCCATTAAAGATTGCCCATTGCGTCAGGGATTGAAAGCCATTCAGAGATTTTTGGGATTCACTAATTACTATAGACGGTTTATTAAGACCTTCTCTCTTGTTGCGCCCCTTACCTCTATGACCAAGAAGGGTGCATAGCATCAAGGATGGACTCCTTTGGCCATACATGCTTTTGAAACTCTCAAGACATTTTTTACCACTGCCCAGTGTTGAAACATCCAGACCATAAACTACCTTTTCAGCTAGAGGTTGATGCTTCCGAAATAGGAGTGGGAGCTGTACTACCTCAGAGAGTCGCCTGATACACCTCTGCTCCCTTGTGGTTACTCTTCCCGAAAATTGGCTTAGGCGGAAATGAATTACGACATAGGGAATTGAGAGCTATTGGCAGTAGTCACTGCTTTATCTGAATGGAGGAATTTGTTGGAGGAATCTACTGTTCCAGTCTTGATTATTACAGATCACTTAAACTTAACATACATAGGAGACGCTAAGAGGTTGAACGCTAGACAGGCAAAATGGTCTTTATTTCTCTCCAGTTTCAACTATATCTTGACTTATCGACCTGGTTAACGAAACGTCAAAGCAGACGCCTTGTCCAGGCAATTTGAGTCTTATGAGCAGCATGAACAAGATCAGAATCCCATTGTACCCACAGATTGTATCATCGCATCCACCACTGTTACTCAGTGGCGTAGCGTGGGGGGGCCGTGGCCCCGGGCGCAGTTTTCTTAGGGGCGCATAATTTCAAAAGAAATTTGCGCCCCTAAAACTTGTGGCCCGGACTGACCCGCTGGGCCCTCGGGCGCCGCCCAAGGACCCGCGGGTTGAGGGGACTCAGATGCCGGGCAGCGGGACTGCCTGCCGGCTGCCCGGTCTTGAACAGTGAGTCCATCCTGTTGAAGGGGAGGCGGCTGCGTGCAGGCGCAGGTCACGTGGTCCGTCTAATCAGGTGGTACTGAGTCTCTGTACTACCTGACTGGCCGGACCGCCGCGTGACCGCACGCACACAGCCGCCTCCCCTTCAACAGGACGGACTCGCACGCTGTTCAGGACCGGGCAGCCGGCAGGCACTCCCGCTGCCCGGCATCTGGGTCCCCTCAACCGCTGCTGCCTGCTGGATCCGGAGCTGGGGCAATATCCAGGTGAGAGCTGGGGCAAATCCATGAGCTGGGACAAATCCATGAGCTGGGGCAAATCCATGTGCTGGGGCATTTCGATGAGCTGGGGCAAATCCATGAGCTGGGGCAGTATCCATGAGCTGGGGCAGTATCCATGAGCTGGGGCAAATCCATGAGCTGGGGAAAATCCATGTGTGAGCTGGGGCAAATCCATGAGCTGGGGCAAATCCATGAGCTGGGGCAATATCCATGAGCTGGGGCATTTCCATGTGTGAGCTGGGGCATTTCCATGTGTGAGCTGGGGCAAATCCATGTGTGAGCTGGGGCAAATCCATGAGCTGGGGCAAATCCATGTGTGAGCTGGGGCAAATCCATGTGTGAGCTGGGGCATTTCCATGAGCTGGGGCAATATCCATGTGTGAGCTGGGGCATTTCCATGTGCTGGGGCAAATCCATGTGTGAGCTGGGGAATTTCCATGAGCTGGGGCATTTCCATGAGCTGGGGCATTTCCATGTGTGAGCTGGGGCAAATCCATGTGTGAGCTGGGGCAAATCCATGAGCTGGGGCAAATCCATGTGCTGGGGCAAATCCATGTGCTGGGGCAAATCCATGTGCTGGGGCAAATCCATGTGCTGGGGCAGTATCCATGAGCTGGGGCAGTATCCATGAGCTGGGGCAGTATCCATGAACTGGGGCAAATCCATGAACTGGGCCAACTCCATGTGTGAGCTGGGGCAACTCCATGTGTGAGCTGGGGCAACTCCATGTGTGAGCTGGGGCAACTCCATGTGTGAGCTGGGGCAAATCCATGTGTGAGCTGGGGCAATATTCATGTGAGAGCTGGGGCAATATCGATAACGTGTCCACAGGTTGGGGGGGCGCACAATTCTTGGCTGGCCCCGGGCGCTGACAACCCACGCTACGCCACTGCTGTTACTGTCTCATCTCCTCTGTTAGAACCTCTTCAGGGAACCTCTCCTGAGGGTAAACCTCCCGACAAGCTGTTTGTACCTGAAAGACCAAGAGAACAGTTGATCAAATTACATCATGACACTAAACCGTCTGGGTAAATATGGGGATTTCTAAAACTGTATCCAGTCTGAGACATTTCTGGTGGCCTGCTTTACGCCAAGATGTGAAGGATTATGTATCTGTCTGTGACATATGTGCTAGAAACAAGAACCCAAAGAATGTACCGGTAGGGTTGTTACAACCTCTACCACTTCCAGATAGGCCTTGGTCTCATATAGCTATTGACTTCGATAGAGGCACTCAATTTATATCCCAGTTCTGGAGGGGTTTCTGCAAGAATATGGGTGTTCAATTGGCCTTTTCGTCCACAGACCAATGGGGCAGCTGAAAGCGCAAACCAAAGTTTGGAACAATATCTCCGATGTTTTGCCTCCCAGCAACAAAACACCTGGTCTGACTTATTGCCGTGGGCGGAGTATGCTCGTAATAATAGCTATAATGAAACTACTGGTCACTCCCCTTTCTTCATGGTATAAGTTTTTCACCCTCCATCACTTCCTTCTCAGTTTCCAACCTCCGGTCTGCCCGTGTTGGACGCCCATCTGCAGTCCCTACAAGAGACATGGGTTAGAATCAAAGATATCACTATGAGGAATATTGAGGGTCAGAAGAGAAATGCTGATATACACAGGAGAGGGGCACCAGTGTACCATGTGGGAGATAGTCTGGTTAGCCACGCATCATACACGTTTATTGGTACCCACCATGAAGTTAGCTCCTCGATTCATAGGTCCATATAAGGTTCTGTGCCAAACTAATCCTGTCAATTATGCTTTGGCCTGGCCACGTTCTCTTACAATACATAACGTATTTCATATGAGTCTGCTTAAATCTTTATTATGTAATCGTTTTACCAGAGTCTCTGTGCCTCCTCCTCCCATGGAAGTAGAGGGTGAGGAGAAATACGAGGTTAAAGCTATTCTTGATTAGATATTCCAGGGGCTCTCTCCAATATCTGGTGGATTGGGTGGGTTATGGGCCGGAAGACAGTTCCTGGTTACCGGCTGGTGATATCCATGCCCCCCGTCTGGTTCGTGATTTTCATCTGTCTCACCCTCATGCTCCAGGTGGTCGTCCGGTGGCCTCCCGTAGGGAGGGGGATTCTGTTCCAGGCGCCCAGCAGCATCGCCCTCGCTGCTCGCTGGCCAGGCGCCGAGAGGCGGTCATGTAAGACACCGGGGGCAGAGCCGGGCGCTCTGACACAGCACCGTTGGGTTTAAAACCACAGGCAGTGCATTGTCTCATTGCCCTGACGTGGTTTCTATATCCATCTCAGTGCTGCTATTATTTTTACTTTCTGGCTTACTGACCCCTGGCTATGGCTTACTGATACTCTCTGGCATACTGACCCCTGGCTACGGTTTACTGATACTCTCTGGCGTATCATCTCCTGGCTTTGTTATATTACCTGTCTCTATCTGTGTATCCGGTTCTATTTACCAGCATAAGGCTAAAACATTTACCGACCACTTAAGGATTGGAGGGAAAGGATAGACATGCTGCGTACGAGGATCATATACCGAGTTCTGGTAGGGAACCTTACAACATTATAGGAGAAGACTTGGAGCTGTTATCTTGGTAAAGGGAGGTAGCACAAATTATTGACTAAAGGGTGCCAATAATTGTGCCACATATACAGTTAACAAAGATTTTTTTTTAAGTACCCTTGTTGCACTTGTAATTGTTTAATATTCATGATAGCAGAGTATCTTTGTTTATTTTTATAACAGAAAATCTAAAAGTTACATAATACATACAATTTTTACAGCCTTCTTTGCTTATACAGTTGTGTTCAAAATTATTCAACCCCCAATGCTGTAAAGGGTTTTAGGGAATTTAGTGTACATTTGTAATTGTATTCAGAATGAAATCCTACAAGGACTTTTTAAAGAACCATATGCAACTAAAATGACATCAATTGGTTTTGTAATACAGTAGTAAATGTTTCTTTTGTGAATTCTTCATTGACACAATTATTCAACCCCTTAAAGACTACCAGTCTGAAGAACAGCGGTTCATTCAAGTGTTTTCAATCAGGTATTGAAAACACCTGTGGATGTCTCGGAGCAGCAATAAAGCATAATAAGCACCAATTAGGCAGCTTTAAAATGACTGTGATACTCAGCTCCTTCTAGACATTTACTGGTGTGGTTACAAACATGGTGAAGTCAAGTGAATGGTCCAGGAAGACAAGAGAAGAGGTGATTACTCTTCACAGGAAGGGCAATGGCTATAAGAAGATTGCAAAGATGTTAAACATACCAAGAGAGACCATAGGAAGCATCATTCGCAAATTCAAGGCAAAGGCACTGTTGAAACGCTACCTGGTCGTGGCAGAAAGAAGATGCTGACTTCGACTGCTGTGCGCTACCTGAAGCGTAGAGTGGAGAAAAGTCCCCGTGTGACTGAGGAACTGAGAAAAGATTTGTCAGATGTGGTACTGAAGTTTCAGCTCAGACAATACGGCGCACACTGCGTAATGAAGGCCTCCATGCCAGAACTCCAGGCGCACCCCCTTGCTGTCTCCAAAGAATAAGAAGAGTCGACTGCAGTATGCCAAAAGTCATGTGGACAAACCACAGAAGTTTTGGGATAGTGTTCTGTGGACTGATGAAACAAAATTAGAACTGTTTGGGCCCATGGATCAACGCTATGTTTGGAGGAGGAAGAACAAGGCCTATGAAGAAAAGAACACCTTGCCTGCTGTGAAGCATGGCGGGGGGTCAATCATGCTTTGGGGCTGTTTTGCTTCTGCAGGTACAGGGAAGCTTCAGCGTGTGCAAGGTACCATGAATTCTCTTCAGTACCAGGAGATATTGGCTGACAATGTGATGCAGTCCGTCACAAACCTGAGGCTTGGGAGACGTTGGACCTCTCAACAGGACAATGATCCCAAGCATACCTCCAAGTCCACTAGAGCATGGTTGCAGATTAAAGGCTGGAACATTTTGGAGTGGCCATCGCAGTCACCAGACTTAAATCCGATTGAGAACCTCTGGTGGGACTTAAAGAAAGCAGTTGCAGTGCGCAAGCCTAAGAATGTGACTGAACTGGAGGCTTTTGCCCATGACGAATGGGCGAAGATACCCGTAGATCGCTGCAAGACACTTGTGTCAAGCTATGCTTCACGTTTAAAAGCTGTTAGTACAACATCCTTTTACAGTTATAAGTACTAAGATTGAATGTCACTTGGGGGTTGAATAAAACTGATAATGATGTGAGCACAGAAAAGACATTTGTGGTTATTTCATTATAAATGTTATGTTATATTTGTCTGACCTACACGTGCCTCTTTGATTTAATTGTAAGCAAGATGACTGAATGATCAAAATCAACGTCAAACTGGCCAAAACACTCAATTTCAGTGGGGGTTGAATAATTTTGAACACAACTGTATATACCAAGGGTGCCAGTATTGGTATAGGGCACTGTGTCCATACACAGTTCCTATACCAATACTGGCACCCTTGGTGTATATATAAGCAAAGAAGGCTGTAAAAATTGTATGTATTATTAAAATTGTAATGTATTATTGTGTATGGCTCCTAACTGCCTGTCTTCACTATTCACCAGATACACCCCAGCCCTTCCTCTAAGATCCAACCTGCGCCTGGCATCCTCCATTACCCCTTCACATGCCAGACTGCAGAACTTTTCTCGTGCGGCACCGACCCTATGGAATGCGCTTCCACGCAATATCAGACTGTCCCCAAATCTGGCTTCATTTAAACGCTCCCTAAAGACTCTTCTGTTTAGGAAAGCCTATCACCTGTCTCCGTAACAAGACATCCGACAGACCCAAAAATGGTCCTCACCTCTCCCTGCATTAACGCATCACTGCAGTCCCCCCCTCCTGTTTCTAATCCCCTCACCCATCTAGATTGTAAATTCACACGGGAATAGGGTTCTCCTGTCTTCCTGTATCTGTTGACAGGAATACTGACCTGTCTCCTGTATGTATTGTAGTATTGTCCTGTCTTTACCTTTTGCACCTTGTACAGCGCTGCGGATTGTGTTGGTGCTTAATAAATAATAATAACAAAATTCATAGCAACATACCTTGTATACCTTGTAAGAACATTGTATGCCTGCTTACAAAAGACAAGACGTGGACTGAATAAATAAATAAATATGTCAATGAGTTCATATCTATCATATGAATCCTTGACATCCCACATCGATAGCACATCTACAACCTATGCGTAAAGCATGCTGTATGCACATTCAATGAATCAATGAAATACAATGTATTTGCAATTGTATAGGAAACTGTTACTATTCCTTGTATTGACTGTGTTTTATATTGAGCACTGAGCAGGCCCTAGGCTCTACCGTTAGATCTTTTTCTATTTTTGATAGGCTAAATCCTCAGCCAAAGATTGGTTATAGAAGGTTTCTCCTATATAATCACTCTTGGGCTTTGAGATTGACCATCAATACCTTTTAGAGTAAGGTGGAAAGTTCATGGTGTACATTGAGTTTACCACAGCAAGCAATCAATAACATTCCCTACTCCAACTGTGTTTTCAATAACCTCTGTAGGCCTCAATTATGTTTTCCCAAGATAGGGTTTTAAGACGTAGGCAAGGCAGGGAAGGTCCCAATGGATTCTTCTTTGCTCCTTTTATTTACTTTCCTGGAGGATCTGTTGAGCAGGTATGTATGACTTAATACTGAGCAGGAGGCATTCACGTAGAATCAGTAAATACTATTTAGCACAAACAGACTCTAAAAATGAATTTTGCAAGACCTCAGAAATATAAAGTGAAATACCCAAGTAGTAATGGTAGGATTAATGTCACCTATTAAAGTACGAATATACTTTATTACAATTTATATCTTTGATAACATGTGGCCATCATGTTGTCAGCATCAGTTTGCGTGGTGATATACAGGGTAATTCAAAGAGATCTGAATTGCTTGAGAAAGGTAACCGAACGCTGAAAATCAGCGTTCGGTTACCTTTCCAGGCAATTCGCCAAATCCTGGCGAATTGCCTGAACATACGGTGCCTGTTCGAGGGCAGTGAAATCCCCATAAAAAAGCACTGCTTCGACTATTCAGAGAACACAAACCAGCATTGAAAGGTTCCCGAAATGCCCAGCCATTCGGTTGTTTCATGCGGCAGATTTATTCAGACGAATCAGGCTTCAATGTTAAAAATATTCCCATTTTAATTAAATATCTAGTAAACCGATCATTATAAAATTCTGCAGTAAAGAGTCTCTTTATCTATCTATTTTTTATTTTTTTTTTAGGATATTTTAAGCATTTTTCTGGATATTTGTTTTTATTAAAAGGCTTTTTGTTTTTTTTTTTTTACTTATTTTTTCTTTAACAGCCCTTTTTATTATCATTACCTGGACCTCATATGTAAATTTCAGACATTTTCGTTCAGTAGTTTCTTTGCAAACCACTTTTCAAACCTTCAAGCAAACTGTTTTGCTAATTTATTCACTGCCTTCGTCTGCGGTGTCGGCTTTTTCCGGCGGCTTCGCTGCATGTGATTGGCTCCTATTCGGGTTTTTCCTGGCGTCTTCGATGGGTTAATCCAGATGTTTTTGCAGTTTTTCCGCGTCCATTCGTTGGGTTTTCGCCAGGTTTTCGGCAGCTTTTCCCTGCACTTCAACAGCCCTGTGGTGCTTGCTGAATACACCACAGGTTGGGCGAAATGGGAAAGCCGATTTGCACCGAATTGAAGAGAACAAAAAGTCACCGAACGTGCGGTGACTTTTCGATTCTCTTTGAATTACCCTGATAGTGAATGGCGATACACCAGGTATGTCCCAGCACACCCTAATGTTGGGTTCATTTGTCCTCCAAGCGTCCCTTTTATGACACGATCTGACATTAACATTAATTTCAGTCGCTCATTGTCTGCATACTGTTTATAATGATTCTTCTTGCTTTTCAGTTGTTTTTTTTTTTAATCTTTAAATGGATTAAAAAGAAAGCATGGCTAAGTTGTATGTTAAGAAATAAACCGGAGGTTCATTCAGAAAAATAATGAAGTCATCATTCCCAGTTTAATTAAAATGAAAGCGGGATCACAGTGCCCCTTGACTCCTTCACTACCAATTATTTTTATGTTGAAAAAATATAACATTTAGTTGAAACATGGAATGCGTAATTAAGATTTAGGGGTAAAAAAGCAAGTTTGCAATGAGATTCTTTTGCCTAGTTAGATAATATATTAAAAGAAGATTAATAATATTAAAATAAATGATTAATGAACAAATGTACATTTTTATTCACTACAGAAATATTGCAGTGTTGAAAGGTTCTAAACTATAGATATTGTCTTTCGTCTTCAACAGTTTTATATTATGGCCCCAATAATGAGTGCAATGTAATGTGATGAACATACACTCAGCGACAGATGAAAAGATTAGATATGATGCGTGTATTCAATGAGTAGGAGGTAATGATGTTCTTCAAATATTATAGTGAGAAAAAATAAGATTTATGAGCTTACTGAAACGAGCAGCATCGCCATGACAAGATGGTCATTCGGACTTACCCCTATGGCTCCATGTGAAACAAAACAGGAAGGGAAAGCAGCAAAAACGACCTGGCTGCGATTACGCCAAACTATATAAATTTGCACAAACTGTTTCACATACTAGTCCCAATCTGGATGGCTGCATAATGTTAGGACCCACCTTATGTGGTTGCTGTGCCGTGGAGGGTGGGCTTAACACAGGGCTTGACAAAGCCCGGGCGCAAGGTCGCCATGGCGACAAGAAATGCTGTCCTTGCACCCTGGGTTTGTGAGGCTCCTCTTCCCAAACGAAGCTGCGACTCCCACGCAGTCCGTCACTGCTGCGCGCGGAGCAGCAGGAGCTGGAGGATGACCTGTGGGAGGTGAGCATGCGCAGAACAGACCGGATGTGAGGAGAGCGTCGCAGGGATTCTCTCCTCGCATCCGCTCTGTTCTGCGCATGCTCACCTCCCACAGGTCATCCTACAGCTCCTGCTGCTCCGCGCGCAGCAGGTGACGGACTGCGTGGGAGCCGCAGCTTGGCGTGGGAAGCAGCATTAGTGCGGCAGGTGCTGGCCAAGGATTGGCGTGTACTCTGGGATACACTGCACACACACTGGAGCTCTGGGATACACTGTGCACACACTGGAGCTCTGGGATACACTGCACACACACTGGAGCTCGGATACACTGCACACACTGGAGCTCTGGGATACACTGCGCACACACTGGAGCTCTGGGATACACTGCACACACGAGCTCTGGGATACACTGCACACACACTGGAGCTCTGGGATACACTGCACACACACTGGAGCTCTGGGATACACTGTGCACACACTGGAGCTCTGGGATACACTGCACACACAATGGAGCTCTGGGATACACTGCACACACTGTGGAGCTCTGGGATACACTGCACACACACTGTGGAGCTCTGGGATACACTGCACACACACTGTGGAGCTCTGGGATACACTGCACACACACTGGAGCTCTGGGATACACTGCACACACACTGGAGCTCTGGGATACACTGCACACACACTGTGGAGCTCTGGGATACACTGCACACACACTGTGGAGCTCTGGGATACACTGCACACACTGGAGCTCTGGGATACACTGTGCACACTGGAGCTCTGGGATACACTGCGCACACACTGGAGCTCTGGGATACACTGCGCACACACTGGAGCTCTGGGATACACTGCACACACACTGTGGAGCTCTGGGATACACTGCACACACACTGTAGAGCTCTGGGATACACTGCACACACACTGGAGCTCTGGGATACACTGCACACACACTGGAGCTCTGGGATACACTGCACACACACTGTGGAGCTCTGGGATACACTGCACACACACACTGGAGCTCTGGGATACACTGCGCACACACTGGAGCTCTGGGATACACTGCGCACACACTGGAGCTCTGGGATACACTGCGCACACACTGGAGCTCTGAGATACACTGCACACACTGGAGCTCTGGGATACACTGCGCACACACTGGAGCTCTGGGATACACTGCGCACACACTGGAGCTCTGGGATACACTGCGCACACTGCACACACTGGAGCTCTGGGATACACTGCGCACACGCTGGAGCTCTGGGTTACACTGCACACACACTGGAGCTCTGGGATACACCGCACACACTGGAGCTCTGGAATACACTGCGCACACTGGAGCTCTGGGATACACTGCGCACACACTGGAGCTCTGGGATACACTGCACACACACTGGAGCTCTGGGATACACTGCACACACAATGGAGCTCTGAGATACACTGCACACAATGGAGCTCTGAGATACACTGCACACACACGAGCTCTGGGATACACTGCGCACGCACTGGAGCTCTGGGATACACTGCGCACACAATGGAGCTCTGAGATACACTGCACACACACTGGAGCTCTGGGATACACTGCGCACACACTGGAGCTCTGGGATACACTGCGCACACACTGGAGCTCTGGGATACACTGCACACACACTGGAGCTCTGGGATACACTGCACACAATGGAGCTCTGAGATACACTGCACACACACGAGCTCTGGGATACACTGCGCACACACTGGAGCTCGGATACACTGCGCACACAATGGAGCTCTGGGATACACTGCGCACACACTGGAGCTCTGGGATACACTGTGCACACACTGGAGCTCTGGGATACACTGCACACACAGTGGAGCTCTGGGATACACTGCACACACTGTGGAGCTCTGGGATACACTGCGCACACACACTGTGGAGCTCTGGGATACACTGCGCACACAATGGAGCTCTGGGATACACTGCGCACACACTGGAGCTCTGGGATACACTGTGCACACACTGGAGCTCTGGGATACACTGCACACACAGTGGAGCTCTGGGATACACTGCACACACACTGTGGAGCTCTGGGATACACTGCACACACACTGTGGAGCTCTGGGATACACTGCACACACATGGAGCTCTGGGATACACTGCACACACACTGGAGCTCTGGGATACACTGCACACACACTGGAGCTCTGGGATACACTGCACACACACTGTGGAGCTCTGGGATACACTGCACACACACTGTGGAGCTCTGGGATACACTGCACACACACTGGAGCTCTGGGATACACTGCACACACACTGGAGCTCTGGGATACACTGCACACACACTGTGGAGCTCTGGGATACACTGCACACACTGGAGCTCTGGGATACACTGCACACACACTGGAGCTCTGGGATACACTGCACACACACTGTGGAGCTCTGGGATACACTGCACACACACTGTGGAGCTCTGGGATACACTGCACACACACTGGAGCTCTGGGATACACTGCACACACACTGGAGCTCTGGGATACACTGCACACACACACTGGAGCTCTGGGATACACTGCACACACTGGAGCTCTGGGATACACTGCGCACACTGGAGCTCTGGGATACACTGCGCACACACTGGAGCTCTGGGATACACTGCGCACACACTGGAGCTCTGAGATACACTGCACACACTGGAGCTCTGGGATACACTGCGCACACACTGGAGCTCTGGGATACACTGCGCACACACTGGAGCTCTGGGATACACTGCACACACTGCACACACTGGAGCTCTGGGATACACTGCGCACACGCTGGAGCTCTGGGTTACACTGCACACACACTGGAGCTCTGGGATACACTGCGCACACACTGGAGCTCTGGGATACACTGCACACACTGGAGCTCTGGGATACACTGCACACACACTGGAGCTCTGGGATACACTGCGCACACACTGGAGCTCTGGGATACACTGCGCACACACTGGAGCTCTGGGATACACTGCACACACTGGAGCTCTGGGATACACTGTGCACACACTGGAGCTCTGGGTTACACTGCACACACACTGGAGCTCTGGGATACACCGCACACACTGGAGCTCTGGGATACACTGCGCACACACTGGAGCTTTGGGATACACTGCGCACACAATGGAGCTCTGGGATACACTGCGCACACACTGGAGCTCGGATACACTGCGCACACAATGGAGCTCTGGGATACACTGCGCACACAATGGAGCTCTGAGATACACTCCACTCAATGGAGCTCTGAGATACACTGCACACACACTGGAGCTCTGGGATACACTGCGCACACACTGGAGCTCTGGGATACACTGCGCACACAATGGAGCTCTGAGATACACTGCACACACACTGGAGCTCGGATACACTGCGCAAACACTGGAGCTCTGGGATACACTGCGCACACACTGGAGCTCTGGGATACACTGCGCACACAAGCTCGGATACACTGCACACACACACTGGAGCTCTGGGATACACTGCGCACACAAGCTCGGATACACTGCACACACACACTGGAGCTCTGGGATACACTGCGCACACTGGAGCTCTGGGATACACTGCGCACACTGGAGCTCTGGGATACACTGCACACACTGGAGCTCTGGGATACACTGCACACACACTGGAGCTCTGGGATACACTGCACACATTACTGTGGAGCTATGGGATACCCTCACACACTGCACATTACTGTGGAGCTCTGGGATACACTGCGTGCACACTGGGGAGCTCTGGGATACACTGCACATTACCGTGGAGCTCTGGGATACCCTCACACACTGCACACTACTGTGGAGCACTGGGATACAGTAATGTGCGGTGTGTATGAGGGCGAGTGTTATTGCTGTAAACGACAATTACAGCAAATAAACATATCGGTGAGTACCTATCTTAAAAAGAAAAAAAAAATCTATATCTTTAGTTGTTGAAAGGAAAGCCTTGTTAGTCTGAAGAAAAACCTGGCTCCTAACGTTTGTAGCTGGCTCCTAGATTCAAAGCAACTTTGTCAAGCCCTGGCTTAACACTTTAATAGTCATTATAGAAAACTAAAACCTCTGTTTTGTTTTGCATGGAGCCATAGGGGGAAGCGCAAATGACAAGCATTTTTTTCTTGTGTTTTATACATGATGTGGGCTGAATACTCTTGGTTTACATAGCCGCCCAGATAGCAATTAGTGTGCAAAACCGTTGTTTGTGCAAATTTAGATATTTTGTTGTATTCTCAGCCAGGTCATTTGTTGCTGCTATCCCTTTCTGTGTTTTCTTTTTCAATCACAAAGTGGAAATGTTTTTAGTGAGGGTATAAATATAAACCCACCAGTCTCTCTTAGCTGAGAAGCAGCAGGAGGACATGCAAATGTAAGCAATTTTTGTATCCATTAGGTTAGGACCCACCTTAACCCCTTCACTGCGGGAAAAGTCATGGGATTTTCCCACTATGTATGCGGAGGATGTTCCCCACACGCCTTCCGCTAAGTGGGCTCTGCGCGCTATACTCACCTCAGGGGTCTCGCGGCGAACTGTCTTCATGGAAGTCAGGCGCAGCTTTATACCCCCCTCCCGGCGCACTGACGTCAGTGCGACAGGTATGATGTCAGTTTGAGGGCCCCCTCGCAAAGCCGGAAGAGTGCCTGAAAGGAGGGGGCATCGGAAGGGGATACAAGAGAAAGAAAGGCACTGCTGGAAAGGGCAGAGTCTGCCCTTTGCAGCGTCCTCTCTTTAACTCCTGAAGTCCCGGATCACGGACCTCTCCTTGAGGTGGCTGATATCCTGGATCTCAGCCAAGCCTCCGGGGCCTCTCCCTGTCCACTGACGACAACACGTGCATTAACCCCTAGCTGCCAAGGGGTTTCTCTATGGAAACATTATGGTGGAGATAGGGTGATCATTTGGATCCCCTTATCTCCTTATTCGTGCCAGCTAAAAGTTAATGTGCAGTATCATTGGAAAGGGCAGGGCATGACCTTCCCATTGATACCAAACATGACTAGGTTAAAAGTAAAAAAAAAAAAGTGGAAACGTGTCTATCATTCACATTTCAATTATAAAGTGAACAATGATGCTGCACTAGCAAATTTTTTTGGGAGGGTTTAGCTAAAATAACGTAATTTCTTAGAAAAAAAGTAACAGGTTCCCAGTTCTATTTTTTTTTAACAAGCATACCCCATAGAATATATAACCGCAAAAGCACGGATGATAAAATGTGAAAATCATTTTACACACTATAGATGATTGGACATTCTAATTTTATGGCATTTTTTGTTTTAACCTTCAGGCAGGGCTTGACGTATACCTATAATAATGATATATTATGAATCTGCCGAAAAAAAGGATATATAATATGTCTGGGTCATATAGTAAAACATGACTTCAAATTGCGTTTAAACATGATGAGCAAAAACGGTAAAACGAGCTCAGCACACAGGGGTGAAATGGTTTAACAGTGAACGGGTTAAGAGGTTGCCGTGAGGTGGCGGTGGGGCTTAACACTTAATGGTCATTATAGTAAACTAAAACCTCTGTTTTGTTCGCATGGAGCCATAGGGGTAAGCGCAAATGACAGTCTTTTTTTTTCTTATATTTAAAACCTTATGAGACCTGAGATGGTACCCACCATAGGACAGGACACTTATGCTGTTGCCTGTCATAAACTCTTGTACTTGCTCACTAGTCATGATCTCCAGTCAGATATCACCAGGCTATGGTTTTGAGTCTCTTCTATAGTATAAATTGCTGTTAAAGCTAAGGCTAGGGTCAGACGAGCGTGATTTCTACGGACTGTACGTCCGTGCACACGGACGTACGTCAGTACGGAAGACACAGTAGTGGTCACACAGTCCGTTTTTTTCACTGACGTTTATTTTTTGACGGATGTAGGAGGAAAAATAAATTGAAAAGCAAAACCATTTTGTCCGTGAAAAATGCTGGACGTATAAATGCAGTCCGTCTGACCACGTTCCATCACTCACACACAAAGCTATGCAGACGTTGCGGACGCAGCGCACTTTGTGTGGCCGTTCTAGGGGTTGTACGTTCTTCCTGCCTTGCGTCCGTGGGCCGCGGCCGTTGTGCGTCCGCAGTTCAGTGCGGTCGTACTTCGTGTGTCGGGATCCGATGGGCTTTCTGTCATGCTATCACGGACGTACTTTTAGGCGCAATCACGGACGTGAACACTACGCTCGTCTGACCCCAGCCTAATGGTCAGATCCTATATGTAAATTAACACAACCTATGACAGCTCTCTTTGTTAGTGAGTCCTGATTACTGATACTAGCTCCAAGGTGCTACAATTCATTTAATTCATTTAAATAAACTATTCTACCTGACATAAAAATCAGGTTAGTTACTTGGGATTTCGCACACATTTCAGTAAGAGGAGATTTAATTCACTTATTTTTCCTAGAGTGGTTTTCATAGGACTAAAACATTAGTCTCTCTGCCCTAACCTCGACTACAGAAAATGTCAAACGTCAAATTCACTATTTAAACCCTTGGGTAATGAAGTATTTTCACCTCTCCAATTTTGCTGACCTTTTAATAGTCATGAGGTTTAATCCTTTGGGGTTCCCATGGCTGTGGCACATGCACCAACTGCTGTAGGCATCTGTATGAACCGCAGCATGATCCTTCACACAAATCCCACCGTTCGAGAAACAACGGTGCTTAATTGTAGAGTCCCCTCTGCTGCATATGATTTATGTTTTGATTTTCTTCATGTAATTGTGAAATTGAATTAGTTTTTTTTTCAGGAGAATGGAGTGTTCTTATGCCCCATATAAGGTAATGTAAGATTTAGATGTTTCTTTTGTTTATGGAGAAAAATTGCAAACATTTATGTTAGGTTGAATTCCAAAAAATTAGTCGGTGAATAGATATTGACAATGAGCTTACAGCAGGGGTCAGCAACCTTGGCCCTCCAGACGCTTTGGAACAATATTTTCCTTGAGGCTCAGCCAATCTAATGAGTACTTGAGTATCATGAGACATGTAGTTATAAAACATCTGGAAGGTCAATGTTGCTGTCCCCCAGCTATTAAAGAAGTGTATTTTTCAGAGGTCTAGATGTTTACGACCGCTTATTTCATGGTCCAATTTCCATTTTAACAGCTTTCTTGCTTCTTCAGTAAGGATTTCCTGTTTTGTTGTTGTTTTTTCTTTCTTTTTCAATAAGCTATGAACTCTGGTGCACTGAGAAAAAAAAAATACATTACGCATCCCGTTTTTGAGAAAATGTACATTGCTGATCTCGCTTTTGATTTCTTAAATAGATTTTTGGTTTGTTGTGTTTTGAATAATCCTGTCATTAATCTATTCCAGGAAAGCAAGGGTAAAGATCTGTTATGCTCACACTGTGCTTGGAAAACACAATCTTTGTAAACAAAAGGTAAGGAATAATGGTTCATTCGGGTTACAACAATTTATATATAGTAACATAACATGTGCAAAGGAATGTATCGGGCTGCACCTCAGAAATGCAAATTGCTTGTAGAGCTAGAAATATTTATATGTACTTTTCTACGAATTCCCAGTAAGAAAACACAAGGCAAATGATTGAAAATGTTCTCTGGCTGTATGTGCAGCTCTGTACTTTATTAGCAGTATGTCTGTTTGTCTATGACAGAGGCTCTCATCCTGGGTCCTCAAGTACCCCTAACAGGTCAGATTTTAAGGATCACCTTGGGAAATGCAGAGGGAATTCTGGAATCACTGAGCAGCAAATTCGACACTCCTGTGTTGTGCTTTAGATACCTTGCAAACCTGGCCTGTTAGGAGTACCAGGGTTTAGACTCATTGGTCTATCAAAGCGAAATTCATTATGGCTTTTTTAATTTTTAACCCGATTTTAGTTCTTTAACCACTTGGCTGCTATGGACGCGCTCAGCGCGTCCAGCCAAGTGGTTCTCCTGTGCTACGGACGCGCTCAGCGCGTCCGAGCACAGGAGGCAGCAATCCGCCGGATTCCGGCGGATTGCTGCGCCCCCCCGGTGCGGGCTGACATCTTGGATGTCAGCCCGTCAATCCGGGACCCCGGCGGGGACATTAGATGTCATTGCGGCGACGCAATGACATCTAATGCAGGCGCCCCCCCCCCCGCATGTGCGGAGGAGGCGCCTGAAAGGGAGGGGGGGAGGTCCTTCGGACCTCTCTCCCTCCCGATCGCCGGGGAGTAGCGAGTTAAAACAGACACCGCTTGGAAGGGCACGGCCTGCCCTTCCAAACGGTGGCTGTCATTAACCCCTGGGGAGCCGGATCACGAATCGGCGCTGAAAAGCGCCGGTTCGTGATCCTTTCCCGGAGCTGGCCGACATCTTGGATGTCGGCCAAGCCTCCGGGAACTCCCCCTGAGGACTGGCGTCATCGTGCTATGCACGATGACGCCAGTCCTGGAGTTAACCCCTAGCTGCCACCAACGGTGGAGATAGGGGGTTCCAATGAACCCCCTATCTCCCGATCCGTGGCAGCTAGGGGTTAATGTTTGGTACTGTTGGATCGGCCAGAGCATGGCCGTTCCAACGATATCAAACACCACTGTGAAAAAAGTTTTTTAAAAAAAATTAAAATTAAAAATAAAAAAATATTAAAAAAAAAATTTTTTTTTTGTTAATGCAGCAATATTGTTCCCATTTCAATTATAATGTGAACAATGATGCTGCACTAACAATTTTTGTATGCGGTGCGTTTGTTAAAAATCGCGTAATTTTCCCCAAAAAAAAATGTAACGAGACCCCATCTCTAATTTTTTTAACAAGCGCACCCCATACAAAATATAACCGCAATTGCTCGCATGTTAAAATGTGAAAAAAAAACACTTTACACGTTGTAAATTATTGAAAATTCATATTTTATTGCATTTTTTGTTATAATATACAGACAGGACATGACGTATACATATACTAATGACATATTATGAATCTGCCGGAAAGAACGATATATAATATGTCTGGGTCATATACTAAAATAAGCCTTCAAAACGCATTTAAACATGATGAGCAAAACCGGTAAAAATGACCTCAGCACAGAGGTGTGAAACGCCTCAGCAGCGAAAGGGTTAAGTAATAACACCCTCAAACTGGTACATTGTGAACTTAACACAGTAATATGTATCAATTGGAGATGCTCATAAACTGTACTAATCATTACTATGTAGCATAAGCAGTATCAGACTTGCAGAAAATTCAATTTGAAATAAATAGTAGTAATTATTGATATAATTGATATAGAAAAAAATTGAATTGGAAAAAATGCCATGATTTGTGAACATCTGAACAAAAACACTTTCCGCAATAAAATTAATAATAGTTGAAGTTTGGATAATTGAAATAAAGAAAATGTCTTTATCCAGAGTAAGCACATCGCCTCCAATTATTTATATTCACATATTAAGATACTTTAAATGATGGAGGTTAATGATTCATTATAAGGGAATAGGTGTAGATCTGATGCTAACAAGCGTGAATGCATCTCAGAGACTCTCGAGTCTTATTTTCTCAAATTTGTATTCTGAATCAGAGATGCTGTGCCTCGATCTCCCTATGCACGTCAGGTGGAATTAAGCGAGTCACACAGACATCATAGTGCCTTGGGCAGACAATTAGATAGTAATCTCTATTACACGGTTACTCACTCTGCCAGAGCGTGTGCAGTGCTGAGTACTGTCACCAGAATCCCTCCTAGCACTAAAATGCTCTTACATGATGTGTTACAATTTCTCTGATTCAATGTAATTACATTGCATGGCACATATGGCAATTTACCAAATAATGTCTAATATAATCAGCAGGGCCAATGTGTGCCTAAATGTTTAGTTCTTTATTCTCCGCTAATCACTGCTTACCCTTGGCAGATGCAATTAACCCTTTCCCTGTTGAGACATTTCAACCCTGTGTGCGGAGTCCTTTTTGACAATTTTGTGCTCATCATGTTTAAATATGATTTGAAGTCATGTTTTATTGGAGCAAGAAAAAAGATGTCATCTGCGCATGTTTCTATACAATTCCATGTGCTGCAAAACACAATTAGAGGTTTTAGTTTGCTTGAATGGTCATTGAAGCGTAAGCTCACTCGCCCCATCACGACACTTCTTGGTAGAGTGAGTGCCTAACCAATGTAACCAAAAGTAATTTTTGCTGCTTTTTCTTTTTCCATGTTTTTATTTTCAGCCCCAAATGGGAAGTACTTGGTGCGGGTATAAATAAAACCCACCATTTTTACCTCTTAGCTGAAAAGCAGGAGAGCATGCTGTTGCGGCTTTTGGTTACATTGGTTAGGAACTCACTCTACCAAGAGGTGCCGTGATGTGGCGAGGGAGCTTAAGCTTCAGTGGCCATTCAAGCAAACTAAAACCTCTAATTGTTTTTGTTTCACATGGAATTGTATAGAAACAAATGCAGATGACAACTTTTTTCTTGCTATATTTTATACATGTACTGGGTTGTTACTCCTGGTTGTTGCAGCCGCTCTGGTGAGCATGGGCGCCACACTGCTTTTTCTGTATGTATGTTTTATTGTAGGACCCAGGCAATTTATATATAGTTTTGTCAGGGACTCTGCAGATTCAAAACCTATTATTACTATGTGTATATATCAAATCTCATTGGACGCTATTACAAAAAAAATCATAAAAAAAATTATACATTTCCATTCGGTTTTCATTAATTTACAGCGTTTATAATTATTTTTCTATATGTTATCATCCAAACCTTTGCACATATATATTCTATGGGGTCTCCTTTTAAAAAAAAATAATCTGAAATTGAGAACCGGTTACTGCATTTTCCCAAGTAAATATGCAATTTTAAGTAAAACTGAAACCACTGAATTTTGCACTTGTATTTTGGTGCATTGCATTTTATGAAATCTATGACTATGTAAAAAACACTGAACTTACGCCTTGCATGGGAAATAAGATGGTGAGCAACAGCAATGTCATTGTCCATGTTATACTTGAAAAATAGATAATGCTGAAGCCTTTTATTCATTTTTTCCATGTTTGTTATCATTGGAAAGGCCAGACTCTGACCTTTCCAATGACAACTCTGTTGCTCTTGGGCACTATTCTCTAGTGAACGGTAACTTTAGCATTTGAGTGAATGAGCGTTAACGTCAGGATAAGTGACTTTAATGCATGCCACCCATATTACCTTCCTAACGCTAACAGGTAAAAAAAATAATCAGTGCATCGGCGATTGCTCTAGCTTACGTGAGCTTACTGTACTTTGCGCACCCTATGCTTAGCAAGGGGAACACGATCAGTAAAGTATAAGTCTATAGAAAATAGAAAAAAAGGTTGGCGCAACAGTAAGTGATTATGCGGGATAGAGCCTAAAGCATGATCGCCACTGTACCCATATGTGTCATCCCTAAAAGACAGAGCAATAGAAAAAAGAAGGGTACAGCGCTTCCCAGTGCAAGTAGGTATGAAAAAAATAGTTACCCAGTAAGTAACAGACGTCTTCAATTGAAGGAGGATCAATACCTCAAAAAGAAAACACACATAGTGCAATATTGCTAATATACAAATATATGATTGGAAGTATAGTGGCTCTCACTCACGCTAAAGAGAGCCTCACCCGGCTCTGGCAATATTCGCCCGTGGGTAGAATTTAGATAGGCCCTCCCACTGGCCACTTTAGTAGACGGAGATTTTCAAGGAGTATATGCAGATGTTGATTCTCAACAGATATGGAGAAAGGAGAGAAAAATGCCAACATCGGGTAATACTGTAAAACCTTGCAATATTAATTACAGAAAGTCAGACCACTCACGTGTTCAAGAGCCGCCAGGGCTCAAATAGAGAAGCCCAAAGGTTGTTTTGATGGGCACAGACCTTAATGAAAGCCCCAATGGATCCGCGTGGCAGCCTATCTAAATTCTACCCACGGGCGAATATTTCCAGAGCCGGGTGAGGCTCTCTTTAGCGTGAGTGAGAGCCACTATACTTCCAATCATATATTTGTATATTAGCAATATTGCACTATGTGTGTTTTCTTTTTGAGGTATTGATCCTCCTTCAATTGAAGACGTCTGTTACTTACTGGGTAACTAATTTTTTCATACCTACTTGCACTGAGAAGCGCCGTACCCTTCTTCTTCTTTTTTCTAAAGTATAAGTCTATGGTTTAACCATTTTTTCTACCTGCATCATTGTTCACTTTAGAACTGAAAAGTGGACAATGGGGCTGCTTTAGAAAAGAAAACTGGAAAAAAATTATTGTATTAAATATTTTGTTTGTACATATTACCTGGTCATGTTTGAGATTATGGGCTTTCCAATGATTTTTGAAATGACCCTCTAGCCTGTACGGTACCAGAGATAAGTGGATCCAAGCGACCCGAGAATCTCTTGTATAGGATAATCCCTGACATGCAAGGGGAAATCTCATTTCTGAATTCATTGTGCCCATGGACAATGATATCGGGGACAAGCATCTGACATCAAAGATCTTAGCCGCTGTGAAAGAAGCTCACAATCAGCGCTGAGCCACAGGACTTCGATGTGCCAAGTGTGTCCTTTGCTTCCTAGCAGAAAAAAGGGGGATTTTCTCAGTTCGTTGTGCACAGCAAAAGAGTTAAATGGAGGCCATTTTTTTTATTGCAGCATTATTTTTGTTTTATCATGCTGCAGCCACCCCTATGTTTTGTTGCTTTAAAAGACAAATCGTTTTAAAAACCCTACATTTTTGTCCTGAGTGTAAAAATGAGCAATTATTATTTTAATGTTTAAGGCTAAGGTCAGACGAAAGCAGTTTTAACGTGCGTTTAACCGCACTAAATGACGGCCGTGCTAGCAGCAAATGACGTCCAATGCCAGGCAGCATATGAAGAACGGCCGCGCAAAAGTGCAGCCGCACAACGCAAGTGGCAAACGAACGCATTTTTTCGAGAACGTCAAACCGCTAGTACTGACGTACAGAGTGCGCTGCGTCCGCATAGCGGCGTGTTTGCGTGATCGGGAGACGTCAGACGCTGCTAATGTCCGGCCAACATAACGTCCAGACACAAAAAGTGTTTTATTGATGATCCGTACAAAATCACGGATGAAAATGCGCATCGTATGACCGTTTTCAAGCATTCTGTGAAAAAATGCGTCCATTCATTCGAACGCACTTTTTCACGGACAACGCGAAAGATGCGTTAGTCTGACCCTAGCCTTAGTTCTTATTATAAATAAATAATTCCAAGCAGGTAAAGCATGGTTCTGCCAAATTCTGCAAAAATAATCTTGCGAGCTTCTCAAGCAACTGTCAGTGGTGTTCTAAGGACTCCAAAAGGGGCAGAGGTGTGTGGTACCACTTACTTATTCCTTTCCCGTCCAGATCTATTACGAGTCTGGCCATCATTATAGCTGCTGACTCAAAAATGAGCTAGATTTGTTATAAAGATATAATGGCTGGCACAGAACTCATGGTTGTGAGTCCCTAATATCCGACAAATCCGGAAAGGGACCAATATTTTTAAATGAAAGAGCTGTAATGTGACACATGCTAATGTGTACACAATCCATTTTTGAAGATATTGTAGAACAAATTACTCTTTTTTTTTTTTTTATATCAAATTTATTGAAGGAAAAGGGGGTCAGAACTAACAGGGGGTAGAACAAGCAAAAAAGAAAAATATCGAATGAAAAACACCAAGGCCCCTATTACATTCCTCGCGCAGCGCATTTGCGCAAGGAAAAAAACATTAGCACATAACGTCGTATTACGACGTTCACGCAAACGATGCGCAGTAACGTCCAACGCGAGTGACCCTGCGCGAACCCAGCGCGAGCGCAAGTTCCTGCGCGCATCCTATACTTAACATTGTGAGTGCCAATGCGTTAGTACGCGTATGCACGCATGGTATTACAATCTTAGCGCAAAATGTAACGTACAATGTTTGCGCGCATCATTTTAACGTCTTTGAAAACCTGGTGTTAATTTACAATCTGAACGTTCTGGCCGAAACGAAATGAACCTGCACAAAAAAAAAACAACACAGTACAGTTACACATTCTACACATACCCAAACAATAAAATTAGTAAATTGTTTAATTTTTTATTTTTGTTGCAGCACATATACGTAGATTGACTTTGATAGGCGCAACAACCGAAACCTAGCAAATGGTGGTACTTAATTCTGATTGGCTGAATCCTGTGAAAAAACAGTCTGCCCACCGATTCTTGCACTCAACGGTCATTTGCGCCTGGCTTTGCGCGTTGGATTTGCGCTCGGATCGTAATACCGCGTTAACCCTTTCGCTGCTGAGGCTTTTCCCGCCTCTGTGCTGAGGTCATTTTTACCGGTTTTGCTCATCATGTTTAAACGTGTTTTGAAGGCTTATTTTAGTATATGACCCAGACATATTATATATCGTTCTTTCCGTCAGACTCGGCAGATTCATAATATGTCATTATTCTATGTATACGTCATGACCTGTCTGTATATTATAACAAAAAATGCAATAAAATATGAATTTTCAATAATTTACAGCGTGTAAAGTGTTTTTTTTCCACATTTTAACATGCGAGCAATTGCGGTTATATTTTGTATGGGGTGCGCTTGTTCAAAAAATTAGAGATGGGGTCTCGTTACATTTTTTTTTTTTTGGGGAAAATTACACGATTTTTAACAAACGCACCGCATACAAAAATCGTTAGTGCAGCATCATTGTTCACATTATAATTGAAATGGGAACAATATTGCTGCATTAACAAACCAAAAAAAAGAAAAAAAAAGTGTTTATTTATTTTTTTATAATTTTTTTTTTAAATATTTTGTTTTTTATTTTATTTTTATTTTTTTACAAACTTTTTTCACATTCGAGTTTGTTATCGTTGGAACGGCCATGCTCTGGCCGATCCAACAATACCAAACGTTAACCCCTAGCTGCCACGGATAGGGAGATAGGGAGTTCATTGGAACTCCCTATCTCCACCGTTGGTGGCAGTTAGGGGTTAACTCTAGGACTGGCGTCATCGTGCTATGCACGATGACGCCAGTCCTCAGGGGGAGTTCCCGGAGGCTTGGCCGACATCCAAGATGTCGGCCAGCTCCGGGAAAGGATCACGAACCGGCGCTTTTCAGCGCCGATTCGTGATCCGGCTCCCCAGGGGTTAATGCCAGGTAACATTTGGAAGGGCAGGCTGTGCCCTTCCAAATGGTGCCTGGGTTAACCCCCGCAACGCCGCCGATCGGGAGGGAGAGAGGTCCGAACGACCTCCCCCCTCCCTTTCAGGCGCCTCCTCCGCACATGCGGGGGGGCGCCTGAATTAGGTGTCATCGCGCTGCCGCGATGACACCTAATTTCATCGGCGGTGGTTCCGGATGCTGGGCTGACATCGAGGATGTCAGCCCGCACCGGGGGGGCCAGCGATCGGCCGGAACCCGGCCGAACGCTGACCCCAAAGTGAGGACGCGCTCACCCCAAAGTGAGGACGCGAGCGCATTTCCGCGAAGAGTGTAATAGGGGCCCAAGTATTTTCATTATTAGAGGAGACCTGATACAAAAGGGCGTACCAAAGTAAAATACCTACAAAGTAACAAAAAATGAAAAGTAGAGTTCTGTTTAGTGTAATCACAGTTGGAAAATATCTGGAATAAAAGTGCTATAACACTTATTTAGAACATTATGTAACACTTTATGGAAAATAGTATTAAGATTTGCAAATTCCCATTTTTTATTTTTGAAATGTAACTTTTTACATTGAACAAATTTCCAATCTATAGCATGTGTATTTGTTTATCGTTTATAGAAATATTGCTGGGATGGAAGGTTCTAAACTCTAGAGCAGTGTTTCCCAAACCTGTCCTCGGGACCCTCCTCCTCGCCAGGTTTGCCAGATATCTGAAGCACAGCACAGGTGATATGATTTGTTGCTCAGTGATTGCAGGATTCAGTCTGTAATTCCCCCAAGGTGATCTGTAAAATCTGGCCTGTTGGCGGGTCCCGAGGACAGGTTTGGGAAACACTGCTCTAGATGGTGTCCCTTATCTTACACAATTTCACTTGGAGTCTGTGTTTTTAGCATATAGGCAGGAATAACCTTTGTGTCAAATACAGTGAATGTGATAAAGATAGTAAAAACGGCCAGATCTTCCATTTATGGGGATTTGTAGTGATCGTAATGAGATTATTAGCAATGCAGCTTCCAAAAACCACCAATAGAATATAAAAATAATATCTGTATGTGGTATAATGCCTGTATATAGAAACTACAGTAACACCTTGTATCTGCACTGTACAGGGATTTTAAGCCATTATATCCCCCTGAATGTTATCCCTGTACAGCAGTGAATGACCCCATCGCTCTCCCTGTATTCTACCCTCTCCCTGGCTACTGTAATGCAGCAGGAAATTTTGGTGAACTTTTTGATAGAATGAGGATAGGGACTGCTCCTTGTAGCTTCTTTACAGTAATACAGGATGATAGAGAACTCTTAGAGAATTTAGATTCTCTCCAGGGAGCACACTAACATTACCTTGTAAGCTTTATGTAATTTGTTTCCTTTTTCATTTTATTCTAATGTAAAATTATGTATACACAAACTTGGTAGTGAAAGATATATATAAACACACTAATTATAGCGTGGAGGCTTTTTATCTCCCTTTTTGTCCTCCACCACAACCCTTGTAAGCACTGATTTACCCTACGGGTCCAAGCATCCACTGCAACTGGTCACTCATCATGCCTAGCTCCTAGCTGATGAGGGTCCAATAAACCCGAAACAGAGCTGTCCTAGGAGTGGCTTTGACCAGTTGCATAAACCTTATCTCTGCTAGAAAGCCACAGTGTGGCATAGCATTGATTTTAGGGTTCTGTATAATGACAGACCCAGGATGCATAAAAGCGAGACGGGGTCATTTGCATATCCTACCCAGAGTTCCTTGCTGCATATGGGGAATGTGGCACAGGAGCTCTGGGATGCAATTCATTGAATTGCTGTGATGTGCAAGTGGGTTCTGCGATGTTAAAGATATGGTGTATCGAATAAAGGTACCGGACATCACTAATCTAAAGCAGAGGATCACTGATGCCATTGCCACCATTGAGGGTATGTTTCAGCGAACATGGCAAGAAATCGAGTACCGTCTTGATGTGCTTCGTGCAACTAATGGTGTCCATATAGAGGTGTATTAAATGAGGCAAAAAAAGCATTTTTGCCTCATTTAATACATCTCATTTTGCGTCTCATTTTGTAATAATTTTCACTTATCTGTTTTTTCATTTGCCTTTGTAATACATTTTTGAAACTGTAAAGAGACTTTATGGACACCTTGTATATCTTCAAGAAGGCATGCACGACTGGAGTCTTTAAACAAAGTTCTTTTATTGTGGTAGTGCAAAATAAAAGTTTTAGTTTTAATGTGGATAAGTGCAAGATAATGCACCTGGGATGTAATAACCCAAGGGCTGAATATAGAATATTTGATACAGTCCTAACCTCAACATCTGAGGAAAAGGATTTAGGGGTTATTATTTCAGAGGATCTAAAGGTACAGTTGTGTTCAAAATTATTCAACCCCCAATGCTGTAAAGGGTTTTAGGGAATTTAGTGTACATTTGTAATTGTATTCAGAATGAAATCCTACAAGGACTTTTTAAAGAACCATATGCAACTAAAATGACATCAATTGGTTTTGTAATACAGTAGTAAATGTTTCTTTTGTGAATTATTCATTGACCCAATTATTCAACCCCTTAAAGACTACCAGTCTGAAGAACAGAGGTTCATTCAAGTGTTTTCAATCAGGTATTGAAAACACCTGTGGATGTCTCGGAGCAGCAATAAAGCATAATAAGCACCAATTAGGCAGCTTTAAAATGCCTGTGATACTCAGCTCCTTCTAGACATTTACTGGTGTGGTTACAAACATGGTGAAGTCAAGTGAATGGTCCAGGAAGACGAGAAGAGGTGATTACTCTTCACAGGAAGGGCAATGGCTATAAGAAGATTGCAAAGATGTTAAACATACCAAGAGAGACCATAGGAAGCATCATTCGCAAATTCAAGGCAAAGGCACTGTTGAAACGCTACCTGGTCGTGGCAGAAAGAAGATGCTGACTTCGACTGCTGTGCGCTACCTGAAGCGTAGAGTGGAGAAAAGTCCCCGTGTGACTGAGGAACTGAGAAAAGATTTGTCAGATGTGGGTACTGAAGTTTTAGCTCAGACAATACGGCGCACACTGCGTAATGAAGGCCTCCATGCCAGAACTCCCAGGCACACCCCCTTGCTGTCTCCAAAGAATAAGAAGAGTCGACTGCAGTATGCCAAAAGTCATGTGGACAAACCACAGAAGTTTTGGGATAGTGTTCTGTGGACTGATGAAACAAAATTAGAACTGTTTGGGCCCATGGATCAACGCTATGTTTGGAGGAGGAAGAACAAGGCCTATGAAGAAAAGAACACCTTGCCTGCTGTGAAGCATGGCGGGGGGTCAATCATGCTTTGGGGCTGTTTTGCTTCTGCAGGTACAGGGAAGCTTCAGCGTGTGCAAGGTACCATGAATTCTCTTCAGTACCAGGAGATATTGGATGACAATGTGATGCAGTCCGTCACAAACCTGAGGCTTGGGAGACGTTGGACCTCTCAACAGGACAATGATCCTAAGCATACCTCCAAGTCCACTAGAGCATGGTTGCAGATTAAAGGCTGGAACATTTTGGAGTGGCCATCGCAGTCACCAGACTTAAATCCGATTGAGAACCTCTGGTGGGACTTAAAGAAAGCAGTTGCAGTGCGCAAGCCTAAGAATGTGACTGAACTGGAGGCTTTTGCCCATGACGAATGGGCGAAGATACCCGTAGATCGCTGCAAGACACTTGTGTCAAGCTATGCTTCACGTTTAAAAGCTGTTAGTACAACATCCTTTTACAGTTATAAGTACTAAGATTGAATGTCACTTGGGGGTTGAATAAAACTGATAATGATGTGAGCACAGAAAAGACATTTGTGGTTATTTCATTATAAATGTTATGTTATATTTGTCTGACCTACACGTGCCTCTTTGATTTAATTGTAAGCAAGATGACTGAATGATCAAAATCAACGTCAAACTGGCCAAAACACTCAATTTCAGTGGGGGTTGAATAATTTTGAACACAACTGTAAGTAGTCAATGTAATAGAGCAGCAGGAAATTCTAGCAGAATGCTTGGTTGTGTAGGGAGAGGTATTAGCAGTAGGAAAAGGCCACTGTACAGAGCACTGGTGAGACCTCACTTGGAATACTGTGTGCAGTACTGGAGACCGTATCTCCAGAAGGATATAGACATCTTAGAGAGAGTTCAGAGAAGGGCTACTAAAATGGTGTACGGCTTGAAGGAGAAAAGTTACCAGGAAAGGCTTAATGATCTTAACATGTACAGCTTGGAAAAAAGACAAGACAGAGGAGATATGATAGAAACATTTAAATACGTAAAGGGAATCCACAAGGTAGAGGAAGGGAGTATATTTAAAAGAAAACAAAGTAGCAAAACAAGAGGACATAGTCTTAGATTAGAGGGGCAAAGGTTTAAAAGTAACATCAGGAAGCATTATTTTACAGAGAGGGTGGTGGATACATGGAACAGTCTTCCAGTTGAAGTGGTAGAGGCCAAAACAGTAATTGAATTTAAGCAAGCATGGGATAGGCATAAGGCTATCCTAAACAAAAGATAAATCCAAGTAAAGTATCCATGTAATTGGGCAGACTAGAAGGGCCGAAAGGTTCTTATCTGCCGACATCTTTCTATGTTTCTATGAGTTATTTTCCCTCGGCGGTGGTCAGCACCGGAGCAATTAGAAGTGGATATCCTGGATGCAGGTCCCCTGGTGAATTTTATATATATATATATATATAATAAAATCCAAGGTACCCCGCACTCTTACACATCCAGCACTATAAGTATACTTGCTTCGGTGCAAATCCGGCTGCTGGGCATGATATACAAGAAATGATGTTTCCAGATTGACGTTTCAGATCAAGCTTGAGAAAAGTCACGGATGGGAATGAAACGTCGATCCATGTAAATAAATACTTTTTGTATTTTACTATAATCTTCGTGTGCATCTGGAAACATCATTGCTTGTTTGTGTGTATATATATATATAATTTTTACCTAAAATGTGCGTTTCCCTTGCAATTCTGTTTATAGTATAATGAATAAACAAAACCTATAATTTATATAACTATAATTTGGTCAATGGAATAAAAATGAGAACAATGCATGTGCTGGTTTCATAAATATTTTTTAACACCGTGTTACAATTCTTTATAACAAATGGAACTTAAACTGAACCCTTTCATTTTTAATAGTCAAATCCACTACTACATTCAACTTTTGCAGTGGCTGCCCTAAACACTTAAAGTTGCCTCAAGTCGTATTGTTATTGTATAAAATTGGATTTGATAGAGCAAACTTAGATGATGTATTGAAGCTACATGAGTGCATAAGTAGGAAAGCGTAAAGAAGGGAATGCAGTAACATCTAGGGAAAAAAAACATATTGAAGGGAAGAGTGAGACACTCCTGGGATTAGTGGGAGGGAGTGAGAAAAAGGATGTGTTAAAGGAGGGAAAACAATTAGTGTAGGACTGAGTGACAGGAAGACCTCATAGCAGAGGACTCCTGTATGTATTTAAAGGCAGGGATCACACAGCTCAGTCTCCTGAAGGCAGCTCACAGCAGCTCTTATAACGTGGAGGAGCAGCTTGACACCAGCACACACAGGTACAGTAAGAGCAATACACTCCAATCTATCTTTAAAGGGGAGCTAGCAGCAGTGACAAATGCTACTTCTGGAGTGTAGCATCCTTAACCCTAGAGGTACCAATATAGCCTGGGGATAAAGCATCCTTCTCGTCTGTAGCAAGCTGCTTAATATGTATGTAATATGTGTATGTATCTAATTTATATATGTAGTGACATAGAAGCTATTTGAAATGAGATTTAAATGCAGGTTTACTTTGTGAAGAAAAAAAAATGTTTTCTGTCAAAAGCAATTTAGTTCCCAACCTATGAATACAAAAATAATCTCCTTTCAGAAAACGTTCTTCCACTTAGGAGTTATTGTTTTTGTTTTTTATACTTCAAATGTTTCTTTATTTCATGGGGAGTGTTGTTTTAATGATTTGAAAGGGACAAATTACTAAACCAGATTAATATTATTTATTTACTGCAAAGCTCTTTAAGTTTAATCTCTTTAAATAACTAAACATCTTTAACAAATGCTTTTATATATATATATATATGAGTTTGTTTTAGTGATGAAAATGTAGAATATGATTTCTCATAAAAAAAAAATCAGGTGACGTGAGAGTCTATTATATAACTTTGTAAGCAGCGCTAAATCACATTAAACTAAATGTTTTCCCCTCTCTACTAGGAAGCCAACCTTGTGTATAATTAATAAGGCACAATTAATTATAGAGGTCACTTCAAAATTATACAAATGTTTTAAGTATCCCACAAATGATCACTGTAAAAAACAAACAAATTCAGGTAATTTAAAAATACCTTCAGGGATTCTCTTGTGTTTGATGACCTTATACATAACACATTTTAAATGTCTGTAATTTTATTCTGCTTTATACAGCGAGATCGATGATGTCTACTGATATCTCTGTTGAATATATTTTTATATATAGCATTTATTGTATACAGCGGACATGTACATAAGGCTCTCATTTACAAATATTGGGGAAGTCACTGATTATAGTCTATGTACAGGTTGTTTAAAAATATTGTCTCATCTGGAAATAATGGACACATATATATGCCTGAAATAATACTTATGCAAAGTACAATAGAGGCTTAATTCAGATGTGGTTAGTTACGTTCTGCTATTCTTGAACCATGAACATCAAGCAGGACCATGGATAGTACCAATATCTGTCATCTTTTATTTTATACATTTAATCTGTCATCACCTGTATAGTACAAAACAACCATACGTGACTCTGAAAGATATCCGTGTTCTGAGGGTACAATTAATTCAAATTTTCCAGATGTATGTTTTACCAACTCTTTATTCAATAATCACAATATCATGTTCACTCTTGTGGTGTAATACATATAAAAAAAGCCAAATACATATAGATTTCAGGTGTGTATATAGAGTTAAGTAATTAATGTTTATATACACGAGAGGTTTAAAAAAAAACACAAGTGTTAAGAGTTACCATAAATAAGATATTATGATAAAAGAAAGTCCTTATAAGAACCTGCACTCAAATCACCAGGAGCAAGATGTAGGAAATGCTCTAGAACAGTGATATTAAATGGCCATTTATTGCGTTCAAAGCATTCTGGGAATTGTAGGCACTTAACATCTGGGTGGCCAAAGGTTGAGATCCCTGCTGTAGACCATAAATGCGCAATTAGAATAATATAAAATTTCAAGCAACTCCACACCCCTTTAGGTCTCCGTCTCACAATGTACATAATTTATGCAGGAGAAAACACAAGAAACTGGACAACGACCTGGCATGGTATTTCAGATTTGTTTTCGACAGAATATAATTATTTAACACTCAAACTTTTAAAAGTGATGGGTGTCGCATGTTTATCCCCCACAAATAAGTGTTTTAAAGAAGCCCGGTGGGTGGGGCGAAACGCGCTAGCAGTGACTTAGACCAGCAAAGCCGTTTGCATGGGGAAAAGGCAGGTTGCCCAGTGTGAAGAGAGTAATGAGGAAAAGCATCGTTTCTGGGACATGTAACAATCCTCCATGCGGTTTTAAGTTACTTCATGCTTGTTTGGGAGATATACCTTCCACTTTTAAATTCACAGATTTTAAATATTTATATTGTCAGACTAAATTATAAGGTGCTGTGCCAGGTAGTTTCCCCCGTTTGTTTTCTCCTGCTTATAATGGTATTTGTTGGTTTAGATATCATGACATCCGATATAGAAACTGTCAGATTTGTTGGAGGGTTGTTGTTTTTTTTTTTTTTTACCCCACCCCCCTCACGTATGTACCAATAAGGCATTAACACTGTGTGCACTGCTGAAATCCTTCCATAAAATGTAAGTATTTGGCTTTCTTTTTTTATATGCATGGCAGCACAAGGGTGAATACCATATTACATGGCACAGGACTCTTTATTATTGTATCTGCATGTTTGTTTGCTGTTTTTTCCACTGTCTTTGCTGCAAATTTGTAGGATAATGATATTATTTCAAAATATTAAGTGCTTTTTTTTGTTTTGTTGCTATATTGGGGGATATATATATATATATATATATATAACATACAATATATTGTGCGATCTGTTTAAACATACTATGAGATTTTATATACAACTAGCTGTGGACACATTGTTAAAGATAGAGATTTAGTCACACTATCAGGGTAATTCAAAGAGATCCGAATGGCTGCCGAAAGGTAACCAAACGCTGAAAATCAACGTTCGGTTACCTTTCTTGGTCATTCGGCTATTCAGAGAGCAAGCAATTCGCCAAATCCTGGCGAATTGCCTGCACATACGGTGCATGTTCGAGTGCAGTGAAATCCCCATTGAGAAGCACTGCTTCGTCTATTCAGAGAGCAAAACCCAGCAGTGAAAAGTTGCCAAATTACCCTACCATTCAGTGGTTTCATTCGACAGATTTATTCAGGCGAATCCCATAGGCTTCAATGTTAAAAATATTCCCGTTTTAATTCAATATCTAATAAACCGTTCTTTATAATATTCTGCAGTAAAAAGTCTCTTTATTTTTAGATGTTTTAGGACCTTTTCTGCATTTTTTGGGGATTTTTTTGCAAACTTTTTTTTTTTTTATCGTTTTTTCTTTTTTCCATAACAGCCCTTTTTATTATCATTCATTGGACCTCCTATGTAAATTTCAGACATTTTCGCTGAGTAGTTTGTTTGCAAACAGCGTTTCACTTTTCAAACCTTCAAGCGCACTGGTTTTTTTTTTTTCTTCACCTCCTTCATCTGCGGTGTCGGGTTTTTTCGGCGGCTGCTCTGCGCTCTGATCGGCTCCTGCTCGGGTTTTTACGCCATCTTCGGCGGGTTAATCCAGATGTTTGTGCGTGTTTCGCCGTGCGTTCGCCCCCGTTTTGCGGTACGTTTTCGGCGGGTTTGCAGCGACTTTTCCCTGCATTACAGCAGCCCTGTGGTGCTTGCTGAATACACCGCAGGGTCACCGAAATGGGATCGCCAAATCACACCGAGTTGAAGAGAACCGAAAGTCACCGAAGGTGCGGTGACTTTTCGATTCTCTTTGAATAACCCTAATTGTGATCACAGGATGTTTAAGCCCACCACAACATCAATGTACTCCATCCCAATGGTTCCCTTTTATAAACAACCAATGGCTGTCCTTATGAGATTAACCCACTTACAGTACAACCTTCTCCTGGCTATTTCTGTAGAACAAGGATACCATTTGTTAGTGCTGTTTATTATAGGGCCCGCTGTGATGGAGTTAATTGACACGATGGCAGGCTTGAATATTTTGTGATGAGAATTTATGCCTAAATCTCCATTATAAATATATCCTCAGCTAGGTATTAAAATCTCTTATAGTACATTTATGTTTATTGAATGTTGTATTCATTGGTCTCCGTAGCCCCCTTATGTAAAATACATGTTTAGGTCTGTTTAGACTCCTATATAAATATATATTTGTGTGTACAGGTATTCTATGTAATTAGTTGTTTTTTTCTTCTATTTTTCTACATTTAAGGTGCTATTTTTTTCTAGTGTCCTTTACAATACGTATTTTTCAAACCAGTATAACGACATCACAAAGGTCCTGTTGGATGTAGTATGCACATTATCTCTGTTATCTAAGCCTTTTCTAATACACACATTATGTAATATCGTAACAGACACAATTTGCTGCTCCCTGATTTAAACTTAGACTGAAATCTCAGCAAATGCTTATTTAAATTCTAGAGCGGAAATGCAAAACTGGTATAGTCTGTAAAAAATATTCATCAGTATAGGGTTGGATTGTTAAGTGCTTTTTCTTGGAAAATGTTGATGTTTTCCTTCAGACCACCATAATTTCATAATTAGATAAAAAGCATTAATTAGCATTTTTCTTGAACAACAATTAGTTACCTTTTAAAGAATTCTAAATCCCCAATAAAAAAAACTCCCTGCATATGGATATGTTCTATGGATGGCGTAAAGGCAGCTTTTTATATTTGTTTCTCAAACAATAGGCATTCGGATGTCATACAGGGTTATGATCTACACTTAAATGGAGAAATCTTATTTTTTTTAAAAAAAATTGTACCACATTTTTGGTAACCTACCATAATATATATACACATTTTTAAACCGTATTGTAATTTCAGTTCAAATAAATAACAGGCTTTTCTTTGTTATTTATCCACAAAAATGTATAGTAACACAATGAGGTTGTTGTCTGTAATATAAAACTTACGTTTAGACAACTACGATAAATTAAATATATTCTGCTTTGTAAAAGTCTGTCATCTTTTCAAAAGCCCAATGTAGTCTTTGAGGACGGGATGGGAACAGGGGTTTTCATTCATTATGTGACATTTTGCTAAGGGATGCACAACATGAGTGTTTCATTAGATTTTAATTAGTCACAATAATAAAACTGTGGCATGATTTGGGCCCCGGAGGAGTAAATTAAGGCTCCTGGTCTAAATAAATGATAACAAAAAAAACACCGTAAACTTGTACAGAGGTCAATATGAAGAGCTAGTTTACCCAATATTAGACTTCCTGTAACATTAATAGATTGCATTATATAATTGCTTATAACAAAGAGTTATTCTTTTGAACATGTTTGTAGTTAATTTACAAAGAAAGGTGTGTGTGTGTGTGTGTGTGTATGTCTTGATAAAGGGTCGTAATCGAAACGTTGGCGTTGTAACATTGGAATAAAGATTAAACCAGAAATTTTAATTTAGACACATGAGTTATTTTACAGATTCACACAATACATACAAATGTGTGTATATACGTATGCAATTTTAGATTATTTTTTTTCAGTTTTCGGATATATTTGCATGTAATAAGGCTATATCTTCCGGATGGGACATACGCCTAAACAAGAAATTTATGTTTCATATACACCTTATATACATAGACTAAATGTAATGTTATCCATTTTTTTATTTTATCCCCATCACATACCGTCAGGTGTGGAATTTTCTATTTTAGGAGTCATGTCAGAGCTGGAAAAAAAAATCTGATGTTGGAATATGTCAGATTTCAGAACTCCGGCCAAAAGCTACTCAAGTTGTATATGTAATGCACTGAAAAGCAATAAATAGCATAACAAAACTCAATTTTCACACCTTTTTAAGGCAAGATTAGTGTTCCGCTTGTGGAGAAACATAATCCACTGTTTTATCTCTCTCCAGTCACTTTGGAGAGAGGTAAAACATGCTGCAAATAGCAGCCCCAATCCTCACTGCACCAAAAAGTTCTAACACATCTATTGCGTATAACAGGTAGGGAGAGGGCAAAATACAGAGAGAACTCTGAAGTCACTCACTGCTGTACAGGGATAAGATACGGGGGGGATATAATGACTGAAAATCCCTGTACAATCCAGATACAAGGTGTTACTGTAATTACCATACACAGGTATTATGTCACATATTATTTGTATATTGTTCTGGTACTTTTTGGAAGCTGCATTGTTAAAAATCTCATTATGGTCACTACAAATCCCAATAAGCAGGAGATCTGACCATTTTTCTTATTTATATTTATCACAGTTACTGTATTTGACACAAAGGTTATTTCTGCCTGTATACTGATAATGCAGATGCCGTGTGAAATTTTGTAATATAAAGGGCACCACGTTGAGTTCAGAATCTTTCATTCCAACAATATCTCTGTAATGCATACAAATACATGAACATTTTAAACGTTTTAACTGTCTCGGAACAACACTTTCTGTGTAAATTTTCTGTTTTACCTATATACCTTCTCCCCTGGGCCGGTGCCATGTTGCTAGGGGGAGGGGCCACTGCAAGAAGAGAGCTGTCCTAGAGGACCGTCTCCTGCACAGGCAGCGTGCTAGACTGCTTGTCACACGCAGACAGTGCAGCACTCAGAGCAAGCAGTTGGATGACCTAAACACCCATTACAAAATCTACAACCAGCAGTGAAAGAGTTAAAATGGACAGTGGATACGCTAAAGTATAAAAAATGGAATTGTTTTTAGGCGCATAGAGCAAAAAATTTCTGGGTTTACACAATGATCGATACACTGTGGATGGGATCGCCTTAATAAAGGATGATCACCTTGTGGATAAACATGTTGGTCATATTAATCAACAATCTGGATTGTAAATATGATGGTCACATTGAAAAGACCTATTGGTCAAAAGTATTGCACATAATGTCCAACATATACATGAACAGTAAGACATATATTAATGTGGCTGCATAGAGTTATAACAATAGATAGTCTTCTTATAAATCAGCCAATCCGGACGGGTCATTCGGAGGTCCTGCGGATGAATGAGACAAGGAACGATTGCGCAGTACGTTTCTTGCTGGGACCCCTGTGCTTCCCCTATGGGGTACTTACAATGTGGAGAGCCCTAATCCTGGCTCTGAGGAATATCCGCCTTTGGGGTGTTTAGAAGGCAACCCTTAGCCCTTTTGTGGAAGTCTCCCAGCTCGAAATGGAAATCGGCGGTAGAAAAAAGAAGCTTCACAAAGGTAGATGGAAACGTAAAATCCAATAGGTTGGATAATTTAATGTAGCAAAAAATAAAAGGCACTATATGTGCACTGAAACGCGTTTCGCCTGAAATCGGCTTCATCAGTCAGTGATCCATCCACAGTGTATCGATCATTGTGTAAACCCAGAAATTTTTTGCTCTATGCGCCTAAAAACAATTCCATTTTTTCTACCATTTTCTCGTGTCGTTGGTGTCAGACACTTCTTTTTGGGCTGCACTGAACAACTATTACATATGGTCCACGGCGCCATCTGTCCCTACCACTTTCCACTTTGTCGATACGCTAAAGTATGGCTTCGCTTCTCTCCATAACAAACAGAATGGAGCCTAAATAACAAAAAATGTAAAGGAACCTTTTTCAGAGCTCTGTCATTGACCAAATGTTTAAAGTTAATTCCTAGTAAACAGGCGTTTCACGTAGTAAACACCAGAGCTCATAATGTGATTGACAGCTTCAGTAAGGCCATCTTTCAAACATTTGACCAACTAAATTCATTTTTTATTTGTAAAGGATGGGCAAGCCATTCTGTCTTTTCCACCACATCCATGGGTTATACATGGCAGAAAATTCATTATTTTTTGACATTTTATCAAAACCTTTGTTTATTCTTGCACACTGTAAAGTGACAAGTAAATTCTATGTACTGAATATATATTGAAGAGAGTCATGCAAGTGTATTCCACATGTTGCCAAAGAAAAAGACTTCTCAATATTGACGTAATCAAAATAATGGCAGACTTCACACAGAATGACCACATGGTGTGCCCAAATCCACATATGTTCTTCTACAATTAGATGGTTTTATCCTTCAAATTGTATACAAGATGTGTGTACTGACCAATTGTAGCTTTTTACTAGTAATTGTGTCCTCGATTTTGCTATTATTTTGGTGGTAACATATGGTACTTTTAAATTATAAAATAATCCATACAATTCCGTAATTATTTTAGAAATTCACACAATACATGAAAATGTAGCTATTTGCCCCTTCACTATCAAGTGATTTTCCAAAAAACATTGTCAGGAACCAGTGTTTTTGTTTTTTTATTTTATTAAAAAAAAATGTAAAAAAAATATTTGGGCACATTACCATTGTATTTCTTACTGTAATAATATATTTGGCCAGTAGATTGTGCCATCCACTGCCAAATTGACTTACAGTTGCAGCTTGTGTTCCCTGCATCGTCTCCTGAATATCCGATGTCAGGACATTCAGTTAGCTGATTTTGCACAGTGTTAGCTCTTTGGGCATTATGCTCACAGGGCTAAAACTTTGGGACACCTTCTACAGCCCAAAAGCAAACAATATTTGTTTGCAGCAAACTAATTTCATTTGGTTTTGGGCTGCAGATCGAAATATTTCGATCAGGCACCGGATGGTGCCTTTGAAGCCTGACATATCTCGACAGAGAAGGGGTTAATAAACTGTAAAAAAAAAAATCTTTGATTTTTTTTTTTTTTAACCACTTCGCTGCTGAGGACGCGCTCAGCGCGTCCTCAGCATTCCCGCTGGTGTGCTGAGGACGCGCTGAGCGCGTCCTCCCATTGGGGTCAGCGTTCGGCCGGGTTCCGGCCGATCGCTGGCCCCTCCGGTGCGGGCTGACATCCTGGATGTCAGCCCGGCATCCGGAACAGCAGCCGCCAGAATTAGGTGTCATCGCGGGGGCGCGATGACACCTAATTCAGGCGCCCCCCCCGCATGTGCGGAGGAGGCGCCTGAAAGGGAGGGGGAGGTCCTTCGGACCTCTCTCCCTCCCGATCGGCGGCTCTGCGGGGGTTAACCCAGGCATCATTTGGAAGGGCACAGCCTGCCCTTCCAAATGATGCCTGGCATTAACCCCTGGGGAGCTGGATCGCGAATCGGCGCTGAAAAGCGCCGGTTCGCGATCCTTTCCCGGAGCTGGCCGACATCTTGGATGTCGGCCAAGCCTCCGGGAACTCCCCCTGAGGACTGGCGTCATCGTGCGTAGCACGATGACGCCAGTCCTGGACTTAACCCTTAACTGCCACCAACGGTGGAGATAGGGAGTTCCAATGAACTCCCTATCTCCCGATCCGTGGCAGCTAGGGGTTAAATTTTGGTATGGTTGGATCGGCCAGAGCATGGCCGTTCCAACGATACCAAACATGAAAGTGAAAAATTTTGTAAAAAAAAAAATAAAAAATGAAAAAAAAAAAAAAAAAAAAAATTTAAAAAAAAAAATAAACACTTTTTTTTTTTTTTTGGTTTGTTAATGCAGCAAATTGTTCCCATTTCAATTATAATGTGAACAATGATGCTGCACTAACGATTTTTGTATGCGGTGCGTTTGTTAAAAATAGTGTCATTTTCCCCAAAAAAAAATGTAACGAGACCCCATCTCTAATTTTTTTAACAAGCGCACCCCATACAAAATATAACCGCAATTGCTCGCATGTTAAAATGTGGAAAAAAACACTTTACACGTTGTAAATTATTGAAAATACATATTTTATTGCATTTTTTGTTATAATATACAGACATGACATAACGTATACATATAATAATGACATATTATGAATCTACCGAGTCTGACGGAAAGAACGATATATAATATGTCTGGGTCATATACTAAAATAAGCCTTCAAAACACGTTTAAACATGATGCGCAAAACAGGTAAAAATGACCTCAGCACAGGGGCGGGAAAAGCCTCAGCAGCGAAAGGGTTAAGGTCAGTTTTTCTGAAGAAAAAAAAACACCCTAACATTTACCTCTAATATATTAATTTGTTAGGAATGAATAGGAGCATGCCTTGATTATTTCATCTGTACTGTGTAAGGCTGCTTTCTGCTAAACATTTTTGCTATTTTCCTCATTTGACTAGGTATCACAGTTCGATAAAAATATAAATGTATTTTGGCACTCTGGAAAATAGTAGAAAACAGATTGTCAGTGTGTAAGTCTAGCTTCTAACACATTATACTGTCTATTTCTATTATTAAAACAAAAGGAAGCCAGCAGTCGTTCCAATATGGGCCCAAAACAAAGATTTGCCAAAATAAATGAATCACATGTGGAAAATCTTCTCATGGATGGTTTCTCCTTTCTCAGCTGTGGATCACTGCAACGCCTTCAGAGTCATTCATAACCTATCAGGCGCTTGTCTGATGCTTAAGGATAGACCGTCATCTCTACATTTTTAGTAAAAGATTGAGTTTCAGTTTCTAAGTTATACATAAAAAAACTCAACCAATTATATGACTTATGAAGGAAACTGTGGCATATGGATTAAGGTTCACTTTCAAAGTATTGCATAAATCAAAGTGAAAAAATATTATATAATTTATTGTAAACCAAGGAGGTGCCACAAAAAAACCTATACGTAGCTATCCAAAGGATGAGAAGAGAATGGACTTTAAAATACATCTACAATAATGGTAACCTGTTTTAAGGTCACCATCTTCTGGCTAACCTTTGAAACAGCAACTAAAAAAAGTCTATACGGATCTCAAATTCTGGCCCACCATATGTTTATTAACTACAATTTCCAGAATTCTTTGAATGCAAAAATGTCCAGAGAGGCATGGGAAGTGTAGTTCAGAAGCATCTGGGAGACCAGAGTTTAAGATCCCTGTTCTAGGCCATCTATATTGAGTAGTCACAGTGCCCTGGACACCGTCTTCCCCCTTCCATGGAGGCTGTCAGAATGCAGAACCATGTTCAGGTTAGCAAAAATCGCTGAACTCCATTCAGTTTCTACCATTTTTGGAATGTTGAACTTTAATGAGCAAAGGTGGTAATATTGATTAACCTCCCTGACGGTGTTCTCGAGTGTGTCTTGGGGTTAAATTTCACCACTGAGAGCGGTAACCCCGAGACACACTCGGGATGTATACATTACCTGTCCGTGTGCTCCCTCGATGATCTCTGCAGTCTCCTCCGGCGATCGCAGCGTTTTACTTCCTGGATTCCTTCTCGCGAGGAGGGAACCAGGAAGTAATGAGGTCGCGATCGCCGGAGGACGCAGCTGGGGACATCGAGGGAGTGCAGGGACAGATAATGTATCCAGCGGCATCCCGAGTGTTTTGCTCAGGGTTACCGCTTCCAACATAGGAATTTAAACCCGAGCCATACTCGGGATGCCGCGGGGGGGGGGGGGGATAGATCGTTTTCAGCACAGAATTTGCTGAAGAAATAGACCGCCAGGGAGGTTAAATAAGAATTTTGCTTAAAACAATAGTAATAATGTTGTTTGACGCTCCAGTAGTCTGTATTCTTGACTATTTTACATACTAAATATAAAATAGTCTTATTTTTTATATTATTTAAATCTGGCAACTTTTTTCCTGTCCCCATTAAAAAGGTCAGCCACAGGTGCAGTCTTACGAGGAAGCCTAATATTACAGTTCTGTTTGTTTTTCTGATGTTTAATATTGTTCCTACAAATCCAGGACCATTCTGAATTTGAGTCCCTGAGTAAATATTCATTAAACAACATTGTCAGCGCAACAAACGCACATAATCATCTACCACGGGTGAACGCAAGCGTACTTTACTGTGCACGTCCTATACTTAACATTGTGAGCGCAAACTTGAATGTGCGCTGGTACGCGGATGGTATTAAAATCTATGCGCAGGATTTAATGCATAGCGATTGCGTGCATAATTTTAGCAACTCCTAAAAGTTGGTGTTAATGGCAAATTCTATCAACCAGCCCCAAAAAAAAATATGCAGCAAAGTATAGTTACACATTCTACTCATTCCAAACCAATAAAATGGAGAAGTTGTGTGTGCATTTATTATTGCTGCAGCATATATGCTCAGATTGAGTTTGGCAGGAGCAAAAACTTAACGTGAGATAATTGTGGTTCTTAATTCTGATTGGCTGAATCGAGTGAAAATAACAGTCTGCACACTGATTTCTGCGCAACGTTACTGCGCACGCATTTGTGCACGTCCGTTTAACGTGTGTTATTGCTCGACGGATGAAAACATTCGCAAGGATTGTAATTCCAGCGTTGATTTCCGCACGTTAACGCTTGGCGCACAAATTCTCGTGTCGCGCGATCGTTTTAACGTGAAGATTGTAATAGGGCCCTAATATAATAAATACATTTTTGTAAATGCTATACCTGCACTTTATTATACACCTTTTCTAATCTGTCATCCACAGGCCTTCTTAGACGTCCCTGCAGGAAGGTGACATAGGTTTTGATAATTGCTACACCACTGTAAAAATGAGGAATCCCTTTGTTGGTCTTGCAATCCTTTTTCTGATGGTCGTGAGAACAAGCCATGGATATTGTGGAGAACCCCAGGAGTCCCGGGGCTCTGGTGTGCAGCCAAAGGTATGTTAGACACAATGCATAAATTTTATTGTATATATATAATGGAAATATATTGAATTACCCATGACCAATGATAAGAAAGTGCATGATTCAAGGTCAAGAGGCATGGGTTTGCCAGTGAGAATACATTCCTGGTTAAGTGAGTTTACATCCATTAGAAACACAGCTTGCTTAAATATTTGTGCATGTAAAATGGTATTGGTAGCAAGATTAAGGCTATAACAGACAATAGTGGTCAGGGACGTGTTTTCAGGTATTTATTACAGCTGAGTCAGTGGTACAGGATATATTTGTATAGCAGCCTATGAAATAATGGGGCTTACCTCATGAGATAATGGCGTGTGGACATAATCATTGATAACTGACCTGGGACTGATAAAACATGTACCTGATAAGTGGTAATGATTACATTTTTAGCTATACTAGTACGGTCTTGTAGGAGCGAGTCAGGAATTTGAATACGAGCATAAAGTACAAATATATAAAAATATATCCGGGGATTGGTCATGGCGGCGTTATAAATTTTGGTAGGTCGTCTCACTATATCCATTGAACAGGAATCCATTAAAAATACTGTAAAGGCTCCCCCCGCCATGAGATGAGAAAGAAGAATGGGCTGCCATGGCCGATCACCTGGAAAAGAAAGCATTGTTAAGCCTGAATTACCTTTTGAATGCTTTATTGCAATTTGTTTTGGGAAATGATGCTTCATTGACAGAAACCTGCAAATCAGTCGTGCGGCATGGATATAACAAGGGATTTAAAAACATAGGCTGCTCAACAACTGGGAATATACATGTACAAACCACCACGGAAATAGTTATCTGCACTAAAGGCTTCCATATTCTCACTTTAAACAGAGGTTTTGGTTCAACTCAAATGTACATTAAAGGCTTTTCAGACCACCTGCTGTGTCAAGGCAACCTCGAAACGTTGGGTCCTGATTTGATGCCATTGCAAAGCCTTCTGTTTTCATCTCCGTTTTCTCCGGACTGAGAGACAAGATGATTGGGCTAATATTTATACGCTCGTCAAACAATTCCTGTTTAGGACAAAATAAAATCGTGAAGGAAAAAAATTACTTGAACAAGAAAACTTGACTTTACCTAAACAGTGGGTATTAACAAAATAAACGTACAGGGTTATTCAGAGAGCGGTGAAAAGCCGGAGAATGACTGGAGAATGGAAAATTCTAGGTCAAAATAGCCAAACCAGAAAAATTCTCCCATTTATCTCACTTTCCAAATTGGCTATTTTGACCTAGAATTTTCCATTTTCCAGTCATTCTCCTGCTTTTCACCGCTCTCTGAATAACCCTGATAGTCTGATAGCATGAGAGAGAATATAACCAACAGAAAAAACTTATATAAAAAATGAAAAGGTTTCAAAAAGTTCCAAAAATAATAGCAGACTCGCAAACCTGTCCCACCAGACAACCATTCCCAGTTAAGAGAATCGAATGATGGGACACGGCCTCGTAAGATACGTTTTAAAATGGTGCCACGTTCATGCTCCATGTGGACTGGCTGTGGCACTAATGAATGTATTTAAAAGAGGTTTACAGTTTTTGCTGTTAACCCAAGTCTAAAAGAGCTGGTAAAGAGTCGCCACTTCATAAAAACTGGTTTTGTCAATTTTTTTCTTAAGGGAATTAGTTTCCCGCAAGTCCATGCAGAAAACCTGGTATAGGATGGAATGAAAAGCAGCCATCGTCATGGATTCTAGAATAGTCCAGTATTGTAATATAGTGTTAATAAATACAAAAATTAGGGCACGTTGCAACTTTGAGCAAATAGAATACAGTTCTTAGGCTAGAGTCAAATGAAAGCAGTTTTACATGCGAACGTCAAAAAGTGCGTCCGACTGAATTGACGTATTTTGTCACGGAATGCGCGAAAACGGTCATACGATACGCAATTTTTGTGCGTGATTTTGTACGGACCCAAATCCGGAAACTTTGGGTGTCTGGACGTTATGTTGGCTGGCCATGAGCAGCGTCTGACGTCTCCTAATCACGCACATTTGCCGCTAGTGGACGCAGCGCACTCTGTACGTCAGTACTAGCGGTTCTGCGTTCCCGAAATAATGCGTTCAATTTCCACTTGCGTTGCGCAGCCGGACATTTGTGCGGCCGTACTTCGTATATTGGCCGTCATTGCCCCTCATTTGCTGCTACTGCGGCCGTAATTAAGTGCGCCAGAACGCACGTTAAAAGTGCGCTGGTCTGACCCCAGCCTTAGAGTCCATCACCCAGTACGGCATTTTCCAGAGATAAGTGTAAACAAAGTTTCAGTGTGTGGATAACATATGATTACAAAAATTTCCTAAAACAGTGGCTCCCTTCGGTTTTTCTCTTGCGTTACCCCTTGGCAATCCTTTTCCAAAGTTGTTTGTACCCATCATATTAGCAAAACGTTTATAAATGCATGTGATATGCCAAGGGACACAGCTGTGGCCATGCAGAGCCAGTTCAAGGTAGATTTCCTGCTTGGGCCCCCCCACCAAACACACGAACCTCACCCACCCACCACCAAACATACACTGACGTTGCCTTTACATAATCATATAAAGTAACACACGTGTGGAAAAGGATAAAGACAATAAGCAAAATATCTGTATCTTTAGGGCATCCTCTATAGATTTAATTAAAGATCCTTCCTTTATAGTTCTTTGATTATTGTGCAATAGGAGTAGTGGGGGGGGGGGGCTTCCCATTCCCACCACAAATATAACTGGGAAAGAAAGACTTTGCAGCAAGTTACAATGTATGAGGTCACAATTTCTACTTGCCCTCTGGTCAGTGGCCTTGATTCACTAATGTTCATTATACAGGGTTATTCAGAGCGAAGCGAAAACCAGGAGAATGACTGGAGAAGTGAAAAATCCAGGTCAAAATAGCCAAACCAGAAAAATTCTCCCATTTTTCTCACTTTCCAAATCAGCTATTTGGTCTAGACTGTTCTCTTCTCCAGCCATTCTCCTGGCTTTCACCTCTCTCTGAATAACCCTGATAGTCACAATTGGAGTTGTCCATGTTGTGAGGAGGAACTGCAAAGTTACAATTCAATTCATCCCATATCTGCAGTGCTATGTAACTTGTTAGTGCAGTTACAAGTACTTGTAACTGCTCTGTCTAATCACTAGTAGGCATAAGAGCCAGGAAAAAGATGACTAGTATAGCTTGACACTCACAGCATTAATCAGACCCGAAAGTGTGCATTTGTCTTGCTACGGGGCCGTCCTCACATTCAGACTCGACACTTTGGAGTTGGTGATGTGGAAAGTGTTTTCTTCTTGTATGTTTTCCTGCACTTTTTAATAATTCTATGTGTTTGCAATAGCATTTGTTACATTAAAGCTTTTACACATGCTTTAATGAATTTTGTTTCCGCTGCACTTGTCTAATTTTATTTTGGGGCTTTAGGCTTTGGTCACACGAGCGCACTTTTTGTGTCTGTCTGAGCGCACTGTGTTTGCCGTCCGTCGTAGCTTTTCAAAGGAGAATACACGAAGCACGTGCGCACTTTTTTACACACGGCAACGCGTGTTGCAATAAACTCCAAAATGGCATCGACGTGAGAAAGCTACAACGGACGTAGAGAAACCCCTGCATACAGCTTTTTTTTTTCTTTTTCCAAATGTCAGTCAAAACTAACTGATGCTATACAGCTTTTTCTTTTCCCTCATCCTCCATCATAACTGATACAATGTAACCACAATCTCATCCGTTCTAAAGTGCATCCGTTTCAACTGACGCACTGTGCGCACATGGTGCACTCGTGTGACCGTAGCCTTAGGCTAGGGTCAGACTAACGCATCTTTTGCGTTGTCCGTGAAAAAGTGCGTTCGAATGAATGGACGCATTTTTTCACGGAATACGCGATAGCAGTCATACGATGCGCATTTTCGTCCGTGATTTTGTACGGATCATCAATAAAACACTTTTTGTGTCTGGACGTTATGTTAGCCGTACACTAGCAGCGTCTGACGTCTCCCAATCACGCAAACACTATGCGGACGCAGCGCACTCTGTACGTCAGTACTAGCGGTTTGACGTTCTCGAAAAAATGCGTTCGTTTGCCACTTGCGTTGCGCGGCCGTTCTTCATATGCAGCCCGGCATTGGACATCATTTGCTGCTAGCACGGCCGTGATTTAGTGCGGTTAAACGCACGTTAAAACTGCTTTCGTCTGACCTTAGCCTTAGCGGGGTGACTCTATTTTGGAAAAACTAGCTGGCACAACTCTGTAAATTTACATGGTCCTCGTGAAATTTCATCCCTGCTAGTTTTTCCACAAAGTGGATTGTGAAGGTGGCATCCTATCACAGTACCACTCCTGAAAAGCTCATTGAATTCAAAACTACCACTTTTTTTCACAAATGTTTGTAAATACATACTGCATACTAGGAGCTCGATTTTATACACCTGTGGCAATGGGTCTGATTGAAACACCTGAATTCAATAATTAGGAGGCATGTTCCAATACGTTCATCTATATATCGTGTATGCAATGAATATGAAATATTCTTCAGTAGGTCAAAAAAAGTTTGAATAGATTTTTAGGAAGCAACGTTTGAAGCTGGGTAGCACATTTTAAAGCCTTGTTCCTGTCTGTCCATCCATCTTTATGAAGCCTGTGATGCTGCATGCTGCCTCGTGTCAAAGGGGAGACACAATTAAAGTCAACTTGTTATCTGTGTTGCTTTATAATCCAAGTTATGTTTTCAAATACTATACGGTGCATGTTTTTTCCTGTTGTATTTAAATGAAAGTCAAAGCAGGGACTGGATCTTTTTAAAAGCTAGACAAAGCTCAGCTATCCATGAAGCCTCCCTTCTTACGTATTGCCTCATGTCATGCAATATGAATACCTATGAAAAATTAAAGATGAGTGAGTAACAAGAACACTGTGACATAAGCCATCTTGTCATATTTTTGATAGAACCTTTAATTTGAGTTTTTGTGCATGTAGGAGGCCATATTTGAGTTATCACTTGCTAACCAATCTGTTCATTTATTATTTCGTAAGGGATAGTAGTCACAGTGGAGACACTAACTTAAACATCAACTACTTTTTAGTATTTTTTTTCACTTCTTGATCGACTCTGCGGAATGCGTTTTTTCCCCCATAATGTTTTATGATAAACAAAATTGCACACCTACCTGCAATTGGATTAGATGAGCGTGCTGCGGATTGAGTCACACATTTCTGGTAACTAAGCGTATACTGCATGCTTTATGTCATCACTCTGCAGCCCACTAATATGTGTCACATTAACATATAAAAATGAAAAAGCATATGTAAATGATGATTCTGGAAGCTGCCAATTTTTACATACTTTCCATATAAATTGGCCTCTCATCCCCCTTCACTTTCATCCAGTTCATCATGCTGCAAATAAAACACCCTTTCACTTCCTGTCAGAGCTGGACTGGGACTACAATTAAGCATATAAAGGCCACTGCCCCTTCCCTGCATAAACACAAAAATACAGAGAACTTAAAAAACGCAGATAGTAATCCTTCCCAACACTTACCGGCAGGTACAAGGTGAACATTCAAGCACTGAGGCTGCTGCTCTCCCTATTTGTAGTATAGAGCAGCATGGGGGTAGAATTGTTTCCATCCGCAAAGCTGGCACACTAGATCTTATAATGGGTAAACAACGTTTAAATGTGCTGACTGTCTTTTCAACATGCTGGCCAGACAACTATGTAAATGGATGTCTGACAGACTTTGCAATATAGTGGTCGGTCAGCCCACAAGTTCACCGGCTCCCCTGCATACACCAGCTCCACTGTAGACCCCAGCGCCCCTGGAATCAATGGTCAAAATATCATCTCGGCCGGAAAGGTGGTGGATTTGGGAGCTGAGTGGATGGAAGAGTGCGCAGAAGAATGGAAGCGGGTGTCGACAGAAAAGCCGAATGCAGTGACACTTTCAGGTGGCTGTGCTGATAATATTGTAAAGATAAAATTATAATAAAAAACAAACTACCTTTTTTATTTGGTGTTTGTTTTTAAGTTACAGTAAAGAGAATCATCTTTAAAAAAACTGCTCGAACAATAAGTTTACTAATTCAATTAAAGGATCTTTTACAGATGTTCAATTGTACCCTTAAAAATCCAAAAAGTCCTTCATGAGGGTCTCAAGTTTTCATGCTATACTATTGTAGGAATACAACATAAAAAGGGGTAGGAAAGCGCGGTGTGAACCTTTGGTCACATAGTAAAGGTCACTGTTCTAGAGTGGATACACCTATTTGGCTATATTCTGGTTTTGTATCAAATGATCACCAAAATTGTACAACCGTATGTGATTATGTTTATCTAGAGGGATCAAAGAGTGAATCCTTCACCCTCACACAGAAAAAACAGCAAATGTTACCCAAAGAATGTTCTCGGGATATGGATCAGTCTTCTCTCTCTCTTGTTCGTCCGTCGAATCGACGAGGACCATCTAGTCATCCATTTAGGGAATAGTGTGGTTCACGGTGAGTGCGTAGATGGCTTTCCAAACCAATTTGCGCTCGAAATAGTCTCTGACAATGTGGACAGTGAATAGCCGCAGAAGATAGTAGTATATCACTACCTTTCCTGGCCAGCCTTTTTTGCTCAGCTGCCGCTGCCCTGCTGGTTTCATAGGATTGAGCTCCGTTCTTAATAGCTGATCTCCACTTGATTTTGTCCTGAGCAGCAAGCTCCCAGTTAATGGGGTTAATATTGAAGGCCTTTAGAGCTGATTTCAGTGTGTCTTTGTAGCGCTTTTTTTGACCTCCTTGGGAGCGCTTGCCTTGTGTAAGTTCGCCAAATAACAACATCTTTGGAAGTCGATTGTCTTTCATACGAGCTACGTGTCTTGCCCATCGTAATTGAGACTGCGCCAGGATGGTGAAGATACTGGGTAGGTCCGCTCTAACAAGGACCTCGGTATCAGGCACTTTGTCTTGCCACTTAATACCAAGAAGTTTTCTAAGAGATGTTGTGTGAAAATGGTTTAATTTCTTGGTGTGACGCTGGTAGATTGTCCACGTTTCACATCCATGGAGCAACGTCGAAAGGACTGCTGCGCGATACACCTTGATCTTGGTTTTTTGTCTGATACCTCTCCTGTCCCACACATTTTTGCGGAGTCTTCCAAATGCTGCGTTTGCTTTTGCGAGTCTAGCAATCAACTCGTCCATGACGACAGATCTAGAAAGGATGCTGCCCAAGTACGTGAATTTGTCCACCGCGTTTAGACGCTGCCCACTGATGGTGATGCTGGGTTCAGCGTAAGGCTTCCTGGGAGCTGGCTGATACATCACTTCAGTTTTCTTTCTATTGATAGTGAGACCAAAGTTATTGCAGGCATCAGCAAAAATGTCAGCGCTGTGTTGCATATCGCCTTCCGAAGCAGCGTTGAGGGCACAGTCGTCTGCGAACAGAAGCTCATTTATGATGTTATGTTTGACCTTGGTTTTCGCTTGAAGCCTTCTGAGATTAAAGACTGATCCATCAGTACGAAATCGAATTGGCAAGCCCGTGGTGGATTCCTTGAACGCATCAGACAGCATTGCAGAATACATGATGCTAAAGAGTGTGGGAGCCAGGACACAGCCCTGCTTCACTCCATTTGTAACAGGAAATGCTTGAGATAATTGACCGTTTTTCTGGACTCGAGCCAGCATGCCATCAGGTAGCTGCCGGGTGATAGCGGTAAACTTGTCTGGGCATCCATACTTCTTCATGATTTTCCACAGGCCATCTCTGCTGACCGTGTCAAAAGCCTTGTTTAGGTCAATGAATATGGAATATAGGTCCGAGTTTTGTTCCTGACATTTCTCTTGAAGCTGTCTGGCAGCAAACACCAGTGCTTTACGGAAGCCACATTGACTCTCGGGAAGGAGACCTTGCTCTAGATGTACATTCAGGCGGTTCAGCAGGGCTCGGGCCAAGATCTTGCCTGCAATGGATAGCAGTGAGATTCCGCGGTGGTTGTCACAGGCCTGGCGATTTCCTTTTCGTTTGTACAGATGGATAATGGAAGCATCTTTAAGGTCCTGTGGTACAGTTTCTGTCTGCCAGATGATCTGAATTAGACAGAGCAACTTATCCGTCAGCGCTGGTCCACCCTCTTTATAGATTTCAGCAGGAATCATGTCGGAACCAGGTGCTTTGCCACTGGACAGCTGGCGGATGGCTGTTTGTATCTCGTCCAGAGTTGGAACAGCGTCCAGTGACTTATTCGCTGGGACCTGGGGTAGTCTTTCGATGGCTTCATCATTTATGACAGAAGGCGTATTCAACACACTAGCAAAGTGTTCCGCCCATCTTTCCAAGATTTGCTCCTTTTCTGTGATGAGTGTAGTACCATCAGCACTGAGGAGAGAAGACCCTGAGGCGGTAGGGCCATAGATTTCTCTGAGGCCGCTGTAAAAGTTCTTCATATCTTTCCTGTCTGCAAAGCCCTGAAGCTCTTCAGCTTTCGCACTCAACCAGGAGTCTTGCATCTGGCGCAGTTGCAACTGGATGTTGCTGCGGATGTTTCGCAGTGCAACTTTCTTTGCCATTTACATTGGGTCATCATAGAGTGCCTTGTACGCCCAACGTTTTTGCTCGAGTAGCAGTTGAATCGTTATGTTGTTTTCATCAAACCAGTCCTTGTGTTTTCTGGTAGAGGGTCCAAGGTGCTCAATGGCTGTGCTATACACCGTCTCGCGAAATGTGGTCCACGCTGCTCCCGCATCCAGATTATCCAGTGTGATTGAAGCAAGGCGTTCATCCAGGGTGTCAACAAAAGTCTGTTTGACATCAGGACGCTTCAGCTTGCTGATGTTGAGGCGTTTCAGAGCTATGGCGGCATGAGGTCTTCTCTTAGGTTGAATGTGGATTTTCATCTTTGAAACTATGAGACGGTGATCCGTCCAGCAATCTGCGCCGCACATGGCCTTAGTCACCTTCACATCCTGCCGGTCCCGATTTCTGACGATGACATAGTCTATTAAATTCCAGTGTTTTGAACGGGGGTGCATCCATGATGTCTTGTTGCGTGTGGGAAGGCTAAAGATGGTATTTGTCACCAGGAGGCCATGTTCAACACAGGTCTGAAGGAGCAGCAGGCCGTTGCTGTTACACTTTCCAACCCCATGCTTCCCCATCACTCCGTCCCAGGAAGTGTGATCACTCCTGACACGAGCATTAAAATCTCCAAGGACAATGAGTTTATCAGCAATAGGAGTGGAGGAGATGACGGTGTTCAGATCATCATAGAACTTATCTATGGTCTCTTCTGGATTTGTCATGGTGGGTGCATAGGCGCTGACTATGGTGGCAAACTTCTTTCCATGGCAGAGAGGGAGTTTCAGCGTCATAAGACGATCATTTATTCCTTTCGGGGAGCCGGAGAGTTTACTCACGAGAAGTTTTAATAGCAAAACCAACTCCCGCTTCTCGCTTTGCATGAGAGTCGCGTCCACTCCAGAAGAAGGAGTAGCCAGCAAGCCTTTCTGTGAGTTCTCCTTCACCGGAGAGTCTGGTCTCACTTAGGGCGGCGATGTCTATATTGTATCTGGCAAGTTCATGGGCAATGAGCGCCGTGCGTCATTGGGGCCTATTTGCGGTATCCCTGTCAAGAAGTGTGCGTATGTTCCATGTAGTAAATTTTATTGTGATTGAATTTTTTGATTTTCGACCGCATAATTGGGTCCCTGCCGACCGCGGTTAGCCGGCCAGGGTGTAAGGAGCAGGCAATGTTTAGGGCACCTTTTCTAGCCCCTTCCTCATGCATGGAGGTGAGCAGTGCTACCCTGAATAGGACTGCTCAGACACTCAGGTGGCTGCCGAACTTCACTTCTGCTCCGGTCAGTGAAGAGCGACCCTATAGCCTGAGTCGCCTGTGTGCAGGCTTGCGGCTACGACTCCCAGTGCACCACACCTGCCGCTTCGTCGCTTACCCATCGCCACAGGACTTGAATTGTGGATGACTGACTTGCGCAGAAAACTTTGTTTAAAGTGAAGAAGAGTTGCGCTGCGTCGACCTCACTCTCTCGTCCGGGCCCACCAGTATCCAGTGGCAAGAAGAAATCAAGACAACCAGAGATGGGCACGGATGCAGTGGATGACCAAGATGTTCTACGTGCCTCGTCTTGCTCCATACACTCCACAGTGCATTGCTGTAGTCGCCGTCCCCTCCGTGGGACCTAGATGGTCTCCTCCACAGGATCAGCCGATGTTCAGACTTCGCATGCATAGGTAGGCAGAAACCTAATTCACCGAGGGTTTTGAGACCCTTCGACTACCCCCACCTGGTTTAGCCGGCCAGTGGAAGCCGTTGCCCAGGGTATGGCCGCTGTTGCATGCTAACAGCTACGAGGAGCCACAGGTGAGAGCTGAGTGACAGGTGAGGACCAAGGTGGACGAACTGCTCCGAGGAGCACCACATGTTCCCCATCAGAGGTGCTACCTCTACTTGAACACCCCAAATATGGATCAGTCACACAGCAGGTTACATGTAAAATATAAACACACGGACTTTAGCTGTCTGCTGCGGAGCCGTTTGCCCAGGCTGAAGATGGGGAAAAAGACAGCGACGCACCGGGCTGGGACGGAGGGACCCCGCCAGCGGGATATTTGGGTGTCTTTGACCAGTGGAGGTAAATCCCGGGTTTCAGCACCTCCCCCCGCCCCTGCAATGGAGTATGGCTCATCGGATGATGGGGACTGTTACTGGCCTCGAGACGCTATGGGAGACCAGCAGTTACTTACCTTATTGACCCCGGGGAGGGAGCTGGAGGCGGCCGGCACGGCAGCTAAAAAACGGGTGCAGGCGAAGCGCCGCTCGCTGGCCAGGACCTTGCAGGGGGACTGTGTGTGTCCGGTGGAGCCCTGCGCTGCAGGGGAGCTCAGTGGAGGATCGGCTGCTCTCGGAGTCGGACTCCTTACTGTTGGCCTCTGGCGGTGCGGGCTCTGCAGGGGCCTGCAGTGCTTCGGTGCCGCCACGGTGTGATGGACTTACACCTGCATCGCTACCTGGTTCGCGTTTCCTGCAGATCTCTCCCACCAACATCCGTGATATCGACGGCAACGATTCGCTTCCTTCCACGAAGAGTGACCTCCGGTTCTTTATGGCGGAGATGAGGTCGTGGCGTGCTGAATTGTCTGGCCTGCGGACTGAGATTGAAGTGATGAGAAAAGAAGTGACAGCAGTGCGGACTCAGTCAGCTGAAACGACCTCTGCACAGGCCCATCTCTCTGCCCAGGTGGTGGAGCTCCGTTCACAAGTCGCCCTTCTGTCTCGCTCCGTAGAAACCTTGGAGACGAGACATCGCCGACGTAATGTACGCATCCGGGGGATTCCTGAGACGGTTCCTGCGGCTGGCCTTCTACGATACGTGGACCGTTTAGGTCGCCAAGTTATGGATCTCTCCTCCGAGGCTCCTGGCCTGTTCGCCTCGGTATTTAGAGTATGGAAGGCAGCAACGGCACCTTCGGCAGCCCCAAGAGACGTTATTGCCACGGCAGTTGATGTGTCTACGCAAGTGCAGCTTATGTCGTCCCCGGGAGCCCGGTCGGATGTGACCTTCGAGAATTCAACTCTACAGTTATACCGCGACTTACTTTTTGTGACTCTTGTGGCGAGACGGAGATTTTGGGAGGTGGCGATGTTTCTGCGGGCAAAGGGAGTACGGTACCGCTGGGGTCCGGCAGGATCCATGGTGGTGAACCACAGAAATGTGCCCTATACTATAGCGGACCCCGCTGAAGCGTGGTCTGTCCTATCCGGAGCGGGCCTCTCACGGAAAGCGTCGGAGGACTGCCCAGATTGAACATTGTGTTTGTCCGCCCGTCCTCGCCTCCTCCTGTTGGGTACATCCCTAGTTTTTGGTCTGCTGTTCAGCCCCTAGTCTTTGGGACTTGAAGTTCGTTGGGTTCCCCATTGGATCTCAGGACCATGGGGATGCAGAGGAATTACGAAGTTATCTGGGTTTTTGATCCTTTTCTGAACTGTTTTCACGTGCCCGCCCCCCTTTTTTTTTTTTTTGCATTTTCCTTAACTGAGATGACCCTGGCAGCGAAATGTCCCCTGAGTTTTAACCTAGATTTTTGATGCTTCGATTTTTTTCAGGGGCTTGTTGTCCCATGCCTTTCAGGGTAGTCCCGGGGTCGCTTCGCACATATTCATATGGATGTTCTATTTGTGATCTGTTAAACTCTTTATAAATAAAGAATTAAAAAATATATATATATATATAAACAAAACCAAACTTTAGTGCAATACAGTTGACAATATGATTATAATGTCATACAAAGTATGGGGTCCACTCACATTGGATACAGCCTGTAATATAAGGCTCAGTCAGCATCGGGTCCCTTTAGGGATGACCCGTCCCGCTTGATCTTGTGTTCTAAGGCTAGGGTCAGACGAGCGTGATTTCTACGGACTGTACGTCCGTGCACATGGACGTACGTCAGTATTGAAGACACAGTAGTGGCCACACAGTCCGTTTTTTTCACTGACGTATATTTTGACGGATGTAGGAGGGAAAATAAATTAAAAAGCAAAACCATTTTGTCCGTGAAAAATGCTGGACGTATAAATGCAGTCCGTCTGACCACGTTCCATCACTCACACACAAAGCTATGCGGACGTTGCGGACGCAGCGCACTTTGTGCGGCCGTTCTAGTGGTTGTACGTTCTTGCCTGCCTTGCGTCCGTTTGCCGCGGCCGTGGTGCGTCCGCAGTTCAGTGCGGATGTACTTTGTGTAACAGGCTCCAATGGACTTTCTTTCATGCTATCACGGACGTACTTTTAGGCGCAATCATGGACGTGAACACTACGCTCGTCTGACCCCAGCCTTATGCAGCATACATCATGCGTAAATAAAATATAAAATTGACCATAGCGTGATATTGCACCAACAGCATAAGTTGTTCAAGGTGAAGGATAAACAAACTCACGTGGTCTTGAGCCTGTAATAATACTGGCTCAATAGTAGTCGCTGTGGGTCTCTTTTAAATAGGAGCACCAATCCCTGTTAAAATCAAACTCCATTCAGAGAAAAAGGAATATAAAAGGACCCATAATTCCATAAAAGACATGAGACCAAAATGCATTTCACCTTGCAGCTTCATCAAACTGTTTTTACTGACCAACTGATGAAACCGCAAGGTTCAATCGTGTTTTGGTCTCGTGGGTGAAAAATTGTGCACATTCCCACAAATTAGAAGTAATATTTGATTGCCTATCATATAAAATATAGGTTATTACTCTAAATCAGGGCTAAAATTTCTACTCGCCTGCTCGCATTTTGCGAGTGGAAAATAAGTGAGGGCGAGTGGAAATTCAGTGTTACACTGGCCTGATGTGCTCCATGCTCTGGCCTGGGTGCACTCCACGGATGAGTGTCGCTGCCATCGGGCCCCTCCTGGCTTCCTGCTGCAGCTGCTGTTATGGTCCCGGACCGGGAGACACTTCCTGGTCTGGCTGCAACCAGAAAAGGGCAAGCCCTGGCTTGGAGTGTACAGCGCCACCTGCTGGCCATAACACTGCACTCAGGACGCCATACAGAAGAGGAATGGAGCAGCCTGTGACTCTGCAGGGATGGGCTGGGAGGCCAAAGTGAATTGTGCACTCAGCAAAGGAGGGAACACAATGCTTTAGAGTAGACCAGGGGTCAGCAGTCTTGCACCTGGAGATGTTTCTGAAACCACTTCTCATATGATGCTTATTCACTCATTAGAGTGCCTGAGCATCATGGAAAATGTAGTTCAAAAACATCTGGAGATTCAAGGTTGCTAATCCAGGAATAGAGAGTGAAAAGCCCTGCTGCACACTCAGGGGTTTATTCACTAAACTGGGGAATACTGTGGACTCTTTTAGGGAAGCGAGATGAAATCCTGGGAGAGATGTTTTTGGGGCAGAAGGGTTTGTCAGCAACCTTGGCCCTCCAGGTGTTTCCCATGATTCTCCACTAACCTACTGAGTGGCTATGCATCAATAGGGACATGTAATTCCTCTGGAGGACCAAGGTTTATGACTGTGGGACCCCCCAGATTTTCAGTGGTTTCGTTCACAGGTTTAAACAGGCGAATCCTATAGGTTTCAATGGAAAAAAAAATCCCCGTTTTTACTAATTTTTTATTTAATCATTCTTTTCATTTGCAGCAAAAGTTTTATTAAGTTTTTAGAATTTTAGGCATTTTTATGGATTTTTTGGCAAAGTTTTTTGCTTTTTTTAAAACTAACAGACATTTTTTACTGTTATTCAGAGGCCCTTATATATTATTTTCATGCATTATTTTTGTTAAACTCACAATTTTGAATTGTTTTAATTTTTACCCCTGTTCGGCTGCTGATCGGCATAATTTCGGTGCGGTTTGGCGGCTGTTCGGAGGCGTTCGGCGGTTCTGGTGGCGAGTAACTCTGATGGCCTGGCTAGTAGCTCGGGACTTGAAATTTTGAGCCCTGCTCTAAATAATGAGCAGCTCTGGAGACTGGACATTTAGCCACCTATGGTGATTAAAGAAGAGTGTTTTTCATAAAAAAATTATCTTTAACAGGACCCTAGCACTCCACATTATTGACTTGATCATCACATTAATGAGGTTCATTTTTACAAATTAAAAAAAAAGGATTTTTCTTCTAGGTAGAAGTACTAAAATGCCTCTCCAGGCAATGAGACCAATGCATATTTTATGGTCACAGTGACCTGAATGTCCTCTTTCCTCCAGGGAGGGACCCAGAGCACTGATTCAGATCAGATCAGGACATACTTGAAAATGAGAGAAATCTCAATGTATCCTTCCTGGTAAATACTTTATAAATAAATTGATCTGCGTTTCTCATCCGACTTCCAGGAAAGATCAGGAGTGAATAACTGTTCATCTCCTGCCTTTTAGCCAATGGCTCAAAATGTTCACATTAATATCATGTTCCTTGGCATAAAAGCGTTTACAAACGTAACTTGTTGAGCACACTGCAATTTCCAATTTCTGCTTACGTGTTCTTCATATTCTTTGAAATTTTCATGTTATTTTCTTTGGCAACATTTTCAGTCAGGAAAATGTCAAATAATGATCTACAAACCTCAAACAGCTATTGGAAGCTCTCACTGCAATTAATAAAACAACCAAAATTGGTTAAAAAGTTTAACCTTCTGTCAAGCCAGCTCAAGGCTTCAAAAAACATTATTAGTTTTTAATTCTTTTAACACAATAAAGCTTCACATTAGATCAACATACTCTAAATGTCCTGTCAGTAATTATTTATTTATAATGTATTTGACCAGGAAGGATACATTGAGATTTCTCACGTTTTCAAGTATGTCCTGGGTTCAAGAACATTGAGTTGTTACAGAAACACAAAGTAATAAAATGCAGGATATTAAACAACTCGAATATACAGATTAACAGAAAATAAATATATTCACTATGTTACATGATTAATCTGATAAATAGGTAATGTCTAGTAGTAAAATAGAAGCATCAAAATTTATAAGAAAACTACAGGAGTTTTACTAAATAAGGGGCCCTATTACAATCTTCGCATTAAAACACTCACGCAACGCGTGAATTTGTGCGCAGAAATCCGTGTGCGAACTGATTTTTTTTTTCACACGATTCAGCCAATCAGAATTAAGAACCACAATTATCTCACGTTAAGTTATTGCACCTGTCAAAGTCAATCTGAGCATACATGCTGAAGCAATAATAAATGCACACACAACTTCTCCATTTTATTGGTTTGGTATGAGTAGAATGTGTAACTACTGTATACTTTGCAGCATTTTTGTTTTTTGTCTGGTGTATTTGGTTTCGGCCAGATTTGACATTAACACCAGCTTTTCGGAGTTGCTGAAATTATGTGCGCAACGGCTATGCGCTAATTCTTGCGCGTAGATTGTAATACCATCCGCGTACCAGCGCACAAATGCATTTACGCTCACAATGTTAAGTATAGGACGCGCGACGTACAGTAAATTCGCGCAGCATTTGCACAGGTACACCCGCGGTAGGCGTATACGCACGTTTGTTGCGCTGACATTGTAATACGACTTTCACTGCAAAGGGTTTTACCCCTCGCGTTAATGCGTTTTTTGCGCCGGCGCAAACGTTTGCGCGAAGATTGTAATAGGGCCCAAGATGTTTTATTAATGTTTTGTTCTCTTTTTTGTGAGTTTGGCGGTGTTACACCTTTTTTATTCTGGTATATTGTTGCAATTAACTCTCTCCTGGTGTGTGCACATTTTATCTGCATGTTCACTTAAACAGAATCTAGCAATTTTTTCTCATTCTCAAAACAGCATTCGCTTGCCGTGGTTTTCATTTTCTCTCTTTTTTTGGAAGTCAGGTTTTAAATTGCGTTGGTCAATTTATTCATTTTCCCTTAATGCTCTTTAGAAATAACAGGCAGAACATTTGCGTAACAATTCCTCTAGATTAGATTTGAAGAAAAGTGCATTGAAAGTGAGATTGCCTGAAGACTAGATCTGTAAGTATTCTCACTTTGAATAGTTCCCATGCTGCCCTTTTGGTTTTTACTGTGTCCTGCATAATGTTGCTAGAATTTTAAACCATTTAAGCAATGGTGGTTTAGACTCCCAGGCAGCATACTGTGAAAGTATGGTAACAGAAGACACAAATATAGTGGTGCTTTTAAACAAAAGCAGCCACTAATAGAATTACAGAAATATGCATTTAAAAACCCAATAATTGGCTCTAAAACATTGGTCAGTTAAATAAGTAACTGCAAGTCCAGTCATGATATTGTCACTATGTTGCCCTCACCCAATCTTTCACCTTATTATATTTTAATCAGGGGGTCAAATACTAAAAAAATTAGTGTGGGAACTTGCGAAGATTTCTCACCCCCCCCCGTTAACTATTGATATATCCCACTTCATCTAACACCCACACTCTAGTTTGATATGAATGTATTAATGATATGGAGACGTACATTTGATTGAATGTTTGGGGAAATGTATGATAAAAAATATATATTGTGATTTAACAAGGAAAAGTATGACTCAACACCTAAATAGAAGCTTTAAAGAGTGTGGGACCAGAGGGAACTCCGTTCCCCCTGCAAAAATGTTGGAGGAAATGCATTTTCCTCCTTGAATTGACCCCTGATTTTATTCTTGTTTTAAGGGTAACACTGTAAGTGATAGGTACAGGGCTGCCAACAGCAATCTTGGGGCCTTTCACTGAACCACCATTTGGGCCGCCCACCCAGCTGCACATTCCATTATTTAACCTCTTGGCTGCGGCGTCCAGCCAAGTGGTGCCTAGGCTGCGAAGGACACGCTGAGTGCATCCTGTATTCGCAGCCTGCGATTTAGCCGGTATTTCGGACGATCGCGTGGTCAACCTGTGCGTGCTGACATCTTAGATGTCAACCCAGCCTCTGGGACCCTGGATGCAGGAATAGACGTCATTGCGCTGGGTACGATGACGTCTATTCCAGGCACACCCCCCGCCAGTATAGGGAAGGTGCCTGAAGGGGGGTCATTTTGACCTCTCTCCCTCCCAATCTGTATGGGGCACACACAAAAGGCAAGCGCTCCTTGGAAGGGCACAGCCTGCCCTTCGAAGCTGTGGCTGGCTTTAACCCCTTATGGGCCGGATTACAATTCGGCACCAAAAGGCACCGGATCGCGGTCCTCTCCCGGAGGGGGCTGACACCTTGGATTACGGCCAAGCTTCCAGGATCTCCCCCCACCTACTGGCATCATCTTGCATGGATGCGATGACGTCAGTTCGGGAGTTAACCCCTAGCTGCCACCTATGGTGGAGATGGGGTTTTCCAATGAACCCCCTATCTCCCGATCCGTGGCAGCTAGGGGTCAATGTCTGGAATCATTGGAACGGCCAGATGGCCTTTCCAATGATACCAAACATGACTATGTTAAAAGTAAAAAAATAAAAATATAAATAAAAGTTTATTTTTTATTTTTATTAATGCAGCAATATTGTTCCCATTTCAATTATAATTTGAACAATGATGCTGCACTAACAATTTTTTCTATGGGGGGGTTGCTAAAGAACACGTAATTCCCCCCCCAAAAAATGTAACAGGTTTCCATTTCTTTTTTTTTAATCAAGCGCAGCCATGGAAAATATAACCACAATGACTCACATGATAAAATGTGGGGACAAAAAACACTTTACACGCTGTAGATTATTGAAAAATCTAATATTCAGCAAGGACATGACTTATACATATAATAATATATTATGAATCTGCCGAGTCTGCCGGAATGAACGTTATATAATTTGTCTGGGTTGTATAAAAAAATGTGACTTCAAATCGCATGTAAACATGATGAGCAAAACCGGTAAAAATTAGCTCAGCATACAGGGGTGAAATGGCTCAGCAGCGAAAGGGTTAATGTCATGCCCCATGATTCAGAGTTTATATGTATATTTTAATGTTATGTGTTGAATCTGCCTTTTGCTGATTACAGTTATTATTTAATAGCTATTTTGTCCCTGCTGGGTTTCCATAGCCTTGCTGCATCCAGCTAGCTCCACCCCTTTTTGCTCAGTCTAGTTCTGAGATAATTGCTGGTCACCTAGCAGCCATCTTAGCTCAATGCTGGACAGAACTAATGTATTTTCATCTGCATTGCTGTACACTTTTGCAAAGATTGTCAGTCTGATCATTAAAGTTTTCAATTGGATTCATCTTTCTACGTGTCAGTTTTACTGAGTTGACACTGTCTGCTGAACTTTCATCGTGTGAGTACTGGTCAAAACAGACTTAGCTAGTCTCAAGCACCCACGCCTCACATCTTTTCTAGGGAGGCAGAATAGTTAAACATAAATATTTGCCTCCTCTGATGTTAGAGAATAGGCTGCACTGTGACTGATATTGAGTACATGTACTGTAAGGGAGCATTTACACATCCTTCACCTGATGGGGTTTCTCCACCAGATGCCAGTCAGAACATTGGTATACCAGTGGGCAAGGCCTGGGCGTCTGGAAGGGCCTTTACTTCCTGTGGCGTTATGATAAACTGCTGCTGGGTTTTGCAGGGGACTGAACCCCGTGGAGCCACTGGGCCCTTGAACAAATCATGGACTGTCACCCCCTGATGGCAGCCCTGGACAGGTATATGATGTTAGTTCCTGCAATATGTATATTAGATCCTACCTGCACAAGCTTACATCTATTTACTGGTAAAGACTATGGCTGGCAGATTGTTGACCATCTTCAATCTAGCTCCTTGCCCTTTCCCCCCTCACTTTTTACATTTTACATGTTTGTTTTCGTTGGAAAGACCAGACAATGATCTTTCCAATGATACCTCACTTGAAATTCTAGTACAGGGCTGTCAAACTCTGGCCCCTCCAGATGCTTCTGCACTACAACTCCCATGATTCCCTGGTCATCGATTGCATTGAAAGAATTCTCTGAATTGTAGGCATTATCATCTGCGGGTACCATGAGTTTGACAGCTCTATTCTAGTACATACTGAGCTGTGGATTGATTTACCGTAAAGAAGCTACAAGAGTAAACCCCCACAATCAACAACTTTACTGCTGCATTACATCAGCCAGGGAGAGGGTAGAACACGAGGAGAGATCTGGGGTCACTGAATACTGTATAAGATAAGGTTCAGGTTGTTTTATTCCTGAAAATCCCTGTACAGTACCGATAAAATGTGTTACTGTAATTTTTGTATGCATGCATTATGCCACATACATATATTTTTATATTGGTATTTTTTGGAATATAAGCATTGATAATACTATGATCACTACAGATAAGCATAAAATCTGACCATTTTTATTAGCCATCGTCACATTTACTGTATTTGACACATAAGCCGTGTCTCTCTCTGTATGCTAATTATGCAGGCTACATTTGAAATTGTGCACAGTAAGGCTGGGTTCACACCTAGACGTTTTTCAAACATGTGCAATACGCGCGGTTTTTTACACACGTTCGCTCATATGAAAAAACGCACGAACGCGCATTGCAGAGCGTTCTCGGCTATGTCTATGGCCGCGAACGCGCTGCTATATGCACCAAATAAGCTCTCGTACTTCTTTGTGCGTCGGACGTGTTAAAGCGCGTTCTTGCGCGCTTTAAAACGCTTGGGTGTGAACGGGTCCCATAGGAAAGCATGGGATTTCCCCGTTCATGCGTTTTAAAGTGCACAGGAACACGCTTTAAAACGTCTAGGTGTGAATGGAGCGTAAGGGATACCATCTAGGGCAGTGTTTCCCAAACCTGTCCTCGGGACCCTCTAACAGGCCAGATTTTACAGATTACCTTGTGGAAAGACTGAGCAGCAAATTATATCACCTGTGCTGTGCTTGAGATATCTGACAAACCTGGCCTGTTGGCGGATTTTGAAGACAGGGTTGGTATGACGGAATGGGATGTTGTTCCGCCTGCGGGTGTGCTCTATCTGCGTGGCCCCGTCGCTTACCGCTGGCCCGACTACCGAGTGACGCGCACTCGGCGTCTCGTGCGACCTGGCGTGACCCTGGGGAAGGGTTAGCGGGCGGTGGAGGGGACCCCGGCCTAGAACCAGCCCGACCACTGAGCCATACGGCACTCAGCGTCCCGAGCAGCTGGTTCACTGACCTTGTGGGTGTGGGACGTCTGTGGAGATCGGATCTGCCAACCGCGGAGGAATCTTCGGATCTTATGTGGGAAACGTTTCGGATCTTATGCGGGAAACGTTTCCGATCTCGGTGCGGGTAAAACCTTCGTATCTCAAGTGGAGGACTTTTCGGATCGGGGATGGAGGAAGCTTCGGATCTGGCGGGATCGGCAAAGGATTCGGATCTTACCGCAATCCCTCGCAATACCGAAGCGCGGTACACGGCCGCGCCCTTCGGATCGGATCTCCGTCAGATATTCTGGGAACCGAACACCATACGCTGCGCCTCTGCCCTGATGCTCGATACAGGCACAGAGCGCTCGATTCGGTTCGGATCCGGGTGGACACCGTATCCTGAGACCGCGAGGGATACTCAGATGATGAAATACGGCGGGGAAATAAACACATCAGTCGAGGCTGGATGCACTGCTAAATCTGGCTTTATTATTTACAGCTCAAGCATTTATTAACTTTTCACAAATTACAATACAATGGGAATCCCTGCCCGCCCTCCCAGGACCCATTGGCCATTACAGATCGGGGAGTCGCCGATTCGGACCGGATGGTCCGAATCGGCCATTTTACGATTCGAACCGGATGGTTCGAATCGGCCATTTTCCGAATCGAAGAATCTGAACTGCGCCACAAGGTGATCGGAAAATGGCGGCGGGCAAGGCAGACAAAGGGAAACACATTTCACAATCAACGGGGAACACTGTATCACACCACACATCACCACATCTAATTAAAAGTACTTTAAAACTCCGTGCGTGCCACCGCACCTATTTGTCCATGGCCATCACTGTCCTTGTGCACCGCCCCTGGCTGAGGGTGCTGGGCCATTCCGTGACACTCCTCCCCCTCCCCCAGTTCGACGCACCTGGTCTGACCCCACCGGGTCATACCAGGGAAGTCGGTGCTCCCAGGCCCGTAGTCTGTCTGGGGAGGCCGGGCCACCAGGCCTCTCCATTTGGCCTTGCGGCCGTGCCAGCTTGGTCGGGGCCCCACGTCCTCAGGGTTACCCCGGTTGGGCGGACGAACATATGTCTGGGGAGGAGTACCTCCTGCGTCCCCTCCAGGGTTCTCGCTCACCCGGGGAAACCGGGTGCTAACTGCACGCGCCCCGGGTGCCCAGGTCAGCCGTGGGAAAGAACCGTGGCTGCGGGAGGGCCCCGAGCCAAAGGGTTGCCAAGATGGGCAGAGGCCAGCGGCGCTCTGCCCCGTTGCCAGCTCTTCTGCTGGAGGGCCAGGTACGGGAACGGCAACCGAGAGGACAAACGGGGTCAAACCCGGCTGCTCTTCCTGGCAGCCGAAGAGGGAAATAACCAGCTGCAAGGGCAGCCGTACGGGGTCATCCTCGCTCTGCCCCTCGGGGCAAATTGGGAGGAATGGGCAGAGGCCAGCGGCGCTCTGCCCCGTTGCCAGCTCTTCCGCTGGAGAGGCAGGTACGGAAACGGCAACCGAGGGGACAAATGGGGTCAAACCTGACTGCTCTTCCTGGCAGCCGAAGAGGGGGATAAATGGCTGCAACGGCAGTCGCACGGGGTCATCCCCGCTCTGCCCCTCGAGGCAAGTTGGGAGGAACGGGCAGAGGCCAGCGGCGCTCTGCCCTGTCGTCAGCTCTTCCGCTGAGTGGGGATCTCCTTGCGGGAGGATGGTTTCTTCCCCCCCGGGGCCGTCCCTGGCTGCGCACAACCCAGCCCGGGGGAACCATCTGTCTGCTCCACCTGGCAGGCCATGGGCAGTGGGCAGAGGCCAGCGGCGCTCTGCCCCGTGGCCAGCTCTTCCGCTGGTTGGAGATCCCCTTGGGGCAGGATGGTCTCTTCACCCCCCGGGGCAATCAATGGCTGCGCACAACCCATCCCGGGGAAACCACCTGTCTGCTCCTCCTGGCAGACTGTAAGCAGTGGGCAGAGGCCAGCGGCACTCTGCCCCGTAGCCAGCTCTTCCGCTGGTTGGAGATCCCCTTGGGGAAGGATGGTCTCTTCACCCCCCGGGGCAATCAATGGTTGCGCACAACCCATCCCGGGGAAACCATCTGTCTGCTCCTCCTGGCAGACTGTAAGCAGTGGGCAGAGGCCAGCGGCACTCTGCCCCGTAGCCAGCTCTTCCGCTGGTTGGAGATCCCCTTGGGGAAGGATGGTCTCTTCACCCCCCGGGGCAATCAATGGCTGCGCACAACCCATCCCGGGGAAACCATCTGTCTGCTTCCCCCTGGCAGACTGTAAGCAGTGGGCAGAGGCCAGCGGCACTCTGCCCCGTAGCCAGCTCTTCCGCTGGTTGGAGATCCCCTTGGGGAAGGATGGTCTCTTCACCCCCCGGGGCAATCAATGGCTGCGCACAACCCATCCCGGGGAAACCATCTGTCTGCTCCTTCTGGCGGACTGTAAGCAGTGGGCAGAGGCCAGCGGCGCTCTGCCCCGTTGCCAGCTCCTCCGCTGGACCCGTGGCCTCGGCCACCCTGTCCACTTGCGGAGTGTCGGGGACAACTTCTTCTACTGGGACCTCCACGGGCCCCCATGGGTCCGCCTCGGCCTCCCATAGGTCCCAAACCTGGGGACTGTCGACTTCTTCCGCCGACCCGTCCCACCACGGGGAGCTCAGGCTCGACTGCGGCACGCCGTCCAACAATCTTCGGTAAGCCACCTCGAGCTCCCACTCTCGCTCTGCTAGGGACTCCAGCTCCTCAAACACCGAGTCCCTGATGTCGGACGGGAGCTCCAGTTCCCGTCGCTCCAGAATCTCCTCCATTCGTTCTTCGGTCTCCTCTCCGAACTCAGGGTCGGCGGCCATGCTCTCGTAGAGCAGCCCCGTGCCTCCGTAGCGAGGCCCTGCAGTGGAGCTGCCTTCAATAGGGCGCACTGTCGGAGGGGCGGTCAGCCACCGGAGCGCGCGGTACGCGGCGTCCAGTGCGATCTCCTGTTGCACCAGACTCCGGAGCTCGGCCTCCCACTCCTCTGGGGCCCGGCCTTGCAGGAACGCGGCTCGCACATCGTACTGCACCCGGTGGACGACAGCGTCGGAGGGAACGTACACACCATGGCAGTCCCTCTCATGGTCCAGGGCCTCGTACCAAAGTTCCTCGGTGGACCCCTGGTCCCGCTCTAGGCCCTCCTGCAGCCTTCTTGCAACCACAACCTTCATGTCAGCGAAGGTGCCGGCACAGGAGCACCGCTCCTCAACGGGGAATGTGGCGTCCTCAGATGCAGCTCCAGGCGAGCTGTAAGTCCCCATCCGAGGGTCGCTGGGATGAGTGACGTCCTCAGTACAGGCTCCAGGCGAGCTGTAAGTCCCGCAAGGGCAATCACTGGGGGTTGCAGATCCCCAGGGTGAAGCTCCAGTCGAGCTGCAAACCTCGTCCCAGGGCTCCACGGGGTAGGGTTCGGGGGTACTATATTCAGTCTCTGCTCCGCGGAGCTCTGCCAACTGCGGCTCGGGCTGACGGTCCTTCTCCTTCGGCACTTTGAGGTCCCCCACCAGTCGACTCACCATGTCCTCGGAGAGGGTGAGGCCGCATATTTCAATTATGGCCCGAGCTCTCTGTCGAAGGGGTTCATCAGGGTCCTGAGTCAGGGTTGGGGTGCTCACCCTTTCCTGATCCATCCTGGCCAGCTCCTTCATCAAGGTTTTCCGATTCTTTTTACCCGGCGTTCCTCCCCGGTTCTCCAGCATCCCACGCAGGGTGTCCCTGTGGTAATGGCCGTACCCCGCCATGGCATAGGTCTCCTCACTGGGGGGTTTGCAGAGAGCGATCCCACCGCTGCCACCAGTATGACGGAATGGGATGTTGTTCCGCCTGCGGGTGTGCTCTATCTGCGTGGCCCCGTCGCTTACCGCTGGCCCGACTACCGAGTGACGCGCACTCGGCGTCTCGTGCGACCTGGCGTGACCCTGGGGAAGGGTTAGCGGGCGGTGGAGGGGACCCCGGCCTAGAACCAGCCCGACCACTGAGCCATACGGCACTCAGCGTCCCGAGCAGCTGGTTCACTGACCTTGTGGGTGTGGGACGTCTGTGGAGATCGGATCTGCCAACCGCGGAGGAATCTTCGGATCTTATGTGGGAAACGTTTCGGATCTTATGCGGGAAACGTTTCCGATCTCGGTGCGGGTAAAACCTTCGTATCTCAAGTGGAGGACTTTTCGGATCGGGGATGGAGGAAGCTTCGGATCTGGCGGGATCGGCAAAGGATTCGGATCTTACCGCAATCCCTCGCAATACCGAAGCGCGGTACACGGCCGCGCCCTTTGGATCGGATCTCCGTCAGATATTCTGGGAACCGAACACCATACGCTGCGCCTCTGCCCTGATGCTCGATACAGGCACAGAGCGCTCGATTCGGTTCGGATCCGGGTGGACACCGTATCCTGAGACCGCGAGGGATACTCAGATGATGAAATACGGCGGGGAAATAAACACATCAGTCGAGGCTGGATGCACTGCTAAATCTGGCTTTATTATTTACAGCTCAAGCATTTATTAACTTTTCACAAATTACAATACAATGGGAATCCCTGCCCGCCCTCCCAGGACCCATTGGCCATTACAGATCGGGGAGTCGCCGATTCGGACCGGATGGTCCGAATCGGCCATTTTACGATTCGAACCGGATGGTTCGAATCGGCCATTTTCCGAATCGAAGAATCTGAACTGCGCCACAAGGTGATCGGAAAATGGCGGCGGGCAAGGCAGACAAAGGGAAACACATTTCACAATCAACGGGGAACACTGTATCACACCACACATCACCACATCTAATAAAAAGTACTTTAAAACTCCGTGCGTGCCACCGCACCTATTTGTCCATGGCCATCACTGTCCTTGTGCACCGCCCCTGGCTGAGGGTGCTGGGCCATTCCGTGACAGTTGGGAAACACTGATCTAGGATTTAGAACCTTCAATCACAGCAATATTTCTGTAAAGGATAAACAAATTAATGGAAATTTAAAAATGAGTAAATTTAATTTTTTTTAACGTAGCAATTTTGTGTAGTGTTATTTTGAGTGTTCTCTTACCCTATATATTCTTACCCTATATATTCTAGTGTTAACTACACATCCCCTGGTTTAAATGAATGTTTTTGTTTTTTTCTTTCTCCTCGAAACACATTCTTTAGTGAAAAAAAATAAATTAGCAATGCCAACCAATATAACACATGTGAAGAGATAACCCTTTCTCCACTACATCTCACCGGTGACAGCTAGAAATGTAAATATGAAGGATGTTTTTCTGCATTATGGCGAAACCTATAAAAAGAAATGCATGGTTTAGCAAGGGAATTCTACTGCTTGGATATAATCATAACTTACTGTTTGGTGTCAGTAACAGATACAATGTATTTATTTCTTGGGTTCCAGAAGCCAGTTATTTAGTGTAGCATACAATATGTGTGTGTGTGCGCGCGCAAGTGTGGTTTGGGTATGACTTGATAACTTTTCTTGTTATATAGCTCCATATATTACAAATACAAAATGAAGCCAACAGATACACTGCTGATTATAAACTGGTGAAATTCATTGTATGTTCCCTAGCATTCCACCAGCTGCAGTCTTCAAAGATTTTATCTTCCGCAAGTGTCACGAGACCCCTATTGGGAACTGTCAATGAACTACTAACATGTATATTATTACTTCTGGCAGAATTCACAGTAACCTGGAAACACTGAATCTCTCAAGCCACCAGCTATATGAAGATGCTTTTAAGACATTATTACAAACATTCTATTTCTATAACAAGGAGATAAAAGATGTATCACTAGTTTATTTATTAAGTGTTTTACCAGGAAGGATACATTGAGATTTCTTTCATTTTCAAGTATGTCCTGGGTTCAAGAACATTGACATTTTTACAGTAGGTGCAGAAATACAAAGTAATTAAATAGTTAACAATAAATAGTCTGTATAGGATCCAAAAATGAGGATCATAGCAGAATACTGTAAATTATATATACAGTATATATATATAATATGGCCCCAGCGAAATCACACAGGATGTTCGATATATCCGCACCCATAATAAATGGTTATCCTATCAGTGGATGCGTGTCCTCCTTGATCAGCGCCACGCTTATATTAGCACACCCATGCAGATTGAATAGCAGCAGTAGCCAGCGGCAGGACCACAGCAATATCCAAATGGAAAACCAGGATATATTCACCCATACACAACGAGTAGTGTATAAAGGGTATTTAATAGTTACAAAACAATATCCAACACGTTTTGTTAGACGCAGATAACTCAGTGGTGTAGCGAGGGGGGGGCGAGTACTTGTCTCGGGGGGGTGCCGCTGCAGGGACTGACTGACATGTGGGGGATTCCCTGCAGCATGCAGAGGACATCCCCCACAGGTCATGGGTTCCCCTCAACTTTGGAGGAGTCCTCTGCAGGTCTGGGGGGGAATCCCAGGCTGGTCTGGCTACCTGGAAGTCAGACCATGCCTTGGCACCGCCCCCTGACATCATCATGCATGACCGTGAAGACGTCACAAAGGGACCTCCCCCCCAACCAGGCGGGAAAATTCCTCCCTATCTCCAGAACTGTAAAAGATACCAGGCCAGCCTTGGTATCGTTGCATAGGCCAGAGCATGGCCTTTCCAATGATATCAAACATTGCAACATAGCCTGTAAAAAAAATATAAATATTTCGTTTTTTTCCAACATCGACAGCATTGTTCACTTTTCAATAATAAAGTTTCTAATATTGCTACACTATCTCATTGCTGCACTACCTTCTCATTTCCAATAACAGCATCAAGTATGTAGGGGATGGAGCAATGCATTATTAAGCATTGTTGTATCGAAAACTTAACCACTTGGCTGCTAAGTGGTTACTTGGTGCTAAGGACGCGCTGAGCGTGTCCCAGTACAGGATGCCGCGATCGGCCGGGATTCCGGCCGATCGCTGCAGCCCCCCGGTGCAGACTGACATTTGGATGTCAGCCCAGCTTCCGGGATCCCGGCGGGCACAATAGGCGTCATCGCGCTAGCTAGCGCGATGACGTCTATTTCAGGCACCTCCCTCCTTTGGACCTCTCTCCCTCCCGATCTGCTGGGGGTAGCCCAAAAAGGCAGGCACCGCTTGGAAGGGCACAGCCTGCCCTTCCAAGCGGCGGCTGTCTTTAACCCCTAGGTTGCTGGTTCGTGATTCAGCGCCCTCCTGGAGTTGGCCGACATCTTGGATGTCGGCCAAGCTTCCAGGATCTCCCCCAGATTACTGGCGTCATCGTGCATAGTGTGATGATGCCAGTTCTGGAGTTAACTGCTATCTCCTGGCAGCTAGGAGCATGGCCTTTCCATTGATCCCAAACATGACCATGTTAAGTGTAAAAAATAAAATAAAAAATAAACCGTTTTTTTTGTTTTGTTAATGCAGCAATATTGTTCCCATATCAATTATAATGTGAACAATGATGCTGCACTAACGATTTTTTCTATGGGGTGCGTTTACTAAAAAGCTCGTAATTCCCCCCCCCCCCCAAAAATGTAACTAGTCCACATTTCAAATTTTTTTTAACAAGTGCAACCCATAGAAAATATAATCGCAAATGCTCCCATGATAAAAAGAGAAAAAAAACACTTTACACTCTGTAAATTATTGAAAATTCAAACTTTATTGAATTTTTTTGTTATAATATACAGACAGGACATGATGTATACATGTAATAATGATATATTATGAATCTGCCAAGTCTGCCGGAAAGAACGATATATAATTTGTCTGGGTCGAATAATAAAACGTGGCTTCAAAACGCGGTTAAACCTGATGAGCAAAAGCGGTTAAAATGAGCTCAGCACACAGGCTTGAATTGGCTCAGCAGCGAAAGGGTTAACGGGTTATTCAATAAGGGCTAAACTTGCCACCGAATTGCAGCGACGGTTGAATTCATTTCTGCACACTTTGAAGACCCTGCAGTGAATAATGAATTCAACGCAGGATCGGTGAACTGAAATCTCCGAAACGGGAGAGTACTGAAATTTCGGGGCTCTCCTTTAAGCCGCTGCGAAAAGTGCAGGTGGTCCTTTGGACCCCTGCATCACCGTGCTGTACTTCCCACAAGATCAAGTGAAGTGTCACTGGAAAGGATAGCGTCTGGCCTTTCCGATGATACCAAACATGACCACATACCCAGGACATACTTAAAAATGAGAGAGATTTCAATGTATCCTTCCTGGTAAAATCCTTTTTAAAAAAATATATATATATATATCTCTATTAACTTCTTTGCGCAAAAGCGCACGTTAAACGTTAACACGCGGAAATTAACGCTGGTATTACAATCCGTGCGCATTTTTTCATCCGTCAAAAATTACTGTGCGTAAAAAAGACACGCAAAAACACGCGCGCAATAACGTTGCGCGCAGAAATCGGTGTTTAGACTGTTTATTCACGAGATTCAGCCAATCTGAATTAAGAACCACAATTGTCTCCCGTTCAATTTTTGTGCCTGTCAAAATCAATGAGTATATATGCTGCAGCAATAATAAAAACACGCACAACTTCTCAATTTTATTGTTTGGGTATGCGTAGAATGTGTAACTATCAGGGTTATTCAGAGAGTGTGAAAAGCAGAAGAATGACTGGAGAATAAAAAATTCTACGTCAAAATAGCCAAACCAGAAAAATTCTCCCTTTCATCTCACTTTCCAAATCGGCTATTTTGATCTAGAATTTGTCATTCTCCAGTCATTCTCCTGCTTTTCAGGCTCTCTGAATAACCCTGTATATGTTGCTGCGGGGAACAAGCGCCTCTCTGCGCGGTATAATTAATGCAGCATATGAATACGCACACTGCGGGGAAGCGCCTCTCTGCGCGGTATAATTATTGCAGCATATGAATACGCACACTGCGGAGAACAAGCGCCTATCTGCGCGGTATAATTAATGCAGCATATGAATACGCACACTGGGGGGGAACAAGCGCCTCTCTGCGCGGTATAATTAATGCAGCATATGAATACGCACACTGCGGGGAACAAGCGCCTCTCTGCGCAGTATAATTAATGCAGCATATGAATACGCACACTGCGGGGAACAAGCGCCTCTCTGTGCGGTATAATTAATACAGCATATGAAGTTATAATATACAGACAGGATACATATAACACAGATGTATACATTAATTATACCACAGAGAGACACTTCCCCCGCAGTGTGCGTATTCATATGCTGCATTAATTATACCGCGCAGAGAGGAGCTTGTTCCCAGCAGTGTGCGTATTCATATGCTGCATTAATTATACTGCGTAGAGAGGCGCTTGTTCCCCGCAGTGTGCGTATTCATATGCTGCATTAATTATACCGCACAGAGAGGCGCTTGTTCCCCCAGTGTGCATATTCATATGCTGCATTAATTATACCGCGCAGAGAGGCACTTGTTCCCCTCATTGTGCGTATTCATATGTTGCATTAATTATACCGCACAGAGAGGCGCTTGTTCCCCTCAGTGTGCGTATTCATATGCTGCATTAATTATACCGCGCAGAGAGGCGCTTGTTCCCCGCAGTGTGCGTATTCATATGCTGCATTAATTATACCGCACAGAGAGGCGCTTGTTCCCCCAGTGTGCATATTCATATGCTGCATTAATTATACCGCGCAGAGAGGCACTTGTTCCCCTCAGTGTGCGTATTCATATGTTGCATTAATTATACCGCACAGAGAGGCGCTTGTTCCCCTCAGTGTACGTATTCATATGTTGCATTAATTATACCGCACAGAGAGGCGCTTGTTCCCCTCAGTGTGCGTATTCATATGTTGCATTAATTATACCGTGCAGAGAGGCGCTTGTTCCCCTCAGTGTGCGTATTCATATGCTGCATTAATTATACCGCACAGAGAGGCGCTTGTTCCCTGCAGTGTGCGTATTCCTATGCTGCATTAATTATACCGCGCAGAGGCGCACTTGTTCCCCTCCAGTGTGCGTATTCATATGCTGCATTAATTATACCGCACAGAGAGGCGCTTGTTCCCCGCAGTGTGCGTATTCATATGCTGCATTAATTATACCGCACAGAGAGGCGCTTGTTCCCCTCAGTGTGCGTATTCATATGCTGCATTAATTATACCGCACAGAGAGGCAGAGAGGCGCTTGTTCCCTGCATTGTGCGTATTCCTATGCTGCATTAATTATACCGCACAGAGAGGCGCTTGTTCCCCTCAGTGTGCGTATTCATATGCTGCATTAATTATACCGCGCAGAGAGGCGCTTGTTCCCCGCAGTGTGCGTATTCATATGCTGCATTAATTATACCGCACAGAGAGGCGCTTGTTCCCCCAGTGTGCATATTCATATGCTGCATTAATTATACCGCGCAGAGAGGCACTTGTTCCCTCAGTGTGCGTATTCATATGTTGCATTAATTATACCGCACAGAGAGGCGCTTGTTCCCCTCAGTGTACGTATTCATATGTTGCATTAATTATACCGCACAGAGAGGCGCTTGTTCCCCTCAGTGTGCGTATTCATATGTTGCATTAATTATACCGTGCAGAGAGGCGCTTGTTCCCCTCAGTGTGCGTATTCATATGCTGCATTAATTATACCGCACAGAGGCGCTTGTTCCCTGCAGTGTGCGTATTCCTATGCTGCATTAATTATACCGCGCAGAGGCGCACTTGTTCCCCTCCAGTGTGCGTATTCATATGCTGCATTAATTTTACCACGCAGAGAGGCGCTTGTTCCCCCCCCAGTGTGCGTATTCATATGCTGCATTAATTATACCACGCAGAGAGGCGCTTCCCTGCAGTGTTCGGATTCATATGCTGCATTTTTTTTCGTTTTAAATAAAAAAAAATTGTTTCTGTTAATTTTGTTCAGCTTTTTTCCGTTTTAAAACCTTTTGTTCTGTTGTTTTCTTTGAAGTCAGACCACTTGGGTCAGTATTTTATTTTTGAGTTTAAATCGTTTTGTTCATTTTTGTTCCTTTCATACCATTTTAATATGATTAAGTAAAGTTGTGCAATGCATATTCATAAGAAAAAAAGGATCTTTATTTAATAAAAAAAGATAGAATCGGCAGAATTACCGTATCGGCAGAATTACCGTATCGGCAGAATTACCGTATCGGCAGAATTACCGTATCGGCAGAATTACCGTATCGGCAGAAATATCGAATCATTGGAAACGATACGAAATCAGCAATGGAACCGAAAAATACGTTGTCCGAAATGGAACCGAAATCACGAATGGAACGAAAATGACTTGCGATTTTACGCATTTCACGTCCATACGAAAACACGAAAATCTTTTCGTTACGGATCGAAAATCTTTTCGTATCGGACGGTTTCGGATCCGATCCGATTCAGAAATTCAGCCGAATCCGAAGCCACGAATCGGACCGATTTGTAAAAAATACGAATCGGTCCGAATCGAAACGTACATCCCTACTAATCAATACATTTCTGGATATTTTGCCAATCTTTCTGTTAACTGATGAGACTTCCACAAGTTATGAATGATCTGTTTGTGAAATCACTCTTTCATAGAAGTGTAGATTCATGTTTACCATTTTTGGACTCGCATGATAAGTCTTTTACTGCTGTATAATTCTGCATAACACAATTCTTGCAGTTCACAATGAACCAACATGAACCTCTACATAGAGATGCTATGATTTAGGAATTGAACAGAAATGAGGTTATGCTCATCAAATTGAAGTAATTCCAAGACACTGGTGTGCAATTACCTTCTACCTGCACATTTGCTGAAACTCAGACCTAAAACTGTGACCTTTTAAGATTGTTTTAGAGCTGCATCATTCTTAGAGAGCTGTGTTCCCTACGTCAGTCCTATATATCCCATAGAAATCAATAAAAATCAACTTTTTCAGATGGGGATTCCAATTAAACACCTAACTGATCCTATAAGCCCATCTCTTTGATCTATGTCATTTAGGCTAGGGTCAGACGAACGCATTTTTCGCGTTGTCCGTGAAAAAGTGCGTTTGAACGAATGGACGTATTTTTTCACGGAATACGCGATAGCGGTCATACGATGCGTATTTTCGTCCGTGATTTTGTACGGATCATCAATAAAACACTTTTTGCATCTGGACGTTATGTTGGCCGGACATTAGCAGCATCTGACGTCTCCTAATCACGCACACACGCCGCTAGCGGACGCAGCACACTCTGTACGTCAGTACTAGCGGTATCACGTTCTCAAAAAAATGCGTTTGTTTGCCGCTTGCGTTGCGCGACCGCACTTTTGTGCGGCCGTACTTTGTATATTGCCCGTCATTGGCCGTTATTTGCTGCTACTACGGCCGTGATAAAGTGCGGCTGCACGCGCGTTCGTCTGACCCTAGCCTTAGTGTATACCATACTGTCGATACAAACCACATTCATCTGTCAGTTTGTATAGAGTATTGTACCTTTTATGTAATTATTATAATCCAACTCCCATGTTTGCAGGGCTCTTAATAATATACTAGGGAAAACTGATGTCCTTAAACAGAATATTATTTAAAAGAATTTGTGTATAAGGACCTTTGATAGTGAGATTAGGACTTGGTTCTTAGCCCCTTGGTTGGTCAGCGTGTCCAATTTGATCAGTTTCTAGTTATAAAAAGAACATATTATTTATACAGCAAGCATATACTGTATGTCCACCATAGTTTACTTTAGCAAAACACATTGTGAAACTATTTAAATGTTTTCTGATGTTTACAGCATTTTCGTTTTTATTACGTTGCAATGGAATCATGAAAAATGACCAAATTTTACTTAAAAATGAGCAAAACCGCTAATTCCTGTTAACCCATTCACTGCCAATTGATTTAAAAAACCTGTCACGAACCAGTATTTTTGAAAATCATTTCTTTTAACATACAAGTTTTATTTCGAGAAGTCATCGTACAAACAGAAAATGTGAGGGCCACAGAAAGCCATCAACATGGGCGTAGCATGAGAAAAATAATTAGTCAGCTGCAAAAGAGAAAGTCCGCATGAGCCAAAAGGCAGTGTCATCATGAGTCCATTAAATAAACTCAGCCGAAGGATAAAAGAAGTAAAAACCAAAAGTCTGCCTCTGAGACATCGCAGAAAACTGGGAGGATGGGGAAAGCAGTAACAACCTCAGAAGATGTCACAGGAATAAAAAAGAAAAACATGAAAATCATTTTTAATGGAATTGTAAGAAATATTCGGGCATATTCCCAATGTATTCCTTACTGTAATTACTTATCTGGCAAGCTCACCATCTGCTGGCCAAATGGAGATACTACAGTTCCGTGCAGGATCAGCTGGGGAGATGTTAAATAGATATATTCCCAACTGATTTTAAAAAGCGTTCGTACCTAGGGCATCATGCCCAGGGTGCTAAAACTTTGGGACACCTTCTGAAGCCAGATGCTCTCTAAATTTGTTTGCAGCAAACAAGTTTCATTTGCAGTGATACATCACAACCCCAGATCAAGGCAACACGATCGCTGGCTGCAGTGTATACTAATCCTGATTGTGTATTCATGAGCATGGTAGTGAAAGGGATATAAAACATTATTTTTGGTTAAAGACACTGAAAAGTAAAAATAAATTATCTACACCCATTGGGTTATACAATAAAGTTCAAAGGGCACTATCACCTCCTTCAAGATAACACTAGCGTCAGCACTAGCTTAAAGGAGGTGATAGCGCTGCGCCCACATAGCCTTCAAATCGTTAAAAACCCGTTAGCGCTCGTTAATTTGCGATTCGCAGCATGAGTTTACTGTACTTTGCGCTCCCCGTGTTAGGTATAGGGAGAAGCACAGATTAACTAGTGTTAGGATCACTTAGAGCTAACGAAAAAGTTACCACCAGCTCAGAGCTGAAGGTAAGGGATTGCGCTGCTGCAGAATCCGTTACCTGCAGCTCAAAACGCCCCCAAAAATCACATACTCACCTCTCATCCCGCAGCGAGAGCGGTGGCCCGATCCGCTTGTTCTGGCCGCCGGGAGCATAGTGAGACTGGGGGAAGAAAGTCCACAGTTTCCCTCCGCAATCACTCCGACCAGCAGGATCTCACAAGAGACGAGATCCTGCCAGTCATGTGACCCAGCAGCACAATCCTCCATGGGGTCTTTTGGTCCTCATGGAGGGAATGCTGGGGACGGCGCTGTAGCGCTGCCCCCAGCATTGGCGAGTTTAGCGATCACTAAGGGGCAGACTGCTGGATTCGGCACCTGCCCTTCGATCTGCTGGGGAAACCGGGACACAAAGCAGAAGCTAATATTTTTCCCTTTGCGTCCTGGTTTTAGTGAGGGGCAGCTGTTAGTGCCCAACGTTGGCATGAAACGTGAAATCAAGAAGTTAAAAATCAAAACTAGATTACAGGCCCTATTACATTCTTCATGCAAAAATGCACGGTAAACGTGTGAATTTTTGCAGGAAACGTTAAACTTTAACGCGCGTAAATTAACGCTGGTATTACAATCCTCGCGCATTATTTCATCCATCAAAAAATAACTTGCATAAAAAAGATTAACGTTGCGCACAGAAATCGGTCTGCAATCAGAATTAAGAACCACAATTGTCTCACATTAAGTTTTTGCGCCTGTCAAAGTCAATCTGCGCATATATGCTGCATCAAAAAAAAAAAGCATGCACAAGTTCTCAATTTTATTGTTTGGGTATGCGTAGAATGTGTAACTATACTGTGCTGTATTTTTATTTTTTGTGCTGGTGTATTTGAGTTCGGCCAGGACGTTCAGATTTGCCGTTACCACCAGCTTTTAAATGACGTTAAAATTATGCGCGCAAATGCTGCGCGTTAAATTTTGCACATAGAATGTAATACCATCCGCATACCAGCGCACAAACGCATTTGTGCTCACAATGTTAAGTATAGGACGCGCGCAGTACATTACGCTCGCGCAGGTTCACCCGCGGTAGACGTTAACGCGCATTTTTTGCGTGGATATTGTAATACGACGTTCAGCGCAAAGGGTTTTGCCCCTTGCGTTTTTGCGCACGCGTTAACATTTGTGTGAAGAATGTAAAATAAAGTTTTTTCCCTTACTATCAAGACGTTATCCAAGTCCATTACACATTGTATTGCTCATGAGCGGAATACATCAAAAACATATAAATTTCAAGGTAAATTCAGATAAATTCAAGTGTAGTGTACCCAGTTTGAACTCTTAGTAAAGTCTCCTAATTCGTCATGTTTAAATTGGCTAAAAGTGGTGGAAATTAGTCTGTTGGAGCATAACACTATCCCATGTAAAGCCCCGTTCACACTGTGCGATTTGAAAGTCGCGTGATTTTCCGCGCGATTTTCATATTCGCGACAATGTCGCATGATGTCACGCGACGTCGCGGTTTTGTGCGATTTTTGCAAAGCACCACCAATGCAAATCGCAGATAGCAAATCTCAAAAAAAGGGTCATGTACCAGTGACATGCTACCGTGACACGCGACATGTGACGTCGCGCGGCAAGATGTGAACAGCTCCATTGAAATGCATTGGAGAAGCTACACCGTGCGACGTCGGGCGGATTTTGCTGCGACGTCGTGGCAAAATCCGCACGATAAATCGCACAGTGTGAACGGGGCCTAAAAAGATAACACTAAACTTGGTCTAGCCAGTGCCATAAATTATGAAAATAAATTAGAACGTTTATTATCTCCCATATGGTGAAATAGCCTCAACAACAACAGGAATGATGACAATAACATTCTCATTTAATATAATGCTTCTATATCAAAAAAAAAATCATTTTCATGTTTCTTTGAGGTTTTCTGTATACCATCTGTTTATTAAAAGCTTTATTTATTTTTTTAACAGCAGAAGATCTCCGATATCTACAAACTTCCAGCTTCACTCCTGAAGAGGTACTATGATGAGGATTCATACGATGGCTTTGTTGGACTCATGGGCAGAAGAAATTCCGGTATGCTACTTTTTGCTCATAGGGAACAATACAAAGATGTGTGCTTGAAAGCAACACGTGTAACAATTATCCTAAACATTAATTGAAACGTACTGTGTTTTCAACCCATTTAACGAATTGGTAACTTCCATGACCAATAAACTACATGTGTTATTAATATCATTTTATTATTGTTTATTTATAAAGCACTCGAGGGGATTGTAGTGATGTGCAATGGGGCATAGGAAAACAGAACAAGTAACATTCATCCATAATAGATGGCGATGTGCAATGAGTACACACCAGCAGAAAGGGAGCAGTCAGATGTAAGCAGTGGGTAAGCTGCAGGTGAGGCAGCACTAAATCCTTCTGAAGACAGGACATGGCGCTCAAATACTTTATAATTATGACATTACATGATATTTATCTAAGTCACATTTCCGATTTGTAACCAGGCCTTTTTTTTTTTTACTAACATATAGATTCTAAGGACTACGTCCCAGAACCGATAAAAAGTAAGTAATTTAAATATGGGATTGTTTCATTCTTATTGGAAAAAGGAGAAGTCGCAATATTTATTATGAAATTGAATTAGACAGAAAAAATCTTTTATATGTTGTATACTAGACAATTCTGAAGCATATATTACTGTAATCAGGGCCCTTGAAAGAATTTCAAACACCCTAGGCAAAAAATATATTTTCATGATCCAACCATCACCACCACCACTGCTGACGTGTCCCCCACCAAATCAAGTCTTTGTTTTCTGTACCTCTACCCTAGTACATTACTACATACTCTATCCCTGTATTAATGTTTACACGCCTCTGTTTCAATGGCTGCTAACCCTTTCCCGCCAGAGGACGAAATATGCCGTCTCTACAACATGTGGGCTTTGAAGTCAAGGGGTGTACTAGTGCACCCCGTTGACTTCTATGGCTGTCTTGGCCCCTCCCAGCACTCAGCACGTGCCGCTGGTTGCTGCAGGACAGCCAGAGCCCCATTCAATACCTCAGCAGCTGCTGAATTGCTGCAGCGCAGCAATTCAGTTTGCTGCAGCAGTGTCATTGAACGCTTTAATTTCGAAGTAAAATGGCCGATTTCTTAATGAAAGATTCAGATTGTTTTTCGGATGATTCGGACAACAGTTGAGGTATATATGATAAAGAAAAGCAGTCAGCACAATTCTGTTTTGTATGCACACACCACAAATGATAGTTTTTATTGAATAAACGTTATGTATACTTCTGAAAAAAAAATATAATTGAGCTGTAATATATGTCTATGTGCAAGGGGAAATAATAAAGAAATATTTTGTGCTTTGGTGAACAAAAACCTCAAAATTAACATTGCCGTACGGAATTGTTACTTGCTTCATGGTGGCGGCCATCTTTACTACGTCACACTCTCCTCGGGTCGCTGCAAGTACTAAGTTAGCAGTGCTGAGCGGCAGAACGGCGTTCAATGGCAAGTTGCTAACTTAGCACTTGCAACGGCTGAGGTATTGAACGTGCCTCTGAACTCAGGCCATCCCCCTGCAGCCAATGACGTGCATCAGCTGCATGGGCAGACCGAAGCAAAGGCCCGCTGCAGCACCTGGCGGTGAGGCGTACGAATACCTCATTCTAGCATTAACCCCCTCACACCAGGAGCCACCCGCTCGGCGTTAATGGGTTAATATAGCTCTCCTTATCTCCCATCACCAATTTATTTCCTCAACCCTGTAATGTCTTGCTACCTAACGCGTCAAACCCTCCATTTTCATTATTGATCTTCAGTCGCCCCTATCGTCTCTCTGTTCATATCTCACCCTCGATATATCTGCCTGGTCTCCTCTATTTTCTGTCTCCCCTTTGTATCTCCTGACCTGTCATACATGAGCAGCAAGGGTAGTCTTTAAAACAAACCTCCTGACATGTGGGGTAGTATTATATTACTGTCGCTAAAACGAGGACGCTAAGGTGAAAAACCTGTGCCTGCAGGTTTCCCCTTAGCATCCCCATTTTAGCACCATATTACGAGGCAGGCGCCGATTCAGCAGTCTGCCCTGTAATGCAGCGCTAAAGCCCTTGGATACGAGCAGCAGCGCTTAGTTCAACATTTGCGTTTCTCCCCTTCACTCTTTAAAATTGAATTTGGTGATAATAATCTGGTATATAAGTGCTTCAAAGAGTAACATGCTAGGGTTGCCAAAATTTGTTAAGGTGCAGGGACCTCAAAAAACACATAGGCCCTGAACCTCAATAAAAGGCATTCTACACCATCCATCTCACCTACATTGTGCCGTCCCTGCACCTTAATAAAAGGGCCACCTCCCCATCATTCTTAAATCCATTGTGCCATTGATTCATCCCTCACATACCCATTGTTCAACATCATCACATCCCTCTCACGTCCACTGTGTATTTCCCCAGTTTTTGTCACCCTTACTGTACTTTTGTCCCATATCTGTCGCTTCCCATGGCGCTCCGGTCCTGTACCAGCGTGTACCACAAAGCTGTTGATTTTTTTTCTCTCCAGTGTATGCATGATAATAATAAATGTACTATATATCTTACAGGAGACGTGCATGATTTCTTTGTTGGTTTAATGGGAAAGAGGAATTTGCAGACAGGTAGGTGTTTTCTGTTGCCTTTTGTATTTATTTACTAGACACGTGCACACCACAAAATTTCATTTCGGACGAATGGATTCGTTCTAAAACAAAATTTATTTAGTCGCTCACGAAATTCGTTTAGATTTTTTTTGTATTTAAAACAAATTTCATTCATCTGAATGCATCTCTGAGTGTTGAGATCAGTTGCCTGTTACAATAATTCTCAGCGCAATGTCAGCGCTCGGAGATACTTTCAGATTTCAGAGTTTTCTTCTCTGTGCTGTGGGGTTAATTCTCCCACTGCACAGAGTCTATTACAAGAACGGGCAGTTAAGTCTCCCACTGGAAGCAGAGTTAGCTGGTCCCTGCAGTGGGAGAGCTAGCCCTTGCAGGACTACAATTTGCAGGACTACTACTCTTAAAACAAACACAAGCACAGATTAAGTGCCTTAATCCCTGTTTGTAAAAATCTGCCTGCACTCCCACTGCTAGGATCACCTAGATCTCCTTCCAACAGGAGATTTAATTTGTAGACTCCTTGCTTTGGGAGAATTAATTCTATATTTAACCCCACGCACGGAGAAGAAAATCTGTGGGATCTCCCTCCTGCAGCAGGACAATTAACCCTTGCAGGGCTTCAAGAACAATTTTATGAACAAACACGGATTAAGATACTTAATCCGTACTTGCTTGTAAATCTGACAGCAGCGCTGCAAGGGTTACATCTCCCTCTGCACGGAGTTCCGCAAGAATCGTGCAGTTAAGTCTCCCTCTGGAGGGAAAGTTTAGCGAAGCGAGTTCCTGCAAAGGGAGACTTAAAACTTGCCGGGCTGCAGAAAAGGTTTTACAAGCACTTAAACTGTGCTTGTTTGTTTGTAAGAAAGAGACTTCTTGCAGCTCTGCAAGGGTTACGTCTCCTTCTGCATGAAGCTCTAGCGAGTCTCTGCAGCAGGAGACTTGAATCAAAAATCCATTCCATATTACAAAAGAAATTAAACGAAAATGTAATGCATTTCTTTCGTTTGAGCACTGTCGCATATCATGAATCCTATGAATAAGAGAACACCCAAAAATTCGGGCAAAATCCTATTCGTATGATAACGCATGCACATGTCTATTATTTACAAAGGGTAAAAAGAATATTAATAGATTAGCCAAACTGCTACTCCAAATGTAGAAAACAATTAATAATAAAAAAATCCCATTATTTATATTTCTACAGATTTATAAGATCATTTGAGGGCCAAACAATATTAACAGCTTAAAATGTAGCCAGCTATCTTTAGGAAGAAATTTAATTAACTCACACCTAATGTGACGGCTGGAACTGCTTCTCTTTGGTGAGGTGCATGATGTTGGCTGGTACTGATGATGTTGCTACTCGCAATATACCAGGTTTGTGCCCCATCCCATTTAATTCATTTGACCCCCCCTTTAATTAATTTCACTCCCCTCCCCATTTAATTAATTTCACCCTCCCCCTCCTCATTTAATTAATTTCACACACCCCCTTCCATTTCACCCCTCCTCATTTAATTCATTTCACCCTCCCCTTCCCCATTTAATTCCTTTTACCCCTGCCCATTTAATTATTTTCACCCACTTCCCAATTTTATTTCACCCCTCCTCATATAGAATTAATTTCTCCCCCTTCCCCATTTAATTAATTTCACCCCCTCCTCATATAAATTCATTTCACACCCCGTCCCCATTTAATTCATTTCACCGCTCCTCATATAAATTAATTTCACCCCTCCTCACATAAATTATTTCACCCGCCCCTTTCCCATTTAATTCATATTCACACCGCTCGTCCTCCTATAAATTTATTTCACCCCCTCCCCATTTAATTCTTTTCACTGCTCCTCTCATAAATTCATTTCACACCCCCTCCCCATTTAATTAATTTCACCCCATCCTCCTATAAATTCATTTCACCCCTCCTCATATAAATTCATTTCACCCCTCCTCCCCATTATATTAAGTTCAACGCTCCTCCTATCATTTCACCCTCCTCCTCATATAAATTAATTTCACCCTCCTCATATAAATTCATTTCACTCCCTCCTCATTTAATTCATTTCACACACCCCCTTTAATTTCACCCCCTCCTCATTTGATTCATTTCACCCACACCACATATAAACTAATTTCACCCACTCCCCATTTAATTCAGCGTGATGGTAGCTGGTACAGATGATGTTGCTACTCGCAATTTTCCAGGTTTGTGCCCCTCCCCATTTAATTCACTTGACCCCCCCTTTAAGTAATTTCACCCATCTCCCCATTTAATTAATTTCACCCTCCTAATTCCCCATATAAATTAATTTCATCCCCTCCCCATTTAATTCATTTCACACTCCCACTCCTCATTTAATTCATTTCACACCCCCTTTAATTTCACTCCCTCCCCATTTAATTCATTTTACCTCTCTCCATTTAATTAATTTCACCCCTCATATCAATTCATTTCACCCCCTCCTCACATCAATTCACTTCACCCCCTCCTCATATAAATTAATTCCACCCTCCCCTTCCTCATATAAATTTATTTCACCCCCTCCTCATTTAGTTCATTTCACACACCCCCTTTAATTTCACCTCCCTCCTCATTTAACCTCCCTGGCGGTCCGATTCTGACATATTTTATATGTCAGAATCGGTCCTATTTATTCTGGCCCCCTAGCGGTGTAAGTGTTGCTCGGGGATTAACTTTCAATACCAAAAGCGGTATCCCCGAGCCACACTCGGGCCGATACTTACATGTCCTGCGCTCCCTCGCTGTCCCCGCAGTCACACTGCAGCCGATCGCGATGTCATGCTTCCTGGTTCACTCTTCGCGAGAAGAGATCCAGGCAGTGTGACGTTGCGAGCGGCTGGAGGAGACTGCAGGGATCTGCGAGGGAGCGCAGGACATGTAAGTATCCAGCCCGAGTGTGGCTCGGGGATAACGCTGTTGGTACAAAAAGTTAACCCCAAGCCACACTCGGGAATACCATCAGGGAGGTTAATATATTTCACCCTCGTCATTCCCCATTTAATTAATCTTCCCCATGTTATTCATTTCACCCCCCCTACTTATATAAATTAATTTCACTCCCTCCCCATTTAATTCAGCGTGATGTAGCTGGTAAAGATGATGTTGCCACTTGCAATTTTCCTGGTTTGTGCCCTTCTCCATTTAATTCACTTGACCCCCCCTTTAATCAATTTCACCCCTCTCCCCCATTTAATTAATTTCACACTACACTTGTAATTACCGTTAGGACCTTGTGATCCGAACGCTAGTTACGCAGTGCTTACACTTTTCGTTCCCCAAGTTAAGCATAGGGAGCGCAAAGTAAAGTAACCTCGCGCTTTAACCCGTTAGCGATCTGGAGGTGATTCAGTCGGTACAAACTCTCGTTTATGTGAGTGCTGGCATTAACGAGGTGATAGAGCCCATTGACTCTTATCTTTGTACAGCAGTTAGCGACCCCAGAGCTCTCCCTACAGCTACAAGGAACATTTCCCACATTAACTGCAACAGAACGTTTAAACTTTACTGCTGCATTACAACAGTCAGGGAGCGGATATAAGACTATATCCTCTGACTGTTGTAATGCAGCAGTAAAGTTTAAACGTTCTGTTGCAGTTAATGTGGGAAATGTTCATTGTAACTTTTTCACAGTAATTAAATGTGCAAAAAGTGAGATCTGACAGAATTTAATTTCTCTCCAAGGAGAACACAAATCTTGTACTAAAACACATGGAAACTGGGTTTTGTATGCCAATTAAAATTTTTAATTGTATTTCATTGCCATATTGTGTATACACATTTTTGCGGTTAAAGGGTTAGCGTGCCCCTTTAATGAGTTATTTATATATCTGTTGCTGAACCAATAAACCTGCTTCTTTTTCTAGGTAACCCTACAAATGAAGAAAAAGAAGCACAGTCTGACTCTAGATACTCAACAAAATGTAGAATGAAGTGAGTGGAACTTTGTGTCAGTTAACCAGTGTAAATAAGCCATGAAACGTATCGCGTAAACGTCGACTTACGTGCATCCTTAATGCAGTTAATATCAATTCACATGCACACTGAATGCTATTCAGACATGGTTATACATATTATCTAAAAAAAACTGGTTACATAATCGAACTGGTTTATGTTAAAGTTTTTATTAATCATAAAAAAGTTTTTATATTTATAAATGGTTATTTCAGTGTTTCTTTTAAAAAAGTAATTTGTGGTAGATTTTATATCGTCTACCTGGATCGTGTCTATTTAATATAATTCCGTCTGGACAATCCAGTTAGTGATTGATGGTGACAGGCACTTGTATTATTTTAATAGTTAATATCCAAGACCCTTCTGCTGATTTCATCTAAAATAAAGTATCCCCCTTGGGGACAGATACTAACAGCCTGCATTCTGACATATGTCACTTTACTGAACATTGGGTGCCTGCAGGTGAATTGTGAGTGGCACTAAGTGATAAACTGCATGTATGTTCAACTATAAATGACACTTGGCGCTGAATGAACTGTAAAAATAACTTTTATTGCTACAAAGTTATACATTTTAACACTTTTGCTGCTGAGCCTTTATACCCCGTGTTCTGAGCTAATTTTGAAAAATTTTTGCTCATCACAATTAAACGCTATTTAAAGTCTTGTTTCAGTATAAAACCCAGACATATTACATATCGTTTTTTCAGCAGGCTCAGCAGATTCAAAATATATCATTACGGCCTGTATATGTCTGCTGACGTCAGAATGCTATAACAAAAAATATAAAAGAAATGTAAATTTCGATACTGATTTACGTTAATTACAGCGTTGAAAATTTTTTTTTTCATATTTTATCATCCAGACCTTTGCGGTTGTATATTCTATGGCATACTCTTATAAAAAAAAAAAAAATCTGAAATGGAGAACCTGTTAATTTTTCTAAGGAAATACACAATTTTAACCATAATTGAAAACAAAAATTGCTTTTTTTTTTTTTGTGAATTGCATTTCATAACTAGATCTATGTATAAACCGCTGTCCACTCCCGGTGTGGGAAATTAGAAGGTGGGTAATGGCAGTTGCATTGTTCACTATATACGTGAAAAGTGAACAATGCCACTGCCTTACAACAAAAGAGTATTTTTTTTTCCTTTTTTAATTTTTACATTTTATATTAGCATGTTTGGTATCACTGGAAAGCCCAGTATCTGCCCTGTCCAATGACCGCTCATTTGACATTTTGGGTTGTTTAGAATAGAGATACAGCAGTCCAAAGTACCCCACCTTTCCTCCCAACGGTGCATCGGTTTTACATTCTAGATGTATAATTATACACTGCATCATCACCTCCAACTTCCTGGCATGGAAAAGAGAACATGAGCTTTTGCAGTAGCATTGCTCTATTTATAACTGAAAAGTGATTTAGTTTACTGCAAATTAAATTCATTCACAAATGGGCTCCAGAATATCCTCCCAAATTTTCAGCACCCTGGTCATGTCATGCAAGCTGAAGCTGTTTAGAAAGCATGGAGATCCATTTTTCTTTTACCGTAAGACAGTGCTCCAGCTATATACATGTAGCAGCAGTTTTGGGCTCTGCTTGTCAAATAGGCTTACAGTCTCTAAAATGTATTTTATGAAGGAGGCATTCTTTTTTTTTTTTTTTTTATACTGTGCAATAGAAAGTTTTACATAAATTCACTGGCTTCTGAAAATGGTCCTATAGACAACTTGGTGGTAAAGGGGTTACTTTAGTACAGTGTTTCCCAAAACTGTCCACAGGACCCGCTGACAGGCCAGGTTTTCCAGATATCTGAAGCACAGCACAGGTGCTATGATTTGCTGCTCAGTGATTGCAGGATTCAGTCTGAATTTCCCCAAGTTGATCCTTAAAATCTGGCATGTTAGATGGTCCTGATCCTGAGGACAGGTTTGGGAAACCCTGCTCTAGAACATAAATGTCTTTTAATCTAGTTCATATATACTTATGTGCAAGCTTGAATTTTCTGTTCTTTGCAGGTTCAGGCGTTCAGTTTAGAAGATAATGACACTGCCATCTGTACCTGTGCATTGATGCTAAACACGCTGGATATCTTTTTTTGGACCACAGATTTAGCCCTCTATTCTGTTGCATTGTAATATTTCACAACATCCTCACCCCTTTGTGTCCAGCTATATGTAGAACTTTATCATAAAAGCACCATAAAAAAAGAAAAAAAAAGAGAACAAGTAGCAGACAGAGGTGGATAACACCTTCACAAATTCTTGATGTTGTGGCTATACATCTACTTATTTGTTCTTTGTTCTTCTTTCTCTCTCTGCCTTCTTTTGTTTCTGTCTGTATATTTTAATGAATAATACTTCTCTTCTTGTCATGCATTGAAACTACTGCCTCAGTTATTTTGGATCCCCTGTCTTTTGGATATGACTGACACACATATTTAGTGTCCTGATTAAACAGAAGCGACGGTGGATAATAAGGTGAATCGTGATGACTAACGAGAACTCATTAAAAAAAGCTATGAGCTGAAATTGAAAAAATAAAGGCACTAAATAATCTGGAAAATATTTCATTGTCCAAAGTGTCAACATCAACAGTGCTTAACGTCCCTGTATGTCACCATCACATGATGTAGCTTTAAGAAAAGTTAATACAGACCACATTCAAAAATAACAATATTTTTACATATGATCTTGTGTTTTGTGTTTTATTTGCTTCTAAAATGTACAGTTTTAGTTACAAATTATCCAAACACTTTGTGTCAACAAATACACAGGGAGAAAGAAACATTTGGAATTTAGGGTCTTTGTGTTATTTTTCATCCATTGTAAATTGCATTATGCAGGAAAAATTATAACAGAAGAATTGTTTTATTAAATATTTAAAAATTCGAAATAATTTATTTTCTTTATTGAACCATAAGGATTTGTATATAATTTAAGGGTTTTCTGTTTGAATGGGTCTGTTTGCTTCAGACGTGACTCTCTCAAGAAGATTCAATCCTTTGTGTTAGGGTGCAGCTACCAGAGCCTGCAGACTACCCTGAGTTGGAGACAGGGCAGGTACGTTTCTTCTACAAATTGCCATTCACACGATGTGATAAAAGTGGAATATGAAAGGGAAATAAAAAATATATATTTTCATGAAAGCCAAGAATATTTGCACTGGTTCTGTATGACAATCATGGACCCTATTCCAAGGCTGACGCAAAATGGAGACTAGGTAAAACAAAATGTGCACCTGCAGATTTTTCTTACGGTCTCCCTTTTTGAGTGAGTGTTCCAAGTTAGGCTAAGGTCAGACTAACGCAGTATTAACGTGCGTTTATCCGCACTAAATCACGGCCGTGCTAGCAGCAAATGACATCCAATGCTGGGCAGCATACGAAGAACGGCCGCGCGAAAGTCCGGCTGCGCAACGCAGGTGGCAAACGAACGCATTTTTTCGAGAACGTCATACCGCTAGTACTGACGTACAGAGTGCGCTGCGTCCACTAGCGGCGTGTGTGTGTGATTAGGAGATGTTGGCCGGACATTAGCAGCGTCTGACATCACGTCCAGACGCAAAAAGGGTTTTATTGATGATCCGTACAAAATCATGAATGAAAATGCGCATCGTATGACCGCTATCGCGTATTCCGTGAAAAAATACGTCCATTCGTTCAACGCACTTTTTCACGGACAACGCAAAAAATGCGTTAGTCTGACCCTAGCCTTAGGCACTTAATTAACGCCTAGCCTCGGAAGGAAGTGCAGCAGAAGCTGATACTTGCAGCAGTGCAGTGCGCCACCACACGTCTCCGCTCCTGGAGGCCATAGAACTCCATGGAGTGTTGCATGTCCTGGCCACAAGCTGTGCGAGCTCGCTCTATTCGTTGCCAGTCTCACTCTGCTCCTGTTGAGAGGAGATAGCGGATCACGCAGCCCTCTCCAATGCGGGACAAGGGGGGTTAGGACATTGTGTTAAGTGATTTTGCTAAACCAAAATCACATAACACCAGCTGTTTTTTTTGTTTTTTTTAATTTCAAGTTTATTGAATTTTCAATAATAAGTACAGAAGTGCAAATGGATTAAGTGCAAATTATAATACACAACATGTAAACTAGTATTGCAATAATACAAAAAAACAGTAAAAGAAAGAGAGACCTCCCATCATCATCCGTAGCCTGAAAGAGGTACATAGCAAATCCTCCCGAACTTAGAAACAGTCGAGCCATAACAAGTCAAGGTCCTCAGTACCTAGCAACATAAAGAAACCGTATACAGTTAGTGCTCAGTGGGTTGGGAGCAGCGTGGAATCACCGCGGACGTCCAGTAAAACCACCTAGTGACATGTTGCACATACTGACCCCTAGCTTCGTAGATCAGTTCATCGTATGAACAAATTAAATCAATTTCCCGTAGCCAATCCCTCAGAGGAGGGGTAATCGCCTGTTTCCAGTACCTAGGGATGACTGCTTTAGCAGCATTGACCAGCCGGATTGCTAGAGGGTGTTTGTACGTTTCAATCCCGAAGGAGACATGGTGCAACAGATAGGCCTCAGGGCCAAATGACAAAGGAGGTTCAATCAGTCGACTCACGGTATCATGTACCGCTTGCCAGAAAGGTAGTAGCGTCGGGCATCGCCACCAAATGTGCAGGAAGTCCGCCTCTGGAGACCCACATCTCCAACAGCTATCATCTAGTGTCGGGAACCACCGACGCAAACAATCAGGTGTCCTATACCATCTCCAGAGCACTTTATATGCAGTTTCTTGCGTTCTCGACGACATGGAACAGGAGTGGGTCAAACAATACAATTTGTCCCAGTCCTCATCTGTAAACTCCCTCCCAAGTCCGATTCCCATTTATCCCGAAAGGAGGGTTGTGTCGGTGTCAGAGATTGTATCAAACCGTACAGCGTCGAAATGGTATGTGCCGGCACCTGACGCCTATCCCATAGTCTCTCAAATTGTGTAACGGGTTGAGTTAACACCAGCTTTTATGACACGTATTTCCCAGTGAAATACTGTCTCCCAGGTGTAAGTGCAATCTACGTTGGAACAGCCTGTACTTCTACACAGAGGGGAAAATTAATGTCTCCCACAATAAGTATAGGAGACATTAATATACAGTAATAAAGCACAAGGAAACGCTACACTTGTGGCACAAGCCCAGCTTGCACCAAGAGTGGAATAGCAATTCCAAGTGATCAGATAACTTCTCGAGGCATTATGTATAAAGACTCGAAGTAATCTTAATGCTAACCTTGGAAAAGGGCCCCAAGTTGCTGGAGGAAGTGGCGCTGTGGAAGCAAGGCACAATACCCTGCATCTCTCTCTGTATAAGGTCTTCCATTGTTAGTGAAAAATGGGAACAAATATGAATAACAAGGAGAACAAATATTACAGAATAGAATGTATTAACATAAAAGAAGATATGAGAAAACAAGTCCAAATGTTGGGGAAAAGTAACGAAATACGAAGTGGAACACACAGAGTAGAAAAAAATAAACCGCATACACATTTTTACACTTAGAGAGTTAGTCAGAAAGAACCAAAATTTCAGTGCTTTCTCATTCGGCACTGAATGGGAGCTGCCGAATAGCGAGAGACCCTTGAACGCCGCTGAGCTGGCAAAAAAAAACCCACTGAACTCTGCTATTCTTTAACCCCCTGGCGGTGTTCCCGAGTGTGTCTCGGGGTTAAATTTCACCGCTGAGAGCGGTAAACCCGAGACACACTCGGGCTGTATACATTACCTGTCCCTGCGCTCCCTCGCTGATCCTCGCAGTATCCTCCAGCGATCGCGACCTCATACTTCCTGGATTCCTTCTCGCGAGGAGGGAACCAGGAAGTATGAGGGTCGCGATCGCCGGAGGAGGCTGTGTGGGATATCGAGGGAGCGCAGGGACAGGCGATGTATCCAGCGGCATCCCGAGTGTTGCTTAGAGTTACCGCTTCCAGCATAGGAATTTAACCCCAAGCCACACTCGGGAATACCTATTGTCTACTATCAGACTGACAGACATGGCCGGCTCTTCGTGAGTGCGTGTTGAGCTCGGTCCTGTGCTCAATTTGGCCCCATGTGGCTGCAGTCCATGGATGCGAGAGGAGCATCGTGGGGAAATCCCTCCCCAGCACTGACGGCCTGACACAGGGCCGGCCCAAGCCACTGTACTGCCTGGAGCAATGGATAAAATGCTGCCGCCCAAAATAAAAAGAAAACACGTGACACGTAAGGTGTATTACAGAGCTCCACAGCATTAAAACTCACAGTAATGTGTGGTGTGTATGAGTGTATCACAGAGCTGTACAGCAATAAAACTCACAGTAATGCAGTGGCTTAGCGTGGGGGGGCACAGGGGTGGGAGCCCTGGGTGCAATTTTCATAGGGGCGCAAAATTGCAAATTAAATTTGCACCCGTAATAGCTTGAAGCCTTCAGCAGCCGGTATCTGCTCACATGGCCCTCCCATTGGCTGTGTGGGTCATGTGACACCACAAGGAGGGAACAGGCAGATGCGGGAAATCCCCCTGACTGGTATGGAAGGACATGTGACTTCTCATGTCACTGCACACACAGAATCACTGTCAGGGGCCTGCTCTGAAAAGCAGATGAGACCTAGAGGTGTCTGGGTGAGATTCTACATGGCAGGTTAATGTGAGAATGAGCTGCTGAGGTTACCGATAAATGGCAGATGACCATGGGTTTAAAAGCCAGCAATGTGTGGCTTGTGTCAGACGTTTTTTCTGCTTCACATAGGAGTGTGAGAGTTTCTGTGTGCATCTGTGCATGAATGTGTTTATTTATAACACAGTGTATGAGTTTGTGTGTGTGTTCATGAGCAGGTTTCTATATTAAATTGTTTGCATCATATGAGAAGAAAGTCTGGTATTGTTTTTTATTGATTACCTTTAAGTTTATCCATTCCTGTGTGCACCTGAATGTTTTTCATCTGCATGCATGCCTATATGTGTGTTTGTTTCTGCCTTTGTACGGTACATCAGTACATAGGACTGTCTCTGTATGGTTATATTTTGTCAGTATGTATATAATGGAGTCTGCATGAAATAAATATTTGTCAATGCTTGCTGTCCTTGTATGTTGTGTCAGAGTGTGTCTTTATGTATGCTTACCTGTAAAGAAATATTTTTTATTGCTGTATTGCTCTTAGTATAGTTTTATAACTGTGGATTCTGTGATATGTTCATACACACTGTACATTACTGTGCGTTTTATTGCTGTAGATTCGACATTGTAGACTTGGGGGGCGCAATTCTTACCTTCCCCAGGGTGCTGACAACACACGCTATGCCACTGCAGTAATGTGCAGTGTGTATGAGCATATCACAGCGCTCCTCACCTCCATCCATCCATGCACACGCGCGCACACACACACACACACACACACACACACACACACACACACCACACACACACACACACACACACATACACACACACACACACATATATTATAGTCTCTCTCTCTCACACACAGACAAACACAGTTACAGGGAGGGGAGAGGGGGAGAGATGGGAGTGCAGGAGGGATGGTGAGAGAGGATGGGGATTGGGAAGAGAGTGATAGGGGATGGGTGTGAGACGAATGGATGGACAGCGAGAGAGAGAGATGAATATACAGAGGGAGGCAAAGAAACAGATCAGTAAAATGACAGATGAGACAGACACAGATCCCCTTGTATGTACCAGCAGGCTCTGTCTGCAAGCTGATCCCTGCCTCCCTCTGGCCTCCATTCTGCCCAGCACCTGATTCTCTCCCTTCACACGCACTGTTCACCCCTTCTAGATGAAAGTCAGCGCCAAACTTCCAGGTTAACTCACTGTCTGGGGGCCGTCTGCTGCATGCCGGGAGATGTAGTTCTAGACTGGTTTTCTGCAATAAGCTCAAAATGGGCTCCTGAACATGCCCCTGAAATTTCAACACATCAGACATGACAGCTGAAGTCTTAAAATTATTTGCAAAGTAAATGTAGTGGTTCTATATGTCCAAAGAAAGCCCTGTGCCTGTCAAATAAGTCTGGCCTACAGTGAACACATACGGAGGGACACCTCTGTACATATTTACAGTGTGAGTGTCACGGGGGCACCCGATATGAGCCATGGTGGGCCCTTTATGCAGGATTGTTAGACCTTTAGGCAGCATTGCTGCTGCCTGCATGATACACAGATCAGGAGATGAGGGAGCCACACAAGATACACAGGCCAACAGGAAGGACGAGGGTTAAGGAGCAGAACAATATACTGGCGCCCAGCAGGACGCACAATGAAACCCTAATCTGGGATACGGTCCTTAGAATGGCTGTCTGTTCTAAGGGATACAATGTTGCTGGGTGACACGCAGAACAAGAGGGGCACATCCAAAGACGTAGTCAAAAACAAGGGCTGGAGTTGGAAACCAGAACGGGTAGTTATACATAAGCCAGAGATCAGTAACCAGAGAGGGATGTCAGACAAGCTTGGGGTCAGTACACAGAAGATCACAAAGCATAGGGGATAATACAAATGAATAGACAACACCAGGCCAGAGTCATACACAGTACACACATAAATAACACGGATTGGAATAAACCAAAATATAACAACAGAGAAGGCAACTGGAGGGGCAGACTGACCAAGGAAACAAGAAACCAGAAAATAAACTGAACAATAATACAAAGAAAAAAAATCTCACAGAGAGATAATATATGCAAACAGAACTAGAACCACAATCAGAAATAACAGTGCTCTCACATAAGGGTCACTAGCTCCCTGAGTATTGGGAGAGACTGGATATAAATATAAGTGGGGCAGAGTAGGCAGATCATGTGATCCCAGCCAAGGCTGGCTGCAGAGGAATCCAGGAACGGAAGGAGAGGAAGGCCCAGACAAGGTAAGAGCTGGCCTGGATCACTCTCACCACCAGGAGGCAGGGCTGGAAACATCACAGTGGGTAATGGAAAGTCTTTTTTTCTTTACCAAAAACCATTGTGTTCTGCTGGTGATTTTATGGACAAGCTGATTGCTGCCCCCCCCAGTGTGGGCTGAGTGACATCTAGCATGTCAGCCCGGCACTCCGGAACCCTGGGGGGGGAAGATAGATGTCATTGCGGTGGCGCAATGACATCTATTTCAGGTGCCCCCCCCCGCGAGTGCGGAGGAGATGCTTGAAAGGGAGGGGGGTCCTCTCTCCCTCCCGATCACGGGGCTCCAGCTGCTAAAGGCAGGCACGGTTTGGAAGGGCATAGCCTGCCCTTCCAAATCGTGCTTGCCTTTAACCCCTTGGGTGCCGGATCACGATTCAGCGCTGAAAAGCACCGAATCGTGATCCTCTCCCAGAGCTGGCCGACATCTTGGATGTCGGCCAAGCTTCCGGGAACTCCCCCCTGATGACTGGCGTCATCGTGCATAGCGCAATGACGTCAGTCCGGGAGTTAACCCCTAGTTGCCACCAATGGTGGAGATAGGGGGTTATAATGAACCCCCTATCTCCCGATCCGTGGCAGCTAGGGGTTAATGTCTAATATTGTTGGATCGGCCAGAGCATGGCCTTTCTAACGATACCAAACATGACCATGTAAGTGTAAAAAACGAAATAAGAATAAAAAATATTTAACAAAAAATAAACAATTTTTTTGTTTTGTTAATGCAGCAATATTGTTCCCATTTCAATTATGTGAACAATGATGCTGCACTAACGATTTTTGTATGGGGTGCGTTAAAAAACACGTAATTTTCCCCCAAAAAAAATGTAACGAGACCCCATTTCTAATTTTTTTAGCAAGCGCAACCCATAGAAAATATAACCGCAAATGCTCGCATGTTAAAATGTGAAAAAAAAACACTTTACACATTGTAAATTATTGAAAATTAAAATTTTATTGCATTTTTTTGTTATAATATACAGACAGGACAACACGTATACATATAATAATGATAGATTATGAATCTGCCGAATCTGCCGAGGGTTAATAAATAAAATCGTCAATTTAGATACAAATCAGTACTTTGGCACCTTTTAATAAAAAAAACAAGCACACCGATGATTGACAAATGATTTTAAAATCAAATTTGGAGATGCATAGCACCATAATCTTAGTATAGAGTATTGGTGCTTTATTCTCTGCAATAGTAAAAATGCATTTTTAATGCAAATTTTTTTTACACTAATCAGACTATATGGATTTCGTTTAGTAACGTTTTGAATGTGACTGCAGGCACAAGGGATAAAAGATAACGGAGTCCAACTCAAGTACTTTGGGAACAGGGGTGCTAATAATAACCTATAATGAGTACTTCTTATTCGTACCAGCAAAGAAATTCATATGTGAGGTTTTATACCTAATGCGCTGATTTTAGTCTAGTTTTTTCATTGGATACTTATTATCACTTCTGAATTCTGTATACATTTGTCAGCCTGTGCCCTAGTGCTACAGCAACCTGCACTTTAATCATAGAAAAATGAAATTCAGCCATAAAAAAAACATGGACTATAGAGCCACCTTGTGCCTATGACAATCGATGCACGAAAAGAAACGATGAGAGGAGGGAGATATTGAGAATCTGAGCATTTATCTGCTCAAAGTTATATAATTTGCTGGGCTAAAAGCTTCACACACCAATTCAAAATATTATTAAAGTCACAATTTCTTCAGCACTTTGATTATATATATAATGTTGAAGTGGTAGAGGCCAAATCAGTAATTGAATTTAAGCAAGCATGGGATAGGCATAAGGCTATCCTAAACAAAAGATAAATCCAGGTAAAGTATCCATGTAATTGGGCAGACTAGATGGGCCGAAAGGTTCTTATCTGCCGACATTTTTCTATATATACAGTGTATATATATATATATATATATCTTTATTATTATTATTGATTTTATATATATATATATATATATATATATATATATATATACGGCAAAAGAGTGCCCCCGTTCTTGTTGCCACATACTGTTTCTTGGGGATTTGAGCACTGCGGCACCATGAATTGATGGATTCAGAGCTTGAGTGCTGAACAAGTGGACGTTTATATATATATATATATATCATCTCTGCTACAAAGCCATGGTGTGGCATAGCATTGATTTTAAGGTTCTGTGTAATTACAGATCCAGGATGCATAAAATTGGGACAGAGGTCATTTGCATATCCTACCCAGAGTTCATTGCTGCATATGGGGAATGTGGCACAGGAGCTCTGGGATGCAATTCATTGAATTGATGTGATGGGCAGGTGGCTTCTGCAATAATAAACCCACTTATTATAGTGTGGAGGCTTTTTATCTCACTTTTAGTCCTTCACCACAACCCTTATAGACACTTACATCCACTGCAACTGGTCATGCCTACCTCCTAGCTGATGAGGGTCCAAGAAACCCGAAACAGCGCTGTCCTAGGAGTGGTTTTGACCAGTTGCATAAACCTTATCTCTGCTACAAAGCCACAGTGTGGCATAGCATTGATTTTAGGGCTCTGTGTAATAACAGACCCAGGATGCATAAAAGTGGGACAGAGGTCATTTGCATATCCTACCCAGAGTTCCTTGCTGCATATGGGGAATGTGGCACAGGAGCTCTGGGATGCAATTCATTGAATTGCTGTGATGGGCAGATGGCTTCTGCATTAATAAACACACTTATGTGTGGAGGCTTTTTATCTCACTTTTAGTCCTTCACCACAACCCTTATAGACACTTATATATACACAGTATATATATACAACAGATGGCTGTACTCAATAAAAAAAAAAATAACAAAATTTATTAAAGCATATTTAAAAAGCAAGTCCCGACGTTTCAGCTCTCTTAGGAGCCACTATCTAGGTAGGTAATAGAATAATGGCTCCTAATAGAGCTGAAACGTATATATATATATATATATATATATATATATATATATACGGCAAAAGAGTGCCCCCGTTCTTGTTGCCACATACTGTTTCTTGGGGATTTGAGCACTGCGGCACCATGAATTGATGGATTCAGAGCTTGAGTGCTGAACAAGTGGACGTTTATATATATATATATATATATCATCTCTGCTACAAAGCCATGGTGTGGCATAGCATTGATTTTAAGGTTCTGTGTAATTACAGATCCAGGATGCATAAAATTGGGACAGAGGTCATTTGCATATCCTACCCAGAGTTCATTGCTGCATATGGGGAATGTGGCACAGGAGCTCTGGGATGCAATTCATTGAATTGATGTGATGGGCAGGTGGCTTCTGCAATAATAAACCCACTTATTATAGTGTGGAGGCTTTTTATCTCACTTTTAGTCCTTCACCACAACCCTTATAGACACTTACATCCACTGCAACTGGTCATGCCTACCTCCTAGCTGATGAGGGTCCAAGAAACCCGAAACAGCGCTGTCCTAGGAGTGGTTTTGACCAGTTGCATAAACCTTATCTCTGCTACAAAGCCACAGTGTGGCATAGCATTGATTTTAGGGCTCTGTGTAATAACAGACCCAGGATGCATAAAAGTGGGACAGAGGTCATTTGCATATCCTACCCAGAGTTCCTTGCTGCATATGGGGAATGTGGCACAGGAGCTCTGGGATGCAATTCATTGAATTGCTGTGATGGGCAGATGGCTTCTGCATTAATAAACACACTTATGTGTGGAGGCTTTTTATCTCACTTTTAGTCCTTCACCACAACCCTTATAGACACTTATATATACACAGTATATATATACAACAGATGGCTGTACTCAATAAAAAAAAAAATAACAAAATTTATTAAAGCATATTTAAAAAGCAAGTCCCGACGTTTCAGCTCTCTTAGGAGCCACTATCTAGGTAGGTAATAGAATAATGGCTCCTAATAGAGCTGAAACGTATATATATATATATATTACTGTGTAAAGATGTGAATAGATGGTGAAACAAATGTGAGAAAGGGAGGTGGTAGATACAGCGGAAATACTAGGCCAGGAGAAAGTACTACACTAATGTGTTTCGTAATGGGACATTGTGATTTGGACGGGGAGAGATGGCTATACTAGGGCAGAGGAGGGTAACACTGTGGTGGGGTGTAATTGGGGCATTGTGGTTACTTGACTCGTAATCCAGCTTGCACTGAAAGTGCAACAAGAATGCCAACAGCACAGTTACTTTAATTGAAACAAAAAGGCACACAGTAACATAAAATGAGTGAAAAATTATCAGAAAAATGTCCTAAGAGTGTATATAATGGCAATTAAAAAAATTGGTTCTTTACTCGGACAGATGTCTATAGTAGGGTAGGCGGAGGGTGAAGATAGGGTGTTGCGTAATTGGAGTATTGTGATCACTGGGTCCATATTAATACATGGGTAATCCACTTGGTCATGGCAGTGACTTTATGGAAACCTACTTGGTAGTGAAGGGATAAAAAAAAAAAGGCTAAAATTGTAATGACAGAACCATTGAAGGGTAGGAAAAAACTTCCCTAAAAGACTGAACAAAGAAAAACTCTAGTGATTATGTTTGGAGCTCTTTAAATCCTTTATTTACAAAAACACATTTGCGTATTTTTGCTTTGAAAAACAATGGGAAAGGAGGCATAACATATCCAATTTGAATATGTTGGATTGCTCATCTCCCTGGGTAGAAAATAAATACTTATTTAGACCTCACTACTCACACCTGCGACCTGGTATTACTGAAAGGACCTGTTAAGTCTTTTCTCCATCCTTGCTCTAAAAACTTCAAAAGTTGACCTTTAGGCTGGGTTCATACCCGGGCGTAGCGCTGCGTGGCGCAATACGTGCGTTTTTTTTACGCGCGTTCGCGCATACAAAAAAAGCGCGTTCGCGGGTATGATATGGCCGCGAACGCGTGGCTGTATGCCCGAAAAGAAGCTCCCGAACTTCTTTTTGCGTTGGCCGTTTTAACGCGCGTTCCTGCGCGCTGTAAAACGCTTAGGTCTAAATGGGTCCCATAGCAAAGCATGGGATTTCCCCGTTCCTGCGTTTTAAAGCGCGCACGAATGCGCGTTAAAACGGCTAGGTGTGAACCCAGCCTAAAGAGAAAGAAATAATGAAAGCAGAGTGTATCCCCCTACTTTCTCCAGCTGGCCTGCAGTTTCACTTGGCAAAGCGTTTATACCTGTGTATACTATAATTGTTTCTGATGACTTACTATATTTATTTTTTTTCAAGTTTGGGTACCTGCCAAAATATGCAAGGTATAAATGAAAGAGATATGACATAAGGTCTCAAAAACAATGTATTTATTATAAAGTGGGGAAAGTGTTGTTCAGTTCTGGCTATTACTAAAGAAGATCAGAAAATATCCAGCAGCACAAACGGATGAAATGTCAGCAAAAGGACACTGAGTAATCTGTATATATTTTGGATCAATTTAAATGTTATTATCCCACTTTCATTTTTAGCAAACTGTCGTACTACTATGAATTCTGCATTTAAATTGCCTTAATTGTGCCATTCTGCAATGCATGATTGAATTTCTGTATTTTAATGAGGTTTCTTAAAAGAAAGAAACAAAGTCCATTCTACCAGCTTGGCTCAGTGTTCAATATATTTCAGCCTAAATTGTTCAGTAATTGCAATGATTTAGATCTTTTGAAAACAACAATCATCTCTCTCTTAGCTGAACACACAAAAAGACACGTCAAACAACTTTTTAGAAAGGCAAGTTTACTACACATTGGGCCCTATTCCAGTTCTGGCATTAAGATAGCAGCTATAACGTCTTCAGGCTTTATTTTAATGGCTCAAGCTGCTATTCCGACATTGCCACAGATTCTGCTTGGATTTAGCAGAATTCCGGAATTATCGGCTCCTTACTGTACATAGGGCTGGCCCGTCCATGGAGCAGAGTGGGCAGCCGCTCCAGGCAGCCCTTTTGTCAGGGGCGGCATTTTGCCTCCCTGTCAAAGGCAGGTATCGGGAAGGTGTTCGCTCACTGGTGTCTGTGAGTGGCCCTTGCAAAGTCTGCCGCCAGTGCCTGCAATGATTCAGGTGTGGATTCGTTTGAGCTGGGCTGGGTGGTGCCTCAGGCCTCACTAGCCATATGTTTAGCGGGTGAGTGGCTTGTCTGGGGCGTGTCTCCCTCTGGCCGATGCTCGTTGTGTGTGGAGCGGCTCAGTCCATGAGGCTAGAGGGGCAGCCAGCGGCCCGTGTAGCTGGCAGAGGGGGTGGTGTGGTCCGTAAAGGGATGCTGCCACCCTGCTTCCCAGGCAATGCCCATTACTCTGCATTGGGGGGCTGTGATTGGCTGGTGCAGGGCTCAGGTGCCCTGTGAGTGGATGTACCAGGTTCCCAGCAAGTGACGACTCTGTGTGTGTGTGACCTGTGGCTCCTCAGGAGGCGCCTCATCCCCATCAGGCAGGATAAACATGCTGCCCAGGAACATGCATTATTAAGAGCACCACATATTCCTCCAGGAGCCCATGCACTGTTTTCTCACATTATGCAAGTGATCCTGGAATTAGGCAGCACTTTTCACGTACTGTTAGGCCTCTGTGACAAGCTCGTATACACCGCACATTACTGTGAGTTTTATTGGTGTCCAGTGCTGTGATACGCTCATACATGTCACGTGTTTTTTTGGGGAGGGGGGCAGCATTTTATCCATCGCTCCAGGCAGCACAGTGACTTGGGCCGGCCCTCCATGTGTGAGCTGGGCATTATACATCCAATATGTGAGCTGGGCAATATACATCCATGTGTGAGCTGGGCAATATACATCCATGTGTGAGCTGGGCACCATACATCCATGTGTGAGCTGGGCACCATACATCCATGTGTGAGCTGGGCACTATACATCCATGTGTGAGCAGGGGCAATATACATACATGTGTGAACTGGGGCACTATATATCCATGTGTGAGCTGAGGCAATATACATCAATGTGTGAACTACTGGGGGCAATATATATCAATGTGTGAGCTACAGGGGGCAATATATATCAATGTGTGAGCTACAGGGGGCAATATATATCAATGTGTGAGCTACTGGGGGCAATATATATCAATGTGTGAGCTACTGGGGGCAATATATATCCATGTTTGAGCTGCTGGGGCAATATATATCCATGTTTGAGCTGTTGGGAGCAATATATATCCATGTGTGAGCTGCTGGGGGGTAATATATATCCATGTGTGAGCTGCACATTACTGTGGGTTTTATTGCTGTGGAGCTCTGTGATATGCTCATACACACTGCACATCACTGCAAAGGTTTTTTGCTGTGCAGCTCTGTAATACGCTCATGCACTCTGCACATTACTGGGAGTTTTATTGCTGTGGAGCTCTGTAATGTGCAGTGTGTCAGGATTCTACAGTATCTGTTAAAGTGATCGGCAGTTTCCCACATTTTCCACAGGGACTTTCTGTGCCGGGATGTAGCCTTAGCTGCAATGAGTGGGTGATGGCTGCTGCAGCAGTGCGGTGGCCATCTGTAAGTATGGAGGGGGGGCACAATTCGCTGCTGGGTCCAAGTGGAGTTCAGAAATGAATTCTTTAGCACAATAATGTACATGTGGGTGTTGCGTTGTAGGGGGTGGGTTTTTTATGGGTGTGGCCTCCTGTGGGTGCAGAACAAGGGGGGCCCCATGACCTCCTATTGTCCGGGGGCCCCATTAGCTGTCAGTCCGCCCCTGCACTCTTCGTGTTAATACGCAGGCGCAAAGGAGGAAAAACTGCACCCACAGTTTTCCCCTTTGCGCCCGCGTTGTAACAATGGATTACAATGCAGGCGGAAAAATTCTGCCTGCATTATTATCAAGCGTAAAACTCAGGGATGCTCGCGGCAGCGCTGAGCGCAGCCGCGACCATCCACTCGCTGGCGTCTATAGGACTCCATTGAGTTCCTCCCTGACGGTCACGTAACCAGCCGGATCTCGCATTGCGAGATGCGGCCGGTCGGCATAGGGATACGCAGGGAGAGACTGGTGGGATTTTTACCCCCAGTCTTTCCCTGCTCCTGCCGGCCGGAGGAGGCGGACAGAGCAGCGGTCCTTGCCGCGGGACAGAGGGTGAGTATGTGAATCTGTTTTTATTTTTAAATCTGGTGTTGAAGAATTCTGCAGAAGCGGAATCCGTTAACACCAAGTCCTGGCTCTGGTTAACTTTGCGCTGACCAGAGCCAGGCGTTAATCAGCGCTGGGACATTGTAATACCAGCACTGATTAACACTTTGTGCTCCCCATGTTAAACATAGGGAGCACAAAGTACAGTAACCTCGCGCAGCGCAAGGCACCAAAAGCAAATGGGTTTTTTAACCCGTTGCGTTTGGATTGTAATATGCACTAAATACCACGGCAAGCGTTAATGCTCACGCAGGTAAGCCTTAACGTTTGTATATAGAATGTTATAGTGCCCTTAGTGTTTCATGGAGCTGCAACTGCTGTTATGTCTCGGCTTCAGCTCTAGGTTACTACTAGACATGTGCATTCGTTTTAGTACTAAAACGATTTAGTCCGAATTTTGGGATAATTTAGTTTTCGTATGACTCAAGAGATACGAAACTGCTCAGTACAAAAAACAAAAGAAACTAAAATAAAATGCACTACATTTTAGTTTCAGTTCTTTTTTGTCAGATTACATTGATGAGTGAAGGAGACCAGCAATGAAGAGCGCAACATCTGAAGTTCTGCACCCCCCACATGCCAATGCAGTAGGATGTTCTATACAGAGAGGGACATTAATTAATTCAGGAGGATGTTCTATACATTATACAGAGAGGGGTATTAATGCAGGAGGATGTTCTAAACCTTATACAGAGAGGAGCTTTTTTTTTCTTTAGCCCTTTAAATCCAGTGGCTGTGAGCGCTGAGATCGTCTGCTTGTTATATTATCTCTCAGTACAATGTATCAGTCTCAGCTGTTACAGTAACTGACTGCTGCTCATCACAGTGCTCAGAGTTTCAGTAAAACAAGGAAATAATATTGTTATAACCTCATATATAAAAATATTATTTACTAGTTTTACTGAAACTCTGAGCACTGTGATGAGCAGCAGTCAGTTACTGTAACAGCTTTGCCTGACATGGGGCAGTATTACAATGTTGGTGCTAACTTACCCAGAGCTGTTGTAAACTGAAAACCTCCATAGGCTATAATGGCTCTGGGAAGTTTACAACCGCTCTGGTTAAGTTAGCACCAACTATGTAATATGGCCCACATTGTGCTGAGAGTGAGAGATACTGTAACAAGCAGCGATCTCAGCCCTCTGAGGAGCCACTACAATAATAATTGTATCCGCTGGTTTTCGGATAAATGAAATTAGTTTTCATACTAAAGAACTGAAAACGAATTTCTTTAGCAACTAAATAAATTGTATTTTAGGACTAATCCTGCTGTGCACATGTCTAGTTACTACAGTATACACTTACAAACAACAAAGTGGCGAATGCGCTAAAACAATCTTTGTGACACAAGCATACATATAACATCTTCAGCATTTCTATCACGTTATTTTTTGGATATGGCAAACCACCATAGGTGTGCCCAGGCACACCCTAATGTTGGGAGATGAGGTCCTCTTTCACCTCCTACATTGACATTTTAGATTTCCCTTTTCTGGTTCATGATATACAGCATAAAATCTGACTATATCACCAAATAAAGGCTTGTTATTTCTAATGGAAAATGTGCATTTTGGGCAAAATCTTCTGAACATATGTTTTACAATTAATAAATATTCCATGGGTGTACACCATAACGTAACGGACTGTTCACGCCAGTGTCTGCAAACCCTAATGTAACGGGCGGCGCGGGCCAGTGTCTGCACACCCTAATGTAACGCTACAATGCGTGTTCGCGCGTTTTTCACGTTTGCGCGATACGCGCGTCAAAAACGTACGTATTACGTGCATATGAAAGACACTGAGGTGTGAACCCAGCGTAATGTAACCAGAGAAACGCCTTGAGCTGCTGACATAGGGCATTCGTTTCCCTAGAGGAAATTATTCAGAAATATATAAATTCTAGGTGGAAAGCCTGCCCAGAGGGCAGTCTATTGTTAAGTGAGGTGTGCATGAATGTTCACTGAAATGAAAGCACAGCAACGTCAAGGAAAGACAATTTTTTTGGTCATATGGGTATATATTGAACCTAGCTCACATGGGTATATATTGCCACCAGCTCACTTGGGTATATTATCCCCCAGCTCACATGGGTATATTTACCCCCAGCTCACATGGATATATTTGCCCCTAGCTCACATGAATATATTTTCCCCCGGCTCAAATGTGTATATATATTGCCCCCAGCTCACATGGGTATATTTCCCCCATCTCTCATGAGTATATTTGGCCCAAGCTCACATGGATATGTTGGCCCCAGCTCACATGGGTATATTTGCCCCCAGCTCACATGGGTATATTTGCCCCAACTCACATGGATTTATTTCCCCCAGCTCACATGGGTATAATTGCCCCCAGCTCACATGGGTATAATTGCCCCAAGCTCACATGCGTATAATTGCCCCCAGCTCACATGGGTATAATTGCCCCCAGCTCACATGGGTATATTTTCCCCAGCTCACATGGGTATACTTGCCCCCTGCTGACATGGGTATATTTTCCCCCAGCTCACATGGATATATTTGCCCCCTGCTCACATGGGTATATTTTCCCCCAGCTCACATGGATATATTTGCCCCAGCACACATGGGTATAATTGCCCCCTGCTCACATGGGTATATTTTCCCTTAGGTGACATGGATATATTTGTGCCCATCTCACATGGCTGAGCCCACCGGCAAGCAGGGACTTAAAGATGGCCGCCGGTGGCCATCTTGAAGTCCCTGCTCGTCGGAGGCTCAGCCCATCGGCGAGCAGGGACTTCAAGATGGCCACCAGCGGGCTTCCTCTGACAACATCAGAGAGGGGCCGTCGGCGGCTAACTTCAAGTCCCTGCTCGCCGGTGGGCATACATGGGCCCAGCCTCGGGCGAGCAGGGATGCACGCCGGCAGTCAGGGCTGAAGCCCAGGCGGTAGGTCGGCAAAAAAAAAGAAAGCGGAGCCGTTGGAGAGGCGTGCGCAAAGCGCCTCTCTCACCTCCTCAGTGACTGAGCTGTGAGGAGGTGAGACAGGGAGAGGCGCGCGCCTCTCCAACGGCTCCGCTTTTTTTTTTCCAACAGTTTTTAAATGTCCGTCGCGCATGCGCACTCAGCGCTTGACGGCGACGGACTTTAAAACTGTTTTATTATATAGATAGCGTGTCACACTATGAAATGTGACTTGACAGGTCTGCCTCTATAGCAGAGTCTAGCCTTTCCAATGACACCCAACATGACCATATTCAGTGTAAACGCAAAATCATAAAATAAGCCATTTCCAACCTGTGAAAAAAACTTTCTTAACAGTGACAGGGTTAATGGTCAGACTATATATTACATTGTTTATTACTTTAGTTTTTGCCTTGTTTAGTTGTATATTAAGGCTTAATGGACAGGCTTCATTCCTTGCAGTTTACATTTTATTTTTTCATTTATTAATGGCATTTCAGGAGTTAATGGGTAGGCTACATGCCACACGGTTTACTATTTTTATTGTGTTTCCCTGGTTTATGGCATTTTAGGGGTTATTTTGGAAGTTAGAATCTAAAGGGTCAATTCATATTTAGATCCTTTGCTTATTGTCTCATTTCGGGGGAATCAAATTCACCGAAAATATGGTGAATTCCCTATTTAGTGAATGGGCACCGTAATTTGCAAGAATTGGAGTTGCTGAAGCAGTTATCAAACGTCGGTGAAAAACACAGAATTGCGGCAAATAAAATATTGAATTTCTATACCAGGTTAGTAAAACAAAAAGGCATCATTACATCACATTACTCTGGGATTATGGAATCTTCTAATTTTTTTAACAAGCGCAACCCATAGAAAATATAGCCGCAAATGCTCGCATGTTAGAATGGGAAAAAAACACTTTACACATTGTAAATTATTGAAAATTAAAATGTTATTGCACTTTTTGTTATAATATACAGGCAGGACATATACATATAATAATGATATATTATGAATCTGCCGAGTCTGCCGGAAAGAACGATATATAATATGTCTGGGTCATATGATAAAATAAGCCTTCAAAACGCGGTTAAACATGATGAGCGAAACCGATAAAAATGGCTCAGCAGCGAAAGGGTTAAAACGGGAATATTTTTAACATTGAAGCCTTTGGGATTCGCCTGAATAAACCTATCGAATGAAACCACCGAATGGCAGGGCATTTCGGCAACTTTTCCCTGCTGTTTTGTGTTCTCTGAATAGACGAAGCATTACTCCTCTATGGGGATTTCACTGCCCTTGAACAGGCACCATATGTGCAGGCAATTTGCCAGGATTTGGCAAACTGCCTGCTCTCTGAATAGCCGAATGGCCAGGAAAGGTAACCGTACGCTAAATTTCATTGTTCGGTTACCTTTCGCCAGTAATTCGGAGCTCTTTGAATAACCCTGTATGAGTGGCCCCGTTTTGACTGTGGCACCTTATGTGCCCCCCCCCCCCTATATATTGTTCCTAGAGTCACCACTGTTCTTAATAAACCTGTATGTATGACATATACATGGTTATTCAGAGAAAGGTGAAACTCTGGATATTTTTTGGAGAAGTGAAAATTCTAGGTCAAAATAGCTGATTTGGAAAGAGAGATTAATGGGAGAATTTTTTCTGGTTTGGCTATTTTGACCTAGAATTTTCACTTCTCCAAAAGTTCTCCAGAGTTTCACCTTTCTCTGAATAACCCTGATAGTGTACATGTATTACAAAGGAAAACAGATGAATAAAATGAGCTGATTAAAAAAACTATTATCTTTTCCCCCTTAGGAGGTTATAAACAAAGCTCCTGTGCTTGTGTTGTTGCAATCAAAAAGAGATATGGAATCAGGGGCAGGAGAAGCTTCAGTGGTGAAGTTTCTCCAGTAGCTGTTTGCTGATGTTGCAACCAAAAGGAAAAATCAAACTCTTGCATTATGTGAATAACCCACATAACATACCAACACATGCACAGGGATACAGCAAACGTTTTTTTTATATATAATTGTGCAATTTTAAAGATGATATTTTGACATGATCTTGTTATACTTGACTTCAGGAGCAGAGAATTTGAATTTGGGTTTCACTCAAGCTGAGCATGTTGAGCTTCCTTAATACAGTGTACAGGTTCTGGCGTTCCCCTGCAATGAAGCCTCCGGCCACGAGGTGGCGCAGCTCTGCCACGGTCAGCGTGCAGCGAAAGCGTTGTTCCCTCTTCCATGAGTTTTTGGCGGTGTCGTCATTGGCGACGGAGGCCGGACGCACCGAGCTGTCTTTGTGTGCCCTGCCGGAGCGGCACTGAGGGGATTCCGGTAAGATTCCTCACCTCACCGGCCGCCTCCCCGGGCCTAGCCTTGCGCATATCATTGAGAGGGAGAGTAATCGATTTCGACTGTCAATCTCACAGTGTGTAATACTTAACGCTGTGGAAGCACATTATGTACACATATATCTTAAACGCACGTTATTAGTGCTTTGTGTTGATTTTGTTGTTTTGTATGTTCAGTAAAAAGCCTGCGTGTTATCCCTGTGTCAGTATAATCCAGATTTTACTCGTAAATGCTGAGTATTTCGCCTTTATTCGTGATATTTACACACACACCTCTGGATATTATGGAAGTTATATATCGGATATTATGGGGAGATCTCTGCCAATACCAGGTGACATAAACATGGCTGGGGCAGTGAGCCATACACAGCTTTGTGATTTGATATGGGAGATCCTGTTGCTTATTTAGCACAGGTTCACTCCAGATGACTTGTGGTTTGGCTGGGCTGGGGTCCCTCCACCAGGTAAACCTTCTAACATTTTGGCATTTTTGGACCCTGAGGTGTTAGGATCAGAGTGTATGCCATTTCCCAGGATGCTGCTGGTAATAAAACCAGACACAAAGTGTTTCTGTCATCAGGTCTACCTCTCCTTTCACAAGCCACCTTGTGTTTTGGAACTGCATTTCCCATGAGGCTCTGCCAACCTAATGAGTGACTGAGCATGGTGGGAGATGTAGTTAGTACCCATGATGGGTAAAAGTTGGGGTTAAAGGCACAGACTTGTGTTTTTTACAACTTATTTTTTGCTTTACCAGATTCACTCCTGTAAGTTGAAACAAGCATTTGCCCCAACTTAAACATGTTTTTAAACATTATGGCGTTATTCCTATTTAAGGCCGGGTGTACACTAGCGTTTTCTTCTGCCCACTAGCGCACGTTATGACGCTCTTTATGACGTGCGTTGTAGCATATAATTCCGCGGCTAGAGCAGAACACACGTAGTACGTGGGCAACACATAACGCGCGCTGAAGACGTCCGTCATGGAAACCCCAAGTCTGTTGCGCTAGGATTGATGCGACGTTGGCCGCGTTCTGAACGTCAAATGTCAAAAGCCCAGCTTTTTTTTTCTCTCATTCAACGCAAATTCTGTTTTTACGACGTCGTCAAAATGAATGCATCATCTGGCGTCTACCATCTCTTACGTCATAAAGTGTGTCCTTTTTAACACACGCTAGTGCGCAGAAGAAAACGCCTAGTGTGCACCCGGCCTAAGAGACCGTAGACTTCTCATGTCTTGATTAGGAGCATGCACGGTACTCGCCACTAACTCCTGCTTTTTGCCAACCATTTCTATGCAAGTCATATTATTCCTGATGTTGTCATTTGCGTCACAGGCACTTTGTGGCAAGTAATGTTCATACATCTAGGTCAGTAGGCAGGAGTCAGTGGATTCGTCCTTTAAATAGGAATAACTCACTGAATGTGTGAAATAATGGATGGATATTGGGAAAATGCTCACTTTTACATACTGAATGGATTTGGGTAAAGTAAAAAAACTGGAATTTCCCTTTTCACGTTTTGCTCCATGCATTGGAATGGGAATTGCATTTAATATTTATTTATTTTATGAGAATCCGTCATACTGTTACAGTTGGCATGAATGTGGTTCCAGGTATTATTAAAGTGAATCTCTTTGTAGCATTAATTTTCCTTTGAATAACATTTCCAGTGGTGTGTCGTTTTGGCCATAAAGATCCGTATGAAATCGATTTGATGGAGGCAGAGGTGTATTTAGGCTCGGTGCTGACCCAGGCACTCAATCCTGTTGCTAGCCACTTTCAAATTTGAACATAAAGATGAAATAAGAAAAATCACAACCTGTCAGGGCTATTTATGTAAAAAAAAAACATGGAGTCATTGTTTGCTATATATATTTCATACATTTTTTATTTGACTTTAAAAATCACTTTTCATAGAAGGCCAAAAATATGATTGTGTGCCCATTGATGTTTTGAGGATGAAACTTTATCACTTTCTATCCAATTGCACCATCTTGCCATTTTATACAGAAAAATATCTGGAATAAAATGGAAAATACAAAACCATCAGGTGTGATATAAAATAGGGAATGACCAATTTATTGCTGACCGATATTCAGCAAATTACTGATATTGATATCAGCCTTTTATTCACCGATACTGCTGAATTGGACAAGTTGGCTGTGACACGCGAGGTCCTACATAAAGATGCCGATCCCGTTCCAATTTGGGGCTTCTCCCACAGCAGACAGACAACCTGACTGTTAACTCTTGCTGTAGGTCTTTGCCTGCCCACTGATGGTATTGCACATGAATGTAATGACAACAGAAATTGGGCTTCCCTCCCATCTGGCAGGGAATTCCCTATACAGGAGATACAGGGGTCTATTGGTCCCCTGTATTTCTAGTACTTATTTCCTACAGCAGGGGTCAGCAACCTTGGCTTCCCACATCTTTTTGAACTACATTTCCCTTTAGATTCCATGAACCTAATGAGTAGCTGAATATCATGGCAGATGTAGTTCCAAAACATCTGGAAGGCCAACGTTGCCGACTCCTTACCTATAGGGTCATATGAGGGATCACTGCAATAGCCAGAGTATAGACCTGGCCATATTGTAAAAATAAAACCTTTTTTAAAATTTGTTTTTAAAAATAAGTTAATGTTCAGGGTGCAATGTTTAACCCCTTAGTGACCAGTTTTACGAAAATCCGTCCATAAGTGCCCGCTGTTTTTTTTACGTTTCTGCGCTGTTTGTGTATAGGTCAAATTTTTCTCTTACTCATTTATCCAACCCACACATATTATTTACTGTTTTTTAAATGGACTTTCTAAAAATACCATTATTTCCATCGTATAATTTACTATAAAAAAAAAACATGAAATATGGCGAAAAAAATGGAAAAAACACACTTTTTTGGAAATATAATCCCCAAAATCTACAACCGCCAAAAAGGACCCCTACTAAATAGTTTTGAAATTTTGTCCTGAGATAAGAAATACCCAATTTTTACATGTTTTCGCTTTTTAACCCCTTCACTGCTGAGCCATTTCACCTCTGTGCGCTGAGCTCATTCTGCCCGTTTTATGCTCATCATTTTTAGATGCCAGCTGAAGTCCTATTTAATTAAACCCCCCAACAATTTTGTTTTAAAAAAACCCAATTTTTTAAAATTTTATTTATTTTTAATTTTTTTTCAAGTTTGGTATCATTGGAAAGGCCATGGTCAGGGCTTTCTAATGATATCAAACGTGACCCTCCACTTGGCAGCTAGGGGGTTAACTGGCCCACTGATGTTCTCACACATATGGTGAGGATGTCAGTGGGTGGGGGTGACCCGGAGGCTTGGCTGACATACAAGATGTCAGCCACCTCCAAGTTTGAATCGTCATTCTGCGCCAATTTGCGATCCGGCAGCAAAATGGTTAACACTATGCACCGCTGAAAAGGGGAGACTCTCCCCTTTCCAGTGGTGCAATTGGTGTCTTTCTACCTTTTAACGGTTGGGGAGATAAAGGGCTCCAAAGGAGCCCCCCTCCCCTTCCTGATTTTTACTGCAGGCTTCGAGTGGCGCCTGCTGTTGGCATCATCACGCCTGTTGGGCCCCCTAAAAAGGCGGGGCAGGCTTCCTGTGGGAGCCGCTCATATCTAGCGGCCGACGCACTTCCGGTGATGTCCAGTTATGAGCGGTTGTCACTGTCACATGTGCCAGAACAATGGCATGCTGCAGCCATCATCAGAGGGGGCCACCCGGCCTGCCCTCCGACATCATCATACGGGGCCGTTGGCCATCTTGGATCCTCCGGCGGCTGGGCCTAGGTAGACCGCAATGACTCCTCCGAGTCCTGCGGCCTTCCAAAATCACTGCTAGGTGACTGCGAGGCCTTAGGCAGCCGCCTAATTGGCCTAAGTAGAAGCTGCCACTGGCCACATTTCTTCATTACACAGGAAGGAGAGAATTACCAGGAATGTATCCCACATGTCCTTAACAAGGAGTTAATAATCACTTTGTGTAAGCAATATTTTCATTCGTACACATTTATCATAGTTTAGAGATGCATTACTGAGAGTTTTGTTTCTGTGCAGCTCTTTTATACACCTGCATACCACATGTATATCAGATTTCTAAAATAGGGGACATAAGAAAAATATGGGAAATGAGATAATTTTCAGTTTCTTCAACTACCAGCCTTTTCTCTCACTCTACAAGTATTAAAAATGAATATACTCCCCCTCAAATCTAATGGTCCACGCAAGAATACAGCCCTGACTTGAGTAACTATAAACTTCAACTTTGATAGTCCAGAAATGCCTATACAAAGTTGAAGACTAATAAAATTTCAGTAACCACATATACAAGATGAGACATAGACGGAAATTACCAATCAACTCCTCATAGCAAAGAGGTAGCAATTGTTCACCAACTTGAGTTTTGGGTAATGGTTTTGAAACAACATTTTAATGTTATCCAGTATGAGAGAGAGGTCATGTCTGGTATCATATTAATTGGTTAAAGTCAAAGGGATGATCAGAGCACGTTACAATTATACCATAAACCCATAGAATAATACAAGATGGGCACATTTCCAGGTAGGTTTGGAAGGCATTGTCCCTCACAAACCTGTGGTTTGTCTAATGGTGATCTATTTCACTTCACAGGAGATACATGTAATTTCTCTTCTCTTTCTCTTCTTCAGGCATTTCCTCTTCATTTTATTGGATGGAGCACGAGAAATTTTTTCATAGGTGGAAGAGTTAACAAGAGTAAGGGGTCAAGAGCTTAACGCAGCGCACTGGGTATCCCACTGGATATTGAAAAATAAAGATGGGCATGCGAATCAAGCTAAACAGCAGCGACCACCCCAATAATCTTCTACGTGAGCTAAACAAGTCAAGATTGTCACAGACGCTATGCGATGTTACTATCGTTGTTGGGAATCGCTCCTTTTCAGCTCACAAAGCTGTTTTGGGCTCTGCAGCAGCTTATTTCCAAAAATTGTTCTTGAGCAATGAGCTGGACATGGCACGAACCTATGTAGTCGACTTTATCACACCAACAAATTTTGAGAAGGTTCTGAGCTTTATCTACACATCTGAGTTGTTCACAGACCTAATAAATGTGGGGGTGATCTATGAAGTGGCCGAGAAGCTTGGCATGGATGATTTATTGAAGGCTTGTCATGCAACATTTCCTGATCTAGAAAGCTCCTCAGGACAGAAAAACCAATGCTCTGTATCTTCTAGTGAAGGTCGCACAAGTACCTTAAATTCTGCTTCAATAGAGCAAAACCAGGTAGATTCAAAAGGAAATGGGTTGGATAACCTTCCACAAAATACGGAGAAGAATTTTGGCATCCAGGTTGATGGAACTAGTAACTTTAAAGGGGAAGACCTAGATACCAATTTGAACCAGACTCAGAATTTCCCACTCACAGCAAAATCTGAAGAACAAAGCACTTCTGGAAGCTATCAGTCCTCCCAGTGTTCAGTGAATGCTGGCTTTGGTCCAACGAGTACCAGTCAAACTTATAAAGCTCAGCATAATGGAGAATACACCAAAAGTAATTATTTCCCTGGGGACAATACTGTGAGTGGAAATCCCAAAGAATCCTCTGGAGGTTTTGAGTCAATGGGAGATCTGCAACTGGATGAACTTGAGGAGGAAGAACTGCAGTTTGATGAAGGTGGAGAAGACGACTCGGGACCTTCAGGAGAGATTATAGAACTCAGTGATGGTAGTGAAGATGAGCTGCTGCTGTTTGGTCAGAGTGAAGGTCGAAGTAGTAAGGCTATGCCTTGTCAGGTTTGCAAAAAAGTTCTTGAACCCAATCTGCAGCATATTCGACAACATGCAAGAGAACACGTAGATCCCCGTACTGGCTCTTGCAAAGTGTGTCAGGCCCGTTTTCATGACCGTAGTGCTATGGTTACTCATGTTCTATCCCATGTTGGGATCTTCCTATTTTCTTGCGATATGTGTGAAGACAAGTTTTTCAACCAATGGCAGCTTACCCTTCACAGAGGGCAAGAAGGGGTGACCTCGGAGCACAACATCATTGTCCACCCAGGCCAACCAATTCCAGGTGACGTAAATACTTTTGTAGGAACACTGGGCAGTGAGCTACCTTGTGGAGCATGTCATAGAACGATGCTGAGGGATTTCCATTCAGTACGATCACATGCCATGGAACATCTGAACCCCAAAACTCTGTACTGTGGCCTTTGTGAACAGCGACATTTAACACTCTGTGGGTTGATGTGGCATGTCTTATCCCACATGTCTATATCGGTTTTCTCCTGCTCCCTCTGTTCGAGCAGCTTTCTTGATAGACATCTGTTAGAGAAACACATGGCTGTCCACCAAAGTATGGATGAACTATTATTCCGCTGTCATCTTTGTTCACAGGGTTTTAAGTCTGAGTCGACCTACCGGCAGCACTTGGCTCAACACCGCTGTGGCAGTATCCCTGCTGAAAGACAGTTCTCCGAATATCCACAGATGCACATGCCAACTTCCAAGAGAAAGGCACCAGAGGATTTTACAATCGATGACCATTCACTCAGTGGACAGACCGGCCACAGTAAATACACATGCAAAGTTTGTGGCAAGAGCTTCTCTCACACTAGTGAGTTCAACTACCACCGGCGCATCCATACTGGAGAGAAACCTTACCAGTGCAAAGTGTGCCACAAGTTCTTCCGCGGCCGGTCGACCATCAAGTGCCACCTGAAGACCCATGCTGGGGCCCTGATGTACCGGTGTACTGTATGTGGACACTACAGCTCCACCCTGAACCTCATGGGTGAGCATATCGCGGTGCACCGGGGTAACCTGCCTACAGACTTCACCATTGACCAAACATTCATGTACACTATACACTCCAAAGATACAGACAAGAGTGCTGACAGCTGATGTGTTCAGTATGGGGAACAGGGCAGAGGGATGTATTTTTTTTAATCCTTTTTTAATTATATATATATATATATTTAAAGCTCTGTCCCTTTTTGCAGTGTGACGAGCTACGGTGTTTCCATATTTAAAACATGTTTTCATCTCTCTGTCCTGATAATCGGTTTTCTAAAATGTGTTTTCCAATGTCTGAGCCGTAATGTAGATGTTTCCCCTATTTTTAACCTTTTTTATTAATTTCTCTCTTACTGGTTCATTAAGTGTTCAGGGCATATGAAGTTAATTTTGCATGTTTTCAATGTATATCACTGTAGTCCTCATTTGGGCACTTTAAACCACTCTTAATAACCTCATTTGCTGTCATGGAGCTGCGGGTTATCTCCTTTACAGATGGCAGGAACAGGTCAGATTAGACCAGTAGTTCCCAACCACGGTCCTCAAGTACCTCTAACAGTCTAGGTTTTAAGGATTGCCTTTGAGAAATGCAGCCTGAATCCTGCAATCACTGAGCAGCAAATCATATCACCTGTGCTGTGCTTCAGATATCTGGAAAACATGATCTGTTGGGGGTACTTGAGGACCGCGGTTGGGAACTACTGGATTAGACCATGACTTCAAACATTTTAATCAGTAAACAAAGTCCGATGATGAGCATTCACAGGGAATTTGGAGAATTCTGTATTTATTGTACTCCTTCATTTGGTTTGCGGTGCTTTTAATTCCATCTGTACTTTGGTATATTTCTCTAGCTCCCAGGTACGTCTCTCCTTTTCACAGGTTGGTATTTAATGTTTTCTGAGCTGAACTAACTTTGTAATCAACTCCAGATAGAATTAAAGTACGAGCAGTGCTACATAAACACAGGAAGTCACTTCGTAGTGTTTACTTTGTGCTAAAAAACTAATTTTGTTGTTCAAAGTTTTTTTTTGTGACACTCAAGTTGTTTGTACTTTTCGTTTGTCTAGTTGTACAGACACATTCTGTATAACATTAAATACTATCTGTACCCGTCGGGCTGCTCACTAATATAGTCACTTTATCTCGCTCTTAACTGCAGCCAAGGAACCATTGACCTATAAATGAATCTGATCTAATTACTTGACTGTCGGAGGCGAGTAAATGCCTGTGACTGGGAAGGAATGCAAAAGTATAACTCGAGGTACGGTAGCTGCTTTATATACTGTATAAAGTGGCATAGAATTTCTAAAAAGCGATGCCACCCTTTACTAATAATTAAATGGAGGGAAAGTTTTCAGTGTTATATGGCCTACTCAAATAAACCTTTTATTAGAAGAAATACCGTCTAAAGAACTGGTGTGTGTATAAACATTGTGAGAACCGGTAGTAAAGTGTGGATGTCCTCTTGTAAGCGTTTTTAAATGCAATACAGGGACAACAAAAGCGAATTCATGCATTGTGTGTGTTTGTGCTCAAATATACACACGATACCATCTTCACAAATCTAAGACTGATGAGGAAAATTGAATGACAACTCTACCCACCCTGATCACTTTAGCTTTTTAAAGAGTTCAGGTTGTGTGGAGTGCCCCACCATTTCCTCTCCTCTACTTCAAGTGCGGTTTTGGATATAGTCTTGTGTGAAGCGGAGGAGTTTCCGCTGCTCACACATGCGTCACCAGGCAGATTTGAATATTCTGTCTGTAGGTCACCGGATCGGTCGTGCTGACTTCATCCTGTCTCTGAACTTTTGTAGTAGTGAGCATTCTGGGAGACGATGGATTGGTTGTCTTTGTGTGCAGAGCATCAATCCATCGTTCTGCACAGGCGCTATTGAAAGTGTATACAAATGTACAATTCGTGCATCGAGCTTAACGCAAGTTGTGTACCTATGCAAATTGTGTTAGCTGCAAGGGAGGAGCCGCCCATGGAGGAGAGGCGAGTATTTCAGCTAAAATAATAAATAGAAGAAAAATGACTGGCTAGATGCTGTCAGCAGCCTCTGCCTAATTAAGGGCATAAGGGGTGTCTTTTTTTAATACAGTGTCCCTTTAACCCGAATCATCCACTCAATCTTCAGCTCTCAGTTTTGCATGATGATAGTACTGCCGCCATCACATGTTCTATGCCTGGGTGAGAATACTTAATGACCCGGAAGGTAACAAACGTCTACCAATGTAGGCATTCTATTTTAATTCATGTCTGATAAATTAATATTACCTGCCTAATGAATGTGTCCTCAGTTGCGATTGATCGCCGAACAGAAGAATGTATCAATTGAGTCTTTGTCCCCAGGCTGCCCAGCGATACATAAAATAAAGTATGTTTAAAGTGAGACTTTTTGAAATTTCTAAGCTAGAACTAGGCTGTGTTAAACATTTCATCCCTTTATAATGTATATTATCATATTTCTAAATGACTGCCCTGCATTAAAGCCTGTCTTTTCCCGTTGGCAAAACGTTTTAGTAAATACCATCCTTGTTTTTCATGTATACCTTCCACTTTCATCTGAAGAAACTAAAACTGGGACACAGCTGGACCAGCAACTTGTGATATTGAGATACATTCTATAACACGGAACCTGTTTTTTTTTTTTATATTCTGCCTTTTAACATGTTGCAATCAGCGTTAATTACTTGATTAATATTTTTCAGATGTTTATTCCTTACTAATAGGATAACAAGCAATAAATAGAATATAAGGCCTCGGGTGACATGTTTCAGGTGGTTATTACGTCAGATTTAGTATTGTTGTACTCCAAAGTTGTGACGCCTTTTAATGTTTCTTGCTGGAATGATATCGGGCTGGGGAGTTTATGGAAAAGCTACAGAAATGACAGGGAAATGTAACGAACGGTGTGTGTTAAAATCACTAAGTTGGACTCTTGATACAATTAACTGCTACAAAGAAACGGAGTCTCTTGGGCTGATTTGCTCAGCTTGTGATTGTGTTGTCTATACCGGTGATTTTCTTTTTTTTTTTCTAAACCTTTTTATCTTGGGGGATGCAACATGTGGAATGATATGAAGTGTGTTCTTCACTAAAGTGAATAGCAAACTGTTAAAAGAAAAATAAATATCTGATACCTACACAGCCTAAAGAGTTAACTTAATAACAGTTTTCTTAATTATATAAATGTTAATTAACCACCTTCACTGACAAATGGTCCATAAAAAAACTGGCAGGACCCAAAAACTACTTTCCATTACCCACACTGTAAAAATGTATGTAATCGTCCCTACAGTACAATTTTAGCTAGTAATCCTTATGACAGGCCACTCCAAGCAGCTCAAACAGTTGCAGCACTTCGGCTACTATGTCCAGGTGCTGTAAATTTTAATGGTACATACTGGAGCCCATTTGCAAACTAATTTAATTTGCTGTGAACAAAATTCCTTTGCATTGCTCTAGAATCAGACCAGAGCAAGTTAATGCAATATCTGGCACCTACAGCGGCTTTTGAAGGGGTTACAATTTTATAATATAGAAATGCAATTCCTTGCCCTTCAATTGTAGTTTTCATTACGCAGAAGGGAAATGCACTTAATGCGTTAGCAGTCTGCTACCTGATGATAGGGTTTGTGGTATAACAGCCCTCTTTCTCACTCTACTATTCTCAATTTAAATATGTATGTAAACGGAAAACATATTCCTTAATCATGTACGATTCCATTTAAGAACACCTGCTAGTTTCAAAATATATAAACGTTTGTGTCATTCTTTTGAAATTAAATGACACATAGGGTTTGATTCCAAGTCTGGGGTAAACGTAACCAGAACTGTTCTATGCTTTCCAACTGCATAGACTTCAATGGCTCTGACACAATTACCACATCACTGGGTAAGGTCACACCTGACTTGGAATATAGCCCAAGTTTGAAACCATAAATTGCAAGCTCAAAAGGAATATACATTTTTTTTTTCTCATTACGTTTGTTGTTACTGGTAAAATGTTAGTGTATACACCAGTGTTCCCCAAACCGGTCCTCAGGACCTGCAACCAGGCCAGATTTTACAGATCACCTTGGGGAAATGCAGACTGAGGCCCCGTTCACACTGTGTGATTTGAAAGTCGCACGACTTTCATATTCGCGACATGGTGCGATAATGTCGCGCAACGTCGCGATTTTTGCAAAGCACCACCAATACAAATCGCCAAAAAAGGGTCATGTACCAGCGACATGCTCCTGCGACGCGCGGCAAGATGTGAACCGCTCCATTGAAATACATTGGAGAAGCTACATAGTGCGATGTCGCGGCAAAATCCGCGCGATAAATCGCAGTGTGAACGGGGCCTGAATCCTGCAATCACCGAGCAGCAAATCCTATCACCTGTGCTCTGCTTCAGATATCTGCAAACCTGGCGAGGCAGAGGGTCCTGAGGACAGGTTTGGGAAACACTGGTATACACACTAAGTTTTAGGGTGTAAATAAACTCTAGCAAAGACGCAAAAAAAATACAAAGCTTTTTGATGAAAATCATTGGAGGTAAGCCGTTAATCATTAGCAGCTCCCTATTACTGGCTGTATTACAAGTGAGACTCTGTGTTAGTAGATCCAGATCATAAAACTTCATGAACACCTGTACAAACCTCCTCAGTCAAATTGTGCATGGTCAGCAAAAGGTCACCGGTAACTTTCTTTCTCCCTCCCTCACGGTTTTCATATGCTTGCAACAAAAGGTTTTGGATTGTCCTATCCTTTCCAGTGTTTCTCAACTTCAGTCCTCAGGGCCCACTAACAGGCCAGATTTTGCAGACCACCTTGGGAAAATGCAGACTGAATACTGCAATCACTGAGCAGCTAATTCTATCACCTGTGCTGTGATTCAGATATGGGGCAAACCTGGCCTGTATTCGGTCCTGAGGACTGGAGTTGAGAAACACTGCGTTTACACCATGGGACCTGAGGTGAGTAAGGAATTTCTTCATATGTTCCAAAATCATGTGTTTAAAAAGAAAATTCTTGCAGCCGGTATCTTTCTCTACTACCCGTTGTGAGACTAACAAGTGGCCTTGGAGGTGCTTGCTATTCTCTCACTGCCTGCGCATTAACACTTATTGTGCAAAGTATAGAAAGTATTAATGCGCAGTAACTTGCCGAAACAGCCAAGCCGCAAGAAGAGTTTGCAGTTTGGCTTGTATATTATGCGAGCTATACCTGCGCATTTGGAATAAAGACACGCCATCTGCTAATCTTTATTGCCTCCTCCACCAATCTCTAGATTTTCAGAGGATTTCTTAATGTTCAGTCTAGGTCTTCTGCGTTTGTTTTGTAATTAGTTTTTTGTGACTTAACAGTTGTGTCCTTTGTTCCTATACACTAAGAAGGTAGAGCCCTTGTTCGTTCACTCAAGCTGCTGAAGACCTAAGCTATGGCAATAGCTAGTGATGTATCTGGTCCTTTATATTACATAAAGTTTCCACATACGTTTAGGATCCCCCCCCCCATATATGTTACATACACCAAAATACATTGTTGTTCTTTTGCTCTTATCAATTCAAGTAGAAATGACTGAAAGGGGATCACATTATCTTCCTGTGATGCTCAATTTTACTCACTCATCATTCAACCCTTTTTTAAAAAAAAAAAATATCTAAACTGTAAAGTAAAATTTAATTGGAACTGATAAAGGCCACATTTGACATATATTAAAATTCCTCTTAAGGATTTTCCAATGTAGAGCGATAACACCTAGAACAATGGAGAAATTAAACCTCTTTCTGTGATGTTGCATATATGTCTGCTTGCAAAGAGGAGCGGTGTTGACTCGGAGCCCATCTGACATCAATAATCATGGGCCTCTTTCATGGATTTATTGCCCCAGGTCACATCAGAAAGTCCCATTTCTGCAGAGGTTTGTGGGAAATACAGTTGTGCCCTGTGCAGCAGTTTCTTTTATTGCATATGTTGATTGTAACAGCTATGTAAATGGACAGTAGGTTTTTAATTCTGAATGTCCGGTGTATCTCACATCTCTACAGACAGAACAGTTGGTGCAGTATGCATTGAATGCTTGAAATTGCATCGGCAAAAAGAGTAATTATTCTTTCATCCCTTGTCTACAGGATTGGGTTGCTTTATTGGTGTTTTTTTGCAGGTTTTAAAACTTGTATGCAGTCAAAATAGGGTATTCCATTAGTATGTATGTAAAATAACCAGAAACTATCGTTTTATGCCAATTTATTTTTCTTTTTGAGAAAGTATTTTAACAGGATGGATACATTGAGATTTCTCTTGTTTTCAAGTAGGTCCTGGGTGGCGAGTATGTGCCGTTGGGTGTCTTGCCCAAGGACACATACTGGAGAGGTACTCTTACCAGGATTCTCCACGGTTATAAAGCAGTGATGTTACCTCTACTCCACCCAGCCGGTACATGATCAATAGTTAGGCTTTTTCCTTGGATGTCATCTTAGGAGCGTGATCTTGCTGTTGTCAAAATTGGAATATTTTTAGTGGTTAGAGACAAGTTTCTCAGTTAATGGAATATATGCCTTCATGTATTTTTCAAGAATAAAAATGTGAGCCAATAAATCCCAGAAATGGAAAACTTAAACCTGCTGCACAGTTCTTTTATGAGTAATAATAACAACGTGGAATCTGTTTTGATGGTCTAAGGCCAGTGTCAGACGAGCATTTTACGAGGGGAAGGAACATCTGTGAGAGTGAACTTCCTTCCACTCTGACGCCCGTCTGGCCAACTCGCTGAGCACAGTTAGTGCGCTCAGCCCTGCAACACTCTATCCTCCTATGGAGGATCGTGCTTTGCAGCCCTGTCGAATGCGTGTTGTAGCGTTTGGACGGGGAGGCTTTCAACACGTCCGCTGTAGCGCACGCAATTTGTGAGTTACAATTACCATAGACTCCTGTAGGCATATAGTCGACACCATATATGTGGCGACACTTCAACTAGACAAAGTCATGTGAACACAAGGCTAAGTTGATTGCATGTTGGGACTTACATTTTTTTTTCATTGTTGGGTGATGTGTGGTACCCTTATCCTTTAACAGAGGTGCTTGAAGGATGGCAGTTTCTACGTGCATCCACCATATTTGATTATAAATCAAATTAGCGTAATATTGTATGAACAGACAAGTAAATGTTTGGGCTAATTGAGTGACTTGGTGCTATTACTTGTGTAGACCTGTGACACTTGTCAGCATTTTATGAATCATTTGTGAATATTGGATAACCGCATTAACAGTCATACCTAATGGAAGCAATTGGTTCACATGTTTATATATGACCAATCACCTGTTCTTTTGTGTTGGGGTAAGCAAAGTGGTTGCCATTGCTTTTCCTATTCGACAATGGTTCCGTGACTGTGGTCTCTGCTACTTTTTAAGATGCCCGGGTATCTTCAACCTGTAGCTGTGTTGCATGGTTTTGTGACCTCGTGAAGCGTGGAGAATTGCTGAAAAGTGTGAGTTGGTAATCACTGAATAATTTCTGGAATCCTGCATTCAATTTATCGATAAGGAATTTTATTTGGTCATTCAAGGATTTATTAATTTGTGTAATAAACCTAGGACCTGTCCTGTGGCATACATAGAGAAAGATGTAAAAAGTACACACCACAAATAAAACTTTAGAACTACTTATGGACATACACATCACAAGTTTGTAATTCATGTTATATAGTTCTAATCAGTTTGCTTGGCTCCTGTTAACACGCTTATTGTTTGATCTTTTATTTTTTTACTGTCTCGGTCTCTTACATAAGCTACCTCTGACTCTCCCCATGAAGCAATCCTTAAGTACAAATACAGTCTGGCATTTTTGTCCTTTTCTTTTATTTTTTCTATTGTCTTCCTATTCCTACTTTTACTTTTTGGACCATTTAAAAAAAATAAAACAACAAATATATCTGAGCTCTGATGTAATTTTAAAGTCACTTTTTAACATTGCTTAGAAATACCAAATAGTGGTTTTATAGACGTGCAGCAGAATATGTGCTGTTTGTTTCTTTTTTTGTTTTGTTTAAAATTGTGCTGAAACTGGTTTTCTCATTTTTATTTATTCTATTTTGGAGTGTAAAATAACTTTTCTGTCCAAACAAGACTCAGGGTCTTGGAACACCCTCAAAATGTTGCTTGTAGAATCACACTACTCTCAATGTCTTTCAACGGACATTGACATGGTGTATATAAAAAAAACACATCAATATTTTTTTTCGTTTCCGGAGATATTTTGTTATTGTCTTTGTCAATTGTTACAATTCTTTGTCATTCAATTGACAGATAAGAACAGAATTGTATAAATTTGATAGTCAACATGGAGTATGTTGCTGCTTTCACAGGCATATCTTTTTAGACAGGGTTTGTGCCTTATTCAAAATGCCAGTGCAAAGTGTTGAGCCATTCGCTGAGGCTCTCTGATAACAAAATGTGTATCATCACAATGATAGAATCTACTCAAAAAAGCTGGAAACAAAATTGTGGATGCATACAAAGACTCCACATTGACATACTAATAATATGGTTTGATTTGGTAACTATGGGCAAACTTATGGGTAAGTTCTACAGACTGACCACTGGAGGTCACCATTGCTATACAATATTAAATATAATAAATATTACGCAAAGAATAGGACCTCATGCAGTCATTTATTTGCACAACTCATCTTTACACTTTTCCTTTGAAATTTTAGATAATTAGATTTTCTTGTTTTACAGTTTGTCTGTCCATCTTATCGCGTGCAGTGGAAAAAAAATCTAGGGAAGTTTAAATTACCTCTAATATTTTTTTCTTCTACCTTTTTAAGGTTACTGTAGTCATAAACCTGTTAATAAACATTTTGCTGATCACTGTAAAGTTTTGTATATTTTGTAAACATTTTTAGATTGTGGAATTTTTCTTTTTGTATAACACCATGTGAACTTAATTTAGAATAAAAAATATTTAAAAACAATGTGGTTTACAATGTCTTTAAATTCCGCTCATTATTGTACAGTTATTTAGTTTTCAACTACTGCCCTGCCCCTAACCAATGGTATGACATACTTTTTATTATTATTATACTTTATTTACATAGTGCCAGCATATTCCGCAGCGCTGAACAATGGGCACAATATAGACAGGGTTACAATACATTGAGACTGAACAACATTTGATAAACCAGAACAGGAGGAAACGAGGGCCCTATTCCCGTGGGAGCTCAAAATCTAGAAGACCTACTCCATATTTTAGTTAGTTTCTAACTGGAAAGCAAGAGATATACAATTAAAATGACTGCATAATAGATGGGAGAGTTAACCTGTAGTTTAACTCCTTGCAGTGTGATATTTCAAATTTTCTGTTAAGGGAATTTAGAATATCGATGACTATAAAGCAAATAGCCTTAAATATGTGAAATTATTTTAACTGTCAGTGTTCCCAAAGCTGGACTTCAATATACAGAATGGTAATCGGGGCTCGGCAACAGGTAAATTGGAAGGCAGTCTCGTTGTTATGCAGGCCAAGGGTCGGTACAGGCAGCAAACCTTCATAAACGGTAGATTGGAAAGGAGGGTTAATAACCAGGATATCAAGAGGACAAAGCTAGGAAGTGTCTATAGGAAGGTCAGACAACAACTGAGCACCTAGGCAGGGGTGAACCAGGTTTTTATGTTGAAGTTTCAGCCCAGTTGTTTCTTACTCCACCCCCAGAGGTGGGCGCAGCTTGGGAGTCAGTCTGAGGATACAGCCCCAGCCCCCTGGTTGCTGTCACCGCCTCATCACCCAATACCCACAGGGGAACTCCCCAAACGGAGGCAGGACCAGTCCCTGCCATTGAGCCGGGAGTACCACGCCGGATCTGCTTCCTCCTACTGGGGCTGTGAACCCGGTCAAGAAACGCCCCCATGGAGCACCAGGGTTCCCCAGAGGAGGAACCGGTGACAGGCACGTCATCGCTGGGTGCGGGGATGCCGCGGACGCCCATCGGCCTCATCCCCACCTGCCGACATCCAGGAGCACTGCGGTTCGACCCCTGGTGAGGCCCGACATTAACCTACACTGGTCAGCCACAAAATTAACCCTTTCACTGCCAAAGTCTACTTTTTGCAATGTTGCATTGTAATACATTAAAAAAGCAATCGTTAATACATCAAATCTCCTTTTCATATCTTTTTAATGATTAGTGTGCTTCTTGTGGAGAAACAAAATTCAGTCCTGTCCCTCTGTAAAAGCAGAAAGAGCAGCCCCAAACCTCACTTTGACAAAAACCTTTCTGCATTACAATAACCAGGGGGAGCTCTGGGGTCACTACTGTACATTGATAAGATTTAGGAGTTTATAAATTGCAGAGTCTCTACAATACAGATACGAGATGTTACTGTAATTTCCATACAGGCATTATGTCACATACAAATATTTTTATATTCTATTGGTATTTTTTTTTTTTTTTTTAAAGCTGCATCACTAATAATCTCACGATCCCCCTAAACAGGATATCTGGCCATTTTTATAATCAGTTTTTATCTAGTGAACTTGACACAAAGACCATTTCTGCCTGTTTACCGATGTTGCAGACCCCTTGTGAAATTGCGTAAGATAAAGGACACCATCTAGAGTTCAGAATCTTTCATTCCAACAATATTTCTGTAAAGAATAAACAAATACATAAAAAATTAAGAAAAGCAAATTGTTTTAAATTTCTCAGCAACAATTTCTGTGCAGAACTTCTATTTTACTCTTATTTGTTTACTTCACATCCCACGTTTGAAATTCTAATTTTTTTTCAACAAAAAGCTGTTGGCAGTGAAGGAGTTAAAACCACCGACAAGTGAAGTGAATAACATTGACAGATGCCATTATCTCTATATATAAAAGCATTTAGCGTCCGTCGCCGTAATAAATCCAGGAGCGCCTGATGCGCGCATCCAGGAGCGCTTGATGCGCGCGCAGCGCCACAGTGGGTACCTGCAGGATATTGTCTGAAGCCCCGCTGCTCCTACACATCTGGCGACTCCATGTGACGGACCTGAGCACCGCACGCCAGCGCCCCACGGACCCTGACACTGCAGGCCCGGAGAGCCAGCAGGAAGAAGTCCATGTCTGGAGCCTTCCTAACTCCAACCCGAGGCTGCACTGCGGCCTAGCGTGTCAATCTGCCCCGTGTCACACAGAGAGACAGCACGGCCTGACAGTGAATAAGTGCACAGTGCAAGAGCAGCTTTTTACAGGACAAATATACATATATCAGTTATACACATTAACAACCATATATATAATATATAATATCTACATAAAACTGTATGTTATAAAACCCATATTACCAATATAAACCCTATATATAACATAAAGCTTATATTACCAATATAAACCCTATATCTAGCATAAAACCTATAAGGGGTCCCATGATCTTACAATCTAAGAGGTCCTGTTCCCACGAGATTACAATCAAAAAGAGTCCTGTTCCAGTGAGTTTACAATCTAAGAGGGGGTCCTGTTCCCATGAGTTCACAATCTAAGAGGGAAAAGAGGGGCCTGTTCCTGTGAGTTTACAATCTAAGAGAGAAGAGGGTCCTGTTCCCATTTCCCATGAGCTTACAATCTAAGAGGGGTCCTGTTCCCACGATTTTACAATCTAAGAGGGATCCTGTTCCCGTGAGCTTACATTCTAAGAGGGCCCTGTTTCCATGAGTTTACAATCTAAGGGGTCCATGAGTTTACAATCTAAGAGGTCCTGTTCCCACGCGTTTACAATCTAAGAGGGTCCTGTTTCCATTTCCCATGAATTTACAATCTAAGAGGGGTCCTGTTCCCGTGAGCTTACAAGCTAAGAGGGGCCCTGTTCCCATGAGTTTACAATCAAAGAGGGGCCTGTTCCTGTGAGTTTACAATCTAAGAGGGAAAAGGGTCCTGTTCCCATTTCCCATGAGTTTACAATCTAAGAGGAGTCCTGTTCCCGTGCGTTTACAATCTAAGAGGGTCCTGTTCCCGTGCGTTTACAATCTAAGAGGGGCTCTGTTCCCGTGAGTTTACAATCTAAGGGGCCCTGTTCCCATGAGTTTACAATCAAAGAGGGGCCTGTTCCCGTGAGTTTACAATCTAAGGGGCCCTGTTCCCGTGAGTTTTCAATCTAAGAGGGGCCCTGTTTCCGGGAGTTTACAATCAAAGAGGGGCCTGTTCCTGTGAGTTTACAATCTAAGAGGGAAGAGGGTCCTGTTCCCATTTCCCATGAGTTTACAATCTAAGAGGGGTCCTGTTCCCACGATCTTACAATCTAAGAGGGATCCTGTTCCCGTGAGCTTACGTTCTAAGAGGGCACTGTTTCCATGAGTTTACAATCTAAGGGGTCCATGAGCTTACAATCTAAGAGGTCCTGTTTCCATTTCCCATGAATTTACAATCTAAGAGGGGTCCTGTTCCTGTGAGCGTACAATCTAAGAGAGGCCCTGTTCCCGTGAGTTTACAATCTAAGGGGCCCTGTTCCCGTGAGTTTACAATCTAAGAGGTGCCCTGTTCCCAGGAGCTTACAATCTAAGGGGCCCTGTTCCCGTGAGCTTACAGTCTAAGGGGTCCTGTTCCCATGAGTTTACAATCTAAGAGAGAAAAGAGGGGCCTGTTCCTGTGAGCTTACAATCTAAGAGGAACCTGCTCTAATATATAGAAGCCTTTGTAATGCGCTGTCAGCTGGGCGCGCACCCATCACAGCTGCTCACTCGGCCCACCCGTTAGGGATGGCGATGGACGCGTTACAAATGCATTTACATAGAGAGATACTCTTGGATAGGACATTGAAAAACAAATATGTGGACACGGATTCCGAGCTGGCAACAACAACAATAGACTGCCCTCCGGGCAGGCTTAACAACTAGTAACAACAATATAATCAAATGGTGGGATATATTATGAGCAAGCGAACAGTCCGTTCTTGAGTTTCTTGTATTGGAAGCTGGAAATATGGGCAAGTGGAAAGATCTGGGTGACTTTGCCAAATAGTGATTGTTAGACGACTGGGTCAGAGTGTCTCCAAAGTGGCAAGTCCTGTGGGGTTTTCCTGTTAAGCAGGTCAACAGGTGAACTGGTTTACGGGTCATAGCGCCTATAGCTCATTGATGCACATGGGGAGCAAAGGTTCACTCATCTGGTCCAATTACATGCAGGGTTATTCAGAGAGCGTGAAAAGCAGGAGAATGACTGGAGAATGAAAAATTCTAGGTCAAAATAGCCAAACCAGAAAAATTCTCCCATTTATCTCACTTTCCAAATCGGCTATTTTGACCTAGAATTTTTCATTCTCCAGTTATTCTCCTGCTTTTCACGCTCTCTGAATAACCCTGATAGAGATTCTTTAGCTGAAGCTGCAGAAAAAATAAAAGCTTGCCGTTCTAGAAAGGTGTCAGGAAACACTTGTCATGTACCACCTACCTATAGATTGTTGCAGACCATGTACATCCCTTTGTTTTTGTTGCAGTGGTGTCCCCTGATGGCAGTGGTCTCTTTCTACAGTATAATGCACAATGCAAAAAAATGTTCAGGAATGCTTTGAGGAAAATAGCAAAATTTCAAGGTGTTGCCTTGGCCTCCACTTTCCTCAGACCTCAGTCCGATTGAACAACTGTTGCATGGGCTAGAACAACAAATCCAATCAATGGAGGCACCACCTACCAAATTGCAGGACCTTAAAGGATCTGCTGCCAATGTTGTGTTGCCAGATACCATAGGACACATTCAGAGGTCTTGTGGAGTCCATGCTTTGACATGTTAGACTTTGGCAACACGAGGTGGACCTACAAGATATTAAGACTGGTGGTTTTATTGTTGGGGCTGATCAGTGTATAAACCTAAACCATATACTCACATTTTAACCACTTGGCTGCTATGGACGCGCTCAGCGCGTCCAGCCAAGTGGTTTTCCTGTGCTACGGACGCGCTCAGTGCGTCCGAGCACAGGAGGCAGCAATCCGCCGGATTCCGGCGGATTGCTGCGCCCCCCCCGGTGCGGGCTGACATCTTGGATGTCAGCCCAGCACTCGGGAGCCCGGCGGGGACATTAGATGTCATTGCGGCGACGCGATGACATCTAATTCAGGCGCCCCCCCGCATGTGCGGAGGAGGCGCCTGAAAGGGAGGGGGGGAGGTCCTTCGGACCTCTCTCCCTCCCGATCGCCGGGGAGCAGGGGGTTAATACAGGCACTGCTTGGAAGGGCACAGCCTGCCCTTCCAAACGGTGGCTGTCATTAACCCCTGGGGAGCCGGATCACGAATCGGCGCTGAAAAGCGCCGGTTCGTGATCCTTTCCCGTAGCTGGTCGACATCTTGGATGTCGGCCAAGCCTCTGGGAACTCCCCCTGATGACTGGCGTCATCGTGCATAGCACGATGACGCCAGTCCTGGAGTTAACCCCTAGCTGCCACCAACGGTGGAGATAGGGGGTTCATTGGAACCCCCTATCTCCTGATCCGTGGCAGTTAGGGGTTAAAGATTGGTACTGTTGGATCGGCCAGAGCATGGCCGTTCCAATGATACCAAACACGACTGTGAAAAAAGTTTTTTAAAAAAAATAAAAAATAAAAATTAAAAATAAAAAAAATATTTTAAAAAATAAAAATAAACAAGTTCTTTTTTTTTTTTGGTTTGTTAATGCAGCAATATTGTTCCCATTTCAATTATAATGTGAACAATGATGCTGCACTAACGATTTTTGTATGCGGTGCGTTTGTTAAAAATCGCGTAATTTCCCCCAAAAAAAATGTAACGAGACCCCATTTCGAATTTTTTTAACAAGCGCAGCCCATACAAAATATAACCGGAATTGCTCGCATGTTAAAATGTGAAAAAAATACACTTTACACGTTGTAAATTATTGAAAATTCATATTTTATTGCATTTTTTGTTATAATATACAGACAGGTCATGACGTATACATATAATAATGACATATTATTAATCTGCCGAGTCTGACGGAAAGAACGATATATAATATGTCTGTGTCATATACTAAAATAAGCCTTCAAAACACGTTTAAACATGATGAGCAAAACCGGTAAATATGACCTCAGCACAGAGGCGTGAAACGCCTCAGCAGCGAAAGGGTTAAATGGCAGTGCACAGTGATTTATTCGTGTTTTTTTTTTTTTTTTATGGGTTCTTCTATTTTTGTTCATCTTCACTCTTGTTGTAAGAGTCGAGATCTTACCTTACACGTTGGCCACTAGACGCAGCCAGTGATTCTAAAAGCAGGATTGTCTAAAGATGGCTACCAGAAAGTCTAAGTCTTTGGTCACGTGGTTAAATGTCCTCGATCACTTGATCAGATTTTTGGTCATCATCAAGGTGTTCTTCCCGAGTTCAGGGCCAAAACCTACTCCCGAAATATGGACTTCAGTCTCTTGCTGCATCTGGCTCGAAAGAGTTTTAAATGCTTTTGGTGAGGTACTGGTGTAGTTTGTAACTTGCATACACAACACTTAGGTGATTCTGGTTTTGGGATATGTAGGCCTGGAGATTCTACTGAATACTGCTATTCTTGCTAAGGTTTTTTTTTTATTACATTTTTTTCCCACTTATTAACTTAGAGAACATTTATTGTGTTTGAGATTAGAAATGCAACCTCAGTATTGCATTCTCTTAGGGTGAGCAAACCGGGTGAGTGACTCCTTGTTCTGCCAAGTGAGCTCCTTCAACAAAGATTCCACTGAGTTCACAAGATATGTAATGATAAATAATCTGACAAATGGGGACCTTGGAGTTTAGCAAGGAGTTTCCCGGAAACCCAAGAATAGTATGTTCTTATCAAGCCAAATTTCTGATATGATTTGCAGTTGCTAAAATTAAATTATATTTTGATATCTTGCTGAAATATACTTTCCGTTTAACTGCTTTATCAGATTTTAAGATATTCTCTTTAAAAGTATTGCATTTTTTTTAGATGCTGTAACTTATAATGTAAAAGTGGATATGAAGAAATGGAGGTAGTCACTTATAACAGAACTCATTGCCGAGGTAAAGCTTTTATTATTATTAGCCTATCCTATTTTCAGACCGAGCTTACCCAGAGGAACTACTGGAAAACGAGAACGAGAGAGCTTTAAAACTTAATCACACAGAATTAACCTCCCTGGCGGTCTAATTTATGGGGAAAAAAACGCGTCTAAAAAGCAGTCTATTCCCCCCCCCCCCGCGGTATTCCCAAGTGTAGCTCGGGGTTAAAATTGTATGTTGGAAGTGGTAACCCCGAGCAACACTCGGGATGCCGCTGGATACACCACCTCTCCCTGCGCTCCCTCGATGTCCCCAGCTCCCTCCTCCAGCGACCGCGACTTTATACTTCCTGGTTCCTTCCTCGCGAGAAGGAATCCAGGAAGTAAAATGACGCGATTGCCGGAGGAGACTGCAGAGATCAGCGCGGGAGCGCAGGGAGAGGTGATGTATACAGCCCGAGTGTGTCTCAGCGTTACCACTCTCGGCGGTGAAATTTAACCCCAGATACACACTCAGGATAACCGTCAGGGAGGTTAATTACCCCAAGGGCCTGGACAACCTTGATAGTCTTGATAAAAAAAATTTACGACCACTTTCAGCAGAGCAAGCAGGGGAATCAATACTATGATTTGTAAAAATTGGAGTGTATTGAATAGAGGATTCCCTAAAGTAAAAGAATTTAAAACACCAAGCCTTTTCCCGTACCAAAGAAATAAGAATTTGAGGGATAATTTAGTGAGGGCAGATGTGGGCTCCTTTAAAAACAAGAAGCAGATCTTTCTGGGAGAACAGATATGGGACATATCCCTGCTTGTCCTGTAGTTATTGTAATGCAGTAATTAAGGGAGATTTATTCACTCACCCACATACAGGCCAAGGATTTATAATAATAAAAAATTCACATGCAATAGTACGTTTGTGATTTATTTGATCTAAATGTTCTTGTGGCCTTCTATATGTGGGCGAGACCACTAGAAAAATCAGAGAATAACCCAGCACAAGTCTACAATCCATACCGACAAACTTGATTTGCCAATACCAGAACATTTTTATAACACAAACCACACAGTGTCACAACTGCGCTTTCAAGTGATAGAGTGCCAAAACTTAGACGAGGGGAAATCGGGCAGGGTTGCTGAAAAGGAAAGAAAAATAATGGATTTTCAAACTGGACACCTTCTGGCCACGTGGCCTTAACAAGGAGTTCAGTCTGGATGGATTCTTCTAAATTTAGTGACTTATCCAAAGGGGAGTACCATCACATGCTACTCTAATGAGCAGTACAAAACACCTAAGAATAAATAATCAGTGAACCTAAGCCCCACCTCCCTATCAGGATTTCAATTGATTTTATTGCATTTAAGGAATGAAAGTAGAAGGATGTACTATGCGTGATTAAGGCTGTATGCCAAAACTTTGCATGTTTTTACCCTGATAGGCGTTGAATAAAGGTTTCGACTAGGGCTGAAACAACTAATCGATTAATCGACAACTAATCGATGACTGAAATAGTTGTCAGCTATTTCCATTATCGATTAATCGGTGTCGGATTAATCGTCCTGTGTACAGCACACACTGTTTAGAGTCAGACTGAGTTAAACATAAATAACCTCAGCTTCGGAGCGGATTGGAGAAGACGCGCCGCTGCTTTACTAGGTATGATTTAGTTCTAGGGTTATATCAGACACAACCAGTTTGCTTTTATTCCGTTTACAACAGTAGCAGAACTATAACACAAACAATAGGATACTGCCACTGGGTGAAGGAGCTGTATGCCTGTGTTTTAATCCTTACTTGAAGCTGGAGTCCTGTGCCACCACCCCACCCTCCCTGCCACACCCTCTTTGGTCGGGAACTGCCATTCCCTCCCTTTGGTCTGGTCCCTTTCCCCAAACTCACTCCCGCTCTCAGATCCGGTCTTTTGTCCATACCCACTCCCTCTCACACTCAGGTCAAGTCACTTGAGCAAAGTCACTCCCTTCCACTTCCAGTCCCTCCTCCCATTCATTTTGTTCACAAAATTATTTAAAAAGGGACACGCTATGCACCCTGACCACCAGCTTCTTAACCCCGATTTCATGCTGACATCATCATCTATGACGAAGTGTTTGTAGTCGCTTTCATTTGAGAAAGCAAACATGGGCTTAAACTGCGCATGCAGCATCAAACCATCCCTCTGACCAAGCACTGGCATACCTTGTGTGAAAAGTATGCAAGATACGCAATTTGCGTGTGTACGAAAGTTACGTACACTACGCAAATTGCTTATTTATTTTTTTACATAAAATTCCTTTTAAGTAAAGAAATATTTTTCTATTTTTTTTTTATCCTATGAATCGATTTAATCGAAATAATAATCGGCCAACTAATCGATTTTGAGAATAATCGTTACTAGCAGCTCTAGTTTCGACACGGATACATCGGTGTGGCCCATCGTTTCTTGGATTTTAATGTTTATTGTGGGATGGTGGACCCCTTGGTGGAGCAACCGAAAGGTATACCGTTGATCGTCTCCTTCCCACCGTGTTAGCCACGCTTGCTCTTCTTTGTAGATCTATGAGGAATTACCTCACAAGGAACGTGTGATCTAGGTATCCTTATTACAGCTTTGCATCACACTTTGACTGAGATTCTCCGCTACTTATGTTTACTCTATACTAGTGTTCTCTTATTTTATATCATCCTTCTTAAATTTTTACGTAACTATTAACAGTTGTCAATGCAATACAATTTCAAGTCCTCAATATCTCTCCTATAACTTGCTTCCCATCTGGTCTTCCCGTATGGGGTTTTTGTGTGCTTGTGTAGAGATTTAAGGGCTCAAGCCTTTTCTATGGCTTTGGGGGGGGGGCGGCGTAACACTATACGCATATAAAATCATCCTATCTGTTCTACACTTTCCATCACCAGCTCAATAACAATTTTCCCCACCTTTTAAATTAAGTGCTTATTTCATGAGAAACAAAAGTATTCACATCCCTCCCAAGAACTGTTTTTTTATTTATTCGATTTTTTTTATTTATTTATTTATTTCATTTTTCCAAGCCTCTTTTCATCATTCAGGCATTTATTCTGGGTATTCTGAGCGCATTCTTTGATTTTACTGCTCAGCTTATATTTTAACATGATGAAAATGTTTGCGAACTTTCAGACGTGCATTGATATTTGTAGATAAAAAGCTACATGCACTCCAATGTAAAGGCATTTCGTTGAGTTTAAAGGGACACCGCATCGCTCACTGCATTGGCCCCAGGCTGCATTAGCTCTATACAAACATTTTACATACTTAACATTACTGCACTGCTAAATTCTGGCACAGCTCCAAAGTTCAACAGGAAATGTTGTGGAAGTCCATGTGGGCCAAACAATATATGGGAAGGCTGTTCTTGTGTTTTCACAGCATGTCCCTGAATTACAACTGGGGTCACTCACAGTGGTCAAAGTACATGACGCCGAAAGTAATTTCCACAACAGCTCTCAAAGATTGATTATTCTCTTATGTTTTATATAATGCTTTTCCCCCAGTATCCATACCATACAGATAACATTTTAATGCGCAGTTATTACTTTTTCACTTTCTTTTCCCAACCAATAACATCTTTAAATATAAGGGCACGTTTGTTTTTGTGTTCAAATTGGAAGCCCTTAGTGAGTAACCTGTGCCATCCATGTGGTTATATGCAGTACAATAATCAGGCCTTGCACTTATTTTCTAATTTTTGTAGGGATGCACCGATACCACTTTAGGCTCAGGTCAGACGAGCGCACTGATCACGTCCGTGTTGCCGTACATTTGTACGTCCGTTATAGCATATAATTATGAATAATGGAGCCCCACACACATAGTACGTCCGCACGGAACTGCGGACGCATAACAGACGCGACAAACGGATGCAGGTTAGGCAAGAACGTAAATCCGCTAGAACAGACGCACAGAGTGCACTGCGTCCGCATAGCTTTGTGTGCACGTGACGGACTGCATTTTTGACGGACAAAATGTTTTTCATATTAATTTATTTTCCCTTCTACATCAGTCAAAAAAAGTCAGTCACAAAAACGGACTGTGTGGCCACTACCTTGTCGTCAGTCAGAAAATACGTCCGTTGTGCACGGACGCACAGTCCACACAGAATGCGCTCATCTGACCCTAGCCTTACAAGTACTACCCTAGCCTAGAGTACAAGTACTGATACTTTTTTCAGGTACATACCGAGTACCGATACTTTTCTTTAAAGGCATGTGACCTCTTTCCAATAAATAATTTAGGATTTTTCTGAAAGCCTGTCCAGTTTGTTAACCTCCCTGGCGGTCTATTTATTTAGAAAATTCCTTGCTGAAAACAGTTTTATTTTTTTTTTATCCCCCCCCCAGCGGCATCCCGAGTGTGGCTCGGGGTTAAATTCCTATGTTGGAAGTGGTAACCCCAAGCAACAATCGTGATGCCGCTGGATACATCACCGCTCCCTCGAAGTCCCCAGCTGCCTCCTCCGGCGACCGCGACCTCATTACTTCCTGGTTTCCTCCTCGTGAGAAGGAATCCAGGAAGTAAAACGCTGCGATCGCCGGAGGAGGCTGCAGAGATCATCGAGGGAGCGCAGGGAGTGGTGATGTATACAGCCCCTGTGTGTCTTGGGGTTACCGCTCTCAGCGGTGAAATTTAACCCCGAGACACACTCGGGAACACCGCCAGGGAGGTTAATATTGAAATGTATGGCCCAGACACTCCTTTTACCCACTGCACAGCCACCACACCTCAGACACCTGTTTACTCCCCAGCAGGGCAGCCATCAGAAATGATGGGGCCCCTTACTAAAGCTCACGATGGGGCCCTCCCCGGGGCCCCCCGGCACTCCCTCAACATCTAACAGCTTTTCTCCCCCTTCAAAAAAAAAAAGAAAAGGACATAACAGAGCACCACAGCAATAAAACTCCCAGTAATGTGCAGTGTGTATGAGTGTATCACAGAATCCACAGCAATAAAACTCACAGTAATGTGCGGTGTGTATGAACGTATCACAGAATCCACAGCAATAAATCTCACAGTAACGGGCTGTATATGATATCCTTTGGGTCTGGGCCTGGTCCCTGGGTCTCGTTTGGGCCTCTGGGTCTGGGCCTTGGTGTCTGGGCTGGGCCTGGGTCTGGTCTGGTCTGGGTTCTGGTCCCTGGGACTGGGCCTTGGGGTCTAGTCCCTGGGGTCTGGGCCCTGGGGTCTGGGTCTGGGCCTTGGGACCTGGGGTCTGGGTCTGGGCCTTGGGGTCTGGTCCCTGGGTCTTGGCCTTGGGGCCTGGTCCCTGGGTCTTGGGGTCTGGGCCTTGGGGTATGGGCCTTGGGGTCTGGGGACTGGGCCCTGGGGACTGGGCCCTGGGTCTGGGCCTTGGGGACTGGGCCCTGGGTCTGGGCCTTGGCCTTGGGGTCTGGGCCTTGGGAACTGGGCCCTGGGTCTGGGGTCTAGGCCTTGGGGTCTGGGCCCTGGGTCTGGGCCCTGGCTCACCACTCCGCTGTCTTCCTTCCTTCAGCTCTTCTTTTCTTCTGTCTTCTTTTCTTTTCTTCTCCTTTTCTTCTGTCTTCTTCTCTTCAATCTTCTTTTTTTCTGATCTTCAGCCCGGGCCCTCCAGCTCAGGTGCGCAGCTTCACTGAGTGGAGGGGGTGGAGCCAAAGCAACATGCTTGGGAGGCCACCACACGCTGCTTGGCCCCGCCCAGCCAGTCAGTGAAGCTGCCAGGAGCCGGAGGAGACACAGTGTCTCCTCCGGCTCCTGCAGCAGCAGAGACACAGCTCCGGATTCGGACTCATAGAGTCCGATACCGGAGCTGTAAAAGGGCGACGCCGCTGCCGATGGGGGCCCGGGACCCCCCCACCGGGCCCAGGCCCCTTACGGCAGCATGGGGCTTAATGCCCTGATGGCGGCCCTGCTCCCCAGAACCTAGTGTGTTTGGGTGATGGGTGTATAACACACACACACCTCAGACCTGTGTGTGTGTATATATACACAGGCAATCAAGAATTACAGGGATCACTGATACGGCTGGAAGGCACGAACTCCAAGTGTCACTCACTAAAGGTGAAACTGAGAATTGGCAGGAGAAGAGAACAATCTAGATCAAATAGCTGATTTAGAAAGCGAGCTAAATAGGAGAATTTTTTTGGTTTGGCTACTTTGACCTAGAAGTTTCACTTCTGCCAGTTCTCCTGAATTTCACCTTTATTGAATAGACCTGTTAGATTTGTATGTTCAAATAGGACACCATAAAATAACTCTTCTCTCAAACTCCAAACATCCATCCTACTGGAGAAAATCTGGTCCTCCGTCAGCTGCATGCACCTTACAGGTCTCCCATGTTGTGCTCTTGCATTGCCCTTGTCCCAATACCTTGGGGTCAGGATGACCACATGCAATAGCGCTCACATCAGTCCCAGAGGGAACGTCTGGTTCAATGTGACTCACTGAAAGAAGGGCAAGATTGGCCTGCCCATGCAGCGGACACACGTCATTTGCTACAGGGGTGGCCTGATTTTTTTTTCTTGAGAAAGGATTTTACCAGGAAGGATACATTGAGATTGCTCTCGTTTTCAAGTATGTCCTGGGTGGTGAGAATGTACCGTTAGGTGTCTTGCCCAAGGACACTTACTGGAGAGGTTGCTCTTGCTGGAATCAAGCCCATGTCTCCACAGGCTCTCTCCACGCAGAGCAGTGACGTTACCTCTACTCCACCCAGCTGGCTCAGACTGCCCTCAGCCGCCAACAGCGCACGGCGTGTGCTGACTGCTGGACAGGGCTGAGGCGGCCCATAGAAGTCAACAGGACATACTAGTATGTTCCGTGTTTTGAAATCCCACCCGCCGCATGGTTGGCATGGTACGCACTGCGGTAGGAAAGGTTTAAGTCCCCCTAACAGGCCAGATTTTACAGAATACCTTGGGGAAATTCAGACTGAATACTGCAATCCCGGAGCAGAAAATTATATCATGTGTGTTGTGCTTCAGATATTATTATTCTTTATTTATAAAGCGCCAGCATAATTCGCAAGGCTGTACAATGGGCACAGTATAGACAGGGTTCCAATACATTGAACAACATTTTGACAAACCAGTACAGGAGGAAACAAGGGCCCTATTCCCTTGGGAACTCAAAATCTAGAAGGATTGGGGGTAGAACCAGGAGGAGAGGACTGCAAGGCGAGAGTGGTGGACTGGTTGCGTCAGTGAGTTGGGTGGTAGGCTTCCCTAAATAGGAATGTCTTTATGGGAAAGTCTGACCATACGAAGGAGAGCGGTCCAGAGGATGGGGGCTGCGTGTGAGAAATCCAGTAGTCTATCATGGGAAGAGGTGATGCAGGGAGAAACTAGGCGCAGGTCACTGACCTTAGCGAGTGGGCTGTGGTGTATTTGGTGATTACTGAGGACAGGTAGTGGGGAGCTGAGTTAGTGAGAGCTATGTAGGTCAGGGTAAGGATTTAGAATTTAATTCTGCAGTGGATGGGGAGCCAGTGAAGGGATTTGCAGAGGGGAGCAGCAGAGACCGAGCGGTGGGTGAGGTGGATGAGCCTGGCAGAAGCATTTAGAATGGACTGTAGGGAGGAGAAGCAGGGGAGAGGGGAGTCCAGCTAAAGGATTATAACAATAGTCAAATCGGGATATTACAAGGGCGAGGATGAGTTGCTTTGTGGTGTCAGCGGTATGAAATGGTCGAATTCTGGAAATATTACGTAGTTGGTAGCGGCAGGAAGAGGAAAGAGACTGGATGTGTGGGATGAAGGAAAGAGCAGAGTCAAATGTAAGTCCGAGACAACAAACCTGGTTTGATTGGGATATAGTGATACCATCAACCATGATAGAAAAGTCAGGAGGTGGGGAGGCATTAGAAGGAGGAATTAGTAGGAGCTCAGTCTTGGACATGTAAATCTTTAGGTGGTGAGAGACCATCCAGGAGGAAATGGCAGATAAACAGTCACTGACTTTGGAAAGGACAGGAGGAGAGAGATCAGGGGTAGAGAGGTAGATCTGAGTATCCTACGCATAGAGGAGTAATTAAAGCCAAAACTGTTAATGATTTTGCCCAGGGAGGAGGTGTAGATAGAAAAGAACAGAGGACCTAGGACAGAGCCTTGAGGTACACCAACAGATAAAGGCAAGGAAGAGGAGGAGTTACCAGCAAAGGACACAGGAGGACCTGTTGGATGGATAGGAGTCGACCCAAGATATCTGGAAAGCCTGACCTGTTAGGAGTACCCGAGGACCAGGTTTGGGAACCACTGGTTTAGATCATTGAAAAGCTTTGATTATTTGATCCAATGACAAAACAGCGTTCCAAAAACGAATATACGATTATAATTTTCTATCATTTTACTTTTATTGTGCTTAAAATAATTAAATGTTACAGGTAATAGCTAATCTGTTTTTCTTTTTAATTTTGTGTATTGAAAGTTTGTTAAAGTGTAATCGAAGGTGGGAATTTAGGCCGGAGTTAGACGAGTGTTTTGCAGAGTGGAAGAAACGTCCGTGAGAGTGGACGTTCCTTCAACTCTGACACCCATCTGGCCACCTTGCTGAGCAGTTAGTGCGCTCATCGCTGCACGGCTCGATCCTTTTATGGAGAATCGCCCTTGGCAGCCCTGTCGAACACGCATCGTAGCGCTTCGATGAGAAGGCTTTCAGAACGTCTGCAGGACGCCCGCTGTAGCGCGCACAATTCGTGCGTGCACTACAGCGTGTGGCCGGTCCCGTCGAAGCGTCACACCGCTGCGATGGACACCAGAAGGCACATCAGTACAGGTGCACATCATGCGTTTGTCTGACCCCGGCCTTAACAGCAAATAGGCAAAGATATATTGCAGATAGGGGAGAGGCATAAAAGGAATTTCCATTTAAAATTGTTATACTTTCATATGTTTTGTAGTATATCAGTTACAGTACACAATGAGATGATCACACAATGGTGCTGTAAAGAGCACAATCACAAGTTTTTTTTCTGTGAGCAATATTAATTACTAGTCGTTTTTCATTACCATTAACATTGAGAGAAAGGATTTTACCAGGAAGGATACATTGAGATTTCTCTCGTTTTCAAGTATGTCCTGTGACATTATTGTGTAACAACCATAATAGTAGGGTTTTATTCCTTTTTTTTTTCCTTTCTGTCCATAAGTAATTTCTTGAGCACAGGCTGTTTATAGAAGTATTTCCTCTTCCTTCAATATTGTCGGAATTTGTTGACAGCTGAATACCAACCCGTTAACCCTTGTACCCTGAACAGGGAACAGGAACATGCTGTGGGCCACAAAATCAACATCTAACGCTTGTGACTATGTATGATATTTACAATTTATGGTAAGATAGAAAAAGCAATGACAACCCCTCTCAGCCATTTTAACCTCTAAGCCTTTTTTAAAATAAAGTATGAATTAATAAAACATTTCGGCATGTATCATTTAATTGTGGTGCAGAAAAAAAAAAAAGATTTGCAATGGAGCCATCCAAGCAAAAAACTGACGCTATAGACAATAAGGGTAAAAATTAAAACTTTTGCATTGGTAAAACAATACTAGATTATCAGTTATGAAGAATCGCTTTTAACAACTTTAAAGCTGGAACGAAGCAAATCCAAACAAGGACAGTGTAGCACGTGTTGTCAAACAATCACTACTGATAAACGTCAGCAAATAGATATAAATTGGGTCACTCTGCAACATTACGGAGAATACCCCCTAAACGGCTGCATCAAGACACAAAACCCAAAAAGGAGGGGCTAAAAAGAGACCCACAATAAAACCTAACCTCTAACCCCTTCCCTGAGGACTGGGACAAAAATATAGGCCTGGGCATTTTGGACTGAGCAGTCCACTTTTCTTTTTCTACACACAGCACATTAATATGAGTTTTGTTGCTGTGGATCTCCGTGATACTATGGAGCTTGTGATGCCCTCATACACACAGCCAGGGCCGGATTAAGATCTCTATGGGCCTGTAGCTGAATATTTTGGTGGCTTTTTTTTGGACTTTAGTGAAACGAAAACATATTTTAGGTTAATAGTGCAGATACCTATATATCTAACCAGATACAGTGTGAGTAAATTTCCATTCCCATTCAATCATTTAACCCCTTAGTGACCGGGCGGTTTTACACAAATCCGTCTTTTAGTGACCGCTGCTGTTTTTACGTTTCTGCGCTGTTAGTGTTTAGGTCAAATTTTCCTCTTACTCGTTTATTCAACCCACACATATTATACACCCTTTTTCCCGCCATTAAATGGATTTTCTAGAAATACCATTATTTCCATCATATCGAATAATTTACTATAAAAAAAAATATGAAATATGAGGAAAGAAATGGTAAAAACACACTTTTTTGTAATTTAATCCCCAAAATCTACAACCACCCAAAACGACCCCGGCTAAATAGGTTTAAAATTTTGTCCCGAGACTAGAAATACCCAATCTTTACATGCGTTTGCTTTTTAACCCCTTCACTGCTGAGACAGTTCACCTATGTGCGCTGAGCTCATTCTGACCATTTTGTGCTATTTATTTTTAGATGACAGCCTAGGTCCTATTTATTTAAACTCCCCCCAGACAAAAAAAACTTTTAAAAAAAAAACATTTTTTTATTTTATTACATTTTTTTATAATTTTTTTTTTTATTTAATTTTTTTTTTAAATTTATTTTTAAAACCAAACCTGGTCATGTTTGGTATCATTTGAAAGGCCATAATCAGGCCTTTATGGCAAATATGACCATCTAGCTGCCATGGATCGGGAGATAAAGGGATCCTTAGGATCCCCTTATCTCTACATGGCAGCTAGAGGGTTAACTGGCCCACTGACATCCTCACACATATGGTGAGGTTGTCAGTGGGTGGGGGGGACCTGAAGGCTTGGCTGACATCCAAGATATCAGCCCCCCTCCAGGTTTGAATCGCGTTTTGGCGCCGCAACGTGATCCGGCGGCGAAATGGTTAATGCCATACACCGCTGGAAAGGGGAGGCTCTCCCCTCTCCAGCGGTGTAAACGGCATCTCCCTAGCTTCAATGGTTGGGGAGATAGAGGGCTCCGAAGGAGCCGCCCCCTCCCCTCCATTGAAAAGCATGGGGACGCCTGCTGATGACGTCACCACGCAGCGTGGTGACGTCATCAGCCTCGCCTGCCCATGTAAATCACATGGGCAGGCTTCCTCCCTGCCAGATCGCCGTGGGATCCGGCGAGGGAGGTGAGTATCGGGCGGGAGGGGGATTAGGCGCCGCTGACGTACCCTGTACGTCCGCGGGTCTAAGGGAGACCTGTGGACAGGACGTACAGGGTACGTCAGGGGTCCTTAAGGGGTTAAAGCGTGTAAAATTATATAAAAAAAAATTGAAATGGGAACCTGTTTTTTTTTTAGAAAATATAAAATGTTAGCCAAAAAAATGAAATATTTCCCTTGTGTTTTGGAGCATATTTTTTTTATGAATTACATGGCTATGTATATAACACTGACCTTGCTCCCAGTGTGGGAAATGAGAAGGTGTGTAATGGCAGTGCTCATTTTATACGTGACAAATGGACAATGCCATCGCTTTGGAACTGAAAATAAATAAATTAAAAAAAATAAATAATATTTTTTTCTTTTAGATTGTACTTAGTTATGTTAGGTATCAATGCAAAGGCCAGACTCTGGCCTGTTCAATGACACCTCACTTGACCTTGTGAGGTGTAAAGGTTAGTGACGCAGGGGTCCAAAGTTGTTCCCCCCCCCCCAGTGCTCTTTGCTGCTGTGTGGCGGTTTAGGTTTTGATGGCACAAACTATTGTTACAAATTGTTACATCACCTCCACACCTGCAGGCAACATGAGAAATGTGATGGTTAGTTAGTGGAGCATCATTGTTCACTTTATAATTGAAAAGTGAAAAATATTGCTGTTAGAAAAAATAAACAAATATTATTTTATTTGTCTTACATAAAACCTGGACATGTTTGGTATCATTGAAAAGGGCATGCTCTGGCCTTTCCAGTGATGCCACACATGACCAGGTAGCTGCAATGGAGTTGGAGATACAGGGGTCCAAATGCAGACACAGTTATCCTTTCTCTGGACCTATTCTGAGGCATGGGCCTGGAGCTGCTGCTCTATGTTAATCCAGCCCTGCACACAGCACATTACTGAGGAGTTCTGTGATACCCTCATACACAACGCACATTATTGTGGTGCTCTGTTATACCCTAATACACAAAACACATTACAGCGGAGCTCTGTGATACCCTCATACACGCCGCACATTACAGCGGAGCTCTTTGATACCCTCATACACAAAACACATTACTGTGGAGCTTGTGATACCCTCATACACACATTATTGTGGAGCTTGTGATACGTTCATACACACCGCACATTGCAGCGGAGCTCTGTGATACCCTCATACACATCTATGTGTCAGGACAAAATCAAATGACACGCAGACCACAGTCACTTCTCTCAAATATCTAGGTATGTGGTTAGACCCAAATCTATCCTTTGGCCCCCACATCGAAAAAACTCTCATCTAAACTTTACCTCAAACTAGGTGCCCTGTACAGAAACAAATCCTGCCTGAGGCCCAGCTGAATGATACATAGGGTAAAATAGACGTGAAAGCCAAAAGAATACACTGAGGTGGCTTGACAGTTGATGGAATCCACACAGATTTGAAGAGGGAAATAGGTTTTAGGATAAGAAAATAACGCTATGGAGCTACTGAACTTGAAGATGTGAGGAGTTATCTAACAAGAGCTGGAGGAGATTCACTTGGGGAAACAATTCAGGACATAAGGAGAGATGAGACTAGGAGGAGAGAAGATACCTTCATTAAAAAGGAATCTTATTAGGCGGAGGTGGAATGCTTCATGCCATTGGTTCCACCAAATGAGAAGAACTGAAATTTGGGGTAACTATAGGGGTTATTCAGAGAGAGACGATCTGACCCGGAATGTCGCCGAACAGTGAATTTCCTTGTACGGTGACATTTCAGGGCCATTCGGCTATTCAGAGAGCGAGCAGTTCACCAAATTTTGGCGAACTGACAGCAAGTATTGTGCCTGTTCGAGGGCAGTGAAATCCCCCATAGAGAAGCAATGGTTAATCTATTCAGAGAAAACTGAACAGCAGTGAAGTTGCCGAAGTGCCCTGCCGTTCGGTGTTTTTATTTGGCAGGTTTATTCAGGCGAACCCCATAGGCTTCAACATTATAAAAATATTCCCATTTTTATTCAATATATACTAACTAAACGGTTTATTCTTTTAGACATATCTTGAGACTTTTTTGGCAAATTTTTTTTAAAGCGTTTTTTTTTTCTGTAACAGCCCTTTTTATTATCATTCATAGGATCTTACATGTAAATTCCAGGCATTTTCGTTCAGTGGTCTTTTGCAAACAGCGTTTCAATTTTGACACTGTCAATCATATTGTTTTGTGGGATTTTTTTTACCCCGTTCATCAGCTTGTCAGCTTTATCCGGAGTCTGGTCTGCGCTGTGATTGACGGCTCATCGTTTTTTTTCGCAGTGTTTTTTGTGGCGGTTCTGGTGGGTCTTCGTGGGTTTTCCCTGCATTCCAGGGACCCTGCAGTGAATGCTCAATTCACCGCAGAGTGGGGAACTTTGATTCCCTGAAGTGCAGGTAACGGATGTCAAATCAGTCACAAACACAAAAGTTATGAACACTAACAGGGTTATTCAGAGAGCGTGAAAAGCAGGAGAATGACTGGAGAATGAAAAATTCTAGGTCAAAATAGCCGATTTGGAAAATGAGATGAAAGGGAGAATTTTTCTGGTTTGGCTATTTTGACCTAGAATTTTTCATTCTCCAGTCATTCTCCTGCTTTTCACAATCTCTGAATAACCCTGTAAGGCTAATTTGAGACGAACGCAGTCTGAGCGCACTCTGCGTGCATTCATAATGGATGAACGTACTGACAGAAGATACTGTAGACAGCACACAGTCTTTTTTTTGACGGATGTAGAAAAAAAAAGGGAAATATGTCAAACAAAATTAATTAAAAGACAGTTACAGTCATCCAGACCAAAAAACTTCTGAGCGTCACGTGATGGACATTGCAAATGCGCTGCGTCTGACGTCGCGTCATCACGCACACAGGCCGCTACGCGGACGCGAGGCACTCTGGGCGTCTGTCGTAGTGCTTTTACGTCGAGGCCTAAATGGCGTTCGTTGCCACCTGCGTGCGCACATACTTCGTGTGTTGGTCTCTATTGATCGAAATCAATCCTACGACGGACGTTAAACTGTGCAGCTACACGGACGTGATGACTGCGTTTGTCTGACGCTAGCCTAAAAAGAAGCAATGGGAAACCCACTGTGTCAAGAATATTACAAATTTTAAGAACAATAAATACAAACTAACTTTCACCAATATATATGCACTTGTTAATATTAGTTTTGTGTCTCAATCCCAACAATTAATAAAAGATTTTACAGCTAAAGGGTATAGACAAGCCCATTTAGAATTAGCAAGGAAAGAAGTTACAGAAATGGATAGAGCCACACTTTTGGAATATAAACATCAAAATAATGAGAGGAAGAATACTGTACCATTTACTCTGGACTTCAATTCAACTAATAAAGTAATTAAGAAATCTATAGAGAGAAATTGGGCAGTTTTAAGGAGGGACCCTATTCTGAATACTATTCTGTCAGAGAAACCAGAAATCATATATAGAGGGGGAAAGAATCTTGGACGTTAATTAGTGAGAAAAGATATAAAAAAGACATAGAAAAGAATAAACCCAATAGCCTCTTTGGATTACAGATGGGTTTTTATGGTTGTGGTTATTGTATTGCGTGTAAAAAGAAAGGCAATAGGAAGAGGTTGATTCGGGAAGTTGAATCCACCATTAACCAACCCAATTTCAAGATTAGACAACTAATAACTTGCCATAGTAAAAATGTAATATATATGCTAAAATGCCCATGTGGGAAGAAATATGTAGGTCAAACCTCGAGAAAGTTATATATCAGAATTAATGAACACCTCTGTAATATTGCTAAGGGCTATGATAAGTAGGGATGAGCTGTTCGGTTCGGACGGTTCGGAGTTCGGACCGAACTTAGCCTGTTCGGTCTGCCCGCGAACTCCGAACATTTCCGGGTGTTAGGCGCATGTTCGACCACAATGCATCACAATGGACCATAATGCATTTTCCCACTGGCCTGAAGCGCGTATTTGGCTACAGCCTTGCACCTGACCACAGGTCTGGTGCAAGACAGGTTCAACAGTATGCCAATCACGGCTCAGAGTCCTGATTGGGCAAATTTTGCACAATCATGGGCTCACAGAGCTAAGTCCCGCAGCACACTATATAAGGTTTCCACGCACGGCTTCACCACGCATTTGAGAGGAGATTTCATAGGAGATTGTTGTTGTGTGTTCTTACTGGCGGTCTGCCACGCTTCTGGGGGGGTCTCATTTCTACAAAACATTTGGAATTGAGGTGATCTGTGTCTTGTCACTGCCAGCAAGTATTTTGGGGGTCTCACAAATTTCCACAAAACATTTGGGAATTGAGGTGATCTGTGTCTTGTCACTGGTGCCAGCAAGTATTTTGGGGGTCTCACAAATTTCCACAAAACATTTGGGAATTGAGGTGATCTGTGTCTTGTCACTGGTGCCAGCAAGTATTTTGGGGGTCTCACAAATTTCTACAAAACATTTGGGAATTGAGGTGATCTGTGTATTGTCACACAGCCAGTGCCACGCAGCATTTTGGGGGTCACTAATTTTTACTAAATATCTGGGAATTGAGGTGATCTGTCTCTTGTCACTGCCAGCAAGTATTTTGGGGTCACTAATTTCTACAAAATATTTGGGAATTGTTATAATCCGTGTGTTCTCACTGCCTGCCACCCATCAGGGGGTCTCACTGATTTATAGGAGGTTTCTGAGACTTGTAATCTGTGGCTTCTCACTGCCACCCATCAAGGGGTCACACTGATTTATAGGAGGTTTCTGAGACTTGTAATCTGTGGTATCTCACTGCCACCCATCAGGGGGTCCCACATACTTCTAGCAGATTTATGCAAATTGTAATTTGTGTCTTCTCACTGCCACCCATCAGGGGGTCACACTGATTTATAGGAGGTTTCTGAGACTTGTAATCTGTGGCTTCTCACTGCCACCCATCAAGGGGACACACTGATTTATAGGAGGTTTCTGAGACTTGTAATCTGTGGCTTCTCACTGCCACCCATCAGGGGGTCCCACATACTTCTAGCATATTTATGCAAATTGTAATTTGTGTCTTCTCACTGCCACCCATCAGGGGGGTCTCACTGATTTATAGGAGGGAATTGTAATCTGTGTCTTGTCACTGGCTACCAGCTATCAGGTGTCTCACTGAGTTATACCAGAGTTCTGTAAATCTTTAATCTTAATACCAGAGTTGAATCAGAGTTCTGTGTATATTTAATCTATATATCACTCACCATGTCTGAAAGAACAAAAAGGACAGGCAGACGCTCCCAGACACAGATAAGAGGGCAAGCAGCCCCGGTGTCGGGAGGCTGTGCCTCTGGTCGTGGTGGACGTGGTGCATCCTCTGTAGGGGCACGCTTGTCCTTTCTAACTGGTGCTGGCGGTCTTAAGCAGCAGCAACATACAGAGGATTTGGTAGATTGGCTAACCAGGCCATCCTCATCCTCCGAGTCCTCTGCCAGCCAGGCTTCTAGTGCTTTACAGTCCACCTCAGCTGCCAAAGCATCTAATGCAGCCTCCATGTCCACAGCTACTCCTGCCGTAGCCTCGCTATCACACACGGAGGAGTCAGCTGAATTGTTTGACTACAATGACAGTGACATGCTGCTTGAGGATGCGCAGCAAGTACAGTGCCCTGATTCAATCTCTGAGGTTGAGGAAGGGAGTATAATCAACCTAGAGGAAGGGGGTGCCAGTGATGACACACAAATAACTGGCACTCATGTTGCCACAGCAGCTGCAGCATACTGCCAAGTTGGCTCCAGTGACGAGGAGATAGTGACCTCATCATCATTGTCATCATCATCCCCTGACTCCACCTGGGTGCCTGATCGAACAGAGGAATCAAGTGAGGAAGAGGGGGAGGAGGAGGCACAGCAAACACGAGGCACAACATCCTCTATGACCAACCGTAGCACTAGCCAGTCCAAGGCATCACATGTCAGAACTGCTCCGGTGCAGAGCGCTGTTGTCTCAAAGCACACACACAGGAACTCTGCTGTCTGGGAGTTCTTTAAGAAATGTGCAGCAGACCTCACCGTTGCTATTTGTAATCTATGTCAGATGAGGCTTAAGCGTGGGAAAGACACCGGACACTTGGGTACCACGTGCTTGAGGCGACATATGACCTCCTGCCACACATCCCGTTCGCGCAAAACTTTGCGTAGGTCCTCCTCCTCCTCATCTGTCTCTACCCCCACTTTATGTCCTTCCATGTCATTGCCTACAACCTCCACTGACAGGGATGATGCTACAGTAATGGATGTACCAGCTCCTTCCTCACAATGTGACATCATCCCATCATCTGAAGATTTACGCAGTCAGATTACGTTGCCGCAGCTGGTGCAGCGTAAGAAAAAATATAGTCCCAACCATCCCCAAGCACAGCGTCTAAATGCCAGTTTAACAAAATTACTCGCATTGCAGCTGCTGCCTTTCCAGCTGGTGGACTCTGCTCCCTTCCGTGAATTTGCTGAATGTGCTGTACCACAATGGCAGGTTCCAAAACGCCATTACTTTTCACGCAAGGCCATTCCAGCACTATACCAGCACGTGGAAGACAATGTTATCCAGTCATTGGGAAAGGCAGTCAGCAACAAGGTGCATGTGACTTTAGACACGTGGTCCAGCAAGCATGGACAGGGTCGTTACATTTCCTTCACGGCACACTGGGTAACTCTGATTGCAGCTGGGAGGGATCCAAGATGGGGCTCTGTGCTGGAGCTTGTTCATCCACCACGCCTCCAGAAAGCTGCTTGTATGAGGTCTGTCTGCTCCACCGCCTCTTCCTCCTTCTCCTTCTCTGTCTCTGGCGAAGTGGCAGTTAAACTGACGTGTGGCAGGGGCTACGCAATGGGTCAAGCAAAAAGATGCCATACTGTGCTTGAGCTGGTTTGTTTAGGGGACAGGAGCCACACCGGGCCAGAAATTCTGTCAGCTCTGCAGGGCCAGGTGCAGAGATGGTTAACACCATGCTAGCTTCAGCTGGGAATGATCGTCTGCGATAATGGCAGCAACCTTCTCTCCGCCCTACGCAAGGGTAAATTGACGCATGTACCATGTTTAGCACACGTCCTAAATCTAGTGGTACAGCGTTTCCTAACCAAGTACCCAGGGCTGCCAGAGCTTCTCAGCCAGGCCAGAAAAGTCTGCAGCCACTTCAGACGGTCATTCCCAGCAAGCGTTCGCCTGGCAGAAATTCAAAGAGAATTCCACCTTCCCACAAACAGTCTGATCTGTGACATGCCCACCAGGTGGAACTCAACATTAGCAATGCTGCAGCGTCTGCACAAGCAGCAGAGGGCCGTCAACGAGTACCTGTGTGAGTATGGCACAAGGACAGGTTCAGGTCAACTTGTTTTTTTTCCCCCCCGCAGTGGCTGATGATCAAGGATGCATGCACTGTACTGTCACCATTTGAGGAGGCAACGAGGATGGTGAGCAGGGGCAGTGCATGCATCAGTGACACAATTCCTTTAGTGTTCCTGCTGGAGCACATTCTGCGGGGAATTATAGATGTGGCTCTAGAGGCAGAGCAGCGGGAGGAAGAGGAGGCCTTCCCTAGCTCTCAAGGCCCCAGTCTTTCCGCAGACAGCATTCCAGCGGGTCCTACTCAGATCAGACAGGAGGAGGAGGAGGAATATTTAAGTAGTGGGGCATTGACGGTGGGGATTCCTCAAGGGAGGGTTTTGTGTGCCCAGAAACACAAGGGCTAGTGCGTGGCTGGGAGGAGGAAGTGCACGATACGGTCATCCTCATTGACAAGGAAGACTCGGAAGCTAATGCCACCTCCAACCTACGCTGCATGGGTTCCCTTATGATGCAAAGCCTGCTAAAGGACCCCAGGATTCGTGCTATCAAGGAGAGGGATCATTACTGGTTGGCAACTCTTCTTGATCCACGATACAAGGGTAACGTTGCAGAGCTCATCCTGCCCGCACAGAGGGAGCACAGGATGAAAAAACTTAGGGACGCTCTAAAGCGACACTTGTGTAACACCTTTCCAGGCACTGGTAGGTTACCAAGTGATGACACACGTGCTTCTGAGGCTGCGGATGATCAGAGGAATAGTGGTGAAGGCCAGGGGCGCTTGACTGATGCATTTTTTTATTTTTTTAGTCCACGACGCCCAGGGACGTCAAATGTAGGCACCCATTGCCAGCGTCTTCACCATATGGTGCAGGACTACCTAGGGGCAAGGGCAGACCTGGATACCTTTCCAACAGATGATCCACTGGCTTACTGGGTGTTGAGATTGGATCACTGGCCAGAACTTAGCCAATATGCTATGCAGCTACTAGGTTGCCCTTCATCCAGCGTGCTTTCTGAAAGGACGTTCAGTGCCGCTGGAGGTTTCATCACAGACAAAAGAGTGCGTATGTCCACCGACTCTGTAGACCGGCTGACATTTATAAAAATGAATCAGTCCTGGATCAGCAGTTATCAATCCCCTGATGCTGACGTAACGGAATAGATTGGGGATGTCTTCTGCATGCACAAAACCTCCAGCACTGAACTCTTCCACAATACCACAAAAGGGTTACGGTGTGAATGCACTTGCTGCCATGAAAGGCACAATATTTGACTGCACTGACGCCTGTGCCAGATTTATATCATTTTAATTTTTAGAACAGCAGGGTCCAACCCTGCACTCTTCCACAATACCACAAAAGGGTTACGGTGTGAATGCACTTGCTGCCATGAAAGGCACAATATTTGGCTGCACTGACGCCTGTGCCAGATTTATATCATTTGAATTTTTTGAACAGCAGGGTCCAACCCTGCACTCTTCCACAATACTACAGAGGGGTTACTGTATGATAATAGTACTTGCTGGCAGTCTGGCACCAAAAGCACAATATCTGGGTGCACTGACTCCTTTTCCAGATTCATATCTTTTTAATATAGGAACACATGGTCCACCCCTGCATTCTTCCACAATACTACAGAGGGGTTACTGTATGATTGTACTTGCTGGCCTGGCAGTCTGGCACCAAAGGCAGAATATCTGGGTGCACTGACGCCTTGACCAGATTCATATCTTTTCAATATAGGACCACATGGTCCACCCCTGCATGCTTCCACAATACCACAGAGGGGTTACTGTATGATGATACTTGCTGGCCTGGCAGTCTGGCACCAAAGGCACAATATCTGGGTGCACTGACGCCTTTACCAGATTCATATCTTTCTAATATAGGACCGCAAGGTCCACCCCTGCATTCTTTCACAATACTACAGAGGGGATGCTGTATGATAGTACTTGCAGGCCTGGCACCAAAAGCACAATATTTGGGTGCACTGCCACTGACGCCTGTATCCGATTCATATCCATTCCTCAGAGGGGTTACGGTGTGACGGTACTGTTGCTGACGCTAAAGGCCCAATTCTAAAGCACCTATTGTTACTTTCATCCAAAGCCTGCATAAGTTTCACAATAATTTAGCCAAAAAAATCACTAAACTTTTTCAACGTGTCCGAAAATGGCTCCTCTTTTGATACAGACTGCCGCCCCAAGCAGTTGTTTATGGCTAGATTAAAGGAAAAGCCTTTACCGTCATTTGAAACGTCATTTTTTTGTTTTCAAGTGTTTCTATACATCCTAGAAATCCGCCACTTCACAGGCAGGTTATGGGGACCTCCTAAGCACGATATTTGAAGGAATTTTTCGTTTTTATTTTTAACCCTTATTTCATGGAAAACTCTCTGTCCCTTTAAAAACGTTTTTTTTAAAAACTTTTTGTCCTTGTTTCCTGTCCCCCAGGGCACTACCCGGACCCCCATACACCTTTTATGGCAAATATCTAGAGTATATGCCCTCTTGGAGGGCACTCTAAAAACCAAATTTTCAGCCCCATTGACTTGTATTGGGATTGGGTTTGGGTTCGGATTCAAACATTTGGAATGTTCGGGTTCGGGTACGAACCCGAACTCGGGCGTGTTCGGCTCATCACTAATGATAAGCATAGTGTGTCTATGCATTTTAAAGAAGTCCATAATTGTAACCCGGAGGGGATAGAATTTCAGGGTATAGAACAGGTAACAGCAAATTGGAGGGGGGGGGGACTATGAACACACTAAATTAATTAGGACCGAAATGCGATGGATCTATGTATTGGACACACTCTTTCAGAGAGGTCTCAATGTTGATTTCAAAATCTGTCATTTTTTATGAGTCACCCCCCCCCCGTTTCGATAACAATTCTGACTACGATAGAGTTAGCCCTTTTTTATACACACCATTCAATTTTATATAATATATTCCGTGATCAATTTTGGATAATGTATGGTGATCTGTATCTAGATTTAGGACAATCATAAGAAATAAATGCCAGTTTGAGGAATAAATATAGTGGGATACTTATGGAGTACTGTAAGGGAACAGACCCACGATTCTGAAGTATGGGAAATCTAGGCTGTACGGTAATCGATCTGTTTAACTAGGTAACATCATTGAAATCGAAAGTGAAAATGAAAAAGGAACGCCGCCGCCTGCATGTATCGCAGTGGTGAGGATGGGCAGATATACGTCATCAGGAGGCGCCCGCTCACAGACACGCAAACCGGAAGTGACCATGCGGCCAAAGGATTAACGAGGAGAGTCTATAAATACACAACACGGACATAATGGGGACAATCTGACTGATGAAGCCTGCAGGAGAAACGCATTTTGGTACTGTCCCCTTTTGTTTTATTTGTTTAATAAATCCACATGTTTTTAACCATTCGGCCTTAAGTATAAATTGATTACCCCTTTTTGGAGACTGCCTTGGATATTGGTCACTCGGATATTCCAGCTGATTAATCTTTCAACTATCGTTGAGAGAGGGTGAGACCCCCCAAGTGGTTGGAGGCAAATATACGGAGCTACCATCGGGGCGGTTCCACAACACTTGAGTGTAACCCCTCTCCCCCCTCCATACATTCTCACTTCTCACTTCTATGGTGCAATATTGTTCTTCAACAATATTGCACCATATATATTGTTCCTCCGAGGTACAATCTGATCGGACGTTTCCTGTCGTGGAAAAATGGCTTTAGTCATGCTGGATGTCTATGTCATGAAAAGGATATAACTTGGTGTAGAGAATCTGCTTAGGTCTGATGCATCATCACAACTTTGATTTGTCATGTTGAAGTAGGAATAGACCAACTTGAAGAATTGGCAATAGCTATAAGAACAATGTCGCTATGTCATTGAATGCACTAGCATTAATACTAGCCCTAATCAGAAAAAAATTGTTTGTTACTTATACGCAGTTAATTTGAAGTTACCTTTTCATGAAATCATCCAAATTCACAGTCCTCCAACATCGATCAGTTGCTGAAAGCAAATCTTTAATTCAAAAGAAAACCATACGCCTTCTCCTGAGACCAATGGACGCAAGCTTTAAAGTTGACATTCCTGAAGAAAAGAGGTGAAACGCATGTCGGACGCATTTTTTCCTTCATTGGCCCCTTGGATAGATACATTTTATATTACTGTACTCCTGATCTGATACATTGAAGCTTTTTTTGAGAGGCTGATATTACATTAATTATTTATGTGTAGCCAACAACTAATGCTGGGGTAATGGGACTTTACGATATATACTGAGGGGGCTATGGTTACTGCTGCTGGTACTGTGATTTATTGATCTACTGTCTTTATTTATACATTTTTTCAGTGGCAAGTACAAATTGTAATAATTACAACTGGATGCTGTGAACACTTTATTACAGGTTGATTTCGAGGTATAGCATGATGTATACATATAATAATGATATATTTTGAATCTGCAGAGTCTGCTGAAAACAAGGATATATAATATTCTGGTCCTACAGTAAAACATGACTTAAAATCGCTTTTAAACATGATGAGCACTAAACTGTCAAAATTAGCTCAGCACCCAGGGGTGAAATGCCTCAGCAGCATGCCCGGACTGGCCATTAGGTATATCAGAATTGTCACTGGCCTTCCAGGCCTGTCAGCTTCTGTTTCTTCATCTTTCCACCTGGCAAGCCTGGGGAAGACAGACCATGTGCCCTAGTCTGCAGCCTAGACCCAGTGGGGACTTTAAGATGGCAACCAGCTATCCGGCGTCCTCTGATTAGGTCACAAGGACCGCCACATGATACATGCTGCCAGGGCACAGAGCGGCAGACATCACGCAGTGCGCCCTGTGGCCTAATCAGAGGGGGCCGTCATCTTGGAGTCCGCAGGGTCTGTCCTCCCAGTGGCCAGCACCAGAGAGGCTGCACTCAGGGAGAAGATGGAGCAGACCAGAGGTCCACCTGTCATATAAGATGACCCCTGGTTCAGCTACACTTATAACTCCCCCCTCCCGAGAAAAAATGGTTAGTTTCCCCATCCCCCATGTACTCTCCCAAATGAAATAAAAAAATATCACAAGCTCCACAGTAATGTGCGGTGTGTATGAGAGTATCACAAGCTCTACAATAATGTGTGTATGAGGGTATCACAAGCTCTACAGTTATGTGTTTTGTGTATTATTTATTTATTAAGGATTTTACCAGGAAGGATACGTTTAGATTTTTCTCGTTTTCAAGTATGTCCTGGGTTCAAGAACATTGAATTGTTACAGAAATACAAAGTAATAAAATGCATAAAAAAAAAACACAAATATACAGATTAACAGAAAATAAATATATTCACTATGTTACAGGTGCATTCTGTATTGAGGTATGTTAATAGGGAGCTCTTAAGTGGCTTTAGACTGGGGGAAGATTTGATGGCGTCTGGGAGGTTATGCCATAATTGTGGTGCACTGTAGGAAAATGAGGATCGAGCCACTGTCTTTTTGTATTGTGGTATTGCAAGTAAGTAGCAGGTACTGGATCGGAGGTTATAGGATGAGGGAACTGCTGGGGGAAGCAGTCTATTCAGGTAGGGTGGTAGCTTCCCAGAAAAGCTCTTAAACACTAGGTGTGTCTAGATTCCAGCGATGGCCAGTTTAGCTCTTTTAACATGTCACAATGGTGGGTCATGTAGTTACATTTTAGCACAAAGTGGCAGAATGAGTTATACAATGTAGTAAGTTTCTGGAGGTGCGTTTGCGTGGCAGCTGCATACACTATGTCTCTTGTTTTCAATAGACGGCATAAGCATTTGCTGTACAATCTGCTTTCTTACCGCAGGGGCTCTGGGTTATGTTGCTTTATTTTATAACAAGGTGGAAAGCCTGCCCAGAGGGCAGTCTATTGTGGATATACTGCCCCAGCTCATGGATATATGCCCCAGCTCGTGGATACTGCCCCAGCTCGTGGATATACTGCCCCAGCTCGTGGATATATTGCCCCAGCTCGTGGATATATTGCCCCAGCTCGTGGATACTGCCCCAGCTCGTGGATACTGCCCCAGCTCGTGGATATTGCCCCAGAATGTGGATATACTGCCCCAGCTCGTGGATATTGCCCCAGCTCGTGGATACTGCCCCAGCTCGTGGATACTGCCCCAGCACGTGGATAATGCCCCAGCACGTGGATACTGTCCCAGCTCCTGGATATTGCCCCAGCTCGTGGATACTGCCCCAGCTCGTGGATACTGCCCCAGCACGTGGATATATGCCCCAGCTCGTGGATATATGCCCCAGCTCGTGGATACTGCCCCAGCTCGTGGATACTGCCCCAGCACGTGGATATATGCCCCAGCACGTGGATACTGTCCCAGCTCCTGGATACTGCTCCAGCACGTGGATATATGCCCCAGCACGTGGATATATGCCCCAGCACGTGGATATATGCCCCAGCACGTGGATACTGCCCCAGCTCGTGGATATATTGCCCCAGCTCGTGGATATATTGCCCCAGCTCGTGGATATATTGCCCCAGCTCGTGGATACTGCCCCAGCTCGTGGATATTGCCCCAGCTCGTGGATATTGCCCCCAGCACGTGGATATATGCCCCAGCACGTGGATATATGCCCCAGCACGTGGATATACTGCCCCAGCTCGTGGATACTGCCCCCCAGCTCGTGGATACTGCCCCCCAGCTCGTGGATACTGCCCCCAGCTCATGGATATTGCCCCCCAGCTCCTGGATATTGCCCCCCAGCACTCATGGATATTGCCCCCCAGCTCATGGATACTGCCCCCCCCAAGCTCTCATGGATATTGCCCCCCCAAGCTCTCATGGATATTGCCCCACAGCTCATGGATATTGCCCCCCCAAGCTCTCATGGATACTGCCCCCCAGCTCATGGATATTGCCCCCCAAGCTCTCATGGATATTGCCCCCCCAAGCTCTCATGGATATTGCCCCCCAGCTCATGGATATTGCCCCCCAGATCCTGGATATTGCCCCCCAGCACTCATGGATATTGCCCCCCAGCTCATGGATATTGCCCCCCCAAGCTCTCATGGATATTGCCCCCCCAAGCTCTCATGGATATTGCCCCCCCAAGCTCTCATGGATATTGCCCCACAGCTCATGGATATTGCCCCCCAAGCTCTCATGGATACTGCCCCCCAGCTCATGGATATTGCTGCCCCCCAAGCTCTCATGGATATTGCCCCCCCAAGCTCTCATGGATATTGCCCCCCAGCTCATGGATATTGCCCCCCAGCACTCATGGATATTGCCCCCCAGCTCCTGGATATTGCCCCCCAGCACTCATGGATATTGCCCCCCAGCTCATGGATATTGCCCCCCCAAGCTCTCATGGATATTGCCCCCCAAGATCTCATGGATATTGCCCTCCCAAGCTCTCATGGATATTGCCCCACAGCTCATGGATATTGCCCCCCAAGCTCTCATGGATACTGCCCCCCAGCTCATGGATATTGCCCCCCCAAGCTCTCATGGATATTGCCCCCCCAAGCTCTCATGGATATTGCCCCCCAGCTCATGGATATTGCCCCCCAGCTCATGGATATTGGCCCCCCAGCGCTCATGGATATGCCCCAGCTCAGACCCCTGACCAGACATGGGGCAGCTGTTCGAATGCTCTATCGGCATTCGGACAGCCGCCCCATGAGCTCGGCGCCATACTTACCTTTCCAAGCGGCGCCGGGGAAGTGAAAGTGTCCCCACTTCCGGTCTTTGAAGGACCCCAGCCGCGGTCACGTGACCGGGGCTTGGGTCCTTCAAAGGGCGGAAGTGGGTAAATTTTCACTTCCCCGGCGCCGCTCGGATGCGCTCGGCAGCCGGGTAGAGGCTGCGAGCGCAGCCTCTACCCGGCTGCCGCGCGCATCCAAGCCCCGAGCAGCGGAGGGACCTTTCCCTTCGCCGCTCGGGGGTTGGATGCGCGCGGCAGCCGTGTAGAGGCTGCGAGCGCAGCCTCTACCCGGCTGCTGTGTGCATCTTGTAACCGCCGCGGCGAGCCGGCAGCCGGCTCGTGCCGCGGCGGTTGCATGCGCGCGCAACCAACCGCCGCTGGTTGCGCGCGCATGCGCAGAGTAAGGCTTGGCGACGGACACGCCAAGCCTTACTCTTTTATAGTATAGATATAGCTCACTTTCATATCATTTAGCCACAAGACATAACCTCAGCACTCGATCAGTTTTTACACGTGCCTGGAAAAATCACCTTTTTTGGCTGACAATAACGTAGCATTTAGACATGGTTTTAGACATTTTCCTACTCATCTTCATGTGTTTTTGTCACTTTATAACCTTAACTTCTTATAAATATTAAGATTACCTCTAAAACAAATCTCCATGCCTTTACTGCAACCTACATTTTTTTAGTAATCCACAATGCCATCCCAGTCAATCCTGTCTGCCATCAACCCTCTTACGTTACTTCAACTATTTCTACTATTGCCACTTTACAGAGCAAGAACAATTCTCTGTGGTTAAACCATTCTTACTGTATACCACTCTTTGCCCCATAACACCCAATCCTCACTCTATAGACTTTTAGCAATATCTCTGAAAAACATTTCCTTTAGGATATTGTTGTATCTTATCTCCATTGTATATGGTTTAATCTGCGCTCACCTACTTACTGTAAAACTGCTTTTTATATGATGTAATATATGAAAGAATGATACTTTGCTAATAAATTAATCCATTATCTGCCCTTGTGGACTCGAACAACATTTTCATAAAATACGGACAAGTTTCGGTAGACTTGTATTTTTTAATCTCTTATTTATCATACCCAATTAACCTCCCTGGCGGTCTGTTTTTTTGACATTTTCATGTCAAAAAGCACTCTTATTATTAAATTCCCCCCCCAGCGGCATCCCGAGTGTGGCTCGGGGTTAAATTCCCATGCTGGAAGCGGTAACCCCGAGCAACACTCGGGATGCCACTGGATACATCACCTCTCCCCGCGCTCCCTCGATGTCCCCAGCTGTCTCCTCTGGCGATCGCGACCCTCATACTTCCTTGTTCCATCCTCGCGAAAAGGAATCCAGGAAGTATGAGGTCGTGATCGCCGGAGGAGACTGCGGTGATCAGCGAGGGAGCGCAGGGAGCGGGGGTTGAACCAGAGACTAGTCTCGGGAGGGGCACTGACAGAAAATAAGGTGTTTTAGCAGAGAGCCCGACTCACGAGAATTTACAGAGGGCCCAGCTCGCAGGACCTTACAATCTAGAGGAGCAGAGGGTCCGGCTCGCAGGAGATTACAATCTAGAGAAGCAGAGGGTCCAGCTCACAGGAGTTTACAATCTAGAGGAGCCGAGGGTCTGGCTCACAGGAGCTTACAATCTAGGGGGAGCAGAGGGCCTGGCTCACATGAGCTTACAATCTAGTGGAGCAGACTGTCAGGCTCACAGGAGCTTACAATCTAGAGAAGAAGAGGGTCTAGCTCACAGGAGCTTACAATCTAGTGGAGCAGAGAGTCAGGTTCACAGGAGCTTACAATCTAGAGAAGCAGAGGGCACCCAGGACCTTACAATCTAGAAGAGCAGAGGGCACCCATGAGCTTACAATCTAAAGGAGCAGAGGACACTTAGGAGCTTACAATCTAGAGGAGCAGAGGGCACACAGGAGCTTACAATCTAGAGGAGCAGAGGGCACCCAGGAGCTTACAATCTAGAGGAGCAGAGGGCACCCAGGAGTTTACAATCTAGAGGAGCAGAGGGCATCCAGGAGCTTACAATCTAGAAGAGCAGAGGGCACCCAGGAGCTTACAATCTAGAGGAGCAGAGGGCACACAGGAGCTTACAATCTAGAGGAGCAGAGGGCACCCAGGAGTTTACAATCTAGAAGAGCAGATTGGCTTCCACACCGCTCTCCCCCCTTGGCACCGCCCGGACTGCTCATTGAGGCCCGTGGGCCATCCCCGAAGCCTGGGGAGACCGCACCAGGCCTGAGGAGACCACCAGGCCCGAGGCCTGGGGAGACCACCAGGCCTGGGGAGACCACCATGTCCGAAGCCTGGGGAGACTACCAGGCCCGAAGCCTGGGGACATCACCAGGCCCGAAGCCAGGCCTCAACCAGGGCTGTGAGGGTAAGTTTATGTGTGTGTATTTTTATATGTGTGTGTGTGTGTGTGGATTGGTGTGTGCGTGTGTGACATTGGGTGGGGGTATGTGGACCTCTGTGATACGCTCATATGCACCGCCCGTTACTGTGCGTTTCATTGCTGTGGGGCGCTGTGATAGGCTCATACACACTGCACGTTACTGTGTCTTATTGCTGTGGATTCTAAGATACGCTCATACACTGCACATTATTGTGTTTTATTGCTGTGGATTCTAAGATACGCTCATACACACTGCACATTACTGAGTTTTATTGTTGTGGATTCTGTGATACGCTCCTACACAACGCCTGTTACTATGAGTTTTATTGCTGTGGATTCTGTGATACGCTCATACACACCGCCTGTTATTGTGAGTTTTATTGCTGTGGAGCTCTGTGATACGTTCACACATGTCATGTGTTTTTTTGGGGGGGGCGCAAGTAGCTGGTCTGGCCTAGGGCGCAAAATAGCCTAGCATCGGCCCTGCTTTCCTCCCTGGGGTCCCTGCACGGAGGCTCCAGCCCCTCTCTCCTCTGATCCTGTTGCAAAGCGCAGCCTCAGATCCAGCCCTTTCCTGTGGCTGTCAGGCAGGCATGGAAGGAGACAGGCTCTGCCACATGGTCACCGGGGAAAAGGATCACCACGTGACACCCCCCTGACACATGACTGAGAGGGGCAATCCTCAGTGCTTCTGCGCAGTGTGTGCCGCTGCAAATCACCATGTCTGCATTCACTGCACACATCGCGATTTGAGTTCTGGAGGTCAGCCTGGCAACTGCACTGCTGGTGGGGGGCAATTGCCCCATTGCCCCCCCCTGGATCCGCCCCTGGCAGGGAGAGGTAATGTATACAGCTCGAGTGTGTCTTGGGGTTATCACTTTCTGCGGTGAAATTTAACCCCGAGCCGCACTCGGGAACACTGTCAGGCAGGTTAATAATCAACTGTGGGCTGATGTCTAAAAATTTATGGGGGCCCTTAACCTGTTTGATTGACAGGGTCACATTTATCTCTGTGAATAGCTAATTGGTCTTTGCATTTTATTTTGAGGTCAGATTGACCACTGATATTACAATATTTCACAGTATTGGGTTCACCTTGCTTCTGCATATCACTATTCATGTCAAACCTGTCAATCAGGGTTATACAGAGAAAGGTGAAACTCTGGAGAACTTTTGGAGAATTGTAAATTCTAGGTCAAAATAGCCAAACCAGAAAAATTCTCCCATTCATCTCACTTTCCAAATTGGCTATTTTGACTTAGAATTTTCACTTCTCCAAAAATGCTTCATATTTTCACCTTTCTCTGAATAACCCTGAATAACGTTTGGCCCTTTTGAACCTGTAATGGGCCCAGAAGTCCCTGTGCTCCTTTTCAGAGTTTTCACTGAGTTTGAATCTGCCATAAGGAGAGTGAATGAGTGACTTAGAGGGATAGACTGAACATGTGTAAAGTGCTGCCATATAGGACAGATTTTAAACAAAGCCATAAATCATATTATGCTCAATTACTACTGTTACTTGTTTCCATTACCTACAGTCTTGGATGGGAAAACAAACAAAACTGTAATAATACGGACAGTCCTCGAGTTACGACAGGGTTCCGTTCTGACGTCACACTGATATTGTTGTTATTCTGGAGTCCGGCGTATGTCTAGTATCTGTTTTTTTATTTTTTTGCAGTTCTGTGTTATTTCTATGTAACAATAGTGTGTTTCAAGGTTTTAAAGATTGTTTTGAGAACACAAACATGAAGCAATAAAGAGACTGAGACCCATTTGCATTTCAACTTTGTGTGTATTGATCGTCGTAAGAGTGAGGCTGGGGTCAGACTAGCGTTTCGAAGAGCGGAAGGAACGTCCGTGAGAGTGGACGTTCCTTCCACGCGATGTTCATCTGACGCCTGTCTGGCCACCTTGCTGAGCATAGTTAGTGAGCGCAGCGCTGCAAGGCTCGATCCTCCTTTGGAGGATTGCGCTTTGCAGCTCCGCCAACGTGCGTCCTAGCGCTTTGACGGAGAAGCCTTCTGCACGGACGCAGCACGGTTGCTGATGCGCGCCGGAAGCCACGTCAGTATGGGGGCACCTAGTGCGCTCTTCTGACACTGGCCTGAGTCGTCGCAAGTCGCCTATGTTGTAACTCGAGGATTGTCTGTAGTTTGTTTTTGTCTTTATTACAAACAGGGAACGTTATCTTACAGAAAATTGAATTGACAAGAAAAAACTGCAATATTCGATGTTATATATTTCAATACAATTTCCTTACAAACATTTAAAACAAACAACTTTTTCTTTTTGAGTTCTATCTCAATGGTTTGAATATTCTGCCTAGTCACATAGCTTCACCATGTATTAACTCAAAAACACTAACTTCAACCGTATCTGCGTCATTATATATCGCCATCCTGAAAAGTTTATGCTTCACCTTTTTTTCTTCTCTTCCATATATTTGATATGAACATGATATGTAAAAATGAAACCCCTTGGACCCTATTCTGCTCAAGCTTACTCGTTAATGATAACAGCTCCCCTGCTATTCCAGATGAGTGGCAATCTATTCTTGTGGCTCCGATGTTATGGATTCCAACTTTAAATGAGCACGTCCTATACTCTGTACAGGGAGCGCTAACTTGTGGGCAGAGGGAGGATAAGGTTGCTCATTTTTCTGGTTTTGAGACAGTATTTAAATAATAATAAAAACTATTGGCAAAATCTGGTGTTAAAATTTGCCAATGAAAAAATGCAAAATCGGCCTAAATGAAAACTAGGTAAAACAAAAGTCTATACTCGCCTCTGGTCTCACGATGTAGAGCAGTGTTTCCCAAACCTGTCCTCAGTACCCTCTAACAGGCCAGGTTTTAAGGATTACCTTGGGGAAATACAGACTGAATTAGGGCTGTGCAATTAATTGCAATCGCTATCGAATCGCGATTTCCAACCCTGCAATTTCTAAATCGCATAAGGCTGCAATTTTCAGCTCCCTGTTAACTTCCGGCGGCATGGTGCTTTGGGCGCTCGCAGGGGGAACCACGTGACGAGTCGCGTTCTCGCGACTCGTCACATGGTTCCCCCAGGAGAGCGCCCAAGCTCCATGCCGCCGGAAGTTAACAGGGAGCCGAACATGTGGCGCACAGAGGTGAGCTGGGGCAGTATATCCATGAGCTGGGGCAGTATATCCATGAGCTGGGGCAGTATATCCATGTGCTGGGGCAGTATATCCATGTGCTGGGGCAGTATATCCATGTGCTGGGGCAGTATATCCATGTGCTGAATACATTTAGAATGTATGTAGCATGTTTGAAAAGGCAAAAACAATTGGCTAAATCGCAAATAAAATCGCAATCGCTATATTCATTCAAGAAATCGCAATATGATTATTTTGTCAATATTGCACAGCCCTAGACTGAATCCTGCAATCACTGAGCAGCAAATCATATCACCTGTGCTGTGCTTCAGTAATCTGGAAAACCTGGCCTGTCAGCGGGTCCTGAAGACAGGTTTGGGAAACACTGGTGTAGAGGATGGAACAATCCACTGTCTTCTCGTGCCGCTTGCAGAAGAAAACAGAGAACAAATAGTTTCCAGTGTCCTTCTACTGACACTATGCAACCTTGCTTAAGGAAGTCTACCCAGAGTCCTATGGACGCCAGGCCCCTGGCAGAATCTAAGACCGCAGATCACTCGTAATTGAGCCAGTAATATTGATTTAATATTAATTAATTTGCGTGCAGCGTATTTCATCCATTAGTTGCTTCCTATTTCTGGCTCAGCTGGAATAGAGTCCCTTATATTTTTCACAGTGTAGAAGAAATAATAGTTTTAAATGCACATATGTATAATCTTAAAACAACAATGCCCATTATTTACAAATGTGGTTATTATTTTCGTTGCAGTAAAAAAAAGTAACAATTATGTAACATAAACTATATTTAGCTATTGATAGCCAATGGTTTGGCAACTATTCCATATACACATATAAACACATGCAGTTCATTGGTCAGTTATAGCATGTACGTATTTTACATTAATATTATTTAGTTATTTATTTATTTATAAAGCATTTTACCAGGAATTGTATACAATTCATTAAGACCAATGTGATGTTTACACCACCACATGGCCACCGCCGCAAATATGTTTCGTTTGTACGTTCTAGTAAGATATGTCGACTCTTGCATATATCTTCATGGAAGCAATAAGTGTTTTTCTATGTCAGATACCTTTTAGGCTGGGGTCAGACGAGCGCACTTTTAACGTGCGTTCTGGCGCACATAATTACGGCCGCACTAGCAGCAAATGACGGGCAATATACGAAGTATGGTCGCACAAAAGTCCGGCCGCGCAACGCAAGTGGAAAACGAACGCATTTTTTCGAGAACGCCGAACCGCTAGTACGGACGTACAGAGTGCGCAGCTGCGGCATGTTTGCGTGATTAGGAGATGTCAGACGCTGCTCATGTCCGGCCAACATAACGTCCAGACACCCAAAGTTTCCTGGTTTGGATCCGTAAAAAATCACGCACGAAAATGCGCATCGTATGACCGTTTTCGCAAATTCCGTGAAAAAATACGTCAATTCGTTCGGACGCACTTTTTTACGTTCGCGGGGAAAAATGCTTTCGTTTGACCCTAGCCTTATAGTATTCCTATAGTGCCATGTCTATAAAGCTTTTTTGTAATCTCAATGGAGGTAGGAAATGAGAAGCAGACGGTAAAGACATTTATTGTAGACTGTGCCAAAAACCTCCTTTTGTTTACCCATTGAGTTTTTTTCACAGTAATGTAAGAAGCAGCTACAGCAAGAACAAACTGAAGAATTTTCACATGAGGCAATACATATCAGGAAAATTACGTGAATCCTATGTTTTGCATATACCTCTATTTGCAGGAATACACAGGCAATGATGACTAGATTATTCCACTCTCTCTAAATATAAATTTACCATACACTACATTATTCTCCCGTCCAAAATATCTCCATCGTTTTGGTTTGCCTGGGGGGGATTTTCCTTAGTGATTACAACAGAATGATCAGTGGTCGACGTGGAATGTTCTTTAGCATCTGCACCATTTATCTTCTCCTTGGGTATATACTTCACCACCGCATTAATGAATTTGCCCCTGAAGTCCTTGCTCAATAAGTTATATAGTATTGGATTAGCCACACAGTGAAGCAGTGATAGGCAGTCAATTACATCGTAGAAGAAGTACAGGACATGAACAAAGTAACAGTGCAGGTCGATGTGGCTGACATGTAGAGTTAGCAGTATAAGGGTTAGGTGGTAAGGGAGCCAACTTAAAAAGAACGTCAATATATAAGCATATATGAGTCTGCAGTGCTTCTTGTTCTCAGGTCTTCCAGATTTCTTTATGTGGCAGGCTGTCATCAGATTGAACACAAGCATTATTGAAAAGGGAATGATGAACCCCAGGATTGTGGTCAGGAAACCGACAGCGAGAGCCCATGCGTCGAATGTCTCAAATGGTGCCATAAACATACACACTGGTTCAGAACCTGTCATTAGCTGAATATGAGCAACTTCTGGTATGGGAAATATTGCAGCCATGATCCATATTCCAGTACAAAGCCCCCAACGAATCCGTGTCTGGTTCTGTCTCCAGTAAACTGAGGAAGAAGTTACAGACAAGTAGCGGTCTACACTTAAGGCTGTGAGGAAGAAGATACTACTGAACATATTGACAAAGTAGAAGTAGTGCGTGAATCGACACAAAAAGCTTCCCCACAGCCACGTGTACTCCAGCATGGTTTCTAGCATCCAGAAAGGCAAGGTAATAACCACTCCGAGATCTGCAACAGCCATGTTGAAGATGTAAATATTGATTGAACTCTTGCTTCTTCGTGATTGCCAATTGACCCATAAGACTAGGAGGTTCCCAGCCAAACCCAAAACAAAGATAACAAGATAAAGTATGAACAAGAAGATCTGCTTCACACCCTCATCCAAGTCAACGTCACAGAATGTGAATGACCTGTTAAGGTAGTCCAAAAATTCTGTCCAGTTGTGCACATCTTCAAAGCTTTCTCCAAAGAGATGATCTTCTGATTCTGATGTTGCAATTTGATCCATTGCAAGTGAGAAGGTGAATTTCTGAAAAAGATAGAACACGGTTACAGGTAATTGTTATTGATTTATTGACATCGTAACTCCTTTACACTATTTCACACATAACTTTTGTGTTTGTATCCTAAAGTTCAAAGCACACTGCTGGTTTTCACTTTTTTTTTAAAAGCGCCTCTGTCATGTTGAGCACTGTCATTGGTAGTTCTGATTGGACCACAGATTGCTATGCTACGACTGTGCCTATCCTATCACCAAAATAGCAGCACCCTGTAGTTATATATGACAAGTGCACTTCAAAGGCAGTCTAAAAGCCAGCCTTTCAGTTTTACCACACTTTGATGTACATTAATACATTTTAATAACTAAAAAAACGCATGTACGTTTGATCCTGATTGCATGTTTTGTAGACTTTATATATATCTTACCGCTGTCGCCACAAAACAACTCATACACGCCCTGGTAATCTCCCGACTCGACTATTGCAATAATCTCTTATCTGGCCTCCCTCTGTCCCACCTCTCCCCCCTACAATCCATCCTGAACGCCTCCGCCAGGCTAATTCACCTCACCCGCCGCTCTGTCTCTGCCGCTCCCCTCTGCGAGTCCCTTCACTGGCTCCCCATCCACTGCAGAATTAAGTTCAAAATCCTTATCCTTACCTACAAAAGCCTCACTAACTCAGCTCCCCACTACCTGTCCTCACTAATCACCAAATACACCCCAGCCCGCTCCCTAAGGTCAAACAGTGACCTGCGCCTAGCTTCTCCCCGCATCACCTCTTCCCATGATAGACTGCAGGATTTCTCACGCGCAGCCCCCACTCTCTGGAACGCTCTCCCTCGTGCTGTCAGACTTTCCCCTAACTTCTCTTCCTTCAAACGCTCCCTGAAAACATTCCTATTTAGGGAGGCCTACCACCCAACTCACTGACGCAATCCTCAATCACTCTCACCTTACAGTCCTCTCCTCCTGTTTCCAACCCCAACCCTCCCAGATTGTGAGTTCCTACGGGAATAGGGCCCTCATCTCCTCCTGTACTGTTTGTCAAATGTTGTTCAATGTATTGTAACCCTGTCTATACTGTGCTTATTGTACAGCGCTGCGGAATATGCTGGCGCTTTATAAATAAAGAATAATAATAATAATAATAATAATATATTGGCACAATCTGAAACTCTGTTTAAACGTATTTAGCTGCTGTTGTGGTTTCTTTTGTATTGTTTGGAGTGCTCTCCTCTCGTTTTGTTTTATATTATGTTGTCTTGAGATGCACCCGCACTGAAAGCGTAGTTAAGGTTGAGTGCTGCCCCTCTCGTGTATTTTGTATATTACAGGGTTGACAACCCTTTTGGGCAAGCACCCCTCCCTGTCACAGGTGCTCCACCCGCAGGTTCTATTTAACCTTGATCTGCAGGGAACTTCAGAAAGGCCTGGGTCCTCAAGTTTATCCCATAAGAGCAGTCATTAGGTTGGTATGATAGGACCTGCCAGGGGTGGAATACATTGTCGCTGTTGGCCATGGATTGCGTAAGCCTGCCATCTATTGCAAACTAAACTTCCACCATTGTTCAACAGAGCTCAGTATTAAATGTATGCAAGGGTTAAGAACTGCAATGTTTGAAGGGGTTTAGGAAATGTTTTTAAGCACTGAAAGGGTTAAATCTGAAACTCTGTTTAAACGTTTTTAGCTGCTGTTGTGGCTTCTTTTGTATTGTTTGGTGTGCTCTCCTCTCGTTTTGTTTTATATATATATATATTTATTGGCACAGGCTTTTATTCTAAGCAAAATAGTTTGAATTGAGAAGATAAAGGGATCTAGATCCATAGTATTATGTTTGGGTTACCATACTTAGTCTAATAAACAAAGGCGAATGGCAAAAATATGATAGTTAAAAAATGCATAATTTCAACAGCTCATGGTCAACTCATAAAGTACAGATAGGCACACAATGGGGCTATTTACACTGATCACCTACAACATTAAAACCACCTGCCTAAAATAGTATAGATTCCCTTTTGCTGCCAAAACAGCTTTTATGCATTGAGGCATGGACTCTACAAGATCTCTGAATGTGTTCAATATCAGCATATCCGTTAAGTTCTGAAACTTGCAAGGTGGGGCCTTCAAGGATCGAATTTGTCTTTCCAGCACATCCCACAGATGCTCAATTGAATTGAGATCTGGTGAATTTGGAGGCCAAGGCAACACCTTGAAATCTTTGTCATGTTCCTCAAACTATACCTGACCAATATTTGAAAGTGTGGCAGGGTTCATTACCAAGAGGCCACTGCCATCAGGGAACACCATTACCATGAAAAGAGGTGAGTATCTGATTTTATTGGGGGGGGGGGGTTTGGCTGGTGCTGACGGATTCTGCAGCAGCAGCGGAATACGTTAGCACCAGGTTGGGTTAACCGCAGCCGGACGGTAAGTAGCGTTTGTATATTGTAATACTAATTAACTCTTTCCGCTCCCCACGTTAAGCATAGGGAGCGCAAAGTAAAGTAACCTCACGCTGAAAAGCACAAGATACCAATCGCTAATGTTTTTTTTAACACGTTAGCGTTTGGATTGTAATATGGTGCGCCCGCGCTAGGGCAACCAGAGTTTACGTTAACGCTCACACAGGTGAACGCTAGCGTTCGCGCCAAGAATGTAATAGTGCCCCATGTGTCAATGCTTCACATTGTTGAATTATTCGCAAGCATGATCGTGGTTGACATTTAAGTCTTTATCCCGCATGTGACACACTACAGACCATTTTATTATACTCTTGTTTTAAAGCAAAATATGGTTGACCATCAAATGTTGGTTCAAAAACCACAGGCAATGATGAATTTCAGATTAAGTTAAATAATGTACTTTATTTTGTGAAATGTGATTGACCAGTGAGTTATGGTTGAAAGCTATTAATTATTAGAAAAGCATAAATCAAAATCTGAAAATATTACATTAACAATGTAATACAAAAGAATCAAAGTCATTTCCAGGAATCTATCCTCTAAGTGAAGGTTCTTTTTTTCTCACTACAATGACAGGTTGCGCCCTTAAAGACAAAAAAATGTGTGGAATTATATGTCTGCTGAAAGAATTGTGAATCACATCAACCGTTATGTTTTTAGAATATGTAAAGGCTGTTATAGGAAACACTAAATTCTATGGGAAAAGGTCAGAGGCCATGTACAGTGCTTTGACGGCTTGCATGTTCCTTTGATCGTGTATGGGAACATAACTAGCCGATTCCAAGATTGTCTAAAATAACAATCTGTTAAAAATCCATCACAAATATTCCATGTTACACCTCTCCAGTGGCGGTAAAAAAATCCGATAACATGGTTCAAATAATTATTCTGGAAATTTTAATGTGATGTAGAGATAACGTTGTTTAACCCAAGAGTAATGGGAGACTGAGTGTAGGACTGATGTTCTTGTTTGATTGACCGCCGTTTGAGCAGTTGTACCATAATGAACTATTGAGATGACTTAAGGAACCACTAAACTTTTTATGTGTAACATTCACTTTGCAGATATTTTGAAGATTAGGGACTAGTTTCTGAGTTAACCAGAGCTCTGCTAAACCTTTGAGAGCCATTGCAGTGTATAGACTCCTTATTCTCGCTTGCGACCGGTAATGAAGTGACCAGCAGAGTGGTTTCTCTTGCAGAAAGGCACTGAGCGCATATAATTCCCAGGGTCTTTCTGACAGCCCTATGCAATCTTGCAAGATTGCATACACGCTATCATGCTCAAATCAGGAGAGCATACCAGTGCCTGTGCATCGGCGCCGCTGCTGGTATCTATTAGTGACTCCCTATTATTCCAAGTTTAGCTGTTAACATAACAGCTCGCACATGACGGAGGTGGGAGACACAAATGGTTAACCATTTGTGCCAATGTTTGCCATTTGGAGCTCCCTACTACCTGCTCAGTCAGACTAGGGGCCATGATATTTAGAAGTTCTTCCTTTACTGGAATACCAGTGGGTCCACAAACGTTTTGCTGGTCATGTTGTACTTTTATCTGATGTAGGATTTTTATTTTTCCCTATTGATTTTAGTCAACAGTTTAGGAATTGCATTAATATCTTTTATTAGAATGTCCCATCATCAGTTTCATTATAGATGCATTAAGCAAAAAATAGCTTTAGCGCTATGATACTCTACTATGTTGTGATGTCATGGGGAATGCTATTTTTACGGCTAATTGTACAAGATGTTTTCAAAAAAAATTTATTCGCATCAACACATTCATATGGACCTCAGGGGAAGTTTTGTCTAGATGGACTATACTGTCATCAGTCTCTGAACTTCAAAGGAGGAATTAACGGGTTCTACAGCCGCTGCCCAAATTATGCCAATTATGCTATTCATTACTTGATTTAATGAATGTACTTAGATGATCTTTATCATATAACTATACATAATGGAATGCAAAAAATATGTAAAAGTTACAATAATAAAAATGATGACCTAATGTTTATAAAAGTAATAACCCGTGCCAACCAGATATAGACAGGGATACAGGTATTGTCATCCATATGTCTTTCATTACAAACATTCTTCCAAACACATGGAATGAATTTATTTGTTAGATCTCCCAGATGTGATACGTTTACATTAGAAGTTCAATGTGGATATAAAGTAAAGAACGTTTGCCAACAGGTGCAGCAATGCACATGCAAGACACGTACTGTCCTAAAACAATAACATATCAACCATGTGTTTAAGCACAATAGCCCTAAGACAAGTCATTTCCAACTGAAAATCAAGTATAGATAACATAAATAGGATATGGAGTGCTAACCTAACCCCACACTGGTCTAAATTCCCTTCTAATATGTAGAACATTATTAAGTAATGTTCTACATACGTATAATTGGCTGAAATGTAAATGCTACATATGCACTGATTTAAAAAGCCATTTTCTGAAAATAAAAAAATATATAATAATCGACATCTAATTAATGTTTCCTACCAGGATTAAATATGGTAACTCATGTTCCACCTCTATAAATAGTAATTAACTAAAACAAAACAATATTCTACAATGCTACCGTTTCGCGCTGGGGTAAGACATGCAAATGGATGAAAAACACAGTTCTGCAATTGGGTCATTCTCATAAGAAAAAAGTCTAGAATTTCTATACTCTTAAAATCATGGTCTTTTCTAGCCCGGCTGCATGGTTTTGTATGTACAATAGCATCATTGTGTGCTGCCTAGCAGATTGCATAAGAAGATTATTCTTTCAGGACATTCTATTAAGGTTCATACAGCAATAAGTGTCACACAGCATTGACAACAACCTACGTCCACAGTGTCATCATAATGTAAGACCAAGGTACACGTAAGTTCTTACCTGTCAGTGAAACAGAAGGCTATCCAGGTACCCCAGATGATCTGCAAACCTTCTCTACTCCATATGAGAAAGTCTGTTTTACACTTGTTGGTAACCCTTCTGCTCAGGAAATGATCCTTGATACGCAAGCATTGCTTCTGCTTTCCCAGTCAGGATATCCTCTATGCAAACACAAGCACACGCTAAGATTCTCCAAGCTACGCACTGAATCTGGCTCTTTGTCCACTGGAGATATCATGAAATACAGCTAAAGGGAATCTGGATAGAAATAAGCCGTTTTATTTTCCTATGGGAACACATGCAGAGATTGGAATCACACAATGGGATAAAGAAACAAACCTGTTTGCTAAATAAAGGCTCACGTTTGGATTTACTGTGACTCTTGATAATTTTTTTTTCTTTTGGTATTGGACTTTCAGTCGATTTTTTTTTTCTCCCCCCCCCAGTGCTTCCAAAGGGATGACGCAATGTTTCACAAAACACCCCTAAAAAAAATTATTTAGCATCTGAAAGTGTAATTGTATACATAATGACTTACAAACGTACAATACGTCTTCAACTGGAAATTGATATTTTAAATAAAGTATAATAAAAGCCAATACACCTATTTTTCTATTTTAAAAAAATTCTTTCAGAGAAATGTCTGAAATATCAGTTACAGGTATTTATAAAACGCTAAAAGTTCCATAACGCTGTACAATGGGAGAGACAGAATAACAGATATACATACAAGTTAAACACACAGAACAGTAGGAGAGGGGACCTTGCTCAAGAGCTTACTATCTAAGAGGAGAGAGGTGACACACTAGGTGAGGGTAAGTGGCAGAGTATGTGAAATAGTGGGGTGCAAGTAGGGGCAAGAATTGAACAATGGGGGTTTATGGAGTGAGCCGATACGCTTCTCTGAAGTAATGTGTTTTCAGAGACTTCTTGAAGGACTGGAGAGACGAGGAGAGTCTAATGTTGCGGGTTCCACAAGAAGGGGGCAGTTCGGGTGAAGTCCTGAAGGCGAGAGTTGGGGGTGTGGGTAAGGGGAGATGATAACCTCAGATCATTGGCAGAGCAAAATGGACAGGATGGGGCTATACCTGCTGATAATGGAGGAGATGTAGGCAGGGGCGCGGTCAGGCCCGTCTTTAATATTGATTGGACCCTGGGCAAACATTTTCTTGGGCCCCCCCACCCAAAAGCCCTGCCCACCGCATAACTACCCAACACTTCCAAGAGCTCCACAGCAATAAAACTCACAGTACTGTACAATGTGTGTGTATGTGTGTGTATCACAGAGCTCTGCTGCAATAGAACTCACAGCAATGTTCACTGTATGAGCGTATCACAGCTCCAAAGCGATAAAACTCACAGCAATGTGTGGTGTATGAACGTATCAGAGCTGCACAGCAATAAAACTAACAGCATATATGAACGTATCTCAGAGCTCCACAGAAATAACTCACTGTAATGTGTAGCGTGTATGCAACCCCCCCAGCCCCAGTATATCAATTTATTCACATCCCCCAAGCCCCAGTATATCAATTTATCCCCCCTCCAAGCCCCAGTATATCAATTTATCCCCCCTCCAAGTCCCAGTATATCAATTTATCCCCCCTCCAAGCCCCAGTATATCAATTTATCCCCCTCCAAGCCCCAGTATATTAATTTATCCCCCTCCAAGTCCCAGTATATCAATTTATCCCCCTCCAAGCCCCAGTATATCAATTTATCCCCCCTCCAAGTCCCAGTATATCAATTTATCCCCCCTCCAAGCTCCAGTATATCAATTTATCCCCCCTCCAAGCTCCAGTATATCAATTTATCCCCCCTCCAAGCCCCAGTATATCAATTTATCCCCCCTCCAAGCTCCAGTATATCAATTTATCCCCCTCCAAGCCCCAGTATATCAATTTATCCCCCCTCCAAGCCCCAGTATATCAATTTATCCCCCCTCCAAGCCCCAGTATATCAATTTATCCCCCCTCCAAGCCCCAGTGAGGAGCAGGAGAGGGTGGTCAACAGTGTCAAATGCAGCGGAAAGGTCAAGAAGAATAAGGAGGCGGAAGTGACCTTTGCTTTTGGCAAAGTAATGTGTTTCATTCACACTTTTATGAGTCTTTAACTGGGTTCACATGAAGTATGCAGGTTGGTTACACCAATCAATGTCATCCACACCCAAGGTACACACATCAATGTCATCCACACCCAATCCTGTATCAATATGTCTTAGGACCCTCTTATCCAATCCGATAATGCAGGCTTTAATTAAACATGAAAATAATTAATGCAGAATTGGAACTGACCATTCCCGATCAACATAAGCATACGCTTCCATAATGGCTACTTTGAAATTTCCAGGAAGTCAAATAGCTGCATATGCGTATTATATTCTGCCAACATTGCATTATGGGCTCTATTCCATAGTTGGTGCTAACTTTACCAGAGCTGTTGTAAACCTACCAGAGCTATTATAGTCCTATGGAGTTAAGTTAACAACAGCTCTGGTTAAGATAGCATCAACTTTGAAATATTTCCCTATGTTTTTTGTTTTTTTCCTTTCAGATTTCTATGAACCTTACTGTATTGCAGTTATCAATATTGAATGTGAAGAGTTTTATCCATTTCTTTTCATTGTTTGAAGAAGTTGGCTAAATTAATTTGGATCGCCTTGGTGACAAAAATATATACATATTATACGTATGTTTAACTAGCTTTTCCCAGTGGCTTAGCTCGGGTGGATTTTGGGATTTGTTAGAATTGTTTGGACAAAAAACTCATGTTTCTTTTAAAAACTGTATGAAGTATAATTTACAGGTTAAAGTAACAAGTAAATGTTTATTGCAGACATTAGTCCAGTCGTATTGGCAACAAAGCAAAGTTGTTTCATTCATATGCATCAATGAATTTTTTTGTGTTGTAAATACAAACCGACAATGAGATAGACAAAAAATAATACTTTTGTTTTTTGGTATCTGGAACATAGAGAAAAAAACTATTTGAGTACTTCTTTGCAAACTTCATTAGTGGTTCTGCTTTCAGGTGCTCACATCAGCAGAATGTTTGGTGAGCTCACTCTGGAACAGGCAACGTCAAAAAATGCCCTTGTGAAAAGCAGACTTCCCTTAGGTCAATCCCCACTACCTTCGAAGTCTGTCCCTGAATCATGGTAATTCATGGTCATCGCAAAACAAACCTTTAGGGTGAACTAAAGTCTTTTGAATTGAAATGGATATTCTGAAGGTATAAGAGGTATTCATGGTATGAACACCGACTCCCCCGGCCAGAAATGTTTTGCACTGTAGCCTCAGTCACATTTCTGTGAAGTGCTTTTTCTTGCAATCTGGTGCCATTACAGAGCTTAGGTGGGTTGAGGTACCGCAATAATATCATAGGTTATCCCACGCTGGAGCATTGAAGGTGTGTGTGAGGCCTGTCTTTGAGAGGGCAGCTGACATGTTGGAGCAGTGACGGAGTGTGCAAGCCCTGGCTGTGAGAGGGAAGCTGACATGCTGAAGCAGTGAGGGGGGGTGCAAGCCCTGGTTGTGAGAGTGAACCTGACATGCTGGAGTAGTAAGGGAGTGTGCGAGCACTGGCTGTGAGGAACTGCATAGCAACTCCATTCTGTGTGAAGTAACAGCATCCCTCTGATCTGCTGATCCAGTGTATCAAGTGGATTTCTGGAAATGGTAAAACATTGTTTTTTTATTTTTCAAGAAGATTGTAAATACCAATTTTCACGCTTGTAACATCTTTGGTTTTTGAAATATAGGTATACGGATATAAGTATTCATCTACCCGTAACTGGATTTTTGGAAAATGGTAAAATACATTTTTTTTCCCAAGAAGAATTCAAATACCAATTTTCACATCTGTATCATCTTCAGATTTTTAGATACACGTATCCTGTTTAAAATATTCACCCCCCTTTTTATCCCCCCTTAATTGGATTTTCAGAAAATGGTAAAACATGTGTTTATTTATTTTTCCAGAAGATTGTAAATACAAATTTTCACTCCTGTAACATCTTTGTTTTTTGAGATATAGGTGTCCTGTTTAAAATATTCACCCCCCTTAACTGGATTTTTGGAAAATGGTAAAACACATGTTATTTTATTTGTCACAAAGATTGCTAATAAAAATTTTCACACCTGTAACATCTTTGGTTTTTAAAATACTGGTATACTGATGAAAATATTCACCCCTCTTTTTAGCCTCCTTAACGAGACTTTTTGAAAATGCTAATACACATGATTTTTTATTTTTCAAGAAAAATCTAAATACCAATTTTCACGTCTGTAACATCTTCTGTTTTTGAGATATAGATGTCCTGTTTAAAATATTCACCCCCCTTTTTGACCCCCCACTAGGATTTTTGGAAAATGGTAAAACACTATTGTTTTTTTCACGAAGATTGCAAATACCAATTTTCACACCTGTAACATCTTCGGTTTTTGAGATATAAGTATCCTGTTTAAAATATACATCCCCTTTTCACCCCCTTGGGGCGGAATTTCCAAAATCCTCCCTTTGTGGGTGCCTACGTCATAAAAACTTTGCACCTTCAAAATTTCACATTCCTAGGTTAAACGGTTTGAGCTTGGAATTGATGAGTTAGTCAGGACTTTTATATATATGCAGTCAGCTACCTTGAAAAAAAGGATGTATCTTTTAACATGGAAAATGTACCGTGGATGTCTTATTTCTCAAATTAATGAGGATTCCTTTCCCAGAAAGTAAATCCTTGAGCAATACCATCATTTTGTTTTTTTACAGGATGGGTTGCACTGCAAATATATATTTCTGTGGTTTTTGATGGGGAGAGCCAGGAGGGATCGTGAACTTTGCAAAGTCAATGACATGTGGCGAAATCACGGGATGTCTTTATTCCTAACTGTTGAAATTGCATTATGATTGAACGGAGATTTTGCCCTTTGAACTCATTATCTGATCATGCTGACAGTTATTACAATTCGATGTGGTATGATGTTATGCTATGCATGCTGTTTCTCTGTAGGACCTTTTGCAGCTGCATTGCCTCTGAATAAAAGCAGCAGGCAAAGGGCTTTGTTGGTTTGAAGATTGTGTTATTTTTAAAAGTTATTCATGTTATTAAATGTCAATTTTAAATTCTTGTTTGGTTTAAGATGTACAGCCCCTAAGTCTTCCTACATTAAAAATCAGTTCTCCTGTAAAATTAAATGATGGTATAGCTCAAGGATTTACTTTCTGGGAAAGTAATCCTCACTAATTTGAGAAATAAGACTTCCACACTACATTTTCATGTAAAAAGATGCATCCTTTTTTTCAACGTAGTTGTCTAAATTAAACATATACCTGTATGTACAGTTGTGTTCAAAATTATTCAACCCCCACTGAAATTGAGTGTTTTGGCCAGTTTGACATTGATTTTGATCATTCAGTCATCTTGCTTACAATTAAATCAAAGAGGCACGTGTAGGTCAGACAAATATAACATAACATTTATAATGAAATAACCACAAATGTCTTTTCTGTGCTCACATCATTATCAGTTTTATTCAACCCCCAGGTGACATTCAATCTTAGTACTTAGTACAACATCCTTTTACAGTTATAACAGCTTTTAAACGTGAAGCATAGCTTGACACAAGTGTCTTGCAGCGATCTACGGGTATCTTCGCCCATTCGTCATGGGCAAAAGCCTCCAGTTCAGTCACATTCTTAGGCTTGCGCACTGCAACTGCTTTCTTTAAGTCCCACCAGAGGTTCTCAATCGGATTAAAGTCAGATGACTGCGATGGCCACTCCAAAATGTTCCAGCCTTTAACCACTTCAATGCGGAGGATGCGCTCAGCGCGTCCTCCGCATGGCTGCTGGTGTGCGGAGGACGCGCTGAGCGCGTCCTCCCTTTGGGGTCAGCGTTCGGCCGGGTTCCGGCCGATCGCTGGCCCCCCCGGTGCAGGCTGACATCCTTGATGTCAGCCCAGCATCCGGAACCGCAGCCGCTGAAATTAGGTGTCATCGCGGCAGCGCGATGACACCTAATTCAGGCGCCCCCCCCGCATGTGCGGAGGAGGCGCCTGAAAGGGAGGGGGGGAGGTCCTTCGGACCTCTCTCCCTCCCGATCGGCGCCGTTGCGGGCGTTAACCCAGGCACCATTTGGAAGGGCACAGCCTGCCCTTCCAAATGGTGCCTGGCATTAACCCCTGGGGAGCTGGATCGCGAATCGGCGCTGAAAAGCGCCGGTTCGTGATCCTTTCCCGGAGCTGGCCGACATCTTGGATGTCGGCCAAGCCTCCGGGAACTCCCCCTGAGGACTGGCTTCATCGTGCATAGCACGATGACGCCAGTCCTAGAGTTAACCCCTAACTGCCACCAACGGTGGAGATAGGGAGTTCCAATGAACTCCCTATCTCCCGATCCGTGGCAGCTAGGGGTTAAAGTTTGGTATGGTTGGATCGGCCAGAGCATGGCCGTTCCAACGATACCAAACTCGAATGTGAAAAAAGTTTTTTAAAAAAATAAAAATAAAGATTAAAAATAAAAATATATTTAAAAAAAAAATTATAAAAAAAAAAATAAACATTTTTTTTTCTTTTTTTTGGTTCGTTAATGCAGCAATATTGTTCCCATTTCAATTATAATGTGAACAATGATGCTGCACTAACGATTTTTGTATGCGGTGCGTTTGTTAAAAATCGCGTAATTTTCCCCAAAAAAAAATGTAACGAGACCCCATCTCTAATTTTTTTAACAAGCGCACCCCATACAAAATATAACCGCAATTGCTCGCATGTTAAAATGTGAAAAAAAACACTTTACACGTTGTAAATTATTGAAAATACATATTTTATTGCATTTTTTGTTATAATATACAGACATGACATAACGTATACATATAATAATGACATATTATGAATCTACCGAGTCTGACGGAAAGAACGATATATAATATGTCTGGGTAATATACTAAAATAAGCCTTCAAAACACGTTTAAACATGATGAGCAAAACCGGTAAAAATGACCTCAGCACAGAGGTGTGAAAAGCCTCAGCAGCGAAAGGGTTAATCTGCAACCATGCTCTAGTGGACTTGGAGGTATGCTTGGGATCATTGTCCTGTTGAAAGGTCCAACGTCTCCCAAGCCTCAGGTTTGTGACGGACTGCATCACATTGTCATCCAATATCTCCTGGTACTGAAGAGAATTCATGGTACCTTGCACACGCTGAAGCTTCCCTGTACCTGCAGAAGCAAAACAGCCCCAAAGCATGATTGACCCTGCGCCATGCTTCACAGTAGGCAAGGTGTTCTTTTCTTCATAGGCCTTGTTCTTCCTCCTCCAAACATAGCGTTGATCCATGGGCCCAAACAGTTCTAATTTTGTTTCATCAGTCCACAGAACACTATCCCAAAACTTCTGTGGTTTGTCCACATGACTTTTGGCATACTGCAGTCGACTCTTCTTATTCTTTGGAGACAGCAAGGGGGTGCGCCTGGGAGTTCTGGCATGGAGGCCTTCATTAAGCAGTGTGCGCCGTATTGTCTGAGCTGAAACTTCTGTACCCACATCTGACAAATCTTTTCTCAGTTCCTCAGCAGTCACACGGGGACTTTTCTCCTCTCTACGCTTCAGGTAGCGCACAGCAGTCGAAGTCAGCATCTTCTTTCTGCCACGACCAGGTAGCGTTTCAACAGTGCCCTTTGCCTTGAATTGGCGAATGATGCTTCCTATGGTCTCTCTTGGTATGTTTAACATCTTTGCAATCTTCTTATAGCCATTGCCCTTCCTGTGAAGAGTAATCACCTCTTCTCTTGTCTTCCTAGACCATTCTCTTGACTTCACCATGTTTGTAACCACACCAGTAAATGTCTAGAAGGATTTGAGTATCACAGTCATTTTAAAGCTGCCTAATTGGTGCTTATTATGCTTTATTGCTGCTCCGTGACATCCACAGGTGTTTTCAATACCTGATTGAAAACACTTGAATGAACCTCTGTTCTTCAGAGTGGTAGTCTTTAAGGGGTTGAATAATTGTGTCAATGAAGAATTCACAAAAGAAACATTTACTACTGTATTACAAAACCAATTGATGTCATTTTAGTTGCATATGGTTCTTTAAAAAGTCCTTGTAGGATTTCATTCTGAATACAATTACAAATGTACACTAAATTCCCTAAAACCCTTTACAGCATCGGGGGTTGAATAATTTTGAACACAACTGTATATATTTTTTTCACCTAAGGCGATCCAAATTAATTTAGCTAAGTTCTCATCTGTAATGAATGCAGGCACTAGGGTTATTTTTCTCACCAGATGCACCTCTCATACATCCTACCTCTGCCGGTCCTTCCGATGGCTTCCTGTACCTTTTCAGGATACAATTTAAAATACTGAAGTTCACGTTCAAATCGCTCAATAACTCGACCCCCCTTACATGTCTTCTTTGCTCCGGAAGCACGTCCCATCTAGACAACTCCGGTCGGCGGGCAACCTCCGCCTGCCCTCTGTCTACACCCGCGCTGCCAACTCTCACCTCCAATAATTCTCAAGGGCAGCTCCGGTCCTGTGGAATGACTTACCTCGCCTTATCAAACTCTCCCTGAATCTTCAGGTCTTCAAGAAATCCCTCAAAACCCAACTCTTCAGATTAGCCTACCACATCACTGATGCAACTCACCTACTCGCACATGATCGAAGCTGCTTCCATTACCCTACCATTCCCGAACCGCTGGCACTAATGATCCTGACATCCAGTACAGCTCCCCTGGTCTTCCTCCACCCCAATCCCTCTAGACTGTAAGCTCCTATGAGCAGGGCCCTCTACACCATTTGTTTCCATCCAATGTCCATTTATCTGTATGTTGTTCCCTTTGGTTATTGTAAAGCACCGCGGAAACTGTTGGCGCTATATAAATGATGATAATAATAATAATTTTAATGGCTGGCTGTAGTGATCGCTTTTGAGGAGGCTCTGAAATCTGTGTTGATAACTTAAAGAAAAGAATAATGGTGATGAATTTACTGACTTATTATTGTGATTGAAATTTACAGATCCTGCAAGAACACTTCAAGAGGGACTCTAGGTCAAAAGCATATTAGGTTAAGGCTATATTTGGAAATTATTCAAGACCTATCTTTTCATGAATGTCTATTCAAAGAAAAGTGAAACTCAGGTGAATGACTGGGGAAGTGAAAATTCTAGGTCAAGATAGCCAAACCAGAAAAATTCTTCCATTTATCTCACTTTCCAAATCGGCTATTTGGTCTAGATTGTGCTCTTCTCCTGGTTTTCACCTTTCTCTGAATAACCTTGATGATTTATTGAAATGCCTACTTGTACATATGAATACACATTTACGTATAAGTTATGTAGTTCCTAATAGAATTCGCCTTACAGGTACAAGTATTTATATACCACCAACAAGTTCCATATTGCTGTACAATGGGTAAGACAGAATAGCAAATATACATACAAGTTAAACACAGAAAACAGCAGGGGAGATGGCCCTGCTTGAGAGCTTACAATCTAAGAGGAGAGGGATGACACGTTAGGTGAAGGTAAATAGCAGAATATGTGAAGTAGTGGGGTGCATGTGGCAGTGTGGGAAGATGGAGCAAGAAATATACTGTAGGGGGATTATGGAGTGAGCCGATAGGCTTCTCTAAAGTAAATTGTTTTCAGAGAATTCTTGAAGGACTGATGTTGTGGGGGAGGTAGTTCCATAAAAAGTTTAAAAAAAGCTAATAAGTGAGGAGATGTAGGCAGGGGCGTAGTTATGGAGAGCTTTGTACATGAGCACCAATATTTTGTATTGGATTCTAAAGGAAACAGGGAGCCAGTGTAGAGACTAACAAGGGGGTGAGATGTGAGAGGTGCGGGAGGTGAGATGTATGAGTCTGGCACAGGCGTTCATTACAGACTGCAGAGGGAGAATCTGGGATCTCTTAAGGCCAGCGAGAAGGGGGTTAGTAGTCAAGGAGGGAGATAATAGTCGTGAAGGAGGGAGATAAGAGCTTGAATGAGCATTTTAGTAGAATCCTGATTAAGAATGGGGCAGGATATGTGCAATGTTTCTTTAGGTGGCAGTAGCAAGATTTAGTGACTGAATGTTGCGGAGTGAAGGAGAGATCAGAGTCGAAGAGGACCCTGAGGCAACGAACCTGTGAGGTAAATGTAATAGTTGCACCATTCACCTGATGTGAAATGGGTGCAGGAATGTTGGGTTTGGAGGGAGGGAAGACAAGAAGTTCAGTATTAGAGAGGTTGAGCTATAGGAAACAGGATGTCATCCAGCTGGAGACAGCTGATAGGCAGTAATATGGTCCAACACAGGAGGAGAGTGATCGTGAGAGGAACGGTAGATTTAGGTGTCATCAGCATAGAGATGATATTGGAATCCATAGGAAGAGATGAGGTTACCCAGAGAGGCGGTATAGATTGAGTAAGGGTAGGGGACCAAGAACTGAGCCATGAGGTACCCCAACTGAGAGAGGAACTGGGTGGTGAAGAGGGACCAGCAAATGAGACACTTAGGCCGGCATCAGACGAACACAGTGATCGCGTCCGTGTTGCCGCACAGTTTATCGTCCGTCGTAGCATAGAATCATGAGCAATAAAGACCCCCACACCAAGTACGTGCGCACCTAACTGCGCACGCACAACGCACGTGGCAAACAGACGTAAGTTAGACAAGAACGTAAAACCGCTAGACGGATGCGCAGAGTGCGCCACGTCCACGTAGCATTCTGTGTGAGTGATGAGATTTATTTATTTATAAAGGATTTTACCAGGAAGGATACATTGAGATTTCTCTCGTTTTCAAGTTCGTCCTGGGGATGCAGCGCATTTGCGACGTCCAGCAAAAAAATGGCTTTTCATATCCTTTTCAAATTTGTATCATTTTTCATATTAATTTTGTTTCCCATAATTCCCTATTTTTTTCTATGTCCGTCAACAAAAACGGACCGTGTGGTGTCTACAGTATCTTCCGTCAGTACGTCTGTCCGTTGTGCACGCACGCAGAGTGCGCACTGACTGTGTTCGTCTGACATTAGCCTAAGGAGCAAAGAGAACCAGGAGAGAGCAGTGTCACTGAGGCTAAGTTGATGCAGCGTTGACAAGCAAGAGATGGTGATCAACAGTGTCAAATGTAGTGGGAAGATCAAGCTGAATAAGTATGGAGAAGTGACGTTTGGTGTTAGCAGCAACGAAATCATTACTCACCTTTGTCAGAGCAGTCTCAGAGTACTGGGTCGCGAAAGCCGGACTGGTCTGGGTCACGTAGGGAGTTAACAACAAGAAAACCAGTGATCTGGTTATAGATCAGGTCTTTAGTAATAATTAAGTGTATTAAAGTTTTTATAATTATGCTTATGAACATATCCCTGGATGATTAACTCTAGTGTCCCCCTACCGACCAGATTCTAAAATATTCTTCGAATTGTACTAAATGTTTTGTATAAATCAAGTGTTCATAAATAAAATAACAGAGTAAAATGTACTGTATCTGCCTGTAAAGAATATCCTCAAGTGTAGGTATGGATATAAATGGGAAAGACCTAATTACCACCCACCCCCATGCCTACTGTTTTCTTCTAATAAGAAAATATGGACACTAGCGACAAACCTAGCAGACCCCCACTGGATTTTGGGCATTGGTAGATTTGTTCCCCTTAGGCCGGCATCAGACGAATGCAATTATCATGTCTATGTTGCCGCACAGTTTAAAGTCCGTTGTAGCATAGAATCATGATCAATAGAGACCCACACACAAAGTACGTCCGCACCAAACTGCGCATGCACAACGCACGTGGCAAACGGACGCAAGTTAGGCAAGAACGAAAAAACGCAACCACGGACACGCAGAGTGCGCCACGTCCATGTAGCGTTCTGTGTGAGTGATGAGATGTCAGACGCAGCGCATTTGCGACGTCCAGCACCTTGACGCACAAAATGGCTTTTCATATCATTTTCAAATTTGTATCATTTTTCATATTAATTTTGTTTCCCATAATTCCCTTTTTTTTCTGCGTCCGTCAAGAAAAACGGGATCATGTGGTGTCTACAGTATCTTCCGTCAGTACGTCCGTCCGTTGTGCACGCACGCAGAGTGTGCTCTGACTGTGTTCGTCTGACATTAGCCTAAATTGTTAATCCATCTCAACCTAAAGCAATGCAGTGAAATAATGCCTTTGCCAATGTTTCAATTTTGAAAGCTTAGAAACTCTTCTGATCAGTGTCTGCTTTGTTTAAATGTATCAATTTTGATCACAAATTGGATGACATTTGATCTGCAGATTGACAAATTAGATGTAATTTAATTCTTGTCTGCAAGAGCAAACAGGACGGTTGGGTCTAAGGTTTTTAAATGAGAACTGAAATGTTGCGTTGTAGGTCAATATTGTAAGTGTCTCAACATAACTTACTTTCTAACAGGTCAGAGGGCAACAGTAAAAAGTTTTGGTTTAACACAACAATTCCAGGAAGCTTCACTTTCAAGACATTACTGGGAAGGAGAGAGACAGGAAGAAAAAAAAAAACTCAATGAGACAAGGAAGTTTCCACCAAAGATACTATACTTCCGGAAAGGATACCATACAGTGCTGACACCAAAACCTCCCCTTCACAAACCTGCTGACTAAGTGAGATGAAAGAATTGTTAAGTACATAAGGTTACGATCAACATACTGAATTGTATTTCAAAAGGAATGACCATGAAACATGTATGCCTGTGTAGCAATGTGTAATGTGTATGAGAGTGCCTTACTTAATGTCGTACCAGATCATGACCGGCATCCATATATTAAAACTTGGCATTGATAACTAAAATAAAAGAATCAGGGTGCCATGTTTTAATTTCCTTTTTCGTTTAGCACATCAATACATCACACATGTGCTATGATCTTTCATTGTGGTTTCATTTCTGGATTACTAGCACTATAATAATTTTTGTTATTTAACCTGTAGATACTCGAGTATACCGCTAGATTTTGGTGACAAAAATTTACCTTAAAATCGGAGGGGTCGCGTTATATTCGAGACATCTGCATTGCGTGTAAAAAACTAAAAAAAAAAATCCTTGCTCTGGATCCCAAGTCTCCCAGACGTTACGGTAGTCTCGCTGAAGTGAATGCGGGCTCCCTGATGCTTGCAAACACTTCAGGACCTCCTGGATTCGGGAGAGGTGGGATCCATCATGGCCAGAGGACAAGCTCGGTTTAAGCCAATCATTCACATCGCTCGCCTCCGCCAGCCATCTAATTGCTTGTAAAGAAGACGCATGGCCAGCGGCTTCATATTTAGTAACAACTGCAATCATTCTAGAGCAGAGCACCCTGGCCTGAGGGGTAGCCTGATTGTGTTGAGAAAAACTGGAAGGATTTTAATTGTTTACCGGTACAGTATAATTTTGATCCTAGTGTTATATTCGAGTCGAGTATGTTCTCATTTCCATAATAAATCTCTATCCATCGCGTTACATTCGGGTCGCGCTATACTCGAGTATCTACGGTAACTATACCGAAAAGAATTACCATAACTGGAAGAACATATCGGTGATAATGTGACACTGTAACAACAAAAATTAGCAGTATATTGTGTTTAACAATGCTCATCAGTAGATTAACACACAATAATGAATGGATCTATGGCAATTTATTTATGTAATACTGCGATCAACAAAATATGTAGCAAAAATTTACTTTTAAAATCACTTTTTGTACTACCATTCAAGTACACCATCAAACAGACATTTGTAAAAGTGGTGTATAATATGAAGAAATCATAAATGAAAAGTAAATTAGCAAACCAAATATTGTTTCTCATCTTAACCTCTTCACACCACACGTCGATTTAACTTGATTTCTCCATAGTAATACTTTAAAAACCATATAAAAACCCAATAGGCATACCTTTTAAAATCAAGTTTAGAGCGCCCCCCATAGAGGAAGGAAATCCACTGTCTTATCTCTCTTCTTTTCACCGTATCGTGCCGTAAACAAGCTACAAGGAGCACCTCACATCCATGGTAACAAAAAGTTCAGAAACTTTGTGGCTGCATTACATCAGCCAGGGAGAGGGCAGAACATAATGAGAGCTCTTAGGTCACTCCTGCAACACAGGGATAAGATTCAGTTGGTTAAAATGACTGAAATTCCCTGTACAGTACAGATACAATGTGCGAATGTAATTTCCATATACAGGCATTATGCCACATACAGATATTATTTTTATGTCGTGTTTGTATAAACCTGATCTCTGCTAAAAAAAAAGCCATAGTATGGCATGGCATTGATTTAAGGGTTCTGTGTAAAAACAGACACAGAATGCAATAAAAGTGAGACAGAGGTCATTTGCATATCCTACCCAGAGTTCCTTGCTGCATATGGGGAATGTAGCAGAGGGGGGCTCTGGGAAGCAGTTCTTTGAATTGCTGTGATGTGCAAATGGCTTCTGCAATAATAAACATAACCATTATAGTATGGAGGCTTTTTATCTCACTTTTTGTCCTCCACCACAACCGTTATAAGTACTATTTTGTGGAAGATGCGTTGCTAATAATCTTGTTGTGATTGCTACAAATCCCCATAAGCAGGAGATCTGACCACTTCATAATCTATCTTTATCACATTTGACATAAAGGCCATTTCTGTCTGTATGCTAATAATGCAGACCCAGTGAGAAATTGTGTAAGGTGAAGGACAATATCTAGGGTTCAGAATTTTTCATTACAACAATATTTCTGTAAAGGTTAAACAAATACATTATAAATGAGCACATTTACATTATTTTATTTTTTTATAACTATTTCAGAAGAACAATTTTTGTGTAAAATCTCTATTGCAACCTATGTTGAATTGTTACCTTCGCATCCCATATTTCAAATAAACGTTATGATATATATATATATATATATATATTTTTAACAAAAATGCTTGGTAGTGAAGGGTTTAAAAAAAGCACTGAATGCACAGGAACTCACTGATGCACAAGAACATCTACTCCCAAGTAGGTATTATAATACCAAAAACACTGAAAAACACTGGGGATAAAAGATAAAGCATTTCGCAATGGGAGATTTACATCAAAAACTGTGTGAAACCACTAATGGACATGGAGATATTCATCCCATTTACAGTATGCCAAATAATCTGGAAAGCACTTTTTAAGACATGGAGGTACTCTAACATAACGTTCATTGTTGTCTATTCTTCTGGCTAACAGTTCTGATTGGAGGAGATGCCAGTTGCAGCCAAGCTCAGTCAAGTATTTTTTATTCAATGTAAGTTATATTTTCCTTTAACCCCTTAGTGACCGGGCGGTTTTACACAAATCCTTCCTTTAGTGACCGCTGCTGTTTTTACGGTTCTGCGCTGTTAGTGTTTAGGTCAAATTTTCCTCTTACTCGTTTATTCAACCCACACATATTATACACCCTTTTTCCCGCCATTAAATGGACTTTCTAGAAATACCATTATTTCCATCATATCCAATAATTTACTATAAAAAAAATATGAAATATGATGAAAAAATGGTAATAACACACTTTTTCGTAATTTAATCCCCAAAATCTACAACCACCAATAAAGACCCCGGCTAAATAGTTTCAAAATTTTGTCCCGAGAATAGAAATACCCAATTTTTACATGTTTTTGCTTTTTAACCCTTTCACTGCTGAGCCAGTTCACCTATGTGCGCTGCGCTCATTCTGACCATTTTGTGCTAATTATTTTGAGATGACAGCCTAGGTCCTATTTAATTAACCCCCCCAGACAAAAAGACTTAAAATAAAATAAAAAAATGTTTTTTTTAAAAAAAAATATTATTTTTTAAATATTTTTTTTTAAACCAAACCTGGTCATGGTATCATTGGAAAGGCCATGATCAGGCCTTTCAAATAATGTCAAATATGACCATCTAGCTGCCATAGATCGGGAGATAGGGGGATCCTTAGGATCCCCTTATCTCTACATGGCAGCTAGATGGTAATTGGCCCACTGACATCCTCACACATATGGTGAGGTTGTCAGTGGGTGCGGGGGACCTGGAGGCTTGGCTGACATCCAAGATGTCAGCCCCCCTCCAGGTTCGAATCGCGTTTTGGCGCCAATTAGCGCCGAAACGCGATTCGGCGGCGAAAAGGTTAATGCCATACACCGCTGAAAAGGGGAGACTCTCCCCTCTCCAGCGGTGCAAAAAGTATCTCCCTAGCTTCAATGGTTGGGGAGATAGAGGGCTCCGAAGGAGCCCCCTCCATTGATTTGCATGGGGCACCTGCTGATGACGTCACCACGCAGCGTGGCGACGTCATCAACCTCGCCGGCCCATGTAAATCACATGGGCAGGCTTTCTCCCTGCCAGATCGCCGTGGGATCCAGCGAGGGAGGTAAGTATCGGGCGGGAGGGGGGTTAGGCGCCGCTGACGTACCCTGTACGTCTGCGGGTCTTAAGGAGACCCGTGGACAGGACGTACAGGGTACGTCAGTGGTCCTTAAGGGGTTAAAAAAAATAAAACAATAATAATTTTGTTTTCTGGAAAAATACAGTGAAATATTCCCTCCTTGTGGTAACTCACAAATCATTCAGGGTTATTCAGATAGCAGTGAAATGTCACCGACATTTCGGCGAGTTAAATTTGCCGACCTTGTGGTGAATTCAGCATTCACCGAAGGGTCGCCCAAGTGCAGTGAATCGACCAGCTGAACGCACCTGAAAAAGCAGCCGCCGATCGCATCCGAAACACCGCTAGACAAAACACCAACCAGCCTCCGGAAAAAGCCGCCAAGCTGCTGAGTAAGGATAAAACAAAAACCACAATTTTTAAAAGGAGTTTTTCAAAAAACTACTGCATGAAAATGCTTGGGAATAATATATAAGGACCTATGAATAATAATAAGAAAGGTCTGTTACATAAAAAAAAAAATTAGAAAAAAAAAAGAAATCACGAAGAAATCGCACCCCACACAGGGCGGGTGAGTGGGTATCTTCTTGATGTATCGCTCACGCTGGCAGGGATCAAAGAGGAAGAACACTCCCACATCAGATCATATATATAGTCCAGGTAAGTGCAACATTGTTGCATCCACTAACCAATAGCTCCACAGGACCATCCTGACTGTCTGGCCCAGGCCATCAGTCATGTCCCCCTTCCCAATAGGTCCAGGGAATTCTAATTGGTGCTGCTCCGCCCTGAACACCTTGGCAGCACCTTTTCTGCCAAGTCCTTTTTACATCCTGACCTCCTACAAGCAGCCACAAGTGCTCCCACTTCTAGCCCTGTGTTTCCCTACATAAGCGTCGAGCTCCCATTATGAAGTGCTTCAGCATTGCCAAGCAGTGGCGTATATTACTCAGCAAGAAGCCTGGTCTCTGTTCCCCTCAAGCCTCCAGCCGTGTTCCCTCCAAGCCTCTGCCGGGTTGTCTCCAGCAGTGTCCTCTTACTTTAAGTGTTCCTGCCTTCACCCAGCCAGCCCCTTTCCTGTCCTGCCTGTCTGCTGTCTCATGCCACCTGTGGGGACATCCTAAAACATTTAGGGCAGTATTACAATGTTGGTGGTAACTTAACCAGAGCTGTTGTAAACTTAAAACCTCCATAGGCTATAATGGCTCTGGGAAGTTTTCAACAGCTCTGGTTAAGTTAGCACAAACTGTGTAATATGGCCGTTAATGTGAAAATGGCTTAATGTACCATAATGTGCCTAAACCTCAATCAAATGCGTTGAAACTTTGCACAACCTAAGTTCTCAGCTTACCAAACCTATCCTGCAAGTTTCATGGATTTTGGTTTCCCACAGGGCAATTGAGTGACATTAAGCTTGGTTTTTGGGAAGCTTAATGTGGCTTAAAGGAGAACTATAAGGCGAGTGAGAATCACTCAGCCTCATAGTTGGAGCCGACGTGTGGAAATTAAATTTGATTGGGAAGTGAGCGAACACATCCTGTCGCTCGCTCACTTCTCAATCTATCCCTGCAGAGAGCCGTGACTGTCACTCATGGCTCCCTGCAGGGATTCCCCCTCTCCTGTCTGATCCTCCAGCGCTGACTGGTGGAACAGGAGGGGGTGGGTACAGCTGGCTCTGCCTCTAGATAGGCAGAGCCAGCTGTCAATGGCACAGCTGGGTGGATCTCGACAGTAATGTAGCTCGTGATATACTGCGCTTTAGGTGACGGGAGGAAGCTAGTTTGTGTCCTCCCGTTACGCTTAGGAGAACTATGGGGAAAAGCCCTGACCCCATAGTTCTCCTTTAACGTACAAAAAAGCACTTTGATTTTAACCTATTTCCCCCAAACTTCAGATAATACACAAGATCCTGCCTGAGTCCCGCGGTAAGAAAGCAGATTGTACAACAAATGCTTATGCCAGCTATTGATTACGGAGATGTAGTGTATGCAGCGGCCCCACAAACACACCTTCAGAAACTTACTACATTGTATAACTCCTTCTGCCGCTTTGCATTACAATGTAACTACATGACCCACCATTGCGACATGTTAAAAGAGCTAAACTGGCCATCGCTGGAGTCTAAACGCACCCTTCACCTTTCCAGCCTGGTGTTTAAGAGCATTTCTGGGAAGCTGCCACTCTACCTGAATAGACTGCTTCTCCCAGCAGCTCCCTCATCCTATAACCTCTGATCCAGGACCAGCACCTTACTTGCAATACCACAATACAAAAAGACAGTGGCTCGGTCCTCCTTTTCCTACAGAGCACCACAATTATGGAATAACCTCCCAGACACCATCAAATCTTCCCCCAGTATTAAGTCACTCAAGAGCTCCTTACTAACATACCTCAATACAGAATGCACCTGTAAACATTTAACCTAGTGACTATATTTCCTACATATTTATTTTCTGTTAATCTGTATATTTGTGTTGTTTTTTTTTTTAAATATCTTGCATTGTATTACTTTGTATTTCTGTAACTGTAACACTTCAATGTTCTTGAACCCAGGACATACTTGAAAACGAGAGAAATCTCAATGTATCCTTCCTGGTAAAATCCTTTATAAATAAATAAATAAATAATAGAAGATACGTTTTTACACATTAAGCTCTTTTTACATTAAGCTGTTCACATTAAATGTTTTAGGATTGTAATAAAATAGTTTAATCAAATCACCCCAAATCTTCAGAATATGTTGGTATAGATAGAGTCTTGTAGTATGGGAAGTTTGGGGGAAATTGGTTAACATCTAAGTTGTTTTTGGTACGTTAAGCCACATTAAGCTCCCCAAAAAACAAGCTTAATGTCACTCATTTGCCCTGTGGGAAACTAAAATCCATGAAACTTCCAGGATAGGTTTGGAAAGCTGAGAACCTAGGTTGTGCAAAGTTTAACCCTTTCGCTGCTGAGCCATTTCACGCCTCTGTGCTGAGCTCATTTTTACCGATTTCGCTCATCATGTTTAACCGCGTTTTGAAGCCTAATTTTAATATATGACCCAGACATATTATATATCATTCTTTCCGGCAGACTCGGCAGATTCATAATATGTCATTATTATATGTATACGTCATGTCCTGCCTGTATATTATAACAAAAATATTTTTTTCTTTCTCTTTTTTTTTCTTTATTTTTTACATGGTCATGTTTGGTATCGTTGGAAAGGCCATGCTCTGGCCGATCCAACAGTACCAAACATTAACCCCTAGCCGCCACGGATCAGGAGATAGGGTGTTCATTGGAACCCCCTATCTCCACCATTGGTGGCAGTTAGGGGTTAACTCCAGGACTGGCATCATCGCACTATGCACGATGACGCCAGTCGTCAGGGGGCATTCCCAGAAGCTTGGCCGACATCCAGGATGTCAGCCAGCTCCGGGAGAGGATCACTATTCAGTGCTTTTTGGTCGCCCAATCGTGATTCGGCACCCAAGGGGTTAAAGGCAGGCATGGTTTGGAAGGGCAGGCTGTGCCCTAACAAACCGTGCCTGCCTTCAGCCGCTGGACCCCGGCGATCGGGAGGAAGAGAGGTCCCCACCCTTTCAGGCACCTCCTCCGGACTCGCGGGGGGGGCTGAAATAGATGTCATCGCGCCGCCGCAATGACATCTATCTTCCCCCCGGGTCCCAGAGTGCCGGGCTGACATGCAGATGTCAGCCCGCACCGGGGGGGCCAGCAATCAGCCGGAATCCCGGCTGATTGCTGCCTCCTGTGCTAGGACGTGCTCAGCGCGTCCGTAGCACAGGAGGTTCACTTGGCAGGACGCGCTGAGCGCGTCCTTAGGCCGGGTGCACAACGGGACGTTTTCTTTAACGCACATTACGTGCGTTAAAGAAAACCGGCGTCGCACTCAACGCCCGCCCATCCCCCCTCGCGCGATCCTCCATAGCGATCGACAGTGATGATGCGTTAGGATTCGCGTCGACAGGGCTCCGCGATCCTCCTATGGAGGGGGGGTGGGCGGGCGTCGAGTGCGACGCCGGTTTTCTTTAACGCACGTTGTCAGACCTTTTTAGATATGAAATTTCTATAACGCAGGAATGTTTAAATTTGGGGCCAGGAATTGCGTCACACAAACAACTTGTCTGCGTCGTTAATATATAACAAGAATATGCGTTCTAAAGACAATGTAACAAGCGAGACTCGTTATCTATCAGCAAACATCCATTGTCCTTAATTAATTCTGGTTGTGAGAAACAAACAGATGTTAGATCAAATGGTTTAAAAGTAAGGGAACACAAGGACAACTAAGATAGAAATCTCAGTATTGTGTTTATTTCGTCAGATCGAAACTCTGAAAGCCACGTAAACATGGAACAATGAATTGCCCAATAAAGAAAAAAACCCAAAGAAGGTTAAATGGCTTGGATAAACCAGCTTGTAATGCTATGCTAGTCGTCGATATGATCTAACCCTATATGGTATTTGAATATTTCATTTATATGGTCAGTTAGAATAGATAACCTTGGCATCTTATAAAAACAGAGGCCCTACCACATTCAGTTGATTATTACAAATGTCTGGTGTACTAACCCGCATGAAGCCGATTAAGTCGGGTATAGTGTGAATGTTAAAAACTATACCACGAATGAATGAATGTATGTCCCCTCACATACACATCCCTGTGGATATAAGTAAAGGGGGATGAGATGCACACACGCCGTGGCGAAGTATGCTGGCGATGCCACAATAGAAATAAATTTTGATTTGTTAATAAAATCTATGGAGTCCCGGGATATAGGAATAAAAGACCCCAAACCAGTAAAAGATTGGCCAAACACATAAATTAATTCCTGCAGAAGGTTGATGGATGATCTGAGAGCGCCATCTGCTGGCCAGGTAATATAACACCTGGACAGACCCCTGGAGTTGATGAATATATATATCCTCCAATCAAATGAGGCCACATAGTGATGGGCTAGATCTAAAACTGGGCGGAAGACCACTATATAGAGAGGACACTCCAGAGCAGAGAAAAGACACTGAGAAAAGCTTGGGGAGAGACCTGAGGGACGCTTGGAGGGAAGAAAGGCAATTATCATCGGCCGCCCCTTTAAGACCGACCACACCCTAATCTTCCACCACTCTATCTTCACTAACCAGATGGTAAAGTATGCCTGAATAATATGATATCTATTTTCTAATTGCATAGTCCTGATTTTAGATGGCCATCACAAACTAAAGGAATATAAATGAATTATTTTGCTGTTTGAGCCTAATAATCAGAATAGTAAATTCCACCTTCCAGTCCCCTGCAGAGGACTGCTAAGGGAGAAACTATTACCGGCTGCATACTTGAGCCATAATTTAGTGAAATTATTTATATTCCGAGAATACTGTTTGTGGACATCTAAAAATCAATTATATACCTATAGTGAGATACGCTGGGACCGTGAAATAGCTTTTATATGTCAAGTACTGTCCGCCCCACTCATAACCTAGCATAACTCCTACCATATCCATCTTGCAGCCCTTTCGATTGAATGCATGTACCGTAAGTCAATAAGAAGCGTTGGGTAAACGTATATCGAATGAAGTGCTGTGATTGATCTGTGGAAGAGATAGGGAGACTATCGAGTGTGTTATGTATCTCCCTGAAGGAAGCTGCATTTAGTGAATAGGCCCCACAATAATAAATTGTGCTGCAGGTGATGCCCAGTAACTGAGTGTTTATCTTAGCCAGGTGGAGGATTGGTTTATAATGGGAAAGGTTTAAGTGAATAGAATAGAGCCTGGTGTTTAAGAGCTGAGGCGTGTATATCTGTGGTGCGGTCTATAAACCTAAAATATCTGTCCATTAGATTATTGCGTGTCGCAGTATCGCTACTAATCACGATCTATAATCACTTGTAAATTGTATTTTGCTAATCCGTCGATAACATATGATTGTATGAAACTTGACGTGTGAATAAATTTTGGTTTGAATTGTTTTACCGTTACGCAGTCTCATATCATCTTTATTGATTTTATTGTGTTTAAAAATATCTAGATAGCATCAAAAGAACTCGGGATAACGCGCCATATATTTGTTAAGACGTATATTCATTGATTGGTTATTAATCCCTATTTTAGGGGTTAAATACCAATTTATACCACTGGTATTGGAGGCACTGTCAATAATATATATATATCTATATATATTTACAATAAGAAAAATATACGTCATAATTAATATATCCCTGACCTATTAAAGAAGTCAATAATCTCTAACAACGTAGTGTGCGTTAGAGAAAACGTCCCGTGTGCCCCTGGCCTTAGCAGCCAAGTGGTTAAAGGCATTTGAAGTTTAGGCACATTATGGTACATTAAGCCATTTTCACATTAAATGTTTTAGGATGTCCCCACCTGTGAGTCTCCTGGTGTGTTGCCCTCTGTGTCTTTTCCTTTCCCCAGTCCACCTTGCCTTTGTCTCTCCTCCATACCTTACCCAGCTCAGCCCTTTTTAATCCCTCGCCACCACTTTCTTAGATTCCTCCCCTGCCATTTCACTTGCTATTTTCATAATCATTACAAATAAACCTGTTTGAACCTCACTCAAGTGTCTGTCTGTGTGTCACTGCATCCTGAGCTTTTTTGAACACCTGCAGTGAAAGCACAAGCAAAATTTTTTGCAATGCAGCAGACTCATCCACCAGCGCCATCGATAGAAAAAGAAGATTAAGGAATCTCTGACAGTTCTGAAAGTATGAACAGAGAGTGGGCTTAACCCTTTCGCTGCTGAGGCTTTTCCCGCCTCTGTGCTGAGGTCATTTTTACCGGTTTTGCTCATCATGTTTAAACGTGTTTTGAAGGCTTATTTTAGTATATGACCCAGACATATTATATATCGTTCTTTCCGTCCTACTCGGCAGATTAATAATATGTCATTATTATATGTATACGTCATGACCTGTCTGTATATTATAACAAAAAATGCAATAAAATATGAATTTTCAATAATTTACAACGTGTAAAGTGGTTTTTTTCACATTTTAACATGCGAGCAATTGCGGTTATATTTTGTATGGGGTGCGCTTGTTAAAAAAATTAGAGATGGGGTCTCGTTACATTTTTTTTTTGGGGAAAATTACGCGATTTTTAACAAACGCACCGCATACAAAAATCGTTAGTGCAGCATCATTGTTCACATTATAATTGAAATGGGAACAATATTGCTGCATTAACAAACCAAAAAAAAGAAAAAAAAAGGGTTTATTTTTTTTTTATAATTTTTTTTAAATATTTTTTTATTTTATTTATTTATTTATTTTTACAAACTTTTTTCACATTCGAGTTTGGTATCGTTGGAACGGCCATGCTCTGGCCGATCCAACAATACCAAACGTTAACCCCTAGCTGCCACGGATCGGGAGATAGGGAGTTCATTGGAACTCCCTATCTCCACCGTTGGTGGCAGTTAGGGGTTAACTCCAGGACTGGCGTCATCGTGCTATGCACGATGACGCCAGTCCTCAGGGGGAGTTCCCGGAGGCTTGGCCGACATCCAAGATGTCGGCCAGCTCCGGGAAAGGATCACGAACCGGCGCTTTTCAGCGCCGATTCGTGATCCAGCTCCCCAGGGGTTAATGCCAGGTACCATTTGGAAGGGGTTAACCCCTACAACGCCGCCGATCGGGAGGGAGAGAGGTCCGAAGGACCTCCCCCCTCCCTTTCAGGCGCCTCCTCCGCACATGCGTGGGGGCGCCTGAATTAGGTGTCATCGCGCTGCCGCGATGACACCTAATTTCACCGGCGGCGGTTCCGGATGCTGGGCTGACATCGAGGATGTCAGCCCGCACCGGGGGGGCCAGCGATCGGCCGGAACCCGGTCGAACGCTGACCCCAAAGTGAGGACACGCTCAGCGCGTCCTCAGCACAGCAGGAGCCATGCGGAGGACGCGGTGAGCGCGTCCTCCGCATCGAAGTGGTTAAAGGGACACTATCACTTATATAAGCTGTAAATAGATTACTTCTGCAAAACCACCATTAAAACAAATGCTGCTGTTTTTTTAATGTGTTTAAATCGCATGTAAAATGGAAAAATAAATTCAGTTTTTATTATCTTCTGTTTCCATTTTGTGGATTTTTCCCATGATGTAACATTTACCAAAATATGTGCAAACGTTTTACTCTATGCGTTCTCATATACAGTATTTAACAGTTAATGGGGTGGAGGAGGGAATGTTTTGATAAGGAAGCAGGGCTGTATTGTGTTCTCCAGGCTACTCAGGATAAGAGATGGCAGCTGAATGAGATAAGACAGGGAACTTAAAAGGCTTCTAATCTACCCCTGGTGATGTCATTTGAATACGTCCCACACAGTACAATGACTTGAGTAGGTGATCAACCCATAAGGGGTTATTCAGAGAGGTCCGAAATGTATCCAGACACTGAAATTCAGTGTACAGGGACATTTCGGGGCCATTCGGCTATTCTGAGAGCAGTCAATTCGCCAAATTTGGTGACTTGCCTGCACATACGGTGCCTGTTCGAGAGCAGTGAAATTCCCCATAGAGAAGCAATGGTTCGTCTATTCAAACAGCAGTGAAAAGTTGCCGAAGTGCCCTGCTGTTCGGTGTTTTCATTCGGCAGGTTTATTCAAGCAAACCCCATAGGCTTCAATGTTAAAAATATTACCGTTTTGATCCAATATCTAATAAACCGTTTGTTAGTTTATTCTGCTGTAAAAAGTCTCTTTATTTCTAGATTTTTTAGGATCTTTTAAGCATTTTTCGGGATTTTTTCGGCAAACTTTTTTCCGTTTTTTTTTTTAATTGTATTTTCTCCTTTCTGTAACAGGCCTTTTTATTATCATTCAGTAGTTTTTTTTGCAAACATCGTTTAAATCTTGAAACTTTCAAGCGTACTGTTTTTGTTGTTGTTTTTTACCACGTTCGTCTGCCTGTTAGCTTTTACCGGCGGCTGCTCTGCATTGTGATCGGCAGCTCGTTGGGTTTTTCCAGCACGTTCGGGGTGGGGGGGTTTGCACCGGTGTCTGCGGGTTTTCGATGAGTGTCCGGCGAGTGTTCTGCAGGTTTTCGATGAGTGTTCTGTGAGTGTTCTGCGGGTTTTGCGGCGAGTTTTCCTGCACTACAGGGGGGGGGCCTGCTGTGCTTGCTGAATACACCGCAGGGTCGGCGAACTAGAATTGCCGAGTCGGCCGAAGTGCGGGGAACGGAAGGTTACCGAACGTGTGGTGACTTCAGATCTCTCTGAATAACCCTGATAGTTTCTAAAGCTATCCAGTGAGGAGCAATTGATGTAAAGAGGGGGCAGTTTACAACACAAAAGATCACACAATGGACGCACCCAGTGACACATATAGAGTAAAATATTTTCTTAACTAAACATACAAGAGAAAAACAAAACACATATAAGATATCAGCAACATGAAATAAACACAATAACGACATTTAATTTTTTGGTGGAAGTGTCCCTTTAATCATTCCAATGCTGAATGCCGATGTCTGAACCTAGTACTGACAGCGATGATGTTTGGACCACTGGGAAGTGAGGCAGACTTGTGGAGGGCCTGAAAGCCGCAGGGTGTGATCTGCTGTCCTGCGGCGTTTAAGCCTACCACCCTCTGAATGGTATTTCGGTGTTACGGGGTTAAAGTAGTTACTGTCTGTTTCTGACTTTCCTCAGAGGTCCTCTTTCAACACCTACATTGACATTTTAGATGTCCCTTATCTGGTTCATGATGAAAATATAAAAATGCCTGATTCAATCATTACAGTCTTGTTATTTCTAATGTAAAATTGTGCATGTTGTGCAAAATCTTCTAAACATAAGTTTTCAGTTAGTAAGTGTTCCATGGATGCACACCCTAATATAACAGGCTGCGCACGCCAGTGAAGGAGTTAAATCATGTGGTTAATTTGCAACTTTCACAATAGGCATACAAATGCATAGATTTTATTTAATTCTGAGTTTGTTCGGAAATATGAAATCAATCACGATGAAAAGAAAAACATAAGTAATTTCTGGAACAATATTTACATAAGAACACGAGGCAGAACCTTTCAGGCCTTTAGCCTTGTCCACCTTTCCTCTTCAGTTTACAGGAATGTCCTTTCAAACAATCCCTCTGAATTGAATTAAATGTTTGTTTCCTGTTTCAGGTTCACCCTGCACATTGTAGTAATACTTTTTGCAGGCATGATCAGCAGGGTACAAAAGCCAACATTGCCCCTGGACTGAACAAACCAAACAGACATTCTCTTGTTTGTGAACTTTGAACACCATTTCACTCTCTATTTTATTCTGTGTGCAGTAACTCTTGGCAGAAATGGATATTTGGGAATTTCCGAGATTTTTTTCCCTCTAATTATTTTTATTATAAAGGTTATATGCAAAAGATATTTTGTGAAAAACAAAAATCATAGGTGACACCAAATAGGATCATAATAACACAGAATAAAATAGGTAATTTTACTGTTCAGCAGTGGCAAATAAGGTGAAAAGCCGTTTAACAAAGAACAGTTATAGGATTTGTTTTCTAATCATTTTTTTAATGGACTGAAATGTTTGATTTGTCTCTTCCAGGAAAAAAAAAATATATGTATTCAATTAAATTGCTATGGCTAATAATCCAGAAACAACTGTCCATTAACCTCCCTGGCAGTCCGATTCTGATATATTTTATATGTCAGAATCGGTCCTATTTATTCTGGCCCCTAGCGGTATGAGTGTGGCTCAGGGGTTAACTTTCAATACTGAAAGCGGTATTCCCAAGCCACACTCGGGCCGATATTTACATGTCCTGCGCTCCCTCGCTGTCCCCACAGTCACACTGCAGCCGATCGCGACGTCACACTTCCTGGTTTCACTCCTCACGAGAAGAGATCCAGGCAGTGTGACTTTGCGAGCGGCTGGAGCAGACTGCGGGGATCAGCAAGGGAGCGCAGGACATGTAAGTATATATCCCGAGCAGGGACGTGCGGTCAGGGGTGGCAGGTGAGGCAGAGCCTCACCTGCCATTAAGGGCTGCAGCTGCAGTCTGCAGTGCACAATCAAACTCACGTGCTCCACATTCCCCCGCCGTCAGCTCCGTCCGTCTTCTGTGCGCCGTATTTTTTTTTTATTGCAGCCCTATGCAATTTGTGTAGTGGGACGCTATGCAAATCGTGTAGACTGCCAAGAAGTGTGCAGCGCAGCACATCGGTCCAATAAACAAACGTTCGAGCGCTGCCCACTTCCTGAACATTGCTCTCCCAGTGCCTCAGAGGCCCTGGGAGAACAATGGAATAGCTTGGACCAATAGGAAAGCGCTATTGGTCCAAGCCATTCAAAAAATGCCTGCATGAGTTGCATGCCTCCCATGCATTGATTGGCACAGGACAGGTCCTGTCTAGCACAATCAGTGGGCGCGAGGCTGTACTCAGGGTGTGGCCTCAGTGTCACACTAGGCTGCCTGAAATGGATGACACATAGATCCTGGGGAGCACAGAAAGCTGCCAGATCGTGGGGAGCACTGAACATCCAGATCCTGGTAAGCACTGAGAACAGCCAGTTCCTGGGGGAGCCCTGAGCAGCCTGATCCTGGGGAGCCCTGAACCTGAACCTATGTAACTTGTGTATATCTGGCTCTGATACTAGCCAGTGCCCCACCAGCCACTGACCTCACTGCACGTCACTGATCCCGAGTGTGGCTCGGGGATACTGCTTTTGGTACGAAAGTAAACCCCGAGCCACACTCGGGATTACTGTCAGAGAGGTTACTAGTTTAATGGCATTAAATTATGTCTGTATATACTGTAGGGATAAAAATTAAATCAAATTTTGTTATTACACGCTAAGGTGCTTTGAACGGTTTCTACACCCTGTGTATCACTGCTTACATGCACTCGTCTGTTTTGTTATTCATTTTTATGTGCTTGTCTTGCTTTCTTTTGTACACTGACATTGTTAATAAACTTTGAATTAAAAGAAAAAGAAAAAAACCAAAGTTGAAAGTATTCATGTGATGTCTGGACTCTGCAAATGGATATGTTAATCTTCTAATGGTCTACCGTATGCTTTTAATTATTTAAACAGCAATTTTAAAAAAAGGAATGAAAACAACAAATGACGTAGTAGTGAGTTATGTCATCTCCCACGACTCAGGCTGGTGTCAGACGAGCGCACTTCAGAGTGGAAGGTACGTCCGTGATAGTGGATGTTCCTTCCACTCTAACCCCGTGTGGCCACCTTGCTAAGCACAGTTAGTGCGCTCAGCGCTGCAAAGTGTGATCCTCCTATGGAGTATCGCGCTGTTCAGCCCAGTTGAACACACGTTGTAGCGTCTCGATGGGAATGGTTTCAGCACATCCATTGTAGCGCACGCAACTCATGTGCGTGCTACACTGTGTGGCCCGCTCCGATGAAACATCACTGTGCTGTGCCGGACGTCAGGAGGTGCGTCAGTATGTGCGCGTGTAGTGTGCTCGTCATACACCAGCCTCGGTGTTTCTTTTTTGTTATTACTTTGTGTTCTGTGTTGCATCTGCTGTTTGCTGCTGACTCATATCTTGTTATTTTTTGTCCCTGCTGGGTTTCCTTAGTCTGGCTGCAGTCAGCCAGCTCCTCCCTTTCTGTCTCATTTCCTGTGCTGCTCCTCTTCCTGGTTTCCAGCAGCCATCTTTTCTCTACAAAGCAAAACGACTCCCTTTTCATCTGCATTCCTGTACACATTTCAAGGATTGCCAGCCTGTAGATTAAATTTCTACAGAAACACTCCTGTCAATTTTGCCGAGTTGACGCTGTCTGCTGGGCTTCCTGTGAGTACAGGTCCATTCAAACTTATCACATAGTCCCAGGTACCTCATCTTACAGCTTTGGAAGGGATGCAGAACAGGTTATTGACAAAAGTTGCCCTTTTTGGTGAGGCATTTAAACTAATAAGCACAACCTTAAAAGATAGTTGATCTACTGGCACCCATATTTCAGATTTTCTTTGGGACAGTTCAATTAGGGTTAATGGTAGGCTGCTCTGACATTAATAACACCAAGAAATTTCTTTATATAAAATCCTGAGGGCATTACTCTGCTTGCAGTATACGTATACTGGTATTGTTGGAGAGCAGTGGGTTGCAGGCCAATTAACAGGCAGGCTGAGGGTCAGTAGTAAAGAAAGGGAAAGTCTGTACTTTTGGCGCCACCTGAGAGAGGAAATGCTACTATTTTTGGCAGCAGTGATAAAACACAGTAGTATCATGCAGAAAACGAAGTTGCATAAAGTGCAATATATAGCAATGGTAAAACAACAAATGTCATACAATCCCTGTAAAATTTGTTATAGCAGCAGTGTTTGGTAGCAGCAATACATTATTATTATTATTATTCATTATTTATAAAGCGCCAGCATATTCCGCAGCGCTGTACAATAAGCACAGTATAGACAGGGTTACAATACATTGAACAACATTTGACAAACAGTACAGGAGGAGATGAGGGCCCTATTCCCGTAGGAACTCACAATCTTGGATGGTTGGGGTTGGAAACAGGAGGAGAGGACTGTAAGGTGAGAGTGATTGATGGTTGTGTCAGTGAGTTGGGTGGTAGGCTTCCCTAAATAGGAATGTTTTAAGGGAGCGTTTGAAGGAAGAGAAGTTAGGGGAATGTCTGACAGTACGAGGGAGAGCGTTCCAGAGAGTGGGGGCTGCGCGTGAGAAATCCTGCAGTCTATCATGGGAAGAGGTGATGCGGGGAGAAGCTAGGCGCAGGTCACTGTTTGACCTTAGGGAGCGGGCTGGGGTGTATTTGGTGATTAGTGAGGACAGGTAGTGGGGCGCTGAGTTAGTGAGGGTTTTGTAGGTAAGGATAAGGATTTTGAACTTAATTCTGCAGTGGATGGGGAGCCAGTGAAGGGACTCGCAGAGGGGAGCGGCAGAGACAGAGCGGCGGGTGAGGTGAATTAGCCTGGCGGAGGCGTTCATGATGGATTGTAGGGGGGAGAGGCGGGACAGAGGGAGGCCAGATAAGAGATTATTGCAATAGTCGAGTCGGGAGATTACCAGGGCGTGTATGAGTTGTTTTGTGGTACATAACATCAAGTGTATCCACTTGCAATTTTATATGTGCAAATGTGCCAAAACTTGTAAAGAAAGGGAAAGTGTGTACTTATGGTGCCACCTGGTGGCTCTTTATGAGAGGGTAAATGCTATTTTTGGCAGCAGTGATAAAACAGTAGTATCAAGCAGCAAACAAAGTTGCATAAGGTGCAATATATGGAAATGGTAAAACAACAAATGTCATAAACAATCCCTGTAGAATTAGTTATAGCAGCAGTGTTAGGTATCAGCAATACATAACATCAAGTGTATCCACTTTGAATCTTATATGTGCAAATGTGCAAAACTTGAAAGCTGATGTGCAAATTTAGCAAAATATGTGCAGCATAAACCGGTTCGTTTAAAAGTGCATCCATGCAGTGTTTAACAAGTAATAGCAGAACTAGAGTAGTTGATTCTATGGATAATGTTAAACACTGTTAAAATTCACTGTGCAAAAGTCACAAAACACATGAGATTGTGCGCATAAAATAGAAGTTAAAATCAGTCCATTTGTATTGTAATAAGTGCATAAGTGCAGAGCTGCGATGTGGATTGTGTAATTCAATAAGGTGGGCAGAATACAGCAGCTGGTAATGCTCACGAGTAGTGGTATATCCCAAACCACTCTAACAGGGTTACTCAAAGAGATCCGAATGGATGCCGAAAGGTAACTGAACACTGAAAATCAACATTCGGTTACTTTTCTTGGCCATTCAGCTATTCAGAGAGCAGGCAATTCGCCAAATGTTGGCGAATTGCCTGCACATACGGTGCCTGTTCAGTGCCTGTTCAAGGGCAGTGAAATCCCCATAGCTTCGTCTATTCAGAGAACAAAAACCAGCAGTGAAAAGTTGCCGAAATGCCCTGCCACTTGGTTGCTTCATTCGACAGATTTATTCAGGCGAATACCATAGGCTTCAATGTTAAAAATATTCCTGTTTTAATTCAATATCTAATAAACCGTTTATTATAATATTCTGCAGTAAAAAGTCTCTTCATCTATAGATTTTTTAGGATCTTTTAAGCATTTTTTAGCAAAAAAATTTCTATTTTTTTTGCAAACATTTTTTCTTTTTTCTGTAACAGCCCTTTTTATCATCATTCATTGGATCTTATATGTAAATTTCAGACATTTTCGCTCAGTAGTTTGTTTGCAAACAGCGTTTCACTTTTCAAACATTCAAGTGTACTGTTTTCTTTTTCCCACTCCATTCGTCTGCGGTGTCAGGTTTTTCCAGCGGCTGCTCTGCGCTCTGATCGGCTCCTGCTCGGGTTTCTCCGGCGTGTTAGGCGGGGTTAATCCAGATGTTTTTGCGGGTTTCGGTGTGCATTCGCCTGGGTTTTGCGGTGAGTGTCCGGCAGCTTTTCGGCAGCTTTTCCATGCACTACGACGGCCCTGTGGTGCTTCCTGAATACACCATAGGGTCGCCGAAATGGGATCGTCAAATCGTACCGAATTGAAGAGAACGAAAAGTCACCGAACATGCGTTGACTTTTCGATTCTCTTTGAATTACCCTGAAGGTCTCATGTAGGGGAGGGGGGAGGTTATGAGCAAAGTCAGTGCTTCCTTCTGGTTATTCCTTCATTAGATGGAAAACAATTCGATAGGCCTTCAGCATTGGTCTGAGTTGCAAGAGTGCCTCCAAGAGAAATGTACATTTCCAGAGCACCAGCCTGCTCAAACTTTGCTACAAATTTTGCTGGAAACAGGCACTGGGATCCCTTATACTACATAAAAGCCCTGCATCTCCACCAACAAAGAAGGGAAATCTGGCATTCCCTACCCCAGCGGCCTCAGGGCCGGCAAAGCTCCTAGGTGAGCTAGGCGGCCGCCTAGAGCGCAGTTCCGCCTAGGGCGCAGCTGGCCTTTACCACTGAAATGCTCCCATCTGCAGGGGCGGACTCACCACTCGGTCCATTCTGGCGCTGTTCGAGGGCCCAAGAATGGCAGGGGGCCCGGCGCTACACATGCGGCCGGTAACGAGTGGCCAGTCCGCCCCAGGACATCCATTGGCTGGTTCAGTGGGTTTTCTGCGGCGGCGGTGGCGGCGCTGCAACGTAGCGTGCCTCCCGCACTTGGCGCTGCCCCCTCTCTCGTTACTGGCGAGACTCACAGTAATGTGCAGGGTGTATGAGCGTATCACAGAGCTGCACAGCATTAAAGCTCACAGTAATGTGCGGTGTGTATGAGTGTATCACAGAGCTTCACAGCCTTTTTGACACCCCCAGCCAATCCCATTCATCATTACACCCCCCCCTCATTCTTTTTACGCAGGTCCCGTTTTTTGTTTTTATAGGCAGGTCCCGTTTTTTGTTTTTATAGGCAGGTCCCCTTTTTTGTTTTTATAGGCAGGTCCCCATTTATTTTTTTTATAGGCAGGTCCACTTTTTTTATAGGCAGGTCCCCATTTTTTCATAGGCAGGTCCACTTTTTTTCATAGGCAGGTTCCCATTTTCTATTGGCAGGTCCCCTTTTTTGTTTTTATAGGCAGGTCCCCATTTTTTTTATAGGCAGGTCCCCATTTTATTTTTATTTTTTTATAGGGAGGTCCACTTTTTTTATAGGCAGGTCCCCATTTTTTCATAGGCAGGTCCCCATTTTTTATGGGCAGGTCCACTTTTTCTATATGCAGGTCCCCATTTTTTTCATAGGCAGGTCCCCATTTTCTTTTTTTTATAGGCAGGTCCACTTTTTTTTTATAGGCAGGCACCCACCCAACCCCCCTCCCGATCGCCACTCACCCACCCAACCCCCCCGATCGCCACTCACCCACCCAACCCCCCGATCGCCACTCACCCACCCAACCCCCCCGATCGCCACTCACCTGATGGGCCTCTGTGCTGCTGCTCCTCCAGGCTGGCTCTGCTGCTCCTCCACGCAGTTGCCTCCTCTTCTGGACTCCAGACGATCTGAGGAGGTCACGTTGGTGGATACACTCATACACACCGCACATTACTGTGAGCTTTATTGCAGTGAAGCTCTGTGATACGCTCATACACCCTGCACATTACTGTGAGTTTTATTGCTACATACCCCCAGGGTGTAGGGGATATATGGTTATCTATTTAAACATATGACTGTGTGTGAAAATGCATGTATTTGTCTTTAAACAGGCTGCTGTGCGTAAAATTTTGCGCCTGTGTCCTTGTCGCAGCTCGGTGTTGCCCCCTTGCCCTGCACCCAAAAGGCTGACATTTCTCCTAGAATCGCCACAATATCTGCTGAATGCACTGCACAAAGTAAAAATGACAGGGGGTGTCTTGGCAGCATAGTGAGGTACAGGTAGGAGATGGGGGTAATGTTGTGGGGCAGCAAGAGGTTAAATGGGCACTCTACTCAAATTTTACCCCTTTTTTCCCCTTTAACCTCTTTGCTGCTGACATCATGCTGAGCGCATCCTCTGGTTTCATGTTTGTGTGCAGAGAATGTGCTTATCACGTCACTGAAGTCCTGCAACTCAGTGCCATATCTTTGTTCGCGTAGTTGTGGCCGACCACCCGTGCCTATGTCAGTCGCTGCTGTGGCGCTGGAAGGAGGTACAAGGGAGTCCAGACACAGGACATATCCCACTCCACAGACAGCTCGTCCCCCTGAGCCGTGTGTACCCCTTTCTGGTGACCAGAATCTGGTCACGCTGGACAGGGCGAACTGGGGGTGCATTGTTAGTGTGACGGCCTCTGAGTCCTGCGGTACGAGTTGTATGGCCGTATCAGCTACTTCTATCCTAAGGGAGAGAAGCAACTGATTCAGCCATACAACTTGGACTGCAGAACACAGCGGCCGTCCCCCTGGGTGCTGATCAGGAAGTGGCACTCTGGCCCCTGCTCACCTTGGACAGGCGACTATCCTTGTCTGCCGAGAGGTATCACCGTATTGGCCCAAATGGCTCTGAGCCTGCATACATTTTTACTTTAATATTTACTTTAATAAAATTAATATGTGCAAAGAGTAACAAATACAAGAATAGAAATAAAAAATAATTTGTGCTGCTTTTAATTTTTTTTTGGGGGGGTTTGGGGCGCAAGTAGCTGGTCTTGCCTAGGGCGCAAAACGGTCTAGCACCGGCCCTGAGCGGCCTGCATATCGAGTGTCTGATTGAGGACACTGAATTATGTGAGTGAAATTCTTTCATTTTCATCATATACAGTACATGCATGTTAAGCTTTACTACTCTATGCTTTGTATGAATTTTTTCTCTTGGAGGCACTCTTGCAACTAAGACCAACGCTGAAGGCCTATTGAATTGTTTTCCATCTAATGAAGGAATAGCCAGAAGAAAGCGCTGACTTTGCTCATAACCCCCCCTCCCCTACAGGAGACTGAGGGACAGGACACTTTGAGGGTTGGCCTGGTTGAGGATGGTGGGAAACGTAGTCTTGCAGACAGGAACCAGAAGACACTTGGAAACAACACAGGATCTAAGGAACAACAGGATACTTGAAGGGATACCTTGGGGTTCATGAGGAATACTGTAGACAGCGGCAGGGACACTGGGGAAATCAAGGCGACAGATACAACAAGCGGAAATCCAGGAATCATAGTCAGGAGGCAATAGGAGGTCCAGGGCAGGCTGGTAACAGAACACAGGAGCAAGTACAGAGTATAGGTCTTGTCTTAACAGAACAAGAGGCTGCAATGCTGAAACATTGGCTGCTGGGAAGGGATTGACTTTTATTAGGAGCAACCAGTGTTTATTTGGATAACCTATGGGTGTATACTGCACAGATGCAACCAGGCTTAGAGCACTGAGCGGGAAGGCAGAAATGGGACTGCCAGAAGTCAGGGCACTGGCTTTTGACATCCTGTGGCACGAGGCATGACAAAGGCTCAGCAGTTTATTGGAAAAATGTACAGTAATGTTTCAGCTCACTTTGAGCCTTCCTCAAGCCTTACACACACTGAAGAGCATCTAAATATGCACGCAAATATATATTACATACAAAACTTAACTCAAATGAGTACTGTTGTCGTGGGACGCCGCCGACCGCTGCCGAGTCTGGTTACAGTACATTGTCAGGTGGTTTTTTTGTTCCTTTATTTAGTTGTTTTCAGGTTGATTGTAAAGCAGACATTGTCACGGGCGGCGAGGATACAAGCCCAGGATGCAGTGATATACATGAGGAAGCCAAGATAAGGTGCATATACAGGGAGTTTATTGTATACATATACACAGGGATGACTTAACGAGGGGCGATGCAGGAACATGGCTGACTTGGGATACTGTGGGCGAATAACTGACAGAGGCAGAACACAGGACAGTAACACTGGGGAAATGCTGGACGAATACTAGACACAGACACAAGAAGAACACTTACACAAGACACCAGACAGATGGGACAGGAAGGTAAGTATGGCAACTTGAGTCTTGGCACAGCAGGAGCCTTTGGGCACAACATGAGTCTGTGGCCTAGCAGTAGTCTTGACACAGCAGGTGCCTTTGGACACAACAGAAGTCTGTGGTATAGCAGGAGTCTTGGCACAGCAGGAGTCTGTGGTAAAGCCAACGCAGTCTGTGGCAAAGCAGAAGTATCCAGAGAGATATCCAACAACGAGGTCTAAGGCATGCTGTGGATCAAGGGCTGGAGGAGATGGAGCCGGTCTGAGGAAAGCAAATGGTCTGTTACACAGGAGTCAATGGAGTAGGCTGCTAGCTTCTGGACAGGTATCAAACAAATGAACAAGTTCAATGCAGAAGCCTTGGAGGAAGGGGTGTGCCTTGCTTAAATGGAAAGTTCTGGTGCTAATGAGGAGCACCTGGTCAGTTCAGCAGGGGAGACCTGAGCCACGAAGGGCAGGGTATGAATGATGCTGCCGAATTATGGCGGAGCAATGCCGGATTTGCCCTTCTTCCTGCGCCGGACTGTGACAGACATATCTCATAAACTCTTTGTATGAAAATGCTCTAAGCATGAGCAGCAAAATCTTTAAATTTCATTGTTGCTCTTTTTTAAAATGCACTGACATCTAGTGAAACATTTTATATCAGAATAAACTGACAAAAGATCATATGATCCTCAGTAGTTAATTATTTCCAGCTATCTAGAAATAATCTTCAGTCGAAGCTTGAAGTTGCTCTTTCCCTGAAACACGACCACCAAGCACCTCTTTAGCCATAAACTGTAAGGTGAGAGAACTGGACACATCACAATGTGGTAATAGATGGGTATTTCTTGGAGACCTGAAAGTTTCTGAAGATTACTTGCCTGGATATGATATCTCCAACACAGCTAACTCCGGGCAATGAACAAACTAGATGCAACAAGTATACACTGGCAACATGTGTTTCTATTCCACAGCTCAATAGTAGAATGTTTCTACATTGAACAGATATAGGTTGATACAGTAGATGATGGGTGATTTTGGTGAGACTCAAAAGGATAGCAGTGAGTATTGTGCCTTACAAGCAGCGTATTATTGGCAACAAATCTGGTGCTCTTTTTAACCATTATATGTAATGTTTAGCCATAGCATACCTCCTATTATAGAAAAACGTTATTATAAATAACAAATACCATATATAATTTATAATATATATATATATATAGATATATATATATATATACTGTATGTATGTATATATATCTCAAATGTTTACATGGTATTATGTTTTCCTTACATTTAAATGAATAACAATTCATTTCAAACTAACTAAACTTTGTAACATCATGATATTAACCACTACCAAGATCGAGTATACTCAATCTTCTAAAAGAACATGCAGGTGCCCGATATCGAGTACACTCGATTTAGTCTAGTTTTGGAGCATTGCAAATGAATATCTCTTATTTGACAGCCAACAGCCGAGTTGCTGAAACAATTTGAACAGCTGGGACTCGGTATCTAAACCACATATCCCCAGCTGATTCAGAACAGCGCCCCATATGCAGTAGCACTTTTTGGACAGCAGATGGCGTACGTTAGCCTGTCAAATAGGACTACTCCAACAAGAAACACATTATGAATATTCGCAGTAAGTTTTTACTGTATAATAATGAAAATGTTAAAAACACTCGTTCCTTGCAGTGGTTTATGGAAAATCACAGTATTGAAGGGGTCAAAAAGTAAGCATACATGAGTATATGCCAGATTTCTGATAAAAGATATGCAGGACATATATGAACGACATCCAGGGAAAATAACATTGATCATCATTTGGCAGTGCAGCAAAAATAAATACATTTCTACTTATTCACGCTGCACACCTCATCATAGCAAATGCTTTTTATTACTTGCTTGAGTGTTATAAAATGGAAATGTCACCTACAAGAGGTGCTCATTCTGCATTAATTGCTTGTACATCAAGTAACTGCTTAGTTTTGTGAATATTTAACAGTCTGACAACTACAAGAATTAAAAACTAGAAAGATAGGACACTGAACAAAATGCCTTGTCTGTCAACTCCTCCACACATTGTATCATTACGCAGGCTTTCTGGTAGCCTTCGTTTAGCGTCACAGCATTTTAAGTCGCACAATAGATGCAAAAATTTTACTCCTTGCAGATTAAAAGAATTGCTCTGGCCCGAGAATTGCAATAGTATGTGTATATATTTATACTTTTTTAGGTTATACACTTTTCCTTCCTGTAGGCACCTATCTCCATCATGTGGCCTCTTTTGCTGCTGGTAGTTTTGATGCTGACAATTCTATACAGATGGCACCGGCAGAGCCAGATACTGCAGACTCTCTCAGATAAATATGTGCTGATCACTGGATGTGACACTGGATTTGGGAACCTGTTGGCGAAGCAGTTGGACCGGCGTGGTATGCGGGTACTGGCAGCTTGTCTGACAGAGAAAGGGGCTGTGGATCTGAAGACAGAGACTTCCAGCAGACTGCAGACAGTGATCCTGGATGTGACTGATAGCCAGAGTGTGAGCTCTGCTGCCAAATGGGTTACTCATACAGTTGGTGACAAAGGTCAGACAGTTCATGACAGTGCTTATGTTTGAAGCTGAAATATGTATACCCATATAATTTTTTTTCTCTCTCATTACTAATGGCATATAAATCCAGGAAGTATCTATTTATACCTAAAATGTTTGCTATTCTAACAACTTTTTCCTTAAATAATTCTTCTAAGTCCATGACGATTCAAGGTTACTCATATTTTCCGTTAATAAAATGAACATGTATATATCTCTGCTGTCAGGCTTCCAAACAACGTACTGGTTAAACTATGTCAGTTCTCACTGAGGGGCCTTTGTTTCAGGACTATGGGGCTTGGTGAATAATGCTGGAACAGGCATGCCTGGTTGTCCTAACGAGTGGCTGAAGAAGGAAGATTTTGTCAGAGTTTTGGATGTAAACTTACTCGGACCAATCGAAGTCACTCGTCATCTACTGCCCCTTATCCGGAGGTCCCGGGGACGCATTGTTAATGTATCCAGCATTGCGGGAAGGGTAACGATCTGTGGGGGAGGCTACTGTATCTCCAAATTTGGCATTGAAGCTTTTTCGGACAATCTTAGGTAAGAAGCTGTGTCTTACATGTTTACGTTACAGGTGTTAAAATATTGCACAATTTTGCACTGGTGAAATTTGATAACCAAATCAACATAGACATGTAGTGATGCATGTACTGCACGATAATTATGTGTATGTTTGGCAGGTGACTGAGTGGTAGGCAATGGCATGAGTGAGTGTGATGGGTTTTTGTGTGATCATTTAGTCATTTTAATTCTTTGATTATCCCCTCTTCCTCAATTTTATGAGAGGACGGTTTAGTGGCAATACCATGTAATGGTGAGAACCTCTTATACACAGGCCTACCAACTTCAGCCAGCCTCCGATCGAGTGGCAGGGGATGGACGTGATTGTCAAGGGGATGTGCTTGGGGGATCACTGCGATTTGCGTCACTGATGTCACAGACAACATACCCCCTTTGGAGGGGAGGGAATCAATGCTTGCATGGTAGGGTGACCAGCTGCCCTTCAGAGCAGCCAATCTGTGCTGCTTATGCACAAGAGCAACTAACTGAACTTGTGTATGGGCTTCAAAACCCTAATTTCGATCATATAGCACTGTGAGTGCGTGCATTTTCTCTCAGGCCCCCCGAAAACCAAGTGACAGCCTATGGTCACCGGTAGATTTGAGGAAAAATTGGGTGTTATAAGGCCGGACTGTGTGAGTTGGCAAGTCTGCATTCAGTGCAGGACTCTGCTGCAATCCTTGATTTCTTGAATCATACATTTTTAATAGGGTGTTCTTATGAGAACCCTATCGATTCTCAGAAAGGCATCTAGAGGTCTGTCTACATACTGTACCCATGTAATCCTGCCAAGGCTTTTTCTCTAATATCCCACTTTAGTGGGCTTTATGGAATCTCTTAAACCACATAAGAGTATCCTATTCACTCTAATAATCTACCTGTATGCAAATGCATCCTCTATACCAGTGGTTCCCAACCGCGGCCCGCAAGTACCCCTAACAGGTCAGAGGCCTGCTCAACTCCTCAGCAGCTGCTGAATTGCTACATTACAGCAGTTCAGTTTGCTGCAGCAGTCTCACTGAGAGCTTTGGCTGTGAATATTGAAGCAAAAGGGTGGAGGATTGCTTAATGAAAGGCGCTGTTTTTGCAATATCCAGTGTGGTACTAAGAGAAACTGAGAGCCATGGCATCTATGATATGGCTATGAATGAAATATAGATGTCGTTATGTGAAGAACATATAGAAAGCAATTTATTTGTATGTTTGCAACAATTAGATCACCAGTTATTTTCTCTGTGGAGGCGGCCATCTTTCCCACGTCACATTCAGCTACTCTGCAGCACCTCTCTACTTAGCTGCAAGTGCTAAATTAGTATTGCTGAATGCTGAACTGCAGCACAGTGTTCAGTGCCAAATTGCTAACTTAGCACTTGCAGCGGCTGAGGATCTGCCTCTGGTTTGCCAGATATCTGAAGCACAGCACAGGTGATATAATTTGCTGCTCAGTGATTAAAGGATTCAGTCTGTATTTCCCCAAGGGAATCCTTAAAACCCGGCCTGTTAGGGGTACTTGAGGATCGTGGGTGGGAACCGTAATGCACTATACCATGAGCATAGGGCTGGCTGGATGACAACATGTCATGATCCGGACATAGCCCCTGCACACGTTTGCACCAGACAGACGTGCTATTTGAAATCACGTCTCACATCACAGTTTGAGACGTCCTTTTAATCATAATGCAAAATGAGCGACTTCTTATTTATGTTTATAGAACTGACTCATACCTTAAGGGAATAATCTGGTGACTGGCAAATTATGTTGGATGATGTTATGATTTCCTCATTGTTCATTCAAGCCAAATATTTTCTTCTCTGCCCTGCTTTAAATCTGCATATTGAAACTCAACAACAATAAATGCTATCTTTGTACATGGTCCGTGTCTTGTGATGGTAATATAGAGCTTGCTATTCACACATTATGGATAAACACATTTACCCCCACCCCGAAAAAAAATCAAGGGAGAAATTTTTTTTTTTTTTCTACATCCATCTTTAATGAAACTGTAATCATACTTTTCTACAAATTTTAACAGGAAAAAGATAGATTTTATGCTCTATTGTACAATTCTGTTAGCCGTCACATATAGGACACAACGGGACTGGCTCCAACAGATATACACTGCTCAGGATAAATGAGTACACCTCTTTTGAAAAGTAGGATTTTAATCTAGATCTCAATGAGCCACTGGAACAATTTCCAAAATTCGGATAAAGCTGAGTTTTATAGAATATCTGTTTATCTCATTAAATGTCAAGTTGATAATATAATTTAGATTACAAAATCTTCAGGTTTACTCAAATTAGTTGATGCAAAATATGAATACACCCCACAACAAAAAATAGTACATCTAGTATTTTGTATGACCTCCATGATTTGTAAGGAAAGCACCAAGTCTTCTAGGCATGGAATGCACAAGTTGGCGACATATTGCAACATTTATCTTTTTCCATTCCTCAAGAACGACCTCTTTTACAGCCTGGATGCTGGGTGGATAGCGATGCTTAACTTGTCTATTCAAAATTCCCCTTATGTGTTTGATTGGGTACAGATCAGGAGACATACTTGGCCACTGAATCACTTTCACCCTGTTCTTCTTTCGAAATGCAAGAGTGGCCTTAGATGTGTGTTTTGGATCATTGTCATGTTGGAAAAGTGCACGACGACCAAGGGCACGGAGTGATGGTAGCAGCTTCTCTTTCAATATAGGGCAGTAAATCTGTGAATTCATGATAACATCAATGAACTGCAGCTCCCCGACACCACTAGCCCTCATGCAGCCCCACAGAAAGACACTGCCACCACTATGTTTCACTGTAGGCACCATGCATTTTCTTTGTATTCTTCACCTTTCCGACACCATACAGTTTTGAAGCCATCGGGTCGAAAAACATTAATCTTGGTCTCATCACTCCAAAGTACAGTGTCCCAGTAGTCTTCTTCTTTTTCAGCATGAGCTCTTGCAAATTCTAGGCAGGCTTTTTTGTGCTAAAACCCATCTAGGAGAGGCTTCCTTCGTGGACGACACCCATGCATGCCATTCCTCTACAGTGTACGCCGTAGTGTATGCCATATGGTGTCACGGGAAACAATCAGCCCAGTTAGGCATTCTACTTCTTTGGCTAACTGCAGGGAACTTGCATGGTGATTTTCTTAAACTCTTCTCATCAGAAGACACTCCTGATGAGGTGTTAACTCCTGTGGACTGCCTGGACGTCTCTGTGTCTTTGTGAGATGGTTGCAGTTCCATCTTTGTTTACATTTTTGTATCACTATTGCTACAGTACTGTGACAGATAAGTTAAGAATTTTACCCTTATTTTTCTTTTACAACTTCTTCTCCCTTAAGTTACCTTACTTCCCCAAACAACACCCACCCCTCTCCCCCACCCCCTGCTCTCCCCATAAATGAAACACACAACAAAGTATTGGCGATTTGAAAAGGTCCCGTTTTTTATTAATTAAGGCCAGAATCATTGCCTAAATGGCAGAATTAGTAGCGATCCTCGTATTCTAAATAAGTTACACCAGATAACACTGGCAACCGCAATGCACCTCAAGCATTGCCCAGAAATAGCGGCCCCACATGGCTAAGCAGCATGACCACGCGCCGCTTATCTTTATGGCAAATAGCAGGCCGAGAGGATCTGCAAACCAGGAGGGCACCTGAGTTTGGCCGCACAAACCATCACCCAGGCTCCGTAACCTACAGACCCTCCCCCTACTATCGCCTCTCCACGTGCCATGCCGCATATTTCACCACAGATCAATCTAACCATGTCCATAATAAACACAATCCCCCGGTTCTGTCCGTAAAAACCACCAACCGGCATCATGTAACATGGTAAAATATATATTATTGGCAATAGCAAAACTAAACCATGTCAATATTTAATACCATCCCCCGACTCTGGCCGCAAAACCACCAGCCGGAATCATGGTAAAACAATCCCCCAGCTTTGGCTGCAAAGTAAAACCACCAGCTGGCTTCATGTAACATGGTAAAATTATATTATTGGCAATAACTCGACTAGACCATGTCTATAATCAAAACAATCCCCCGGCTTTGGTCGCAAAACCACCAGCCGACGTCATGTCACTACAATCCCCCAGGTTTTGTCACAAAACCACCAACTGGCTTGTTCATGTAACATTGTAAAATTATCTGACTGGCAATGACTCAACTAACCATGCCTATATCTAACACAATCCACCGGCTTTGGCCGTAGAACCACCAACAGGCTTCATGTAACATGGTATGTCTCCATATGATAAACCACGGGCGGTCTAGAATGACTGGCGGACTCACCACTTCATTTGCCCCTATCCGTGGTGTTACTGATCACTGCTGTCGATGGGACCATTCCGACTTTGTAGTCAAGCAGTAACCTAAAAACAGGGCGGGTAGGGTGGGAAAAAGAAAAAAGGTTAGTTCTGATCCTCTGCCATGTGCACTCCCTTTTTACTTCCAACTACCCCCTCCCCCTTTCTGATTATCTGCTCCTGAGACCCAATCCCAGCAACAATGCCTGAACCCAGGGACAAAGGAAACTCCTCCCAATTTAGGCTTCTTACACCAAACAGGGATAATTCTTAAGCCTCGTCGTTCCAATCCCGTCATTCCTCAGAACAAATCTTTGCTGATCTTCTTGTAGCTTCACCTTTCCTGTGTAAATAAATTATGTTCTTTCTCAGGCCTTGTGCCATTGGTTACCTTTCCTGGCCATTCGGCTATCCAGAGAGCAGGCAGTTCGCCAAATGTTGGCAAATTGCCTGCACATATGGTGCCTGTTCGGTGCCTGTTCGAGGGCAGTGAATTCCCCATAGAGAAGCAATGCTTTGTCTATTCAGAGAACACAAAACAGCAGTGAAAAGTTGCCGACTTGCCCTGCTGTTCGGGGGTTTCATTCGACAGGTTTATTCACGCGAATCCCATAGGCTTCAATGTTAAAAATATTCCCGTTTTAATCCAATATCTAATAAACCGTTGATTACAATATTCTGCAGTAAAAAGTCTCTTTATATATAGATTTTTTTTAGGATCTTTTAGGCATTTTTATGGATTTTTTCGCCAAATTTCTTTCCATTTTTTTCTAAATTATTTTTTCTTTTTTCTGTAACAGCCCTTTTTATTAACATTCATTGGATCTTATATGTAAATTTCAGACATTTTCGCTCAGTAGTTTCTTTGCAAACAGCGTTTCACTTTTCAACCATTCAAGTGTACTGTTTTTTTTTTTCATTCCATTCGTCTGCGGTGTCGACTTTTTCTGGCGGCTGCTTTGCGCTGTGATCGGCGGCTGCTCGGGTTTCTCCAGCGTGTTCGGCGGGGTTAATTCAGATGTTTTTTCCGGTTTCGGTGTGCCTTCGCTGGGTTTTTGTGGTGAGTATTCGTCGGGTTTGCGGCGGCTTTTCCCTGCACTACGACGGCCCTGTGGTGCTTGCTGAATACACCCCATGGTCGCCGAAATGGGATCGCCAAATCGCACCGAATTGAAGAGAATGCAAAGTCACTGAACGTGCGGTGACTTTTCGATTCTCTTTGAATAACCCTGTAAAGGTTTTCTGACAAATCTGTTGGGGTGTATCATTTATGCTGAGCAGTATAATATATATATATACACACACAGCTCAATACACAGCTCAATATCCTTTCCTCCAGAAAATCAGGAGCAACTCTTATAGAGGAAAGATTGTATCAGATTATTCTCCATAAATCTTACTCCCATGGAACCCTCCACATCATAAGTGACACAGCAAAGTATGTTCAGTCTGTCACAGCATGATCAGCGAGAGTTATTTATTCCCCCTCTGATGCTGGGGACTGAAGACTAAAAACAATCTATCTGAAGAAAAAATACTGAGCCATTTTTGAGTGTGTTCACTCTCCACCCATAGATGGCAGTGTTGGTGAATCATTACAGCAAACTCCATTTGCGCGGGTCATGTTTTGTAATGGAAATGACATTTTAAAAACTAAAAAGACAAAAAAAAAAACACAAAGCAGAAAGTTTATCCTTTTGCAACTACATATACTCAAGTTAAAACAGCATTCACAAGGAGGAAAAGCCCCAAAAACCAAAAGATTTGTGAAGAATTGCACGGCAGCTGCAAAACCGAAGCCAGAATATAGCGACTCGACAACATAACTGTTTTGTTTGTTGTTGTTGGGTGTTTTTTTTTACGGTTTGGACATTTTATATACAATTTGCATTAAAAAGTTCTTGCAATTCTACACAAAGTCCCAGGGATGAACTCATATTCAAAAAGCATTTTGTTGCTATGTTTTTGCTAGTTAGGAAGTTCAAACTACTTACACTTTAATTCTTTCAAATTGGGAACAAAGACAACAAAGATTATTGATTTTGCAGATCAAGTAGTACTATATAACTGTAGTATATATTATAGTGCTACAATCCAGACTAGTGATGGTGATTTCATACGTCCTGTTTGCCCCTCATATAGTTGTTCATTATAGGTTAAAGTAAAGCAAACAATTGTCATCTGCTTTTTGAATACCATATAGCTAGTTATTACTTTATTGAAATGGCTATAGATGTCTTAAGCCCACATGCCAACGTGAAGACAACACACTTAACCCTTTAGCCGTGCGTGGCATCCTCTGCCACCCTGGCTACCACAGGTTTATATGCTGCAGTGCGGTATTGCACACCCTCTGGCTTTCAAGCCTTCCTCCAGCCCACCACTCTTCTCAGCGGGCTGATCGCCATCATTGTGTGCAGGGGGACTGCCTGCTGTTGGGGCGTTACACTGCATTAAGATGTTTCGTACACTATTGTTGCTACTACTCAACCCCCAGCCCCTTTTCAGCTCAGAGACGAAACGGGTTCATTCGTACTCTACGAATCAGCAGAATTTGGAGTGCCTTGTGGAGCAAATTAAATATATCCCTGATTTAGAGCCCTACATTTTTGTTAATATTTTTATTAAGAAAAACAATGGGGGTGTTTGTGAGGGTCCTGAGAACGAGCAACAGCACAATGACCTGCTCTACGGTGGGGCCCGCTCAGGTCTCACAAACAAGGTTCTAGCTTGCTTGTGCCGTTACAGGGATGAATTTTCCATATGCAAATCAGCCTGCTCTCACCCAGAAAGGGTGGCCAGTACTGATTGCCAAGGACGTCATCCCTGCACGAGAGGTGCAGCAACCCCCGACGATCATTTCGGCCTTCTTGGGCCTCGTCAGGAGGGTATAGCTGACACCCCTCTAGGCACATCAAGCAAGGGGTCCACGTCTCGTGCAGGGATGACGTCCTTGGCAGTCAGCACTGGCCACCCTTTCTGGGTGAGAGCAGGCTGATTTGCATATGGAAAATTCATCCCTGTAATGGCACAAGCAAGCTAAAAACCTTGTTTGTGAGACCTGAGCGGGCACCCACCGTAGAGCAGGCCATTGTGCTGTTGCTCGTTCTCAGGACCCTCACAAACACCCCCCTTGTTTTTCTTAATAAAAATATTAACAAATATGTAGGGCTCTAAATCAGGGATATATTTAATTTGCTCCACAAGGCACTCCAAATTCTGCTGATTCGTAGAGCCCTACATATTTGTTAATATTTTTATTAAGAAAAACAAGGGGGGTGTTTGTGAGGGTCCTGAGAACGAGCAACAGCACAATGGCCTGCTCTACGGTGGGGCCCGCTCAGGTCTCACAAGGGTTTAGCTTGCTTGTGCCATTACAGGGATGAATTTTCCATATGCAAATCAGCCTGCTCTCACCCAGAAAGGGTGGCCAGTGCTGACTGCCAAGGACGTCATCCCTGCACGAGACGTGGACCCCTTGCTTGATGTGCCTAGAGGGGTGTCAGCTATACCCTCCTGACGAGGCCCAAGAAGGCCGAAATGATCGTCGGGGGTTGCTGCACCTCTCGTGCAGGGATGACGTCCTTGGCAATCAGCACTGGCCACCCTTTCTGGGTGAGAGCAGGCTGATTTGCATATGGAAAATTCATCCCTGTAATGGCACAAGCAAGCTAAAGCCTTGTTTGTGAGACCTGAGCGGGCACCCACCGTAGAGCAGGCCATTGTGCTGTTGCTCGTTCTCAGGACCCTCACAAACACCCCTTGCTTCTCACTATAATTGTAAAGGGTCATCCAGACGTGGACCCCTTGCTTGATGTTCCTAGAGGGGTGTCAGCTATACCCTCCTGACGAGGCCCAAGAAGGCCGAAACGATCGTCGGGGGTTGCTGCACCTCTCGTGCAGGGATGACGTCCTTGGCAGTCAGCACTGGCCACCCTTTCTGGGTGAGAGCAGGCTGATTTGCATATGGAAAATTCATCCCTGTAATGGCACAAGCAAGCTAGAACCTTGTTTGTGAGACCTGAGCGGGCACCCACTGTAGAGCAGGCCATTTTGCTGTTGCTCGTTCTCAGGACCCTCACAAACACCCCTTGCTTCTCAATATTTTTATTAATGCACACTTTTTCAGCTCTGTTTCTATAGTTCTCTTTTTTGTATAATGTTTATTACCAATAAAGTTTCTTCCATGAAATGTCACTGACTAGGGCATTTTTTTTCCTTTGTGTTTTTATTTACCTTTTGGAGGCTGCACATAATTATTAACCTTTTGCCGCCAGGCGGCTTGTGTACGGCGCCGGGCCTTTAAAATTGTTGGGGCCTACTAGTATGTCCCACTTGCCAGCTGCTCCGGTGGGCCCCTCCTCTGGCCCACCTACGCAGCTGATGCGAAATGCGTGCCAACTGAAGGGTGGGTCGAGGGAGGCCCATTGAAGCTAACAAAGTGTACTATGCTGCCCCGCGGCTTCTAGGACCACCTGCTGCGAGGATGGCGCAGTACGCCCTGCGGCGGTAAATGGTTAAGATGTTTGTTATAGCTGACTATACTAAACCTGTGCTATCACTTTAACTAGTGGCTCCGCCCAGGATGACACAGGTCAGAGGGCACAGCAGCCATCTTCAGGGTCAGTTAGTGTGATGCAGTAATGAAGGCAGATGCATGATCCTGTGTTCCTGCAGTTATCCAAGCCTGTATATAACAGTAAGTGTCCTGCAATAAAGCAATGGTGAACCTGACAGCCCAGCCTCATATCTGAACAAGCAGAGAGCATAACAATGTTATTAACTTGTGAATGTATTTTTATCATACCATTTTATCATCTTAAAGCATGTCCTTTGTTTTTGCTTTTGCTTTTTCATGGCACTCCCACTTTAACCCCCTGATATTTATCCACTATTAAATTGGTGTTTTATCGTATGATGTTGATGAATTTCAAAGGGCCCTATTACATTCTTCACGGAAAAACACACGGTAAACTCGTGAATTTTTGCATCAAACGTTAACGTGCGGAAATCAACGCTGGAATTACAATCCTCGTGCATTTTTTCATCCGTCGAGCAATAACGCGAGTTAAACAGATGCGCACAAATGCGCGGCCAGCAACGTTGCGCTCAGAAATCAGTGTGCAGACTGTTTTTTTCACACGATTCAGACAATCAGAATTAAGAACCTTAATTGTCTCACGTTAAGTTTTTACGCCTGTCAAAGTCAATCTGAGCATATATGCTGCAGCAATAAAAAATGCACACACAACTTCTCCATTTTATTGGTTTAGTATGTGTAGAATGTGTAACTATACTTTGCTGCGTATTTTTTTTTGGGCTGGTGTATTTGGTTTCGGCCAGGTTGATAGAATTTGCCATTGACACCAGCTTTCAGGAGTTACTAAAATTATGCGCGCAAAGGCTGTGCGTTACAAACTGCGCATAGATTGTATTACCATCCGTGTACCAGCGCACAAACGCATTTGCGCTCACAATGTTAAGTATAGGATGCGCGACGTACACTAAGCTCGCGCAGCGTTCGCGCAGGTTCATCCGCGGTAGACGTATACGCGCGTTTGTTGCGCTGACATTGTAATATGACGTTTAGCACAAAGGGTTTTGACCCTCACGTTAATGCGCAGGTGCAAACGTATGCGCGAAGATTGTAATTGGGCCCAAAGTGTCTCCACCACCCTTGCAGTTGTTAATTCACCTTATAGGCTCTTCTTAATAAGCACCGGGCAGACTGTTTGATGCAAAAGACTGGCACGACTTTTGTAACATAATAACATGTTGTTGTGGTTCATAAGTGAGTACGCGGTATTCTGCACATGTAAACAGCCAGCCAGCCAAGCATAGTCAACCTAATTTTAGGAGTGCTAAGAAATCCTGATTGATACACAAAGCACAGCTGTCATCAACTGTCATGCGTGAAACCACTATATAACTTATTCGAAACGTATATAGCAAATACTGTATATTTAGTGAATAAGGGTGTGATTTGTACAAAACGCAGAGTTCCGAGTAGTAAAAATGTTCACTTTGCCATTTTGTTTTCCTTTTTTTGCAATAAATGAGGGGCCCAGTGCCTTATGAGAACAAAGTCCCTATACCATACAACAGATACAAATGTACATCATTTTATTGGAGAAAATAAGAAACACCTTGTTATTATAATGTTTCCATATAGGCGGGAGCTAAAGCGCTTTGGAGTTCGAGTTTCCATAATAGAGCCTGGATATTTCAAGACTCCATTAAATGATCCGCATCGCATGACCAAAACTCTGAAAGACATTTGGAGCAGAGCCAAACCAGAAGTTCAACACAGCTACGGAATCAAGTACTTTCAAGACTGTAAGTGATTGAATTCCCTCTAGTATATGGGGTAATCTCTAAAATATATTGCATTTAGTGAATATAAGTACAGGCTGTCTATTCCTTTCCCGAGTTTCATAAATCAGAAACATCACAAAATTCCAATCTATTAAAAATATTGGATAAAATTCCCGTCAGGTTATGCGTAAAAGTCGCTAATGAAACATGAATTTCATGTTTAGACTTGGGTTCCATCACCAAGATATCCCATTACCTTGAGCTATTCCAAAATCGGAGACAAAAAAAGCCAAAACCCTTCCGTCCCAAGCATTCAGATAAAGGATACTCAACCAACAGCTTCCTGATATTTTTCTTAATTTGTTAATACTCTGTGTTTCACTAGATGGGTAAGATAATAGCAGCGAGGGGCTGAAACTTTAACTCTTCTTGCTGAAGTGTTTTAAGAATTCTGCATATCGCAAACCTAGGGCTTGAGTTAATTGAGGTTGATTCAGAATATTTATCACCTAACCTTCACTCATCCAGGGGTATACTAAATGGGGGAAAAGGTCCCAACTTATCCATGAAGCCTCACAACATACAGGGTTATTCAGAGAGAGGTGAAAACCAGGAGAATGACTGGAGAAGTGAAAATTCTAGGTCAAAATAGCCAAACCAGAAAAATTCTCCCAGTTATCGGACTTTCCAAATTGGCCATTTTGACCTAGAAATTTCACTTCTCCAGTCATTCTCCTGGTTTTCACCTCTCTCTGAATAACCTTGTAAGGTTTGGATGATAAAATCTTGAAAATTTAATTTACAAGTTTTAAATGATTGAAATCTTAATATAAATTTATACGTTCACATTTTTGTTATAGCATTCTGACACAACATGACGTATGCACATAGAAATTATAACATTTGAATCTCCTGAGTCTGCTAAAAAAAAGGACATATAATTTGCCTGGGTCCTACAATAAAACATGACTTCAAAACAAGTTTAAACATGATGGACGCAAAATGGCAAAAATGAGCTCAGCAACGAAGGGGTTAACAGAGGTGTAGGAGGGAATGTTTAAATATGGTGACAGGACAGTATGATACTGTGGGAGCGGGGCAGTTTACAACACAAAAGATCCCAAAATGACACATGGCACCCAATGGCACCTAGTGACACATATAGAGTAAAATATTTTCTTAACTAAACATACAAGAGAAAAACAAAGCAGATCTAAAATATCAGCAACATAAAATAAACACAATAAGGACATTTAATTTTTTTGGTGTTAGTGGCTCATTAACAGGAAGGTACAGCATAGTAACTGCACTGGAACAACACATCACCACTGATGACGTTTAGTACATTAGCGACATGAAATCAGGTGCTATGATCTCAAAACAATGATGGTATGAAGACTTTATCATCTTTCCTATAGAAATAAACAACATAATTTGCACAGGAAAAATATTTTAGGTCCTGTCTCGACTAAAGAAAGTGGGAAATATCGCTATGAAAAAAACAAGATTTAGAAAATACAGAATTAAATTATTTTTACGTAAAAGAGAAGCCTGGCGCTAAATGTTCTAACTATTTCATATTAAAATGAAACATTTAGGGCCCTATTACAAGCTTTGCGCAAAAGTTAACGCGTGCGCAAAAACGCATTAACGCGAGGGGCAAAACCCTTTGCTCAGAACGTCGTATTACAAAGTCAGCGCAACAAACGCGTGTAATCGTCTAACGTGGGTGGACCTGCGCGAACCCTTTGCGAGCTTACTGTACTGCACGTGTCCTATACTTAACATTGTGAGCGCAAATGCGTTTGTGCGCTGGTACGCGGATGGTATTACAATCTATGCACAGTTTTTAACGCACAGCCTTTGCGCGCATAATTTTAAGGACTCCTAAAAGCTGGTGTTAATGGCAAATCTGAACGTCCTGGCCGTAACCAAATACACCAGCCCAAAAAAAAAACCAATACAGCAAAGTATAGTTACACATTCTACTCATACGCAAACCAATAAAATTGAGAAGTTGTGCGTGTTTTTATTATTGCTGCAGCATATATGCGCAGATAGATTTTGACAGGCGCAAAAACTTATCGTGAGACAACTGTGGTTCTTAATTCTGATTGGCTGAATTGCGTGAAAAAACAGTCCGCAAACCGATTTCTGCGCGCGCCAACGCGCGCAATTTTTCGACGGATGATAAAATGCGTGCGGATTGTAATACCAGCGTTAATTTAAGCACATTAACGTTTAACGCTTCACGCACAAATACCGCGCTGCGCGAGTGTATTTGCGCAAAGATTGTAATGGGGCCTTTAAAGTGCACCTGTCATGTCCAATTTAAGATGGGCTCCTATGAAAGAGAATTACTCCGTCTGTTCGTGTAAGGCAGGGGTCATCAAACTTGGCCCTCCCGATGTTTTGGAACTACATCTCCCATGGGACTCCGCTAACCTAATAAGTGTCTGAGTAACCTTGGAGATGGAGTTCCAAAACATCGGGAGGGCCAAGTTTGATGACCCCTGGTGTAAGGGTTCCTTTGCTAACACATATTGTGGAAAAATTGTGCTTAAATTCCATTTCAAAACTTTGCTGTCACTCACTTCCAGGGACATGACGCTGAGTGTGTGACAGCTGTGAACAGGAGAACTGTCCTACGGGATGATCCCCTACTCACTCCTCACATCTGATTAGAACTACATAGCTTTGAATATAATCCGAGGATATTAGCAGTTTATTGACAATGATTACAACTACACACACTTTATCCCAGAAGCAAAAATTACCAGTAAAATGTTCAAATCATATATTAATCAGGTATAAGTATAGGTAAACTTTCTACGATTATTGTAAATACGGCATAATCTGAGGAAAGCCTGTTTACCTGTATATCTCAACTCTTTGAGGAGGGATTCATAGGAGTTTCAGCAGCATTGAGAAAGCGATTACTCTTCAGCCACACACTTACAGAAATGTGCAAACAACAAGAGCACACACACTGGTGTCTTACAGAGATAAGGTTTCCTTTCAAGTCATTCCTTCTCTTATCTCTGTGAGAATGCATAGCATATACCAGTTAATACTGATGCTCAAAAACAGAAAACAATTATATATACAGGTGCATCCCAATAAATTAGAATATCGTTGAAAAGTTCATTTATTGCATTAATTAAACTCGAATTGTGAAACCTGTGTATTAAATAAATTCGATGCACACAGACTGAAGTCGTTTAAGTCTTTGGTTCTTTTAATTGTGATGATTTGGCTCATATTTAACAAAAACCCACCAATTCACTATGTCAAAAAATTATAATACTTCATAAAACCAATAAAAAATTTTTTTAGTGAGTTGTTGGCCTTTTGGAAATTATGCTCATTTACTGTAAATATATCAATACTTGGTAGGGGCTCCTTTTGCTTTAATTCCTGCCTCAATTCGGCGTGGCATGGAGGTGATCAGTCTGTGGCACTGCTGAGGTACTGTGGAAGCCCAGGTTTCTTTGACAGTGGCCATCAGCTCATCTGCATTTTTTGGTCTCTTGTTTCTCATTTTCCTCTTGACAATACCCCATGGATTCTCTACGGGGTTCAGGTCTGAGTTTGCTGGCCAGTCAAACACATCAACACCATGGTCATTTAACCAATTTTTGGTGCTATTGGCAGTTTGGGCAGGTGCCAAATCCTGCTGAAAGATGAAATCAGCATCTTTAAAAATCTGGTCAGCAGAAAGAAGCATGAAGTGCTCTAAAATTTCTTGGTAAACGCGTGAAGTGACTTTGGTTTTCAAAAACACTGGGGACCAACACCAGCAGATGACATTGCACCCCAAATCATCACAGACTGTGGAAGCTTAACACTGGACTTCAGGCAACTTGGGCTATGAGCTTCTCCACCCTTTCTCCAGATTCTAGGACCTTGGTTTCAAAATGAAATACAAAACATGCTCTCTTCTGAAAAGAGGACTTTGGGCAACAGTCCAGTTCTTGTTCTCCTTAGCACCGGTAAGACGCCTCCGATGTTGTCTGTGGTTCAGGAGTGGCTTAACAAGAGGAATATGACAACTGTAGCCAAATTATTTGACACGTCTGTGTGTGGTGACTCTTGATGCCTTGACCCCAGGCCTCAGTCCATTCCTTGTGAAGTTCACCCAAATTCTTGAATCAATTTTGCTTGACAAGTCTCTCCAGGCTGCCGTTCTCTCGGTTGGTTGTGCATCTCTTTTTCACGCGTTTTCCTTCCATTCAACTTTCTGTTAACATGCGTGGATACAGCACTCTGTGAACAGCCAGCTTCTTTGGCAATGAAGGTTTGTGGCTTACTCTCCTTGTGAAGGGTGTCAATGATTGTCTTCTGGACAACTGTCAGATCAGCAATCTTCCCCATGATTGTGTAGCCTAGTGAACCAAACTGAGAGACCATTTTGAAGGCTCAGGAAACGTTTGCAGGTGTTTTGAGTTGAGTAACTGATTGGCATCTCAACATAGTCTAATTTTTTGAGATAGTGAGTTAGTGGGTTTTTGTTAAATGTGAGCCAAATCATCACAATTAAAAGAACCAAAAATTTAAACTACCTCAGTTTGTGTGCATTGAATTTATTTCACAATTTGAGTTGAATTTATAAAATAATTGAACTTTCCACGACATTCTAATTTATTGAGATGCACCTGTATATATTTAAATATATATATATATATAAAGTTAAATAAAATCGTTGAAGGTGATTTAGAAGACTCAACATCTAATACTGACTATATTTTGTTGTTTGTGCATCAATGTGAAATCTGTCATACAGCTTGTTACAAACAGATAAGGTTCTATTCACTAAACACCGAACTTAGGTTCATATCTGCCGACATTCTTTCGGCCCAGCTAGTCTGCACAATTCTATGTATACTTTCCCAGGATTTATCTTTTATTTACGATAGCTTTATGCTTAAACTCAGTCACTGTTTTAACCTCTACCACTTCTACTGGAAGGCTGTTCCATGCAGTGGTGTATTTAGGTTTTGTGCTGCCCTAGGCCTGACTAAATTTGTGCACCCCCTAATTTAAATTCGACACATCCCTTCCTGTCAAGGTCACACCTCAGCTTCCTCCACGATGACTGCGTCTGTTGGAACCGATCCTGATGGGGGAGGGGAACCACAGGACTGCTGTGAGTAGACAGAATAGACTGTAAACTTGGGATAGTAAAATAACCATCAATTTAATCAGTGTGAATTAAAACCATATATGGACATGAAAATCCGACGTGTTTAGTCGCACAGCGGTGACTTTCTTGAGGATAATATCCTTTCAAAATATATACATTCTGTGTGTAAAATATATATACAGTGGCAAGAAAAAGTATGTGAACCCTTTGGGATTACTTGGAGTTTTGCATGAATTGGTCATAAAATGTGCTCTGATCTTCATCTAAGTCACAACAATTTGAAAAACACAGTCTGCTTAAAATAATACAACACAAACATTATATGTTTTCATGTGTTTATTGAACATAACATGTAAACATTCACAGTGCAGGGTGGAAAAAGTATGTGAACCTCTAGCCTAATGACTTCTCCAAGAGCTAATTGGAACCAGGAGTGAGCCAACCTTGAGTTCAATCAGTGTGATATTATTGGATGTGTTGCTGAAGGCTGTCCTGTCCTTTAAAAACACACACCAGTTTTGGGTTTACTGGTTTCAAGAAGCACTGCCTGATGTGAACCATACCTCGCAGAAAAGAGCTCTCAGAAGACCTACGATCAAGAATTGTTGATTTGCATGAAGCTGGAAAGGCTTACAAAAGTATCTCCAAAAGCCTTGATGTTCATGTGTCCATGGTATGACAGACTGTCTACAAATGGAGAAAGTACAGCACTGTTGCTACTCTCCCTAGGCGTGGTCGTCCTGTAAAGATGACTGCAAGAGCACAGCGCAGAATGCTTAATGAGGTAAAGAAGAATCCTAGAGTGTCAGCTAAAGACTAAGGCTAGGGTCAGACGAGCGCATTTTGTACGGACTGTGCGTCCGTGCAGTACGGACATACTTTCTGACTGACGACAAGGTAGTGGCCACACAGTCCATTTTTTTCACTGATGTATTTTTTGACTGATGTAGCAGGGAAAATAAATTACAATGAAAAAACATTCTGTCCATCAAAAATGCTGGACGTATAAATGCAGTCCGTCTGACCACGCTCCATCACTCACACAAAGCTATGCGGACGTTGTGGACGTGGCGCACTCCGCATGTCCGTTCTAGCAGTATTACGTTCTTGCCTAACCTGCGTCCGTTTGCAGCGTCCTTCAGCCTCCGCACTTCTGTGCGAACGTACTTCATGTGTGGGGCTCCATTTAACACAATTGTATGCTATCACGGACGTACTTCTGTGCGGGCAACACGGACGTTAACACTGCGCTCGTCTGACCCCAGCCTTACAGAAATCTCTGGCACATGATAACATCCTCGATGTCAGCCCAGCACCCGGAACCGCCGGCGGCAGAATTAGATGTCATTGCGGCGGCGCGATGACATCTAATTCAGGCGCCCCCCCCGCGTGTGCGGAGGAGGCGCCTGAAAGGGAGGAGGGGAGGTCCTTCGGAGCCACTGCCTCCTGATCGCCGGGGTGCAGGGGGTTAATCCAGGCACCGTTTGGAAGGGCACAGCCTGCCCTTCCTAACGGTGCCTGGAATTAACCCATGGGGGCGGATCACGAATCGGCGCCGAAAAGCGCCGGTTCGTGATCCTTTCCCGGAGCTGGCCGACATCTTGGATGTCAGCCAAGCCTCCGGGAACTCCCCCTGAGGACTGGCGTCATCGTGCATAGCACGATGACGCCAGTCCTCGAGTTAACCCCTAACTGCCACCAATGGTGGAGATAGGGGGTTCCAATGAACCCCCTATCTCCCGATCCGTGGCAGCTAGGGGTTAATGTTTGGTACTGTTGGATCGGCCAGAGCATGGCCGTTCCAACGATACAAACATGACTATGAAAAAAGTTTTTTTTAAAAAAAATAAAATAAAAAAATATATATATTTTAAAAAAAATTATAAAAAAAAATAAACAATTTTTTTTTCTTTTTTTGGTTCGTTAATGCAGCAATATTGTTCCCACTTCAATTATAATGTGAACAATGATGCTGCACTAATGATTTTTGTATACGGTGCGTTTGTTAAAAATCGCGTAATTTTCCCCCAAAAAAATGAAACGAGACCCCATTTCTAATTTTTTTAACAAGCGCACCCCATACAAAATATAACCACAATTGCTCGCATGTTAAAATGTGAAAAAAACAAAACTTTACACATTGTAAATGATTGAAAATTCATATTTTATTGCATTTTTTGTTATAATATACATATAATAATGACATATTATGAATCTGCCGAGTCTGACGGAAAGAACGATATATAATATGTCTGGGTCATATACTAAAATAAGCCCTCAAAACACTTTTAAACATGATGAGCGAAACAGGTAAAAATGAGCTCAGCACAGAGGCGTGAAACGCCTCAGCAGCGAAAGGGTTAAAAAAAATTTAAATTTCAGAAAAATGCTTAAAATATCCTAAAAAATCTATAAATAAAGAGACTCTTTACTGCAGAATTTTATAATGAACGGTTTATTAGATATTAAATTAAAACGGGAATATTTTTAACATTGAAGCCTATGGGATTCTCCTGAATAAATCTGCCGAATTAAACCACCGAATGGCAGGGCATTTCGGGAACCTTTCACTGCTGGTTTGTGTTCTCTGAATAGCCGAAGCAGTGCTTTTTCATGGGGTTTTCACTGCCCTCGAACAGGCACCGTATGTTCAGGCAATTCTCCAGGATTTGACGAATTGCCTGCTCTCTGGATAGCCGAATGGCCAAGAAAGGTAACCGAACGCTGATTTTCAGCGTTCGGTTACCTTTCTCAAGCAATTCGGAGCTCTTTGAATAACCCTGTATGTGTGGAGAAAAAAAGGCACAGCACACCAACATCAAAACCTCATCGCCACTGTAAAACACGGCGGAGCGAGCATCATGGTTTGGGGCTGCTTTGCTGCCTCAAGGCCTGGACGGATTGTTGTCATTGATGGAAAAATGAATTCCAGAGTTTAGCAAGAAATTTTGCAGGAAAACGTAAGTCCATCTGTCCGCCAACTGAAGCTCCGCAGAGGATGGGTGATGCAAGAGGACAATGACCCAAAGTATACAAGTAATTCAACAAAAGAATGGCTTCAACAAAACAAAACACACCTTCTGGAGTGGCCCAGTCAGAGTCCTGACCTCAACCCGATTGAAATGCTGTGGCATGACCTTAAGAGAGCGATTCACACCCGACATCCCAAGAATATTGCTACACTGAAACAGTTTTGTGAAGAGGAGTGGTCCAAAATTACTCCAGATCGTTGTGCAGGTCTGATCTGCAACTACAGGAAACGTTTGGTTGAGGTTATTGCTGCCAAAGGAGGGTCAACCAGTTATTAAGTCCAAAAGGTTCACATACTTTTTCCACCCTGCACTGTGAATGTTTACATGTTCTGTTCAATAAAAACATGAAAACATATAATGTTCGTGTTGTATTATTTTAAGCAGACTGTGTTTTTCAAATTGTTGTGACTTACATGAAGATCAGAGCACATTTTATGACCAATTCATGCAAAAATCCAAGTAATCCCAAAGGGTTCACATACTTTTTCTTGCCACTGTATATATATTTATAACCCTTAAAACAGTTAATTGAAGACTGGTGCTTAGGGTTGCCACCTTGTCTTCAAGCCAAACACTCTAGTGCTAGGCTTGGGCGTATCCATTACGCCATTATGCGTATATATTATGGCACGTGGTATGCATTGCATGGCAGACTTCTATGATGGCACACTGGTATTATGGCATGTCAGACTGGTATTACAGCACATACCAGCCATACATACCAGCCAGTGTGCCATAATACCAGCCAGTATGCCCTATTACCATTGTGTCACGAACACCAGCGTGCATATCAGTCTGACATACATACCAGTGTGCCAGAATACCGGTTTGCCATGCCATGTGCCAGAACCGGTATTCTGTCACACTGGTATGTATGTCAGACTGATATGCACGCTGGTGTTAGCGACACAATGGTATTAGGGCATACTGGCTGGTATTATGGCACACTGGCTGGTATGCATGGCAGACTGGTATTAGGGCTCACTGGCTGGTATGTATGGCACACTGGCATGTATGGCAGACTTGTATGGCAGACTGGTATTATGGCACACTGATATTATGGCACACTGGGTGGCATGTATGGCAGTCTGGTATTAAGAGAGGTGGGAGGGATTTACTTATTTGTTAATAGACCCTATAGTGTTGATGAAAGAATAGAACTTTATTTATATGTATACAAAGCACAAAAAAAAGAGAATTCTATCCTAGAAGGATGGGAGAATTTGCAAACACAGGTTTTCTAGTTTTTGGTATAATTATCTCTGCTTATTTATTTATGTAGCTGAAGCAATGGCCAAACACTCACCTGTGTGTGTCACCCCATTCCTCATAGATTGTAAGCTCTTGAGCAGGGTCCTCTTTTCCTATTGCTCTCTGTATGTCATACTTATCTGTTTATTGGTGCATTGTAAATAATTAGAATTGTACCTTATCTACTAGACTTAACTGCATTTTCAGCAATTCAACAGAATCAACAAGCCACAAAATGATCGCAGAGGTTATTAGCAATACAAATGAGTTTTATGTTCTAATTTTCATTTTTCAATATATTTTAAAGCAAAATTGTGTATAGACATTTTTGGTAGTGAAAGAGATAATGTAGTATCAAAAAATGAAAATTTGTGTGAACCATTGCAGGATAACTTTTAATACCACTTGTTAAGCCAAAACACATGCAGGGAAATACTGTAGATACTCGAGTATACCGCTAGATTTTGGTGACAAAAATTTACCATAAAATTGGAGGGGTCGCGTTATATTCGAGACATCTGCATCGCGTGTATAAAAAAATTAATTAAAAAAACTTGCCTTGCTCTGGATCTCCCGGAAGTTCCAGTAGTCTCGCTGAAGTGAATGCGGGCTCCATGATGTTTGCAAACACTTCAGGAACTCCCGGATTCGGGACAGGTCAGATCCATCACAACCAGAGGGCACGCTCGGTTTAAGCCAATCATTCACCTCGCTCGCCTCCGCCGGTCATCTAATCGCTAGTAAAGAAGACGGGTGGCTGGCGGCTTCATACCTAGTAACAACTGCAATCATTCTAGAGCAGTTCACCCTGGCCTGAGGGGTAGCCTGACTGTGTTAAGAGAACCTGGAAGGATTTTAATTGTTTACTGGTATAGTATAATCTTATTATTTTGCTCCTTGCATTATATTTGAGTCTTGAATATTCTCTCATTTCCATAATAAATCTCTATCCATCGCGTTATATTCGGGTCGCGTTATACTCGAGTATCTATGGTACTGACTGCTTTGTCTCAGCTACTGAAGAAAAAAAATTATCAGGGTAATTCAAAGAGCTCCGAACTGCTTGAGAAAGGTAACCGAACGCTGAAAATCAGCGTTCGGTTACCTTTCTTGGCCATTCGGCTATCCAGAGAGCAGGCAATTCGCCAAATCCTGGCGAATTGCCTGAACATACGGTGCCTGTTCGAGGGCAGTGAAAACCCCATGAAAAAGCACTGCTTCAGCTATTCAGAGAACACAAACCAGCAGTGAAAGGTTCCCCTAATGTCCTGCCAGTCGATGGTTTAATTCGGCAAGTTTATTCAGGAGAATCCAATAGGCTTCAATGTTAAAAATATTCCTGTTTTAATTCAATATCTAATAAGCCGTTCATTATAAAATTCTGCAGTAAAGAGTCTCTTTATTTATAGATTTTTTAGGATATCCTAAGCATTTTTCAGAATTTTTTTTTTTTTTAAAAGTCCGATTTTTTTATTTTTTTAAGTTTACTTATTTTTTCTGTAACTGCCCTCTTTATTATCATTCCCTGGACCTCATATGCAAATTTCAGACATTTTCGCTCAGTAGTTTCTTTGCAAACAGCGTTTCACTTTCACACATTCATACAAACGGTTTCGCTAATTTATTCACTGCCTCTTCTGCTGTGTCAAAGGCTGCGATCGGCTCCTGTTCGGGTTTTTCTGTGGTTTTCGGCAGGTTAATCCAGATGTTTTTGTGACTTTTCTGCGTGCATTCGCTGGGTTTTGCGGTTCGTTTTTGTCAGGTTTGCGGTAGCTTTTCCCTGCAATTCGGGGACCCTGTGGTGTTTGCTGAATACACCGCAGGGTCGCCGAAATGGGATCGGCAAAACAAACCGAATTGAAGAGAACGAAAAGTCACCGAACGTGCGGTGACTTTTCGAATCTCTTTGAATAACCCTGTATATAATTCATTTTTTTCTGTAACTACAAATTACTAATACCTTTGGAAGTTTCTAGGTTCTTGGCTATTATTAAGCTTTTCTACATTCTTTCTAAACTAACCACTTGGCTGCTATGGACGCGCTCAGTGCGTCCAGCCAAGTGGTTCTCCTGTGCTACGGACGCGGATTGCTGCGCCCCCCCGGTGCGGGCTGACATCTTGGATGTCAGCCCAGCACTCGGGAGCCCGGCGGGGACATTAGATGTCATCGCGGTGACGCAATGACATCTAATTCAGGCGCCCCCCCCGCATGTGCGGAGGAGGCGCCTGAAAGGGAGGGGGGGAGGTCCTTCGGACCTCTCTCCCTCCCGATCGCCGGGGAGCAGGGGGTTAATACAGGCACCGCTTGGAAGGGCACAGCCTTCCCTTCCAAACGGTGGCTGTCATTAACCCCTGGGGAGCTGGATCACGAATCGGCACTGAAAAGCGCCGGTTCGTGATCCTTTCCCGGAGCTGGCCGACATCTTGGATGTCGGCCAAGCCTCCAGGAACTCCCCCTGAGGACTGGCGTCATCGTGCATAGCACGATGACGCCAGTCCTGGAGTTAACCCCTAGCTGCCACCAACGGTGGAGATAGGGGGTTCATTGGAACCCCCTATCTCCCGATCCGTGGCAGCTAGGGGTTAACGTTTGGTACTGTTGGATCGGCCAGAGCATGGCCGTTCCAATGATACCAAACACGACTGTGAAAAAAGTTTTTTAAAAAAAATAAAAATTTAAAATAAAAATGAAAAAATATTTTAAAAAAAAATTATAAAAAAAAAAAATAAACAAGTTTTTTTTTTTTTTTGGTTTGTTAATGCAGCAAAATTGTTCCCATTTCAATTATAATGTGAACAATGATGTTGCACTAACGATTTTTGTATGCGGTGCGTTTGTTAAACATCGCGTAATTTCCCCCCAAAAAAAATGTAACGAGACCCCATTTCTAATTTTTTTAACAAGCGCACCCCATACAAAATATAACCGCAATTGCTCGCATGTTAAAATGTGAAAAAAATACACTTTACACGTTGTAAATTATTGAAAATTCATATTTTATTGCATTTTTTGTTATAATATACAGACAGGTCATGACGTATACATATAATAATGACATATTATAAATCTGCCGAGTCTGACGGAAAGAACGAAATATAATATGTCTGGGTCATATACTAAAATAAGCCTTCAAAACACGTTTAAACATGATGAGCGAAACCGGTAAATATGACCTCAGCACAGGGGCGGGAAACGCCTCAGCTGCGATGGGGCTGACTATCATTATATAGACTTCTAGAAATTTTTTTTAATTTGGAGCGTAGGTGTATAAAAAATTCGTACATCACAAACATCTCTTAATGACGGACGAATGCCAATATTTGTAGTATACATTGAAGCTGCATTTATGTGTTTGTTTTTCTTTCTTGAAACAGATGTAACTGATATGGAGAAAACCTTTTCAGCTCTGTGCAACACAGACCTAACCCCTGTCACCAGATGCATGGAGCATGCTCTAACAGCAGTACAGCCCTGGACACGCTACTCTGCGGGATGGGACACCAAACTCTTTTTTATTCCTGTTTCCTATCTGCCCGCTGTGCTTTCTGATTATCTGCTAACACTCACATCTCCTCGCCCAGCAAAAACCACATTTCACTAACAAACCCACACAATGCAATGCAAATTTACAAACAGGGTGTTCAAACTTTACTTAGAAATTCTGGTCCATGATAGGACATCCATATTTGTTTCCCCTCGGTCTTAACACTGTGCATGCAGAAACAATAACTAATATACAGTATGCTGTGTCATTTACATGCATAGCAATGTGTGCTGGGAAAACATTCCTCATGCCACTATACCAAAACAGCCTGAGCCTGTAAAGGGATACGCTACACAGTGTGAGCACTCAATGTAACGGAGTGGTCACACTGCTGTGAGCTCTCTGCTCCCTCTCCACCTTCTAAGGTTAGCTCAGTGGGCTGATTCATCCATCCAAATGCAGTGGCTTAGTCCTGCACAGAAGTCCTGCTCATCGCAGCTCCGTTTTCCAGAGCTTGGAGTACTTTGAATTTCAGCGTCATCCAATGGTATCAAAGCCTTCCTGCACTAGATTGGCTGCTGTGTGCAGCCTCCCTGCGGTCATGTGACATTCTGAACTGGAATCATGGCATATTTTCCAGACACCAGCTTTGGATTTAGGTGAGATTTTAAAGATAACTAAATGGTTAAACAGGAGGTGAAGTTTGGAGGGGTTAATGTTTAACTACTTTGTTTCCTACCCCCTGTTTTAACCCAATGGTATCCCTTTAATATAAGCCATAATGGATGCATGTAAGCATAAGGTTTACCCTGATCCTGACATATTTAAAAGGAGAAATTTTGATTCATCAGACCAGATAATGTTTTGCATTGGATATTCTTTCAGTGTCTCAGCCCCCTCTATTGAATATTTAAAGGAACGCTCTACTCATCCTGACCACTTTATCTTTTTAAAGTGGCCAGGATGTGAGGAGTGTCTGGCAGAAATGCAGAGTGAAGTGGGGGAATTTCCTCCACCCCACCCATGCGGCACCAGGAATCGGGATTTTGAACTTCATGGCTGCCAGTCACTAGATCGGTCATTAGTGACGTCAACCTCGATTAGACCATCCGCGATAGTGAGCGTTCCCAGAGAGGCAGCTGATGGATTGGATCTGCGCAGGCGATCAGGAACTTGGGGACATAAAGTACGCAAGTCCATAGTGATACACAATCTACTGTTCCTACACTACACAAGTTGTGTAGGAGTGCAAACTCCATTTGAGTCTTCCCTTTAACATCCATGTTGTGATCTGGCTCATAATGTATTTGTGACGGAGCCCTCTGTCCGCCTGTCCATCTCTCCAGACAGCCACACACTGAGATCGGCCTGGCCTCCAAATCGTTCTCCAATTCAATGCCTCGAGTGGCTGATTCGATCCTTCGACCCGCACCTCCAATTCGATCTCCCCAGCCGATGTGATGCTCTGTTGCTGGAAGGGATTCGGACAGCCGCTGAGTGCCTTCCAGATCTGGCTGCTTTGTACCTTGAACAAACACCATGAAAGCTGTATGTATTTTCAAGCAGAGAACTGGTTATAGTGCAAGAACAAACACCTGGCAGGCTGTATATAGGTTCAAACATGAGACCTGGTAAATTGGGCACAGAGACACAGGTACTTATGACAGACACATTCAAACTTCCCTCCCACCCAAACAGTTCCCATTGGCTAATTCCAAATCCAGGCTGGCTCCAGTTAGGTCCACTTCCGGCTTCAGTTAGTTCCACTGGGTTTATGCAGATGAGGTCTTGGAACAGGCTGCATATCAGACTGCCCGAATGCATACATAAAATAACAATCAGTGACCACAAACAGTAATTATATGAGCCATTGTAACAGGAATCAGATATGTGATAGCATTTGCCTGAGACAAGGGTAGGCTGTCAAATTAATCCTTAGCGAGATAACAAGATACACATTGACCAGACAATAGCATTCTTGCATAATCACAGATTACCCAAACATTCTGCACAAGAGAGAGGCCTGCACCCTAAATCCAAACACATCTCCATGTCCATGGACCCCAATCCCAAATGATGCATGTCACAGGGACACAGTCTGTTTTATGGAGAAGTGGGCTATAAACCGGGATGGGGGGGGGTAACAGTTTCCAATCCATAAATTCAGAGTAAAATAAAGGGGACAAAAGTCAGTTTCTGGCTCCAAACAGGGAGCACCATGCCAGGTCCGCGACAGTATTCTTTGGCTTGACAGTTTAGAACATGTATTGCTAAAGTAAAATGTTGTTTAAATGAATGATGACATTTGTTGTTCTCCTTATGACTATAAAATGTACTGGCTGCTTGAAGCCTATTTTGGGGCTTATAAGAAAAAATATTCAGAAAACAAATTTAATGAAACAATAAAATCTGAAAAATGTTCATGATAGATTTACTCTATCTTCGCCATTGTCCTTTCAAAATTGCAAGTGCAATTTTAGGACTGAAATACTGCCCCACATATCGAGTTCCTGCTTCCTTTCCCATGATTAGTGATTAGAGTTTGCTGATTTGAACTGGGAAGCTGCCAAATGCAGTGTCTTGGCAATCTGCATTAAAAATGTGTAATATATATTTTTTATGTATCCAGTATTAAAGTACATTCAAACTGTTTAATATCCTCTAGTAGTATCTCTGAATTCAGAACCATGAGCATCACACCAATTACCAATCCTAGATTGCAAGCTTAAACCTTTCACTACTAAGGCTAGGGTCAGACGAAAGCATTTTTCCCCGCCAACGTGAAAAAGTGCATCCGAACGCATTGACGTATTTTTTCACGGAATGCGCAAAAACGGTCAGACGCACATTTTCGGGTGTGATTTTGTACGGATCGTCAATAAAACTCTTTTTGCGTCTGGACGTTATGTAGGCCAGACATTAGCAGCGTCTGACATCTCCTAATCACGCAAACACGCCGGTATGCCGCAGCTGCGCACTCAGTACGTCAGTACTAGCGGTTCAGCGTTCTCAAAAAAATGCGTTCAAATTCCACTTGCGTTGCACGGCTGGACTTTTGTGCAGCCGTACATCGTATATTGGCCGTCATTGCCTGTCATCTGCTGATAGTGCGGCCGTAATTATGTGCGCCAGAACGCACGCTAAAAGTGTGCTGGTCTGACCCCAGCCTAAGTTGTCTTCCATAAAACTGCTGCCTGGACACAGCGGATATATGGAAAGCATTTTTCCATTGCAGACAAAGTAAAAATACATTTTAGAGACAAACTTATTTGGCATGCAGAGGGCTTCCCCTGCTGGTCAGAAAGTGCATCTGCATGTATAATAATAAAGCTGGAGCTCTGTTTTCGTAAAAGAAAAACAGATCTCAAGGCTGTTTAAACAGCTTCATCACCTTGGCCGACATGTCCAAGGTGCTGAAAATTCTGGGACACATTTTTTAGCCCATTTGCATTGCTCCATAATATAACCAGATTGTCAGGTCTGTCGGGAGGATCTCTCTTTGGTGATGGTAAACAACTCAAGGGACGTCGTTGGGAGTGAAGGTACAAAAGGGTTAAGCAGGAATCAGCAGTCGTGGTCACACAATCTGGGTCATTCACAAATATCTCAAATAGGCAGGAAAGACAGAGCTAGGCAAAGGAGAACTGCTTCAATACTGGAGTGAAGATGAAATGGCATTCTGGCCTTTTAAACCCTGAGGCTCCCTCTGCTCCAATAGGAGGCCTGTGATGTCATCAGTATGCACCATGCCCCGGACGCCATCTTGTTGGAGCCCAGTCGCGAGCGCGCACCTGACCAGAGGCCTAGGCAAGGCCTGAAGCCTAGCACTGCGGCGGAGGCTGCCAACAGCCGGCACCTGATCTCCCCGGGACACCACGAGGACGTGAGACCCTGACCCCGGCCTGCAAGGCATCACCGGACACCCGCGCAGGCCGCCTCGCCGAGACCCGAGCGGGGACGCCAGGAAACCGGAGAAACGGTCGCGCCAGGCGCCGACGGGCCAGCGGCCCTGACACAGATTGAATAAATACAATGTTGGACTCCTTTAAGCATTTTAGAAGTGGGAGGATACTCAACAATGGTAGTGAAGGTGTTAAAGTCTTGGGGCTATATATTACAATTTTCGCGCAAAAACCCTCGCGCAAAGCAAATTTTTTTGCTCCAAGAGTAAAAGTTTTGCGCGCGCAAATCACCGCTGGAATTAAAATTCTCGCGCGTCTTTTCATCTGCTGATCAATAACGCGCGCAAACAGGACACGCCCAAATGCTCGCGCAGTGCCATCACACGCAAAAATCTGTGTTTTTTCGAGATTCAGCCAATCAGAATTAAGAACCACAATTATCTCACGTTAAGAAATTGCGCCTGCCACAGTCAATCTGAGCATATATGCTGCAGCAATAATACATGCACACACAACTTCTCCATTTTATTGGTTTGGTAGGAGTTGAATGGGCAACTATACTTTGCTGCATTTTTTTTTTTGGGCTGGTGTATTTGGGTTCAGCCAGGTTGTCCAGATTTGCCATAACACCAGCTTTTAGGAGTTGCTAAAATTATGCGCGCAAAGGCTATGCGGTAATTACTGAAAAATAGATCGTAATACCATCCTCGTACCAGCGCACATTCACATTTGCGCTCACAATGTTGAGTATAGGACACGCAAAGTACAGTAAGCTCGCGCAGGGTTTGCGCAGGTACACCCGCGGTAGACGATTGTGCGCGGTTGCTGTGCTGACTATGTAATACGGGATTCGGAGCAAATGGTTTTACCAAGGGTTGCACCGATACCGATACTAGTATTGGTATCGGGGCCGATACTGGGTACTGCAGGAGTACTTGGTACTCGTGCAGTACCCCCGATATTTTTTCCAATACCGGAAGCCGGCATTGAGTCGGCATCCGAGGGGATGCGGCGGCTGTCCGAATGCTCTATTGGCATTCGGACAGCCGCCCCTGGAGCTCTCTGGCATACTTACCTTCCTGAGCGACTCCGGGAATGTCTCCGCACGTGCGCTCGTTGGAAGGCCCCCAGCCGCGACCACGTGGGACCATGTGATCGCGGCTGGGGTCCTTCCAACGAGCGCGCGCGCAGAAACTTTCCCGGCGTCGCTCAGGAAGTTAAGTATGAACACAGTGAGCAGCTGCAGGGCCTGTCCGAATGCTGATGGGCCTGTCTCAAATGCTCTATCAGCATTCGGACAGGCCCTGCAACTGCTCTCCACGATGATACTTACCTTCCTGGGCGACGCCGGGAAAGTTTCCGCGCGCGCGCTCGTTGGAAGGACCCCAGCCGCGATCACATGGTCCCACGTGGTCGTGGCTGGGGTTCTTCCAACGAGCGCACGCGCGGAGACATTCCCGGCCTCGCCCAGGAAGGTAAGTATCGTCGCGGGGGGGGGATCCATGAGCTGGGGGGCATACCCATGTGTGAGCTGGGGGCATATCCATAAGCTGGGGGGCAATATCCATGTGTGAGCTGGGGGGCATATCCATAAGCTGGGGGGCAATATCCATGTGTGAGCTGGGGGGCATATCCATGTGTGAGCTGGGGCAAATCCATGTGTGAGCTGGGGCAAATCCATGTGTGAGCTGGGGCATATCCATGTGTGAGCTGGGGCATATCCATGTGTGAGCTGGGGCAAATCCATGAGCTGGGGGGCATATCCATGTGTGAGTTGGAGCAAATCCATGTGTGAGCTGGGGCAAATCCATGTGTGAGCTGGGGCATATCCATGTGTGAGCTGGGGCAAATCCATGTGTGAGCTGGGGCATATCCATGTGTGAGCTGGGGCATATCCATGTGTGAGCTGGGGCAAATCCATGTGTGAGCTGGGGCAAATCCATGTGTGAGCTGGGGCAAATCCATGTGTGAGCTGGGGCAGTATGAAAATATATATATATCCTGGGGGGATATACGTGTGAGCTGGGGGCATTTTTATTTGGTCTGTTCTTATTGGAAAGCGTCACATGACATTAAAGAAAAGTATCGGTACTCGGTATCGGTGAGTACTTTTAAAAAGTATCGGTACTCGTTCTTAAAAAAGTGGTATCGGTGCATCCCTAGTTTTACCCCACGCGTTAAGGTTTTTTTGCGCCGGCACAAATGTTTGCGGGAAGATTGTAATTTAGCCCTTGGTGTTATATGCTGCACCTTTTTTATGTTAAAATAAAAAAAAGGTGTCATCTGCACTTATCCCTATAGCTCCATGCAAAGCAAAACACAATCAGAGGTTTTGTTTACTTCTGTTTGTGTTTTGTTTGCATGGAGCTATAGGGATAAGCGCAGATGACTCCTTTTATTCTTGTTATGTTTTTTACATGTACTGGGCTGGATGCTTTTGGTTGTTGCAGCCACCCTGTTAGGGATTAGGCGTGACACCGTTTTTTTCTTTTTTATGTTCAAGGATCATATTCTAGTGTACCCTTAATATATTCTACCTATCCAAAACCAGCTGCATTATGAATTCTCGATAATGACATTTTTTAACACCCATGACATTACAAGAGGGACAAATGCAGCATGCAGGGACGTAACTACCAGGGGTGCAGAGGGTGACGCCGCACCTGGGCCCTTGAGTTCGGGGGGCCCACACTCACCTGGGCCTGCAGATATATATATTTCTTTTTTTAAATTTATTTTATACTTCTTTGGAGCTCTACTTTGGAGCTCTGTGATACACTCATACACACCCCATATTACTATGAGTTTTGTTGCTGTAAACCTCTGTGATTTACACGGATACACACCGCACATTACTGTGAGTTTTATTGCTGTGAAGATCTGTGAGATGTTCCTACACGCTGATGTATAGGTTGTTGCCCTTCTGGCGCTTTCCCAAGCTCGTGCACGGATGTATTGCGTGTATGCTGCCACTTGTGGGTTGTAGCAGAGCCCTACCACTGCTACCTGAGTAATATGTAAGGTGGAGGGGGTTCCCACTATGTGGCGCTCCTCGCAGATAGGGGATATTTTAGACATATTCACCTAATAGTTCGAACTCCTATTTCCAGTAGGTGTGTCTAGGGCAGTATATTAAGCCCATAAATAGAAACAATCTGTGGTTTTAACAACAACGCATACAATGTTGGGTAAAATATGCACAATAGGGTGCTGATATCGTTTATACCTTGTCAAAGGTTGCCACCTGGTGGCTTATTGATGTATGGCAGTGTCTTTAAGAAAATGAAAAAACTTTTGCAAAAAAGGCAGTCTTTTTGTCCTCTTTTTCTGAGAAAGAGTGAATGTCCGTTAATCCACCTTATGTACAGGTTCCTCTCTCTTGTTCTTGAACCTCCAAGACAGAGAGTGGGGGTTAGGTGAGGGAAAGTAAATGTCTAGAAAACCGAGTGGTTTCTTAATTACACTTACTTTAAGAATCTTGTCCCCCAAAAGGTCTTTGAACTGTTACACCGATGTACACCTCTTTTAGTTCGCCTTCCTCTGCTCCTGCGATGTTCCTTTGTGCGATCTGACTTCCACGGATCCAATGTTGCCCTTCTCTGGGTACCAGGATACTAGTGGGGTCTGAGATTTTGGAATAAAAGCGCTGGATGCAGGGATACGGCAAAAAGGGGGTTTAATATCGGTAAAAAAAAAACAATAAAACAGGTTCAAGTGGTGGATATTTCTTATAAAAATATATATTAAAAAGGTCCTCCAAAACGCGTTTCGCTAGGTTGCCACTAGCTTCATCAGTTGGATGGACTCTTAAAAAGGCGCGAGTCTTTCACTTTCACTATAGAAGTCTTGTGCGCCTGCGTGGGAGTCCGCTTTGCCGGGAGTGTGTTTTTTTTCCTCCTTTTTCTTTCTCGTCCCTGGAAGATGACATCATCCTGAATGTCCTCTATGCCAGGTACGTTCCTTTTCCGGATGTGGAATGCTTGTCTTCGAGGATGGAGAAGGGGATTCGCCCAGAAAAAGGGTTTTGATGACTGTTTAAAACATATGTACTGGTGGATAGTATCTATAAGATGCTTGTGTCTGAGACTGATCTGCACATTGTGGGCAGAATGGCAATAGAAATCTAATCTGGAGATTGCAATGGTAGATCGGGGTATAGCTGTACGGTTTATTGCTGTGGAGCTCTGTGATATGCTCATACACACCGCACATTGCTGTGAGTTTTATTGCTGTGGAGCTGTGAAACGTTCTTACCCAGCACACATTACTGTGAGGTTTATTGCAGTGGTGCTCTGTGAGATACACATAGTGCACATTACATTAAAAATGGGATGGACTGAAGACGTCATAGTGGACCTGGAAAAAATGGGACACTGCTTGTCTGGAGTCAACATTGTGGACCTGGAGAGGACCAATACATGTTGACGGGAGGGGAACAAAATACGTTTTGCCTAGGGAGGTTCCTGCACCTGGGCCCTGAGGTTTCTAGTTACGCCTCTGGGCATGGGTTTAAGTCATCCCCTAACCTCCATGCAGGATTATTTGGAAAAACAACAGGATGGATACGTTTGGTCAAACAACTGCAGACTTTGCTAGCTTGTTGCATTCCTCCTGCAGCTAACTCCACTCCTATGGATTCTCTGTCAGTGGTTTCTGCTATATTTACCTCTGCTGATAATATTTGCAGAGCTCCCTTCCTAAAATCAATCTAATCCTTTAACATTTAGAAAACAATTAGGTTTAAATGTTTTTCAAATCACTAACATGTTGCCATGACTTTATTCAGGATTCCACCATCCTCAACAGTTACTAGGCACTTCAGCTGGCATCTGCAATGGCGTTGGCTGTACTTAGCTAGCTGGGGGGATTTTAGGCTCTGGTGCCTTTTGTTTCAGGTCTCCTGGCCATCTGTTGGAGTCCCTCACAAAGGTGATATCCAAACAGTCCCCAGGCTGGATGGCAGGCCGTGAAGAGCAGTGATTTTTTTTTAAAGTTCAGGAAGGCATGGCCAATGTACCCCATGAGCTGCCACTCCCCTCCTGCAGTTTCATTCATGGAGTTCTGTTGCTCCTCCCTGTGATGTCAGGGCCCGCCCCCAAAGAGAGGAGTGGGCTCTGGGGTGAGTGGCGGAGATGGGAGCTCACCACGGGCCCCGGCATCTCAGACTCCATGATGTGACAGTGACCCGGAGCTCCTTGCGGGTCCTGAGAGGCACCCCTACCACTCCTGTGCACAGCCCCTGGTCATCCAGCGCTCCCTATGACCTAATCAGAAGGAGCCGGCTGGCCCCCCGCGATTAGACCACAGGGCGCACTCGTGACATCTGCTGCCCTATGTCCTGGCAGCAGACGTCACGCGGCACGCCCTGTAACCTAATCAGAGGGGGCCGATGGCTGGCCAACTCCCTCTGATTAGGTCACAGGGTGCACCAGATGGCTGGCCACCATCTTAAAGTCCCCGCCGGGCCTAGGGTGTCACCTAGAGAACACAGGCTGTGTTCCCCAGGCAGTCTCGACAAGGCAAAAAAGATGAAGGCCTGCTCTCCAAAGGCCGACCGGCCCAGAAGTATGCCCTATGGCCAGTCCGGGCCTGATATCTGTAAAACCTGGCCTGATCCTGAGGACAATGGTTGAGAAACACTGGCCTAGATACAAGGCATCGATGGTTTGGGAGAGATCAAGATCTCAAAGAAAGGTGATAGAGATATAGACAAACTGATCGATAGGAGTCAGAGACAAGAAAGGGTAAGGAAAAAAAACTAAAATGACAGGAGGCAAGTATGAGTCAGATAGTAAAAGGATCTTGGAAGAAACTGACAATAAAGAATCTGGAGGCGAGACTGAAAAAACAGGGAGGAGGTTTGGAAAGGGGATACATTCCTACCAAATAAAGAGATACAAACAAATCCTAGGAGAAACTGGGTAACAAAACCAAATATGGCAAAAATTAAATTGCATGAAAGAAAAGAGCTGAAGGAAAGTACTGTGAGTGCTATAGAAAACAGATGTGAAAGGAATCCTAGACTGTCAGATTACAAGGGAACTGAGTGATGCGTCATGTCAAAATGGACCTTTGCACAGGCCAGTAAATATCCATTCACAGTTTATATGAATAAACACTAATGTGAGTCATGTTCTTCAGTCCTGTTCACATTTAGCATCTAATTATGAAATACCAAACATTTTAGAGCTCATTTACGGTTTCCGCTTGCACCACCTCTGATGGGATGGTATTCCGTGAATACAACACCCTTTTCCGAGCACAAATACTTCCTTACTTTTTCCCTTGAGTCTACTTGCCCAAAAGTTTCAAAGCAAACCCTCTTGCAATAGCACTTCCTCGGCTGTGAAAGATATTTCCTCCCATTACCTTACGGTACAGTACATAGAAATTCCCATATGCTCTCTTTCAAGCTCTGCGTATTATTGAAGTGTGTTTCGTTAAGGGATGCTAGTAAAATTTTATGTTATATTTCTAATTGCGGCTTTGGATGCCTCATGTTGAATAGCGCGCATGCTTTGAATTGGACTTAAGTGAGAAAGAAGGAATGAGGAACCCAGGGAAGGTGTGTTTCTTCTGTTTTACATTGCAAAAAAAAACAAACAAACCAAACAAAACTTAGAATACTAACAGTGCAGATTGAAAGTTAGTTCTATGGGAAACTTCCATATTTATTCATTTATACTGTTTGCATATGAAAAAACAAAAACAAAATTATTGCAAAATGTTGCAAGGGGATTTCTCACTTTTGTTGCATGATCGTCCAGTGATACACCATTACTGTGATCTGTCACTGTTCCAGTATGTTTTGATTTCATATGTTATGATTGGGATATTTAAAACGTAAAAGCGGCGTGCACCTTAGAGATCTGAGAAAATGGCCCATAATCCCTTGCATTGTCTTTTTACTAAATTTATTTTTAGTGTGACTTGGCTTTGAACCTTCTGAAGTAATAATGCCTCGCATTTCCTTGCTATATATGAGAAAAACACATGTCTGTGAATCACCGTTTTGTTGGGGGGGGGGGAGAAGAGGGCAGCAATGGGTTGTTATTATTAGGAAACCTTATTTGGTTTTAAGTATCATTTTTGCTATGTAATTGTGTGATGTAATAAAATATTTAAAGCAAGATAATTAAAATAATACGATTTGTAACTCTTTAAGCTGGATTTGTGATGATGTACGTTATGCAGTTTTTTCTAATAAGTCTGAATAGCAGGGGGTGTTTAGAAAGTCTAAGAAGACGTTGGAGATGTAATAAGCGGATGCCTGGTTGGAGGTTAGGGTGTAACATTAGTGAAAGCAGATGGCGGTGTTGGAAAATATGCTAACAATATCAAGCAACGGAACACTGCATTAATAGGGGTTATAAGCCTCTATATGGAAACAGCAATATTATATAGAACCTTAGACCAGGGATTCCAAACCTGGTCCCCAAGTACCCTTAACAGGCCACGTTTTCCAAATATATGAGGCACAGCACAGGTGATATGATTTGCTGCTCAGTGATTGCAGGATTCAGTCTAATCCTTAATTAGTCAGGCAATCCTTAAAACCTGGCCTGTTATGTGTATTGAGGAGGACCAGGGTTAAGAACCACTGCCTTAGCATCCCCTCTGCACTTGCTGATTGTCTAACTGGATGAACTGGCCCTGTTTATTACTTTTATAATGCGGATTACACTTTGTCAGTTATTGAGATTTGAGAGCACGAAAATTGACAGCGTTTATTTATAGTTTGCAAGAAATAATTGTTCCACCTTAAGTTATGGACTGAACAAACCAATGCTTGCAAAGATGTGCTCCGTGATTTTAACCCCTTGGGGTCCAAATGACGTACAGGGAACTTCCTGGGAAAAATCCCCATTAAAAGGGATACTCTAGGCAACATGACCACCTAATCTTTTTTAGGTGGTCATGATGCCCTGAGTATGCCCTTGTCTGTCCCCCCTCCCTCCGCTCAGCCGATCGGCTGAAACAGCTGAAAACAGCTGAGAGACGCGGAGGAGTTTACTCCGCCCTCCCAGCTGTCAGTCAGCAGAGCGGGAGTCATATTTCCCGCTTCTGCCGACTATTGCCGAGTAGGAGACGTCATCACGCTTTCAGCACGATGACGTCTCCAACTCGCTGCAGTAGCTGGCGGCAGCGGCTGAGGATTAGTGTTGCGCACAACACTAATCCAAGAAGATGGAGCCGGGAGGAAGCCTGCTGATTGACTGGTTTACATGAGAGGTGCGCATGTGCGCTTCTCACGTAAACCATTAGCCAAGTGAAAGTTAGAAGGACGGAAGAGGAGGGAGGGGAGTATAATTTTTTTTTTCAAAAAAAAGACGCCGTTGGAAAAAAGGAATTTTAGGGTAACTAAACCTTTTCCCTAACTATTTATTGAGGGAAAAGGTATATTTTAATCTCCCCGGCGGTCTAATTTTTTCAAAATTTCGTGTCTAAGGCTGGGGTCAGACAAGCGCACTTTTAACGTGCGTTCTGGTGCACATAATTACGGCCGCACTAGCAGCAGATGACGGGCAATGACGGCCAATATACGATGTACGGCCGCACAAAAGTCCGGCCGTGCAACGCAAGTGGAATTTGAACGCATTTTTCTGAGAACGCTGAACCGCTAGTACTGACGTACTGAGTGCGCAGCTGCGGCATAGCGGCGTGTTTGCGTGATTAGGAGATGTCAGACACTGCTAATGTCCAGACGCAAAAAGAGTTTTATTGACGATTCGTACAAAATCACGCCCGAAAATGCGCGTCGTCTGACCGTTTTTGCGCATTCCGTGAAAAAAATACGTCAATGCGTTCGGACGCACTTTTTCACGTTCGCGGGGAAAAATGCTTTCGTCTGACCCTAGCCTAAAAGCGTCTCAATTTTTTTTTAAAGGAAACATGTTTTTGTACATAGTTAACATGTAATAATTAGGAATCACGTACTGAAATCCGTGCAATTAAGAGTCCTTACTCGTAAAATCCTTTATAAATAAATAAAATAAAATAGTAAATACACGGAGTCCGATAAAGTTTGAAACACGACATAATAATTTATTATCCCAAAAATAATTATCCAAAATAATGCAAATAAATGATATTCAATAAAATACAACAAAAAACACTGAAATCTGTCTGAAAACAAGGGTGAGACAATGTATGGTCTGTTTCTTATCCTGTAGTGCCACCTAGTGGCCGTTCATAAACATTGCACTTTGGATTACAGTGTGTATTATGAATGAAGTTTGCTGCTAGTCCCGCCCCCCTGCATCGTGTGACTTGCAGGGAGCCTTCCAGGAAGCAGCACGCCGCGATCACACTGCAGGGACAGCGAGGGAGCCAGGAGGAGGTGAGTATGCATCCAGCCCGAGTGTGGCTCGGGGTTACCGTTCGCGGTAGTGAAATTTAACCCCGAGTCACACTCGGGAATACCGCCAGGGAGGTTAATGTAAAAAAACAGGGGGGGGGGGTTTGATTAGAGTGTTCCTTTAAGTACTAAGGATGTGCTCTGTGCGACATGGTCCTCTAACAGATATCTGTGCCCGGACAGGGTCACATCTGTCAAATGCTGCTTCCTCGCATGGAGACCCAGGGTCTCCTCGTGACGCTCACACCTTTCTCTAGTACCTTAGCCGCAGCTTAAGGCCCGGTGCATGTAGAGAGCCTGGCTAGCACCCCCAGAAATAAGCCCTAGCTGTAGACCTGGAGCCTTTCCTTGGCACAGCGGGCAGAAGATTCCTGGTACCCCAAAACATGAGTCGTGACTTCAAGCTTGGTCAGAATAGAACTGTTTATTACACAGGCAAGAACAACCCCCTTCATGCTTACACCCAACAGATACAGTCTGCCACCAACTCCATTTACATACAATCAAGCAGATAGCTGCACAGGACCTTCAAACAATGAGATTTCCTAGGAAGAGAAGGGGGAGGGAGAAACCAGGTTAAACAAAAGGAATTTCTTATAGAGAGAACTTACACAATAGAGAGAGCAGGTACTAATACATAGATCTACACTATACAGAGAAAAGGTACAAAAAAAACCACAAACACCCTGCATCTAGAATTGTAGAAACAGGGTGACATTAACAAAGGAAAGATCAGGAAAACAATATAAAACAGCAGGCCCGCCCCTCCCAAATACATTTATAGGCCCATGTACTTCGAGTCAAGTGATGCACATCACAATACTTAACTCTCTGGCCAGGGGCCCGTGGCGGTCAGGCCTCCATTTATAATGACGTCAGTTTCAAGTGCCCCCCGCACTACCAGGGGAGAGCCTGAAAGAAAGGGGGTCCTTTGGACCCCTCTCTCAAATGGCAGGGAATAATAAAAAAAAGAGGCACCACTGGAAAGGACACAATTTGCCCTTTCCAGCGATGCCTCGCTTTTACCCCTTAGGTGGCGGATCACGATTTCATGCCAATCGTCATATTGTGGTCCTCTCCCAGAGGTGGCTGGAAGTACCTCCCCCACCTACTGACTTTGTCGCTATATGCGTGATGATGTCACTTGGGCAGTTAACACCCTTCCTGCCAAGTAGAGATATCTCCCGATCAGCCGCAGCTAGAGGGTCATGTTTGATATCTTTGGAAAGGCCAGAGCATGACCAGGTTTGGTGTAGGAATAATAAAAAAAATAAAATAAAGGGTTTTGGTTTTTTTAAAACATACTTTTTGTCTTGGCGTATTATAAAATAGGACTTCAAATCATGTTTCAATATGATAAGCATAAAACGATCAAAATATGCTCAGTACACAGAGGTGAAAGCACAGCAGTGAAGGGGTTAAAAAACAAAAACATTTAAACATTGGGGTATTTCTAAACTCAGGACAAAATTTAGAAACTATTTAGCCGGGGTCTTTTATGGTGGTTGTAGGCTTTGAGGGTCAAAGTTCGAAAAAGTGTTTTTTTTCCATTGTTTAGTCACAATTCATACATTTTTTTATAGTAAATTTAACGATATGATGAAAATAATGGTAACTTTAGAAATTCCATGTAAAGGTGAGAAAAACTGTATATAATATGTGTGGGTTCCATATGAGTAAGAGGAAAATTAGAGCTAAACACAAACAACGCAGGAATGTGAAACACCAGTTGGTACTTTTAGGACAGACAATGGTAAAACCGCCTGGTCCCTATGGGGCTAAGCTGCATTGCTTTGATCAATGATTTTTCAGAAGATGCCTATTTGGAGGGCTAAATAAGTTATCAAGTGTGTTTCAAATGTCATTAACTACATGACAAGTTTTAAAACCATGTAGCATTTGGATGATTCTCTGGAGTCACTGTACAACTATAAACCAGGGTACAGTGTTGTATTGCCTGTAATACCTGCATCTACAAATGTGTGTGCGTTCTTTGTATAATGGGATATACACTGTCCAGACAAAAAATAAAAAAAAAGTTACACACTGTAATATTATTATAGTGCATGGGTTATGCTCAATGCTTGGAGTTCAGAACCCTTCTCTGTCCCATAATCACCCAAGGAACCTTTAGTCAACACAACAACCTTACTAGCAGCCCTAGTATGGCAGTGACGTCAGTAACAGAAGCTACGTAACACTGTACCCCAACCATAACCAAAACACTTGATTGAATGGGCCAAGATATGGACTTTTGTAAATTTCTAGCATTTATTCTAAAATCACATTAAAATCATATTAATACCTAACAATAATACAATCAACTATCAATCAGAAAATCCTTTTTCTTGCAGATGTAGAATAAAAACAAACACTATAGCAGTGGTTAAATGCTAATACTAAATCATATTAGGTGGTTTCTGATCTTCTCGCATGTATGACATCTTCACACAACTCAAAGTACTACTGGTCAAGCACTTCCCTATTGTCTTTCAAAAAAACTTGTCCAAGTTGTGACTTGTTAAAATGTACTTGTGCCCTCTCCTCCACTAGAATATGTGGGTTATTCCCCAAGCGTTGTTGTTTGCAACTTTGGTGAAACAACAGTAAAAAAAATAAAAATATCACCGATGTTGCAACTACTCCAGATTGTCAAACAAGGCAAAATCAACAACAGCCGGAGACATTTGTGCGAACAATGACAGAACAATGGCAAAGAATGGCACCACCATTATTCTGCCCTAGAAGAAGTGAACTTATTCGGAGTCTATCGTTGTACAAAATGTTTCATCTTTGATAGATACGTTCTCCACCTTGAAACAGTTGAAGGGCATGGGAAACGTATGCATAGGCTGCAGGAGAACGGAATCTGGTTAGAGGATTAGATTAACCTCTATGGCATTATGATTCTGACATATTTTATATGTCAGAATCGGTACAATTTATTTGGCCCCCTAGTGGTATTAGAGTGTGGCTCAGGGTTAATTTCTATGCTGAAAACGCGGTAACCCCGTGCCACACTCGGGGCTGGATACATACCTGTCCGTGCGCTCCCTTGCTGTCCCCCGCAGTCACCTCCGGACAATCGCGACGTCCTACTTCCTGGTTCCCTTCTCACGAGAAGGGAACCAAGAAGCAGGACGCCGCGATCGCCGGAGGAGAATGCGATAGCGGAGGTCAGCGAGGGAGCGCAGGTACAGGTATGTATGCAGCCCGAGTGTGGCTCGGGGTTACTGCTTTCGACAAAGAAAGTTAACCCCGAGCCACACTCACGAAAACCGCCAGGGAGGTTAAAATGTGGGTACTTTAATTGAAAAAAGTAAGACAGTGATTTTCTTCAGCATATGAATCCTGTAATAGGATATTTTGTACTCCACATTTATACAGATTCCCTGGCTCTGTGAGGTATAATAATTGTCTAATGAGATGTTATTATGATACATGTTCCCTGGCATAACATGACAGCTTCACTTTCGGAATCCTCTGCCAGAAAGGGATATACTGCTGATACAGATCTTCTCTAATGGTTAGTGAATTACACCCTATATGCACTAGCGTCGCTAGGTGGGGGCGGGGGTGCGGCCCGCACCGGACGACACCCTAAATTTATTTATTTAACAACTATTTTACCAGAAAGGATACATTGAGATTTCTCTCATTTTCAAGTATGTCCTGGGTAGGCAAGGCCTAGGCTGGCACTTTCCAGGGGGCAGCAATAAAAACACCACTAAAGGGGATATTCACAGAGCACCGAAATGACGCAGACATTTCAGTGTTCTGTTGTTCCCCGCACTTCGGGGAATCAAATTTCCCTGGTAAATTCACCACAGAGTCCCTGAAGTGCAGGGAATCAGCCACCAAATGCCACCACAAACCCGTCTCCCGCGGTTTTAAAAAAAAAAAACTACTGAACGAAAATGTCTGAAATTAACATATAAGATCCTATGAATGAGAATAAAAAAAGGGCTGTTACAGAAAAAAAAAACGCTATTAGAAAGAATTTTTTTTTTTTTTTTTTAAAAATGCCTAAGAAAAAAAATCAACAAATAAAAGAGACTAGGGATGTGCACCAATTTTATTTTCGTTTCGGCTCATTTCGTTCGTAATGCGACAATTTTAATTTCGGATCGTTTCGGCCGATTTCCGTTCGTTTTATTTTGGCTCGTTTTTCGCATCAACTTTTTTTCGTGAAATCGGAAATTTTCATGTATTCGGTGTGGGAAAGGTTTTGCCCCATAGACTTCAATGTTAAAAATATTCCCGTTTTAATTCAATATCTAATAAACCGTTTATTAATATATTCTGTAGTAAAGAGTCTTTATTTTTAGATTTTTTTAGGATCTTTTAAGCATTTTTTGAAAATTACCGAAGTGGAACCGAAATTACGAATTGGACGAAAATGATTTCCGATTCCGAAAATTTTTCGTTACGTATCAGAAATTGTTTCGGACGTTTTCGGATCCGATCCGATTAGGAAAAGAGAAAAAAAAAAAAAATAAAAAAAAAAAAAATCGGCCGAATCACCAAATTGTGCCGATTCGTGAAAAAAAACTAATCGGTCCGAAACGAAACGCACATCCCTAAAAGAGACTTTTTACTACAGATTAATGGAATAAACGTTTTATTAGATATTGGGTAAAAACAGGATTATTTTTAACATTGAAACCTATGCAGGGTTATTCGGAGAAGGGTGAAAACCTTGAAAATGACTGTAGAATTGAAAATTCTAGATCAAAATAGTCAAACCAGAAAAATTCTCCCATTTATCGCACTTTCCAAATTGGCTATTTGGTCTAGATTGTTCATTCTCCTGGCAATTCTCAAGGTTTTCACCTCTCTCTGAATAGCCCTGATGGTGTTCGCCTAACTAAACCTGTCTAATGAAACCACTGAACATCAGGACATTTCTCTGCTGTTCGATGTCTCTGAACAGATTTACCATTACTTCTCTATGGGGACTTTCACTGCCGTCGAACAGGCACCGTACTTGCTGGCAGTTCACCAAAATTTGTGTGTGAGTATATGAGAGAGCTGCACAGCAATAAACCTCACAGTAATGTATTCACAGTATATTTCACAATGCATTCCAAAATATACTTTAGCATGCATTCTGAACATATAGTCAATAATATATTGAAATATATTTTTAAAATATTTTGAATATGATCAAAATTGTAGTATTTCAAATATATTTGTCAATATATTTGGGAAGAATGTATTTTAAAAATATATTTCTTTTCCATGTGGGTTAAGAGTACCGGCTGGGTGGAGTAGAGGCAAAATCACTGCTCTAAACCGTGGTGACTGGAGTCACAGGTTCAAATCCTGGTAAGAGCACCTCTTCAGTAAGTGTCCTTGGGCAAGACACCAAAGGTACATACTCGCCACCCAGGACATAATTGAAAATGAGAAATCTCAATGTATCCTTCCTGGTAAAATACTTTCGCATAAAAAAATAAATAAATAAAGAGCTGCAGACTCTGTTGCCGCTCTACAGTAAACATGGTAAAACAAAATACTGGTTTAAAAATGCCTATTCATGCTTAGATCATTCTGCAAAACTCAGGGCATCAAATCACATGAAAGAAATCCTGTTTACAATGTACAACAAAGTCACAGTGCTTTCTTCCTAGAAATTCCAAATTGTCAAAGACCAATAAAACCGTTTATATAGCCTTTGTGATGCTAATAAACATAGCACTTCCTACAAACTCAGAAAAATCCATGCACACCTCTGATCAAGGAGGGCAGGGGACGACAACCTTTGTTGTTCCTGTAGAAATAAATGTATCTAATTTTCGCTTTTATTTTTAAAAAAATGAGAAGAAGTATTGCACAGGTCAATGAATACTAATGCCTGAAAATTACATGTAAGGTCCTGTGACTAATAATGAGAAGGTCTGTTACAGGAAAAATTGGGGGGAAAAAGTTCTCTAAAAAATATTTAAAGAGACTTTATGCTGCAGATTAAAAGAATAAACGGTTTAAGAAATATTCAATAAAAACGGGAATATTTTTTACATTGAAACCTGGTGAATGAAACCAACGAACATCAAGGAATTTCTCTGCTGTTCGGTGTTCGCTGAATAGATTAACCATTACTGCTCTATGGGGATTTCACTGCCACCGAAGATCACCGTATTTCGCTGGCAATTCCAATATTTGGTGAATTACCAGCTTTTGAATAGCTGCGAAATTGCACTGTACAGGGAAATTCACTGTTCAGTGCAATTTTGTGGCCTGTTCACGTCTGTTTGAATAACCCCTTTAGTGCATATGCTTTTGCTCACTTGTACCGTTCTTGATAGAGATTTGTGAGGGAAATACACCTCAAAAACCTGATATTCACTATGTTGTGAGGCCTCATGAATAAGTTGGGAACTTCCCCCCCCCCACTTAGGGCCTTATTACATTCTTCACGCAGAAATGCACGGTAAACGCGTGAATTTTTGCACGAAGCGTCAAACGATAACGTGCGTAAATCAACGCTGGTATTACAATCCTTGCGCGTTTTTTCATCCGTCAAAAAATAATGCGTGTAAAACGGACGCGCAAAAACGTGTGCGCAGTAACGGTGCGCATAGAAATCAGTGTGCGGACTTTTTTTCACGCGAATCAGCCAATCAGAATTAAGAACCTTAATTGTCTCACGTTAAGTTTTTGTGCCTGTCAAAAGTCAATCTGCGCATAGATGCTGTATCGAAAAAAAACAAACACGCACAACTTCTCAAATTTATTGGTTTGGTAGGAGTAGAATGAGTAACTATACTTTGCAGCGTTTTTTTTATGGGCTGGTGTATTTGGGTTCGGCCAGATCCGTCAGATTTGCCTTTAACACCAGCTTTCAGGAGTTGCTAAAATTATGCGCGCAAAGGCTGTGCGTTACAAACTGTGCATAGATTGTAATACCATCCGCGTACCAGGGCACAAACGCATTTGCGCTCACAATGTTAAGTATAGGATGCGCGAAGTACAGTAAGCACGCACAGCGCTCGCGCAGGTTCACCCGTGGTAGACGTATACAGCGTTTGTTGCGCTGAGATTGTAATACGACGTTCAGCGCAAAGGGTTTTGCCCCTCGCGTTAATCCATTTTTTGCGCACGCGTTAACGTTTGCGTGAAGAATGTATTAGGGCACTTAGTATACCCTTGGATGAGTTAGCGTTAAGGTACACATCAACTGATCATCTGTCAACGTTTTAATGCCGAAGAAAAATTGCAAAGTACTGCTGAAAACATGCACAGCAAACCTAGAGCAGGATTTCAGCACAAAACATTCTGTAATATCACTCTAAGTAAGTTAACAGACAGAATTTCCAAAAGCAAAATTACCCTTGTAAGGGCTATATTACAAGGTTGGTGTTAAATTTACAACAGCTCTGGTTAAGTTACCAGAGCCATTATAGCCTATGGAGGTTTTAAGTCTACAACAGCTCTGGTTAAGTTAGCACCAACATTGTAATACTGCCCTAAGTGTTTGGAGCACTTAGTACAGGGCTCAAAATTTCCACTCTCCTACTAGCATTTGGTGAGTGGAAATTAAGTGAGGGCGAGTGGAAATGCACAAGCAGGCAGCACAATAAATTACTTTGTGCTGCTTATTCCAGTGGTGCCAATGTGAAGCCCTCCCCCCAAGCTGCACGTAGGCAGGAAACAGCTGCCTAACCTGACCAAGCTCGTCTCTGTCACTGGCAGGGGGGTGGAGAAGAACTTACCTGCCTCCTCGCTCTGCTCCCACTAGGGTCTGATGTCTGGGTATACATGTATCTGGGTCTGATGTATCTGGGTCTGATGTATCTGGGTCTACATGTATCTGGGTCTACATGTATCTGGGTCTACATGTATCTGGGTCTGCATGTATCTGGGTCTGCATGTATCTGGGTATACAGGTATCTGGGTCTGATGCCTGGGTATACAGGTATCTGGGTCTGATGCCTGGGTATACAGGTATCTGGGTCTGATGTCTGGGTATACAGGTATCTGGGTCTGATGTCTGGGTATACAGGTATCTGGGTCTGATGTCTGGGTATACAGGTATCTGGGTCTGATGTCTGGGTATACAGGTATCTGGGTCTGATGTCTGGGTATACAGGTATCTGGGTCTGATGTCTGGGTATACAGGTATCTGGGTCTGATGTCTGGGTATACAGGTATCTGGGTCTGATGTCTGGGTATACAGGTATCTGGTCTGATGTCTGGGTATACAGGTATCTGGGTATACAGGTATCTGGGTCTGATGTCTGGGTATACAGGTATCTGGGTCTGATGCCTGGGTATACAGGTATCTGGGTCTGATGTCTGGGTATACAGGTAACTGGGTCTGATGTCTGGGTATACAGGTATCTGGGTCTGATGTCTGGGTATACAGGTATCTGGGTCTGATGTCTGGGTATACAGGTATCTGGGTCTGATGTATCTGGGTCTGATGTCTGGGTATACAGGCATCTGGGTCTGATGTCTGGGTATACAGGCATCTGGGTCTGATGTCTGGGTATACAGGTATCTGGGTCTGATGTCTGGGTATACAGGTATCTGGGTCTGATGTCTGGGTATACAGGTATCTGGGTCTGATGTCTGGGTATACAGGTATCTGGGTCTGATGTCTGGGTATGTATGTATCTGGGTCTGATGTCTGGGTATGTATGTATCTGGGTCTGATGTCTGGGTATACATGTATCTGATGTCTGGTTATTAATGTTATTTTTGTAACGTTATTCTAAATAAAACCTTTAACATTGCAATCTCATAAAATAATTTAAGGGGGGTGTTTGGGGCGGAGTTAAGAGCTGGGTAGGGGTTGGGTGGAGCAACTGGTGGCGAGTAACTCCTATTGCCTGGTTAGTAGCTCGGGACTTGAAATTTTGAGCCCTGACTTAGTAGCAACATGAAAAAAGAAAATATTCTTAATAACAGTATGACTATCGTAGAGTTACATATAGTGATGTAAGATAAACAATACTGCAGTGATTATATTCAGAAGGGGACGATCCGCTTTTATTTCTCCTCTAAGGTACCCTGGGCAAACTAAAGTCGATAGTGCAATGTTGTTTGAACAAACACAAAAAGGTCAACAAACTGAATGTTGTGTAGTAGGTAGCCCACTCACAATATTCAGAGCCTCTTAAACCTTCTCTAGGTGGAAAGACAGATCGTCAGTTATAAGGGGACACTCCCCTCACTGCGATGTTCTTGCACTCTGGTTTTGTAAGGTTTTGTGGCGTCGCCGCCATAAATAGGCCCAAACCATTGCTGCATCCTTATCAAGGCAGCACCTTTTCTGTGATCTCCTGTTACCTCTGGCCTTCCCTTGCTGAAGATCAGCCCTATGCAACACATCACTAATCATGCTTTGGCTGCACCTAATAAAAGGCTATGCCACGAAACAGCCAATGGTCAAACATTATACGTACAGAAAAACCGATGTCGCACCTATTCCCTACATGGCGGCTGCTCTAACATTGCAGTCGGTTCACTTCTTAGAGAAAGGTCCTAATTGTTGCCGCTCCTCAGACCCTGATTCCCAACTGCTTTACCAAGAACTCTGTTTTGCCAAGAACCCTTCTGCGTTACCTAGAACCCTTCTGCTTTACCAAAGCTCTCCTGCCTTCCAATATCCTCTGACCCGTGGTCCCGCTTGGATCTCCTATGTTATTACCTTACCTATACTGTTCCTGAACTTTGCCTGCCTCTGGAATACCACTCTGATTGCCGCCTGTGTTATTACCTTGCCTTCACCGTTAACAAACCCTGCTTTGAATGCTGCCTGCAGACCTTTTGGTTAACCTTTGACACCGCTAAAAGGACCTATTTTCAGCAATCTGCCTCCACACTCTGTGTGCATGCAATACCATACATTGGGCTCATAAACCTGCTTAGCCGGTACCCGTCTGGTACTGAACCTGACAGCTTTCCCTCCAAAATATAAGCTGAAAATACAGATCCTCAAAGCACAGTATATACAGGCAGCAGGATATACAGGTGCTGTGAATACACTCAGAGTTGCAACTAAAACTGGGGGTTATATTTATATACTGTACCTTGCATGCAGTTTCCGTAAAAACAGTGCTCTGTTTTGATGTTGTCCTGGAACTGCTCTTTTCCCCTTATTTGTCTGGTTCATGGCACAGGTCACGTTCCCTTATTGTTGATGGTGGATAAAATAAAGGACGCTCAGAAACCAAAAACATGTAAGGATGGTCATACATTTAATGATCTTATTCCTTTACAGAAGTGAGTGACCCCAAAGCTCTTCTTGTATTCAGCCCTCTAACTATTAAAAAGCAGCAGTAACGTTTATTGAACTTTGTTGTTACAAAGCTGAAATGTACAGCTTCTTTACAGTAATACCAGCATACCAGGCAGCTGTGATTGGTTTTGTTGAATAATGGCACGTCCACCTCCCCCATTTTTATTAATAGCTACCTCTTGCCGCACGCTCTGTCGCTGGGGATGAACAAGTGTTTATTGGATAACAGTTTAGGCTCGTGTCAGACGAGCGCAGTGTGAACGTCCATTTTTGCGCACATAATAACATCCGTCGCAGCATAGAATAATCGCCAATGGAGCCCCCCCCACACGTAGTGCGTCCGCACCGAACTGCGGATGCACAACACACGCGGCAAATGGACGCAAGTTAGGCAAGAATGTCAAACCGCTAACACGGACGCACAAAGTGCGCTGCGTCCGCATAGTGGCCTGCGTGAGTGAGGAGGGGACGTCAGATGCAGCGTGATTGCGGCCTACAAAACGTTCAGAAGCCTGAGGTTTCCTGGTTTGGCTGTCTGTACCGGTCGTGCTGCCCCTGGAAAAATGGACATCGAATGGCTGATCGATGGTGTGCGGGATCACCCCGAATTGTGGGACACTGCATCAGAGAACTACAAGGACAAGGTGAAGAAGGTGAATGCATGGGCAGAAGTGGCCAGAATGGTGTTACTAGCGTATCACGAGCAGAAACTTCAGAGGGAGTACAAGAATATTTAATTCATAATCACAATCATAATGAACATAAAGATCTGTTAATGTAAAAGAAATAGTACTCAGAATTCAAATGCTCCCCAGCTGCCAGGGCACCTGACCTGCTTGACTTGTGAAATACATTGCCAATGCATCGCGATACCGGTTGCTGTGTCTGTTGACAGCCACAATGTCATCATTGACAAACTCCTCCAATCCCACAACTGGCAAAGAGTCATCAAAATTAAACCCATCCCTCCCACGAACATAATTGTGTAGCACACAGCAACACTTGACGATATCCACAGCAAAATCATCTTTCACATCCAGTGGACGATGGAAGATTCTCCACTTGTTGCTGAGGATGCCGAATGTGCATTCCACATATCGCCTGGTGTGCGACAACTGGTAATTGAAAACCCGCTTCCCTCAGAGTCAGGTGTGTACCCGAGTAGGGGCACAGCATATGAGTTGACAGCCCAAATGCCTCGTCACCCACAAAGGCATAAGGTACTGTCACCTCACTGCCAGGCAGAGGTGTGGGTCTAGGGACGTTGAGGGTTCCGCTCTCAATCTGCTGCCATAGGGAGGAATTGTTGAATAATGTGGAGTTGGAATCCTTCCCATACGAACCCACATAGTTGGCATCTGCCACCGCTAGTAAGCCAATTGAAAAATAATGCTTATAGTTCTGATACAGAGACCCACTCTGCAATGGCTTCACAATGAGGTTATGTTTCCCATTGATGGCCCCTAGACAGTTGGGAAAGTTCGCCCTTTTCCAGGTGTCCTGCTGCACATGCTGCCCAAGCCTCCTCTGTGGGTGTGCACTCCTTCATGGTGTCCCAGATAGTCTGACACACCTTGCGGACGATCTCGCTGGCTGTAGTTCTGCCAACCCGAGAGTTGTAATGCAGGTCCTGCAGACTGCAGCCACTATCAAGATACCTAGAATAGAAAGAGGACATTGAATGTAATAATAACACACACTATGAGCATAACCTATGTCATTCTTCTCATGTTTTTACGCACATGAAGTTACAAACAAATGGAGAACGATCAGGGACAATTCTTTGAGAAATTTGAAGAAGCAGAAGGTGGCTGGGCGCTTTGGTTCCGCTGCGAGACAGACCCGGAGCTAGTTTTACGCTGAGCAGCTGTCATTCCTGAGCAGGACCCAGGCCTACAGTCAGCAGCATGGACCCAATGCCATCTGGGTCGCAGGAGCAACATTCCCTGTCGGAACCAGAGCAATGTGGGGCAGAGTCACAGCTGGAGGAGGATACAGCTGGACAGGTGCCATTGTCAACCGCTCCCACAGCTGTACCGGCGTCAAAGCGGAGGAGGGCAGCAGGTGACACATTTGAACAGGCCATGCTGGCCTTCATGGATGCACACCTGCCACCAGCACATCGCTGCATGCTGGCAGACAGTGAGGACATGTCCTTCTTCAATTCCTGCGTGTCAATTGACTCAATACTACAGCGGCTGGGCCATGGAGGAGAAGCTGGAGTTCCGTAGGCACTGCATTGACAAGCTCAGCAGTATCCTGTCCCGTCCTCACCACCAGCCCATGTCCCATCCTCCTGTGGCCGAACTGCAATTTGCTGGCGGGTACTATTGGCCCAGCTATGCACAGCCTCAACACCCACCAGTGGCGTAACTAGAAACCTGAGGGCCCGGTGCAAGAATCCATGAAGGGCCCCCCCAAAAATCCATATTTTTCCTTTTTTTTTTCTTGCAAAACAAAAAAAGATAGTATTGCCCCCAGCTCACATGGATATATTTGCCCCAGCACACATGGATATATTTTCCCCAGCACACATGGGTGTATATCTGGCCCCCAGCTCTCATGGGGTATATACTGCCCCCAGCTCTCATGGGGTATATACTGCCCCCAGCTCTCATGGGGTATATACGGCCCCCAGCTCTCATGGGGTATATACGGCCCCCAGTTCTCATGGGGTATATACGGCCCCCAGTTCTCATGGGGTATATACGACCCCCAGTTCTCATGGGGTATATACGACCCCCAGTTCTCATGGGGTATATACGACCCCCAGTTCTCATGGGGTATATACGACCCCCAGTTCTCATGGGGTATATACGGCCCCCAGTTCTCATGGGGTATATACGGCCCTCAGTTCTCATGGGGTATATACGGCCCCCAGTTCTCATGGGGTATATACGGCCCTCAGTTCTCATGGGGTATATACGGCCCCCAGTTCTAATGGGGTATATACGGCCCCCAGTTCTCATGGGGTATATACGGCCCCCAGTTCTCATGGGGTATATACGGCCCCCAGTTCTCATGGGGTATATATGGCCCCAAGCGCTCACCTGGCTCTGCCGGCATCTTCTCCCGAGGAGGCGAGCAGCCGCTGGAAGCATACATGTTGGACGCTCGCCGGGAACCACCCGACCGGTGCAGAGATCTCGCGAGAGGATCTCGTGCGCTGGTCAGGTGGTTCCCATCCCACTTGAGCGGCCAAGCTGCATATCAGCGGCCGCTCGCAGGGAGAGGGACGGCCGGCGGCGCTGCTCCCAGATTCCGGCACGGATTGCCGGTATCTGGCGGCAGTGGGCCCCTCTCCAGTGGCAGAATGCCAGGGCCCGGTCCCAAGTGCGACCGATGCGACCCTGGTACTTCCGCCACTGACACCCACCCTTCTCTTCCAGCGCTGTGTTGGAACAACATCACGCAGGTGGCTACTACCACCCACACCGTGTACAGGCTCACCCCCCTCCCATGTCTCCCGGTGCTGTGCCCAAATCCCAACCAGACACACAGTACCAATGAAGAAATATGCAAGGTCCTCGTGACCCAGATGCGCCTCACTATTAGGATTTGTAGGTTTATGCTATTATTTTGGTTTGTTTACATACTGTGCTATTCTTTACTATGCAACAATATATGCTGTCAATATATTGTATAACATTTTCACCAGGTTTGTGGATAATATATTTTTATTTGGATACATTGTTGTTGTCAAATTACTTCTTGCGTGCAATGGAGTGTGTGTGGGGATGCATGAGCGAATGGCCTAGTGGGCATATCCATGTACAACAACAGTAGGGGCTCTACACACGGAGCACATGTCTGCTGACTGGCAGCGAGGTCGTGGATGCTGGTGTTACTGTGAATACTCACCGCAACGTGATGACCAGCATCTCCTCTGGTGGTATGGTGGCCCGCATGTTTGTGTTCCTCTTCGTCAGATGCTCGCGGACCCTGGGCAGCAGCTCCTCAAAGAACTTTATCGACATGCGCAGGTAATTTGCGAATTTGATGGAGTCCTTCTCCCCAGTGGCGTCGTAACGTGGGGGCGGTGGGTGCGGCCCGCACCAGGTGACACCCGCCTTTAGGGTGACACCGTCACCCTAAGGGCGGGTGTCTCACCCACCGCCCGCCACCGCCGCGTATTCGCTCCGTGCGAGCGTCCGAAGCACACAGCTTCGGGGCTCGCCTGGAGGAAATACGTCACCAGCCAATCGCGGCTGGTCACGTGGCTCCCCCAGACGAGCGCCCAAGCTGCGTGCCGCCAGACGCTCAGAAGGAGCGAAAAACGCGGCGGAGAGGTGCTGCCTGGGCCGCTATCCATGTGCTGGGACCAGGACCAGGAGGTGAGCTGGGGCAAATCCATGAGCTGCTGGGGCAAATCCATGGGGGCCTGGGGCATATCCATGAGGAGCTGGGGCAAATCCATAAGCTGCTGGGGCAAATCCATGAGGAGCTGGGGCATATCCATGAGGAGCTGGGGCATATCCATGAGGAGCTGGGGCAAATCCATGAGGATCTGGGGCAAATCCATAAGCTGCTGGGGCAAATCCATGAGCTGCTGGGGCAAATCCATGAGGTGCTGGGGCAAATCCATGAGGAGCTGGGGCAAATCCATGGGGGCCTGGGGCATATCCATGAGGAGCTGGGGCAAATCCATGAGGTGCTGGGGCAAATCCATGAGGTGCTGGGGCATATCCATGAGGAGCTGGGGGCATATCAATGAGCTGGGGCATATCCATGAGCTGCTGGGGCAGTATATCCATGAGCTGCTGGGGCAGTATATCCATGAGCTGCTGGGGCAAAATCCATGAGAGCAGATGGAGCATTATCAATGAGAGCAGCTGGGGCAGTATATACATGAGAGGAGCTGAGGCAATATCCATGTGTGAGCTGGTCTGGGGCAATATATCCATGTGTGAGCTGGTCTGGGGCAATATATCCATGTGTGAGCTGGTCTGGGGCAATATATCCATGTGTGAGCTGGTCTGGGGCAATATATCCATGTGTGAGCTGGTCTGGGGCAATATCCATGTGTGAGCTGGTCTGGGGCAATATATCCATGTGTGAGCTGGTCTGGGGCAATATATCCATGTGTGAGCTGGTCTGGGGCAATATATCCATGTGTGAGCTGAGGCGCAATATATCCATATGTGAGCTGAGGCGCAATATATCCATATGTGAGCTGGGGCAATATATATCCATGGGTGAGCTGCTGGGGGCAATATATATCCATGTGTGCTTTCACTGCCTTCGAACAGGCAACGTACTTGCTGGCAGTTGGCAAAAAGTTGTGTGAGCATATGAGAGAGCTCCACAGCAATAAACCTCACAGTAATGTGCGCTGTGTGTATGAGCATTCAGTGTTATATGGGAGTACTGATTTAGGAGTAAGAGTAGTTAAAAAAAAAAATCTGAAAAACTCGGGGGGGGGGGGGGTGACACCATAAATTACCGCACCGGGTGACACCGACCCTAGTGACGCCACTGCTTCTCCCAGAGTGGCCTGTAGAGTGTCACGAAGTGGCCATGGTCGTGTCTGGGAGTGTTGATGGGAAGGACCCAACACCTTCGTCTCTTTTTCCTCTTCTGGTGCAGGTAGCACATCCATAGGAACCAGACGACATCTGCTGCATCCATTTTGGGAAAACTCCAGCTTCCAGGAAATTATTATTATTCTTTATTTATAAAGCGCCAGCATATTCCGCAGCACTGTACAATAAGCACAGTATAGACAGGGTTACAATACATTGAACAACATTTGACAAACAGTACAGGAGGAGATGAGGGCCCTATTCCCGTAGGAACTCACAATCTGGGAGGGTTGGGGTTGGAAACAGGAGGAGAGGACTGTAAGGTGAGAGTGATTGATGGTTGTGTCAGTGAGTTGGGTGGTAGGCTTCCCTAAATAGGAATGTTTTAAGGGAGCGTTTGAAGGAAGAGAAGTTAGGGGAAAGTCTGACAGTACGAGGGAGAGCGTTCCAGAGAGTGGGGGCTGCGCGTGAGAAATCCTGCAGTCTATCATGGGAAGAGGTGATGCGGGGAGAAGCTAGGCGCAGGTCACTGTTTGACCTTAGGGAGCGGGCTGGGGTGTATTTGGTGATTAGTGAGGACAGGTAGTGGGGCGCTGAGTTAGTGAGGGTTTTGTAGGTAAGGATAAGGATTTTGAACTTAATTCTGCAGTGGATGGGGAGCCAGTGAAGGGACTCGCAGAGGGGAGCGGCAGAGACAGAGCGGTGGGTGAGGTGAATTAGCCTGGCGGAGGCGTTCAGGATGGATTGTAGGGGGGAGAGGTGGGACAGAGGGAGGCCAGATAAGAGATTATTGCAATAGTCAAGTCGGGAGATTACCAGGGCGTGTATGAGTTGTTTTGTGGTGACAGCGGTAAGAAATGGCCGAATTCTGGAAATATTACGCAGTTGGTATCGGCAGGAGGAGGAAAGAGACTGGATGTGGGGGATGAAGGAAAGAGCAGAGTCAAGTGTAACTCCAAGACAGCGAACTTGGTTTGATGGGGAGATGGTGATACCCTCCACCGTGATAGAGAAGTCAGGAGGTGGGGAGGCATTGGAGGGAGGAATAAGTAGGAGCTCAGTCTTTGACATGTTGATCTTTAGGTGGTGGGAGGCCATCCAGGAGGAGATGCCAGATAAACAGTCACTGACTTTTGAAAGGACAGGGGGAGAGAGATCAGGGGTAGAGAGGTAGATCTGAGTGTCATCAGCGTAGAGGTGGTAATTGAAGCCAAAGCTGTTGATGATTTTGCCCAGGGAGGAGGTGTAGATGGAAAAGAGCAGAGGACCAAGGACAGAGCCTTGAGGTACACCAACAGATAGAGGCAATGAAGAGGAGGAGTTACCAGCAAAGGACACACAGAAGGACCTGTTGGATAAATAGGAGTCAACCCAAGCAAGTGCAGTGTCACTGAGACCCAGAGAGTTAAGGGTCTGTAGAAGGAGGGGGTGGTCAACAGTGTCAAAAGCAGCCGAGAGGTCAAGCAGGATGAGAATAGAATAGTGGCGGTGTTTTTTAGCAGTTAGGAGGTCGTTGGTGACTTTGGTGAGGGCAGTTTCAGTTGAGTGTAGGGGACGGAAGCCAGATTGCAGGGGGTCAAGTAGGGAATTGGAGGACAGGAAGAGGGAGAGGCGGTTGAAGACTAGTTTTTCTAAGAGCTTTGATGTGAAGGGAAGCAGGGATACAGGGCGGTAGTTGGATGGAGAGTTAGGGTCTAGGGATGGTTTCTTTAGTAAAGGGGTAACTAGCGCGTGTTTGAAGGCGGATGGAAAGGAGCCAGTGGAGAGAGATAGGTTGAAGATGTGTGTGAGAGCAGGGGTGAGGGAGGAGGAGAGGGGAGGAATTAGATGTGAGGGAATGGGGTTGAGCGGGCACGTGGTGAGATGTGAGGAGGACAATAAGGAATTGACTTCCTCCTCAGTGGCTGGGAGGAAGCGGCAGAGGGTGGCAGAGGGGACCTGTGGGAGTGGAGGTGGCAGATAACTATCTTGTGTTGGGATGTTGCTTCTGATAGTTAGCGTTTTACTGAGGAAGTAGTCTGCCAGGTCTTGAGCGCTGAAGGCAGCTGAGGGGGGAGGTGCAGGTGGGTAGAGGAGGGTGTTGAAGGTGGACCAGAGCCGTTTAGGGTTGGAGGACAGCGTAGATATAAGAGATGAGAAGAAGGATTGTTTGGCCAAGTGGAGGGCAGAGGTGTATGACCGGAGAATAAACTTGAAGTGAACAAAATCAGCTTCAGAGCGGGATTTCCTCCAGGCACGCTCTGCGGTGCGGGAGCATCTTTGCAGGTTGCGAGTCTGGAGGGTGTGCCAGGGCTGAAGCTGGCGGCGTGGGGCCTTACAGAGTCGAGGAGGAGCAAGAATGTCCTTTTATATCCTTTTCCCGTGGTTTTCCACTTTTGCAATTAATTTGGCTTCGCCAGTTTCACTTCTTTTCATTGATCCGTCAAGAATAACGCACGTGAAACGGATCGTGTGGCCACTACTGCGTCTTCCGTCAGAGAGTGCGTCCGTACCGCACGGATGCACAGTCCGTACAAAATGCCTGACACCAGCCTTCGATGACACATCATAAACACAGAAAAGGAATAATCTACCCAATAACTTCTGTTAACAATTCTCAAGAAAGCTCAAAAGGTGTGTTCAGTTTCACTAAACATGATTCCTAGAATTTGCATTCCATTAATAATTCATTTAGAATTTTAGTTGGTTTTTGCTTCTGAACACGTTATTCCTTTTCCTCGAGGCATTTCCTGCCAGCACAAACGTTTGTTTGTCTCTTTCTTCACCTTTGCCAGAGCATTCAATGTTAATCAGTGTACCCATTTAGTCTTGTATTTCCAAGTCCATATTTGCTCAATAGTGATTCTGAAATTCCCAACAGCTAAGAAACTTGCCAACCCAGTGCCTTAATGAGATGGAAAAGAGGTTTGAAATATGTCCCAGTTATACATAAGTCCTCAAGGTTCTCACCTCGAGGACTTATGTATAACTGGGACATATTTCAAACCTCTTTTCCATCTCATTAAGGCACTGGGTTGGCAAGTTTCTTAGCTGTTGGGAAATGCTGGTAGTTTATAATAAGCGATCACACTGAACACGGTGGCTTGTCTAATGCAGGATTTGCCCACATCTAAATAAATTTTAGGGTCGGATCTGCAACACCAACGTAAGTAATATTCTATTTGACAATATAATTAATAGAATCCCTCTAGACCAGTGTTTCCCAAACCTGTCCTCGGGACCCTCAACCAGGCCAGATTTTGCAGATCACTTTGGGGAAAAGCAGACTGAATCCTGCAATCACTGAGCAGCAAATCATATCACCTGTGCTGTGCTTCAGATGTCTGGAAAACCTGGCGAGGCAGAAGGTCCGGATGACAGGTTTGGGAAACACTGCTCTAGACTGTAAGCTCCTATGAGCAGGGCCCTCTATGCCTCTTGTTTCCGTCAATTGTATCTCGTTCCCTTTGGTTATTGTAAAGTGCTGCAGAATCTGTTGGCGCTATATAAATTACGACAATAATAATAATAGAATATTTTGTATGTGTAATCCCAATGCCATTTATGCACAGTGGGGTTGTTCATGTTAGGGAACTGATGCAATAGGGTGTAATGATTGTTAAAAACAAAGATCAGGAGTCCCTGACCCATCAGTGGGGTGTAATACAACCATGGTCTTTTTGCCAGGCTCTAGACCAGTGTTTCCCAAACCTGTCCTCGGGAGTCGGGACCCTCGGCCTCGCCATTTTTGCCAGATATCTGAAGCTCAGCACAGGTGATATGATTTGCTGTTCAGTGATTGCAGGATTCAGTCTGCTTTTCCCCAAGGCGATCTGCAAAATCTGGCCTGGTTGGGGTCCCGAGGACAGTTTTGGGAAGCACTGCTCTAGACAAACATTGATGGAATTATTGCTCTCCAAGTGATGTATAAAACAAACTTATCCATCTGCTAAAAAAGCTATGTGATAATTGCACGTTAATTAGATTCTACCACCAACTGCATAGTGATTCTCTTTGATATAAAAAAAATATTTTTTTAAATCTTTTTTTTTTTACCTGCACATTCAGCCTGTTTCTTACAACTTTGTCTCGGTAAACTCCTACCCATCACCTCAATGGTTGAAGAATTCCCTACCCTCTACCATGAACAATAGGTCTACTCAAAAGAAAAGTGAAACTCAGGAGAATGACTGGAGAAGTGGGGGTTATTCAGAGAGAGGTGAAAATCCGGAGAACTGGGAGGAGAAGAGAACAATCTAGACCAAATGGGAGAATTTTTCTGGTTTGGCTATTTTGACCTAGAATTTTCACTTCTCCAGTCAGTCATTCTCCTGAGTTTCACTTCTCTCTGAATAACCCTGTGTGAAAATATGCAACACAGAGACTGATTCATTGTGCTTTTTAGAGACTGAGATTCATCACACCCGAAGCCAGGGGGCGTATGTTTGTATCAATATAAAAGACTGATTTATAGTGATTTTTAAAGACTGTGATTCATCACCCCCGAAGCCAGAGGGTGTATGTTCTTAATATGAATATTTACACTTTTTTCTATACTCGGTTTTAATTTTTTATGGTACACAAAGCTGTTAAATTAGCATTGCCATACCTCATTATATTGTTGAAATTCCTTAAGAGCGATTACACCGCTACTTTAACAGACACGAGTAGCGCCTGACTAAGGCTAGGGTCAGACGAGCGCAGTGTTAACGTCCGTGTTGCCCGCACATAAGTACGTCCGTGATAGCATACAATTGTGTTAAATGAAGCCCCACACACGAAGTACGTCGGCACAGAAGTGCGGAGGCATGACGGACGCTGCAAACGGACGCAGGTTAGGCAAGAACGTAATACTGCTAGAACGGACGTGCGGAGTGCGCCACGTCCACAACGTCCGCATAGCTTTCTGTGTGAGTGATGGAGCGTGGTCAGATGGACTGCATTTATTCGTCCAGCATTTTTGACGGACAGAATGTTTTTTCATTGTAATTTATTTTCCCTGCTACATCAGTCAAAAAATCCGTCAGTGAAAAAAACGGACTGTGTGGCCACTACCTTGTCGTCAGTCAGGAAGTACGTCCGTACTGCACGGACGCACAGTCTGTACAAAATGCGCTCATCTGACCCTAGCCTTAGGGGTACCCCACACTTTCCTCCAAATCAACCTGTAGCAGCAACAAGGCTCTGCAACCACCCCTAAATCGGCAGCACACCCGCACCATTAAAACACCATAATCTCAACACCGCACAGCGCCTTAGGATACCATTTCCTTCCTACCATTACCAAGCTTCATTCTAGTCTACTCACAACGACAACTGATACCCAAAGCATTTAAGAAACAAATACAATCAGTGGACTTTGTGAAAATGACAGAGAAGGGATTAAAAAGCAGTAAGAAAATGTTGTATTTCAGACAAACCGGACAACCATCCATGAGAGAATCTTGTGTAATCAAAGTAAGAAGGAAACTATATAACATGGAGCTCACCTTCAGGACTTCAGCCCAATCCTTCACTAATACTAAGCTAACTCAGAAGTCTTTAAAGGAAGGGCTCAACACTCTAACCTTTCATCTCTTCTAGAACAGAAACGCATCTGTGCCATGATTTTGTTGCTCTCTCCAAGCATGTCTTCTACTTCTCAAGTACAGCTCCTAAAGATCTCCTCCACATGTCCTCTGTTAACTCCTGCAACTCGAATTTAAACTTGAAAGGCATCTCAAAGGCAACACTGGTCTCTTGGAAGGCCCCTACCAAACCCTTTCAGGTTGTCCTCTAATCCCATCTTTTTCAACATATCCATTGAAACTCCTCTTTTTTTGGAGTAGCTTTATGGTCTGAATGTCCTCTTCCGTTACCCACATTATTAGTGATTTCATATTCTGCTTCACTCCTTTTACCTTTCATACTATACGGGTTATTCAAAGAGAGCCGAACTTGCCTCCGAAATGCACCAAACAGTGAATTTCCCCATACTGTGCAATATCATGGCAATTAGGCTATTCAAAAAGCGGGCGATTCGCCAAACATTGGCAAATTGCCAGTGAAATATGGTGCAATTTGGCAGCATTGAAATCCCTGTAGAGAAGTAATGGTCAATCTAATCAGAGAACGCAGAACCGCTGTGATATGGTGGCGATATGCCAAGATTTTCGGTGGTTTCATTCGTCGGCTTTAAACAGGCAAATCCCATAGGTTTCAATGTAAAAAACAAAATTCTCGTTTTTATCATTTTTTTTATTCAACCATTTATTTTTTTTAATTTGCAAAAAAAAGTCCCTTTTATTAATTTTATATTTTAGATTTTTTTTGCCACTTTTCTGGATTTTTTTCGGCAAAGTTTTTGATTCTGATTTATGGCGTTTATTTTTGTATTCTGCAACAGATCTATTTATTGTTATTTATAGAACCTTATGTATAGAACCTTTTAAAATTACATTTCTTTTTAGTTTTGTTTGTTTTTTTGTTTCTTTTATCCCTGTTCGGCGGCCGGTCAGCTGTTTCTGGCGGCGTGGGGCGGTCTGTTCAGTGGCTGGTCGGAGTCGTTCGGCCATCTGTTTGGCAGATTCCCATCTGTGTTCGCCGTTTTATCAGATCCGTTTGTTGGTTTTTCGGTGGTTTCTTGGCTGCGCTCCGCTGGTTTATCATTGGGGTTCAGCGGATCGTTTCGGCGCTTTCAGCTCGGCGAAGTGCGCTAAATGAAGGACCACCACAATTTCGGTGCTCTTTCAATAACCTTATACTGTATATTCTGAAACATTCTTTTTTCTTTATAAATCGTATATCCCCCAAAGCACTAGCACCCTAGATCGCAAGCATGTGCGTGACTTAGGAGAGCAGCCCAAAGGGGAGGTAATTGCAGGGCTATTCTCCTGCACTGGAAATGGGCAAAGAGAATGGATTCCTCTGTCTGGAGCTACCTAGTCACTGATAAGTGATAAATCCCCGTGTGTTTGTCTCAGGTTTTATGGGAAGAAAATTGTGCGTCTAGCACCTTTTTTTTAAACGGATATGTGATTTCCCAGCATATACGTTCGTATACACCACATAACAAATATCACTGATATCTCGTAACATTTAAATGGTGTTCACTAACAGGGTTATTCAGAGAGCGGTGAAAATCCGGAGAATGACTGGAGAATGGAAAATTCTAGGTCAAGATAGCCAAACCAGAAAAATTCTCCCATTCAACTCCCTTTCCAAATCGGCTATTTTGACCTAGAATTTTCCATTCTCCAGTCATTCTCCTGCTTTTCACTGCTCTCTGAATAACCCTGATAATCTCCCATAAAGTCTGTCAGTGTCTATCAGAGAGAGGTGAAAAGCAGGAGAATGACTGGGGAATGGAAAAATTCTTGGTCAAAATAACAGATTTGGAGTGCGATGAATGGGAGAATTTTTCTGGTTTGGCTATTTTGACCTAGAATTTTTCATTCTCCAGTCATTCTCCGGATTTTCACCGCTCTCTGAATAACCCTGTAAGCGTTACCAACTTATGATTTAGTCTGCACATTGCACTTTAGCCACCAGGTGGCTCTGTGGTTTTGTATTATCGAATATTCATATACCTAAGGTTTTGTTTTTGGTTGGCACATTTCTGTTATTATCGCAGAAACTGATAAGCACTTTAACACCAGTAATTTGTAAAGAATTGCACCTTTGTACAAAAGAAGCTGTTTTTTATGAAGGCACACTTGAGACATTATGTGAACACCATTTTAATGTTACATGATGTTTTTCATGTGGTGAATAGTAACGTATATGCTGGGAAATCACATAACCGGCTGAAAAAGGTGCTATACGCACAATATTCTACACATAAAACCTGAGACAAACACACTGGGCCACGTTACAATCCTAGTGTCAAAACGCGAGCGCAAGGGAGGAAAAACTGCAACAGCAGTTTTCCCCCTTGCGCCGCGTTTTAACGCTGGATTACAATGCAGGCGCAAAAAATGCTGCCTGCAGAAGCGGAATCCGTTAACAAGTCCTGGCTCTGGTTAACTTTCCGCTAACCAGAGCCGGACGTTAATCAGCGCTGGGACTTTGTAATCCTAACGCTGATTAACAATTTGCGCTCCCCATGTTAAGTATAGGGAGCGCAAAGTTCAGTAACCTCGCGCTGAAAAGCGCAAGGTACCAAGCGCCAACGGATTACTTAACCCTTTGCATTTGGATTGTAATATGTGGTAAATACCGCAGCTAACGTTAGTGCTCACTCAGGTGAGCGTTACCGTTAGCAACAAGATTGTAATGTGTCCCACTGTGATTTATCAGTGACTAGGTAGCGCCAGACAGAGGAATCCATTCTCTTTGCCCATTCTGTTTTCTTTAATTATTTTTTTTGCCCAAATAATATACTGTAAATGATGCCTTTCTCACCGAGCCATAGAAAATTCGTAATGCTCAAGATTAGGAGTTGAGCAGGGCCTTCTGCACCACATTTGTTTTATGAGCATCTTCAGAATTCCTTACTATAACTTGTCAAGTGGTTTAGAAACCATTGGCATTATTAATTCTGATAATAGTCATTGATTTTGCTGTCTGACAATTATCCTGCAGTGAAAGTCTTCATGTTGTCCCTGGTGTTTTGTCTTCCAGAGATAAGCTTCAATTATGTGGCTCCCTCTGCTGGTGATAGTATTGGCACTGCTCCTCCTGTACAGGTGGCACCGGCAGAGCCAGATACTGCAGACTCTCTCAGATAAATATGTGCTGATCACTGGATGTGACACTGGATTTGGGAACCTGTTGGCGAGGCAGTTGGACCGGCGTGGGATGTGGGTACTGGCAGCTTGTCTGACGGAGAAAGGGGCTGTGGATTTGAAAAAAAGAACCTCAAGTAGACTGCAGACAGTGATCCTGGATGTTGCTGACAGCCAGAGTGTGAGCTCTGCTGCCAAGTGGATTGCACACATTGTCGAGGATAAAGGTCAGTGTTAGAAATATTAAAAGGGGATGTTGGTGGATCTCTTGAGATATGAAACTACGCGATAAAAATGTCCTGGTTTGGATCATTTAATTTAAGTCATGAGGAAAACAGGTTTTCTTTTTATTAATTAGAATTTTCATGTTTAAGTAATGAATATTGCATTGATCTTTAAGTGAAGCTTGAAGAGATATCGTAAACCACAGCTTACATCAGTCCAGCACTGGACACCACATCACACTCCTCTTTGGAAGTTGGGCCGCATGGTGCATTCACTTGAGTACTGTGACACCCCCAACTTCTTCGCCACAGCACCGGCAGTCAGTTGGAGGGCAGCAAAGACCCAGAGTGAGACTGAGGGGCATCTTTCCAGTTTTTAAATGTCACGGCTTGTCAGCACAGACGTCTTCTTAGAGCTATAATAACAGTAATCATTATTTGGTGAAGGTGCGCTGCAAATTGTATTAGTACAGTATTAATATACAGTATCTCACAGAAGTGAGTACACACCTCACATTTTTGTAAATATTTTATTATATCTTTTCATGACAACACTGAAGAAACGACACTTTGCTACAATGTAAAGTAGTGAGTGTACAGCTTGTATAACCGTGAGATACTGTATATACGCATTCACATCTTGGCTAACAGCATACAGTATAAACACAATTGTATATCCTATCAAACGATGCAAAGTTATGTGAATCATTCAACCATGACCATTTCACTGTAAGGCTAGGGTCAAACGAAAGCATTTTTACACGCGAACGTAAAAAAGTGCGTCCGAACGGATTGATGTATTTTTTCACGGAATATGCGAAAACGGTCATACATGTTCGTGCGCGATGTTTTACGAATCCAAACCAGGAAACTTTTTGCGTCTGGACGTTATGTTGGCCGGACACGAGCAGGGTCTGACGTCTCCAAATCACACACACACACCGCTATGCGGGCGCAGCGCACTCTGTACGTCCGTACTAGAGGTTCTGCGTTCTCGAAAAAATGCGTTCATTTTCCACTTGCGTTGCGCAGCCGGACTTTCGTGCGACCGTACTTCGTATATTGGCTGTCATTGCCCGTCATTTGCTGCTAGTGCGGCCGTGATTAAGTGCGCCAGAACGCACGTTAAAAATGCGCTCGTCTGACCCCAGCCTTATACTTTGTTTATATGAAAGTCACCCTCTTACATAGCACTACAGCATCTAATTTTTAATTGGAAGATTCCTTGAAATAGCTCGTCACTAGATATTTTTATGATCTCAAAAGAAAATATCCATTAACCACTGGTATGGAATCATGTGCAAGCACTGGGATCTATTTTTCTATGGAGTGCGGATGACGCTCCCCATATGTCCTTCACCATGTTTACCATCCAGGTGGGCCACACTTGGCATATGCTATAACCTGGGCAAGTCAAAACTACAGGGTTACCTGAAACTTGTCCTGAATTATGTTTTCTTTTCTCTTTTCATTTACACTATGTGTGTTAAATTTATTTTATCTAAAACTTTATGTGGGGGGTGTTTTATATTTTTGTCTATCAGGGTTATTCAAAGAGCACCGAAATCCCACTGGAAATTTAGTTCTCCGCACTTTGGGGAGTCAAATTCGCCAACCCTGTGGTGAATTCAGCATTCACCGCAGGGATCCCGAACTGCAGGGAAAAGCCACCGTCCGCATGTAAAAAAACACTGATTCAAAAGGAAAAACCTCTGTAAAACCGCCAAAATATTGGACTTTTTTTGCCGAAAAAGTCCTAAAAAATGCCTTAAAATTCCTAGAAAAAAAATGAATAAATAGAAAGACTTTTTGCTGCAGATTAGGAGAATAAATGGTTTAATAAATATTTAATAAAAACAGGAATATTTTTTACATTGAAACCTATAGGATTTGCCTGATTAACCGTGCCGAATGAAACCACCAAAAATCAGAGCATTTCAATGACATTTCTCTGCTGTTCAGTGTTCTGTGAATAGATTAACCATTGCTTCTCTATGGGGAATTCACTGCTATCGAACAGCACCGTATTTCACTGGCAATTCGCCAATATTTGGCAAACTGCTTGCTTTTTGAATAGCTGAATGGCTCTGAAATTTCACTGCACGGGGAAATTCACTGTTCAGTGCGATTTCTGAGCCAATTCGGCTCTGTTTGAATAACTCTCTATATATTGACCATTATGAAACCCTGTACCTGTCTTTTACCAAACATCATATAATATGTTGGGGTTCTAAATTAGAAATCGGAAAATCACAGGTGAACACATATGTAGCAAAAATGGCATAATTACTTGGGTCATGAACCCCTTCACTATCGAGCAATTTTTGTTGAAAATGTTATCATATTATGTATTCTTTTGAACCACTGGTTGTAAAGTTAACTATTACATATAGGGTAAATTAGAAAATCTGCAAAGAAATAGTAGTTCTGAGATGTATTTGTTTATCCACTACTGAAATACTGTTGGAATGAAAGATTATGAACTCTAGATGGTGTCCTTTGTCTATGAGCATACAGGCAGAAATGGCCTTTGTGTCAAATACAGTAAATATGATAAATGCAGAAAATAAAAGCAGCCAGATATCCCACTTATGGGGATTTGTAATGATCATAATGAGAGAATTAGCAGAGCAGCTTCCAAAAAATACCAATGTAATATAAAAATAATACCTGTATGTGGCATAATGCCTATGTATGGAAATTACAGTAACGTGTCCAGCTGCCCGCTTTCTCCATTGCTCTTTGCTCTTACTTTGGAGCCTCTGTTATCTTCCATTCGCCTTAATTGTTTGATCACTGGCATTCACGGCCGGTCACTTCAACATAAGGTTTCCGTATACGCGGATGATCTCCTTTTTATGCTCTCAGATCCAGTGGTTTCGCTTCCAGAGGTTGTGTCAGAACCTGAAGCCTATGGGGCTCTCCCGGGCTTTAAAATGAATATGACTAAATCAGAGATTTTGAATATCTCCGCCCCAAGGTCTGACAGGGTGGATCTCCAGTGACCGTTTCAGTTTCGGTGGTGCGCTGATAAGCTACGCTATTTGGGCATTTGGCTTCACGCTGATGTCCATAAGATTCCATCACTTAATTTTTTGCCCTTGCTCTCCGTCATTCGCCAAGACACAAAAGATTGGTCCTCGAAATATATTTCGTGGTTAGGTAGGGTTGGGGTTCTGAACATGAACATCTTACCCCGTCTCCTTTACCTCATACAGACCATTCCATTGAAGATTCCTAGAGGTTGGCTCTTGGAGGTGCGGTGGTTTTTCTTGGATTTTATTTGGGCTGGAAACGACCCCGCCTTCGATTTTCTACTATGTGCAAACCTGTTGCCTCCGGGGGCCTGGCATTACCGGATCTCGGGACTTAATTGTATGCTAGTCACCTCACTAGACTTCTGGATGGAAATGGGTTCCACTCGCAAATGGCTTGAGCTGGAGTGGGCACTTGCAGAATGTCCTCTTAAAACTTTACCTTGGCTCCTTCCTCGGCATGTTCCCTTGAAGTCTAAACCGGCCCCTACAGTGGGATGCACACTCAGGCATTGGCTTCGGGCCCGGCCTCTTTTCACCCTCTCACTTTTGCCTTCCCCGTTGCTCCCTTTATTGCATAACCCGGCACTTCCAGGTGGGGTACGTACCATAGTCCGCCACTGTTTCACTACGTCCTCTCATCTCAGGGCGCATCATATTTTCGCAGACGGACAATGGATACCATTGGAGGCGGGTCCTGACGCCCCATGCACCGTTGGTCGCAGATTTATTCAGCTAGACGCAACTGTGCTCCTTGCCTGATAGAACTGGGCTTCTGCGACCATTGACCCAATTTGAATGCTATTGTGCTATGGGAATTTCCCTGACTCGAAGCCTCTCTATGCTGTATGCCCTGCTTCAAGCTTTTTCATCTGACTTACCAGCCTATGTGGGACGATGGGATGTCATGCTGGGTGAGGTCATCCCAGAGAACCATTGGTCGAAGACATTTTGCTTTGTGGCGTCGGGTTCCCCGGTCTCCAGGTACCGTGAGACCTCGTATAAATTGATCTCTTTATGGTACACGTCTCCTGCAGAGGTAGTGGATTTCTGTCCTTCTGCTTCTGATTTATGCTGGAGGTGTAACTCAGCAAGAGGCACCTATCTGCATCTGTGGTGGTCCTGCTCCCACATTAGCCCCTTTTTGGAAGGCTATTTGGAAGCGGGCGTGTCGTCTCACTGGTCTTGATCTAACCCTAGATCCTAAATTGTTCTTGCTTGGCCAGTCGGCCTTTTCGTACAAATCTCTTAAGCGGTCTATTTTGCCTCGTCTCTTGCTTGCTGCAAGGTCTGCTCCCCCTCTGTTTTGGAAAATTCAAACGGTCATACGATGCGCGTTTTTGCGAGTGATATTTTTACGGATCCAAACCAGGAAGCTTTGGGTGTCTGGACGTTATGTTGGCCGGACATGAGCAGCGTCTGACGTCTCCTAATCACGCACACACGCCGCTATGCGGACGCAGCGCACTCTGTACGTGAGTACTAGCGGTTCAGCGTTCTCGAAAAAATGCATTCATTTTCCACTTGCGTTGCGCGGCCGTACTTACGTGCAGCCGTACTTCGTATATTGGCCGTCATTGCGTGTCATTTGCTGCTAGTGCGGCCGTGATTAAGTGCGCCTAAATGCACGTTAAAAGTGTGCTAGTCTGACCCCAGCCTTAAAGCACCTATTGTTACTTTCATCCAAAGCCTGCATAAGTTTCACAATAATTTAACCAAAAAATCACTAAACTTTTTCTGCGAGAAAATGTCTCCTCTCTTCATACAGACTGCCGCCCCAAGCAGTTGTTTATGGATAGATTAACCCTTTCGCTGCTGAAGCTTTTCACTCCTCTGTGCTGAGGTAATTTTTACCGCTTTCGCTCATCATGTTTAACTGCGTTTTGTAGCCATATTTTGATATATGACCCAGACATATTATATATCGTTCTTTCCGGCAGACTCCACAGCTTCATAATATGTCATTATTATATGTATACGTTATGTCATGTCTGTATATTATAACAAAAAATGCAATAAAATTAGAATTTTCAATAATTTATTATGTGTAAATTGTGTTTTTTTTCACATTTTAACATGCGATCGTTTGCGGATATATTTTGTATGGGGTGCGTTTGTTAAAGAAATTAGAAATGGGGACCCGTTACATTTTTTTTGGGGAAAATGTCACTATTTTTAACAAACGCACCGCATACAAAAATCGTTAGTGCAGCATTATTGTTCACATTATAATTGAAATGGGAACAATATTGCTGCATTAACAAAGCAAAAACAAAATTTTTTTTTTAAATTTTTTTTTTTACCCCTTCGCTGCTAAGGACGCGCTCAGTGCGTCCAACCGCATGTCACTTTCCATGCGGTGGACGCGCTGAGCGCGTCCTCTCTTTGGGGCCAGCGATTGCTGCCTCCTGTGCATGGACGCGCTCAGCGCGTCCATAGCACAGGAGAACCACTTGGCTGGAGGCGCTGAGCGCGTCCATAGCAGCCAAGTGGTTAAAGGAAAAGCATTTACTGTCATTTGAAACATCATTTTTTTGTTTTTAAGTGTTTCTATACATCCTAGAAATCCGCCACTTCACGGACAGGTTATGGGGACCTCCTAGGCACGATATTTGAAGGAATTTTTCGTTTTTATTTTTAACCCTTTTTTCATGGAAAACTCACTGTCCCTTTAAAAACTTTTTTTTACTTTTTGTCCTTGTTTCCTGTCCCCCAGGGCACTACCCGGACCCCCATACACTTTTTATGGAAAATATCTAGCATATATGCCCTCTTGGAGGGCACTCTAAAAACCGAATTTTCAGTCCCATTGAATTGTATTGAGTTTGGGTTCAGATTCGGATACGAACATTTGGAAAATTCGGGTTCGGATACGAACCCGAACTCGGACGTGTTCGGCTCATCCCTAGTCAGAACTTCTATCCTCAGCCTTTTGCAGAGAATGGCTTGGAAAGATATGTACCCCCGAGCCATCTTCTCCTGTATGACGCCCTGGGGTGTACATGTTAGGCTCCTCTCCTCCTTTTTTTGAATGGTTGGTTAGAGCTTGATTATGCCTGCTTGACGTGGTGGCAAGAGTCCCTGTGGGCGCCTTGGTGGAAGTTGTGTTCTCTGCACTTGTGAGCTCTTCTTCTTCCTCTACTCTGCCCCCTTTTTTATTTTTTATTTCTATATTTAACTCTGCTATGTTTCTTTTGACCTGTCTGTTCTGTGTTGTCCGTCTGTATTGTTCGGACTGCATTTTGCGTAGTTGGCGGTTCTTAATGCTCGCACTGCGCCTAGGACTACCCCTTTCTTGATCCCTACCCTACCTACCTACCATATATTAATCGGTGGACCCCGTCTGAGAACCGTCCTATAATTTGCTTTTATTTAATCCTTTGGTTCCTAAGAGTGGTACCCCGGTCTGGTGGGACAGAGAATTGTCGTAGTAGGGATTATCATGTGGGATGCGTATACTGTTTATTTATAATTCTTTTGCATTACTGCCGACTACTGCCCTGATATCGTTTAGCTCTATTGTCAGGGCCTATTTGTTTGACGTTTTATGTCATTTTTGTATTTTATGTAATTTCTGGTAATAAAAAAACTTTTTATGCAAAAAAAGGAAATTACAGTAACGGCTTGTATGTGTACTTTATAGGGATTTGCAGTAACTATAGCTCCCTGAATCCTATCCATGTACAGCAATGAGTGACCCCAGAGCTCTGCCCTTTCCCTGGCTGTTGTACTGTAACTGTAATGTATTTGAACATTTTATTACAGTGACGATTGGGGCTGCTATTTGTAGCAAGTTTGATCTATCTCCAGGGTGACTGGATAGAGATAAAACAGTGGATTTAATTTGTCTGCAGGGGGCACACTAATCACACAAAAGGTGTGAAAAGTGTGTTCTGATATGCTAACGATTTCTTTTCGATGTATTACAATGCAAAATTGAGAACTCTATTTCGGTAGCAAAAGGATTAAAATGCAGCAATGCTAAAAGGCCTTGGTCCTTAAGGGGTTAATGATTTCACACGCCGTTAGTTGCACACATTTTTAGAATTCTTTTTTCTCCTTTTCTCTCAAAAGGTCTTTGGGGCCTTGTTAATAATGCCGGTATCACAAATCCAGCAGCGCCAAATGAATGGCTGACAGTCGAGGATTTTGCCAAAGTTCTGAATGTGAATCTGCTGGGGACGATCAATGTGACGCTCAGTCTCTTGTCACTAATTAAAAAGTCCAGAGGACGAATTGTTAACGTGTCCAGTGTCATGGGCAGACTGGCCTTTGCAGGAGGTGGATACACCATATCCAAACATGGTATAGAAGCTTTCTCCGACTCTCTACGGTAACTCACTTATTTTAAAGGTATTTCCTGTACGGATATTATGTCATTTTTAGATTGTGACTTTTTATGGAATAGAGAAAATACCTAAATTTAGAGGATAAGCATCATTGAACTTTTTCTGGCATGCTGTCAAGGGTTTGTTAATGTTTTGTAAGTTTTTCTATCCTAGGACACACTACAGGTACTGTCTTCTGACAGTAAGCATTTGAATATCGGAAAAATTCAAATAAATGTGACATTTTGCATAAAAGGAACACTCTACTCATCTCAACCATTTTATCTTTTTTATCCTCCCTGGTGGTTTTCCCGAGTGTGGCTCGTTGGTTAAATTTCAATGCTGAAAGTGGTAACGCCACGCCACACTCGGGCTGGATTACTAGTAATTGTAAACAGCTCTCTTGCCCTGGTAGACCCCACAGCAAAAAAAATTCAATTAATAATTGATATTGCTGAATTTTTTCTGAATATTACTTATTCTGATAAGGGGAATTCACCTGGAACATTTGTAATATGACCCTCTTCACTAATTAAAAGGGTTACACTTTTGAACCCAGTTGCAGTATTTATTTTTGGTTTTGGACAGATTGCATTTTCATTGCTGAATTATTGATGGGCCATATTGCCCCTTCTTTACGTTTGTGTTGCACTCATAGACACATGTACTTCATTACAACGCCCTCTTATATCCCTATTTGTTGTTATTACCATAAAAGCAAGAATGACTGTCTAGAAATCAATGAACAGGCGCAGGGATCTCGATTGTATACAAATACTTGCATGCATGAATCCTAAACTCTACCCCTTGTAATGACTTGATATAACTTGCTCGCGCTTGGTTTTCAGGCGTGAACTTCGGCCATTTGGTGTCCATGTTTCTATAATTGAACCAGGCTCCTACAAAACCCCAGCTACAGATCAGCAGTCTACATTACAAAGCATCAACACCGTTTGGAATCGAGCCCAGAAATCCGTTCAGGACAGCTATGGTCAGCAGTATTTCTTGAACTGTAAGTAACTTCACAATGTTGTAACGAACAAAAGAACCTATAGCTAGCATGACTGTAATTCCCACTTATTAAAAATATCAATGCTTTAAAATCTCATGATCGGATTTCTTCACATCTTCATTGGATTTCCATGGAATCTTTGTAGATGCTCTCTGCTGAACCTTTGACTTAAGGAAAAAAGTAATCAGTAAAAAGAATTTCAACAAATCATGTTACCGTCAGATATTGGTGACCAGATACATAATTTTGCACAAAAGCACATACATGCGTGTAGTGCCTAATTTTATATATTATAAAAATATATGTAACGTATGTAGCGCTGGTTTAAAACACTGTTGCTGTAGTACTTATTTTTGGCCACCAGAGGGAGACAAGCGACACTGGACAATGGGACTACGTTTTCCAGCATGCTTTGCGTCGGGAACAGGAAGTGGGTGGGGAGAAGAGACTTACATCCTCAGCCTCGTGCAGGGGAAACCCAGAGCGCGCCGAGGAGTGAAGAGAGCAAGACGCACGTGAGACAGACAACGATCGTGACCAGGCTGGAGCGCAGGTGCGGCCTTGCGGAGCTAGAGATCGGTTCACACTACTTGCCAGAGACCTAGTAATCCACCACTGCAAAGTATACAAAGATACAGAGTTGCTAAAGGACCCCCAGTGAGGAGACCGCGATGATCTAGTGGGAGTGCAGGCGGTGAGCTGAGCATCTTGTGACAGAAACGGACAAGCAAGACAAGCGGATCCGGTGGCACAGAGTCCCAGTCGGGTCGAGCGGAGAGACGTCCTGGGTCGGGCAGAGCGCAGAGTATCTGGCGGATGGGTGAGAGGCCTTCCCGGCCACAGTAAAATAATAAAGCACGCTGCAAGTTTGTCTAAACCTACATGGCCCCAACGTGACTAGTCGAAGACCCAATTAAATCGTTCACTGGCCAGTTGAATCTTGTACCCGGGTACCAACACACGCATACACGTACACCTTTTTGGGACACAACCTGTACGGGACTCGCATTCCAACAACGAAGGGGTTAATATTCATTTTTCTTTTCCGCTGCACGTTTCTCGCATTACGAACTTCTGTAAATATATATGTATACCGTGCTGCTCTATATATGCCAGTTTATTTGAGATCCGTAAACCATATAACGTATAAAATCCACAACAGTGCTGGTGTATATTTATTCCCTAGTGGGGGGGAGACTGACCTGAGGTTTAAATTCAGCGGCTCCTCCAGGAGTGAGCGCTACACGTGGGGGCTCGTCCGGGATCCAGTCTCTGGAAAAAACGCATTTAAATGGTTAAATATGGATCCAGACACTGCTGCCAAATGGTGTGAGGAGCACAGTAGTCAGATAGAATTGTGTATAGTCATGGATATTCCTGCAGACACTTGGGCCGAAGATCAGATTCGCCAGGCCGTGGCCGCGCTGACACCAGATCATCGGGGGTTAATCTTGGACATTAAAGAGAACCCAGATACCTCTCACACGTATGTTCATTTTGAGTGGAGAAAGGGTATTCCAGTGTGTTTTCAGGGCGCGAGCGTGAAGCTGACCGATGAGGTGGAAATTCAACTGATATAGCCAAGTGCACCACGTGGCGATCCCGCGAGTATTCCCACGCCCAGTCCGCTGGCCATGATCGGGCCTGAATTTATAGTGGCTATTGGAGATTTGCTGGCTAAATGTAAAAGAACAAGCCCTCCGCACACTAACTTTGGTTATCGACGGTTGAGAAACTTTACAGGAAACGTACCAACTCCGGCGGGAGAAGAAACCTTTGAAGAATGGGTAGAACAGGCGATGCAGGCTCTGGATGAGTGGGACGTCCCTGAAGCGCAGAAGAAGCAAAGGATTACTGAGAGCTTAAAGGGACCTGCGTCAGAGGCTGTAAGAAACCTAAAATTGAGTAAGCAAGACTGCACTGCTTTAGATTATCTAAATATTTTACAGGAAGTCTTTGGGCGAACGGAAAAGGCTGCGGAGCTCGTGTACCAGTATGAACACACCTAACAGCGGAAAGGTGAGAAAATGACTGAATATATGAGGCGCCTAGATAAGATTCTGCACCAGATACTTCTCAAGAAAGGGGCCGAACCGGCCGAAATAGATAAAATCCGAATGCAACAGATCCTGATGGGCGCTCAACCTCTAGATCCGGTCATGCTACAGCTGAGAAGCAGGGAAGGTAACCGAGAATTGAAATACCTGGAACCGATCCGAGCTGTCAGAGAGGAAGAGGCTTTACTTGAAGAAAAATCCTTTAGGAGAGGAGAAAGAGCTTACGCACAACCCGTGAGGCATAATGAATGTCTGCAACCTGAAGATGATTCGTTAGACACCTATGGATCCGAAGTGGACGAACAAGAGCGTTTGGTTGTTCCTAAATTCACAGAGAATGCTGCAAAAGAACTAACCCTTTCTGCACATAGTGAGTTGCACAAAACCATTAAGAAGGTACAAGAAACTCAAGCGGAATTAGAACAGGCGCATGCGGACCTGTGCCAAGCACTTTTGAAGGTGGGAGAGACACAGACCAATATGCAGAAGTTCCTTGCTGATATGCGGACAACTGGAGTTGCTGTGGTGTCTGGCCAGGGTCCTTCAACCGAATCACAGCAAGTAAGTGCGTCTCCGTCTTCAAAGAAGAGATGTTTCAGTTGTGGGGAAATGGGTCATTTCCGCGCACAATGCAAAAGTCAAAAGCCTGAAAGAAATATGGTAGAAGAGCTTCTAAAAGCCTTAGAGGGGCTACTATCTACCTCACCAGCGGGAAACGCCAGAGGGCACAAGTGAAGGAGAAAACTAGGTGCCCAATGGTCAAAACCCGCTCCAAAAATCAAGCCAGGGCTGAGAGGCCGAGAGGGCCCAGAGTCTGGCCAACTGCTGAGCCTGCCAGGACTGAAAGAGTCACTCCCTTAGCATTCAGTCCTACGTCATGGGGAAGAAATGCACACCCAAAACCTACACGGCCAAGAAGAAGGCCAGGGTACAACAAACTGGGTCTAAACTTCCTGTGACTACAACAAAGTTTCCTGACCAGCTGATAGGTCCTTCTCCCATTGTGCCAATTCAAGTAGAGGGAGTCTAGACTAAAGTTCTGTTGGACTCAGGGGCTCAAGTGACATTGATCTACCGAGACTTCTACGAGAAGCACATACCTCTACAGAAATTGAAGGACCTGGAAATCTGGGGTATCGGAACTGAGAAACTTCCCTATGATGGATATCTACAGGTGAAGTTAGAGATCGGATCCGAAGTCATCGGACAGTCTGGAGGTTGTGATGCGTTGGCCATTGTGTGTCCTCGGCCTTCAGGGGCAAACAGAAGTTCTATGATAGTGGGGACGAATACTGATCTGGTGCGACGTCTCCTGACTCCTGTGGTACTGGAAGAAGGTTCTACTAAAGGAGTACACCCGATGTTACGTCCAGTCTATCAGAGAATGGTCGAAGAACAGAAGGCACCTGCTGAAGTAGGGCACCTATGGAGATTGCAGAACCTTCTCTGTTCCTTCCAATCAGGAGAAGTAGCGAGCTTCCGGGCTTCAGTCAAGTTGAACGGATCTCAACCAGGTCCCTATGTGGTACTGGAAACCGATTTTAATCATGGGAATGAAGCCGGAGTAGAAGTAATCCCTGAAATAATCTCCACAAGAGCTTTGAAACGAACACGAGGAAGAGTCTCAGTCAGTGTGTGTAATGTGTCTGATTCTCCAGTGGTCCTGAAAGCACGAATGCCTATCGGGCAAGTAGCGTCCGCTACGCCTCTCTCTCCTACCGATTTAGGAGGGGGAGTGGATAAAGAGATTCCAAATGACAGGTTCTATCCTAAGGACGCTCCCATCTTGTCCGAATGGAAGAAACGTCTTCAGTCCCAGGTCCTAAAGTGGAGGGACTTGTTCTCCAAGGATGAGTTCGACGTGGGCCTAGCTAAGAGTACTGAGCATCACATTCGACTACAGGAAGACAAGCCATTTCGAGAAAGGTCAAGACGAGTTCCGTTGGGAGACTTGGATGATCTACGAGAACAGCTGAATGAACTGCAAAGAACTAAGGTGCTCCAAGAGTCCAGGAGCCCGTATGCATCTCCAATAGTAATGGTCCGGAAGAAGAATGGTTCAGTCTATACATAGACAGATCGAACGCTAAATCGGAGAACCATCCCGGATCAATATGCTACTCCTAGGATAGAAGATGCCTTACAGTGTCTGTCTGGAGCAAAATGGTTTAGTGTACTAGACCTGCGAAGTGGGTATCACCAGATACCAATGAAGACTGCGTTCATCTGCCCACTGGGGTTCTTTGAGTTCAACAGAATGCCTCAAGGCCTTACGGGAGCTCCAGTCACGTTCCAACGGTTAATGGAGAAGACCGTCGGGGACATGAACCTGATTGAAGTATTAGTGTATCTGGATGATATTATTGTGTTTGGGAAGACTCTGGAAGAACATGAACAACGGTTGGAGAAGGTCTTGAAGAGGCTCCATGAAGAGGGGTTAAAATTGTCTCTGGAAAAATGTCAATTCTGCTTACCTTCCGTTACATATCTGGGACATGTGGTTTCAGCAGAAGGCGTTTCGACAGATCCTCGGAAGTTGGAAGCCGTGGCTTCCTGGCCTAGACCCCGAAATGTTACTGAACTTAGATCTTTCTTGGGGTTCTGCTCCTATTATCGAAGATTCGTAGGAGGATTTGCCAAGATAGCTCAACCACTGAACAAGCTCCTACAGAAAGGAGACGCAAAAGAAGGTCACAAGGCCTCCGACTGAAATTCGTCGGCTCCAGGGCCAAGGAAGGCTCGACTCTATCCAGGGAGAATGGACTAGTCAATGCAAAGGTGCTTTTGTGAAGCTGAAAGAGAGTCTAACTCGAGCTCCTGTCTTGGCTTACGCGGATCCTCCCAAGCTGTACGAACTGCATGTGGATGCCAGTAGAGAAGGTCTAGGGGGAGTCCTGTACCAAGAGTATGGTGGATTGCTGAGCCCTGTAGCATATGTGAGCCGGAGCCTTACGCCCTCAGAAAAGAACTATCCTACCCACAAGTTGGAGTTTCTAGCCTTGAAGTGGGCGGTGGTAGATAAGCTAAAAGACTATCTGTATGGAGCCGAATTTGTGATAAAGACGGATAACAATCCTCTTACCTACGTCCTTACTACTGCGAAGCTGGATGCCACGGGACATCGGTGGTTGGCTGCTCTGTCAGGGTTTCGGTTCAGCCTGAAGTATCGCCCTGGGGTGAATAATCGAGATGCCGATGCTTTGTCGAGGAGACCCTACATTACAGAATGGACTCCGTTAGCTCCAGATGGGGTGCAAGCTTTATGTCAAGGAGCAGAGCGCCGGGTCAAGGGAGGGATTGAAGCGGAAGCCATAGGAGTTATGGCTGCGGATGTTCCAGAGTTCTATTGTAATCCTACGCAGCTGAGGGATGAAAGTTTGCCTACTTTTTCAAAACAGGACCTGAGAGCTGATCAGACTAAAGACCCTTTGATTGCATTAACCGCGAAGGCCCTGAACGCTAACCAATGGGGGATTCTTCTGACAAATTCCCCAGAAGGGGCCACATTGGTATATAAAGAGTGGGAACGATCGAAGATGTTGGATGAGGTGGTCTACCGAAGGGGCCCCTCGAACGGTGCTGAAGAGACCCAACAGTTGTTCCTTCCCACTAAGCACAGAGTGGATGTGCTGCGGTCGTTACACGATGAACATGGACATTTAGGTGCAGAGAGAACTTTTAAGCTGGTGCGAGACAGATTCTATTGGCCCTGCATGAGAGCTGAAGTGGAGAGTTACTGCCATTAATGTCTGAGGTGTATCCAAAGGAAGAACCTACCGACCCGAACCGCTCCAATGAGCCACCTACAAAGTCAAGGACCCATGGATTTGGTGTGCATTGATTTCCTGTGCTTAGAGCCAGATGCTAGTGGGCAGGGAAATATTTTAGTAGTGACCATTTCACACGTTATGCCCAAGCTTTTTCCACGAAAGACCAACGTGCTCCTACGGTAGTGAAAGTTCTAATGGAAAAGTGCTTCGTTCACTATGGCCTACCAAGGAGAATACACTCTGATCAGGGTAGAGACTTTGAGAGCCGGCTTGTTGGGCAATTACTGGAACTGTTGGGAATTCAGAAGACCCGAACTACACCATATCACCCTCAAGGTGATGCTCAACCCGAAAGGTTCAATCGCACACTGCTAAACATGTTGGGGACACTGTCAGAGAGAAGCAGAGCTGGCGTCGTCACATAGCTACGCTAGTACATGCATACAACAGTACGGAGAGTGACGCTACTGGATACTCACCGTACCGTCTTATGTTCAGAAGAGAAGCTCGACTGCCGGTTGATTTGGTGTTTGGGCTATCTCTAGACCAGACGTCGGTAGCTTCTCACAGAAATTATGTGGATAGACTCCGGAAGAACTTGGCCTCTGCGTTTGAACAGGCCCGTTTGACCTCAGGAAACAGGGAACAGAGGAATAAGCGGAACTATGATTTGAACGTTCGGATACAGGATCTACAACCTGGTGATACGGTTTTGTTGAAGAACTTGGGTGCTGCTGCAAGGCATAAGTTCGCGGATAGATGGAGTTCTCAGGTCTACATTGTCTGCCAGCAACTGCCGGGTCTGCCAGTTTACCAAATGCGACCGGATGGAAAGGCTGGGCCTCTTAACCCCTTCCCGACCGCGGACGTACCATGTACGTCATTGCAGCGGGTCTCTCTTAGACCCGCTGACGTACATGGTACGTCCTGCCGTTTTTGAGCTGCTGGAAGCGATCGGATCGCTTCCAGCAGCTCAAACGCCATTGCAGGATGCCTGGGAGTCCAGGCATCCGTGCAATGGCCGTTAGAAGTGCCGGGGCACCATGTGATCGCTCCCCGGGAGCGATCTACATCCGGTTGCACCGGAGAGGTGCCCGGCACTTCTACAGAGCGCTGGAAGCGATCGGATCGCTTCCAGCTGCTCTGAGCATATTACAAGGATGCCTCGACATCGAGGCATCCTTGTAATATACTTACCTGCCGCTGGTCCGTCCGTGATCGCTCCCCCCGAGCGATCACTTCCGGTAGCGGCAGGAAGTACTGAGTGCCACGAGGTATCGTGGCACTCAGTACAAAATCGATCACTTCAGTGATCAGGTGCTCTGCTGGGTGCCTCGAGGGATCAAGGCACCCAGCAGAGTAAAAAAAAGTGAAAAAAAAGTAAAAAAAAAGTGTAAAAAAAAGTAAAAGAAAAAGTAAAAAAAGTGTGTAAAAAAAGTGTAAAAAAAGAAAAATAAATAAAATAAACTGACAGTTAGGGTTAGGGGTAGGGTTAGGGTTAGGGGTAGGGTTAGGGGTAGGGTTAGGGGTAGGGTTAGGGTTAGGGGTAGGGGTAGGGTTAGGGGTAGGGTTAGGGTTAGGGTTCTAAGGGCAGGGGTAGGGTTAGGGTTCTAAGGGCAGGGTCATCTTGGGGCTGAGTGGGATGTTCCTAGCCTGCCTCATCAGAGAGGCAGGCTAGCAACATCCAATCAGAAGTTAGAAAAAATCAAAATAAAATTTCTAATTTGTCAGGTCAGGCCAATATTTTGTAAATATTGGCTCTGACCTCTGTGATTCTCCCTCCCTCTCCTCACTTGTGTTTTGGTGAGCGAGAGAGAGAGATCAGATTTGACAGGTTAGAGATTTTAGTGAGATTTAGTGAGATTAGAAAAATTGAGGCAGATTTAGAGAGATTTTAGGGAGATTTAGAAGAATTGAGGCAGGTTTAGAGGGATTTAGAGAGATTTAGGTGTTTATTTGTATTTTCTTGTGAAACCCAACGGTTCTTCTAAGAACCAACAATCCGCTTATATATATATAATAATTATAAAATTTTATAATCTATTATATATAATGTCTGAGAGGGTGTACAGCGCCGAGGAGGCATATGCCATCCTGGCGTCAGAATCTGAGGCATCTGCGTCAGACTCAGACCCTCATTTCGACCCCGCTAACTGCTCAGAGGCGTCGCTAGATACATTATCTATGCTGGCTGATGTATCTAGTGATGTTTCTGATGCAGATCCTGGGTCACCACCTGCCAGCAGGAGACGCACAGCTCCAGCTGAGGAGTGGGTAGTGCCTCATCGCCAGAGGCCAGATATCCCTCCTTTCACGGCAAATCCTGGCATCAATATTGATGTTGCAGGATTTACCGCCACACAGTTTTTGCAGGTGTTTATGGGGGATGATTTGTTGGGCCACATCGTGGCCCAATCAAATCTGTATGCCCATCAGCATTGTGCTGCGAAGCCAGACTCCTACTTGGCAAGGCAGCAATGGACCCCGCTAGATGTGCCAGAATTTCTGAAATTCTGGGCACTTACTATGCTGAGGGCATCATAAAGAAGCCCTCAATTCGCTCCTGCTGGAGCAGTAGCCCCATCTGCTCTACCCCCATTTACCTCCAATCAATGTCACGTAGAAGGTATGAAAACATTTTGCGTTTCATGCACTTCAGTGACAACAGCCTGTGCTCCCCTAGAGAGCATCCCCAGTTTGACAGGCACCAGACTTTTACATTTTATTCGTACATTTTTATGTTCTACAATTGGTGCTGTATTTTGCCAAAATCTTTGCACACCTATGCATGGGGGGCATGGGTGTACTCAGGAGATCTTGCAGAAAACAACCTGGAGAGTTTTCATGCAGTAACAAACAACAGTGTCTGCTAAGGCTAGGGTCAGACGAGCGTGATTTCTACGGACTGTACGTCCGTGCAGTACGGACATCGTCAGTACGGAAGACGCAGTAGTGGTCACACAGTCCGTTTTTTCACTGACATTTATTTTTTGACAGATGTAGGAGGGACAATAAATTCAATTGCAAAACCATTTTGTCCGTGAAAAATGCAGGACGTATAAATGCAGTCCGTCTGACCACGTTCCATCACTCACACACAAAGCTATGCAGACGTTGCGGACGCAGCGCACTTTGTGCGGCCGTTCTAGCGGTTCTACGTTCTTGCCTGCCTTGCGTCCGTGGGCCGCGGCCGTTGTGCGTCCGCAGTTCAGTGCGGACGTACTTCGTGTGTCGGGCTCCATTGGACTTTATGTCATGCTATCACGGACGTACTTTTAGGCGCGATCACGGACGTGAACACTACGCTCGTCTGACCCTAGCCTAAATCACAGTCCAAAACTACTGTGGGCGTAAAAATCTGAAATTTGAAAAATTACCGCCACACACCTTGTTGCCAAATGTTTTGGGCTAAAACCGTTGCATCCATGGCATCAAAGCACTCCATATGCAATACCTTGGGGTGTCAACATAACAAATATAAACAATTTTCTGGCAATAATTCAAACTGGGGTATGCGGTAGACCCAAAACCAAAGATAGGCCTAGCTGAAGAAATAATCTCAATTTCAACTCTAATGACAAAGTCATAAAAATTGTATTTGAACCTTCCCAAAATCCTGGCAAACCTAGGCATGGGGGGCATGGGTGTACTCAGGAGATCTTGCAGAAAACAACCTGGAGAGTTTTCATGCAGTAACAAACAACAGTGTCTGCTAAATCACAGTCCAAAACTACTGTGGGCGTAAAAATCTGAAAATTGAAAAATTACCGCCACACACCTTCTCAAATGTTTTGGGCTAAAACCGTTGCATCCATGGCATCAAAGCACTCCATATGCAATACCTTGGGGTGTCAACATAACAAATATAAACAATTTTCTGGCAATAATTCAAACTGGGGTATGCGGTAGACCCAAAACCAAAGATAGGCCTAGCTGAAGAAATAATCTCAATTTCAACTCTAATGACAAAGTCATAAAAATTGTATTTGAACCTTCCCAAAATCCTGGCAAACCTAGGCATGGGGGGCATGGGTGTACTCAGGAGATCTTGCAGAAAACAACCTGGAGAGTTTTCATGCAGTAACAAACAACAGTGTCTGCTAAATCACAGTCCAAAACTACTGTGGGCGTAAAAATCTGAAAATTGAAAAATTACCGCCACACACCTTCTCAAATGTTTTGGGCTAAAACCGTTGCATCCATGGCATCAAAGCACTCCATATGCAATACCTTGGGGTGTCAACATAACAAATATAAACAATTTTCTGGCAATAATTCAAACTGGGGTATGCGGTAGACCCAAAACCAAAGCTAGGCCTAGCTGAAGAAATAATCTCAATTTCAACTCCAATGACAAAGTCATAAAAATTGTATTTGAACCTTCCCAAAATCCTGGCAAACCTATGCATGGGGGGCATGGGTGTACTCAGGAGACCTTGCAGAAAACAACCTGGAGAGTTTTCATGCAGTAAAAAACAACAGTGTCTCCTAAATCACAGTCCAAAACTGATGTGGGTGTGAAAATGAAAAATGACCACCAAACAGTATCTAATTTGTTTGGAGCAAACGGATGCATCCATAGCATAAAAACACTCCATTTACAATACTTTGGGGTGTTAGCTTACCAAATATATGCACGTTCATAAAACTGGGGTATGTAAAAAGGCCCCTAAAAAGAAGATAAGCAAAGAAGATACTGTATGTCAAATTAGAAAATTGACAAGCACATGTCAAAGATTGGCGTAGCCCCCCAAAAACAACAGAACAAATCTATATATGGGTGGTATCAATTTACTCAGAAGATGTTGCTGAACATATTTTGGGGTGTTTTTTGGCAGTAACCCATAACTGGATTTGACAATTCATGCCTAAAGTACAATGTGTGTGAAAAAATAACACAAAAAGTGACTACCTGAAAGTTTGACAAAGAGCTAGTGCATGGAAAGTGTTAAAATACAACTCTTTGAAGCACCCTAGGGTGTGCCCTTTCTAAAAATATATGGTTTGATGGGGGTAAATTACTTTGGCCGGCTTCAAAAATGTCCCAAATAGGACATGGGTGCATGATGACGAAATGTGAAAATTCCAAGTTGGAAAACTGAAATGCGCACCCCCCAAATAAGGCCTTTTAGCCCCCAAATGACCCGACATACCTATACATGGGTGGTATCAATTTACTCAGAAGATGTTGCTGAACATATTTTGGGGTGCTTTTTGGCAGTAAACCTTAAAGTTCACAGTACATGTATTCTTAAATTGGCGTTCAAAAAAAAAAAATCACCAAAATTTTTTTTTTTTTCAAACTTTGGCATAGATTTGTGGTAAAATGGTTTGCATGGAAAGAGTCAAAATACCCCAAGTTTAATACCTTGATTTGTGTACTTTAAAAAAATATGTATATGTGGAGGGTTATTCAGGAATTAGTGACAGATATCAGTGTTACAATGTCACTATCACTAGTTTTGAAAATAAACTCTTTGGAAATGGCAAAGTGCTACTTGCACTTATTGTTGCATAAAAAAGGAAAAAAGCGAGGAATATGTAAACATTGGGTATTGCTAAACTCAGTACTAAATTTAGAAACTACTAAGGAATAAAAATTTTTGACGGTTGTTGATACATAAGAAATTTTGGGGGTCAAAGTTCGAAAAAGTGGTGTTTTTTCAATTTTTGTGTCATATTTCACAATATTTTTTATAGTAAATTATATGAAATGATGAAAAAAATGGTATCTTTATAAAGTCCATTTAGTGACGAGAAAAACAGTGTAAAATATGTGTGGGTTACATAAACGAGTAAGAGGAAAATTTGACGTAAACACTAAGAGCGCAGAAACGTAAAAACAGCTGCGGTCACGAACGGACGGATTTGTGTAAAACCGCCCGGTCACTAAGGGGTTAAAAACTGGCACCAGAATCATCTGCTACCTTTGAGAGAAGCTGTAAGGATACCAGTTGGTGACGAACTTTCTCTGCCTAACCCACCTGCTCCACGCTTAACTCCCGTTACTCGGTCTCAGCAGACACGGGTTGTTGAAGAGAGTGAAGGGGACAGTGAGGAAGAAAGCTTTTGTCTGGACTGGGTGCACTCACCAGAGCCTGAAGAGGTCATTCCAGTTCCTGAACGGTGGGAAAGTAACCTGAGGCTCCTGAATTCCAATTGGAAGTTCCAGAGACTTCTGAAATTCCTGTAGTTCCTGAGGCCGCATCTTATGATTACAGTTCCATGCCTTCACTGGAGGGATCATACTCCGAAGAGATGTCTGTTCCAGTTGTGGATGAAAGAACTGAACCCGCACCTGTAGTACTTCCACCTGAAGAGGAACTGATTGAGCCCGAGCCAAAACGTTCTGTCCGACCCCCTCAAAGACTCACCTACGACTCACCAGGACATAGCACTGAAGAGGCTGTTACCACAGTGCGACGGTTGCCCGAAGTGTCTGCTAAGTCAATTTGAGGAAGTGTATCTAACCCATTGTATGCTTGCTGCTGAGCCTGTATATGTTGCCTAATGTTATGTTGAAATGTAATGCAACTGTTGTACCTTCTTGGAGAGACCCAAGAGTTCTAGGAGGGGGAGAGTGTAGCGCTGGTTTAAAACACTGTTGCTGTAGTACTTATTTTTGGCCACCAGAGAGAGACAAGCGACACTGGACAATGGGACTACGTTTTCCAGCATGCTTTGCGTCGGGAACAGGAAGTGGGTGGGGAGAAGAGACTTACATCCGCAGCCTCGTGCAGGGGAAACCCAGAGTGCACCAAGGAGTGAAGAGAGCAAGACGCACGTGAGACAGACAATGATCGTGACCAGGCTGGAGCGCAGGTGCGGCCTTGCGGAGCTAGAGATCGGTTCACACTACTTGCCAGAGACCTAGTAATCCACCACTGCAAAGTATACAAAGATACAGAGTTGCTAAAGGACCCCCAGTGAGGAGACCGCGATGATCTAGTGGGAGTGCAGGCGGTGAGCTGAGCATCTTGTGACAGAAACGGACAAGCAAGACAAGCGGATCCGGTGGCACAGAGTCCCAGTCGGGTCAAGCGGAGAAATGTCCTGGGTCGGGCAGAGCGCAGAGTATCTGGCGGATGGGTGAGAGGCCTTCCCGGCCACAGTAAAATAATAAAGCACGCTGCAAGTTTGTCTAACCTACAGGGCCCCAACGTGACTAGTCGAAGACACAATTAAATCGTTCACTGGCCAGTTGAATCTTGTACCCGGGTACCAACACACGCATACACGTACACCTTTTTGGGACACAACCTGTACGGGACTCGCATTCCAACAACGAAGGGGTTAATATTCATTTTTCTTTTCCGCTGCGCGTTTCTCGCATTACGAACTTCTGTAAATATATATGTATACTGTGCTGCTCTATATATGCCAGTTTATTTGAGATCAGTAAACCATATAACGTATAAAATCCACAACAGTGCTGGTGTATATTTATTCCCTAGTGCGGGGAGACTGACCCGAGGTTTAAATTCAGCGGCTCCTCCGGGAGTGAGCGCTACACGTAATAATGCAATGTAAGCCAAATTAAAATAAATTTAAACCACTTGACTGCTAAGGACACGCTGAGTGCGTCCAGCCAAGTGGTGCCTTGGCTGCGGAGGACGTGCTGAGCGCATCCTATTATTGCAGCCCGCGATCAGCCGGTATTTTGGCCGATCGCTATGGCCTCCCGGTGCGGGCTGACATCTTGGATGTCAGCCCTGCCTCCGGGACCCCGGCCGGCTGAATAGCATCATCGCGCTGGGCGTGATGCGTCCTTTGGTCCTCTCTCCCTCCCCATCGGTAAGGGGCAGGAAAAAAGACAGGCACCGCTTGGAAGTGCACAGTCTGCTCTTCCAAGCGGTGCCTGCCTTTAACCCCTTAGGGGCTGGATCGCGATTCAGCGCCGGATTGCGTTCCCCCCCCCCGGAGCTGGCCAACATCTTGGATGTTGGCCAAGCTTCTGGGATCTCCCCCCTGCCTACTGGCATCATCACACATGGCCGCGATGAAGTCTGTTCGGGAGTTAACCCCTAGCTGCCACCTGTGGTGGAGATAGGGGGGCTCAATAACCCCTGTATCTCCCGTTCCATGGCAGCTAGGGATTAATGTTTGTATCATTTGAAAGGCCAGAGCATGGCCTTTTCAATGATACCAAACATGACCTTGTTAAAAGTAAAGAAAAAATAAATTATATATATATATATATAACCAAGGTCCTCGCACACCCAGTAGAAAGGCACGGGTGCTCCGGTGCTAGAAAATGGTCTGTAGCACAGTAGATATCCAAGGGAATCTGCACACGGAGACTGGTAATATGAAATGAAGAAGGTTTATTTGCAGGTGATCAACGTTTCAGTCCAAGAGGACTTTCATCAGGATATCCTGATGAAAGTCCTCTTGGACTGAAACGTTGATCTCCTGCAAATAAACCTTCTTCATTTCATATTACCAGTCTCCGTGTGCAGATTCCCTTGGATATAGATAAAATTAATATATATATATATATAGATATCTCTCTAATTTTAAAACATTACTTTTTATTTTTTTATATTAATACAGCATTATTGTTCACATTTCAATTATAATGTGAACAACGATGCTGCCCTAACTTTTATTTTTTAGCTAAAATAACGTAATTTCATAGAAAAATAAAACTAATGGGTTCCCAGTTCTAATTTTTTTAACAAGCACACCCCATTGAATTAATAACCGTAAAAGCTCGGATGATAAAATGTGAAAAAATCTCTTTATACGCTGTAGATGATTGAAAATTCTAATTTTACTGCATTTGTTGTTATAAAAGTCAGGCAAGGCATGACGTATACATATAATAATGATATATTATGAATCTGCCAAGTCTGCCGAAAAGAATGATATATAATTTGTCTGGGTCGTATAGTTAAAATATGACTTCAAATCGCATTATTTTGTATTTCTGTAACCAATCAATGTTCTCGAACCCAGGACATACTTGAAAACGAGAGAAATCTCAATGTATCCTTCCTGGTAAAATCCTTTTATAAATAAAAATAAATAAATAAAATTTAAACATGAGGAGTAAAAATGAGCTCACAGGGGTTAAATGGCTCAGCAGTGAAAGGGTTAATAATGTAATTATGTACTTTAAATGTCCCCATAAAAGATGTTTGCTTTGCTAATCATCACTTTCAGGGTTATTCAAAGAGGAATTTTGGTGCTCTTTCGTTCCCTGCACTTCAGGGAATCAAATTCCCCAACCCTGCGGTGAATTAATTATTCACCGAAGGGTCCCCGAAGTACAGGGAAGGTCCGTTGACCACATCCAAATAACCGCTGCAAAACTGACCGAAAAAAATCGGAGCGACCCAAAAAAACACTGCAAAAAAGCCGAATGCACCTGACGATCCACCGCAAAACTGCCGGATGCATCTGAAAAAAGACGACGATCTGCCGAACAGAGCACTGGCCTGGTGCCGGATAAAGCTGGCAAGCCGACAAACGGTGTAAAAAAAAAAACCCTGCAAACTTTTTTAAGCTATTTGCAATAAAACTACATCATAAAAATTACTGTAAATTGCATATAAGGTCCTATGAATAATGATAAAGAAGTCTGTTACAGAAATAAAAACGCTATTTAAAAAAATAACTGAAAAAATACCCAAAAATGCCTAAAAAATAAATAAACAGTTTAATAAATATTAAATAAAAAACATGCCGAATAAAACCACCAAACATCAGGGTATTTCACTGACATTTCTCTGAATAGATTAACCAAGACATTTTCTTTTTATTGTTAACTAAAAAAACACAAACCCCTGATTTATTATAAATATAATCCTGTTTACCTTCTTTAATGTGATGTCATTGTCATAGCTTGAAACATGAATCCTATCTCCAAGGCCTCATATATATTTATTTATTTGCAAAGTATTTTACCAGGAAGGATACATTGAGATTTCTCTCGTTTTCAAGTATGTCCCGGATTCAAGAACATTGAAATTTTACAGTCGTTACAGAAATTCAAAGTAATAAATGCAAGATATTAGAATCAAAACACAAATATACAAATTAACACAGAAAATAAATATGTAAGTAATATAGTCACTATGTTACATGTTTACAGGTGCATTCCGTATTGTGGTATGTTAACCACTTGTCTGCTAAGGACGTGCTTAGCGCGTCCTGCCAAGTGCACCTCCTGTGCTATGGACGCGCTGAGCACGTCCTAGCAAAGGAGGCAGCAATTGGCCGGCGCAATGACCTATATTTCAGGCGCCCCCCGCGAGTGTGGAGGAGGTGCCTGAAAGGGGGGGAGGTCCTTCGGACCTCTCTCCCTCCCGATCGCCGGGGGCAAGCGATCAAAGCCAGGCACAGTTTGGAAAGGCACAGCCTGCCCTTCCAAACGGTGCCTAGCTTTAACCTTTTGGGTGCCGGATCACGATTCGGCGCTGAAAAGAGCCGAATCGCTATCCTCTCCCGGAGCTGGCCGACATCTTGGATGTCGGCCAAGCTTCCGGGAACTCCCCCTGATGACTGGCGTCATCGTGCATAGCGCGATGACGTCAGTCCTGGAGTTAACCCCTAGTTGCCACCAATGGTGGAGATAGGGGGTTCCAACGAAACCCCTATCTCCCGATCCGTGGCAGCTAGGGGTTAATGTTTGGTATTGTTGGATCGGCCAGAGCATGACCTTTCCAACAATACCAAACATGACCATGTAAAAGATAATACAAAATAAATAAATATTATAAAATAAAAAGGTTTTTTTTGTTTGTTTTTGTTTTTTAACGCAGCAATATTGTTCCCATTTCAATTTATAATGTGAACAATGATGCTGCACTAACGATTTTTGGATGCGGTGCGTTTGTTAAAAATCGCATAATTTTCCCACCAAAAAATGTAACGAGACCCCATTTCTAATTTTTTTAACAAGTGCAATATAGAAAAGTGCAACAAGTGCAATATAGAAAATATAACCGCAAATGCTTGCACGTTTAAATGTGAAAAACACTTTTACACATTGCAAATTATTGAAAATTCAAATCTTATTACATTTTTTTGTTATAATATACAGACAGCACATAACGTATACATATAATAATGATATATTATGAATCTGCCGAGTCTGCCGGAAAGAACGATCTATAATATGTCTGGGTCATATATTAAAATAAGGCTTCAAAACGCGATTAAACATGATGAGCGAAACCGGTAAAAATGACCTCATCATGGGGTACTCCACACGTGACTGGGTGGGGGAGGAAGGAGCTGCCAGAAATGGACACATGTTGCGATCGGTTGGATACATACGATTGAAACCAAGTTAGCGTGTGATTGCTAATACCAGAGTTTTTAAGTTTTTGTAATAGTATGTCATGGTCTACTGTGTCAAAGGCCTTGGCAAAATCAAGGAAGATGGTTCCAGTTAGGTTTCCTTGTTCCATGCCAGCTTGGGTATCATTGCAAACTTTTAAAAAAGCGGTTGTAGTATTTGGTTACGGTTATGGTCACTATTTCTGTTATTGATGTTATTTTCAGTGGATAACTAAGCAGATTTATCTTCCTTGTTTTTCATAGATTGCAGATTTATCCAGTTCAGATTGTCTAAGTGCAGTGTGCATCTAAGTGAAGTCACTGACTGCATGGAACATGCTCTAACGGCTGCCAATCCATGGACTCGCTATTCTGCTGGTTGGAAAACCAAGCTCTTCTTCATTCCAATATCTTACCTACCAACCTTTATATCTGACTATCTACTGACTCACTCCTTCCCAAAGCCGTCTTCCTGCAGTACCAGTGAGAAAAGAAAAGACTGACTTCATAGTATGCTTCAAATGCAGAAATAGTAGATATATCAATTTGAAGACGGATTAAACCCTTTTGTAGCTATGTTTCCTAGTTATAAATAACAAATAAATGTTATTCTCACCCCAAAATATTTGGATTTCTTTTTTTATTACAGATACTGTTTTCAAAGAAGATGCACAGTCCTCATCATTATACAATATTTTAACGAATACAAATGTTAAACATAATAATGAATAATAATCACAATTAAATAATCACATTTTCTGGCTAGTGGTGGTCCTGGTCCACAGAGGGGGACATAGACTCTATTACAGGAAAAAGGAACTGAAATGATTATCCAAATTCACTTTTCCAAAAAACAATTCTTGTTTTTGAGAAAGGATTTTACCAGGAAGGATACATTGAGATTTCTCTCGTTTTCAAGTATGTCCTGGGTGGCGAGTATGTACCGTTAGGTGTCTTGCCCAAGGACACTTACTGGAGAGGTTGCTCGCTGGGATCGAACCCATGACTCCACAGGCTCTCTCCATACAGAGCAGTGATGTTACCTCTACTCCACCCAGTTGGTGTGTTTTAACAATAATTCTAGCTTTTTTAAGTATTCAAAATAAATATTTGTAAAAATATTCCAGCCATATCCATGCCAGTGATGGGTAGCTCTCTGCCTCGGGGTCTTCTTTAACTCTGATCTCTCCTTCATCCCTCATGTACAGTCATTAACCAAATCCAGTAATTTTCATCTAAAAATTATTGCACTTATCCACCCTTTTCAAAACCAGTACCCTACTTAGGTGCCCATCCAAGCTCTTTTCTCCTGCCTTGACTACTGTAACCCACTCCTTGTTATGCTTAAACTATCCCAGTCACAATTCCACACTTTGTCAGTCTGTACACTGGCTCCCTGTTTCCTTTAGAATTCAACTGAAAATAATGATTTGAGCATACAACATTCTCCATAACCATGCCCCAGTCTACATCTTGGTCACTTCCCTCTAACAATGATCTGTTATTAGCATCTCCTCACACCCACATCCCTCTCTCATGCCTTCAGGGTTTTTCACAAGCTGCAACCTATCACAGCATAACCCACATTGTACCTCTCTTGATCTATCTTCCACACAGCCTTCCTGCGTCACATTACTCTCATACTCTAATTTTCCCTCACCTCAATGTGTCACTCCACTCCTTAGACTTGTAAGCTTTTGAGCAAGGTCCTCTTTTCCAAATGTTCTTGGAGTGTCTAACTTGTGTGTCCTTCCCATTGTTTAGTGCTACATAAGTTGTTAGCAATTTATAAAAACTTTACAAGGTGACCATGTGTTGAAGGTGTCATTCTAGTGCGGAGGTAAAGGTGATATTTTAAGGATGATTGCCAGTAGACATGTGCATTCGTTTTAGTACTAAAACGATTTAGTCCGAATTTTGGGATAATTTAGTTTTCGTATTACTCAAGAGAAACGAAACTGCTCAGTACCAAAAACGAAAGAAACTAAAATAAAATGCACTACATTTTAGTTTCAGTCCTTTTGTGATATTACATTGATGAGTGAAGGAGACCAGCAATGAAGAGCGCAACATCGCAACATCTGAAGTTCTGCACCCTTCACATGCCAATGCAGTAGGATGTTCTATACAGAGAGGGGCATTAATTAATGCAGGAGGATGGTCTATACATTATACAGAGAGGGGTATTAATGCAGGAGGATGTTATATACATTATACAGAGAAAGGTATAAATTGAGGAGGATGTTCTATACAGAGAGGGACATTAATTAATTAAGGAAGATGTTCTATATATTATACAGAGAGGTATTAATTAATGCAGGTGGATGTTGTATACATTATATAGAGAGGGGTATTAATTAATGCAGGAAGATGTTCTAAACATTATACAGAGAGGAGCCTTTTCTTTTAAGCTCTTTAAATCCAGTGGCTGTGAGCGCTGAGATTGGCTGCTTGTTACATTATCTCTCAGTACAATGTATCAGGCTCAGCTGTTACAGTAACTGACTGTAACAGCGCTCAGAGTTTCAGTTAAACAAGGAAATAATATTGTTATAACCTCTTATATATAAAAATATTATTTACTAGTTTTACTGAAACTCTGAGCGCTGTGATGAGCAGCAGTCAGTTACTGTAACAGCTTTGCCTGACACGGGGCAGTATTACAATGTTGGTGCTAACTTAACCAGAGCTGTTGTAAACTGAAAACCTCCATAGGCTATAATGGCTCTGGGAAGTTTACAACAGCTCTGGCTAAGTTAGCACCAACTATGTAATATGGCCCACATTGTGCTGAGAGTGAGAGATACTGTAACGAGCAGCGATCTCAGCCCTCTGAGGAGCCACTACAATAGTAATTGTATCCACTGGTTTTCGGATGAATGAAATTAGTTTTCATACTAAAGAACTGAAAACGAATTTCTTTAGCAACTAAATAAATTGCATTTTAGGACTAATCCATTAGTTCAAAACGAAATTTTGTGCTGTGCACATGTCTAATTGCCAGCATCCTGACCAATTTTGAGGTAATCTAAGCTTGTCATGTGAAAACACATGCGAGCTGTAATAGATCTCTGGCCAATCTTCTCTGGTGCTAAGAGCATGTGATGTGTCCTTTCTGAGTTTTCATATGTTTCTGCCAGTGATGTAATCCGCTCAACTACTTAAAGGAGAACCAACCTAGAGCATTTATAGGGCCAGTATATCTTTGATTTACCTGTGGTGGTGGTTGTTCAGAGGTGGCTTTGACTTCTGTCTTCCGGGCTATCGAACAGTGGATTGAAAATCTGGTTTGGGACATTGAGAATGGAGTGAGTAGATCTAGGTTGTTTTTTTTTTTTTTCACTGCAGGATCTTGAGGCTCGGGTCAGACGAACGTAGTTTTCACGTCCGTGATTGCATCCAAAAGTACGTCCGTGATAGCATGACAGCCCATTGGAGCCTGACACATGAAGTACGTCCGCACTGAACTGCGGACGCACAACGGCCGTGGCCCACGGACGCAAGGCAGGCAAGAACGTACATCCCCTAGAACAGCCGCACAAAGTGCGCTGCGTCCGCAACGTCTGCATAGCTTTGTGTGTGAGTGATGGAACGTGGTTAGACGGACTGCATTTATACGTCCAGCATTTTTCACGGACAAAATGGTTTCGCTTTTTAATTTATTTTCCCTCCTACATCCGTCAAAATATACGTCAGTGAATAAACGGACTGTGTGGCCACTACTGTGTCTTCCGTACGTCCGTGTGCACGGACGTACAGTCCGTAGAAATCACGCTCGTCTGACCCTAGCCTAAAACAGTCTGATTTTTCAGCTAGAGGGGTGGTATGTATTGTCGGAAGTCTTTTCAATAAGTATGGTCCAGACAGTATCCGCTATCTTGTGCTGGAGCCATGGATGGTGGATACTTCATTGAAAAATTAAGTTTGCCTCCACTTCAAGTAAATATGTTGCTTTGCCACATCTTAAATAACTGTTTTAAAAGAACCTTATGGGTCAGAAGAGCCTTTGTGCTCCAAGATAAGAAACCTCACAGACCTGTAGTGATGGACAGATGCTCCTTTTGGGAGTCTGTATCTCCAGGAATCCCAGACTTTACCAACCAGGCAAAGAGTTTTCCAGACGCCTGCCTTGAAAAAGTGGCCAGCTACCCAAAGTAGGTTGTGCAAGACTAGCAGTATAACCCAGAGTGGACAGACCATTTTGATGTGATGGTGGCCAAGACTTTGATTGTGGGCGCAAGATTCTAGGGTCTTGATACAGTTTGGGCTTCATCCATAAGATACTTCTTGTGTCATCAAGGTATGCCTTAATAAGAAGGAAGCTATTTTCTGGAGTTCACCTTCAGGCTAAGGCTAGGGTCAGACGAACACAGTGCGAACGCGCGTACAGCCGCACTTTATCACGGCCATAGTAGCAGCAAATGACGGCCAATGTACGGCCGCACAAAAGTGCGGCCGCGCAACGCAAGCGGCACACAAACGCATTTTTTTCGAGAACATGATACCGCTAGTACTGACGTACAGAGTGCGCTGCGTCCGCTAGCGGCATGCGTGCGTGATTAGGAGACGTCAGACGCTGCTAATGTCCGGCCAACATAACATCCAGACGCAAAAAGGGTTTTATTGATGATCCGTACAAAATCACGAACGCAAATGCGCATCGTATGACTGCTATCGCGTATTCCGTGAAAAAATACGTCCATTCGTTCGAACGCACTTTTTCACGAACAACGCAAAAAATGCGTTCGTCTGACCCTAGCCTTATCCTGCACCAATACAAAGCTAACTCAGAAGCATTTGAAAGGAAGGACTCTACACTCTAACGATTCATCTCTTCTCTACCAGAAAAGTATCCCCAAATCCCAGAGGGTTACTACTCTCACCTTTTTCTGACTAAAGGCCTTAGGCAAGAATTTGTTCCTGAATTTGCAGTCTGAATGACTTCACGATGATAAAGAACTTCAGGATGGATTTTGCCTCCATCATTAGAGTAATGTGTTCAGCAGATTGATGGTCTCTGTGTAGAACTACAAGATGTTTTTTTGGATATTCTCGTGGCATGACTTCATCAAAGGTTTCTGCGCTTTGTGCTGGGAGACCAACACTATCATTTCAGTGCTCTCCCAATTATTCAGAGTACAGCTCAGAGAACCATTTTGATTATTCTTTTACCTAATTACAAAGAACTCGAGGGATATGATCTTCCATTATTTGGATGACCTATTTATCCTAGCAAAGGATAGGATTATGTCTTTCGTCCACAGAACTTTAACTCTCCAGACCCTCTAGGAAGTTGGCTGGCTTAAGAATAGCAAGAAAAGTCAGTTGACTGCAGATCATCACATCTAAGGATGGTGATTCTGTACACGAGGCTGGACTCTGCAAAGAGGGATTCAGAGTTTCAAATTCTGTTCTGTATTGGCTGGGTATAGTAGAGGTAACATCCCTGCTCTACAACCGTGGAGATGGTAATTCGAATCTTGGTCAGATCACCTCTTCAGTAAGTGTCCTGTGCAAGACACCTAACGATACAGACAGTAGTTAATTAATGTTTCCACACACTGAAATGCCACATAAATACACCTTTCCACCACTCATGTCACTGCTATACATTCATAGAAATCAGACTCTGATCCCAACCAGAAGACCTCACCAGCAAGTTTCCTTCAACACACCTAACTATATGAATGTGCCTTCCTCACAAAACATGCAAATTCTTCTATAGATTGTTAATTCCCTGAGAAACAGGATCCCTCTGAATCATACAGTCTCATCTAGGTGTGGTGGTCTAATGTATTACCCCTTGTACAGCACAGCGTACATTGCTGGTGCTATATAAACAAAGTATAATCATAATAATGCAATGACCTCATAAGGAAAGTGAACTGCCAAAAAGCAGGATGTGACGTGAGGATTAGCCAAAATGTGGCTAGTGCCAGTATTGGTTTTATTCGATTTGCCTGTAAGTGCTAGAAATTTGGCTGGATATCACATATTAAAATGTAACCTCTCCTACCCAACTCCTGAACCAGAGCCATTTGTAACGAAAGCAACCACACCTATTATATTGAAATATAAAATTTGAAAAAACTGCACCGCTTTGAGTTTTCAGATAGACTGATTACTAGAATCCATTGAGAGGTGAGTGTTCTTTTACTGCAATTTACAACAATAATTGTGTATTAAATAGAATTTATGTAGAATGGAATCCCATATATTTTCTCCTGATGGAAAAACTTTTTAGAGTTAAAATCTAGAAAACATTAGAGAACTTGCAGCATTTTAGTTTGAACTGGTTGTACTTGGTTTTCTTCTCCTGTAGTTTTGTGAGACATACTGTAAATTGTGGTGAACACATGTAAGCAACAGACTGTTATCTTCCCCACGTACATTTGTAAAAGATTATGCTATTATGTTGTATTTTTATCTTTAGAATTGTAAGCTCCGTTTTTAAAATAAAACGGATTTTCGAAATGAGTTCTGATTTACACAACAGAATTGATCATTTTTGGCATTGCCAGTGTATAAAATCTGTCCAAATACACAGAAAAAGAGACTAAGGATATTCAAATTAAGACAATGACTAAGAAGTGGGCATCGATTTTATAATGGTCATCTGTGGCAGACAATTGCTGTTTTCAGTGCAGATTTCAGTATGGCCTTTCGTAGGATATATATCAAATATATTGGCTTGTTCCCTTCTTATTTACTAAAGTAAACTGTAACTTTGAATCCCCAATCTTTACAATCCTAGTGTAAGAATGTGTACCGTTTTCCTAACTTTGGAATTCAAAACCATACGGTTTTGTGTTGGAATATGCTTTGAAATGCAAGTCCAAGGGGCATCTTTGAGGCTGGGGTCAGACTAACGCATTTTTAACGTGCGTTTAGATGCACTTAATCACGGCCGCAGTAGCAGCAAATGACGGCCAATATATACGAAATACGGCCGCACGAAAGTCCGGCCGTGCAACGCAAGTGGAAAATGAACGCATTTTTTCGAGAACGCAGAACCGCTAGTACTGACGTACAGAGCGTGCTGCGTCCGCTAGCGGGGTGTTTGCGTGATTAGGAGATGTCAGACGCTGCTAATGTCCAGCCTACATAACGTCCAGACGCAAAAAGTGTTTTATTAACGATCCGTGAAAAATCATGCACGAAAATGCGCATCGTATGACCGTTTTCGTGAATTCCGTGAAAAAATACATCAATGCGTTCGGATGCACTTTTGACGGTCGCTGAGAATAATGCATTAGTTTGACCCTAGCCTAACTTACTCCACACTTCCAGTATCAGCAGCTGGGCACAGGCAGCTGCCCACAGAAGATGTCAAGTGGACCAAAAAGAGGACAACTCATATCGCAGTAGCAGGCAGACCTAGTGACTAGATTACAATTTAACACAACTGTCGAGGATTATATTTCAGCCTATGGGAATTCATGTGGGACGGTTTAAGGAAACAAGTTTATGGTTAGTTTTATAGCTATGCATTATTGCTAGTGCATGAGCTCCTGGTTTTCTTGACGGGATAGCTGCATTATATTGATGAAATATGTCTGAGGCATGTGTACTAGAGTTTTATTTTATGTTTATCTAATGGTTTTGTACCTACTTTAAGGCAATAACGTTTATGATTTTGTAATTAGCTTTTTTCCTTGTATGTACGCAAGTGAATTTGTGTTCAGAACTAAAGACAAATACTTGGTAGTGGTTCTGTACTGTTTATAGCCACTTAAACCTTTCACTACCAAAATTGATTTAATTTGCTTTTTCACTGTAATACATTTAAATTCAATCATTCGCATATCAGACCCAATTTCCTTATCTTTATAAGGCAGGGTTAGTGTGCCCTCTGTGGAGAAACAAAATTCACTTTGAAAATTCTCTAATGTTCCTCTGTAATAATGTAAAAGAATCTGCAAAGAGCAGCCCTAAAACTCACTGTAACAAAAATCTCAAAAACATTGCTGCTGCATTACAATGCCGGTGAAAGAGCAGATTACAGGGAGAGTCCTGGGATCACTCGCCACTCTCAGATAAACAATTTTTGTGCAAAATTAAGATTTTATTCAATATTTGTTATCTTCACATTCCACGTTTTGAAGAGTTATATTTTTTTCAACAAACATCACTTGGTAGTGAAGGGGTTAAAGGTTTTCTAAAAAGAATTTCTAGTTGTCAAAGAACTGTAAGTTCCCTTGCAGCTGAAAGAAAAATGGTTACTTGTTTCTTGGTATATTTTAATGTTTAGTTCCTTCTGCAAATTTGGAATTCGAAAACCTATGTGTATTATTTATATTGCTCATTTTTATTTTTCTCACAGTATTCAAGTTTCTTTGTGGTTATTTTTTCATCTAATAATGCCACATGCACGTCTAAACATTTTTTTGCACCAATTATAATAGGAGTATTAACTTACACCTGACCTACATTTCCATCTGGATTTACTCTGATAGCAGTATACAGTTCTCAGTGCTTTGGCCCAAAACATCAAGTTGCAAAATGCCAGTTCACTAAAGGAACACTTTAGGTCAGGGTTGTTAAACACAGACCCTCTGGATGTTTCAGAACTACAACTCCCATGATTCCGTGGCCTTCTGTTGCATTGGATTCCAGGTGGTACTTGTGACAGCGCAAAAGTACTGCCATAAGTATCCCTGCGGTTAGCGGTGTGTTCTGGGGTGAGGTGCTGAGCTAATGTCTGCCCCGGAATACCACGTTACCATGGGGACGCTACGGGAAAATCTGCAGGCGCAGAACTAGAAAGCAGGTTTTAAAATTCTTTAATGAAGCATTAGGCAGAACTTGATAAAGGCTGTTTAACACCTGAAATGTCCTGTCTTGATGCTCCATTAAAGTACTTACTATACTTTGCGCTCCCCATGTTAAGTATAGGGAAGGCAAAGTACAAGCACAGAGTAACTAGCGTTAGGGTCACATGGTTCTAACGCTCGTTACGAAGAGCTTGCACTAAGAAGTTAACGCCAACTCTGAGCTGTAGCTAACTGATTCCGCTGCTGTAGAATCAGCTGCAGCTCAAAAACCCCAAAAAACAAATTCTCACCTATTATACCACAGAGACCATGGCGGCACGAAAAAAAGTCTCCAGTCTCCCTCCACTATCATTACGCCGACCAGCAGGATCTCGTGAGAGGTAAGATCCTGACGGTCATGTGACCCGGCAGGAAAAACGCGTTACCGCTGCCCCCAGCATCCACGAGCCTAGCTGTTGCTAGGGGGCTGGCTGATGGACTCAGCACCTGCCCCTCGATTTGCTGGTGAAACTGGGACGCAAAGCGTAAATTAGCAATCGCTAATTTTTCCCTTAACGTTCCGGTTTTAGCGAGAGCCACACGATAGTGCCCTAAGTTTGTTTTTCCTTTTTACATGCAATTAATTCCTACAAATGAAAACCGCAGCTTGTGTTTTATAATGTGTTTTAATTTTCTAATGCACAAATAATCTAGTTACAGTTTATTTTAGTGCTAGTGTTCTTTTAAAAAAATGTAAAACTTGCTTTGGAGTGCCTGGGCTCTTCTTTAGCCTATGACTGTCCACTTTGAAGGTACATCTGGGACGGTGGTAGAGAGATTCAACACCCCAGAACCAAGTAATTAATGTGGTTGTGATTGCTAGAGTGTCAATTTAAAACCTATAAATATGTAAACAATTTTTATATGGCATGAAAATTGATGAGATGGCAAATTAAATATACCAAATAATATTGGAAAGGCATATTTGCAAATGTGTAACAAACGTGCTTTTAATGAGACCTGTAACTTTATTTATATTTCAGTTGCAATTTGCCACCATGTGGCTCTCTCTGCTGGTGGTTGTGTTGGTGCTTCTCTTTTGTTACAGATGGCACCGACAGAGCCAAATAATGCACAATCTCTCAGATAAATATGTGCTGATCACTGGATGTGACACTGGATTTGGAAACCTGCTGGCAAAGCAACTGGACCGGCATGGGATGCGGGTACTGGCTACTTGTCTGATGGAGAAAGGAGCTGAGGATCTGAAGAAGGAGACATCTAGCAGACTGCAGACAGTGATCCTGGATGTTGCTGATAGCCAGAGTGTGAGCTCTGCTGCCAAATGGGTCTTTAGCATTGTTGGGGATACAGGTATTTGATTTGCCCTGTAGTATATTAATTTTCAGATTTGTACTTGTTCACTTTTGGTTATTAGTCAAATAAATCAGTATGCGAACTGGTGGGCCATGGGCTGGATCTGACCCGCTAATGAACACAACAGCTATCAGTTGTTAATGGTGAAATTCACCATTTGGTGCAATTCGGGGACAATTCAGAATTAGTGAATACCCCCTTAAGTCATAGGTTTGCCAGTTTGATCTGCTACTAATGGCATTTTGACCTGAATAACATGGGTATCTGCAAAGAGTGTGTGTAGCGTGCTCCTACATTATTTGTATGATCCTATTCTGGTTTTAGATAGGGACCATGAAAACTGACTGTATTATTAACATTTGATTTTCAATAAGCAAAAAGTTTTTCTCGTGTTTAATCCATACACTGCAATCAACATTGAGGTTCGCCCTAAATTGTGGATGATGCATGTCGTCAGTTCGCCACTTGATGGAACAGAGTGGATTGACCATCTACAGACGACAGACCTCTTGCATGTCAATCCTTGCTGTGGGACCTACCTCCCCCAGTGCATTGAGATCACCACTCAAGGTCATAATGATGTCATAAACAAGGGCCCCCTAGCACTGCCAGGAAAATCCCTTTAGAGGAGAGGCATGGGTCTTTTGGAATCCCATATCAAATGTTCTATAGCCGTGGCGTTGTCCGCTTTTCACTTGTAGCGCAAACAATGCAACCGCAACAATGCACCTCCATTGGACCGCTGTGTCTTTATGTCTATATAACCAACAAAGTCAAGTGAGGTGTCACTGGGCAGGTAAGGCCAAACAAGATACCAAACAAGTAGGAGATTAAAATATATATATATTTTTTTCTCTAATGCAACGCCATTGTCTACTTTTCACTTATAAAGTGATCAATGTTGCAGCAATTACTCAGCTTTTCATTATTCACGCTGAGAACAACTGTGGAGGAAACGATACAGTGTGTAAGTCCTGCAGAGTTTTACTATGCCAAGAAGCGGCAGGTCATTTAGACCGCCGTTTCTGTTATTTTAATGCATAGTGGCCCAGACACATTTATAGAAAGATAACTGCCTGATAGATCTAAATCTTGCTATTTAGGGTATAATAATTGAAAACACTGACACTGACACTAGTCACTTTCAATTTAGAACGCCAGACATTGGCCTCATGCCATCTTCCTGCAGGTCATTTACCTCTACATTTCCCACACCAATCACTGAATTCTACCCCAACAACACAGGCGGTATTATACTTGCCCTTGCCGGGGCTAAGATCATATCACCAACACATCAACACCAAACACCTGGGCATACTACTGCATGGTTGTTGTCCCCTTATCTCTGGGCCCACAAGACATGTCTTTAGAAAAATATTGTCTGATATTTACAATGATGCTATTCTTTGGGATATTATATTATGTTTAGTACGTGATATATAGATGAGTAGGTAGCCGTGTTCGTCCAGATGCAAAAATCACGAGTATAGCCGTCTGTAGTGATACCTTTTTTATTGGACTAATGTTACATTTAAAATACAAGCTTTCGAGAGTGATCCTCCCTTCGTCAGGTCTAGAAGCTTACTGATCAGAATAATAGAATCAAACATTGGGACATTCATCGGGCATACGTTTGGAGGTGTTAGATGTTGTACATCGCCAAATGACATGGTCAGAGTGGGGAAAGAAAAAAGGGGGGGAAAAAACAGCAAAAAAATTTTTTCAATGTCTCAGGCACATAAGACAACCGTGATAAGATCATGTCCACTTCAAAGGGAAGGTGAAAGGACAAAGAAAAAAACAAAACAGTGAGTATGAGGAAGACACAGAAAAAGAAGAAAAAAAAAAAAGCAGAGAGAAAACCAAGCCCCAACCAGAATTATGAATATTATGTGACGTTATTACAGTGGGTTAAAAAACCCGAATCTACATTAAGTCCTTGTTTTATACTGTTGAAATATGTGCTCATTTTCATTTCATATGTTTTGCGTTCCCGGTGGTCTTTAACCCTTTTGTTGCTGAGCCTTTTCACATCTCTGTGCTGAGCTAATTTTTAGCGGTTTTGCTCATGTTTAAATGCGATTTGAAGTCACATTTTATTATATGACCCAGACATATTATATATTGTTCTTTCCGGGAGACTCGGCAGATTCATAATATATCATTATTATATGTATACATTATGTCCTGTCTGTATATTATAACATAAAATGCAATAAAATTCGAATTTTCAATAATTTACAATGTGTAAAGTGTTTTTTTTTTCACATTTTAACATGCGAGCGTTTGCGGTTATATTTTCTATGGGTTGTGCTTGTTAAAAAAATTAGAGATGGGGAATCGTTACTTTTTTTGGGGAAAATTACATGTTTTTTGGCAAATGCCCCCATAGAAAAAATCGTTAGTGCAGCATCATTGTTCACATTATAATTGAAATGGGAACAATATTGCTGCATTAATAAAACCAAACAAAAACAAAAAAGTTTTTTTAATTTAAATTTTTTTTTCCTCTTTTTTTTTTTTCAATGTACATGGTCATGTTTGATATATTTGTAAAGGTCATGCTCTGGCCGTTCCAATGATATCAAACATTAACCCCCTAGCTGTCACGGATCGGGAGATAGGGGGTTCATTGGTGGCAGCAAGGGATTAATTGTGGAACTGCCGCTATGCGCGATGACGCCAGTCGTTAGGGGGATATCCCTGAAACTTGGCCGACATCCAAGATGTCGGCCTGCTCCGGGAGGGGACCGCGATACGGCGCATGTTAGTGCCATATCGCGATCCAGCCCCCTAGGGGTTAAAGACAGCCGCCGCTTGGAAGGGCAAGCTGTGCCCTTCCAAGCGGTGCCTGCCTTTACTCGCTGGCCCACACAGATGGGAAGGGGGAGAGGTCTGAAGGACCTCCCCCCTCCCCTTCAGGCATCTTCCCTGCAATGGCGGGGGGTGCCTGAAATAGACATAATCGCGCAGGCGTGATGACGTCTATTATGCCCATCTGGGTCCCGGAGGCTGGGCTGACATCGAGGTTGTCAGCTGGCACTGGGGGGCTGCCGCGATCGGCTGGAATCCCAGCCGATCGCCGCTGCTAAGGGAGGACGCGCTCAGCTCAGGACGCGCTGAGAATGTCTGCCGCATGGAAAGGGTTAAAATGTCTTTTGAGGATTTTAATTCTGAGGTTTTGGTCGGAGTGGCCTGCTAGATTGAAGTGAAGTCCCACTGGGGTACAATATGAGTGTCTGTGCTGGTTCATCCTGAGATTTAGTTTAAGGCTGGTTTCACCAATATAGCAGCCCTTATCACACGCTGTGCACTGGATCATATATACCACATTTGCAGACGTGCAAAGGTATGAGCCCTTGATGTTGTGTGTGGCATTGTTGTGCTGTGCTGTGCGGTGCTGCTGTCACATATATATGTTGGCACAGTTTGCAGCGGGGTTTGTTACAGTGTTTGGTCCCATTTTGTATGTCGTCCTGTTCCTGAGTGAGTTTGCTGCGGACCAGTTTTTGCCTCAGGTTTGGGGGTTGCTTGAATGCCAGTAAGGGGGGCTGTGGGAATATTTCTTTGAGCGCAGGGTCCTCTGTGACCAGTGGCTGCAGATCTTAGATGATTTTGACCCAACGAAAGAATACAAAACCCAATTTGGTATACTTATCAGGTCGTTCCCCAAACACCTAAAGCAAGAATTGGAGAATCTGGTGCCTTCCAATCCTCGCATGGGCAATCCTCGCATGCTGCCCAAAATCCACAAGCCCACTATACTATTCCTATTAAATTAACAGTAATTTTTGATGTATTTTATTCAGTATCAGTTGAATTCTTTTTGCCTATATAACATGTGCTTTGTGAAAATAAAACGGTTTTGTGTGTGCATTTTAATTTAGTTAGTGGATTCCTGTCCAGTGCGGTGAGATGCAAACTTAATGCAGTGTAGACACGCTGCGAGGCGTAGCGGAGTGAAGTCAAACCTGCAAAATGTTTGCTTCGCTTCGCTACGCTGTGTGTCGCTACATGCTCAGTGTGTCTCAGCCTTTATTCCCGCATCGCTAGCTTACCAAATCAGTTTGTATATTTGTTACTGACCCTGCTTGTTCTGAGGACCCGCTCTGTTGCCGACTTTGCCTGCCATTTGACTATTCTCTCTGTGTATTCCCTGCCTGTTCTGTTTGCTTCCTGTTGCTACTGGTGTGCGCCGATTCTCACCATATACAGTAGCGCAGTACCTAGACATTGCTGACCCGGTTTTGTTCTAGCTGCTGATGTAACTGAATAGATCGGGGATCTCTTCTGCATTACCAAAACCTCCATCACTGCACTCTTCCACCTCAGAGGGGTTACGGTGTGAAGGCACTTGCTGCCACCAAAGGCAAAATATTTGGGTGCACTGCCATTGACGCCTATACCAGATTCATATCATTTTAATATTGGACCGCAGGGTCCACCACTGCACTCTTCCACAATACCACAGAGGGGTTACGGTGTGACGGCACTGCTGCCAACACTAAAGACCCAATTTTAAAGCACCTATTGTTACTTTCAGCCAATACCTGCATAAGTTTCACCATTTTTAGCCAAAAAATCACTAAACTTGTTCTGCGTGTCTTAAAATGTCTCTTTTCATACAGGCTGACGCCCCAAGCAGTTGTTTATGAATAGATGAAAGGAAAACCATTTACTGTCATTTGAAATGTCATTTGGTTTTTGTTTTAAAATGTTTCTATACATCCTACAAATCCACCACTTCACAGGCAGGTTATGGGGACCTCCTAGGCACGATATTTGAAGGAATTTTTTGTTTTTATTCTTAACCTTTATTTCATGGAAAACTCACTGATCCTTTAAAAACGTTTTTTTTTACTTTTTGTCCTTGTTTCCTGTCCCCAGGGCACTACCCGGACCCCCATACCCCTTTTTATTGCAAATATCATGCATATATGCACTCTTGGAGGGCACTTTAAAAATCGAACTTTCGAGTCCCATTGACTTGCATTGAGTTCGGTTCGAGTTCGAGTTCGAACTCGAACTTTTGAAATTGTTCGAACTCGAACTTTTGAAATTGTTCGAACTCGAACTTTTGAAATTGTTCGAACTCGAACTTTTGAAATTGTTCGAACTTTTGAAATTGTTAGAGTTCGAATGCGAACCGAACACGGGGGTGTTCGGCTCATCACTAATATCTATGATACATTGATGACATTTTCATCATATGGACAGAAGGAGAGGAACGCCTTCTAGACTTTAACAAGGCATTCAATACGTTCCACCCATCGATCAAATTCAAGATGGATTTTTCCAAGCACAGTGTGAGCTTCCTGGACTGCACCATATCGGCTGTCAACGGCACGCCGCACTCATCTGTGTACAGGAAATCCACAGACAGGCCCAGCTACCTCCACAACGCCAGCTTTCATCCCAACCACACGAAACAAGGCATCATCTACAGCCAGGCCATCAGGTACCACCGAATCTGCTCGGACACTGGGGACAGGGATGAACACCAGAGCAAACTATCTGCATCATTCCAGCGGAAGGGCTATAAGGAAAGGACAATCTCTAAAAAAAAAAAAAAAAAATCAGCCCTGAAAACACCGCGCGAACAGCTGTTGCATTACAAAGCAAAGAAAAACACCACACGGATCCCTCTAGTCGTTTCCTACAACCCAACTCTAGAGGGAATTTGCAAAATCATCAAAGATCTGCAGCCACTGGTCACAGAGGACCCTGCGCTCAAAGAAATATTCCCACAGTCCCCCTTACTGGCATTCAAGCAACCCCCAAACCTGAGGCAAAAACTGCTCCGCAGCAAACTCACTCAGGAACAGGACGACATACAGAATGGGACCAAATGCTGTAACAAACCCTGCTGCAAACTGTGCCAACATATATGTGACAGCAGCACCGCACAGCACAACAACGCCACACACAACATCAAGGGCTCATACCTTTGCACGTCTGAAAATGTGGTATATATGATCCAGTGCACGGCGTGTGATAAGGGCTGCAATATTGGTGAAACAAGCCTTAAACTAAATCTCAGGATGAACCAGCACAGACACTCCATCAGGAACCACTAGGAAAATACATATTGTACCCCGGTGGGACATCACTTCAATCTAGCAGGCCACTCCATCCAAAACCTCAGAATTAAAATCCTCAAAGGACATTTTAAAGACCACCGGGAACGCAAAACATATGAAATGAAAACAGTGGCGACTCTAGGAACAATATTTAGGGGGGCAAAGAAGATACCGCAGTCAAAACTGGGGGGACACTAATAATTTTCACCAATAAATCATATCACTGAATAAAACATCACCTGATGTGAGCTAAAACACCATTGCTAAAGGAAAAGTTTAGCGCGAGTCGCTAAAACGTAGTGCCTGACGACCTACTAACAGATCACCTTGTCCGCGGTAGTCCATGAAGAAGGTCGTTTGGCGCCTGCTAGGAAAACTCTAAGACCCGGGCTGAGACCCAGCGCTAATGCAGTTGTGTACAGGATAGAACTTTTCCCAGTGCAGAGTGCCGGGCCATACCTACCCCTGCCCTCACAAGCTTGAATATGAACACATCCAGTAATTAACCTCACACCCCTGCATTATTAAAATCCTCCAAGGTGGCCGCATCATCCATGTTTTGATGCACACATATATTAAGGCTGAGGGGCATTGCACGATAAATACCACCCAACACCATGTAGAATCATTACACTGCATTTAATAGATCCAAAAGGAAGGCCAGGTGAGCCACATTAACTTCCCTGCTGCAGCATATAAATAACACATGTTTCAGGGCAAGACGTATGTGTCCCTTTAAACTTGGTCCACACGGTCACCCTAATAATCACCCGCTTACATACTATGAATATTCCCCAGCATAAAATGTTTAAAATTAGGCAATATATTAGAATTAGGATATACAGTATGTGGATAAAGGATACATTTATAATAGAGCTGACTGCAACAGCAACGACATTGCGGACCAGATCCATTGCTATGGTGTATGGGGCCAAGAGAACACCTGTGCTGCATTCTTTTCAATTGCCTGTTAATTTTGGGTGAAGATCTGGTTTTTCAGTTTTGACACCAGGGTTGACACCAGGGTTGAGCAGTAGGTAAAATGTTGCAATTAGCGCCCCTCAAAAAATTAGCGTTGGCACCAAGTGATCTGTTATCTGCAAAAGCGCTAGAGATCTCTAACGCTCCCCGTGTTAAGTAAAGGATGCGGAAAGTACAGTAAGCTCACGCTACAAATCACTAATAGCAACGCGCTAAGTGATTTTTCCCGTTTGAAGAAGGAAGCAAACTATCTGTTGGTCTGGCGCTTGACTCGTTTTACCTGGCGCGAACGCAAAACCATGCCGACGCAAGGGTTAGCTCCCACCGGGTAATAGTGCCCTAAATAAGTTTTTACTTTTACTTCAAATTGAATATGGTCATGTTGGGTATCATTGGAAAGGCCAATTGGAAATCTGCCCTAACCAATGAAACCTAGATTGTTCATATACGATGCACAGGGACAGAGATACAGCGGTCCGAATAAGTGGAGGAAGCTGGATGCTGATTTATGGTGGGGGGGCACATGGGGGGGCAAGGAATAACCTAGGGGGCAATTGCCCCCCCTTTGCCCCCTGTAGAGTCACCTATGAATGAAAATGATCACATATTTCAACAGTATAAAACAAGGACTTAATGTAGATTCGTTTTTTTTTTAACCCACTATAATAACGTCACATAATATTCATAATTCTGGTTAGGGCTTGGTTTTCTCTCTGTTTCTAAAGAATCTGCATTTTTAACCAATCAACATGTTCTCCAGTTCTGATTTAAAAAAAACAGTGACGTGCGTTGAGGTCAGTGGCTGGTGAGGCACTTGACTAGTATCAGAGCCAGATATACACGGGTTACGTAGGTTCAGTGCTCCCCAGGAACTGGCTGCTGTCAGTGCTCCCCAGGAACTGGCTGCTGTCAGTGCTCCCCAGGAACTGGCTGCTGTCAGTGCTCCCCAGGATCTGGCTGCTGTCAGTGCTCCCCAGGAACTGACTGCTGTCAGTGCTCCCCAGGATCTGGCTGCTGTCAGAATACCAGAGCACCAGCAGTGTGACTTATACATTCCAGTGTGCCATAATACCAGTGTGGCGGTACTCGTAATACAGTAAAAAACTATTTGTAATTTCTGTGTAATTTCAAATGGGACATCATTTTACATGTATTCATTACCGGTCTCAAATGGAAAGCTACACTGTCTTCTTCCTTATACTGTTATCCCGATTAGCATTGTGCATCTCTGTGTAATTTCAGAAATTACAAATTGTTTTTTACGGTGTTGAGTACACCATTGAGTACAAATGGTGCTCTCTATTGGTCACTATTGTAAGTGCATGCATAGTACTCTTATTACAGTCACACGACAAATGTCCTGTGTCAATCAATCCATGGGAGGCCCTGCCTCCCAGGGGTGCGTTTTTATAAAGAAAATTGGCCTGAGAACAATGTTGCTTTCCCATTGGCTCAAGAAATTAAATTGCTCTCAGTGCCTCTCCGAGGCACTGAAGAGCATTTATTCAGGAAGTCTGTATCACTCAGCCAGCTTGAGCTATGCAATCAGTGTAGCGTTCAACTTCAGCTACTCAAATTGCATAGGCTTAGCTGGCTCAGTGCTGCCACTGCTGTCTGTGTGATGATTCACACACACAGCAGCCAGTGAGCTGAAAGGGAAAAAAAAAGCTGAGGACAGAAGGACGGGGAGGGAGCGTGGAGCAGGGAAGTATGAGAACTTTTTTCACTATATAAATTTTTATTTTACAGATTTATACAAACACAACAGCTCATTCATTTTTACTGGAATGGCAGGTGAGGCCCTGCCACTAAACTTTGAGAGGTTATGATTATGGAAAATTCCCTTTACAGTACAGATACAGGGTGTTAGTGTAATTTCCATTCACAGGCATAATTCACAAACAGACATTTTTATATTCTATTGGTTTTTTTCGAAGCTGTAGTGCTAATAATCTCACGGTGTTCACTGCAAAGCCCCATAAGCAGGAGATTACCACTTTTATTATCTATCACATTTACTGCGTTTGGCACAAAGGCTATTTCTGCCTATATGCTGTTTGTGCAAAATTTCTATTTTTACCCTATATTTAACTCTTGACTTCACATCTCAAGTTTCAAATAAATGTCATGATATTTTTTCATTAGAAATTGTTAAATAGTGAATCCAAATAGAAATTAATTTTTTTGAAATTTTGTTGAAGTAGATTTCTGATGTGAAAATACATGTACACCTTGTAATGATATATTTTAAGTCCTCTGAAAAAAAAATATAGCATTAGTATGGGTTCTGATATAAAAAATGACTTCAAATAGCATATGATTAACAAACAACGCTCAGCAACGAGGGGTGAAATGGCTGAGAAGCGAAGGGAGGGATTAGGGATAGATTTTAAAATTTAGCTGGTTTATATGCTAATTTGTAATTAATATCTCCTGGATCAAAATCCTACTGAAATGTACTGTGCATGCCAATGCTGAATAGATTATTAATCACACATACAGCTATATAGAAAAGCTCATATGCACGGCCTTTCTTGTTATGCAAAAAATACAGACCTTAACCCTTTTACGCTGCAGGGAGTACTATGCCGTCCCTGCAGCTGGTGGGACTCAATGTCGTGGGGCGTCATAACATTCTAGCAGGACATAAACGTATACATATAATAATAATATTTTATAAATCTGCTGAGTCTGCTGTAAAAAAGGATCTATAATTTGTCTGGGTCATATAATAAAACGTGACTTCAAATCGTGTTTAAACATGAACAAAACCAGTAAAAATTAGCTCAGCTCACAGAGGTGAAATGGCACAGCAGTGAAAGGGTTAAGACCATTTTAAATCTGTTTCGCTGGTTATTAAACCTCTTGTAATTAAATGAACTTATGCGATTTCACCACTCAATGGACTGTTGTATTCTTATTATTCTGCACATTATGACATTGTGTCTCCATTCTTAATATATGTTTTTCAGGGCTGTGGGGTTTGGTGAATAATGTTGGATGTGGACATGGAATGTGTCCTAATGAATGGCAAAGAAAGGAAGACTTTGCCAAAGTGCTGGATGTGAACTTACTGGGAATGATTGATGTCACTCTGAATATGTTGCCTATTATCCGAAAATCCCAAGGGCGCATTGTCAATGTTTCTAGTGCTTTTGGGAGACTAGCAGGGGTTAGTGGCGGATATTGTTTGTCGAAATATGGAGTGGAAGCATTCTCTGACAATCTCCGGTAAATAATGTGAAAACTGTACTTTGCTTGAAACTCTGCATACTGTATGGCAGGGGTGAAATAAATGTTGGGTTACCCCCTCATCAAACTGAACTATGTGGCCTTAACACTGTTCATAATAATGAGCCCTATTTTTTTTCCTCCATTTTGAAAACATTTATTAGAGAAATACAAAAATATTATTCACAACACGTTGCAAGCAAATCCTGAATAAAGACTTAAGGAGTTATACAGAAGGCACCGAAATGTCGCTGACATTTCGGTGCTCTCTTGTACCCCGCACTTTGGGGAATCAAAGTTCCCCACCCTGCGGTGAATTCAGCATTCACCACACGCGTCCCAAGAGCGCAGGGAAAACCCATCGCAAACCTGCCAAAATCCCGAACAGCTGCTGGAAATGCCGCAAAAAACACACGGGAAAAAAAACGCCGAGCTGCCAATCACAGTGCAGATCAGCCTCCGGAAAAAGCCGACAAGCTGGCGAATGGGGTAAAAGAAACAAACAAAAAAACAATATGATTGAAAGTGTGAGAATTTGAAACACTGTTTGCAAAAAAAACTACTGAACGAAAATGCCTGGAATTAACATATAAGTTCCTATGAATGATAATAAAATGGTCTGTTACAGAAAAAAGAAAAAAAAACCCTGTTAAGAAAAAGGGAAGAAAAAATTGCCGAAAAATGCCTAAAATGTCCTAAAAAAAAATCAATAAATAGACTTTTTCCTGCAGATTATAAGAATATACGAAGAGAGAAGGGGTGAAGCGCCCACCGGAAATCAGTATCTATCCCACTCGCTGGATGTTGTGCGTGGAGGTTTCTCTAAATACCTGAATCACAATATAGACAGAAAAAATACAACACAGCGCTTAAAGACCTGAGTCCACAAGAAAGTGGGGTAGATACATTATACAGTATGTCCATAAACAGTGGTCCTTATCTTCAGAAGTAGGTCTTCTTAAAAATACAGATGGAGTATACACTGCAGGAGAAAACACCGAGAGAACCAAAATTGTGCAGTGTAACAGCACCCAAGATGCGAGTAACCTGTATTCGTATTTAACTCACATTCTGGGGAGCCTACGACCGGCTCTCAGGAAAAAGCGGACAGGGACTTATGCCAGGTGCCCATAGACCTTTCGATCCTTTTCTCCGGGGTTTACCGGAAGAGAAAATGCTGCGGAAGAATTGACAAAGACCACAAAAGCACCTCTTGGTGCAATAAATCACAAATAATTTCGTGGTTTTTAAAAAGCAAGCCAAATTCTAACTCACAAGCGGTTGAGCCTCTATTGGCTCCGTCACAGTGTGCACAAGGAACCATATAGGTGTTCCCCAGACCTTCTTTGCAGGATAAAGGCAGACAACAATCAAATTAAAATAAAAACATTTATTAATTTAAAATTTACAGATCATATCTACCAGGACGCGTTTCGCCATTAATGGCTTCCTCAGCTGGAGATTACACTGTTGTTCTTGCTGCTGCCTTTTTATACAATAAATTCCTTAAAAGTGGTTAAACAATTAAACCCTTAAGATCCAATTAAAATAAGATTAACATCAGGTGCATAGATTGCCTCCCTGCCTTTTCACATATACCAATTCATTTTGGCTCCCACCCTAAACCGTAAAATGTAATAATCCCTTTATTGGGTAAATGTGTGTATCGCGCCCGCCATTTTGCGCGATTTTGTGAATAACCCCTTTAATAAGAGAAAGAATATGAAAATGAACAGAAAACGAAGAACGAGAACATGATAGCATGGGGCATGGCCAATTCTACCCCATATGAGCCGATATTTATCCGACCATAGTCAACAGGGACAAACTAAGAGTGAAAGCTAAAGAAAGAATGTTTGCGGATGAGTCAGAAAGAAATGAGGGAAAGGGTAAGTCCCATTATTTTATAAGGGGTCAGAATTTATGCAGACTGACCCTATTTTGATCATGACTGTATCAAAGTAATTTCTTCGAAAACTGCAAAAGAAGGAGAAATCTCTGTGTAGGTACAAACCTTCATTAGTGTATGTGCAAATTCTGTGTCTCTTCTGGGACTGTAAATAGAGTAAGAACACATAATACTACATTTTTGAAACAAACATAAACACTGAGTCCCAGAACGTTTACAATCTTATTAAATGATTTATCCAATTTATTACTCCATGTTGGATGTTAAAATGATCTTAATATGCCTGTGTTACAATATATTGCAATTACAATGTAGTTACTTACAGATCCTTTTTAATATATTCATAGCATTGTTATCATTTATTATTATTGAATTCTAGAGAGTCAATATGTTATTTTACTAAGATTACAGGAGTATGATATAACTAGGCTATAGAAACCTGCCTAGTTATTCCATTGCAGGAGGAAAACAAAAGATCCAGGATGCAAAAAATAGAATTTCCTTCTTTTAGTAATTGAAATAATATATCCTACCAAATTACATTGTCATTTTCAGTTAAGTTGTACTTGTTCTGTATTTAGAGTTTAAAAGACTGCTTGAAGTTAGAAGGTTTGCCAAACTAATATTCCATTTTTATTTTTTGACTGTTTACTGGTTAGGCACACAGTCAATTGGTGAAGAATTACTAAATTAAGCCAAAATCTCTATTATTGTATTTCTATCTATATTTCCCAATTGCAAAGCAAGAATTTGTTATTGCTGTATAAATACTAAGTAATAATTGCATATTTAGTCTCAAATTTTGCAACACTCATTGATAAAAACCTCAACATCTGAAGGTTGGGATTTAGGGTTTATATTGCAGAGGATCTAAGGGTAAGTAGTCAATGTAATAGAGCAGCAGGAAATGCTAGCAGAATGCTTGGTTGTGTAGGGAGAGGTATTGTCAGCAGAAAGAGGGAAGCCTACAAAAATGGCGTACAGCTTGAAGGAGAAAAGTTACCAGGAAAGGCTTCATGTTCTTAACATGTACAGCTTGGAAAAAAGACGAGACAGAGGAGATATGATAGGAACATTTAAATACATAAAGGGAATCAACAAGGCAGAGGAAGGGAGTATATTTAAAAGGAAACAAAGTAGCAAAACAAGAGGACATGGTCTTAGATTAGAGGGGCAAAGGTTTAAAAGTAACATCAGGAAGCATTATTTTACTGAGAGGGTGGTGGACACATGGAACAGTCTTCCAGTTGAAGTGGTAGAGGCCAAAACAGTAATTGAATTTAAGCAGGCATGGGATAGGCATAAGGCTATCCTAAACAAAAGATAAATCCAGGTAAAGTATCCATGTAATTGGGCAGACTAGATGGGCCGAAAGGTTCTTATCTGATGACATATTCTATGTTTCTATAATGAATGACTCCTTAATAATTAGTTTGTTAAACATGCCTCCTTTTGTCATAGGTCATAAGATGTATGGAACATTTCTAATCTTTCTTAAAGTTGTGTATTTAATATTTAATTCTTTTTTTTTACAGAAGGGAAATGCGAGATTTTGGGGTTAAAGTTTCCATCATAGAGCCTGGTGCTTTTAAAACTCCAGCAAGTGTCTATGAAGTACATTTGAAGAGCCTTATGCATTTTTGGGAGAAAGTCCCTTCTGAGGTTAAGGAGACATATGGAGAGGAATATTTCCAGCAATGTAAGAATATATAGTTATTTGAATATTTTCCAGTGATTAACAAATCTAAGGGATACATAACCTATTTTAATCGGCAGTTTTTATTGACAATACTATGCCATCCTTCTCTGGTGTGTTTTATCTTTGTAATATAGTATTTTTAGGCTGGAATGTTGCCAATTGATTTGACTTTTCGTAAATTAAAAGATAAATAGTAGCTTCAGTCCTTTGTCTTCTTTTTCCGAGAACAACAGAATGAGTCCTGGGAATGTTGAAAATGGTAAAAATAAAATTTAAAAAAATGATCAGTAGCATCTCAAAATAGTTATCACTTGCTTTTAAATCAAATGTCAAGTTAACAAATCCCTCTATAGTATGTGAGTGATCACACTGCCATGAGACCAATAGCAAGTTCATGGCTCCAAATATCTACCAAACACTCATCTAGTTCAGTAATAAAGGAAATTAAAACAAATACAGGACATTTCCAGTGCTATCCAGTCCAATAACAATAATAAAATGTGCTAGGAAAGTACCCAAAAGTTTCCCAGTCCATGATTCATGCTAGGCTTCTGCACCGATTTTTTTTTTTTTTTTTTTTTTTTTTTTTTTTTTTTTTCGGTTCGGTTCGATTTGTTCGGATGTTTAAACTTTTCGATTCGGCTCGTTTCGACCGATTTCTGTTTCGGTTCGGATAGTTTTTCGTGTACTTTTTTTTCGGAATATCGACCATTTTTCGTATTTTCGTGTCACTTTGCTCGTTTTTTGTATCGACTTGTCGGAAATTTCGGAAATTTTAGTTTTTTCGGAACGTCTGTTCTCCTCGTTTCAAAGTGTCTACGATAATTCTGGCGATTCTATCGTGTTTTTTTTAATTAAATAAAGATCCTTTTTTTCTTATGAATAATTGAATATACATTTCACAACTTTATTTAATCATATTAAAATGGTATGAAAGCCAAGGAACAAAAAAAATGAACAAAACGATTTAAAAAACGCTAAACTGACCCGAATGCCACAAGAAACAAGTGATACGCATTTACAAATACAAAATTTACAGAATCAGCGATATAACCGATAATAGTTAAATATACGATGTCCAGAATTACCGAAATGGAACCGAAATCACAAATGGAACCGAAATCATGAATAGAGCGAAAATAAATTTCGATTTGACACATTTCAAGTCCATTCGAAAAAATTTCGTTTCGGCTCGGAAAACTTTTCGGATCTGCCATTTTCGGATCTAAAAACTTTCGGAAAATCGGCCGCATCCGAAAACACGAATCGGGAAATTTCGTGAAAATTCCGAAACCCGAAACGCACATCCCTAATTCATGCTTCTGACCTTGAAGAGATTTCTTTCCAGTTATTGATGCATGCACCTTTTCATATTCTGGCTCCGTAAGATTAGCCTATGGACACACAGAGCCGAGGCGTTCCCTCTTCTTTTGTTGTCTCCAATAACTCACCCACATAGATGGTTCTGAAGACAGATACTTCCGGCCTTATCATTATTGCATGTACCTCAGAATATAAAAAATAATATCATTTAGGAAGCAGAGAAAAGAGACCTACAAAAATTTATTACATTTCTGAACCGCATTGATTAGGGATAGAATTCGATTTTAACTATAGTAAACATAGTGTAAACCTTTTAGATTCAAATATCTGTATTGAACGTCAGACTATTAAAGGGCCACTACCACAAAAAATTAAATGTCTTTATTTTGTTTATTTTATGTTGCTGATATCTTACATCTGCTTTGTTTTTCTCTTGTATGTTTAATATTTTACTCTTTATGCGTTACTGGATGCAGCCATATTGTGATCTTTTTTTTTTTTTTTCTTTTTTTCAAATTCTTTATAAGTTTGAAATTCACAAAACGTCAGATCAGTAAATGGCCACGCAGGGCCGTCACATAAAGTATCTGGAAGTCGCAAGAAAACAATTTAAAAACCATTTAAAACAGCCCAGATGGTCAGCAAAAACTGACGTAAAAGGCCATTGCAATTTAACATAAGAAACAAAGATATGAAAATCGTAAAGTGACTCAATATTCCAGATACGAAAAAAAAGGGGGGGGGTAGGGGGGATAAAACAAAAAACAGACCGGGTGTTCTGTACAAAGAAAGTAGTGGAGTCAGCATGGGGACATAAAGGGTAAACCTAAATGGGAAGGCAAGCGGGACACATAAATGGCGGGGGACTGCCCAGCAAAGGTGACATTCCCGGATTGCCCTGGCAACCCAAGGGAAAGTTGGGCCAAGGAAGAGGTAATGGGTCAGGAGACCTGGGGCCAAGAAAATCAGCCAGAGCCATGTTAGCCATCTTAGTGGCCCACCCAGAGCAAGCCATTGTCCCGCACACCCAAAAAAAAAAGGGGGGGAATAGGAAATACCGATGACCCAACAAGTACACAAGAGTCCCAGAAACAAAGTCCACATGGAAGGAAAGCGCCCAGGCAAAGAAAAAAAAGAAGAAAATGATTGAAATAAAATAAAAACATCCAAGGGGAGGGGGGTGTCAACAAAGGGGTGTAATCACATGGAAGGAAATATTAGGGATACAACTGGGAGGAGGGGTGTATCCCAGTCAGGACATCGAGAGTGGGACCCTTCAGCTCAGCCAGTGTCCGGGCAAGAAAGATGACACACAGCCACCGCACATCCAACAGTGAGGCCTGTGTCCGCACGGGTACGAATTGGAGGATCATAGGCCCCTCAGGCACCCAAACAGAGCGCGGCAGACGGGGAACAATTGGGCCACCAGCAGCACCCTCTTCCGTGTCCTGGCACTGCGAGGTAGGGGCCATGCCACTGGGGGAGACCACCACAGCAGGGGAACACTGCCATCCAGCAGGTAAGTCCGGTAGTAGAGCCGCAACACACAGTGCGCATTCCGGTGCTTGCTCAGCCACGGGCAGAGACGGCCCCACAAGAATAGCAGCATCCCACCCGGACTGGGCTAAAAAAACAGCACAGGGCTGCCCTTCCTTCAACTCCACCATAGGCCGGTCAGTATTATTATTATTATTCTGTATTCATAAAGCGCCAGCATATTCCGCAGCGCTGTACAATGGGGGAGTGCAGACATGAGACATACTAAAACACATATGGAACAGATGGCCCTGCCCTTAGGATAATTGTCCTACTGATACAGCACTTTACACAAGTGCTCAGCTAGACATCCCATGAGCTTACAATCTAAAGGACAGGGGTAAGTGAAACTTAAGGGGAGCTGGGGAGTGTGGATCTGGTGGCTAGAGAGAATAGCAAGCCACAGGTTGATTTAGAATAAAGTGGCTACAGGTGGAGGGGAATGAATACGTCTGGACCGAGGACTGGGTGGGACGGTGGATGGGGTGGGCGGTGGCACTGCAGATTGCAGAATCTGGAGTGGTGACTGTGTGTGATGAGCTGTGGTGAAGGAAGAGGCAGAGATTTAGCAGAGGGGCTCTGTATGCAAGCAGGTAATGAGATGCAAGGGGGAGGAAGTGGGGGAGGGGAGGCAGAAGCATGGTGGAACAACAAGTTTTCAAAATTGGAGGGAAGGCATTAAAGGGAAAAATAACCAGGCAGACTATGAAAACGACAGAAATGAAGCAGAGGAGTGACTTGAATGATGTCGTGGTCGAATCGTGGGTACCTTTGCAGTCCTTCAGAGTGCAGAATCTGGAGTGGTGACTGTGTGTGATGAGCTTGGCAGTCCTTCAGAGTGCAGAATCTGGAGTGGTGACTGTGTGCGATAAGCTGAGGTGAAGGAAGAGTACCCGAAGGAGTCGAAACGTGAAGCTCCCCCACTTCCCGGCGGTCAGAATACTCTGCTTCAGGGGGCTCCTCACCACCAAAGACATCCCGGTGCTTCGGCCCATCAGCCATCATTGTTACGAAGCCATGTGGATCCGTCACCACCGCAACACCCAGACCCTGCGCCTCTCTCAAGTTGTCTGCTGGGGCCCTCCGCAGATGGCCCTGCCCTTAGGCGCTGCCATCAAGCAGTGGAGGTCGCCCTTCGTCAGCGGTCGATCGGTGTCACCGAGCAGTAGGTGTTGCAGGCAAGCATCCAGGCCCTCCAGCAGACACTCATGGGATATCACTGCTGCATCTGTCCTCAACAGCCTGGGATTCTCCAGAGTCACGCCGTCGACGGTCCAAATCTCAACAGGTCCCCTGCAACCTCGACAGCTCCAAGGTCACACACAGGCGACAGGCAAAGCAGGCCTCCACAGGTCCAGAAAATGGCCACCTGGTGTAGGCCGCAGCAGTAGGCCCACCAACAATGAATAGGGAGACCGCGATCAGGAGTACTCCCAGCTCGATTAAAATGTCAGCTCCCCACTCCTGAGGTTTGTGGCCACAAAAACGACGAAGGGATGGCAAAAAATCAGAAGGAGAGCTCAGCTAGGCACATTCACTCACATCGGTGTAAAAGATAGAAATGTGAAGGCAGCGCTTCTGTGTATCGTGGGTATGTGATAATGGAATATTTATTAGGGTAGGTGCTGCCGTAGTGGAATATATAGTGTCCACACACCCAGGGCATGCCCAACAATGGAGCAGTGTGGAGCAACTGCTCCAGGCGGGAAATTTTTGACCAAATTTTGGGGCGGCATATTCTTGCCGCTGCACTATTTTTCTGTATCGGCACTGCGCCGGCATCTCTTCGAGGCCGGCGCGTGCTATGACCACCGATCGGCCCACCCACATGTGGCCAGGAGGGGGAGATTAGTGAGAAAAGAATTAATACGCGTGCAGGCTGGATCTCATTTAGCAGCCGAGCACGAGGAGGCACGCAGCTCCACCCTGTGAAGGCAGGGGATTCCCCGCCGGCAGCAGAAGAGAGGGTAAAGAAGAAACTGCATCAGAGGGAGAGTGTACTCCCCCCCCCCTCAGCAGACCCAGCATTACTCCACATGCCGGATCGGCAACGCCAGGTCCCCTCCACAGATCACGGAGGCAGAGCAGCTTCCCGGTGAGTTAAGGCATCAGCTGGGGTTGGGAGATCTCTCTCTCTCATCCTGCCTCTACCAAGATGTAGACAGGGTGAGGGGAGAGAGCCAGGACTGGGATAACACGAGGAATCCCCCCCCCCAGTGAAGTGTGCCTTGCAGCACAAGCTGCTCAGTGGGGGGAGAGGGAGGGGGATCCCAATCTGAGTGTAAAGAGGTCAGTCAGTGTATCTTTGCTGGTCTGTATGAGATGGCCCTGTGTGTGAATCCAGAGCTGCCTCATACAGAAAGTGACATGATGCACATTTAGCTAATTCCTAGAGAGAAACTGCCCTATATACCTAAATACAAAGCACATATTTGTATATAAGGTTGCTCACACTCTCTGTAAGATATACACCAAAATACCAAAATATATGCCCTATACAGAGAGCAAGGGCTTTTCACTGTAGGGGAGGAGGATTCCTTATGTTCTCCCGGTCCTGGCTCTCACCCTCACCCTGTCTACATTTTGGTAGAGGCAGGATGATCTCTGTGATACGCTCATACACACCGCACATTGCTGTGAGTTTTATTGCTGTGAAGTAGGGATGCACCGAAATTTCGGCCACTGAAAATTATCGTCCGAAAATGGTGTTTTCGGTTTCGGCCGATGCAAGTGAGTATGTGTAGGCAACATACTCCCCTACATCCTCCTACTTCGGTCCTGAGCTCCAGCGGTGACAGTCTTCTGGCTGCCGTAGGCTGCTCGGCCGGCCTCCAGGCTCAGGCGAGCCCCCCGGCTCGGTTGGGCCTTCAAGGCCCAGCCGAGCCGGGGGGCTCACCTGAGCCTGGAGGACGGCCGAGCAGCCTACGACAGCCAGAGGACTGTCACCGCTGGAGCTCAGGACCGAAGTAGGAGGATGTAGGTGAGTATGTAAGGTGCAACCAATCAGCCATGCGAACCTGGGCCTGGAGATCCGGCCGAGCATGCTGCTCGGCCGGGCTCCAGGCTCAGGTGAGCCACCGGCCTCCAGGCCCAGGTTCTCATGTCTGATTTTTGGGATCGGTTTTCAGCCGAACCGATCCCGAATTTTTAACCCCAAGAAAGCAAAATAAAATTTAAATACTTATATTTGTTTGTTTGGTTCTTTTTTTTCTCCTCCTCAATCTGTCTTCTCTGGTTGACTCCTCTGATTAGGTGCAGAATCACTGTGTAAATCCAGGGTAGAGGAAGAGTTTTCACAATGTAAGCAGTGCCCAAATAAAAATGCATAAAATAGGCTGCAAGACAAGAAGCTAATATATTAAATATAAATTTTATTTATAAAAAAGCAATATGGCAAGGCATTAATAAAAAAAATAGCATAATAATAATATATATATATCTATATCAGAAATAGTAAGGAACCTTTGAAAGGATCACTAAGAACGCGTTTTCGCCTACCGGCTTCCTCAGTAAGTGTCCTCAAATGTGGGGTAGTCTCTAGCAAAAAATCAGGACGAGTGAAACTATTACAAATATGCAGCATGGTTATTTGTTTAATTAGAAGGTTAAAAAATGAATAACATTATTGTTCTTTGTTCTTTTAATCATGTACAGATGCTGAGAATTTAAAATTACTGCTAAGTACATGCAGTCCCAAACTGCACAGAGTCACAGATGCCATAGAACATGCTCTGACAGCCGTCTACCCTTGGACAAGATACTCTCCTGGATGGGACTGCAAGCTCTTCTACCTCCCTGTCTCATACCTCCCCACAGTCATCTCTGACTACGTATTATTACGTTCTGCACCAAAACCAGCTCAAAGAAACGTGTGACCATCCATGTCTGCTTTGTAATTATACTGATAGACTCAGCTCAACACTCAACTGTTCATAAAATATAGATCTGTATACAAATGTACACATATGATCACAAGCTAAATGCTTTCACACACACTGCAACTGCTCATAAATACACTCCTAGGTCCACACCACATCTGCAGTTTAAAAAGTTAACTACATAGGACGTAAATTACAAGTCTAAGGGGCAAGAATGTGCACAATGGTTACATATATACATGTACATTGTGATATGCTCAGATCAGGTCTAAGATCAGATTTTGTTCCCTAAAGTTTCAGGAAACTTCTAACTAAAATTAGTTGTGCATCATGACACGATCATGTATACAAATAAAAAAACAGTTGGTTTTGCAATATCAACACATATTCTAGATTATTCCCTAAAGAAAAATAATTAGAATTAAAAGTGGTCAAGCAACCAACTTCCCAGTTATTGGATCAGTTCAAATGGGCTTCAATCCTTCGTAAACCCTCAATCCCATTCATCTGTACCACTTTATTACATCTCTTCTTACTGTATATTCCTCCCTCCCTGTTCCATCAAACATTACTTAACTCCTTTTCAGTTCCCTTGCAGCTCTCGCTGGGGTTGGCTGAGGTCAGCATTGATAAGCACTACACGCCTCATGGATCCTCATTCTGCCAGCATCTGCCTTTGTAAGAAGATGAGAGTTGCTGCAGGCACATTTTTCAATCTCTGCAGCATGCCATTACCTGACAGCTGCAATTATTATGCAACTGTCAAGGTAACACTCAGGCCTGGTATTAGTATGGGGAAATGTATTATCCTGTACAATATTTAGCAGCTAGAGTTAAAGGGACACTATACTCATCCTGATCACTTTATTGTTTTAAAGTGACTAGGATGTGTAGTGTCCCCCCTTCCCCCCCAGCTGCCCCGACCAGGTCAAATTGTGGGGTCAAGTGGAGGAGTTTCTTCCACCCCACTCAGGGCACCTCAGCTGCCTACAGCTGAAACGGGGACACTAAGGGGAAAAATTAGTGTTTGCTAATCTCCCCTTAACATCCCCATTTTACCTGTAGATTACAGGGAGGCGCTAAATCCAGTAGCTTGCCCCATAGCAGCACTAGCGTCCAGGATGCTCGGGGCAACACTAAAGTGCCGTCCCAAACATCCCTTCCATTCCATAGGACTGCATGGCGGCTTCTGCTGCCGGGTCAGGATCAAATGACTGGCGGGATCTTGCCTCTTGCAAGATCCTGCAGGTCAGCGGAGTGATCACAGAGGAAGATTGGGGATTTTATTCCCCAGTCTCACTCTGCTCCCGGCTGCCAGAAGTATCGGATCGGGCCGCCGTTCTTGCCGCAGGATAAGAGTGTGAGTATTTGCACTTTGCGCTCCCCAAGCATAAGGAGAGCAAAGTACAGTAAGCTGGCACTAAAAAGCACCAATACCAATTTGCTAATGGGTTTTTAACCCGTTACCGATCGGAAGGTGATTAGGCCGTAACGCTATCAACTCAATTAACCTAAAGCGAACACTCATTTATGTGAGTGCTAGTGCTAGCATTAAGGAGGTGATATGGCTCCCAGTTTCACCAGTGGTCGGGTTTTTGAATTTTACAGCTGCAGGTCATTAGTTCAATCACTAGAGACATTAGCATGCAGAGAACAGGCCAACGTCACCCTTTCTGGGACCACCCGATGTAGTGAGCGGTCTCAGAGAGGCAGTGGTGGATCAGACTTGTGCATGCACTCAGCTCCGATCCATCATTCTGTGCAGTGTCTTCGAAATTTGCGTACATACAGTCCACAATTCCCATAGCGGTGTGTAATTTGTGGTTCCTACGCTACGCAAGCTGCATAAGAGGACAAATTTCGTAGACATGCTTCAGGGACTGTGCACTGAGGGAGAAAAGGTGAGTAAATTCACCCAAAGAAGAAAAATAGAAAGTAAATGGGTAGAGGCTGTCAGCAGGGATTTTCCAGGAACCAGTGTTTTTTTTTGTTTTTTGTTTTTTTTAAATAATAATAATTTTACAGGAAGAAATATTTGGGAATATTCCCAGTGTATTCCTTATGGTTAGACTGTTTAAAATCAGCTGATGAATGCCCAGGCATATTGAGCTTTCAGCAGAAAGGCTGAATGCTCTGCAGCTGAAACTAGTGTAATTCCATTTGGCCAGTAGATGGCACCATCCACCTGCCATCTACTGGCCAAATGGAATTACACTAGTTTCAGCAGCAGCTCGTTCAGTTTTTCTGCTGAAAGCTCAATATGTCAGGGCATTCATCAGCCAATTTTAAACAGTTTTAGGACCTCGGGCACTAAAATTTGGGGGGCACCTTCTGCTGCCCAAAAGCAAACAAAATTAATTTGCAGCAAACTAATTTCATTTGCTTTTGTCCTTGAGAGGTGCAGATCACGATAACTCGATATTGGTACCTGATGGAGCCTTTGAAGTCCTGAGTTATCTCAATCTCAGCAATGAAAGGGTTAAGGTCAAATAAAAGGGAACTCTATTTTCAATACTGCATACGTTTAATGTTTATGGTTGCAGCAATGGTTTTGAGAGTTATATTTATATGTAGGGTGAGCTGTGGAGTGCAGGGATAATTTTTGTAACTGAAAAGTGTTCAGAAGTTTAGTTAGGGTATATACTGTGGGTCATAATTAGGTAATTTTTTTTCTTTCCACTGCAAAAACTTTGGACAGAAAATTTGCTGTAAGGTGGGGGTCACCTAAGAAATTGAAGATAATTTACCCGCATGCCTGGACCCACTTAGAGCCAGTGTTACGGCTCTACACTTGTGAGTGGGATATATATTACATACACCTACAGCATATTGTATATATCAGTGTTGCACTATTATTGTCTCCTTTTTTCATATATATATGCGAGATTCCAGGACCCCAGAGAGCAATACTTGCGCCGATCCAGGTTATTTATTCTATTATCATAATTAGGTAATTGTTTGGACAGGGACATCTTTCTCTTGGTTTTTGCCAGACCTTGGCACCCAAAATTATTTAAAATTGTTAAAACAGCCAACATTTTTCATATATGATCCATTTGGCTCTCAAACCTTGACTGCAAATGTAGCTTGCAATAATATTGGAAAGTATTTTTTTTTGCAAAATGATAAATCATTTTTCATGGTTAATAGCGGATCCAAATTTTTGGGTTTTCACTTTTCACAAGTAACTGAAGGCATCCTAAATTTTACACAAGTCATGCTATTTCAAAACAAGTGATTGTAGCATTTCACTCCCAATTATTACTATCAAGAATATGTTATCAGGGTTATTCAGAGAGCGGTGAAAAAGCAGGAGATTGACTGGAGAATGGAAAATTCTAGGGTAAAAATACGATTTGGAAAGTGAGATGAATGGGAGAATTTTTCTGGTTTGGCTATTTTGACCTAGAATTTTCCCTTCTCCAGTCATTCTCCTGCTTTTCACCTCTCTCTGAATAACCCTGATAGTTTTTCGTGTTGCTTTATATCTGTCTGTAAATACTTCTTAAAACTTACAACAAATAGCATTATCTTACACCTCCTGGTTACTTCGCCCCTACTAATATTGTGATAGCAGTAGCTTGACCAATCCTTAAACTCTTCATTACCAAGCGATTTTTCTTGAAAAAAAATTATTTGAAACATGGGATGCAAAGTCAAAAAGGAATTATAGATAAAATAGAATATTTGCACAAAAATTGTTATTCTGAAATAGTTAAATTTTTAAATGTAAATTTGCTCATTTTAAATTTTTCATGTATTCAGTAAAATTGTTGAAATGAAACATGGTGGCCTGTATCTTAAACAGTTTCATATGTGGTCTGCAATAACGGCATACAGGCAGAAATGGCCTTTGTGTTAAATAATTAACATGGTCAGATATCCTGCTTGTGGGGATTCATAGCCGGCTGGGTGGAATAGAGGTAACATCACTGCTCTATAACTGTGGAGAGAGACCGTGGAGACACAGGTTTGATCCCGGCAACAGCACCTCTCCAGTAAGTGTCCTTGGGCAAGACACCTAACCGTACATACTCGCCACCCAGGACATACTTGAAACCAAGAGAAATCTCAATGTATCCTTCCTGGTAAAATCCTTTCTCCAAAAAAAAATTGTGATCATAATGAGATTATTGGTATTTTTGGAAGCTGTATTGCAAATAGAGTATAAAAATAATACAGTTGCAAGACAAAGTATGTGAACCCTTTGGGATTACGTGGAGTTTTGCATGAATTGGTCATAAAATGTGCTTCATCTAAGTCACAACAATTTGAAAAACACAGTCTGCTTAAAATAATACAACACAAACATTATATGTTTTCATGTTTATTGAACATAACATGTAAACATTCACAGTGCAGGTTGGAAAAAGTATGTGAACCCCTAGCCTAATGACTTCTCCAAGAGCTAATTGCAGCCAGGAGTGAGCCAACCTTGAGTCCAATCAGTGTGATATTATTGGATGTGTTGCTGAAAGCTGTCCTGCCCTTTAAAAACACACACCAGTTTTGGGTTTACTGGTTTCAAGAAGCACTGCCTGATGTGTACCATGCCTTGCAGAAAAGAGCTCTCAGAAGACCTACGATCAAGAATTGTTGACTTGCATGAAGCTGGAAAGGGTTACAAAAGTATCTCCAAAAGCCTTGATGTTCATGTGTCCACGGTAAGACAGACTGTCTACAAATGGAGAAAGTTCAGCACTGTTGCTACTCTCCCTAGGCGTGGTCGTCCTGTAAAGATGACTGCAAGAGCACAGCGCAGAATGCTTAATGAGGTAAAGAAGAATCCTAGAGTGTCAGCTAAAGACTTACAGAAATCTCTGGCACATGCTAACATTTTTGTTGACACATCTACAATAAGAAAAACATTAAACAAGAATGGAGTACATGGGAGGACACCATGGAGGAAGCCATTGCTGTCCAAAAAGAATATTGCAGCACGTTTGAAGTTTGCAAAAGAGCACCTGGATGTTCCACAGCACTAATGGCAAAATATTCTGTGGACAGATGAAACCAAAATTGAGTTGTTTGGAAAAAACACACAACACTATGTGTGGAGAAAAAAAGGCACAGTACACCAACAGCAAAACCTCATCCCCACTGTAAAACATGGCGGAGGGAGCATCATGGTTTGGGGCTGCTTTGCTGCCTCAGGGCCTGGACGGATTGTTGTCATTGATGGAAAAATTAATTCCAGAGTTCATCAAGACATTTTGCAGGAAAACGTAAGACCATCTGTCCGCCAACTGAAGCTCCGCAGAGGATGGGTGATGCAACAGGACAATGACCCAAAGCATACAAGTAATTCAACAAAAGAATGGCTTCAACAAAACAAAATACGCCTTCTGGAGTGGCCCAGTCAGAGTCCTGACCTCAACCTGATTGAAATGCTGTGGCGTGACCTTAAGAGAGCGATTCACACCCGACATCCCAAGAATATTGCTACACTGAAACAGTTTTGTGAAGAGGAGTGGTCCAAAATTACTCCAGATCGTTGTGCAGGTCTGATCTGCAACTACAGGAAACGTTTGGTTGAGGTTATTGCTGCCAAAGGAGGGTCAACCAGTTAAGTCCAAAGGTTCACATACTTTTTCCACAATGCACTGTGAATGTTTACATGTTCTGTTCAATAAAAACATGAAAACATATAATGTTTGTGTTGTATTATTTTAAGCAGACTGTGTTTTTCAAATTGTTGTGACTTAGATGAAGATCCGAGCACATTTTATGACCAATTCATGCAAAACTCCACGTAATCCCAAAGGGTTCACATACTTTTTTTTGCCTCTGTATATGTATCTGGCATAATGCGTGCATATGGAAACAACAATTCAATGTTCTTAAACCCAGGACATACTTGAAAACAAGAGACATCTCCATGTATCCTTCCTGGTAAAATACTTAATAAATAAATAAATATGAAAACAACAGTAACACCTTTTATCTGTACAGTACAGGTATTTTCAGTAATTTTTACTCCTTGAATCGTATCTCTGTACAGCAGTAAGTGACCCCAGTGAGCTTTCTGCATTCTGCCATCTTCATGACTGTTCTAATGCAGCAAAGTGTTGGAACTTTTTGCTACAGTGAGTTTGGGCCTGCTGTTTTCAGCTTGTTTTATGTCTCTGCAGAGTGCTTAGAGATCGGTAAAATAAAGGATTTGTTTCACAACAGGGAGCACACTAATCTTGCTTTTGAAAGTTGTGAAAATGGACTTTTGATATGTTAATGAATGTTTTTCAATGTATTTCAATGCAAAATCGAGCTTGGGGTGTGAAGGGGTTACATCCCAGTTTCGCTAATACAGTGTCCTCAGAAGAAAAAGAAAGGTGATCTACTGAAAAGTGGTTGCCATTACATTTGCCCAAAATGTGGCTTTCTCATGTTGTTGGGTATTTTCATAGGAAAAACAAAATGGATGCCTGTAGCTATTTTATTTAATCTTCGTATAATCCATATCTTTCTTATAAGACATATTTTTCTTGTGTTACCTTTCACCTATTTTCCAGAATGAAGCCATATTCTTTTAAATAAGAAGACGAATTTAAATTAAGTGTAAACTCATTAGAAGGGGATAAAAGATTTATGTATGTGTTTAAAAAGAATATAATCGTCAGATATGAAGACGCTATGGAGTATGTCTTTATTTGATATTTATGTAGTAAAGTGCTAGATAAGGCTGGGGTCAGACGAACGCAGTGCGAACACGCGTGCAGCTGCACTTTATCACAGCCGTAGTAGCAGCAAATGACAGGCAATACATGAAGTACTGCTGCACGAAAGTTTGACCGGGCAACGCAAGCGGCGAACAAACGCATTTTTTTGAGAACGAGAAACAGCTAGTACTGACGTACACAGAGTGCACTGCGTCAGCTAGCGGCATGTGTGAGTGATTAGGAGACTTCAGACGCTGCTCATGTCTGGCCAACATAACGTCCAGACGCAAAAAGTGTTTTATTGATGATCCGTACAAAATCACGGACGAAAATGCGCATCGTATGACCGCTATCGCGTATTCCGTGAAAAAATACGTCCATTCGTTCGGACGCACTTTTTCACGGACGACGCACAAAATGCATTCGTCTGACCCTAGATTATGTCATAGACAAATTTATAGGTCTACTTTTATGAAAAAGTCTTTGTGTAAAATATAATTTTTAAGGTGTCAAACATTTATATGCACAAAAATATAGCTATGCACAAAATATATATTCACATATATCAATATATAGATCGTAGCAAACGAATAGTAACTCCAATATATTTTGTAGTAGTGCTAAAATGGTATATTAAGAAATATTTTGAAGAGTGTATAACTATGTAAAAAGTTTAGAAATAAGCTGTTTAAAAGTTGAAGGAATGTCTGTTAACTGATTAGAAGTAACTCAGAGAAACCTTGAAATAACTAGAAGAGTAGATCTTAAATTTTAAAGTGACAGACCAGACAAAAGTCTGGAAGAGACCGTGAAGAGTTATTTGTTTAACTAGATAAGGGGGATTGACCCATGACCTATGATAAGGAAATAAAAATCAAATCTTGTTAATTATTTTTGAATCAACACTGCCATCTAGTGTTGTATTATGAGTTTGACAGTCTTCATAGGGTAGTATTGAAAGACAAATATGCTAAGTAGAGAAGTACGTGATAAGTGATGTAAATTTTCCTATATCTGTAGTACAGAGGGATAGAGGCACTTCAGTTACAATTTGAGACGCACTCATTCTTCAACACACTTCAGCATTCACTTCTCCCTCTCTGGACTTCAAGTCCAATTCTTTCTCTCATGCACTCTCACTCATCTCTCACACTTATCCCACAGCCATGCTCACAAAGAGATGAGTCATGCTCATGGAGGGACTCCGACACAAAGAAACTAAGCTGGAAACAAACTTATAACATTTTATAATATCCTCACAAACTCTCACACACTCTCCAATTAATATTATATCCAAAGAACTTATTGCTGCTTAACATAAGAAGTTTGCAGAAATGCTTGAACCCAGATCTTGGAACAGGTAATGTATGGAAGCAAATTTAAGTGGAATTAATTTAAAAGAGATATATATATATATTCAAGTGTGTATATTGCAATGAATATAGACTGAGCTTTATCTCCGGTATTGTTAGATCGTGACCTTTGAAATATTTCTAACCTGCAGTATAGAAATATAAGAAGTGTCTGATAACCGGATATTTATCCTAAATTATTTGTTGCAGTGTATACATAAATATATATTGGAAGAGTTATTGTGATCGAATTACTAAACAGGGATTTTATAACCTGCAATATAAAAAAACAGAAGATTAGAAGCTTAATTCTTGTTATTAGGGGGAGGATTCACTACATAAGTTTTTCTAATTTATTATTCTAAATAGAGTAAGTTATAGCTTTATCTTTTTGTTAACCAAGGTAGCACAAAGATATATGTATACACTTATATATATATATATATATATATATATATATATATGCATATATATACATGATTACTAACTTGTTTGAATATTTGTTTGCTGGGAATTAACCATATGTGTTTAGTCACTAACTTAATCAAAGTAAATTGAACTAACCATTTATGTAGTTACTAATAATTCTAAAAGCTAGAGATATATGTGTGCTGATGGATGTTGTGTTTAAAAATCCTTGATTTTGGTTGTGAGAATAAATCAATTTGCATATGTAATAAATATATATAAATTTTTACCAAGTTTGGTTGGTTATATTTTTGTAAACAAAATGCACATGTTGAAAACCGACTTAGGATCGATTTTTGAGAAATATGGATAGCTTATATTTCGTATAAATTTCTTATTGAATATACATCCTGACAATGTACCAGTTTGATTTATTCCTTTTGCCTTCAAGTGTAGAAATTTGGCTGGGCATCAGAAATGTTATAATGTAACCTGCTCTACCCACCTCCTGAAACAGAGCCATTTGTAAAGAAAGTAACCACACCTATAATATTGAATTTTTTTTTTAAAAAAAACCCCACCACTGAGACTTTTCAGATAGACTGATTGCTTGAACCCATTGAGAGGTGAGTGTTCTTTTATTGGGTTTACAAAAATGATTGTATTAAACAGACTGCTAGGTAGAAGGTATCCCACAAATACAATCTTGATGGATACATTTAAATGCAGAAAAATATAGAAATAAATTATTTTGAGAACTCACAGCAATGTACCGTGAAAAATAAAGTGGTGGACAAATCTACCCAACGGATTGTTATTTTTATTTAAGTTTTTATTATATTTGTTATCTTCCCACACATAGCCTTATAATCTCTATTACAATTTAATGTTATTTTTTTATCTTTAGAATTATGAGCTCTTACTTTGAACTAAAACAATTTTTTTAAATGGGTTCTGATTTCCACAACAGAACCAAAACTTTTTTTCTGCATTGCCACTACATAAAATATGTGCATATTTTTGATTCCATTTTCCAATTTGTCAGTTGATGTAAAGCATGTTATATTTTACCTTTGCTGATATCTGTTTCCCATTTAGTCTAAATAAAATCTATTTGCCTGATATGTGTTAAATATAGATTTTATTCAAAGTACATTTTTTTTAAGATCGAAGGAGGGTTTAGCCATATGTATGTTGTATATACTGTATATATGAGTAGTAGAATGCCACACCAAACACTCTCCCATGTACCAAAAAGGCCCCAAGTCGCTATATAACTCTGTGGTGGCCCCCCCCATAAAAACAAATAAGACAAAGAAAGGTCTATAGAATGATAGGAAATAGGTACAGAGCTCTCAATATCGAGGAATATACTCAGGGTTATTTAGAGAAAGTTGAAACTCTGGAGAACTTTTTGAGAAGTGAAACTTCTAGGTCAACATCGCCAAACCAGAAAAATTCTCCCATTTATCTCAATTTCCAAATCGGCTATTTTAACCTAGAATTTTCCCTTCTCCAAACGTTCTCCAGAGTTTCACCTCTCTCTGAATAACCCTGTATGTCTTACACAGATAATTCTCCAATGTTTTTCCAAAAACCATGTCAGGAATAAAGCATACAAAAAATTATCATGCGCTATATCTATACACTGTGTATATAGTGAATTTTGTGTAAATACACACTCACATAGCCTGAGCCTAAACTGGCGCTAGAGGTAAATGCCTTTTGGGTGTTTTCTTCCAGTTCTTAGTTACCCATCCACCTATAAACTCATCCTCTTTCAATTTTCTCAAAAGAGAGATAAAAGGCAGGTCAGAGAATCACACATATATATATATATATATACAGTATATAGGGCTTGTTCTACTGATATGTATAATTCTCTGTAGAAATTTGTAATGATCGGTAATGCTCATTCCACCTGGCAACTATATAACAGAAGTATATGTATTGAACCCATTTCCATTGAAATACGTATTATCAGATTTGACTTTGTTCCCTTGAAAGTACATAGTAACTAAAAAATGTTTTTGTTTTGCAACATCGTATGTGGATTTACTTTGGAGGTGAGAAATATTGTGATAAATCAAGACATATCTGTGTAAAGAGTTAGCTGGCCCTCCGTTGCTTTGTATGTCGGTTCTGTGTTCTGAGTACTCAGATGGTTTTAGAATTGTATTGTATATCTTGTATATTCTTTTATGATTTATTTTACTAAAAAAGTGATGTTTTAATTATGTTCACTCAGTCAACCTCCTGTGGGGTTGTTTTGTGGATTAATAGAATTTCCTTTTGTGGCATAGACCCTGTCTTTCGTCTGGCTGCCTCCTCTGAGAATGTACTAATCAGTCACAATACGCACACAAGATCATAGGGAGACGCAAACTGAAAAAGTATTACACTTTGAAAAAAACATCACAAAAACTGCTGGCAAGTCAGATTAATTAGTACAATTCAAAACACCACCTCCATTTCCATGTATTTATTTATTGATTTTGCTTTGCCACCAAGGCTGTCCATCCTGCTTTGCGAATCAATGCAATCAAAGAATTAAATTAAGGCATAAGACACCGATGTGAATTCAGGGTAAATACTATCATTAACAATTCCCCCTGCGGGAATGCCAAGCAGCATATCATGTTAAATTCTCTAGGCATTTTCTTGGGTATTAAACCCAAAACAGATACTGTTAAGCAAAAGAGGATCCGTGATTCTTCCTGCCATCCAGCCTGCTTGCATCTCTTTAATGAACTCCCAATCGACAACCTGTGAAAATTTGAAACACAACATGACTATCCTCACCTTCAGAAACCTCAACAGAACTCACTGGAACCAAAACTGAGCATCCTTAAACACTGAGCAACTTATCCCTGAAGGTCTTCTTCCAGCCCTCTCCGTGATGGCCTAACAGAATCACCCAGACACACTCGTAAAGCAACTTACTCACTCGCACCCACCACTTAACAAACTGTAAGGATCTGAGCAACGGGCGGAGTCCAATTTGCTGGTGATAAAGAAACTGAAAACCGGGGCATGGTGCAAGGGATTTATTACATCAATCAATATAAACAGGGCAGAGGAGTAAACACAAATGGGCAATGTGAAACAAATGAAATAACAGGGATGAAGCAAATAAATTACAACAGGGATAGGGAGACAGGCAGACAAGGCACGAAAAGGGCTGACTGTAGAAACACTGAGGAAATAAAAGGCTGAAAGACACAAAAGGCAGACGTAGGAGGAAAAGGGCAAAGGGCTGGACACAGTACTAATTCAATATACAAAAGGGATAGAAGAAGACAGGTACACAAGGAACTCACAGGAGGGTGCTGAGGGAAAAATGAGCACCGGGAACTTGTAGCAGAGGGGTCTTGAGCAGAAGTGTAGCAGAGGAGTCTTTGTAGGCAGGAACTATAGATAGGGTCTTACAAAGGAACAGGCTTCTTGCTTCTCTGAGGTGATTAACACACTGAGTAACAATGTTGAAGCAAGGGGTGATAGGTGTTCCACCCTTTAGTAGGGGACTGAAGACTGGTGATTCCTAGCATTTGTAGCATAGATCAGGGCTATGGAAGCCAGGACCAAGCAGGAAAGGTGCGGCCAAAAATCAGTCTAGGCAAACAGCCTTACACAAACTAACATTCTCAACAGGAAGTACTGCTGGAGAAGAAACCATTCTACCACTAATAAATCCTTGACCCCCTCCTAGACTGACAAAATACACTTCTTCTGGCTGCTCCCTATTCCCCCAACAGCCTGTGTCAGGCCTTACCCTTCGGGCTGGGTGTCTCCGGCGCGCTGGGCTTCGTGGCGGAGGGCTGGCGGTGCGGGGGCTTCGGCCGGCAGCGCCGGGTGATCCGCCGCATGGTGCTCATGGCGCTCCGGCGTTGGTGGGGAGGCCTGGTCTGGGCTCTTTCCCTGGCTGGCTCTGGTGGGTGGAAGCGGTGCCTGGTGGGGACGCCGAACATGGCTGCCGCCATGCGTTCCCGGCGTGTGGGCGTGGCCTCCCGCAGGAGCCTGGCGGTTGCTAGGGGAAGCGTTGCATCCCCAGGGGGCATGTGCCCTACTGGTGTTGGAGGGGGAGGGCCAAGGAATCCAGGCTATCCCTTGATCTAGGAGGAGGCGTGGCTGGAGGCTGGAGACCTCCCTGCAGGAGGTGTGTGCTGGCCAGGAGTTCCTATTTAAATCCACAAGTCCAAGGGAAAGACATCTGATTGTCTTCTCCTGGTTTCCAGTTTCCTCCTGGTATTGCATGCTGTATTCCAATGTGGTATCCTGAATTTGCTGCTTTATCCATCTTTGTGTATCTGACGGTCTGCACAGTAAAAGGCTATCAAGCATTTTGGTCTCCTCATTCGTGGATCATGACAGCCTGCATAGGGCTAAATTACAATCCATGTACTAAAACGGGGATGCTAGGGAGAAAAAACTGCGCCCATTTAAAAATGCCTAAAAGATCCTAAAAATTCAAAAAAATTGACTTTTTACTGCGGAATAAAATAATAAACAGTTTATTAGATATTGAATTAAAACAGGAATATTTTTAACATTGAAGCCTATGGTATTCTCCTGAATAACCCTGTCAAATGAAACCACCAAATGGCAGGACATTTCGGCAACCTTTCTCAGCCGTTTTTGTTCTCTGAATAGACGAAGCATTGCTTCTCTATGGGGGTTTCACTGCCCTCGAACAGGCACCGTATGTGCAGGCAATTTGCCAACATTTGGCGAACTGCTTGCTCTCTGGATAGCCGAATGGCCAAGAAAGGTAACCGTATGCTGAATTTCCCCTCCCCCTCCATATACAGGAGTAGGCCTCTGTAAGTGTTCAGTGTATAGCACTATACACGGCACATAATGAGCGCATGTGCTGTTTTGTGAAAGCTATGAACCAGTTTTAAGCCGATCTAATATTGACTTAATGATATAGGAAAGTGTGTTCATTATTAGATGCACACAGATTAATAACCCAATTTTGGACATGGATTTTTCCATGGTGTCCTACTCGCCTGTACGAGGGGGGTGGGCAGGCACGCATGCACTTTTTGTGTAGTGTTATAGCACCAAACATGGCACATATTGAACTCAGATGCAGTTTTTTGCAAGATGCGAACCAGTTTTAAGCTGCTATAACATACAGGTGCATCTCCATAAATTAGAATATTGAAAAGTTAATTTATTTCATTAATTCAACTCAAATTGTGTATTAAATAAGTGTAATGCACACAGACTGAAGTAGTTTAAGTCTTTGTTTTTTTTAATTGTGATGATTTGGCTCACATTTAACAAAAACCCACCAATTCACTATCTCAAAAAATTAGAATACTTCATAAGATCAATAAAAAAAAATATTTTTTAGTGAATTGTTGGTCTTCTGGAAAGTATGTTCATTTACTGTAAATGTACTCAATACTTGGTTGGGGCTCCTTTTGCTTTAATTCCTGCCTCAATTCGGCGTGGCATGGAGGTGATCAGTCTGTGGCACTGCTGCGGTGCTATGGAAGCCCAGGTCATCTGCATTTTTTGGTCTCTTGTTTCTCATTTTCCTCTTGACAATACCCCATGGATTCTCTACGGGGTTCAGGTCTGAGTTTGCTGGCCAGTCAAACACATCAACACCATGGTCATTTAACCAACTTTTGGTGCTTTTGGCAGTTTGGGCAAGTGCCAAATTCTGCTGGAAAATGAAATCCTTTCAATCCAATCCAATCCAAATCCAATCTTTAAAAAGCTGGCCAGCAGAAGGAAACATGAAGTGCTCTAAAATTTCTTGGTAACCGGGTGAAGTGACTTTGGGTTTCAAAAACCGAAGTGGACCAGCACCAGCAGATGACATTGCACCCCAAATGATCACAGACTGTGGAAACTAAACACTGAACTTCAAGCAACTTGGGCTATTCGCTTCTCCACCCTTTCTTCAGACTCTAGGACCTTGGTTTCCAAATGATATACAAAACTTGCTCTCATCTGAAAAGAGGACTTAGGACCACTGGGCAACAGTCCAGTTCTTCTTCTCCTTAGCCCATGTAAGACGCCTCTGACGCTGTCTGTGGTTCAGGAGTGGCTTAACAAGAGGAATACGACAACTGTAGCCAAATTATTATTATTATTTTTTATTTTTTTTTTACGATTTAATTTTTTTTATTTTGAGTAAAGGTCATATAAACATCAACATAAGGCCTTGCAGGGCCAGAATACTCGGCAATAAGTAACACAGCAAAATGCAAAGAGAAGTATCCAGACATCAGCAAGAAAAATTAAAATAAAATAGCTTTGGAAATCAGCAGCAAGTCATCTAAATGACGGCAATAAAAATAAAAACGTCTCGGGGAGCAAAAAGTCTCATCATATAGCACAGAAAATAACATAAAGTCATCCTCAATTGGGGGGTCTCATTGGAAAATAAAAATAAAATGTAAAAAGTCTCAGCGTGTGGGCAAACAGTAAGTCATCATCGAAAAGACAAGGCAGGAAAAATAAGGGACCATTCTCAGCCTGTGTCCCGAAATGGAGGCACCTGCGGGGCAGGCAGGGTGAGGCAGAGTAGACAAGGCCCGTCAGCAAGGGACAGGGCCGGCGGCAAATCAGAGAACCCTAGGGGGTACCCGCCGTACCTCTCCACTCCAACCGCCGTTTCGGCGCTCCGGTGGGCCAGCTTCTCCCCAATGCTGTAAATCGACCTAGCTCCCAACAGGAGAGGGGCCTGCCTCCAACTCTCTTCTTGATCTACTTGTGTACAGCCAGGCATGGGGAGCAGAGTCAGCATCTCATTTGGTATGTCTACCGTGTTGTAGCCTTCTGTCACAGCCATGTGGCAGGCCTCTACCGGGCTCAGCTCAGCCACCATAGGTGCGGGAGGTAGCAACCCCCCCGACCGCGTAGCTGCGGACTCCTCCGCGCTCTCGCCTCCCGGGTCTTCTGTCGCTGTCCATTCCCCTTCAGGCACAGCATCGCTCAGGGTACCTGCGCCTCTGCAGCTCCTCAGGGCCGCCGTGAAGCACCTCATGGCACCCCGCGTCAACGGGCTCTCATCCTCCTCCAACAGGAGGCCCTCGAGTGTCAGGAATGCCGCCTCCATGCCGGATAGCGCGGGAAGCGACGGGGCACCCGCACGCCACCGCACAAGTCCTCCATCCGCTCCTTCCACCAGGTTAGCTGGGGTGATGAGATCAGGGAAGGCCCCGCTTTGCTGAGTAGGTTCTGCCGCTCCCAAGCCACGATGCAGCCCGGAGGTAGGCCTCAAGATGGCCGCCGGCTCCCCATGCCTGCCGCATATCGGCTCTCTCTGGTCCGGGGTGGGGGCAGAACGGGCCCCGGACATCTCGGCTCCGATTGCTAGCTGCTCTGGGGCCCCGTGGTATGAAAATCTGTGGGTAGAAACAGCAAGGGAACACCAAGAGAGAGGGACGGGTCAGAATTCCTGAGACAAACATCCTCTCTCTTCGGCAGCCGGCCACGCCTCCCCGTAGCCAAATTCTTTGACACGTCTGTGTGTGGTGGCTCTTGATGCCTTGACCCCCAGCATGTGTCCATCAAAAACAACCACTTTTTTTTAACATATAGGCTGGCCTTTTGCCATTGAAATAGGGGGGCAGTACTGTTATTCCTACCTGGTATCTATAGACATAGGATGCGCATGTGTATTGGATCGTTATACATCAATCATATGCTACCAACTCCCTACCTGCTATCTGTAGGGTGTGCTCACATACACGGGACCACCCCTGTCCTACACCTACCTCAAGGTTTCATTCCTTCAGTATATAAAGAGCCTGCTCCACCAGGACCTCTTCTGCTTATTTCTTGTTATGCTGCCAGACTGAGCCTTACTTCCTGCGTGCTCCTGAGGACACCAGAGTTTATGGTGAAACGCGTTGAGTGATGGAGTGCTTACTCCCATGCAGATTTTGTTTTTGATTTTTAATATTTTTTTAGTCTCTGCAGCTTGGTGTTAATCTGGGGGTGGGTTGGATCTAAGCTGGGGACTTGCTCCCAGCATTGATTTTGGGCCTCAACCTTTCCTCTACCTATTGCAATTTCACTTGCCACTCATCCTATTAGGAACTCTCTCTATAGAAGCTTCTCTCTGTCCAATTATGCAAAGGCCCGTTTCTTCACTTTGATAGTTGACATAATTTAGGTTGTTTGTCTCTTTTGTATCCCTTAGGAGAGACTTATCTGGGTGCACCTTGGACCCTATGTGGCATTTATTACGCTGACTGGAGCAACAGAGACTTTTATGCTTTCCTTGGTTTGTCATTATGTTGTTTTGTTTTATTTAGTTTCCAATAAAAGTTAAATTTTACTTACAAGCTCCTATCTCAGTCAATCAATATCCTTTTTTCTATCTAGGATTGCAAAAACACAGGCACAGCTGTGGCCGGAAATTAACACAGTCTTTAGGTTTGTGCAGGCCGGGTACCTTTTAGCTACAGTGGAGATCTTGAACTGTATCTGGATGTTGGGATATGCATCACACGGCTGTAGACAGTGTATCACAGACAGGTAAAGCTGTGGTTTGGAATAACACCGTCTTAGGCTGGGGTCAGACGAACACTGTTTGAACGTGCGTTTAGCCGCACTTTATTACGGCCATGGTAGCAGCAAATGACGTCCAATGACGACCAACATACAAAGTACGGCCGGACAACGCCAGCAGCAAACAAACGCATTTTTGCAAGAACATCGAACTGCTAGTACTGACGCACAGAGTGCGCTGCGTCGGCATAGCGGCATGTGTGCGTGATTAGGAGACGTCAGACGCTGCACTTGTCTGGCCTACATCACGTCCATTTGGTTTTTTTATAGCTCCGTCAAAAATCACGGCCGTAATTGCGCACCGTGTGACCGCTATTGCGTCTGCTGTCAAAAAGTGCATCCATGCGTCCGGACGCACTTTTTGACGGAAGACGCGAAAAATGCATTAGTCTGACACTAGCCTAAGAAATAAGTAGGCTGGATACCTGGGGCAATGTTTGCCAAACAAAACAGATAAACAAAGACCACTCCAACCTTTAACTGTTGTAAACATATCCTAGATGGGGGGATTTGGAAAAAGCAACAGTGACCCACATAGTAATCATAGTAACAGATATTGCCTTTGCTTATCTGTTACTATGGCTATAACGATATTGAAAATAACAGAATTCATACATCACACAGACAACACAAACACCCTGCAGAATTCTATTTACAGGGTGACTTCAACATAGGAGAGGACTGGGAAACAATATAGAACATCGAGCCTGCACCTCCCAAATGCATCTCTAGGTCCATGTACCCCAAGTTCAAAGTGATGCACGTCACATGGAGCAAGGGAGGTAATTGATGGTTCCGGACTGTGCCAAGACAGAGAACATGCTCTCAGGCCCAGTCAATACTGTGTCTCTAGGTTTCTTCCTTGTCCACCTTCAGTAGATTTCTCTTCTAGCTGCTACTGCTGTAATTTTTAGTAGTTTCTTTAACTCCTTAATGCTGGGGAGATTGTGGCTGGCAGGTGGGCCTGAAAGCTGTGGAGTGGCATAAGATGTCTCAAGGCTCTCTGGCAACTCCTCCGCCCCGTCTCCCTTGCTGAAGCGCTGTGCACCTGAGTTCAGCCTTCCTGTGCAGCCAATGACACGCATGGCATGTTGGCAAAGGAGGTGGGCCAGAAGGCATACAATGAGATGGAGTGGGGCAGCTAAGCTGTCCTGTGGCATTTAGATCCACCCACCACTATCTCGGCATTGCACGCCCCGCGTCAGCAATGGATTAAGACTCCAGTGCTTCCTGTGCTGGAGAAACTGTACACGGGTGGATCTCAAGCTGGGACTGCCTCTACAGGTCTTTACCACACCTCTTCTGACTCAGCCTCTCAGGTAATGTCCGTACAATTGCTGACATATCTGCAAACTGCTCAGCCTAGAGGGAAGGAAAGGGAGCCACACACAGCACACACGCCCCTCTGATCTAGCACTGCTACTGCTGCTGCCTCCTTCCCTCAATCACACCTCCACTCTGGCAACAGACACAGTGCATTCTCTGCTGCTTCTCTTGATGCTCCCCAAACTCCTTTCTCATGTTAGCAGTCACAGACCCAATCCATCAGTGTCTCCAATAGCTTGGCCCACTCACATGATCCTTCTCTGAACACTGTCTTTCACGATCATTTGCTTGCCTCTTTTACCCCTAATTTTCCACTTGACTTGTGCATCCTGTCACACTTTCCCAAAGCCGAAGATTCCCAGTCCCAAACTCTGTCACTGCCCCCAGGTTGCCTGATCATGTCATGGACAGGAAACATCACTTGAAAGTTCTTCCTTCAAGAGGCACTGAACTTTCATCACAGACCGTTTAAGACCATAACCTTCTGCTTCTATAGAGTGGGAATTATTGTGATTGGCTTCCTTACCAGACAAGGGGAACCAATTCAAGGCCACTCTGCAACATTATTGCTGGTATTTGAGCCACTGGCGTCACTAGGGTTGGTGTCACCAGGTGCGGTAACTTATGGTATCACCCCCCCAAATTTTAGGTTTTTTTTAAAAACTACTTTTACTCATAAATCAGTATTCCCATATAACACTGAATGCTCATAATACACGGTGCACATTACTGTGGGGTTTATTGCTGTGGAGCTCTGTGATATGCTCATACACAATTTTTGGCAAAGTGACAGCAAGTACGGTGCCTGTTCGAAGGCAGTGAAAGTCCAAATAGAGAAGTAATTGTTAATCTGTTCAGAGACGTCGAACAGCAAAGAAATGTCCTGATGTCCGGTGTTTTCATTTGGCAGGTGTAACGGGCGTAGTAGCGAAGTTTAGATCTTTAGGGACTGATAAATCTGCTTGACGTTTACACACTGCATGGTATACACCGACTTATACACTCGAGGCAGGGAGGATGAGCGAACAACTGAGTTCCTACTAAGCACTAAAGGTTTCGAGACAGACCACTTAGAACACATTCAGAAACACAAAGATACGTCAGACAGTTGGTGAATTGCGCGTACTGCAGGGCAGTCAGGAAATGTGCAGATGTAACGTTTTCTGATAATCTGGAGCAGGTCAACAGTACCTTATGATATTCAGAGGCAACAGATACACATAGGGGTCTATCGCTGGTAGAGTATCGAGTATATTTGGTGGTTTGAGCACACTGAACATAGGATGAATATAAACAGTATCTTTCGATCGCCGTTTTCACAGGAGTGTGTGGCAAAGAAACATGAGCCCTGGGTTGGGTATAGGAACCTAATGTGGCCACAGACGATACCCCAAAACGAGAAGGGAAAATACCCCCGTAACGTGTAAACACCCCAGCGGCAAACATGGGGTTAAACCACCAAAGCACAACACAGGCGATCGCAATCGAGCAGCAATTAGAATGGTCAAAACAAGCCGGGTCAAAAATCAGGAGCAGGGATCGTATACAGAAATGGGTTGGCAACAGAATCAATAAACCGATCAGCTAAGCGATGCGGGAACAGAACTCCACGACAGGGCGACGAGGCAACTCCTTGCGCCCTGTTTTAAACCAGGTGGCTCCTTGTGACCACACCAGGCCCCACTCCCTTAGATGCCGCTCGGCCATTCCCCGGTGCTGGCATTCGGCCAGCTCTTGGCACAGGATCTTGCCCAGACCCCCCAGGCAGCACAGCAGGGGCTGAGGATATGACAGCAGGTTTATTCAGGGCAAACGAACACTAAGAGGGTTATTCAAAGAGCTCCGAATTGGGGCCCGAAAGGTAACTGAACACTGAATTTCAGCGTTCGGTTACCTTTCCTGGACATTCGGCTATCCAGAGCACAGGCAAATCCTGGCGAATTGCCTGCACATATGGTGGCTGTTCATCATTGCCTGTTCAAGGGCAGTGAATCGCCATAGAGAAGCAATGCTTTGGCTATTCAGAGAGCAAAACCCGGCAGTGAAAAGTTGCCGAATTGCCCTGCTGTTCAGTGGTTTAATTTGGCAGGTTTATTCAGGCGAATCCCATAGGCTTCAATGTTAAAAATATTCCCGTTTTAATTCAACATCTAATAAACCGTTATAATATTCTGCATTAAAGAGTCTCTTTATTTTTAGATTTTTTTAGGACCTTTTAGGCATTTTTTGGGATTTTTTTCCAAACTTTTTTTCTGTAACATCCCTTTTTATTATCATTCATTGGACCTCATATGTGAGTTTCGCTCAGTAGTTTGTTTGCAAACAGCGTTTCACTTTTCAAACATTCAAGCGTACTGTTTTTTTTATTTTCTTCACCTCCTTCGTCTGCGGTGTCGGCTTTTTCCGGCGTCTGCTCTGTGCTGTGATTGGCTCCTGCTCGGGTTTCTCCGGCGTTTTCGGCGGGTTAATCCAGATGTTTTTGTGGGTTTCGGTGTGCGTTCGCCCTAGTTTTGCGGTGAGTTTTCAGCGTGTTTGCGGCGACTTTCCCTGCATTACGGCAGCCCTGTGGTGCTTGCTGAATACAACGCAGGGTTGCCGAAATGTGATCGCCAGATCGCACCGAATTGAAGAGAAAGAAAAGTCACCGAACGTGCGGAGGCTTTTCGATTCTCTTTGAATAACCCTGCACAGGTTTCAATGTTAAAAATATTCCTGTTTATAACTAATATCTGATAAACCGTTTATTCCTTTAATCCATAGTAAAAAAATCTCTTTATTTATTGATTTTATTTTTTTAGTATCTTTTAGGCATTTTTAATAATAGCAATTTTTCTTTTTTTTCTGTAACATACCTTTTTATTATCATTAATAGGAACTTATATGTTTATTCCAGACATTTTTGTTCAGTAGTTCTTTTTAAAACAGCAGGCGACGGGTTTGCGGCAGCATTCGGTGGCTGATTCCCTGCACTTCAGGGACCCTGTGGTGAATTCACCGGGGAAATTTGATTCCCCAAAGTGCGGGGAAAAACAGAACACTGAAATGTCTGCATCAATTCGGTGCTCTGTGAATATCCTCTTTGTGGTGTTTTTTTTGTCACCCCCTGGAAAGTGCCAGCCTAGGCCTTGCCTACCCAGGACATGCTTGAAAATGAGAGAATGCTCAATGTATCCTTCCTGGCAAAATATTTTTGTATAAAAAAAAAAATAGTTTTTTAGGGGGTCACCCTATGGGGTGGTGTCACTCGGTGCGGGCCGCACTGCCTGCACCCCCCTAGCGACGCCCCTGATTTGAGCTCTACTTTTGCTTGATATGGTAACTGCTTTATAGTGATGAAATGCATACGAAGTTTATTTTATGGTTATTTTTTACCTACTTAAGGTAATAAAGTACTTTTAAGCAACAGATTCTGATCTTGGGGTTTTCTAATGGAGAAAGCTACAACATAGGGGACCATGGCATGCAGAAGCCTAAGCTTTCTGGTGATTGACCTAGCACTTCAAGGCTCATTCATTCTCCGTTTCTTTCAAGTTTCTTGTGTGTATTATCCCTAATTATATGCACTATTGTTGTACCTTCTGTTTTATTATGGTTGCTTGTTCCTTTTTATTCTTTCCTTAATACTTATAGTGATTATCAAGAAAAAAAAATCATATGGCTAATGTCCTAACAAAATAATTAAATATTTTTTTTTTTAATATTTTTTCTTACATATAAATGAGTGCATTTGGAGTGAGGAATATGGTATAATTCAAGACAAATACTTGGTGGTGGCGGTTCCCTTCTGATTAAAGATTTTCTAAAAAAAATATTTTCTAGCTTACGAAGAACTGTAACTTCACGTGCAACTCGAAGAAATCAGGCGATTTGTTTCTCGGCCTGTTTTAATGTTCCTTCTGGAGGAAAATTTTGAAATCGAAAATATTTTTCCAATTATTTCTATTATTCAAGTGTAGCGCTGTTTAAAACTGTGTTCCTGCAATTACTAGGTTTTAGCCACCAGAGGGAGACAAAAGCCATATGGACTGTGCGGGACATAAACGAACTACAATATTCATCAGGCTTTGCGGCGGAGACAGGAAGTGGGTGGGACAGAGGGGAAAGACGTAAGCAGCCTCGTGCGGAGGAGCACCAGAGTGAGCGGAGCGGCGAAAGACAGAGGACGCAAGTGAGACTGGCAGAGATCGAGACCAGGCCGGAGCGCAGATGCTACCTCGAGGGCACTGGAGATCGGGACAGTAACTTGCGGAGGCATACCCATTACAGCTGAAAGGTTTGCGCAGAACTTCAGTTCCAGTTGGACCCCTTGTAAGGAGACCGCGATGATCCATAGGGAGTGCAGGCGGTAGGCCGTAGTTCTTGTGCTGGAGATCGGACGAGCAAGAGAGCGGATTCGGTGGCACAGAGTTCCGGAGGACAAGCGGAGAGACATCCTTGATCGGGCAGTGGGACAGGCTGTCCAACGGATGGGTGAGAGGCCTTACAGGCCGCAAGTCCGAGTATAACCCAGCACGCTGCATTATTGTTCAATTCTACAGGGCCCCAACGTGACTAGTCGAAGATTTGCTTATTACATTCACTGACCAGTTGAATACGGTACCCGGGTATACGAATCAATACACGTACACCTTCTTGAGACATTACACTCACGGGACTTACACTCCAGAACTGAGGGGGGTTAATCCTTTTCCTTTTGCCGCTCGTGTTTTTCCCGCATTACGAAATCCTGTCGTTCATATACCATAATTGCATTATATGTGTCACTTTATTGGGATCAGTAAAGTACAGTATATCATCTATAAAATCCACAACAGTGCTGGTGTATATTTATTCCCTAGTGCGGTGAGACTAACCCGAGGTTTATTCAGCGGCTCCTCCGGGAGTGAGCGCTACACGTGGGGGCTCGTTCCGGGATTCTAGTCTCTAAAATAATACCGCATTTAAAGGGTTAAATATGGATCCAGACACTGCTGCCAAATGGTGTGAGAAGTATGTTTTCTGGGCGCAAGCGTGAAGCTGATCGATGAGGTGGAAGTTCAACTGATTCAGCCAAGTGCGCCACGTGGTGATCCCGCGAGTGTTCCCGCGCCCAGTCCGCTGGCCATGATCGGGTCTGAATTCATAGTGGCTATCGGAGATTTGCTGGCTAAATGTCAAAGAACAAGCCCTCCACACACTAACTTTGGTTATCGACGGTTGAGGAATTTTACAGGAAACGTACCAACTCCGGCGGGAGAAGAAACCTTTGAAGAATGGGTAGAACAGGCGATGCAGGCTCTGGATGAGTGGGACGTCCCTGAAGCACAGAAGAAGCAAAGAATTACTGAGAGCTTAAAGGGACCTGCGTCAGAGGCTGTCAGAAACCTGAAGTTGAGTAGGCAAGACTGCACTGCTTTAGATTACCTGAACGTGTTACAGGAAGTCTTTGGGCGAACAGAAAAGGCTGCTGAGCTCATGTACCAGTATGAACATACTTACCAGCGAAAGGGTGAGAAAATGACTGAATATATGAGGCGCCTAGATAAGATTCTGCACCAGATACTTCTTAAGAAAGGGGCCGAACCGGCCGCAATAGACAAAATCCGAATGCAGCAGATATTAAGGGGCGCTCAACCTCTAGATCCTGTGATGCTACAGCTGACAACCAGAGAAGGTAACCGAGAATTGAAATACCTGGAACTGATCTGAGCTGTTTGAGAAGAAGAGGCTCTACTGGAAGAAAAATCCTTAAGGAGAGGAGAAAGAGCTTACGCACAACCAGTAACGCATAACGAATATCTGCAAACTGAAGATGATTCGTTGGACACCTATGGATCCGAAGTTGACGGGCAAGAGCATCTGTTTGTTCCTATATCCACAGAGAGTGCTGCCAAAGAGTCAACCATTCCTACCTATAGTGAAATACACAAGACGGTGCAAGAAGCTCAAGCTGAACTGAAACAGGCACACACGGACCTGTGCCGAGTACTTTTGAAGGTGGCAGAGACACAGACCGATATGCAGAAGTTCCTTACAGATATGCGGACAACTGGAGTCGCTGTGGTGTCTGGCCGGGGTCCTTCAACCGAATCAGTACCAGCAAGTGCGCCTCCATCTTCGAAGAAGAGATGTTTCAGTTGTGGGGAAATGGATCATTTCCGAGCACAGTCCAAAAACCAAAGGCCTGAAGTAAATAAAGTGGAAGAGTTCCTAAAGGCCTTAGAAGGACTGCTGTCTACCTCACAGGCGGGAAACGCCAGAGGGCCCAAGTGAAGGAGCAAACTAGGTGCCCAATGGTCGAAAACCGCTCCAAAATTCAAGCCAGAACCGAAAGGCCGAGAGGGCCCAGAGTCTTGCCAACTGCTGAGCCTACCAGGATGGAAAGGGTTACTCCCTTAGTATCCGGTCCTATGTCATGGGGAAGCAGTGCACACCCAAAATCTCCACGAGTCAAGAAGAAGGCCAGGGTACAGCGAACTGGATCTAAACCTCCTGCGGCTACGACAAAGTTTCCTGACCGGCTGATAGGTCCTTCTCCCATCGTTCCAATCCAAGTGGAGGGAGTCTACACTAAAGCTCTGTTAGACTCAGGGGCTCAAGGGACATTGATCTATTGAGACTTCTACGAGAAGCACTTGAAACACATACCTCTACAGAAGATAAAGGACCTTGAGATCTGGGGTATCGGAACTGAGAAGCTTCCCTATGACTGATACCTCCAGGTGAAGTTGGAAATCGGATCCGAAGTCATCGGACAGTCTGGAGGTTGTGATGCATTGGCCATTGTGTGTCCTCGGCCTTCAGGGGCCAACAGAAGTTCTATGATAGTGGGGACGAATACTGATACAGTGAGACGCCTCCTGACTCCAATAGTGATGGAAGAAATTTCTACCAGAGGAATGCACCCGATGTTACGTCCGGTCTATCAGCGAATGGTCGAAGAACAGAGGGCACCTGCCGAAGTGGGGCGTCTGTGGAGATTGGGAGGAACAGAGAAGGTTCTGCAATCAGGATGGAGAAGTGGCGAGTTTCCGGGCTTCAGTTAAGTTGAACGGATCACAACCGGGTCCCTATGTGGTACTGGAAACTGATCTCCGTCATGGGAGTGAAGCCGGAGTAGAAGTAATCCCTGAAATAATCTCCACAAGAGCTTTGAAACGGACATGAGGAAGAGTCTCAGTTAGTGTGTGTAATGTGTCTGGTTCTCCAGTGATCCTGAAAGCACGAATGCCCATCGGGCAAGTAGCATCCGCTACGCCTCTCTCCCCTACCAATTTAGGGGGGGAGTGAATAAAGAGATTCCAGCTGAAAGGTTCTATCCTAAGGACGCTCCCATCTTGCCTGAATGGAAGAAACGTCTTCAGTCCCAGATCCTAAAATGGAGGGACTTGTTCTCGAAAGATGAGTTCGGCGTGGGTTTGGCTAAGAGTACGGAGATCGCATTCGCCTACAGGAAGATAAGCCGTTTCGAGAAAGGTCAAGATGAGTTCCGCTGGGAGACTTGGATGATCTACGAGAACAGCTGAATGAACTACAGAGGACTAAGGTGATTCAAGAGTCCAGGAGTCCATACGCCTCTCCAATAGTGATGGTTCGGAAGAAGAATGGTTCTATCCGTCTATGTATAGACTATCGCACGTTAAATCAGAGAACCATTCCGGATCAATATGCCACTCCTCGGATAGAAGATGCCTTATAGTGTTTGTCTGGAGCAAAATGGTTTAGTGTACTAGACCTGCGAAGTGGGTGTCATCAGATACCAATGCACCCTGATGACTAAGAGAAGACTGCGTTTATCTGTCCACTGGGGTTCTTTGAGTTCAACGGAATGCATCAAGGCCTTACGGGGGCTCCCGCCACGTTCCAACGGTTAATGGAGAAGACAGTCGGGGACATGAACCTGATCGAAGTATTGGTGTATCTTGATGATATTATTGTGTTCAGGAAGACTCTGGAAGAACATGAGCAGCGGTTGGAAAAGGTTTTGAAGCGGCTCCACGAAGAAGGGTTGAAACTGTCTCTGGAGAAGTGTCCATTTTGCCTACCTTCTGTTACGTACCTGGGACATGTTGTTTCAGCTGAAGGTGTTTCGACGGATCCTCGAAAGTTGGAAGCCGTAGCTCCCTGGCCTAGACCCCGAATGTTACTGAACTTAGATCTTTCCTGGGGTTCTGCTCGTATTACCGAAGATTCGTAGGTGGATTTGCCAAGATAGTTCAACTCTTGAATAAGCTCCTACAGAAGGAAGCTGTGGAAGAAGGCTCCAAGGCCCCTAATCAAGGTTCGTCGGCTAAAGGGCAAAGGAAGGCCCGAGAATCCATTCAAGAAGAATGGACTGATCGATGTGAAAGTGCTGTCATGAAGTTGAAGGAGAGTCTAACTCGAGCTCCTGTCTTGGCTTACGCTGACCCTCATAAGCTGTACGAATTACATGTGGATGCCAGTAGGGAAGGCCTAGGGGGGAGTCCTTTACCAGGAATATGGTGGATTGTTGCGGCCTGTAGCATATGTGAGCCGAAGTCTTACGCCTTCAGAGAAGAACTATCCTACCCACAAGTTGGAGTTCCTAGCCTTGAAGTGGGCGGTAGTAGACAAACTGAAAGATTATCTGTATGGGGCTGAGTTTGTGATCAAGACTGACAACAATCCTCTTACATACGTTCTTACTACTGCGAAGCTGGATGCAACGGGACATCGGTGGTTGGCCGCTCTATCAGGGTTTCGGTTCAGCCTGAAGTATCGCTCTGGAGTGAATAATTGAGATCCAGATGCTTTGTCGAGAAGGCCCTACACTACAGAATGGACTCAGCTGACTCCTGATGCGGTGCAAGCCTCATGTCAAGGGGCAGAGCGCCGGGTCAAGGGAGGGGTTGAAGCAGAAGCTATAGGAGTTATGGCTGCAGCTGTTCCAGAGTTTTATTGTAATCCTACACAGCTGAGGGATGAAAGTCTGCCTACTTTTTCGAAGCAGGACCTGAGAGCCGATCAGGCTAGAGATCCTTTGATTGCGTTAACAGTGAAGGCCATAAACACGAACAAAAGGGAAATTCTACTGACAAATTCCCCAGAAGGAGCCTGATTGGTATACAAAGAGTGGGAACGGTTGAAGATGTTGGATGGGGTGGTCTACCGAAGGGGCCCCTCAAACAATGCTGAAGAGACCCAACAGTTGTTCCTTCCCACCAAACACAGAGAGGGTGTGCTGCGGTCGTTACACGATGAACATGGGCATTTGGGTGCAGAGAGAACTTTTAAGCTAGTGCGAGACAGATTTTATTGGCCCTGTATGAGATCTGAAGTCGAAAGTTACTGCCATTTGTGTCTGAGGTGTATCCAGAGGAAGACCCTACCAACTCGAACTGCTCCAATGAGTCAAATGCAAAGTCAAGGACCTATGATTCGGTGTGCATTGATTTCCTGTGCTTAGAGCCGGATGCTAGTGGGCAGGGAAATATTCTAGTAGTGACTGATCATTTTACGTGTTATGCCCAAGCTTTTTCTACTAAAGACCAACGTGCTCCTACGGTGGCGAAGGTTTTGATGGAAACGTTTTTTGTTCACTATGGCCTACCAAGGAGAATCCACTCGGATCAGGGCAGAGACTTTGAGAGCCGGCTTGTTGGGCAATTGCTGAAACTGCTAGGAATTCAGAAGACCCGAACTACACCACCAGAAAGGTTTAATCGCACGCTGCTAAATATGTTGGGGACATTGTCAAACAGAGAGAAGCAGGGCTGGAGTCGTCACATAGCTACGCTGGTGCATGCGTACAACAGTACGGAGAGTGACGCTACTGGATACTCACCGTACCATCTCATGTTCGGAAGAGAAGCTCGACTGCCGGTTGATTTGGTGTTTGGGCTATCTCTTGATCAGACGTCTGTGGCCTCTCATAGAAATTATGTGGATAGACTTCGGAAGAATTTGGCCTCTGCGTTTGAACAGGCCCGTTTGACTTCAGGAAGCAGAGAACAGTGGAACAAGCGGAACCATGACTTGAGAGTTCGCATACAAGATCTACAGCCGGGTGACAGAGTGTTGCTTAAGAACTTGGGTGTTTCCGCACGGCATAAACTGGCGGATAGATGGAGTTCTCAAGTCTACATTGTCTGCAAGCAACTGCCGGGTCTGCCAGTTTACCAAATCCGACCTGATGGAAAGGCCAGGCCTCAAAAAAACCTGGCCCTCAAATCATCTGTTGCCTTTAAGAGAAGCTGTAAGAATACCAGTTGGAGACGAACTTTCTTTGCCAAACCTGCCTGTTCCACGCTCGATTCCTGTTACTCGATCTCAACAGACCCGGGTTGTTGAAGATAGTGAAGGAGACCGTGAGGAAGGAAGTTTTTGTCTGGACTGGGTGCGCTCACCTGAGCCTGAAGAGGTCATCCCAGTTTCTGAACGGTGGGAAAGTAACCTGAGGCCTGAGGCTCCTGAATTCCAATTGGAAGTTTGAGAGTTTTGAGGTTCCTGTAGTTCCGGAAGATGTGTACATAGATGATAGTTCTATGCCTTCCCTGGAAGGGTCATCTTCCGAAGAGGTGTCTGCTCCAGTCGTGGACGAGAGAATTGAGCCCGTACCTGTGGCACTTCCACCTGCAGCGGAGATGATTGAGCCAGAGTCAAAACGTTCTATCCGACCCCCTCAGACTCACTTACGACTCACCAGGACATAGCACTAAAGAGGCTGTCACCACAGTGCAAAGGTTGCCCGAAGTGTCTGCTGTTAGCTGAGGTAGTCAGGAACATGAGTCAACTTGAGGACATGTATCTGACCCATTGTATGTTTGCTGCTGAGCCTGTATATATTGCCTAATGTAAATGCTGAAATGTTATGTAAATGTTACACCTCCTTGGAGAGACCCAAGAGTTCTAGGAGGGGGAGAGTGTAGCGCTGTTTAAAACTGTGTTGCTGCAATTACTCGGTTTTAGCCACCAGAGGGAGACAAAAGCCATATGGACTATGCGGGACATAAACGAACTACAATATCCATCAGGCTTTGCAGCGGAGACAGGAAGTGTGTGGGACAGAGGGGAAAGACGTAAGCAGCCTCGTGCGGAGGAGCACCAGAGTGAGCGGGGAGACGAAAGACAGAGGACGCAAGTGAGACTGGCAGAGATCGAGACCAGGCCAGAGCGCAGACGCTACCTCGAGGGCGCTGGAGATCGGGACAGTAACTTGCGGAGGCATACCCATTACAGCTGAGAGGTTTGCGCAGAACTTCAGTTCCAGTTGGACCCCTTGTAAGGAGACCGCGATGATCCATAGGGAGTGCAGGCGGTAGGCCGTAGTTCTTGTGCTGGAGATCGGACGAGCAAGAGAGCGGATTCGGTGGCACAGAGTTCCGGAGGACAAGCGGAGAGACATCCTTGATCGGGCAGTGGGACAGGCTGTCCAACGGATGGGTGAGAGGCCTTACAGGCCGCAAGTCCGAGTATAACCCAGCACGCTGCATTATTGTTCAATTCTACAGGGCCCCAACGTGACTAGTCGAAGATTTGCTTATTACATTCACTGGCCAGTTGAATACGGTACCCGGGTACATGAATCAATACACGTACACCTTCTTGAGACATTACACTCACGGGACTTACACTCCAGAACTGAGGGGGGTTAATCCTTTTCCTTTTGCCGCTCGTGTTTTTCCCGCATTACGAAATCCTGTCGTTCATATACCGTAATTGCATTATATGTGTCACTTTATTGGGATCAGTAAAGTATATAATCTATAAAATCCACAACAGTGCTGGTGTATATTTATTCCCTAGTGCGGGGAGACGAACCTGAGGTTTATTCAGCGGCTCCTCCGGGAGTGAGCGCTACACATGTTTCTTTCTTGGTTATCATTTTATACTTCTAATAATACCTCATTCATGTCTAAACATTTCTTGCACCAGTTAAAATGGGAGTGCTCATTTAACACCTGACCTACATTAACACCTGAATTTATCCAGAAGGCAATATATATCTCTTATTTGTTTAAACCAGAATAGCAAGTTATGCAATGCCAGTTCACTCTGGGTAAAGGGAGGATGGGTCAAGAACAGCTTGGAAAGGACTGTTAATGCATCACTGAAGGAACACTTTGGGCTAAAAACTGTGTGGAGAACTGAAGGGGTTAATAATGAAACCCTTCTGAACTTACACCCTAGTTAAACAACAGAGAGGGTTAACGCACAGCTCTGCTGTCATCATCATGCATCAGACTCTGTTAACACACTTCCAAGCTGATGGTGTCTGCTGTCCCCCTAGTGATCGACACGTGTATTTAGGGGGTGCAAAGCCAATCAGATCAATTCTAAAACATTGAGAGGCATTGAATGATCAGCATCAGTTTATTTATGAGAATTTCATTGAAATCGCAGAAGACTGTCCACTTAGAAGGGACTGCTGGCACAGAGGGTAAGGACACACAGCACACCATGGTCAGGTAATGAAATTAATTATTCTGATCGCTAGATTTTTTTTTATTTTTAGAAAGTATTTTACCAGGAAGGATACATTGAGATTTCTCTTGTTTTCAAGTATGTCCTGGGTGGCGAGTATGTACCGTTAAGTGTCTTGCCCATTGTCACTTTAAGATCTATAAATATAAACTTTTTTCATATGCTGTGAAAATTTACAGCATGAATGGCAAATTAAATATATACTGAATAGAAGAAGGCATATGTGTAAATTTATAACAATCAAGTACCAGTTAATGAGTACTATAACTTTATTTGTATTTCAGCTGGAATTTGCCACCATGTTGCTCTCTCTGCTGGTGGTAGTGTTGGTGCTTCTCTTCTGTTACAGATGGCACCGGCAGAGCCAGGTACTGCAGAACCTTTCAGATAAATATGTGCTGATAACTGGATGTGACACTGGATTTGGGAACCTGATGGCGAGGCAGTTGGACCGGCGTGGGATGCGGGTATTGGCAACTTGTCTGACGGAGAAAGGGGCAGAAAATCTGAAGAAGGAGACGTCCAGCAGACTGCAGACAGTGATCCTGGATATTACGGATAGTCAGCGTGTGACATCTGCTGCCAAATGGGTCTTTAGCATTGTTGGGGATACAGGTAGATGATTTGCCCTGTAGTATATTAATTTTCAGATTTGTACTTATAAATTTTTGGTTAATATTAAAATGAATCAAGATGCCAACGAGCGGGCAAAGTCCTGGATCTGACCCACCAATGAACACAACAGTCATCATTTCAGCCTTTAAAAATACGCAAGCTTTATCACGTCACTATTCACCAAAACTGAATTCTTTTTTTTTTTTTTTAAAATAAGGTTTTATGATATTTGCTATACTATTTTACATTAAAAAAATAATGCAAAAAAACATACTTTCTTAAATGTAAAGGACATGTTCGAAAGAGAATAAATCATATCCATGCCTGTTTGACCTGCTGTTAATGCCATTTTCAACGGAAGACCATAGTAGGTTCCAATCATATGTTTCTTCATTAAGTCACCCAAAATATATGAAATGTATTATCATAAGGATTCCTTAAAATTCAGTCTATCTCTATGTTTAAACATCAATATGAAATTTGCATGTGGTGTGCTGTGCGACATGTCAATGGTTAATTGAGGAGCAGAAATCTTGGTTACCTCCCGCACTTAGGGCACCTAGCATGGTCCCACATTTTTTGAATGCTCCTATTCTGTTCCCAGATAGTCTATGAACATATATTGTATCCTTATATAGTATAGTATTGCATTGTATATGCAATCCTTGTGATTATCGCTAAGCAAAAAGTTTCTTGTGTGTCTTATACTTAACACTTTTACTGTGGTTGAACTTGTCCTTGAATTTCCCCCTAAATTGTGAATTATGCGTGTCATCACTTCACCCAGCATGGGGCTGAACTGATCTAACAACCACAGAAGGCTGACATCTTGGATGTCAGACCTTGCTGTTGGACTTTCTCCTGGCATGTTGCCATCATCATTCAAAGCGGAGATCATGTCAGAAACAACAACCCCCTAGCGCTGCCGGGAAATTCCCTTTAGAGGAAAGGCTTGGGTCTTTCAGACCCCTTTAGCTCCACTTCTATACACCCCACAAGATCACTGAACCCTTTCACGTCATTCTGGTGGTGCCCAGAGGGAGGGCTTTAACGGCGGCCGTGGTGTACTAATATGCCTAGGTAGCCGGCTGCTGCTCCTTTTGCCTGCCCATGCAGTGGATGTGCGTTGCGTGTCATTGGCTGCTGGGAGATGGCCTGAAGCAGGGTCTCATTTTGCAGATTATTTATTCACCTCCCGCTCATTGTTGCCACCCTTTGCGGGGAGGGACCTCCCCACCCTCATTCCGTCTCCCTTGCCAGTCTAGTGTATATAAGCGCAGTAGCAGTAAGCATCCCTTCTGGGATGACCCATCCTGCTTGTTCTTACGATCACCAGGTATGGTCCAACTGTTCTTTTTGTCTCCGTATGATACCTGGTGATCGTAAGAACAAGTGAGATGGGGTCACTGTTCTTTTTGTCTCCGTATGATACCTGGTGATCGTAAGAACAAGTGGGATGGGGTCATCCCAGAAGGGACCCAATGCTGATTTATTGAGCCTTATTTTCCTCAGGCTCTAAGCCATATGAATGGGCTACCCATAAAATAACCCTGTATATGTTACATAGTTTGCTGTATTGCGCTATTGTGCCTTTTCAATTTTCTCTTACATGTACCCGATGTGAGGTTGCTATACCCCGGGAGGAAACTATCTGGGTAAAAACACTTGTGTGTATATGTGAGGGCAAAGGATTATCTGACCTTTATATGAACACTGCTATTCCTTGTGACACCCATTTAGTGATCTCTCTGTAAATCCCCCACCAGTATATGATATATTTATCTTTATGTGACCATTTACATCTGGTGACCACAGTACTATGGACTAAGGACTCGAGAAGCGCTTTCCTGTTTGTTTGTGTTTTCTTCTATTTATGGTTATATAGCTGCTATCGAGTCCCAGTCATGTAGACTTTTTCTGACTATCCCAGCACCCCTTCATCTTATTATTTTCTGCATGTGTTATATCTTGCTTGTCTTCAGTCCTGTATTTTTCTATTGCACTGGTTATACACTGCCTCATGTTAATTGTAACTGCTGCAGAATTTTACTCAATCGTTTAGAGCCCCATTCCTCTGTTATTTTAATGCATATTATTAAAATAACAAGATTTTTGAAAATACCAAGCAGATATCAGTTCACCTGTCGCCCTTTCCCCATCCTTGACCACCACCTTCTCTTCTTCAACCTACATGGATCACCTAAACTCACTGCTCCCCCATCCTGCCCACGCACGTGCAGAAATCTACATCTACAATATCTTCAATATTCTTCATAACCAATAACCTTCACTCCCAGGAACCCCCTATGCTACCCTCTGCCACTTCCTCCCAGCCACTGAGGAGGAAGCCTGTTTGTTACCGTCCTCACATCTCGCTACCTGCCTGCTTGACCCCATTCTCTCACACCTAATACCTCCACTCTCCACCTTCCATACTCTTGCGCTCACACACATCTGCGACCTATATCGTTTCACTGGCTCTTTCCCATCTGCCTTCAAATACTCATACGTTATCCCTATACTAAAGAACTCTAACTACTGTCCATTATCACTGCTTCCATTTACTTCTAAACTCTTGAAAATATTAGTTTTCAACCTCCTTTCCCTCTTCTTGTCCTCTAATTCCCTACTCGATCCCCCGCAGTCAAGCTTTCATCCCCTACACTCAAAGGAAACTGCCCTCGCCAAAAGTACAAATGTCCTCCTACCCGTTAAAAACCACGGCCACTATGTTATACTCACCTTGCTTGACTTCTCAGCCGCTTTTGACACTGTTGACCACCCCCTCCTTCTACAAACTCTCAGCTCTATGCTGATGTTACTCAGATCTACTTCACCACCCCTGACCTCTCTCCTACTGTCATTTCTAACGTCAATGACTGTTTATCTGGAATTTCCTCTTTGATAGCCACTCACCACCTCCACCTTTAGACTTCTCTCACTGTCAATGGCATCGCTATCTCCCCATCACACCAGGTTTGCTGTCTCAGACTTCACTCCTCTTTGCCCTTCATCCCCCACATCCAGTCTCTCTCTTCCTCCTGCCGTAGCCAATTGCGTAATATTTCCAAAATTCTGCCATTTCTTACTGCTGTCTTTACCAAACAACTTATCCATGCCCTTGTAATTTACCGACTTGACTACTTTAATAACCGTCTAGCGGGCCTCCCTTTCTGCCCCCATTCCCCCCTACAGCCCATCCTAAATGCCTCTGCTAGGCTCATTCATCTCACCCATCGCTCTGTCTTTGCTGCTCCTCTCTGCGAATCCCTTCACTGGCTCCCCATCCATTGCAGAATTAAATTAAAAATTCTCACCTGACCTACAAAGCCCTTACTAACTCCATTCCCCACTACCTGTCCTCACTAATAACAATATATACCCCAGCCCACTCTCTAAGGTCAAACAGTGACCTGCTCCTAGCTTCTCCCCGTATCACCTCTTCCCATGCTAGACTGCAGGACTTTTCACTTGCAACTACCACTCTCTGCGATGCACTCCGTCATGCTGTCAGACTCTCCCCTAATTTGCCTTCCTTTAAACGCTCCCTAAATACATTCCTTTTTTTTTTTGAGAAAGTATTTTACCGGGAAGGATGCATTGAGATTTCTCTCGTTTTCAAGTATGTCCTGGGTGGTGAGTATGTACCGTTAGGTGTTTTGCTCAAGTACACTTACTGGAGAGGTGCTCTTGCCTGGATTCGAACTTGTGTCTCCATGGTCTCCACGACCACCCAACTTACAAATAGGGATATGCATGGCTGAAAAATTTGTTTCGTTTAGTTTTGTATTGTTGCGTTTTTAAATAATTAAATTTTCGGAATTTCGTGACTAATTTTGTTTCGTATTTCGTTTCGGATTGATTTGAAATTTCAGATTGATTTCAAATTCGATAGTTGATATTTATTTATTTATTTATAAAGGATTTTACCAGGAAGGATACATTGAGATTTCTCTCGTTTTCAAGTATGTCCTGGGTTCAAGAACATGGTTACAGAATTACAAAAGTAGTAAAATGCAAGAAATTAACACAAAACAAATATACAGATTAACAGAAAATAAATATTTAGGAAATATAGTCACTATGTTACATGTTTACAGGTGCATTCCGTACTGAGGTATGTTAATAGGGAGCTCTTAGGGGACTTTAGACTGGGGGAAGATTTGATGGCGTCTGGGAGGTTATTCCATAATTGTGGTGCTCTGTAGGAAAATGAGGATCGAGCCACTTGCTTTTTGTATTGTGGTATTGCAAGTAAGGTGCTGGTCCTGGATCGGAGGTTATAGGATGAGGGAACTGCTGAGGGAAGCAGCCTAATCAGGTAGGGTGGTAGCTTCCCAGAAAAACTCTTAAACACCAGGTTGGAAAGGTGAAGGGTGCGTCTAGATTCCAGCGACGGCCAGTTTAGTTCTTTTAACATGTCGCAATGGTGGTTCATGTAGTTACATTGTAGCACAAAGCGACAGAATGAGTTATACAATGTAGTAAGTTTCTGGAGGTGCGTTTGCGGGGCGGCTGCGTACACTACATCTCCGTATTCAATAGCCGGCATAAGCATTTGTTGTACAATCTGCTTTCTTACCGCGGGGCTCAGGCAGGATTTGTTTCTGTACAGGGCACCTAGTTTGGTGTAAATTTTAGATGAAAGTTTTTTAATGTGGGGGCCAAAGAATAGATTTGGGTCTAACCACATACCTAGATATTTGAGAGAAGTGACTGTGGTCAGTGTGCCATTTGATTTTGTCCTGACACATAGATGGGGTGTTTGCAATTTGTGTAGTTTAGGTGCTGTTCCAAAGAGCATTGTAAAAGTTTTGTCAGCATTTAGAAAAAGTTTGTTATCTTTGATCCACTTTTCTACCTCTGTGAATTGGTCTTGCAGCACGGCCTCCAGCTGTGGGAGATCTGGTTTGCTGGTATAGATTACAGTGTCGTCTGCGTACATGTGTACAGTTAAGGCTTTGCAGACATTGGGCAGATCATTTATGAATATTGTGAATAGCAGGGGGCCGAGTATCGAGCCTTGGGGTATACCGCACGTGACTGGGAGGGGGGAGGGAAGAGCTGTCAGAAATGGACACATATTGCGACCGATCAGACGCATATGATTGAAACCAGGTTAGCGTGCGATCACCAATACCAGAGTTTTTAAGTTTTTGTAATAAGATGCTATGGTCTACTGTGTCAAAGGCCTTGGCAAAATCAAGGAAGATGTTAGGTTTCCTTGTTCCATGCCAGCCTGGATATCATTGGAAACTTTTAAAAGGGCAGTTGTGGTTGAATGATTTGGACGGAAGCCGGATTGATCTGGGGTTAAATAGTTCCAATACTGATAGAAATCGCGTAATTGAGTGTAAACACTTTTTTCCAGGATTTTTGACATTACAGGAAGCAATGATATTGGACGGTAGTTGGATACCAAAGTATTGTCTCCACTTTTATGGATAGGTACCACTCTCGCAGTCTTCCAGAGTTTGGGTATATATCCAGTTAGCCAGTGATTCATTGATTAGGGTTGCGACAGGTTTTGCAATTGCCGGGGCACTGATTTTCAGCAGCATTGCTGGGATTTGGTCAGGTCCTGACTGGTGTTTCATTTTTTGGTTACAGAGAAGTTTAGTAATGGCAATGACAGGCACTGATCTAAAACTGAATTTCTCTTTGATACAGGGTTTTTGCACATTTGGAAGGATCTGACTTGTGTGCTGCCTTTCTGAATGTGTTTCAATTGCTAGCTTAGCAATCAGGGTGTTGGCGCATCCAACAAAATAGTTATTAAAGGCATTTGCTACACCTAGGGGGTGTTGCAGGGTTTGGTTGTTTACTTAGCAGCTGGTTGGGAGTGGACAGGGGGCGATTGTATGTTATTTATGATTTTCCAAAAATTTCTCGGGTTTGATATGTTATTGTTTAGATTTTCATTGAAGTATTGGGCTTTGGCCATTTTTGGTTGCTTTGTGCATGCATTCCACCATTTTCTGTATTCACAGTGATCGTTCATGGATCCAGTACTCTTGAAATTTGACCAGAGTGAATCTCTAAGCTGGTACATGTGTGTGAGGTCAGCTGTAACCCAGGGTAGTTGTGCCCCTTTGACTCGCACTTTACGCAGCGGAGACTTGCAGGAGCTCTGACTGAAAGTATTCAATTGCACAGTCCAGGTCTGGGATTAGGGTTAGCCTGTACCACGTGAGCCGTTTGAGATCCTTTAGGAAGGATTCAAGATTAAATTTCTTGAAGGACCTGGTGATTATTACCTTTGGGGGAGATTTTGTGGCCTTTATTTTGCGCACACAGTACACTAGACAGTGATCACTGAAGCTATTAGCGAGAACGCATGCCTCCTGTATTCTATCAAGACATTAGGAGAGAATCCAGTCCAGCAAGGTATGGTTAAGGCTTTTCATATTAATGCGAGTGGGGGAGGAGATTAATTGTGTTAACTGGAAAGCCTTAAACTGGGAGCAGTGTTTATTGTTTTTAGGATTCAGCCAATCAACATTAAAATCGCCGAGGACAAGCAGTTCACTTTTTTGGTTTTGAGCTACCAAATTACTAAGGATTTGGGTTATGTCAGAAAGGGAGTGCACTGGGGAGCTCGGTGGGCGATAGAATCCAGCAACAATAATTGGTTTACTGAATGGGATCTCAATAATACCAGAAAGGAAATCAAAAGTGGCTGGGGAGCTAGGATTCTGCAATGGGGTGAACTTTGTGGACTCGTCAACATAAATAACAATTCCTCCTCCTCTCTTTGCTTTGTCCTTTCTATAACATGAATACCCTTGTATTGATATGGCAGAGTCTGGTACTTTAGGGGTTAGCCATGATTCTGTCAGCACAATGACTTTAGGTTTGTAATGGAGGCACCAAGCTTTAAGCTCGTCCAGTTTAGGGAGTAAGCTGCGGACATTACAGTGCACAAAGGAGAGGCCTTTTTTAGTGGGGAGACTAAATGTGGCGTCATCTGTTGGACCAGGGTTGGATTCAACATCATTTGCCAGGGCAAGCAGCAGAATAAGTAGGAATTTGGACACCGTTTTCTTTTTGGAGAATTGTGATTGGAGAGTCTTAAAACTCTGTGTAGGGGTGGGAGGGCTGCATTTTATCACTCTCCACCAGCACTCAGCTGATAAGTTAAAAGAGCTGAGTAGGCTATGGTGTATTTGGTTTCTTTTTCTGTTTGGTGTAATTTGTAGGGTGTATAGGGAGGGAGGGTAGATTTAGAGAGTAGGGTGGTAGAAGAAAGAAGCAGCAAGAGAGGGAAAAACATTTCTAGAAAACGGTGATAGTTCATTTTGAATTCGATAGTTGATATCCGATTAATATACCTCAATGCGGAATGCACCTGTAAACATGTAGCATAATGACTATTTCCTACATATTTGTGTTGTTTTTTTTAATATCTTGCATTGTATTACTTTGAAATGTTACAGTTGTTACAGAAATACAATGTTCTTGAACCGAGGACATACTTGAAAATGAGAGAAATCTCAATGTATCCTTCCTGGTAAAATACTTTATAAATAAATATACTTCCGAAATACGAATTATCAAATTTCGTTCCAAATTCGGAATTTTTCCGAAACGAATGCACATCTCTACTTACAAATACACTTCACTTCCCCAGCCAGTCCATCACTCACACCTTGCAGTTCTCCCCTCCTATTTCTCTCCCCCAGTCCTTCTAGATTGTGGGTTCCCATCAGAATTGGGCCCTCATTTCCTTCTATGTTGGTTTGTCAAACGTTGTTCAGTCTCAATGCATTGTAACACTCCCTATATTGTATCCATTGTTCAGCGTTGCGGAATATGTTGGTGCTATATAAAGAAAAATACTAAGGATTGTTTTTCCACTCTTATTACATGTTTTTTAGGGCTGTGGGGTTTGGTGAATAATGCTGGATCCGGACATGGATTGTGCCCTAACGAGTGGCAAAGAAAGGAAGACTTTGCCAAAGTGCTGGATGTGAATTTACTGGGAACAGTTGACATCACTCTGAATATGTTGCCTCTTATCAGAAAATCCCAGGGGCGCATTGTTAGTGTTTCTAGTAGTGGTGGGAGATTAGCAATAATTGGCGGTGGATATTGCTTGTCAAAATATGGAGTGGAAGCATTCTGTGACAGTCTCCGGTAATTAATGTGAAAACTGAGGTGTGCTTGAAACTCTGCGAGTCTGCATACTCTATGATAGTGGTGAAATAAATAGCTTTCATCAAACTGTACTGTGGGAACTCAACACTCTTCGTAATATTGAGACCCACCTTTTTTTCCTAACATTTTCAAATCGATTATTAGTGAAATACAAAACAAAATGACACAATGCTAGCAAATCTTGAATAAAGACTTAATAAGAGAAACAATACAAAAATTAAATAAAAATGCAAACAGAGATCGCGATGGCTTGCAACTTAACCAAGTCAATCCCAAATGAGCCGATAGATAGATCTGACAGTAATCCGAAAAAAGGAAAGTGTGGAGTTGAATGAGAAGGAAGTGAGGGAAAGGGTAAAACCTACTATTTTAGTAAAATGAGATCAGAATGTATGTTTGTTCTCATTGCAGACTGTTCTATCCCGTCTTGATTATATCCTGTAGGAATGTCATCTCTAGGAAACACAAGCACAAACCTTAACTACTTTTAGAATTTTAGAAGCAAGGTCTGGGACTTTTGGGACTGTAGATAGAGCAGGCACACAAAATACTAAGGGCAGTATTACATAGTTCGTGCTAACTTAACCAGAGCTGTTGTTAACTTAAACCTCCATAGGATATAATGGCTCTGGGAAGTTTACAACAGCTCTGGTTAAGTTAGCACCAACTATGTAATATGGCCCTATATTTTTTTATATAACAGTATATTTATAAACAGTGCTTAGTTCCAGATCGTATATTGTTAAAGCTTGTTAAAAGATTTCTCTGACGTACTACACTCCAACTTCTGTATAGCTTTGCTTCCTATTTCCTTATGAGCAACGTTTCCTAACAATGTTCATATCTGTCAGAGTATTGTAATTATACATTTGGATATTAGCCTTATCCTATCATGTCTGTAATACATTATATTGTAATTACAATGTAGTTAATTGTTTACAGATAAGTTGTAATCTAGCAATAAGTTAACTTTATTATTGAACCAATATTATATTTTACTAAAGAGGTTATACACAAGAGCACCGAAATGTCACTGACATTTCGGTGCTGTCATTCCCTGCACTTCGGGGAATCAAATTTCCCCATCCTGTGTGAAGTCACCATTCACCACCGGGTCGCCCAGGGTCAGCAAATTGGTCGCTGAATACCGCTGCCAACCTGCCGCAAACCCGTCACTGCCAACCCGCCAGACATCCACTGCAAACGCAGCTACCGAGCCGCTGAGCATAGTGCCGACCAGCCGCAGAAGAAAGCCGACAAGCCACTAAGCTGATTAAAAAAACAAAACAAAACAATACGATTGACAGTGTCAAAATTGAAACGCAGTTTGCAAAAAAAACTACTGAAGGAAAATATCTGGAACTAGGTGTTAAGCCTGCCCAAAGGGCAGTCTATTGTTTAAGAGGATCTGGCTGCTTAGTGCCCCCCCAGGGTCTGTGTGTGGGTGTGTGTATGTATGTGCTGTGTGATGTGTGTGTATGTATGTGTGCTGTGTGTGTATGTATGTGCATATATGTGCTGTGTATATGTGCGCTGTGTGTATTGATATGTGCGCTGTATGTGCTGTGCACATGTGCTGTGTGTATGTGCTGTTGCCGTGTGTATATGTGCCGTGTGTGTATTTACAGTATATGTGCGCTGTATGTGCTATTGCCGTGTGTGCGTGCGTGTATGTATGTGCTATTGCCATGTGTGCGTGCGTGGTGTATGTGCTGTGTGTATGTATATGTGGTATGTGTGAGTATCTGTGAGCAAGGTGTCTGTATGAGCAGCCAGATCCTGGGTGCGTCGAGCAGCCGCATCATGGGGTTCACCGAACAGCCAGACCCTGGGGGGACGACGACACTGAGCGGCCAGACCCTGGGGGGGGGCACTGAGCAGCCAGACCCTGGGGGTCACAGAGCAGCCAGACCCTGGGGGTCACAGAGCAGCCAGACCCTGGGGGGGGGGCACTGAGCAGCCAGACCCTGGGAGGGGGTCACAGAGCAGTCAGACCCTGGGGGGGGGCACTGAACAGCCAGACCCTGGGGGTCACAGAGCAGCCAGACCCTGGGGGGGGGCACTGAGCAGATAGACCACAGCACATACATACACAGCTCATACATACACACACATAACGCAGCCAGACCACAGACATACATACACAAACACACCATGACATACATACACAGCACATACATACACACACATAACAGAGCACATCACATACATACACATAACACAGCACATCACATACATACACACTCACACAGCTCATACATAAAACACACATCACATACATACACACAGCACATACAAACAGATACACACACACCTCATACAGATACACATACAAAGCCCTGTTGCTATTCCTACAGAGCCATGTGCAAGGGGACTTGCAAGTCACAGGGGGTTGGGCCCATGTAGGTCCCCTGGTGACTGCTTACTGCCATTAGCTGCCCTCCCTGTGCCAGACGTTTGCAGTATGTTCGTCCTCTCTCTGTCCAGCAGGGGGCGCCTAGCTCCTGATACGCGGTGATACCGTGCTCAAACAGATCACAGACACGTGCGTATCAGGGAGCTGTTGGGTGTCTGTTGGGCCGGCTTGATGCGTGCGCATCTGCCAGCAGCGACAGACACAAACGATTTTATAGTTATAGATTAACATATAAGATCCAATGAATGATAATAAAAAGGTCTGTCACAAAAAAAAGGAAAAAAACGCTTTAGGAAAAAAAATTCCCGAAAAAATCCTGAAAAATGTCTAAAAGATCCTAAAAAATAAATTAAGAGACTTTTTGCTGCAGATTAAAATAATAAACGGTTTATTAGATATTGTATAAAAATGGGAATATTTTTTACATTGAAACCTATGGGATTTGCCTGATTTAAACCTGCCGAATTTAACCTCCGAACATAAGGGCATATCTCTGACATTTCTCTGCTTTTCGGTGTTCTGTGAATAGATTAATTTTGCTTCTCTATGGGGGATCTCACTGCCTTCCAACAGGCACCGTACTTGCTGGCAATTCACCAAAATTTGGCGAACTGCCTGCTCTGTGAATAGCGAATGGCCATGAAATAGCACCGTATGGAGAAATTTACTGTTCGGTGCCATTTCTGGGCCAGATCGGCTCTTTGTGAATAACCCTGTAAGAGTAAACCAACTTTGATATAGAAAAAAAGACAGCTGCATAGGGTTATTCCACTCTGGAGCAAATAGAAAATCTGCAAAAATTAGAGTTATAGTAATCTATTTTCTAATTTAATTATTTTGTTCTACAAAATAGTGATCCCTTTTTATTTTTTAAGCATAACCCAGTTAAATCGTACAGGTTTAGAGTTTAGCTATGCTTAAAGCTAGAAGGTTGACCCGAGTTGTCTTCGATTTCTATTTTCTGAGTGGTTGCTAACTATGCAGACAAGTGGCGAAGAATTACAGCATTTAACACCAAATACCTGGATTTTTACAGCTCTATGAATACTTTCTAATTGCAAAGCACTTCAGAATTTGATAATGCTCTATAAATAATAACTAATAATTATGTTCAAAACACAAATTATTTACGGCCATATTACAATCTTTGCGCAAAAACCCTTGCGCAAGGCGTGAATTTTTGCGCCTAGCGTTAAACATTTGCGCGCGCAAATCACTGCTGGAATTACAATCCTCGCTTGTCTTTTCATCTGGCGATCAATAACGCGCGCAAACAGGACGTGCCTAACAGCTCACGCAGTACCGTTGCGCGCAAAAATGTGTGCGCACTGTTTTTTTTCACGGGATTCAGCCAATCAGAATTAAGAACCACAATTATCTCACGTTAAAAAATTGCGGTGGCCAAAGTCAATCTGAGTATATATGCTGCAGCAATAATAAATGCACACACAACTTCTCCATTTCATTGGTTTGGTATGAGTAGAATGTGTAACTATACTTTGCTGCATTTTTTTTTATGGGCTGGTGTATTTGGGTTCGGCCAGGTTGTTCGTAATTGCCATTAACACCAGCTTTTAGGAGTTGCTAAAATTATGTGAACAAAGGCTATGTGGTAATTACCGCGAAATAGATTGTAATACCATCCTCGTACCAGCGCACATTCGCATTTGCGCTCACATTGTTAAGTATAGGACGCACGACATATAGTAAGCTCGCGCAGGTTTACCCGCAGTAGACTATTGCGCGCATTTGTTGCGCTGACAATGTAATACGGGATTCGGCGCAAATGGTTTTACCCCTCGCGTTAATGTTTTTTTGCGCCAGCGCAAATGTTTGCGCGAAGATTGTAATTTAGCCTTAAGTCCTATATTATACAATACTTCAATAACAGTGAATGACCCCTTTGTAGTTGTAGATTTATTAAACACACTGCTTTTTGTCATAGTTTATAAGACTTATTGAACATTTCTAATAGTTCTTAAGTATTTAATATTATTTACAATTCCTCTTTTACAGAAGGGAAATGCGAGATTTTGGGGTTAAAGTTTCCATCATAGAGCCTGGTGCTTTTACAACTGCAATTACTGACTGTGATTTATATTTGAAGAACCTGACACATTTTTGGGAGAAAGTCCCTTCTGAGGTTAAGGAGGCATATGGAGAGCAGTATTTCAAGCAATGTAAGAATATATAGGTATTTGTATATTTACTGTTTATTTACTAGTGAGTAGCAAATCAAAGGGTTACATAACATTTTCTTTAAATGGATGTATTTATTGACAATATGGAGTCCTAGTCTGGTGTGTATATAACATGGGTTCTCTTACATGACATTTAGGTGACCAATCAAAAAATATGCAGTCCTATTAATATTATTACGGATTATCTGGAATGTTGTGAAATGCGGCTTCTTGTAAAGTAAAATATAAATAATACGCTCCATTAGCTTTGTTTTCTAAGAACAAAAGAATGAATACTTGAAATGTTTGAAAAAGTACAAAAGAAATTATTGTAAGCATTTCAAAATAGTTCGAAATCAAGCATCAGATTAAACGAAAACTCTATGCAGTGCGACCACTCAATAATATCTGAGTGGGCACACTGCCCTGAGCTCAGTTGCCCTGATTCATCCCCGAGTGCAGGTGCCTAGTCCCACACTGAAGCTGAACGCTGAGATCAGGTCCCAGGGCTTCAGGACCCTTTGGAACTAGGCCCCAACAATAACTGTCAATGCACTCCTCCACTGAGAGCCATTTGATTGACTGCAGGCTTCCTCAAAGCAGGTCTGAATTTGCCAGGGTTAGGAGAAACTTTTGCATGTAGAGAAAGAGTAAAACTATAAAAAAATATGCAGTATGGTTATCTGTTAAGCTCGAAATTGTAAATACTGGTGAAATTATTCTTTTTTTATCCTGTTCAGATGCTGAGAATATGAAATCACTACGTACATGCAGTCCCAAGCTGCACAGAGTCACAGATGCCATAGAACATGCTCTGACAGCTGTCTACCCTTGGACAAGATACTCCGCTGGCTGGGACTGCAAGCTCTTCTACCTCCCTGTCTCTTACCTCCCCACAGTCATCTCTGATTACGTATTGTTACGTTCTGCACCCAAACCAGCTCCAAGAGTAATGTGACCATCCATGTCTGCATTGTAGTCATGATAGACTGTCCTCAACTGATACCGATAACTCAAGCATACACAGTCAACTTCAATAGGGTGTGCACAAATGGAAAAAATATTCCAAAGTTTACAAATTTTAGCTTAAAATGCAAATTTTCTCAAATAATAAATTGCATAAACAAATACAGTCACTACTAATGTTCTTTCCTTTGTTCACATTTAGAGAACCTAGAAATTGTAGTTAGAATCCTAACTAAAAGACCAATTTACCCAGCATTAGGGTGTGCATGTTGGACCCCTCTCCCTCCTGAACGGCTGCAAATAACAAAAAAAGAGAGTCTGCCATTTCCAGCGGTGCTTCTCTTTAACCCCCTAGGTGCCAGGTCACGATCTGCTCCCAGAGGTGGCTGACTTCTTGGATGTCAGCCAAGACTCTAGGGTCACCCCCACTGGCGTTGTCTCCATATGTGCGATGACATCAGTTGGCCAGTTAACCCCCTAGCTGCCTGTATCTCCCGATATGTGGCAGCTATAGGGTCATGACCTTTCCAAGGATACCAAACATGACCAGGTTTGGTGTAAAATAAAATTAAATAAATATAAATAACTAAAAAAAAAAGTGTGTGTTTTTTAAAAATTGTCTGGGGGGTATAATAAAACAGGACTTCAAATGACGTTTTACCTCCCTGGCGGTATTCCCGAGTGTGACTCAGGGTTAAATTTCACTACCGCGAATGGTAACCCCGAGCCACACTTGGGCTGCATACTCACTGCATCCTGTGCTCCCTCGCTGTCCCCTGCAGTGTGATCGCGGTGACTTGCTTCCTGGTAGCGCTCCCTGCGAGCTACGTGATTCAGGGGGGTGGGACCAGGCAGCAAATTAGAAGACAGTAAAAAAATAATAATATTTCAATGTAAAATCTCTACCAGCATGACTTTCACATGAACGGCCACTAGGTGGCACAAACAGATAAGAAACAGACCATACACATTCTAAGACTGAACTTTACTGTATATATGGTTTGAAGATCTCTTATATGAAAATATAATTATTGATAGACTGTATGCATTATGAATGTTGCTGTATAAATAAGAGTGTGCATAATTGAAATAACATATCATACCAAGGATGTTTACAATGAGGCAATATGCGGAGACTAATATTGCACCCTTGTTTTCTGAAAGATTTCAGTGTATTTGGTTTGATTATATTATTGAATATAACTTATTTGCATTATTTTGGATAATTATTTTTGGGATAATAAATTATTATTTTGTGTTTCAAACTTTATCTGACTCGGTGTGTTTACTAGACTCTTGTTTGCACGGATTTCAGTGAGTTATTCCTAATTATTAGTTATTACAGGGTTATTCAGAGACAGGTGAAAACCAGGAGAATGAACAATCCAGACCAAATAGCCGATTTAGAAAATTAGATAAATGGGAGAATTTTTCTGGTTTGGCAATTGTGACCTAGAATTTTCACTTCTCAAGTCATTCTCCTGGTTTTCACCTCTCTCTGAATAACCCTGCTAGAATTTTCACTTCTAATCTTAAAGTTCTCCTGAGTTTCACTTTTCTCTGAATAACCATGTAATAACTAATAATTCGGAATAACTCCATGAAATCCATGCAAACAAGAGCCTAGTAAACACACCGAGTCAGATAAAATCACATACTCACCTTCCATCCCGCGGCAGGAACGGTGGCTTCATCCACCTTCTCTGGCCACCGGGAGCAAGGGAGAGACTGGGGGGGGTCCCCAGTCTCTCTATGCGGAGCATTACGCTGTCCTGACGAATCTCACGAGGCGAGATCCGGCAGGTCATGTGACCGGCAGTGTCTGCCTCAAAGGAGTGCTATAGACTTAGCATCCTGGGGTTTAGCGCCGGATTACAATCTAGGCAGCTTTTTTAGCACCTGCATCGTAATATCACCCTAAAACGGGGACGCAAAGGAGAAACCTGCAGGTGCAGGTTTTTCTCCTTTGCGTCCCCATTTTAGCGTGACGTATGTAATATAGTCCCTTGTATATTACATTTAAATCCATATTGGTTCGTGCAGTTCCTCCTCTGGGATTGGGTTACAGGAAGCTGTGCCGACCATTCTAAGGATCAGAAGTATAGGTTAGCGGTACTGCGTACAGGGATTAGCGTATTACTGGTAGGGGAGGAATGTGAAACTCTACATGACCATCTAAGGTGCACAAAATCAGAGATTCAGTGATTCACGATACAAGGGTAACATTGCAGAGCTCATCCTGCCCGCACAGAGGGAGGACAGGATGAAACAACTGGAATACGCTCTAAAGCAACACTTGTGTAACACCTTTCCAGGCACTGGTAGGTTACCAAGTGATGACACAGGGGCTTCTGAGGCTGCGGATGATCAGAGGAAGAGCGGTGAAGGCTGGGGCCGTTTGACTGATGCCTTTTTAAAATTTTTTAGTCCACGACGCCCAGGGACGTCAAATGTAGGCATCCATTGCCAGCATCTTCACCGTATGGTGCAGGACTACCTAGGGGCAAGGGCAGACCTGGATACCTTTACAGCAGATGATCCACTGGCTTACTGGGTGTTGAGATTAGATCACTGGCCAGAATTTAGCCAATATGCTATGCAGCTACTAGGTTGCCCTTCATCCAGCGTGCTTTCTGAAAGGACGTTCAGTGCCGCTGGAGGTTTTGTCACAGACAAAAGAGTGCATCTGTCCACCAACTCTGTAGACCGGCTGACATTTATAAAAATGAATCCGTCCTGGATCAGCAGCTATCACTCCCCTGATGCTGAATGCTGATGTAACTGAATAGATCGGGGATCTCTTCTACATTCCCAAAACCTCCACCACTGCACTCTTCCACAATACCACAGAGGGGTTACTGTATAGTGGCACTTGCGGGCCTGGCACCAAAGGCACAATATTTGGGTGCACTGACACCTTTACCAGATTCATATCTTTTTAATATAGGACCGCATGGTCCACCCCTGCACTCTTCCACAAAACCAAAGAGGGGTTACTGTATGATGGCACTTTCTGCCACCAAAGGCACAATATTTGGGTGCACTGATGCCTTTACCAGATTCATATCTTTTTAATATAGGACCGCATGGTCCACCCCTGCACTCTTCCACAAAACCACAGAGTGGTTACTGTATGCTGGCACTTGCTGGCCTGCCACCAAAGGCACAAAATTTGGGTTCACTGCCACTGACGCCTTTACCAGATTCATATCCTCAGATGGGTTACTGTGTGACGGTACTGTTGCCAACTCTAAAGGCCCAATTTTAAAGCACCTATTGTTACTTTCATCCAAAGACTGCATAAGTTTCACAATAATTTAGCCAAAAAATCACTAAACTTGTTCTGCGTGTCCTAAAATGTCCTCTTTTCATACAAACTGCCGCCCCAAGCAGTTGTTTATGGATAGATTAAAGGAAAACCATTTACCGTAATTTTTTGGTTTTTACATATTTCTATACATCCAAAAAATCCACCACTTCACGGGCAGGTTATGGGGACCTCCTAGACACGATATTTGAAGGAATTTTTTGTTTTTATTTTTAACCCTTATTTCATGGAAAACTCACTGTTGCTTTAAAAATGTTTTTTTTAAAAACTTTTTTCCTTGTTTCCTGTCCCCCAGGGCACTACCCGGACCCCCATACACCTTTTATGGCAAATATCTTGCATATATGCCCTCTTGGAGGGCACTCTAAAAAACAAACGTTTGAGTCCCATTGACTTGCATTGGATTCGAACTATGTTCGCACGCGAACTTTGGGTATTATTCGGGTTCGACAGCGAACCGAACTCGAGCGAGATCGGCCCATCCCTACTAGTGAGTAGTTTATACGCTGCCTCTTGTGTGCGCGATGCAATAGAACAAGAGTGAGTCAACATACAAAGCGTTTCCCATTCCTCATCTGAGAATGTCAGCTGAGGGTCCCTCTCCCAGACTGATCTAAAGGGAAGCGGCATGTCTGTCTGTCTATGAAGAAGTCGGGAATGCATTAGCAAACTGCCATGTGCAGGTGTCTGACATTTGGAGACTATAGTCTCAAAGGGCGTCAGTCGGTTTGTGAACTCCCCCAGTGAGGCCAAATGCCTCAAGCTGACCATTAAATGGTGATGGTGAAAGTGTCAAAAAAGAGGTGGGGTACGCCACAGGTATATCTGTCAGAGGCTTAGGACAGTCTCCCATTAAGTAAGTTTCTGGACACACAGGTCCCAGAACCCCCTCCTCATATACCGGTCTAAGGCGTGAGGAGAAAAATGGTAGCGCATTAAGTGGCATCGGTGGCGAGGGGTGGAGTGGCTTTTTTTTAATGACACACTAATGGCTTGGCCTTATCAAGATACCAGTTTGTTACTATTTTTAAGAAGGGTTTGTTATGTTTGGGGAGAAATCCGGGTGACTTCGAGTCTTACTCCTTTAGGATTGGGGCGGCGACTGAGGCATCGCGTCTTGGGCGAGATGACAGTGAGATTCGGGAGTTGGGCATGTGAAAGTCTCAGGTTTTTCGTACTTCCATTCAGCCTGTTTTTTTTGTAAAAGAGAAGTTGGTGACACCCTATGAGGTTTGGTTGGTGGCTTCGGTTGCTCCCGCAGATATGGCAGTGGTTAGGGTGTGTTGGATGTTTTTTGTTTTCATTTGGGAACTGTTCACTTAGTATAAAGGGGGGGAATAAATATAAATATATATATATATAAAAATAAAATATGAAATAAATCATTACATATATAAAAAAACAAAAGAAAGAGAAAAATTGTTATAAAAAAAGGGTGGGAGGGGGTGGCATGTTTTTTCTTGTTGGGTGTTGGGAGAGAAGCTAATTGTATTTTGTTTTCAGGTCATGCTCGGTTGGTGTGGATTGTCAGCCATTCCCTGGTGTTCTGGGCATGCAGGAGGGCTCTCCTTCGGTCAACCGGCACACAGCTGGGTTTCCCGGAGAAGGTGGCACGAATCCGGTAGTTCGGAATTCATGGGCTTCTGTGGGAGGAGTTCCTGCCAACAGTGGTGGGAGTCCTCCAGGAATGGTGAGGTTACCCATGTGTTGGTGATACACTTGGGGAGGAGTGACCTCAGCGCGGTGCCTTATGGCTGGTGCTTGGAGTGTATGAGGGTAGATCTACGGCAGCTGAGAAGTTGGATGCCATACAGGTGTATATGTGGTCGGAAATGTTTCCCTGGTTTGTTTGGAGTCAAGCATAAGATCTGACAGTGGATCGGCGTTGCCGTATAAAGGTCAACAAGGTTGATGGCATGGTTCGTTCACCAAATTTGTGGTATTTCAGTGTGGCATTTCTCCTTCGAGGCGGAGTATGCTTGCTTTTTCTACAGCACTGATGGAGTGCATCTCACAAATATCAGCACTGACATGTTTATTTTTGGTTTGAGAGAGGGGATCGAACAAGCCCTATTCTTCATTAATGGGGAAGTTCACGCATAAGGGGGTTATGCATGTGAGCTTTTGGCGGGCTTGGTAGGCAGTGCCGAGGAAGAGTTCTTGTTACGATGGATAATTTGCTGGTGATAAGGAAGCGAGATGGGAACGAAGTTGAGTTACGTTGGGGGTAGGTTTGAAAAGGTACAGGTAGTGAAGGAGAGAACTCATACAGCACTGCCTTTAATTTTATAATTGTTTATATTGATATATTTTAAATATGGAGGATATGGAAAGCTGTGGCCTATAATAAATATTATTCCACAGACCAAGAAGTTGTCAGTGTAATTATTTATTTGTTGTTACATAAGGTTTTTGCAGGCGAATGTTCATCAGTGGGCAACTCATAAGTGTGATGAACACAACCTGCCATCCAGTGCCTGCTCTGCCTGTCACTGTGATCCGAACACTAGCTCATAGCCAAAATTGGGTTTCACATCTTGGATATCAGCCCCACCTCCGGGGCCTCCCCTCATCCACTGATGTCATCGCTCCTGGGTGCGATGACGTTAGAAAGGGATTCACCCCCAGCCGGGCAGGGGATTCCTGACGTTCGAGATACGGGAGTCCTTGGGCTAATTGTCAGCTGAAGCATGATTAGTTCTACCCTGCCTGATCTCAGGACGTCCCCTTGCAGCCAATGATGCGCATTGGCTGCAGGGCGGGCTGAAATCAGCAGCTCGCGTGGCACCTGTCGGCAAGGCGTACATGTATGCCTCGCCCACATTAACCCACCCCCAATGGGCGACACCTGCCCATCCTTAAGGGGTTAACTCTGTGAAACAAAAGTAAAGAAGTAAAAACACATCTGTCTAATATAGACAGATGATAGCACCAGGCATTTCAGTTTGAAACACATAGTGTTATCAAATGAGTTGTTAAGCATATTGGTCCAGCTCATTTATATAATGGCTCCAGACATTTTTCCAGCTGAGATGCAACCTTGCGGCCTAACTGCTATGGCAACTCACTGCAAAATAAAATTTGCTGTACTTTGTATAGGAAGGGTTAATTTGGCAGCAGCCAGAGAATGATGAGCGACTCCAAGGCCACTCGTTAATCTCATCTCGAGCCGTACATTTAAAAAATACTACTGGTTCAGAATCCCTGGTGGTAGGGGATTTTTTCAGAGCAAAATTATTTCACACAAAAAAAAAATCTGTTTATTAACCAAATACTTCTGCTCCTGTGTTGCAGAGAAAGGCGCAAATTGACACAGCACTGACAGCATGCAGAAGCAAACTGGGAACAAAACAGATTCTGCGCCATTTTTGTACAAGAGCATCATTATTATTATATGATGCTTGCTTCAGTTTTAGGCAACATGATTTATGCAACATTTTTACATGATTTTAATATCATGAACTAAAGGTGGTTTCATTCTTTTTATATAATTATGATTTATGCATTCGCTCCCATGCCACACAGACACCCCTACAGACATCTACATTTCACACATTACATTATTACATGTGTATGCAGGACATTACGCCCAATGTTGCAGTAAGAGGCACGGTGGCATCGGCGACGGCACCATAACAGTTTTTCAGCTCCGGTATCGCACTCAAGGAGTCCAAATCCGGAGTTGTACAGGCCGGCAGTTTCCTGGGTGGGCGGGCCAAGAAACGTGCTTGTGCCTCCCAAACATGTTGCTTTGGTGCCACCCTCCAGTCACGTGTGTGTGTGACTCACACACAAAGGAGAAGCTGGCTGCGATGACTGGAAGGAGAAGAAGCAGGAGAAGAAAGAAGCGGAAGAGAAGACGATAGAAGAGGAGAAGAAGATAGAGGAGAAGAAGGCGCAGAGGACAAGGACAGAAGACGGCAGAGCGGTGAGCCAGGGCCCAGCCAGACCCCAGGCCCAGCCAAGGCCCAGCCAGACCCCAGACTCAGTCCGACCCCAGGGCCCAGCCAGACCCCAGGCCCAGCCTGGACCCAGCCAAGGCCCAGCCAGACCACAGGCCCAGCCAGGCCCCAGGCTCAGCCAGACCCCAGGGCCCAGCCAGACTCCAGGGCCCAGCCTGGACCCAGCCAAGGCCCAGCCAGACCCCAGGGCCCAGCCAGACCCCAGGCTCAGCCAGACCCCAGGGTCCAGCCAAGGCCCAGCCAGACCCCAGGGCCCATCCAGACCCCAGGCCCAGCCTGGACCCAGCCAAGGCCCAGCCAGACCACAGGCCCAGCCAGACCCCAGGCTCAGCCAGACTCCAGGGCCCAGCCTGGACCCAGCCAAGGCCCAGCCAGAACCCAGGGCCCATCCAGACCCCAGGGCCCAGCCTGGATCCAGCCAAGGCCCAGCCAGACCCCAGGTCCCAGCCAGATTCCAGGGCCTGTATTTAAACCCGACGGCCGCGCGTCATAATGCCACGTCCCGCCTCCTGGCCAGCCCTGCGAGCTCGGGAAGCAGGCATAACTCCTGGCAGCCAGCTTGTCGATGACGCCGCTGGTCCCGAGGCCCCTTCTGAGCTCCAGACGTGACAGATACGTTCATACACACCGCACATTACTGTGAGTTTTATTGCTGTGGAACTGTGTTATGTCCTTTTGTTGTCTTGGAAGGGGGCGAAAAGCTGTTATGGGTTGAAGAAGTTTACGGGGGGAGGCATTGTGAGGTTCAGTAAGGGGCCCCATCATTTCTGATAGCTGCCCTGTGTGTATGTATACAGAATATGTGTGACTATATATATGTGTGTATGTATATACAGTATATATATATATTATTGCAGAAGCCATTTGCACATCACAGCAATTCAAAGAACTGCATCCCAGAGCTCCTGTGCTACATTCCCCATATGCAGCAAGGAACTCTGGGTAAGACATGCAAATGACATCTGTCTCACTTTTTTGCATCCTGGATCTGTTATTACACAGAACCCTTAGTAACCCGTAATAACAGACCCAGGATGCAAAAAAGTGAGACAGATATCATTTGCATGTCTTACCCAGAGTTCCTTGCTGCATATGGGGAATGTAGCACAGGAGCTCTGGGATGCAGTTATTTGAATTGCCGTGATGTGCAAATGGCTTCTGCAAAAATAAACTTAATTAATTATTGCTTTTTATCTCACTTTTTGTCCTCCGCCACAACCCTTATATATATATATATCAGTATCTGCAAGGGTTGTAGTGGAGGACAAAAAGTGCAATAAAAGGCCTCCATACTATAATAAGTGTATTTATTATTGCAGAAGCCCCTTGCACATCACAGCAATTCGATGAATTGCATCCCAGAGCTCCTGTGCCACATTCCCCATATGCAGCAAGGAATTCTGGGTATGATATGCAAATGACATCTGTCTCACTTGTATGCATCCTGGGTCTGTTATTACACAGAGCCCTAAAATTAATGCTATGCCACACTGTGGCTTTCTAGCAGAGATATGGTTTATGCAACTGGTCAAAGCCACTCCTAGGACAGCGCTGTTTTGGGTTTGTTGGACCCTTATCAGCTAGGAGCTAGGCATGATGATGACCAGTTGCAGTGGATGCTTGGGACCCATAGGGCAATCAGTATCTACAAGGGTTGTAGTGGAGGACAAAAAGTGAGATAAAAGGCCTCCACACTATAATAAGCTATAATAAACACACTTATTATAGTGTGGAGGCCTTTTATCTCACTTTTTGTCCTCTTTTTGTCCTCCACTACTTTTTGTCCTCCACTGAGTGAGATTTTTATATATATATATATACACGTGTGTATATATATATATATATATATATATATATAAAAATCCCAAGTATAGCAGTCTGTAGTGATACCTTTTTTATTGGACCAACGTTACATTTAAAGTACAAGATTTCGAGAAAAATGCATGGTTCTGGTATTTTAGCAATCTGAGAAGCCGATGTGAATTTTAAATAAGCTTTGTTGTATGCTTAATTAAGCATCTCTTGATGGTAGTCGCGTTGTCCAAAACGTTCGAACATCTGTTTGATCTGAATCTGTTTCACGGTTGGATCTGAATTATTACGCATCACCGACAGAAATTGTGAGACGGAGAGAATTTTCAGATGAGGTGGGTGAAAGCTGTCCGCGTGTAGAATGGTATTGCGGTCAGAGAACAGAGAAAAAGCAATCTGATGATTGAGAATATGAACCTGTACTTCAAGAAAATTGATGGTCTCGGTATGGATATCAGCCGAGAGTTTAATAGGAGTGTTTAAAGCATTGAGGTCACGTATTGCTGTCTCGAATGATTGTATCGTGTCAGACCATAAAAGAAAAATATCATCCACAAATCTAACATAGAAGATAATATGTTCCTTGTAGGGTATTAATAGATGTTCCAATTCAAAGAAATACATGTAGGAGTTGGCATATCCTGGCGCCATCTCTGCGCCCATGGACATTCCAGATGTTTGAAGGTAAATGTCCTTCTCAAAGCGAAAAAAATTGCATTCTAGAGTGATCCTTAACAGTTCCTCTATGAATTGGATAGGAGGACCTGTGTAACAGTTGGAGTCACAAAGAGTTTTAGTGAAGGCCTCTATGCCTTGTTGATGAGGTATCACAGTATACAAGTATAGCGCTGTGTTTAAAACCTTTATTGTGGCAGTACCTATTTTTGGCCACCGGAGGGAGACAAGCGCGATAAGAGACACTGAACATTGGGACTACGTTTCCCGGCATGCTTTGCAAACAGACAGGAAGTGGGTGGGACACAGACGCTGTACATCCTGAGCCTCGTGGAGATAGCTGGCAGAGCGCGCCAGGGAGTGCATGAGAGAGGACACAGTGCTGCAGAGCGGAACCGTGACTAGGCCGGAGCACAAGTGTGGCCTATCAGGATTCCAAGTGGGGTTATCCAGCCTTGCAAGAAGGAGCCCTAGTTATCTACAGACATTACCCAAGCTGCTATCAGGACAAGCTGAGGACCCCGAGTAAGGAGTACCGCAAGTCCATTGGATGGGAGAGCAGGCGGTAGCTGGACAAGTCTGGGCCGGAGCAAAGAAATCCTGACCACAGATCCAGTAGCCGGTATCCCAGCAAGGCAAGAAGCGGAGAGACGTCCTGGGTCAGCGGAGCCTTGGTGATCGAGCGGATGGGTGAGAGGCCTCCAAGGCCGGTTTTACAAAGCTCAAGAAAGCACGCTGTTGTTTATTTCTGAAACCCACAGGGCCCCAACTTGACTAGTCGAAGACATCGTTTAAGAGATTCACTGGCCAGTTGAATAGTACCCGGGTACCATAACACACACATACACTCACAGTTCGGGACTTAACCTGTTCGGGACTCACTCCCTAGTATCCGAAAAAGGGGCAAAGATTCGCATCTTATTTTGTTTTCCGCTGCGCGTTTCTCGTAATTACGAAGCATTGTACTTTTCTGTTCGGTCGTGCATTTTTCAGAAATACGAAGTCTCGCATTTCTTTTTCCGCTGCGCGTTTACCGCGATACGAAATACTGTAAATATATCTACAAACACCGTGTCTCATTATATGCCTTTTACTTTAGTAAACTATATAATTTATAAAATCCACAACGGTGCTGGAGTATATTTATTCCCTAGTGCGGGGAGACTGACCCGTGGTTCATTTTCAGCGGCTCCTCCGGGAGTGAGCGCTACACAAGCTTTTTACGTCAAGGGTGACCAGCAGTATCTCTTTAGGTGGCAAGACAATACCTTGTATTCTACGGAGAAAGTCTTGGGTATCCTTCAGGCAAGTGGGTAAAGCTAGAATAGATTCTTTAGAATAATAGTCGATAAGTTTACCCAATGGTTCAAGAAGACTGCCTCTAGCAGAGACGATTGGTCATCCTGGAGGAGATTGAAGACTTTTGTGTACCTTTGGTAGGGTGTAGAGTACAGATATAATTGGAAATGGCACTGTACAAAATTGATGAATCTACTACACTTTTTCACATTGTGTATATTTTTTAACATGATTTAACACCTATCATTCACGAACGTCTTTGATATTATGCCAATCATCATTTCACTTTATATATTTTTTTGACTTATCAGACTCTTCATCACTGAACACTTTGTATAGATTTTTCAATGCTGATGCACTTTTCTATTACATTTTTCTGGTTTCCACTTTGTTTATCACAAAATTATTTCTGTTTTTGCAGTTTACATACACATCACCCACATTTTTTATACTTTCACACACGACAGACACTTCTCATTTAATGCTCTACACATATACACTGCCCATTAAACAGTACATTTCTTATCTAGACTTTTTATTTCTATATTTTTTTCATTGTCCACTTGTCATCATTAGGGATGAGCTGTTCGGTTCGGACGGTTCGGAGTTCGACCCGAACTTAGCCTGTTCGATTAGATCGCGAACTCCGAACATTTACGGGTGTTCGCCACATGTTCGACCACAATGCATCACAATGGACCACAATGCCTTTTTCCCACTGGCCCGAAGCTTGTAATTGGCTACAGCCTTGCACCTGACCACAGGTCTGGTGCAAGACAGGTTCAACAGTATGCCAATCACGGCTCAGAGTCCTGATTGGGCAAATTTTGCCCAATCATGGGCTCACAGAGCTAAGTCCCGCAGCACACTATATAACATTTCCACGCATAGCTACAGCACGCAGTTTGAGAGGAGATTTCAGAGGAGATAGTTGTGTGTTGTTACTGCTGGTCTGTCACGCTACTGGGGGGGTCTCATTTCTACCAAATATCATGGAATTTAGGTGATGTGTGTCTTGTCACTGTGCCAGCAAGTTTTTTTGGGGTTTACAAATTTCTTGAAAACATTTGTGAATTGAGGTGATCTTCTGTGTCTTGTCACTGTGCCAGCAAGTTTTTTTGGGGTTTACAAATTTCTTGAAAACATTTGTGAATTGAGGTGATCTTCTGTGTCTTGTTACTGTGCCAGCAATTTTTTTTGGGGTTTACAAATTTCTTTAAAACATTTGTGAATTGAGGTGATCTGTCTCTTGTCACACAGCCAGTACCACGCAGTATTTTGGGGCTCACTAATTTCTTTAAAACATTTGTGAATTGAGGTGATCTGTCTCTTGTCACACAGTATCACACAGTATTTTGGGGCTCCCTAATTTCTTTAAAACATTTGTGAATTGAGGTGATCTGTCTCTTGTCACAAAGCCAGTACCACGCAGTATTTTGGGGCTCACTAATTTCTTTAAAATATTTGTGAATTGAGGTGATCTGTCTCTTGTCACACAGCCAGTACCACGCAGTATTTTGGGGCTCACTAATTTCTTTAAAACATTTGTGAATTGAGGTGATCTGTGTCTTGTCACACAGCCAGTACCACGCAGTATTTTGGGTGTCACTAATTTCTACAAAACATTTGTGAATTGAGATGATCTGTGTCTTGTCACACAGCCAGTACCACACAGTATTTTGGGGCTCACTAATTTCTACAAAACATTTGGGAATTGTTATAATCCGTGTGTTCTCACTGGCTGCCACCCATCAAGGGGTCTCACTGATTTATAGGAGGTTTCACTGCCACCCATCAAGGGGCCTCACTGATTTATAGGAGGTGTCTGAGACTTGTAATCTGTGTCTTGTCACTGGCTGCCAGCTATCAGGGTGTCTCACTGAGTTATACCAGAGTTCTTTAAATCTTTATACCAGAGTTGAATCAGAGTTCTGTATATATTAATCTATATATCACTCACCATGTCTGAAAGAACAAAAAGGACAGGCAGACGCTCCCAGACACAGATAAGAGGGCAAGCAGCCCCTGTGTCGGGAGGCTGTGCCTCTGGTCGTGGTGGACGTGGTGCATCCTCTGCAGGGGCACGCTTGTCCGTTCTACCTGGTGCTGGCCGTCTTAAGCAGCAGCAACATACAGAGGACTTGGTGGATTGGCTAACCAGGCCATCCTCATCCTCCGAGTCCTCTGCCAGCCAGGCTTGTAGTGCTTTACAGTCCACCTCAGCTGCCAAAGCATCTAATGCAGCCTCCATGTCCACAGCTACTCCTGCCGTAGCTTCGCTATCACACACGGAGGAGTCAGCTGAATTGTTTGACTACAATGACAGTGACATGCTGCTTGGGGATGCGCAGCAAGTACAGTGCTCTGATTCAATCTCTGAGGTTGAGGAAGGGAGTATAATCAACCTAGAGGAAGGGGGTGCCAGTGATGACACACAAATAACTGGCACTCATGTTGCCCCAGCAGCTGCAGCATACTGCCAAGTTGGCTCCAGTGACGAGGAGATAGGGGGTGATGATGACAATGATGATGAGGTCACTGACTCCACCTGGGTGCCTGATCGAACAGAGGAATTAAGTGAGGAAGAGGGGGAGGAGGAGACACAGCAAACATGAGGCACAACATCCTCTGTGACCAACCGTAGCACTAGCCAGTCCAAGGCATCACTTGTCAGAGCTGCTCTGGTGCAGAGCGCTGTTGTCTCAAAGAACACATGCAGGAACTCTGTTGTCTGGGAGTTCTTTAAGAAATGTGCAGTAGAGCGCAGCGTTGCTATGTCAGATGAGGCTTAAGTGTGGGAAAGATACCGGACACTTGGGTACCACGTGCTTGAGGCGACATCCCGTTGGCGCAAAACTTTGCGTAGGTCCTCCTCCTCCTCATCTGTCTTTACCCCCACTGTATGTCCTGCCATGTCATTGCCTACAACCTCCATCGACAGGGCTGATGCTACAGTAATGGATGTACCAGGTCCTTCCTCACAATGTGACATCATCCCAGCAGCTGAAGATTTACGCAGTCAGATTACGTTGCCGCAGCTGCTGCAGCGAAAGAAAAAATATAGTCCCAACCATCCCCAAGCACAGCGTCTAAATGCCAGCTTAGCAAAATTACTCTCATTGCAGCTGCTGCCTTTCCAGCTGGTGGACTCTGCTCCCTTCCGTGAATTTGCTGAATGTGCTGTACCACAGTGGCAGGTTCCAAAATGCCATTACTTTTCACGCAAGGCCATTCCAGCACTATACCAGCACGTGGAAGACAATGTTATCCAGTCATTGGGAAAGGCAGTCAGCAACAAGGTGCATGTGACTTTAGACACGTCGTCCAGCAAGCATGGACAGGGTCGTTATATTTCCTTCACGGCACACTGGGTAACTCTGATTGCAGCTGGGAGGGATCCAAGATGGGGCTCTGTGCTAATGTCGAGTTCCACCTGGTGGGCATGAATCATGAATCAGTCTTGGATCAGCAGCTATCAATCCCCTGATGCTGAAGTAATGGAATAGATTGGGGATGTCCTCTTCTGCATTCACAAAACCTCCAGCACTGAACTCTTCCACAATACCACAAAAGGGTGACGGTGTGAAGGCACTTGCTGCCATGAAAGGCACGATATTTGGCTGCACTGACGCCTGTGCCAGATTTATATCATTTTAATTTTTTGAACCGCAGGGTCCAACCCTGCACTCTTCCACAATACCACAGAGGGGTTACGGTATCATGATGGCACTTGCAGGCCTGGCACCAAAAGCACAATATCTGGGTGCACTGATGCCTTGACCAGAATCCTATCTTTTCAATATAGGACCACATGGTCCACCCCTGCATTCTTCCACAATACCACAGAGGGGTTACTGTATGATGATACTTGCTGACCTGGCACCAAAGGCACAATATCTGGGTGCACTGACGCCCATTACCAGATAAAAAACTTTTCAATATAGGACCGCAAGGTTCACCCCTGCACTCTTCCACAATACCACAGAGGGGTTACTGTATGATGATACTTGCTGGCCTGGCAGTCTTGCACCAAAGCAGAATATCTGGGTGCACTGACGCCTTGACCAGAATCATATCTTTTCAATATAGGACCACATGGTCCACCCCTGCATTCTTCCACAATACCACAGAGGGGTTACTGTATGATGATACTTGCTGGCCTGGCAGTCTTGCACCAAAGCAGAATATCTGGGTGCACTGACGCCTTGACCAGAATCATATCTTTTCAATATAGGACCACATGGTCCACCCCTGCATTCTTCCACAATACCACAGAGGGGTTACTGTATGATGACACTTGCTGGCCTGGCACCAAAGGCACAATATCTGGGTGCACTGACGCCTATTACCAGATAAAAAACTTTTCAATATAGGATCGCAAGGTTCACCCCTGCATTCTTCCACAATACCACAGAGGGGTTACTGTATGATGATACTTGCTGGCCTGGCACCAAAGGCACAATATCTGGGTGCACTGACGCCTTGACCATAATCATATCTTTTCAATATAGGACCACATGGTCCACCCCTGCATTCTTCCACAATACCACAGAGGGGTTACTGTATGATGATATTTGCTGGCCTGGCACCAAAGGCACAATATCTGGGTGCACTGACACCTTGACCAGAATCATATCTTTTCAATATAGGACCACATGGTCCACCCCTGTATTCTTCCACAATACCACAGAGGGGTTACTGTACGATGATACTTACTGGCCTGGCAGTCTTGCACCAAAGGCAGAATATCTGGGTGCACTGATGCCTTGACCAGAATCATATCTTTTCAATATATTTCCAAGTGGCATTCTTAAGTGGACGTTCAGAGTTGATTCCTGGAGTTTTATCCAAGATCCCCTACGCCATCACGATCCCTAATTCCTGTGTCTCCTCTCTCCACAGGTAGGCATTATCACCCATCACCCATCATCCATAGACACCCACATCTCAACTGATCCCCTGCATACTTTTGCTGGTAGGACCCCCATCACCCAGTATTCGCAGGCACCCACATTGTAACCTTACCTTGGTCTTTATGCTGTTTTTATTTATTTTTTATTTATTTTTGTTTTTCTCCACCATTTGCTTTGCTAATTAGCATGTGAATCTCCTGCCCTATTGACACAGCCCATCCAGCTTCAGGTGTTGACTTTTTAACTGCCTGAATGCAATCAGTCCGCCCTATAGAACAACTATAACAGGCTCCATTGAGTCAGACTCCAGTGTCATTTCCAAGTGGCATTCTTAAGTGGACGTTCAGAGTTGATTCCTGGAGTTTTATCCAAGATCCCCTATGCCATCACGATCCCTAATTCCTGTGTCTCCTCTCTCCACAGGTAGGCATTATCACCCATCACCCATCATCCACAGACACCCACATCTCAACTGATCCCCTGCATACTTTTGCTGGTAGGACCCCCATCACCCAGTATTCGCAGGCACCCACATTGTAACCTTACCTTGGTCTTTTTGCTGTTTTTATTTATTTTTTATTTATTTTTGTTTTTCTCCACCATTTGCTTTGCTAATTAGCATGTGAATCTCCTGCCCTATTGACACAGCCCATCCAGCTTCAGGTGTTGACTTTTTAACTGCCTGAATGCAATCAGTCCGCCCTATAGAACAACTATAACAGGCTCCATTGAGCCAGGCTCCAGTGTTATTTCCAAGTGGCATTCTTAAGTGGACGTTCAGAGTTGATTCCTGGAGTTCAGTGGCATTCTTAAGTAGACGTTCAGAGTTGATTCCTGGAGTTCAGTGGCATTCTTAAGTGGACGTTCAGAGTTGATTCCTGGAGTTCAGTGGCATTCTTAAGTGGACGTTCAGAGTTGATTCCTGGAGTTCAGTGGCATTCTTAAGTGGACGTTCATAGTTGATTCCTGGAGTTGCGGGACTGGAGGTTGGAACTGCAAAACTGCAAGGCCCACTTTTTACTCTGGTAAACTCACGTCTATATCATGCTTTCTCTCACGCTTCTGCTCTTTACTTCTACCTTTCTCCTTAAATGGAACTCCTGCCCCTCTATCACCGACCCCTACACTATCTGCATCTCTCCCTCCCTCCTCTCGTCCCACATGATGGCCTCGCATGAGCTCCTTTGTTTCCTCAGAACATGGTCTCCCTCTAACTCTCGTGCTGCCAATCACTCCCACAAATCCCATTCCCACCTTCTCTTTCTCACCCTCCTGCTGTTACTCTATTCAGGTGACATATCCCCTAACCCTGGCCCCACAACACATCCAATACTTGCACCTACCAGCATCTCCCTCCACCCCCATCCCTCTCCTTCTCCTCCTTCGAGACACACTGCATCCGCCTGTTCTCTCCTCTGGCTCTCAGGGTGGCAGTCATCTACCGCCCACCGGGACCAACCTCCCAGTTCTTTGACCACTTTGCTACCTGGCTTTCTCACTTCCTGTCTTCTAATCTTCCATGCCTAATTCTCGGGGACTTCAACATTCCCATTGACGATCCTTCCGCTCCTGTTGCCTCCAAACTTCTTTCACTCACGTCCTCCTTGGACTCACACAATCCTCCCTCCTCCCTACCCACCGCGATGGTCACGTTATTGACCTTGTCTTTTCCAACCTCTGCTCCATTTCTGAGTTCAAATGTCGCCCTTTCCCCATCTCTGACCACCACCTTCTCTCTTTCAACCTATCTGGACTTCCTAAACACCCTGCTCCCCCACCCCGCACACACACTCGCAGAAATCTACATGCTGTGGACCCCCATCAATTCTCCAACCTACTTCACCACCTCCCTCATACCTCATCCTTCACCTGCCCTGATGCTGCCACTAATCACTACAACACTACGCTTATCTCTGCTCTAGACACTCTTGCTCCTCTTCGACTCTGTAAGGCCCCACGCCACCAGCTTCAGCCCTGGCACACCCTCCAGACTCGCTACCTGCAAAGATGCTCCCGCACCGCAGAGCGTGCCTGGAGGAAATCCCGCACTGAAGTTGATTTTGTTCACTTCAAGTTTATTCTCCGGGGGTCAAGTAGGGAATTGGAGGACAGGAAGAGGGAGAGGCGGTTGAAGACTAGTTTTTCCAAGAAAAAATGGTGGGTATAAAACCCAGTGTGAGCGCACTTAACTTTCAAGAGTGGGTCTTTCAGCAGTAATCCTGGGAGATTTTGATGCCAGAATCAGAGTGAGATAGACCTAATATTGAGAAATAGAGACAACTCCATGGTGCAAAGTAACGTTTAGACATGTATAAACAGTGGGAAAAAGTATGGCGTGATGATAAACTCACAAGGGTGGAGCCCTAATTGGCTCAGATGATATAAGCCTCTTGACCACTCTGGGGGGTCACACCCCTTGTGAAGAAATCTTCGGATGTTCGAATATATAGGTATCTTCACATTCAATATTCAAGCACCGTCACACTTAATGTTGATGGCTTCTTAGTGCTTAGAGACAAGAAGAGATCTCCATTGCGCAGTGGTAATGTAACTCGGAAATATGATAACAGATGGGTACTCACGGTCTCCAGAGCCTCTGTTGGTAGTGGCTCAGTAAATAAGCATATATGAATGTCAGGTCTCAGGCATCTCCAGAGCCTCTGTTGGTAGTGGCTCAATAGATAAGCATATGTGAAATCAAGTCTCAGGCAGGAAGGTAAATAATCGTGGATAAAACCAAAAAAGGTTTATTTAAAACTCAATTTAAAATAAAGTGTAAAGAGACGCGTTTCGTCTGCAAACACTGCAGACTTCCTCAGTCTTATACATAAAAATCACATTAACACGTTTATATAGCTATGTGATAGAATATAATTGTCGGCACCTGCAGTTACTGACCGCACCTTGCGTGTCAACTGCGATGTCGGCGTGCGTTCCATTCTGAGACTTCCGGTCACATGAGATGTCAGCGTGCGTTCCATTCTGGGGCTTCCGTTCACCTGACCGGATGTCAAGTCCTATTATGGTTCCCTATATGCGTTCCGCAATTGCAGATTTCCAATATGCGTGTCACAGATAGATTTCACACGGTAGCCACTTATGGATGAGATTCGTTAATTTCATCAAGATATGGTGAATCTTCATTTCTTGCCTTAATTATTAGGCCTAATAAAAGAAAACCATTCACTAGTGTACAACCAAATACTAGATATCGGCAGACAGTGGTAATCATATCAACTGAATGACACATAGTATGGAGCTGAAGTGATACAATGAATGTACATATAATACATATTAGTAAGCTGAAAATTAATAATGTCAGGTTTCTTAATGAAGAAAGTGACAGATCTCAAAATCGGCATTAAGGCCGTTTGGTTCAAGAGTGTTAAGTTGAAATATCCATTTCATTTCAGTTTTAGCTAATTTTAGATCGAGATTTTCCCCTCTCCAATGTTTCGTTACTTTTTCGATACCAAAGAATTCCAGACCAATGGGACTACTATTATGGTTAACTTTAAAATGGTTAGAGACACAGTGTTTATCATAACCTTTTAAGATATCTATATAATAAAACCGTTTTAAAGTCCGTCGCCGTCAAGCGCTGACTGCGCATGCGCGATGGACATTTGAAACTGTTTCAACGGTCACCTAGCAACCAACAAGGAGCTGCACGCGCCGGCCAACTGTAGAAAAAAAAAAAACAATCGTCACACGGGCCGCACGCAACCCACTCCAGCTACCACACACTTGCCGTACACACACAAAATCCGCCTCACAGGACGCCCCACTGGAGCAACTCAGCACAGCCACTTGCATAAAAGCCCCCCACCCCCAAAACAAAAAAAAGACCACTGGCATGAGTGTTGCCCCTCCCGCTCCGCATACCACACAGGACAGCAGTCAGTCACGCCGGGCACTTGCCGTACCCACAGAAATAAGCTCTGCCAAAGCCCCCCCAACCCAAAAAAAAAACTGCACAAAGAATAAAAAAAAAAAACGCTGGCACGAGCGTCGCCCATCCGGCACCACATACCTCACAGGACAGCAGCCAGTCACGCCGGGCACTTGCCAAACACGGAGGAAATAAGATCCGCCTCACAAGACCACCCACAGAAGCAGCTCACCACAGCCATTTGCTCCCATCAGAGACCCGCCTCAAGCGGGAGGAGCCACCAGAGACCATCACAACCGTAGCTGCCATCACAGCCCAGCTCACACAATGCCCCAATAAATAAGCCCTCAAACACCACAAGCAGCTGCAGCATTGCAAGAAATAAGGACAACTAAAAAAAAACAACAAATATCCCCTCATAAGCCCCCACCCCAACAAAAGCCCCCCTAACAAAAAAAAAAAGGAAATAAATAAATAAATAAAAAAACTGTCCAGAACCAAACCTGCTGTCGGAGTGCTACTCCCACCACCAAACCACACCCCACAAAAAAACAGAGAAAAAAAAGCCTACCACTGCAGCATACAAAAAAAAAAACAGCCGCACCAACACAACATACCCCACACACATAAAACAAATTAACTCACACTCTCAGACCATCTGCTCAGGGGATAGCAGAGGCTGCAATTAGTATAAAAAAAACTAAAGCACAACACCCGCAAAAATAATACACCCATCGGAAACCCCCTTCCCTCTGGGCAGGCTTTCCACCTAGTTATTAATATGTTCGTTTACTCGAACTTGTAATGCACGTGTGGTTTTCCCTACGTAATATTTATTACAGGGACAACGTAGCATGTAAATGAGATATTTAGAAAAACAGGTTAGTTTGTCTCTAATTTTATGGTTGTTATTAGCAACACAGAATGTAGTTATGTGCCTTTTCTTATTGTGCGATTTTCTGCAACTAGTGCAGTCTCCACAGCCGTAGAAACCGGGTGAGAGTCCAAACCAATTTGTTTGTGTCTTATTTTCCCATATATGATTCTTTACCAGTTTCTGTCTTAAACTCCCTCCACCTCTATATATGACTTGAGGTTTTAATGGTAGGATATCCCTAAGTATAGGGTCCTCTCTAAGTAAAGGCCAGTATTTCTGAATGTATCTTTTAATGTTTCTATTTCCAATATTATAATCCATAATAAAAGGGAATGCAATATGATCAGATTTATTCTTGGTTTTATATTTTAATAACAGATTCCTATCTGAATTATGAACTTGTTTCCTTGTATGTTCCAATTCCATCCTTTTGTATCCCTTTTCAATGAAATTATTCATTACTTTATTGGATTGTTTTTGGAATTCTTGAATGTCTGTGCAATTTCTACGGAGACGGGTCATCTCCCCTTTGGGAACAGCTTTTAGCCATGGGGGGGAATGGTCGCTTGCTAGACTAATATAGCTATTAACATGAACATCCTTGAAGTGGGTTCTGGTCTTCATAATTCCACCTTCAATGTATATCCTTAAATCCAAATATTCCACCTCCATGTTACTAACCTTATGGTCCAATTTAATTCCCCATTGATTGGTATTAAGATACATTAAGAATTTGTTCAAGGCACATAAATCCCCCTTCCAGATGATAATAACATCATCAATGTATCTTTTGTATAGGACCAGGTGCTGCCCCCAGCAATGCCCCGTCCATACCATCTGGTGCTCCCAGTATGCCATGAACAGGTTGGCATAGCTGGGGGCAAACCTGGTCCCCATAGCTGTTCCAATTAACTGTAGGTAGAAACCATAATCATACCAAAAATAATTATTTTCTAGTATCAATTTAATACCCTCGGTTATGAAATATATTTGTTCCTCTTCAAAATGACCTATCTCCCTTAAGAAAAATTGCACAGCTTAACATCCTAAACGGTGGGGAATTATGGTGTATAATGAGTTGACATCACAAGTGACTAATTGAAAGGTGTCTTCTCATGTTATATTTGCTAATGTGTTAATAATAGCCATAGTATCCTTCACATATGAGCGAGTTGAGACAACTAAAGGTTGCAATAAGTGATCCAAATATTCAGATAAATTAGAAGAGATTGACCCTATCCCAGATACTATAGGTCGTCCGGGGGGATTCTCTCGATCCTTATGAACCTTGGGTAAGTAATAAAAAACTGGAACTTTGAGGTGTTGCACACGTAGATATTCAAATTCGTTCTCTGTTAAAATATCCAATTCTTTTCCTTTATCCAAATAAATGGAAAATTTGGCAGTGACTGATGCCGTTGGATCTCCTTCCAGATGTTTGTAGGTGGTGGTATCCCCCAACAGCCTCAATGCCTCTCTCTCATATTTATCCTTACTGAGGACTACTACACCACCTCCTTTATCCGCAGGTTTAATAACCAACTCTTTATTTTTACACTGCCAAATTTTCCATTTATTTGGATATTTAGGGAAGTCTACCACCCAACTCACTGACACAACCATCAATCACTCTCACCTTACAGTCCTCTCCTCCTGTTTCCAACCCCAACCCTCCTAGATTGTGAGTTCCTACGGGAATAGGGCCCTCATCTCCTCCTGTACTGTTTGTCAAATGTTGTTCAATGTATTGTAACCCTGTCTATACTGTGCTTATTGTACAGCGCTGCGGAATATGCTGGCGCTTTATAAATAAAGAATAATAATAAAAATAATAATAATATAGGACCACATGGTCCACCCCTGCATTCTTCCACAATACTACAGAGGGGTTACTGTATGATGATACTTGCTGGCCTGGCACCAAAGGCACAATATCTGGGTGCACTGACGCCTTGACCAGAATCATATCTTTTCAATATAGGACCACATGGTCCACCCCTGCATTCTTCCACAATACTACAGAGGGGTTACTGTATGATGATACTTTCTGGCCTGGCACCAAAGGCACAATATCTGGGTGCACTGACGCCTTGACCAGAATCATATCTTTTCAATATAGGACCACATGGTCCACCCCTGCATTCTTCCACAATACCACAGAGGGGTTACTGTATGATGATACTTGCTGGCCTGGCACCAAAGGCACAATATCTGGGTGCAATGACGCCTTGTCCAGAATCATATCTTTTCAATATAGGACCACATGGTCCACCCCTGCATTCTTCCACAATACTACAGAGGGGTTACTGTATGATGATACTTGCTGGCCTGGCAGTCGTGCACCAAAGGCAGAATATCTGGGTGCACTGACGCCTTAACCAGATGCATATCTTTTTAATATAGGACCGCAAGGTTCACCCCTGCATTCTTCCACAATACCACAGAGGGGTTACTGTATTTGCAGTTCTGGCACCAAAAGCACAATATTTGGGTGCACTGCCACTGACGCCTGTATCAGATTCATATCCTCAGAGGGGTTACGGTGTGACGGCACTGTTGGGAACGCTAAAGGACCAATTTTGAAGCACCTATTGTTACTTTCATCCAAAGCCTGCATAAGTTTCACAATAATTTAGCCGAAAAAATCAGTAAACTTTTTCTGTGTGTACGAAAATGTCTCCTCTTTTCATACAGACTGCCACCCCAAGCAGTTGTTTATGGATAGATTAAAGGAAAAGCATTTACCGTCATTTGAAACGTCATTTGTTTTTGTTTTTAAGTGTTTCTATACATCCTAGAAATCCGGCACTTCACGGGCAGGTTATGGGGACCTCCTAGGTACGATATTTGAAGGAATTTTTGGTTTTTATTTTTAACCCTTTTTACATGGAAAACTCACTGTCCCTTTAAAAACTTTTTTTAAAAACTTTTTGTCCTTGTTTCCTGTCCCCCAATGCACTACCCGGACCCCCATAAACCTTTCATGGCAAATATCTAGCATATATGCCCTCTTGGAGGGCACTCTAAACACAGAATTTTCAGCCCCATTGACTTGCATGGAGTTTGGGTTCGGGTTCATACATATGGGAAGTTCGGGTTCGGGCCCGAACCGAACTCGGGGGGTGTTCGGCTCATCCCATGTCATCAATTAATCATGTGCACATACCATGGATATCCGCTCGTGTCTGCATGTTTTCACAGGCTTCAACCCATACATATACAGCTGTGAACTTTTTGGTTTATGATCTATGATTTATCCTGCTCTCTGCGTTCTATTTATTTCTTTGCAGATTCAATGTCTCCGTATTGTTTTTATGCTATGGTCCGCCGGGACGCGTCTCCCTGACAACCCGTTCAAGAAGAGCGCACCAGTCGCGGACGGATTACGTCACGAACTTGCGTGCCAGACCGGCATCGGACGCCACGTCCCTTGGGGATTGGGCGATTTGTCCGGCGGCATGCCACAAGCGCGGTAAGTTAATCAGTGATGTTTTAACATTTTTGTATAAATATGCCATTTCTACCCATGTCTATCACCTTGATAAAGGCCCCTGTGAGGGCCGAAATGTCTGCAAGTACCTACGGGCACTTTTTAATGTCGTCTCAATAAAGCATCGAATTTTATCTTTTCACTTAAGTCCTGGAGTGCGTCCTTTCCTAACGATTTTATATATATATATATATAAAAAAAATCACACTGATTAACACTGAAATTGGTATTAATACGTGTTACAAAAAATTAAAAAGTATCCCTATATTTTACCTTGCACCTGGCCCCACAAGCACCAGAGTCAGGCCTGCATACAATATATAACTGTCATAATAGGGGACATTTGCAAACTCTTCCTTTTTCTTTCTTTCTAATATGCACTGGGCGACCTTTCAATGCAAGTCTCATAATAATCATGCTGTTTTAAGTTTGGCAAATGTAGCATTCACCTTTAGTAGATAATGTAAATTATTAATATTAAGGCTTGATAATTTCAATTGCAGTCATAGTATTTCCATAAATCAGTGGAAAAAAAGCTTTGGCTTGTAAACGAGCATAGGTTTTAATTTTGAACTAACAAGTCCTATTTTTTTGTTTGGTTTTCCTTTAAGAGCGATCACTGCTTAACCAAAATTGGCATTATAAGCCGGCTGTTAAAATGTAACCTCCCCTCCCTTCTTGAATCTGGAAACAAGCAGGGTGTTTTCAGATAAAGTAACCACCTCTTTTTATATTAAACGTTCAAATCAAACTCTGCCAGTGCACGGCTCAGACTTATCAGACACACTGAACGTTTGAATCTTTTGGTGAGTGTTCTTTTTATGCATTTTGTAACAATTCTTGTAATTTTATATTTCCTATTATACAGACTGAGCTATAGGCTGTCATTCTTCTGTTAGCCACGTACGAGCATAAATATACAAAGGTTTGTAGTAATAAAAATCAGAGCAATATGCAGCTCTGGTTGCTCTTTCCTTTAGTTCTGTAACCATATAACCACTGGAAACCAAAATATACAGGGCTATATTACAATCTTCACGCAAAACCCCTCATGCAAAGCGAAAATTTTTGCGCCAAGTATTAAACTTTTGCACCCGCAAATCACCGCTGGAATTACAATCCTCGCGGCTTTTTTCTTCCGATCAATTGCGCGCGCGCAGACAGTACGCGCACAAATGCAGGCGCAGTGTCATCTTGCGCAAAAATCCCTCTGAGCGCAGTTTCTTGCACCTATTCAGCCAATCAAAATGAAGAAACACACCTATCAAACGCAACTGAATTGCGTCTGACAGAGGCATCGGAGATGGGTTCTGCGTCTATGATGCAAAATGAGCACATATGCTACATTAATAATACACACACACCTGCCATCTTCCATTATATTGTTTCTGCACTCCTTTTTATTTGCTGTTTTTTTTTTCGGGTTAGCCAGGTTGTTCAGATATGCAGTTAGTTAGCACCAGCTTTTTGCAGTTTCTAAAATTATGCGCGCAAAGGCTAAGCGGTAATTACCGCGAATAGATTGTAATACCATACTCATACCAGCGCACATTCGCAATTGTGCTCACAATGTTAAGTATAGGACATGCGCAGTACAGTAAGCTTGCACAGGGTTCGCGCAGGTTCACCCGCGGTAGACGATTGCGCGCAGTTGTTGCGCTGACTATGTAATACGGGATTCGGCACAAATGGTTTTACCCCTCGCGTTAATGTTTTTTTGCGCCGGCGCATACATTTGCGTGAAGATTGTAATTTAGCCCACAGTGTTTTGCCTGACATTCAACTCATAATACCATTTTTATTTCATTTATTTATAATCTTATAAATATAAGGGTTAATTAGAGAGAACTGTGCTTCTTCCCACTAGGTACTCTGCTGTTCAGTGGTTTTAACATGCACAGTGCTTTAAAATACATGGATGGCAGTGGCACAGTGTATTCATCCACAAAAACACTGGATTCAAAAACACAACAATAAACTTAAATACCGTAATTGCACTTCGTGAACACATGCAACCACGAAACCCACAAAGGTCCACTTCATTGGATATACATACAGGGTTATTCAAAGAGAATCGAAAATCACCGCATGTTCGGTGACTTTTCGTTTTCTTCATTTCGGGCCGATTCGGCAATCACATTTCGGCGACCCTATGGTGTATTCAGCAAGCACCACAGGGCCGTCGAAGCACAGGGAATAGCTGCCGCAAACTCGACGAAAAGTCACCGCAAAATCCCGGTGAATGCACGCCGAAACCTGCAAAAACATCTGGATTAACCCACCGAAGGTGCCGGAAAAACCCCAGCAGAAGCCAATCACATACAGCGAAGTCTCCGGAAAAATCCAACACTGCAGACGAATGGAGTGAATAAATTAGAAAAACAGTTTGCATGAATGTTTGAAAAGTGAAACGCTGTTTGCAAAGAAACTACTAAGCGAAAATGTCTGAAATTTACATATGAGGTCCAGGGAATGATAATAAAAATGTCTGTTACAGAAAAAATAAGTAAACTTAAAAAAAAAACACAAAAAAACCAACTATATTTAAAAAAAAAAAATCCAGATTTTTTTTTAAAATGTCTTAAAAATTCTGTAAATAAAGAGACTTTTTACTACAGAATTTTATAATGAACGGTTTATTAGATATTGAATTAAAACGGGAATATTTTTAACATTGAAGCCTATGGGATTCTCCTGAATAAACCTGTCGAATGAAACCACCGAATGGCAGGGCAATTCGGGAACCTTTCACTGCTGGTTTGTGCTCTCTGAATAGCCGAAGCAGTGCTTTTTTTATGGGGATTTTACTGCCCTCAAACAGCCACCGAACAGCCACCGAATGTGCAGTAGGGATGAGCTGTTCGGTTCGATCGGTTCGGAGTACGCATCGAACATAGCCTGTTCGCGAACTACGAACATTTCCGCGTGTTCGCCGCGTGTTTGCCCACAATGCTCACAATGGACCACAATGCACTTTTCCACTGGCCTGAAGCTTGTAATTGGCTACAGCCTTGCACCTGACCACAGTTTAGGTGGAAGACAGGTTCAAGACTATGCCAATCACGGCTCAGAGTCCTGATTGGGCAAATTTTGCGCAATCATGGGCTCACAGACCTAAGTCCCGCAGCACACTATATAAGGTTTCACACAGCGCTTCAGCATGCGTTTGAGAGGAGATTTGAGAGGAGATTGTTGTTGTGTTAGTGTGTGTTCTCACTGCCAGTCTGCCACCAGCTACTGGGGGGGGGTCTCATTTCTACATAATATTTGGGAATTGTTCTAATCTGTGTCTAATCTTGTCACTGCCAGCAAGTATTTTGGGGGTCAGTAATTGCTACAAAATATTTGTGAATTGAGGTGATCTGTGTCTTGTCACAGCCAGTGCCACGCAGTATTTTGGGCATCAGTAATTTCTACAAAATATTTGGGAATTGAGGTGATCTGTGTCTTGTCACTGCCAGCAAGTATTTTGGAGGTCAGTAATTGCTACAAAATATTTGTGAATTGAGGTGATCTGTGCCTTGTCACAGCCAGTGCCACGCAGTATTTTGGGCGTCAGTAATTTCTACAAAATATTTGGGAATTGAGGTGATCTGTGTCTTGTCACTGCCACCCATCAGGGGGTCTCACTGATTTATAGGAGGTTTCTGAGATTTGTAATCTGTGTCTTCTCACTGTCAGCTATCAGGGGGTCCCACATACTTCTAGCAGATTTCTGCGAATTGTAATCTGTGTCTTGTCACTGTTGCCAGCTATCAGGGGGTCCTATCAGGGGTCTCACTGACTTGTAGCAGATTTCTGCGAATTGTAATTTGTGTCTTGTCACTGGCACCCATCAGGGGGTCTCACTGATTTATAGGAGGTTTCTGGGAATCGTAATCTGTGTCTTGTCACTGGCTGCCAGCTATCAGGGTGTCTCACTGAGTTATACCAGAGTTCTGGAAATCTTTATACCAGAGTTGAATCAGAGTTCTGTATATATTTAATCTATATATCACTCACCATGTCAGAAAGACCAAAAAGGACAGGCAGACGCTCCCAGAAACAGATAAGAGGGCAAGCAGCCTCTGTGTCGGGAGGCTGTGCCTCTGGTCGTGGCGAACGTGGTGCATCCTCTGCAGGGGCACGCTTGTCCTTTCTAACTGGTGCTGGCCGTCTTAAGCAGCAGCAACATACAGAGGATTTGGTGGATTGGCTAACCAGGCCATCCTCATCTTCCGAGTCCTCTGCCAGCCAGGCTTGTAGTGCTTTACAGTCCACCTCAGCTGCCAAAGCATCTAATGCAGCCTCCATGTCCACAGCTACTCCTGCCGTAGCCTCGCTATCACAAACGGAGGAGTCAGCTGAATTGTTTGACTACAATGACAGTGACATGCTGCTTGAGGATGCGCAGCAAGTACAGTGCTCTGATTCAATCTCTGAGGTTGAGGAAGGGAGTATAATCAACCTAGAGGAGGGGGTGCCAGTGATGATACACAAATAACTGGCACTCATGTTGCCCCAGCAGCTGCAGCATACTGCCAAGTTGGCTCCAGTGACGAGGAGATAGGGGGTGATGATGACAATGATGATGAGGTCACTGACTCCACCTGGGTGCCTGATCGTTCAGAGGAGTCAAGTGAGGAGGAGGAGGAGGCACAACAAACACGAGGCACAACATCCTCTATGACCAACCGTAGCACTAGCCAGTCCAAGGCATCAGATGTCAGAGCTGCTCAGGTGCAGAGTGCTGTTGTCTCAATGCACACATCCAGGAACTCTGCTGTCTGGGAGTTCTTTAAGAAATGTGCAGCAGACCTCACCGTTGCTATTTGTAATCTATGTCAGATGAGGCTCAAGCGTGGGAAGACACCGGACGCTTGGGTACCATATGTTTGAGGCGACATATGACCACCTGTCACACATCCCGTTGGCGCAAAACTTTGCGTAGGTCCTCCTCCTCCTCATCTGTCTCTACCAATACTGTATGTCCTGCCATGTCATTGCCTACAACCTCCACTGACAGGGATGATGCTACAGTAATGGATGTACCAGGTCCTTCCTCACAATGTGACAGCATCCCATCAGCTGAAGATTTAAGCAGTCAGATTACGTTGCCCCAGCTGCTGCAGCGTCATAAAAAATATAGTCCCAACCATCCCCAAGCACAGCGTCTAAATGCCAGCTTAGCAAAATTACTCGCATTGCAGCTGCTGCCTTTCCAGCTGGTGGACTCTACTCCCTTCCGTGAATTTGCTGAATGTGCTGTACCACAGCGGCATATTCCAAAACGCCATTACTTTTCATGCAAGGCCATTCCAGCACTATACCAGCACGTGGAAGACAATGTTATTGAGTCATTGGGAAAGGCAGTCAGCAGCAAGGTGCATGTGACTTTAGACACGTGGTCCAGCAAGCATGGACAGGGTCGTTACATTTCCTTCATGGCACACTGGGTAACTCTGATTGCAGCTGGGAAGGATCCAAGACGGGGCTCTGTGCTGGAGCTTGTTCATCCACCACGCCTCCAGAAAGCTGCTTGTATGAGGTCTGTCTGCTCCACCACCACCTCTCCCTCTTCCTCCTCCTTCTGTGTCTCTGGCGAAGTGGCAGTTAAACCGACACGTGGCAGGGGCTACGCAATGGCTCAAGCAAAAAGATGCCATACTGTGCTTGAGCTGGTTTGTTTAGGGGACAGGAGCCACACCGGGCCAGAAATTCTGTCAGCTCTGCAGAGGCAGGTGCAGAGATGGTTAACACCACGCCAGCTTCAGCTGGGAATGGTCGTCTGTGATAATGGCAGCAACCTTCTCTCCGCCCTACGCCAGGGTAAGTTGATGCATGTACCATGCCTAGCACACATCCTAAATCTGGTGGTACAGCATTTCCTAAACAGGTACCCAGGGTTGGCAGAGCTTCTCAGCCAAGCCAGAAAAGTCTGCAGCCACTTCAGACGGTCATTCCCAGCAAGCGTTCGCATGTCAGAAATTCAAAGAGAATTCCACCTTCCCACACACTGTCTGATCTGTGACATGCCCACCAGGTGGAACTCGACATTAGCAATGCTGCAGCGTCTGCACAAGCAGCAGAGGGCCATCAACGAGTACCTGTGTGAGTACGGCACAAGGACAGGTTCAGGTCAACTTGGTTTATTTTCCCCCCGCAGTGGCTGATAATCAAGGATGCATGCACTGTACTGTCACCATTTGAGGAGGCAACGAGGATGGTGAGCAGGGACAGTGCATGCATCAGTGACACAATTCCTTTAGTGTTCCTGCTGGCACACACTCTGCAGGGAATTATAGATGTGGCTCTAGAGGCAGAGCAGCGGGAGGAAGAAGAGGCCTTCCCTAGCTCTGAAGGCCCCAGTCTTTCCGCAGACAGCATTCCAGCGCTTCCTCCTCAGATCAGACAGGAGGAGGATGAGGAGAATGAGGAGGAGGAATATTTGAGTAGTGGGGGCATTGAAGGTGGGGATTCCTCAAGGGAGGGTTTTGTGTGCCCAGAAACACCAGGACTAGTACGTGGCTGGGAGGAGGAAGTGCACGATGGGGACATCCTCCTCATTGAGCAGGAAGACTCGGAAGCTAATGCCACCTCCAACCAGAGCCGGACTGGGGATGAAAAGCAGCCCTGGAATTTTTTTTAGACCAGCCCGATATTGTGATAACTGCAAACGAAAAGGAAACAATTAATTTGTGCACAGCAATAAAGCTCACGCTCATATACACCGTACATTACTGTGAGTTTTATTGCTGTGGAGCTCTGTGATACGCTCATACACACTGCACATTACTGTGAAACTCTGTGATGCACTCATACACACAGCACAATACTGTGAGTTTTATTGCAGTGGAGCTCTGTGATGCGCTCATACACAATGCACATTGCTGTGAGTTTTATTGCTGTGGAGCTCTGTGATACGCTCAAACACTGCATATTACTGTATCACACAGCTCCACAGCAATAAAACTCACAGTAATATGCGGTGTGTATGAGAGTATCACATGTAGACAAGCATATTTTGTAGTGGTTTGCAGGCAGTGTGTGTATATACATATATATATATATATATATTTATAATGCCTGTATATATATTGCCTGTGTATATAAAGTCTGCCTGGCTCTAATTAATGACCATGTATAATAAATGCCTGCACAAACTCTACAAGTATATATATATGTGTTTGCTTATGTGTGTATTTCTATATAATGCCCCTCTATACAAATATAATAAATGCATATGTATTTGTATAGAGGGACATTATATAGAAATACACACATAAGCATACTTGTAGAGTTTGTGCAGGCATTTATTATACATGGTCATTAATTAGAGCCAGGCAGACTTTATATACACAGGCAATATATATACAGGCATTATAAATATATACAGACATGCAGGCATAGTAACACAAGCAGATATATGCAGGCAGACAATTTATTGAAAGGGCATTCTTTCAGATTTCTCACCCTGTCCTGGGGAACTTCTTGCAGCCAGGACACCGGAAAGCTCAGAACAGCCTCCTGCTTCTCTCCAGGGACATGACTCACAGATCGCTGACCCGGAACTCACGCTGGGCAGAAGCTCCGTGTATCTGACAGCAGCACAGCGATGGAATGGATGGGAAGGGGTGCCTGTTTGAGGAGGGAAAAAGCATACTGCAGGTGGCCACAGGTGATGTGCAGGAGACAAGTGTGGCCCGAAATTGCACCATCTATGAAGCCGCATCCTAAGGCAACTGTCTGACTTGCCTTAGGATGCGCAGGGCCTGTTCTTCTGTGGTCCTGCCTCCTTGGCTCTGCCTGTCCTCCTGCTCCAATTTGAGACCAGCCGCCCGGAATGGGAACAAAATGTAGCAGGGAAGCCAAGCACCAGGAGCCTGCAACAGGCGTTGTTGCCTCCTCCGATATGTCTGACACGTGGAGACGTCGTGCTCTTCTACCCATATCACATGGTAGGTGAAGGGGCGGCGCCAATACAGTGTGCCGTTCCCAACCTTGTGTTCTGGATCTGGGAGGTACGTGCGGCTGCAGGGGCTGGAAGGACGAGACCAGCGGCGGCCTGTGACAGTGTGTACACACGTCGGCCCCAGCAACCCGCCGGCTCTCAATTCTAATGCAAAAGCGGCCCAAAAAAATAGGTAGCCTACCGGGATTCCTCCCGGTATCCTGGTAGGCCAGTCCGGCCCTGCCTCCAACCTATGCTGCATGGGCTCCCTTATTATGCAAAGCCTGCTAAAGGACCCCAGGATTCGTACTATCAAGGAGAGGGATCATTACTGGCTGGCAACCCTTCTTGATCCACGAAACAAGGGTAAAGTTGCAGAGCTCATCCTGCCCGCACAGAGGGAGCACAGGATGAAAAAACTTGAAGACGCTCTAAAGCGACACTTGTGTAACACCTTTCCAGGCACTGGTAGGTTACCAAGTGATGACACAGGTGCTTCTGAGGCTGCAAATGATCAGAGGAATAGTGGTGAAGGCAGGGGCCGCTTGACTGATGCGTTTTTAAAAAATTTTAGTCCGCGACGCCCAGGGACGTCAAATGTAGGCACCCATTGCCAGCGTCTTCACCATATGGTGCAGGACTACCTAGGGCAAGGGCAGACCTGGATAACTTTCCAGCAGATGATCCACTGGCTTACTGGGTGTTGAGATTAGATCACTGGCCATATATGCCAATATGCTAAGCAGCTACTAGGTTGCCCTTCATCTAGAGTGCTTTCTGAAAGGACGTTCAGTGCCGCTGGAGGTTTTGTCACAGACAAAAGAGTGCGTCTGTCCACTGACTTTGTAGACCGGCTGACATTTATAAAAATAAATCAGTCCTGGATCAGCAGCTATCAATCCCCTGATGCTGACGTAACGGAATAGATCGGGGATGTCTTCTGCATTCACAAAACCTCCAGCACTGAACTCTTCCACAATACCACAAAAGGGTTACGGTGTGAAGGCACTTGCTGCCATGAAAGGCACAATATTTGGCTGCACTGATGTCTTTACCAGATTCATATCTTTTTAATATAAGACCGCATGGTCCACCCCTGCACTCTTCCACAATACTACAGAGGGGTTACTGTATGAATGCACTTGCTGGCCTGGCACCAAAAGCACAATATCTGGGTGCACTGTCGCCTTTACCAGATTCATATCTTTTTAATATAGGACCGCATGGTCCATCCCTGCACTCTTCCACAATACTACAGAGGGGTTACTGTATAATGGCACTTGCTAGCCTGGCACCAAAAGCACAATATTTGGGTGCACTGCCACTGACACCTGTACCAGATTCATATCCTCAGAGGGGTTACTGTGTGACGGTACTGTTGCCGACGCTAAAGGCCCAATTCTAAAGCACCTATTGTTACTTTCATCCAAAGCCTGCATAAGTTTCACCATAATTTAGCCCAAACAATTGCTAAACTTTTTCTGTGCGTCCTAAAATGTCTTTTCATACAGGCAGCCGCCCCAAGCAGTTGTTTATGGATAGATTAAAGGAAAAGCATTTACCGTCATTTGAAACGTCATTTTTTTGTTGTTTTTAAATGCTTCTATACATCCTAGAAATCCGCCACTTCACGGGCAGGTTATGGGGACCTCGATATTTGAAGGAATTTTGGGTTTTTATTTTTAACCCTTATTTCATGGAAAACTCACTGTTCCTTTAAAAACGTTTTTTTTTTTACTTTTTGTCCTTGTTTCCTGTCCCCCAGGGCACTACCTGGACCCCCGATACACCTTTTATGGCAAATATCTAGCATATATGCCCTCTTGGAGGGCACTCTAAAAATCGAATTTTGAGTCCCATTGACTTCGAATTCGAGTTCGAATTCGAACATTTGGTAAGTTCGAGTTTGAATGCGAACCGAACTCGGGGGTGTTCGGCTCATCCCTAATGTGCAGGCAATTCGCCAGGATTTGGCGTATTTCCTGCTCTCTGGATAGCCGAATGGCCAAGAAAGGTAACCGAACGGTTACCTTTCTCCAGCCATTCGGATCTCTTTGACTAACTCTGATATTAAACAGTGTCATGTATCCTCTCCATAGTTTTATCCCTTTGCCTAATCCTAACTCCATCCTAAACCTAAGTCTACACATAAGTATACTAATCTCAAGGGTTGGTGTATGCCAAGCAGAGAAATAGAAGTGTGTAGGACAAAAAAAAATTGTATCATTTCGTTCGGTTTCATCTGAATTTTTTTTCGTCCAAACGGAATTCATTCACATACTGTTTCGTTATTTCCGATCAATCTTTTTCGTCTCAATTCGGATGGCTTAAATTTTTTTTAAAAAGCTGTTTTAACTAGTGTTAGATTAGAGTTAGATGAGGGTTAAAAGCTAGGGTTAATAATTACCATTTTAGCTCATGTCACTGCACTTCGCCGATTTGTACCTAGGAATCATTCATTCAATGATTCTCTATGGGACAACTTCGTTGCTGCCAAAGTGTGCCGAACTGCACTGTACTTCACTGTCAATTAGCCTGTGGTGCTGAATCTACTGAATTTAGCACCACAGGCCAATTGACAGAGAGAATATAGTGCAGTTCGGTGTAGTTCGACATACATTGGCAGTAAAAAAATTGCTCCACAGAGAGCCATTGAATGTAAGATTCCTATGTAGAAATCACCGAAGTGCACCGAACTGCACCATATTTCGCTGTCAATTGGTCTGCATCCAAAAGATTCAGCACCGCAGGTAAATTGACAGGGATGTGGTGAAGGTGTATCGGCAGAATGAATCGATTCGTTTTGACGAATCAATCCGAATCGATACGTGAGAAAACGGTCCGTTTCGTTTCCTCTGCAAGTCGGACGAAATCCATTTGTTATTTCGGAAGTACTTCCAAGACACAAACCGGCATAATTTCGGGCAAATTTCGATTAGTTACGAAACGGAATCGCACACCTCTACAGAAGAACTGATTCACATGATTTTACATGGTGTTGACCCTGTGTTAGAGCTGATCCTGATTTCTAAATGGTAATTCTAGCTGTCAATTAAAAACAGGATTTCTCAGAGTTTTTGTGTATATAGAAATGCAAATAATAAACATAAAATGTAAAGACCTATGGAGGTAAGTAAGGCATGTGTTGATGCAACAAGAAAAATGGGAAGAAAATATGACGCCTTACTATGAGGACAGAGAAATATAAAGGATAGCTAAAACATGCCTAGGATAATAGTCATTCCAGGCAACATATGACCGCGATGGCTCAGATAGTAAAATGTGAAAAAAATTCACACTGTAAAAGATTGAAATTTTAACCCTTTCGCTACTGAGGCTTTTCCCGCCCCTGTGCTGAGCTCATTTTTACCGGTTTTGCTCATCATGTTTAAACGTGTTTTGAAGGCTTATTTTAGTATATGACCCAGACATATTATATATCGTTCTTTCCGTCAGACTCGGTAGATTCATAATATGTCATTATTATATGTATACGTCATGACCTGTCTGTATATTATAACAAAAAATGCAATAAAATATGTATTTTCAATAATTTACAATGTGTAAAGTGTTTTTTTTTTCACATTTTAACATGCGAGCAATTGCGGTTATATTTTTGTATGGGGTGCGCTTGTTAAAAAAATTAGAGATGGGGTCTCGATACATTTTTTTCGGGGAAAATTACACGATTTTTAACAAACGCACCGCATACAAAAATCGTTAGTGCAGCATCATTGTTCACATTATAATTGAAATGGGAACAATATTGCTGCATTAACAAACCAAAAAAAATGTTTATTTCTTTTTTTTATAATTTTTTTTTTTTTTTTTTCCTTTTTTGCTCTGGCCGATCCAACAATACCAAACTTTAACCCCTAGCTGCCACGGATCGGGAGATAGGGAGTTCCAATGAACTCCCTATCTCCACCGTTGGTGGCAGCTAGGGGTTAACTCCAGGACTGGCGTCATCGTGCTATGCACGATGACGCCAGTCCTCAGGGGGAGTTCCCGGAGGCTTGGCCGACATCCAAGATGTCGGCCAGCTCCGGGAGAGGATCACGAACCGGCGCTTTTCAGCGCCGATTTGTGATCCGGCACCCCAGGGGTTAATGACAGCCACCGTTTGGAAGGGCAGGCTGTACCCTTCCAAGCGGTGCCTGTATTAACCCCCTGCTCCCCGGCGATCGGGAGGGAGAGACCTCCCCCCCTCCCTTTCAGGCACCTCCTCCGCACATGCGGGGGGGGGCGCCTGAATTAGATGTCATCGCGTCGCCGCGATGACATCTAATGTCCCCGCCGGGCTCCCGAGTGCTGGGCTGACATCCAAGATGTCAACCCGCACCTGGGGGGCACAGCAATCTGCCGGAATCCGGCGGATTGCTGCCTCCTGTGCTCGGACACGCTGAGCGCGTCCGTAGCACAGGAGAACCACTTGGCTGGACGCGCTGAGCGCGTCCATAGCAGCCAAGTGGTTAATGGTAATTCAATTTTTTTTAAATTTTTTGTTATAGATTTCTGGCAGGGCATGACGTATACTTATAATAATGTATTATGAATCGGTCAAGTCTGCCGAAAAATGAAATATAATAGGTCTGGGTCCTATAATAAAGCATGACTTTAATTACCATTTAAACATGATGAGCGAAAACTGTAAAAATTAGCTCAGAACTCAGGTGGGAAATGGTCCAGCAGTGATGGGGTTGAGGACACATTATGGCTTGCTAATTTCTATTGCAGTCATAGTTTATCCATAAATCGGGGGGGGGGAGCTTTGGCTTGGAAACAATCACAGGTTTTAATTTTGAACTAACAAGACCTATTTTGTTTCCTTGGTTTTCCTTTAACAAGTATCGCTGCATAATCAAAATTGTCATTATAAGCCGGCTGTTTTAATGTAACCTCCACTCTTAAATGTGGAAACAAACAAGGGCCACATTACAATCTTGTTGCTAACGTTAGCGCTCACCTGCGTGAGCATTAACGTTAGCGCTCACCTGCGTGAGCATTAACGTTAGCAGCAGTGGCTACCGCATTTTACAATCCAAACGCTAACGGGTTAAGTAACCCGTTTGCGTTTGGTACTTTGCACTTTTCAGCGCGAGGTTACTGTACTTTGCGCTCCCTATACTTAACATGGGGAGTGCAAAGTGTTAATCAGCATTAGTATTACAATCTGCTAGTGCTTATTAACATCTGGCCGCAGTTAACAGAAAGTTATCCAGAACCAGGACTTGGCGTTAATGGATTCTGCAGAAGCGGAATCTGTTAACACCAGCCAAAAAAATAAAAAAACAAATTATATACTCACCTCCTGTCCCACGGCGAGGACCGCAGCTCTGTCCCCCTCCTCCGCCCAGTGGGAGCAGGGAAATACTGGGGGAAAAAGTTCCTCAGTCTTACCCTGCATATCACTACGCCGACCGGCCGGATCTCGCCAGGCGAGATCCAGCAGGTCATGTGACCGCCAGCATCTGGCTCAATGGAGTCCTATGGACTCCGTCGAGTGGATGCTTGCGGCAGCGTTTAGCGCTGCCACGAGCATCCAGGGGCTTTGCGCACGGTAACAATGCAGGCAGCTTTTTAAGCACCTGCATTGTAAATCCACGCTAAAACGGGGGCGGTAGGGAGAAAAGTGCTGGCACAGTTTTTTCTCCCTACTGCCCCCGTTTTAGCGTGGAGAATGTAATGTGGCCCTGGGTGTTTATAGGTAAAGTAACCACCCCTTTTAATATTAAATTTCAAATCAAACTCTGCCCATGCTCGGCTGAGACCTTTCAGACACACTGAACATTTGATTATTTTCCCACTCTCTGGAACGCTCTCCCTCGTACTGTCAGACTTTCCCCTAACTTCTCTTCCTTCAAACGCTCCCTGAAAACATTCCTATTTAGGGAAGTCTACCACCCAACTCACTGACGCAACCATCAATCACTCTCACCTTACAGTCCTCTCCTCCTGTTTCCAACCCCAACCCACCCAGATTGTGAGTTCCTACGGGAATAGGGCCCTCATCTCCTCCTGTACTGTTTGTCAAATGTTGTTCAATGTATTGTAACCCTGTCTATACTGTTCTTATTGTACAGCGCTGCGGAATATGCTGGCGCTTTATAAATAAAGAATAATAATAATAATAATAATTTTGGTGAGTGTTCTTTTATTGCATTTTGTAACAATTCTTGCATTTTTATGTTTCGTATTATACAGACTGAGGTATAGGGTGTCATTCTATCTTCTGATTACACATAGGAGCACAGATATACATAAGTTTATAGTAATTAAGCTCACAAAGATTAGCAGCATTTATTAGTTGTATATCCCTGTAGTGCTGTGACCATGTAAAAACCAGAAACCAAAAAATATGGGGCTAAATTACATTCTACATGCTAAAATATGGGCAGTAGGGAGAAAAAACTGCACCCGTAGTTTTCCCCCTACCGCCCTCGTTTTAGGTTGGAATTACATTGCAGGCGCTTAAAAAGCTGCCTGCATTGTTACCGCGCACTACGCCCCTGGATACTCGTGGCAGGGGGAGCGCCGCCGCGAGCATCCACTCGATGGAGTCCTGCCGGATCTCGCCTCGCCTCGCCTCGTAGTGATACGCAGGGGGAGAATGAGGAACTTTTTCCCACAGTCTCTCCCTTTCCCCGCCGGACGGAGGAGACGGATGGAACCGCGGTCCTCGCCGCGGGACAGGAGGTGAGTATGTGATTGTTTTTTTATGTTTTTTGCTGGTGTTAACGGATTCTGCAGAAGCGGAAACAAGTCCTGACTGTGGTTAACTTTCTGTTAACTGCGGCTGGATGTTAATCAGCACTAGCAGATTGTAATACTAACGCTGATAAACACTTTGCACTCCCCATGTTAAGTATAGGGAGCGCAAAGTACAGTAACCTCGCTCTGAAAAGCGCAAGGTACCAAACGCAAACGGGTTACTTAACCCGTTAGCTTTTGGATTGTAATATGCGGTAGCCACCGCGGCTAACGTTAATGCTCATGCAGGTGAGCGCTAACGTTAGCAACAAGATTGTAATGTGGCCCATGGTGTTTTGCCTGTATAATCAGGCAAGTAGGAACAAATGCCAGTACAAACAAAAATTGTTGCAATGTTCTCTTGGGTAACAGAGAGCATTTTAGTTGAAGCTGTAATTGGGAATAGCTGTACTAAACAGGATGTGAAGAGGAAAGTCATCACCCAGTGCTTGGAAGGCTTCCCTGAAACTGCAGGGAAAATCAGAATTACGTTACAGACTGCATTATAAATAAGATATATATATACATCACAAAACTACGGAGCCCCACTGGTGTCAGGATAAAAAAAAAAAGTAAAGTGTGGCCACAATTTAATAGGTCGTGGGGACGATCCAGTAAATTGTTACCACGTTTTAATAAATTTTTTTCATTAGCGTGCGCACAAGTTACCCAATCACTGCGTAATGCTAAAAAGACACAGGGTTATCCAAAGAGATTCGAAAAGTCACCGCACGTTCGGTGACTTTTCGTTCTCTTCAATTCGGTTCCTTTTGCCGATCCCATTTCGGTGACCGTGCGGTGTATTCAGCAAGCACCACAGGGTCCCCGAATTGCAGGGAAAAGCTGCCGCAAACCTGACGAAAACGAACCGCAAAACCCACCGAATGCACGCAGAAAACCCCCAAAAACATCTGGATTAACCTGCGAAAACAACGGAAAAAGCCCGAGCAGGAGCCGATCGCACACAGAGCCGAAGCAGCCGAAGCAGCTGAGACTGCAGACGAGGGAGGTGAATAAATTAGCAAAACCATTTGTATGATTGTGTGAAAATGAAACGCTGTTTGCAAAGAAACTACTGAGCGAAAATGTCTGAAATTTGCACATGAGGTCCAGGGAATGATAATAAAAAGGGCTGTTACAGAAAAAATAAGTAAACTTAAAAAAATAAATAAATAAGAAAAATGCTTAAAGTATCCTAAAAAATCTATAAATAAAGAGACTCTTTGCTGCAGAATTTTATAATGAACGGTTTATTACATATTGAATTAAAACGGGAATATTTTTAACATTGAAGCCTATGGGATTCTCCTGAATTAACTTGCCGAATTAAACCACCGAATGGCAGGACATTAGGGGAACCTTTCACTGCTGGTTTGTGTTCTCTGAATAGCTGAAGCAGTGCTTTTTCATGGGGATTTCACTGCCCTCGAATAGGCACCGAACAGGCACCGTATGTTCAGGCAATTCGCCAGGATTTGGCGAATTGCCTGCTCTCTGGATAGCCGAATGGCCAGGAAAGGTAACCGAACGCTGATTTTCAGCATTCGGTTACCTTTCTCAAGAAATTTGGATCTCTTTGGATAACCCTGACAGACTCTCCTCCCGAGTCCTCCTACCTCGAACAGGGCTGCAGCATCCCACAGGTCTCCTTGGCTGTATGCAGGTGAATGATAAGAGCCAGTGGCGTAACTAGAAACCTGAGGGCCCCGGTGCAAGAATCCATGAAGGGCCCCCCCAACCCCCCCAAAAAAGATCCATATTTTTACCTTTTTTTTTTCCTGCAATATAAAAAAGATAGTATTGCCCCCAGCTCACATGGATATATATATTGCCCCCAGCTCACATGGACATATATATTGCCCCCAGCTCACATGGACATATATTGCCCCCAGACCACACATGGATATATTGCCCCCAGGCCACACATGGATATATTGCCCCAGCTCACACATGGATATTTTTGTCCCCAGCTCATGGATATACTGCCCCAACACATGGATATACTGCCCCAACACATGGATATACTGCCCCAGCACATGGATATACTGCCCCAGCTCATGGATATACTGCCCCAGCTCATGGATATACTGCCCCAGCTCATGGATATGCCCCAGCTCATGGATATACTGCCCCAGCTCATGGATATACTGCCCCAGCTCTGCCCCAGCTCATGGATATACTGCCCCAGCTCTGCCCCAGCTCATGGATATGCCCCAGCTCTGCCCCAGCTCATGGATATGCCCCAGCTCATGGATATACTGCCCCAGCTCAGCCCCAGCTCATGGATATACTGCCCCAGCTCTGCCCCAGCTCATGGACATGCCCCAGCTCATGGATATGCCCCAGCTCATGGATATACTGCCCCAACACATGGATATACTGCCCCAGCTCATGGATATACTGCCCCAGCTCATGGATATACTGCCCCAGCTCATGGATATACTGCCCCAGCTCTGCCCCAGCTCATGGATATACTGCCCCAGCTCTGCCCCAGCTCATGGATATGCCCCAGCTCATGGATATACTGCCCCAGCTCTGCCCTAGCTCATGGATATGCCCCAGCTCATGGATATACTGCCCCAGCTCTGCCCCAGCTCATGGATATGCCCCAGCTCATGGATATACTGCCCCAGCTCTGCCCCAGCTCATGGATATACTGCCCCAGCTCTGCCCCAGCTCATGGACATGCCCCAGCTCATGGATATGCCCCAGCTCATGGATATACTGCCCCAGCTCATGTATATACTGTCCCAGCTCTGCCCCAGCTCATGGATATACTGCCCCAGCTCTGCCCCAGCTCATGGATATGCCCCAGCTCATGGATATACTGCCCCAGCTCTGCCCCAGCTCATGGATATACTGCCCCAGCTCATGGATATACTGCCCCCAGCTCTTACCTCTGCTGGCCCCAGGGCCCAGGCCCAGGGCAGGCTCCGCCGGCGTTCCGTTCTTCTGAGGCGAGCGGCCGCTGGAGACATGCGTCTTGGCCGCTCGCCGGAAACCACCTGATCAGCGTGAGGTCTCGCGAGAGGATCTCGTGCGCTGGTCAGGTGGTTTCTCTCCCACGTGAGTGGCCAAGCTGCATGTCAGCGGCGCTCGCAGGGAGAGGGACGGCCAGCGCGCGGCTCCCAGATTCCGGCGCTTATTGCCGGAATCTGGCGGCGGCGCTGGGCCCCCCTCCAGTGGGCCCCCCTCCAGTGGTGGAATGCCAGGGCCCGGTCGCAACTGCGACCGCTGCGACCCTGGTACTTCCGCCACTGATAAGAACCCTGAAACTTTCATTCCTCATATGGTGGCTCAACAGGATAATGCACCTTGATAGTAAGGAAGAGGTCCTAAGATTCATTCTCAGCAGGGCATTTTTTTTCATTGTTTAACATGCTCCTGTGCCTTATACCTCATTCAAATATCCCGCACTGATTGGCACAGTCCTTCACTGCCTTGCCCACACTAACTGCATACTTTATGCCCTGTGGAAGAGTGTGGATGCTGGCGTCTTGCTGATGGGCTTTAGGTGATTGTGACAAAGGCAACTGGGCATTGCCATCGTATATGCCATAGATTTGCTTTAGGCTAGGGTCAGACGAAAGCATTTTTCCCCGCGAACGTGTAAAAGTGCGTCCGAACGCATTGACGTATTTTTTCATGGAATGCGCAAAAACGGTCAGACGACGCGCATTTTCGGGCGTGATTTTGTACGGATCATCAATAAAACTCTTTTTGCGTCTGGACGTTATGTAGGCTGGACATTAGCAGTGTCTGACATCTCCTAATCATGCACACACGCCGCTATGCCGCAGCTGCGCACTCAGTACGTCAGTACTAGCGGTTCGGCGTTCTCAGAAAAATGCATTCAAATTCCACTTGCGTTGCACGGCCGGACTTTTGTGTCATTTGCTGCTAGTGCGGCCGTAATTATGTGCGCCAGAACGCACGTTAAAAGTGCGCTGGTCTGACCCCAGCCTTAAACTCAGTTTTATTGTTAAGGCTTCTACAGTGGTTTATTTGTATTAGTATGGCCTCCCCTGAGTGAACTAGTTCTGCCCAGATATGGTATCATTGAGAGGTGGCGGTGCTATACAGCAGCCCCTAGTGTACATTTTTTGTTCTTCTGAACCCTTCCTGGGAAGTCAACACACAATCTTTTAATCCAGTAGTTTTAATCTACTGTCTTTGTGAAAATAAAAATATTCCTGCTTTTAACGCTACACTGATTGTTGTCACGTACACTGAAAAACATCAATGTTGTATGAGGAAGCTTTCTTGATGGAGAAACCCAAATGGGGTTAGGCATCTGTCACTCCAATATTCACCGTACTTGGAATAACAGTGATTTTTACAGTGGCAAACATTGGTGCTTTGCGAATAGATCCTATAGTATAGTATGCTATGTCTTGCATAGCATGCACGAAAGAAAGGATGATGCAAGTAAGTAAAGTTACACTAAAGTCTGCCAGTGGTGGCTCGTCCATAGGGTCAGACGGGGCAGTGCCCTACCATATTTTTTGTAATAAAAAGAAAACATTTAAACTATATCATTTTTTTCTGTTGTTGTTTGTGTCACTTTTTATCAATTAGGCACATGTTATATAAGTAGTGCCATTGTCTCCTCAACTGTTGCTAGGCAGAGTAACTTTGACCTAAATTCAGAAATCTGATAAGGGCTCTATGGGCGATTTTACAAATGCCAATCTCAACGGTTATCAGACCTCTTGCTGTTGGCTAATTGAGCTCTGCAGGCCTCAAACAAACCTCCCAAAGCAATCTTCCAGCTGAGCTGATTTTATCTAGTACACACACACTAGGCTTGTGCACCAATTTTTTTTCGGTTCGATTCGATTCGATTTTTCGGATTTTTAAACTCTTCGATTCGGCTCGTTTCGACCGATTTCTGTTTCGTTTTGGTTCGGCTCGACTCGTTTTTCGTACATTTTTTTTTCGGAATTTCAACCATTTTTCGTATTTTCGTGTCACTTAGCTCGTTTTTGTATCGACGTTTCGTATTTTCGAAAAATTTCGTTTTTTCGGAACGTCTGTTCTCCTCGTTTCAAAGCAATAAATTTCGATTTGACACATTTCAAGTACATTCGAAAATTCCGAAAATATTTCGTTTCGGCTCGGAAAACTTTTCGGATCTGCCATTTTCGGATCTAAAAATTTTCGGAAAATCGTCCGCATCCGAAAACACGAATCGGGAAATTTCGTGAAAATTCCGAAATTCCGAAACCCGAAACGCACATCCCTAACACACACACAATGTGCCTGTGTCAGGGTGGCACCTGGCACGGACCATGGTGGGACTCAAGGTTCAGGGGAGTCTGAGCCCGGTTTGCAGGGCAACGCACTGTTGGTACCTGAGTAGGCAGATGCAGGATATACTGGAGCGCAATACAAGGGGTAATGCAGGCGGGTGGTCAATAGACAAAGCAAGCGGTCTGTACACAAGAATTCTAGAGCCTACAGGAGTATGCCTGGTCAGGTTAGGAACAGACTCAATACTGAGGCACTGGTATAAAGAGGGACTGTTCCTTTATGGACACAGGCAGGTATGTGGTTGTGTGTGTGTGTTTTGGTGTTTAACTGTGAGATTGCTGGTTTAGTGCTTTCCTAGAGGGCAGCACTTTTCATGGAGCCGATTCAGGATTCAGAATGCAGGCACAATTCCTGACAGGCTGCACGAGTGTCACATCCTCACTCCACCTCCAATCCTCACTTTGAAAGCTGGGAGAGGCAGGGCTAAGATGCAGGTGCTGCTGCTCCTATGGGCCACTGGCTGGGATGCTGTTCACAAGAAAAAAGGTGATGATTTTAAAATAAATATATTTTTATTAAGCATGATGCCATTGTCATTATTTGTGAGAGGTCCCTGGTCTGAGGTCTAGTTTATCTGTTTGGGGAAGAGGGACACTAAATTATTAATAGAAATCTGGTGGGGGCCTGTGTTAAGCTCACAGAGCTTGCATGAGGTACAGGCCAGGGCAATATTGGCAGTATACAGGCGCTCTAGGCAGGGTCTTGCCTGGGCAGTGGGGATGAGGACCCTGCTCCAGATCTTACAATCTAAGAGGAGAGGGGAGCCTGCTAAAGAGCTTACAATCTAAGAGGAGAGGGAAGAACCCTGCTCAAGAGCTTACAATCTAAGAGGAGAGTGGACCCTGCTCCAGAGTTTACAATCTAAGAGGAGATGGGGGGACCCTGCTCCAGCCCCCACACACTTCTTCGGATGGCTCACACACTCGCTGGCAGCACTCCTCCTCCTGCTGTCTCATGGGGGCTGGCATATTTGGCTTTTGTTTGTGCCATTGAGCTAGAGGTCATCCACATAGTAAAAAATTCTTTAATATGATGATTTCTTCACAAAGCCAACCTCTTCTTTTCTTACACTTGATGCTTTGTGTACATTGCTCTGGTCTCTATATCTGCTGTAATGTCATCAAAATGTATGTAAAATTTAAATAAAAAAATTAAGATCTTTCCTGCTTAACTTTAGATGATGTATTTTGATGTGGAGGCTGTCAGCTGTATAATTCAATATCCTTGAGGGGGTGTTAAAGTATATCTATGTATATAGTTTATTTGGAAGGAGCTCCGGCATTCTGGAATTTGTTAAATCTAATCAAACTGACCTTTGTTGCGTTTTCAGTGTTTCAGCCCATTAGCCGGATGAGAGTCTGCAGATCGTGGACCGAAACATTGAATTCGCAATTAAATCGATTTGAGTTGACTTATGACCTTGCTACACCTCTGCTTCTGGATGCCGTGCTCTGCCCAGGGTGTCACAGCATGCGAATGCAGATGCGCTCTGCACAGCGGTCTGGGACCACCTTCTGCGCACGTATGGGCTCCGGCACTCAGTGGTGATGTCACACTGACTCCGGAACCACGTTGGGGGAAGCACGTGTGTTGCCTTCTCACAGCCGACACCCCTCAATTACAGAAGGACAAATGCCCTGGCCGACCAGGCAGAGCACGTCAAGGAACAGAGACGCTCTGGCGCCCTTTACAGGTGTAGCCCCCCTCCCTGCGTTGAAGGTAAGGAGAGGGGCAAAATGTTTTTTATTTATTAACCACTTCAATGCGGAGGACGCGCTCAGCGCGTCCTCCGCATTACCGCTGCTGTGCGGAGGACGCACTGAGCGCGTCCTCCCATTGGGGTCAGCGTTCGGCCGGGTTCCGGCCGATCGCTGGCCCCTCCGGTGCGGGCTGACATCCTCGATGTCAACCCGGCATCCGGAACCGCCGCTGCTGAAATTAGGTGTCATCGCGACAGCATGATGACACCTAATTCAGGCGCCCCCCCCGCATGTGCGGAGGAGGCGCCTGAAAGGGGAGGGGGAGTCCTTCGGACCTCTCTCCCTCCCGATCGGCGGCGTTGTAACGCGCCATTTGGAAGGGCACAGCCTGCCTTCCAATGGTGCCTGGCATTAACCCCTGGGAGCCGGATCGCGAAGCGCTGAAAAGCGCCGGTTCGCGATCCTTTCCCGAGCTGGCCGACATCTTGGATGTCGGCCAAGCCTCGGGGAACTCCCCCTGAGGACTGGCGTCATCGTGCGTAGCACGATGACGCCAGTCCTAGAGTTAACCCCTAACTGCCACCAACGGTGGAGATAGGGAGTTCCAATGAACTCCCTATCTCCCGATCCGTGGCAGCTAGGGGTTAAAGTTTGGTATTGCTGGATCGGCCAGAGCATGGCCGTTCCAACGATACCAAACACTACTGTGAAAAATTTTGTAAAAAAAATGAAAAATAAAAAAATTAAAAAAAAATAAAAAAAAAATTATAAAAAAAAAATAAACAATTTTTCTTTTTTTTGGTTGTTAATGCAGCAATATTGTTCCCATTTCAATTATAATGTGAACAATGATGCTGCACTAACGATTTTTGTATGCGGTGCGTTTGTTAAAAATCGCGTAATTTTCCCCAAAAAAAAATGTAACGAGACCCCATCTCTAATTTTTTTAACAAGCGCACCCCATACAAAATATAACCGCAATTGCTCGCATGTTTAAAATGTGAAAAAAACCACTATACACGTTGTAAATTATTGAAAATACATATTTTATTGCATTTTTTGTATTTATCTCAGACATGACATAACGTATACATATAATAATGACATATTATGAATCTACCGAGTGACGGAAAGAACGATATATAATATGTCTGGGTAATATACTAAAATAAGCCTTCAAAACACGTTTAAACATGATGAGCAAAACCGGTAAAAATGACCTCAGCACAGAGGTGTGAAAAGCCTCAGCAGCGAAAGGGTTAAATGTATTATTTATTTATATAGGGAGGGGGTGGGGGGTCTGGTGTGTGTGCATATATATATATGTGTGTGTGTGTATCTGTGTGCAGGGAGGGTGTGTGTATATATGTATATGCGTAGGAAGGGAGGCTGGTATGTGTGTGTATATGTGTGTGTAATATATATATATGTATATGTATGTATGTTTGGAGTGGGGGGCCTGGTGTGTGTGCCTGTATCTGTGAGTGGTCATGGTTTGTGTTTACAGAGCTGGCTCTGTGTATGCAGAGATGGAGGGAGGGGTGTGTGTGTGTGGTATATATATATATATATATATATATATGTAGTAGTGACTAGTGTGGTGCATTGAATGGTGTTAACAGACTAGAAAATGCAAACCTCAGGTCAGACACTTACACCTTTATTCTTCTATTAGACTTGCATGATGTTTCGCATCCCCTTCATGACATTGTCAAAAGGGCAGAATACGGCATTAAAATTTTGCCCCCCTGGAAAAATTTCTGCGGACGCCCATGAGCGCAGGGAAAGGTAATGTATCCAGCCCGAGTGTGGCTCGGGGTTACCGCTTTCGGCAACGAAATTTAACCCCGAGCTACACTCGGGAGAACCGCCAGGGAGATTAATGACAGAAAATGCATCCAACATTTGCAATAATGTGCTAAATACAAATAAAAAAATAAACAAAAGAATAAAATATAAATGTACTCCAGTTAACAGGATTTCTTTCACACACTGATGTTTTGTATACTCAGAGTTACTTAAATAAAATGGGAGAGATCAGAATTCACATTTTACTTTTAGCAAATAATAATAAAGTCACTTTTTTCACTAGATTTTTTTATAATGAATAATGCTTTATGTATACATTTTGTAACTAATTTCTGGATTATCATTTACTTCATGGTCATTTTATTTGCTTCATTAATGGGAATATGTCTATAAGGTTTTTTTCCCTACATACTGTATGGAATTGTCCACATATTTTGGAGTTAGTAGAGCCATATAGACATATTCCTATTCATGATTATACCCATTCATGTTTCCACTCCGTTGCCCCACCAACTTGAAATATCATCAGCTTCCACTGAAGTCTGCATATTTCTATATCAGCAACTTCAATGTTCTCGAACCCAGGACATACTTGAAAACGAGAGAAATCTCAATGTATCCTTCCTGGTAAAATCCTTTATAAATAAATAAATAAAGAAATAAACTGCCATGTCTGATGATATTTTGCAGGAATACACAATGTGATCAATATTACATTATTTATCTTCTAGATACATTTTTCTACAATGTGGCTTCATCTGCTGGTGGTAGTGTTGGTGCTGCTCTTCCTGTACAGGTGGTTCCGGCAGAGCCAGATACTGCAGAACCTCTCAGATAAATATGTGTTCATCACTGGATGTGATTCAGGATTTGGGAATCTGCTGGCGAAGCAGTTGGACCGGCGTGGGATGCGGGTACTGGCAGCTTGTCTGACAGAGAAAGGGGCTGTGGAACTGAAGCAAGAGACGTCCAGCAGACTACAGACAGTGATCCTGGATGTGACTGATAATAAAAATGTGATCTCTGTGGCCAAGAAGGTTTCTGGTATAGTAGGTCAAGCAGGTAAATTACATGTATATTTATATGGATTTATTTATAGCTTACAACTATGTGTATTTGTGCTTGACAAATGGTCATAACGAGTAGTAATTTAATCCCTTAAAGTCGGATGTGTGGTGCCCGGCAGGAGGGGGTTAACGCCAGGGGGCTGTACTAGTACGCCCCATTTGCTGGCCCCTTCAGCGGGCCTCGCCTTCAGCCCACCTAGCAACAAGCGTCATTGAATGCAGAGGGATTGCCTGAGTTGGGACGAGGCAGCCCATAGAAGTCAACGGGGTGAACTAGCATGCTCCGCATCTTCAAACACCACCCACCGCAGGGATGGCATGTTTCACCCTGCGGCAGGAAAGGGTTAAAAATTTTGAGCACAGAATGTGTGACATTTTATTTCGGGAAGTAAACAGCCAGTAAGAGAAATTTCAAGCTTCGCCACATCAGTTTATTGCTACATAATCTGCCTCCAATGCCTGTGATTTGTCTTTCAAGCAATGCTATAATCAACAGCATTAACCCCATAAGGACCACTGCTGTATATATAGTACATCCTGGGGAAAATTCCCCTTAAGGACCAAGGACATACTATGTACGTCATGGTCCTTTAACCCCCCCCCTCCTCCCTGTGCTCACCTCTCCGGCTAGGGTCCCACATTGGTCTGGCTTCCTTGAAGCCAGCCGACGGTTTTATGGGCCTCAGCCATCATGATGACGTCATCACCAGGCACAATGATGTCATTTTCAGGCACCCCGGTGCCTGCAGGGGGTAACCTGAAAGGGGATGGGAGGTCCTTTGGACTCTTCTCCCTCCCCAACGGCTGCACATACAAAAAATAGAGAGGCACTGCTGGAGAGGGCAGAGTCTGCCCTTTCCAGCAGTGCCTCTCTTTAACCCCTTAGGTGCCGGATTGCGATTCAAAGCCAGATCGCGATCCACTAGTATAGCCCAGAACCTATGTTTTAACTGGAATATTAGGGGGTCGTCTTATACACCCGGTCGCCTTATACGCCGGAAAATACGGTAAGCATTTTATTCAAGCCAATATAATTTTATAGCTAGGTAAATTTGTTCATCAATTATACTCTGTTGGGGTGTCTTTACAGGATTAGGAGGGAAGCACAGTTGCTCCCTAAATTTTACCATCTGAGTTCCCTATTAATCCCCATAATTTATAACACTTTGTTTCTATTGGGGTTCCGTAGCTCCTTCCTTGGGGTATGCAATGAGAAATACAATACAGCGCTCAAAGACCTAAGTCCATGGGAAAGTGGGGTAGACACAAAATATGTCCATAAACAGTAGCTTCCTTGGGGTAGCCTTAATAGGCCGTGCCGTTCACTTATGTGTTAGAGGTGCAAGACAGCAGTGGGTAGCAATGTGGAGCTCATACCACCTTATTTGACCCTTCTTGTTTGAGACGGCTCGACATATGTCTACTATGATACAGACAGTGTTGTAAATGGCAATGGAAATACCCATAAGAAGAAAGACTTGTGGAACAGCGAAAGACCCTTATTGCACAGCAGGTGCATCCTGGTACACCATTGCTGGAGAGCCTCGACTTCCTGAAGATGCACTGCAACCAAAAGACAGTGGGCTCCACAATTAGTGCTAAATGAATTACTTGTTTGGTACTGGCTGGTGAACCTACTTTATTTTATTTACAGTGACTCCTAAAATATTCTTACCAAATATTTTTCCCTATACGACCATCTTCTATAAAGCATTATTTATTGCTGATTGTGCCCTGGCAGCCAGATCTGTGACTCCTACATTTTGGAGATAGATAGATACACCTTGACTTTGAGACTGGGTGCTGCAGGTAGAACTGATAAGGCACAATACCAGAAAAAAAGCATTTAGCGGACAGCACTTTCTTCCCAGGGCCGGTGCTAGACTATTTTGCGCCCTAGGCAAGACCAGCTACTTGCACCCCCCCCCAAAAAAAAGAAAGCTCACATGGGCATATTTGCGCCCAGCTCTCACATGGATATATTGCCCCAGCTCTCACATGGGTATATTTGCCCCCTGCTCACATGGGTATATTTGCCTCCTGCTCACACATGGAGATATTGCCCCAGCTAACACATGGATATCTGCCCCAGCTCACACATGGGTATCTGCCCCAGTACACACATGGATATCTGCCCCAGCTCACACATGGGTATCTGCCCCAGCTCACACATGGGTATCTGCCCCAGCACACACATGGATATCTGCCCCAGCACACACATGGGTATCTGCCCCAGCTCACACATGGGTATCTGCCCCAGCTCACACATGGATATCTGCCCCAGCTCACACATGGATATCTGCCCCAGCTCACACATGGATATCTGCCCCAGCACACACATGGATATCTGCCCCAGCTCACACATGGGTATTTGCTGCTCCAGCTCCATCTCCGTCTCTCTCCACCTCCTCGTAGCAAGTCCCAAAGGCTTCCAGCACCAAGTCCACGCCTCCGTCTCCTTGACACCGGCAGCGATGCTGGCACGTATTGGGGCTGGCTGCAGCACGCGGCTGCCTCAGGCTGCCCTGCGGCCAATTTTTTTTTTCTAAGTGGTCGGGTCGGCTGCGCCCTAGGCGGGCACTGCGCTCTAGGCGCCCACCTAGCTCGCCTAGTGGCAGCGCCGGCCCTGTTTCTACCCACCAAGGGCCCTATTACATTCTTTACGCAAACGTTAATGCATGCGCAAAAATGCATTAACACGAGGGGCAAAACCCTTTGCGCTGAACGTCGTATTACAATGTCCACGTAAAAAATGCGCATTAACGTCTAACGCGGGTGGACCTGCGCAAACCCTGCGCGAGCGTAATGTACTGCGTGTGTCCTATACTTAACATTGTGAGCGCAAATACGTTTGTGCGCTGGTACACGGATGGTATTACAATCTATGTGCAAACTTTAACGCACAGCGTTTGCGCTCATAATTTTAACGCCTTTGAAAAGCTGGTGGTAACGGCAAATCTGAACTTCCTGGCCGAAACCAAATACACCAGCCCGAAAAAAAAAAAATGCAGCAAAGTACAGTTACACATTCTACACATACCCAAACAATAAAATTGAGAAGTTGTGCGGGTCTTTATTATTGCTGCAGCATATATACACAGATTTATTTTCGCGTTAAAAAACAGTCCGCACATCTTACGGGATGTTGCTCAGCGGCCTTGGACCTCCAGGTGCTTTGGAGCTGCATCTCCCAGGAGGCTCTTCAAGCCTACCCCTACTTAAGTGTCTGAGCATCGTGGGAGATGCGGTTGCTGACCGCCTGCTATAGGAGGAATGTCTGCAACTCCCATGACCCGCAGCCAGCTGTCAGGCCCTGGGGGGACGCTCTCAATCTCTGTGAAATGATGGGCTTGAAAATACAGGAGCCAGGCAGCCACTGGCTCCTAAAGCTTAGTGATTCTCCTGCTCGGACGTTCGCAGCTGCACAATGGTAGATTACAGCATGTTTGACCACATCGAAGTGTCCGACGATGAAGACGACACTCACCCCAACATCGACACTGCCAGTTTATTCCGATGGCGCCACCAGGCTCGAGTGGAAAGAATGGAGCAGTTTGTGAAGGAGAAAGAGGACGTGCTTAAAGGGGCAGGCGAGTGCAAAAAGAAGCTGGCCGAGTGTCAGAAGAAGATGAAAGAGTTGGAGGTCAAGGATGGCGCAGAAGATTAAACGTGACATGGAGCAGCTGAAAAAGGAAGAGCGGTCCTGGCAGAAGAAGACCTGCGTAAGAAGACGAAGAACATGCCGTGGAACGTGGACACCCTCAGCAAAGAGGGGTTCAGTAAGAGTGTTTTCAACGTCAAAGATGGAAAGAAAGAGGATTCCGCGGAATAGAAGGCATAATCGCCATAAATTCTGGGACAGTCGCCCCTCAAGGGCAAAAAAAATTAAATGAAAAGCATTGGAATTCGATGAACCTTTTTCTGCCTGTAATAGGCGCTGCTACAACTTCTAAAATGTGAAAACAGATTTAACCACTTGGCTGCTAAGGACGCGCTCAGCGCATCCAGCCAAGTGGTTCTCCTGTGCTATGGACACGCTGAGCGCGTCCTAGCACAGAAGGCAGCAATCAGCCGGCACTCCAGGACCCCGGCGGGGCCAATAGATGTATTGGCCAATAGATGTAATAGGCCAATAGATGTCATCACGCTAGCGCGATGACATCTATTTCAGGTGGCCCCCCCGCAAGTGCGGGGAAGGTGCCTGAAAGGGAGGGGGAAGGTCTCCACCTCCTGATTGGCCAGGGGCAGCAGCTAAAGGCAGGCACCGTTTGGAAGGGCACAGCCTGCCCTTCCAAACAGTGGCTGACTTTAACCCCTTGGGGCCTGGATCATGATTCGGCGCCGAAAGGAGCCAAATCACGATCCTCTCCCGGAGCTGGCCGACATCTTGGATGTGGACCAAGCTTCCAGGATGTCCCCCTGACGACTGGCGTCATCGTGCATAGCGCGATGACGTCAGTTCTGGAGTTAACACCTAGCTGCCACCAATGGTGGAGATAGGGGGTTCCAATGATCCTGACGAAGCCACATGATTTAGGTGGCGAAACCCGCAGAAACCAGCTGGATTAAACCCACCAAACATGCCAGAGAAACCCGACTAGTCACCGATCACAGCACAGAGCAGCCACCAGAAAAACCCGACATGCAGACAAACGATGTGAAAAAAAACCCAGTACGCTTGAAAGTTTGAAAATTGAAACGCTGTTTGCAAAAAAACTACGGAACTAAAATGTCTGAAATTTATACAGAAGATTCAATGAATGATAATAAAAAGGCCTGTTACAAAAAAATGAAAGAAACATTAGAAAAAAAAACAGAAAAAAAAATGTTGGCAAAAAAATCCCCAAAATGTCTAAAAGATCCTAAAAAACAAAAAACAGTTCACTAATCCCCGAGGGGATAGTGATTAATTGGAGAGCGCCCCAACCAATATCGGATTGAACCCTCCTAAATTGACTTAATTGAAAAAAAGTTGATGATATGTGGAAAACCACTACCAAGAAACCTTTCAGTAGGTTGGAGATTGGTAAAAATTCTAACAGGGTTATTCAAAGAGCTCCAAATTGCTTGAGAAAGGTAACCAAACGCTGAAGATCAGCGTTCGGTTAGCTTTCCTGGCCATTCGGCTATCCAGAGAGCAGGCAATTCGCCAAATCCTAGCGAATTGCCTGAACATACGGTGCCTGTTCGGTGCCTGTTCGAGGGCAGTGAAACTATTCAACTGGCCAGTGAATCTCTTAAACGACGTCTTCGACTAGTCAAGTTGGGGTCCTGTGGGTTTTAGAAATAAACAGCAGCGTGCTTTCTTGACTTTATAAACCGGCCTTGGAGGCCTCTCACCCATCCGCTCGATCACCAAGGTTCTCCTGACCCAGGACGTCCCTCCGCTCGATGCCTTGCTGGGATGCTGGCTACTGGATCCATTGTCTGGCTCTCTTTGCTCTGACAGTGACTTGTCCAGCTACCGCCTGCTCTCCCATCCAATGGACCTGCGGTACTCCTAACTGGGGGGTCCTCCGCTTCCTTGACAGCAGCTTGGGTAATGCCTGTGGATCACTGGGTCTCCTTCTTACGAGGCTGGATAACCCAATCTGGAATCCTGGTAGGCCGCACCTGCGCTCCGGCCTAGTCACTCTTCCGCTCTGCAGCACTGTGTCCTCTCTCATTCACTCCCTGGCGCGCTCTGCCAGCTATCTCCACGAGGCTCAGGATGTACAGCGTCTGTGTCCCACCCACTTCCTGTGTCTGCTTGCAAAGCATGCCGGGAAACGTAGTCCCAATATCTTCTGTGTTTGTCCAGCATGCTTACCAAGGTCTCTGTCTCCCTCTGCATTTCAAATAAATGCAGCAGAACAGTCTTTTTAAACACAGCGCTACACTCTTCCCCCCCCCTTAAACTCTTGGGTCCTCCCAAGAGCGTGTAACGGGTACATGTAACGGTCATACATAACACATCATAACATAACAGTTGCATTACATTTCTAACTTTAGCCTATATATTCAGGGTTGAAAACAGGCAGCAAATATCCTCAATCTCACCCAAACCCCTAGACACCTCTGTAAGTAGGGCTGACACTCCAGGAAACCTCCGCACAGTTGTTACAGCTTCCTCTGTGCTATGTCCTGGTGAATCATACGTGAGTCTCTGAGGGGGTCGTATTGACCGTTTAGGTTCAAATTCTCCAGGGTCCTCTTCAGTCGGGAGAGCTGACTCCACAGGCTCAATTCTCTCTCCTGTAGACCGAGTAGATACATCTTCCTCGGAATACGAGCCTTCCAGTGAAGGCATAGAACTGTAATCTATGGAAATTTCCTCCAGAACTTCAGAAACTTCCCGTGCTTGAGTCATAACTTCAGAAATATCAGGTTCTAAATCACTCTCACTCCGGTCAGAGACTGGCTTGACGCCCTGAGACTCAGGTGTCCACACCCAGCTCAGACTCCAGCCTTCCTCTTCACTGTCTTCTTCACTCTCTCCGACGGGACGTAACTGCCGAGACCGAGTAATAGAAGTCGGACGAGATATAGGCAGACCAGGCACAGAGAATTTGCCTGAACATACGGTGCCTGTTCGGTGCCTGTTCGAGGGCAGTGAAACTATTCAACTGGCCAGTGAATCTCTTAAACGACGTCTTCGACTAGTCAAGTTGGGGTCCTGTGGGTTTTAGAAATAAACAGCAGCGTGCTTTCTTGACTTTATAAACCGGCCTTGGAGGCCTCTCACCCATCCGCTCGATCACCAAGGTTCTCCTGACCCAGGACGTCCCTCCGCTCGATACCTTGCTGGGATGCTGGCTACTGGATCCGTTGTCTGGCTCCTTTTGCTCTGACAGTGACTTGTCCAGCTACCGCCTGCTCTCCCATCCAATGGACCTGCGGTACTCCTAACTGGGGGGTCCTCCGCTTCCTTGACAGCAGCTTGGGTAATGCCTGTGGATCACTGGGTCTCCTTCTTACGAGGCTGGATAACCCAATCTGGAATCCCGGTAGGCCGCACCTGCGCTCCGCCCTAGTCACTCTTCTGCTCTGCAGCACTGTGTCCTCTCTCATTCACTCCCTGGCACGCTCTGCCAGCTATCTCCATGAGGCTCAGGATGTACAGCGTCTGTGTCCCACCCACTTCCTGTGTCTGCTTGGAAAGCATGCCGGGAAACGTAGTCCCAATATCTTCTGTGTTTGTCCAGCATGCTTACCATGGTCTCTGTCTCCCTCTGGTGGCCATTTCAAATAAATGCAGCAGAACAGTCTTTTTAAACACAGTGCTACACATACATGAGAAAAACCAAGCACATGTAAGATATCAGCTATATAAAGTAAACACAATAAGAACATTTCATTTTTTGGTGATAGTGTGCCTTTAATGTATCCTCTTCCTTGTTTCTTTAGCTGTTTATCTTGTTATTTGTTGTGGTTTTTAATCTCTGTGGGATGAGTATGCAATGGTGTATTACTTCTTTTACAGCATTGGGTGACGAAGCTCTGCTAAATTGTATGCATAAATTGTAGCTGTCAGCCCTGAAACATTTTTATATACTTGTAAATTTGTTCTCTATTTGACTTGAAACTCATTGAAACAACCAAGTTTCAAATGAATGGGGACTTAGATAACAACTAACACACATTTCTAATTGTTATGGGAATTATTTTTATTCCTGTTTATTGCAGTTTCATTCATGTAGATATTCTGTTCTTAAAATGTTCTAATTTTCTTTTCAGGGTTATGGGGATTGGTGAATAATGCCGGCTATGGGTATGGTTTGACTCCCAATGAATGGCAAAGAAAGGAAGACTTTGCTAAAATACTAGATGTTAATATACTGGGTTTGGTCGATGTGACGCTGAATCTTCTACCCCTCATAAGAAAAGCTCGGGGACGTGTTGTCAATGTTTCAAGTGGTGCTGGGAGATTATCAGTTATCGGTGGTGGATACTGCATCTCAAAGTTTGGTGTCCAAGCATTCTCTGACAGTCTACGGTAAATAATCTGTGAATGATGCTTGCTTAGACCCATTTGTACAATCTGTTTAGAAATGTAACGAACAGTGCAGAAGTACCTCTTGCCTATGAAATCCAGGACATCTTCAGGAACTCCCCAAAACTGTCCTGGAAACACAAACCAAGTATATCAGCAATGAAGGCAAAATAGTTTCATGTAACATTGTGAGTGTTCATCATCAGTTAGTTGAAATCTAATGCAGTTTTTCATGTTGCAGAAGGGAAATGCGGGGTTTTGGAGTCAAGGTTTCCATCATTGAGCCTGGTGGTTTCAGAACCAACATGTGTTCATTTGAACCCCAATTGAAAGCCACAAAACATATATGGGAGAAAGCCCCTGCTGAGATAAAGGAGTCATATGGAGAAGAATATTTCCAGCACAGTAAGATGATATACTTAAACTACTGCTGTTTAAAGAGAACATAATATTGTATAACACTATATTTTCATTATAATTTTAGATTTTATAGAGTAAGAATTTAGAAAGGTAGAATATAAATATGTAGGGCCGCATTACATTTCTGACGTTAACGCTCACTTGCGTGAGCATTAACGTTAGCTGTGGTGTCTACCGCATGTTACGATCCAAACGCAAATGGGGTAAGTAACCCGTTTGCGTTTGGTACCTTGTGCTTTTCAGCGCGAGGTTACTGTACTTTGCGCTCCCTATACTTAACATGGGGGGCGAAAAGTGCTAATCAGCGTTAGTATTACAATCTACTAGCGCTGATTAACGTCTGGCTGGGGTTAGCAAAAAGTTAACCACAGCCAAGACTTGGTGTTAACGGATTACGCTTCTGCAGAATCCATTAACACCAGCCTAAAAAACAAAAAAGACTCAGATACTCACCTCCTGTCCCGCGGTGAGGACCACGGCTCCAAACGCCTCCTCCGTCCGGCGGGAGCAGGGAAAGACTGGGGGAAAAGTCCCCCCAGTCTCTCCCTGCGTATCACTACGCCGACCGGCCGGATCTCGCAAGTTGAGATCCGGCTGGTCATGTGACCGGCAGGGGGATACTCAATGGAGTCCTATGGACTCCATCGAGTGGATGCTTGCGGCTGCGCTCAGTGCTGTCACAAGCATCGCGGGGGTTAACACCTGCAAACAATGCAGGCGGCATTTTTTGCGCCTGCATTGTATTCCAGCGTTAAATCGCGGGCGCAAGGGGGAAAACTGCGGGTGCAGTTTTTCCTCCCTTGCACCCGTGTTTTAACGCTAGGCTTGTAATATTGCACGTAGAGTTTATCTGGTAGACACAATGAGATGATGGGCCTTGATGGGGAGAGTGAGCTTACTCTTCAATGGCCATTGAAGCAAACTAAAACCTCTGACTGTTTTGTTGCACGTGGAATTACAGTATATAGAAACAAGCTCAGACGACATCTTTTTTTCTTGAGATGATAAAATGGAGAGGAAGATGCTCATTATTAGTTGACCCCTGCCATAAGGGTGAGACCATACTGGCTGACAGCCCCTGCAAACTGGATGCACATCATCTGGACATTCCTAAAATGCTCTGAAATTTTAACCCTTTCCCGCCAGGGGCCGTTCTACTAAAATAGTGACAACCCATGTGCTTACAACTCTCTCGTCAGTATTACATATTGCCTGCTTAAACGGAGACGCTAAGGTGGAAAACTTGCACCTGCAGGTTTCCACTTTGCATCCCCATTTTAGCTCCATATTACAGGGTAGGCGCTGATTCAGAAGCCTGCCCCGTAATGAATTGCTAACCTCTGGGATACTCGAGGTAGCACTAACTGGCCGCCATGAGTATCCCCAGTGATTGGCAAGGTGTCTGTACACAAACACTGTTGTACGTGAGTGGCCCTTGCATGATCTGCCACTGTGGCCGCCCATTTTGAGATGGGCCTTAGTGAAATCTGGAAAGGAGGATATCTGGAAAGTTCGGATTGTAATCTGGTCGGCCTGCGCTAGGGCCACTTAACCTAACGTTAATGCGCACATAGCTGAGCACTAACGTTAGCGCTAAGATTGTAATATAGCCCTCTATGGGGCATTTTAGGCAGCTCTCCTGTTTTTATCTCATTACCTTCAGCAACAGATTTCAAATTATTTTGTAGGTGCAATGTTCAAGGCAAGAATATATTTTTGTGACTAATTAGATAGTCCTATCTGGCCTCATACATGTCACCTACACATTCTTTTAAAAAGAAAACAATAAACCCAATCGTATATAATTAATATAAGAAAGATCAAGATGTTATTACTTCTATCAATAGAAGCAACACAAATTGACCATGATCCCAGAGGTCACACACCCGTCCTCTTGATTTTCAACATGCCCAGACACATGTTGACCAGAAATAGAAATTGTTGATCGAGGTCTTTTATTTTTCTCCTATTGATAAAAGTAAGCCATGTTCATCTTTCTTATGTTAGTAGAGAAATACTGTGTTTGATTTGGTCTTATAAATGAATAAAGATATAATTCTATATTTTTTATATGTCCTCTGAATTATGTGAATTTACATACGAGTACAAGACGGTGTTTGCCATACTTTTTATGAAGTAAAACAGGCCTGTGTATACACGGAGCTGAGGGCACCAACAGATTGATCTTGTATGCAGGTTTAATATTGGGATGCAATCTAACTACTTCTGTTTTTAGTTTGTTATAAACCTATGAAGAAAACTAAATATGTACTTGAATGTCTTTATTTTATGCATATATAGGTGTTAAAAACATGAAAAAATTTGTGGAACTTAGCAGTACCAAACTGAGCAGAGTCACAGACTGCATGGAACACGCTCTGACAGCCGTTTACCCCTGGACCCGATACTCTCCTGGATGGGACGCCAAGTTATACTACCTCCCTGTCTCTTACCTCCCTACAGTCATCTCTGACTATGTAGTGTGCTACTCCGCACCCAAACCAGCTCAAGGCGTGATGTAGCTATTTTGTGAGCCATGCTATTAATTCTATGTTATGCTACTATAATATAATACACCTTTACACGTCTCACAGTGATTTTTTAAATATTTTGGGACCATTTGATTATTGTTGTGATATCGTAAAGCAAGACTCCTAACGGTACATACTCGCCACCTAGGACATACTTGAAAATGAGAGAAATCTCAATGTATCCTTCCTGGTAAAATCCTTTCTCAAAAAACAAACAAACAACTTAATCATAGCTAACAACCCCATAGACTATAAGGGCTCTGGTAAGTTTACAACAGCTCTGGTTAAGTTAGCACCAACTTTTTAATATAGCCCTATGTTTCCTTGTTTTATTGAAATATGTAATAGCAGACGTTGTTGAACATTAGAGAAATCTCAATGTATCCTTCCTGGTAAAATCCTTTATAAATAAATAATTTAAAGTAAATAAAGATAATATAATCAATATGCGTGTCACTTTTTCTGTCCTCAAGTTGTACATTTTCATTTCAGTTGAAGTATATGGTCGTAAAAATCTCCCTGGTGAGTTTTAACCAGAAGTCAGTGTGATCTGTCCTATGTGAGAAACGCCAGATGCAATCCCCAGCTTGGCAAATATGGCGCTGTTCTGTAGCTGTCAGTGAAAGCAAGTAGGAATGATTTTTGTGTAAAACAGAGAAAGCAACAAAAGGGGAGCATGGACAAGCAGTGGGGAAATAGACAGGCTTAGGAACAGTTGTCAAGTCAGGGCAGTTCCTCCACTAATTTTGCATAGGGAACTGAGTTCCCATTGCTCCCGTACACTGTAAATCTTGTACTCAGGTATTCAATCACATCTTTCTGTTAAGGCACAATAATTAAATGTTTCATCATATTTTTGCCAAAATCCATTTTTAAATATATCCGCTTTGAATGTGTGTTTGTGTTAAGTGCGAGATGATAAATGCTAATTTGGGGACAGAAATTTTGGTGAGTTCCCACATTTCTTTTTCTAGGACTTGGGCCCTGCTTAAGAGTGAAGGAATAGTATTAGGAGAGAAATTTAAGGGTGCAGGCAGGGACAAGAGTGGTATATAATAAGAAGAAGGTAGAGGGTAATCCTACAACTGTTATGGCTATCTGACTGGGTATTTAGGTGATGACTCGACAAAAGAAATGCCAGACGGAGGCCTTGATTCTTGAAAGGAAAAAAGGTTTTATTCGGTACCGGACGAGAGCTGCAAGTCTTGCTCACAAATCAAAGCTCAAGTCCCGAGCCAACAGAGAAACAAAGAATTTATACACGGCGAGTAAAAATGCACACCTTATTCCCCTCCCCAGGTTATCCTCCCACTTCCCATATCAACCTTCATCATACATATTGGACTTTATTCATCATTTTGCAAGTCAGCAAGGTTCACCTCAAAGACACGACCCTTGAGCCCACCCGAGACAATCTGAATTCTCTGTCTAGTCAATAAGGTTGTAAAAGGGAATCATTCTTCCAAAACAAATATGGCCAGCTACGAAATTACATGGGTTATCCATTCCTTATGCGGCCTTGGTATGAGGTTTAAAACAAGATATTAGAGGCTACACTTAGCTGTTAGTTTACACAGTTCTATTTTCTATCTAAAATGGTGGACAGGGAACAGAGAGGGTGACGCTGGGGGTTATTCCCAGGTAGCGCTCTTTCACAACGAATTAAAATAACTTAGAGGTGCATGTTAAATGAACAAATAGTATTTGAATCAATTCACGCACATCAAAAAACAAGATTGTTATCACCGTTCCATGGGTGCCTAGGACCTGGGTACCTAGGAGCTTTTGTGGATTCTTATCTCCAGCCATATGCTCAACAAGCGAGATCATATATTAAAGACACAAGACCTATATTACAAGACCTGGAAGGACTAGATTGGAAAGATGATTATAGCTGGGCCACATTAGACGTTACGTCCTTATACACTGTCATTAAACATGACCATGGAATTGAAGCAGTAAGAGAAATATTGTCTTTGGATTTAAATCTGGGAGAAGAAATAAAATTATTTTTACTTTACTCAATTTTCTTTATTTTAAAGGATAATTTTTTTCTGTTTGATAAAGATTATTTTTTCCAGACCAATGGTACGACCATGAGCACCAGGTTCGCCCCCAGCTATGCGAACATCTACATGAGTTACAGGGAGAACCAATATATTTGGGGATCCCAGTATCGGGGGCGAGCCTGGTGCTCTGGCGTCGGTACCTTGATGACGTTTTAGTTGTTTGGAAAGGTGGGGAGGAATTCTTTTTTTCTTCTTTTTTACCATATTTAAATGAAAATGATTTTGGACTTAAGTTCACTCCGGTGTTTAACAACAAGACCATTGATTTTTTTGGATCTCACTCTTGAGATTAATGAAGATCGGAAGGTCAAGAGCAAATGCTTTTTTCAAGCCAACCGATGGGAAAGGATTTGTTCTTTGGAGCAGTTGTCATCATCGGCCTTGGCTTAGAGAAATTCCTAAAAGCCAAGCAATAAAAGTGAGACGTAACTGTATTAAAATAGAGGATTTCAGTGATCAAATGGGAACAATTAAGAATAAGTTATTGGCCAAGAAATATGAAGAAGATAACATAGTGTTATCGATCAAGATATGGACAGACAGTCTTTATTAAGACCAAGAGAAAGAAATAAAGTGGAAGCTAGTAATGCACAATGTGCTTTTATCACCGAATATAATCGCGATTTTTTAGAAGTAAAGAAAGTTCTGAATAGGCATTGGAATGTTTTATTAGCAGACCCTATATTAAAGAAAGTTTTACTAGATAGGCCGCAAATGATATATAAGAAAACAAGGACCCTTAAAAATTCATTGGCCCCTAGTGCTACACATCCGATAGAACGCAGATATTTGAGAACAACTAAAGCTTTTAAAATTTGCTCAAAATGTAAGGCATGTAGGGAAATGAAGGGAGATCAGAAAAATAAGTTTAAAAGCACAGCAACAAACAAAGAATATGAGATAAATAAATTTATAGATTGTGAGACTGAGTATATAATTTACATGCTGAGTTGCCCGTGTGGCAAGCAATATGTGGGGCGAACCATAAGAAAATTAAAAACACGTGTGCTAGAACATTATGATAATATTAAGAATAAAAAAGATAATCAATCGGGTACACTGCAATAGCTGTCTACATTTTAAATTTAGAGACCTAAAATTTATGGGACTAGAGAAAATTGAACCACATTGGAGAGGAGGGGATAGAAGCAAAAGGTTGGCTCAAAGAGAATCTTATTGGATCCATGCACTTAAGTGTATGGCTCCTGAAGGGTTAAATGAGGATATGGATATTTGCTGTTTTATATGAATAATTAATTGACCCTGTTATATGTTTGCTGGTTGTTACAAAAAAAAAACACACACAAAAAAAAAATATTTCTATTACTTCTGTGCCTGATCAATGTTTAAATGTCAAAAGAGTTATTATTGACATAAAACCGTATATCGGGGAAATATATGTTTTGGTTTTATTAGGAGATTTTAGAATTAAAATGGAATAAAAGATGACTATTCAGTCTTCCCAGTCTGGTATGAAAACATGGACACCTGTGCAAGCGCAAGAAGAATTAGAAGAAAATACACGCCGGGTCTTCTAGAGAAAAATGCTGTGACATAGATGCGCTGTTAAATTAAAGGCGTCGCATGAGAAATACGTCATCGAGGAAATAGGTGGGCAGATGCCGTGGAGGAAGTGGGATCCCGAGCGCCATGTTTTGGTGGAGGGAGAAAACACCACGGGAACGAGGCTGACATGATTGTGATGAATAAGGGAGGGCTGTTTGGGGTTTAATTGACCAATTATGTTAGTGAATGTGATTATAAAATGGCGATGTTCAGAATTGATTTCTATACATAGTTACATAGTTACATAGTTATATAGGCTGAAAAAAGACATGCGTCCATCGGGTTCAGCCTCTCCCACATAACCTACTGCTGTTGATCCAAAAGAAGGCAAAAAACCCAGTCTGAATGCTTGCCAATATGCAACATACTGGGAAAAAAATTCCTTCTTGACCCCAGAATGGCAGTCAGATTTCTCCTTGGATCAAGAAGCTTTTACCCACATATTAAATATTATAACCCTTAATATTCTGTGTCTGCAGGAAGTCATCCAGTCGTTTTTTAAAAGTCTGTACAGACTCTGACCCAACCACCTCAACAGGCAGAGAATTCCACAGCTTAATTGTTCTCACCGTAAAATAACCCTTCCTATGCTTTAAGCTAAATTTTCTTTCTTCCAGTCTAAATGGATGACCCCTTGTCCTATGTATAGTCCTGTTAATGAATAGGCTATCAGACAATGGTTGATAATGGCCCCGTATATATTTATATAAGGTTATCAGATCCCCTCTAAGGCGCCTTTTCTCTAAACTAAACAGGTTTAAGCTTGTTAGTCTTTCCTCATAACTTAACCCTTCCATCCCCCTTATTATTATTATTATTATTCTTTATTTATAAAGCGCCAGCATATTCCGCAGCGCTGTACAATAAGCACAGTATAGACAGGGTTACAATACATTGAACAACATTTGACAAACAGTACAGGAGGAGATGAGGGCCCTATTCCCGTAGGAACTCACAATCTGGGATGGTTGGGGTTGGAAACAGGAGGAGAGGACTGTAAGGTGAGAGGGATTGATGGTTGCGTCAGTGAGTTGGGTGGTAGGCTTCCCTAAATAGGAATGTTTTCAGGGAGCGTTTGAAGGAAGAGAAGTTAGGGGAAAGTCTGACAGTACGAGGGAGAGCGTTCCAGAGAGTGGGGGCTGCGCGTGAGAAATCCTGCAGTCTATCATGGGAAGAGGTGATGCGGGGAGAAGCTAGGCGCAGGTCACTGTTTGACCTTAGGGAGCGGGCTGGGGTGTATTTGGTGATTAGTGAGGACAGGTAGTGGGGAGCTGAGTTAGTGAGGCTTTTGTAGGTAAGGATAAGGATTTTGAACTTAATTCTGCAGTGGATGGGGAGCCAGTGAAGGGACTCGCAGAGGGGAGCGGCAGAGACAGAGCGGCGGGTGAGGTGAATTAGCCTGGCGGAGGCGTTCAGGATGGATTGTAGGGGGGAGAGGTGGGACAGAGGGAGGCCCGTCTCTGCACTTTTTCTAGCGATATAATATCTTTTTTTAAGACAGGTGCCCAAAATTGCACGGCATATTCAAGGTGCGGCCTGACCATTGATTTATACAGAGGCAAAATTATGTTTTCATCCCGTGAGTGAACTCCCCTTTTAATGCATGCCAGTACTTTGCTGGCCTTGGCGGCTGCTGTTTGACATTGCACATTGTTACTTAGTTTGAAGTCTATGATTATTCCCAAATCCTTCTCCTGCTTGGATTTCCCTAACTCTGTACCATTTAGGGTATACATTGCTTGTGTGTTCTTCACTCCAAAGTGCATAACTTTACATTTATCTAGATTAAATTTCATCTGCCATTTAAGTGCCCAGTCCCCCAATCTATCTAAATCCCTCTGCAGCGAAGTAACATCCTGCTCACATTGTATTACTTTTCCTAGCTTTTATTACACTTTTATTTTTTAACCATGTACTTATGACTGCACATATTTCTCCTGATGAAGTCTTTTGACGAAACGCGTCGAGCGTGAGCAGTCTTATCTTTATTTTTATTAATAAAATCCTTTGACTGGAGAAACTTTGGTCTTGGCTGATTGTTCCTGAAGTGCACCGGCTGTGGAGGAAATCATACCCCAGGTCCTAGGCACCCATGGAACGGTGATAACGATCTTGTTTTTTGATGTGCGTGAATTGATTCAAATACTATTTGTTCATTTAACATGCACCTCTAAGTGATTTTAATTCGTTGTAGGATTACCCTCTACCTTTTTCTTATTGTATACTGCTTACGGGTTACCGGGAGCCCGCAGAGGGAAGATCCTATCTTCATTAATAAGTTAAGTGATTCAGTGTGTGTTTTTTAACTAAGAAGATTTAAGTGAAGTCTCAACCGCCCTACCTGTTTTTATTGCAGTTTGCTGCGAAGATTATGTTGTTTCCATGTGATCCTTGGCGTCAGCAAGGGACAGGGGGTGCAGGATAGCGACAGTTAAGGCTAGGGTCAGACTGGGGCAGTGCGAACGCGCGTGCAGGCGCACTAAATCACGGCCGTGCTAGCAGCAAATGACGTCCAATGCCGGGGAACATACGAAGACCGGCCGCACGAAAGTTCGTCCGTGCAACGCAAGTGGCAAACGAACGCATTTTTTCGAGAACGTCAAACCGCTACTACTGACGTACAGAGTGCGCTGCGTCCGCATAGCGGCGTGTGTGTGTGATTGGGAGACGTCAGACGCTGCTAATGTCCAGCTAACATAACGTCCAGACACAAAAAGTGTTTTATTGATGATCCGTACAAAATCACGGACGAAAAGGCGCATCGTATGACCGCTATCGCGTATTCCGTGAAAAAATACGACCGTTCATTCGAACGCACTTTTTCACGGACAACGTGAAAAATGCGTTCGTCTGACCCTAGCCTTAGATTGAGTTAGGAAAAGGGGTAAAAAAAAAAAAAAACCTGCTGCCAGGCCGCTGCAGGTTGAAAAAACCTGTCTTTGATGCTGAAACTCAGTTTCAACAGCAAACTTCTGCCCCCATCCAGCACGGCCGGCTCGTAGTGAAAACCCCCCAAAAAACTCACCAGGCTGCAGGGGGAGATTAACCCCCCTCTCCCTGGTGCTGAAACATTTTCAGTGCCAGGTAATGCAAAGCTGGAGCCGTCTCACAAAGGAAAAAAAAAGACGTGTGAAAAAAGCCTACAGGGTTATTCAAAGAGCTCCGAATTGCTGGCGAAAGGTAACCGAATGCTGAAATTCAGCGTACGCTTACCTTTCCTGGCCATTTGGCTATTCAGAGAGCAGGCAGTTTGCCAAATGTTGGCGAATTGCCTGTACATACGGTGCCTGTTCGAAGGGCAGTGACTTCCCCATATAGAAGCAATGCTTCGTCTATTCAGAGAACACAAAACAGCTGAGAAAGGTTGCCGAAATGCCCTGCTGTTCGGTGGTTTCATTCAAAAGGTTTATTCAGGAGAATCCCATAAGCTTCAATGTTAAAAATATTCCCGTTTTAATTCAATATCTAATAAACCGTTTATTATAATATTCTGTAGTAAAAAGTTTCTTTATTTATAGATTTTTAGGATCTTTTAGGCATTTTTGGTTTTTTTTTTGTGAATTTCTTTTTCCGTTTGTTTTTTTAAATCGTTTTTTCTTTTTTCTGTAACAGCCCTTTTTATTATCATTCATTGGATCTTATATGTAAATTTCAGACATTTTCGTTCTGTAGTTTCTTTGCAAACAGCGTTTCACTTTTCAAACATTCAAGCGTACTTTTTTTTTCTTCACTCCATTCGTCTGCGTTGTCGGGTTTTTTCGGCGGCTGCTCTGTGCTTTGATCGGCAGCTGCTCAGGTTTCTCTGGCGTGTTCAGCGGGGTTAATACAGATGTTTTTGCAGGTTTCGGTGTGCGTTCGCTGGGTTTTGCGGTGAGTGTTCATCGGGTTTGCGGCGGCTTTTCCCTGCACTACGCCGGCCCTGTGGTGCTTGCTGAATACACCGCAGGGTCGTTGAAATGGGATCGCCAAAATGCACCGAATTGAAGAGAATGCAAAGTCACCAAATGTGTGGTGACTTTTCGATTCTCTTTGAATAATCCTGCTAGTCTTTTTAAAATTTTTTTTGAAAAAAAGGAACCTAAAAGTTTGCTATATTCTATAATATCAATAAATAAAAATGCTGCAGATTAAAAAAAATAAACGGTTGAATAAAAAATAAATAAAAACGAGAATATTTTTTCCATTGATTGCTATGGGCTTCGTGAATGGCAGATTTCCTATAAATCTATTTTTTCACGTTTCCCTTGCACACGCCAGTTGTATCATACAGTGTATCTTTTACATGTTTCCCCGGAGCATGGATGTTTAACCATACAATTCAACTTTTTCATGTAAACTTGTAGCAGATCGTCCGATGTCATCTGACCAAGTCCCATGAAAATTGTTAGGATCGCTAATCTGTTGTAATCGCATAAAATCGTTTGAAATCGTACGTTGGTGGCCTGATGCAGTGGAAAAGGGCTGATTCACCTGCATGTTGTAGGATCGGTCAGACAATATCAGACGGTACCGGATGATCGCACTATTGCACAAATGCGGTGCCAGTGGATGGCCAGCCTTAGTCTAGACACCGGGGCGTAACTACCAGGGGTGCAGAGGGTGCCACCACACCTGGACCCTCGAGTCCGGGGGGGGCCACACTCGCCTGCCTGGGCCCGGGGGCTTGCCTATATTTTATATATATAAAATTACTTTCTTACATTTATTTTATACTTATGTTTGAGTTTTACTTTGGAGCTCTGTGATACACTCACACACACCGCACATTACTGTGAGTTTTATTGCTGTGGAGCTCAGTGATACGTTCACACACACTGCACATTGCTGTGAGATTTATTGCTGTGGAGCTCAGTGATACACTCATACACACCGCACATTACTGTGAGTTTTATTGCTGTGGAGCTCAGTGATACGTTCACACACACTGCTGTGAGATTTATTGCTGTGGAGCTCTGTGATACACTCATACACACTGCACATTACTGTGAGTTTTATTGCTGTGGAGCTCAGTGATACGTTCAAACACACTGCACATTACTGCAAGTTTTATTGCTGTGGAGCTCTGTGATACACTCATACACACCACACATTACTGTGAGTTTTATTGCTGTGGAGCTCAGTGATACGCTCATACACACTGCACATTGCTGTGAAGTTCTGTGATACGTTCATACACACTGCACATTACTGTGAAGCTCTGTGATACGTTCATACACACTGCACATTACTGTGAAGCTCTGTAATACGTTCATACACACTGCACATTACTGTAAGTTTTATTGCTGTGGAGCTCTATGATACACTCATATGCACCGCACATTATTGTGAGTTTTATTGCTGTGGAGCTCTATGATATACTCTTACGCACTGCACATTATTGTGAACCTTTCACTGCTGGTTTTTGTTCTCTGAATAGCCGAAGCAGTGCTTTTTTATGAGGATTTCACTGCCCTCGAACATGCACCGAACAGGCACCGAATGTGCAGGCAATTCGCCAGGATTTGGCTAATTGCCTGCTCTCTGAATAGCCGAATGGCCAATAAAGCTAACCGAACGCTGATTTTCAGCGTTCGGTTACCTTTCTCCATCCATTCGGATCTCTTTGAATAACCCTGATAGTGGACCTAGAAAAAATGGGACACTGACTGACTGACAACATTGTGGACCTGGAGTTGACCAATGCATGTTGACGGGAAGGGGGACAAAATATGTTTTTGCCTAGGGTGGGGTGGGGCCCGTCATGATTCCTGCACCTGGACCCTGAGGTTTCTAGTTACGCCTCTGTCTAGACAGACTCACATCCATTGCCACCCCCAAAAAAGTGAAACATAAATAACACTTTGAAGTATAAAATGGAACTAAAAACATATAATAAAAAAATTTGTTGTTTTCTAATAGTTTTGTTGGCGGAATAGGTGCTTTAACTATGTTTCTTCACATCCCATACTCCAGGAAAGAACTCAAGGGTGTATAGCATTCTGTGTGTGCTTATATATGTGTAGTGTTCAGCATGTTGTGCTTGCAGTATGCAGCTGTGTTGTGGAGTAAGTTTAGTGTGAACTCAACCATCAGCACACACACACACAGACACACACACACACACTCCTTACTCACATGGCCAACATCACACTCTGTTAACAATTCATTCACTCCAATGTCCTATCACACTAAGCTAAACACCCCACTCTGCCAACCACACAATCACACTCTAACCCATGTCACTTAGCCACCCACATACTCACTTTTACTTCACTCACCCAAACACAGCCACCCCCTAGCTCACTCTAACCCCACACACTCCCTCAGCCAACCACACATTCTCATCTGTCTCCACAAGAGCCATGCTCACTCCCATCCTACTCCACCCCCCCATTTTCACCTCTCTCGGTCGCATTCACTCCCATGCCACATAGACAACCCTGCACATGTATATGTGTGTATATATATATTAATATTTTTAGATAATCACACTGATTAATACAAAAATTGGTATTAATGTTTTCCAAAAATGAAAAAGTATCCCCGTACTTTTCCTTGCACCTGGCCCGCACTCAGAGCCAGTCCTGCATACAGTATATAAGTGTTTCAGTATAGGGGACATTTGCAAACTCTTTCTTTCTATACACTGGGCAGCCTTTCAATGTGAGTGTCATAATAATCATGCTGTTTTCAGTTTGGCAAATGTAGCATTCACCTTTAGTAGATAATCAGGGTTATTCAAATAGAATCGAAAAGTCACCACACGTTTGGTGACTTTTCAGTCTCTTCAATTCGGTGAGATTTGGTGATCCCTTTTCAGCGACCCTGCGGTGTATTCAGCAAGCACCACAGGGCCGTCGTAGTGCAGGGAAAAGCCACCGCAAACGCGACGAACACTCACCGCAAAACCCTGCGAACGCTCACCGCAAATCCGTGGAACATACACCGAAACCCGCAAAAACATCTGGATTAACCCCGCCGAACACGCCAGAGAAATCCGAGCAGCCGCCGATCACAGCGCAGAGCAGCCGCCCGAAAAAGCCGACACCGCAGACGAATGGAGTGAAGAAAAAAAAAAAAGTACGCTTGAATGTTTGAAAAGGGAAACGCTGTTTGCAAAGAAACTACAGAAGAAAATGGCTGAAATTTACATATAAGATCCAATGAATGATAATAAAAAGGGCTGTTACAGAAAAAAGAAAAAACGATTTAAAAAAAACAAACGGAAAAAAAAATTCGCCAAAATATCCCGAAAAATGCCTAAAAGATCCTAAAAAAATCTATCAATAAAGAGACTTTTTACTGCAGAATATTATAATCAACGGTTTATTAGATATTGAATTAAAACCGGAATTTTAACATTGAAGCCTATAAGATTCGCCTGAATAAACCTGTCGAGTGAAACCACCGAACAGCAGGGCAATTCGGCAACTTTTCACTGCTGGTTTTTCTTCTCTGAATAGACGAAGCATTGCTTCTCTATGGGGATTTCACTGCCCTCGAACAGGTAACTAACAGGTTTATTTATTTATTTATAAAGGATTTTACCAGGAAGGATACATTGAGATTTCTCTCGTTTTCAAGTATGTCCAGGATTTGGCGAACTGCCTGCTCTATGGATAGCCGAATGGCCAGGAAAGGTAACCGTACGCTGATTTTCACTGTTCGGTTACCTTTCAGCCACAAATCGGATCTCTATGAATAACCCCCAAAGTTATTAATATTAAGGACACATTATGGTTTGCTAATTTCTATTGCACTCTTAAAGGGTTATTCAGATAGAGGTGAAAACCAGGAGAATGACTGTAGAACTGAAAATTCTAGGTCAAAATAGCCAAACCATAAAAATTCTCCCATTTATCTAATTTTCCAAATCGGCTATTTTGACCTAGAATTTTCACTTCTCCAGTCTCCAGTCATGGTTTTCACCTCTCTCTGAATAACCCTGATATTTTTTAATAAATCAGCAGGAAAAAAGCTTTGGCTTGGAAACAATCATAGGTTCATTTTGAAATAACAATACCTATTTTGTTTGTTTGCATTTCCTTTGGGAACTAGCACTGCTTATTTTAAATTGCCATTATAAGGCTAGGATCAGACGAACGCATTTTTCGCGTCGTTCATGAAAAAGTGCGTTCGAACGAATGGACGTATTTTTTCACGGAATACGCGATAGCGGTCATATGATCCGCATTTTCGTTCATGATTTTGTACGGATCATCAATAAAACACTTCTTGTGTCTGGACGTTATGTAGGCCGGACATTAGCAGCGTCTGACGTCTCCGAATCACGCACACACGCCGCTAGTGGACGCAGTGCACTCTGTACGTCAGTACTAGCAGTTTCACGTTCTCGAAAAAATGTGTTCGTTTGCCGCTTGCGTTGCGCGGCCGGACTTTCGTGCGGCCGTACTTCGTATATTGCCCGTCATTGGCTGTCATTTGCTGCTACTACGGCCATGATAAAGTGCAGCTGCGCCTGCACGCGTGTTCACACTGCGTTCGTCTGACCCCAGCCTAAGCCGGCTGTTAAAATGGAACTTCCCCTCCCTTCTTGAAACAGAGTTTTTTTAGATAAAGTAACCACCCCTTTTAATATTAAAGGCTGAAATCAAGCTCTGCCCATGCACGGCTCAGACTTTTCAGACACACTGAACGTTTGATTCTTTTGGTGAGTGTTCTTTTAATGCATTTTTTTTTAAACAATTCTTGTATTTTTATGTTTCCTATTATACATACACTGTATCATATCATTCTATGGTCTGTTAACCACTTAGGAGCATAAATCTACAAATGTTTTTAGTAATAAAAATCACACAGAACAGTAGGAGAGAGGACCCTGCTCAAGAGCTTACAATCTAAAAGGATAGGGGTGACACACTAGGTGAGGGTTAATAGAGAATATAAAGTACTGGAGTGCAAGTGGGCTGTGTGGGAGGATGCAGTAGGAAATGAACAGAGGGGGATTATGGAGTGAGATGATAGACTTCGTTAAAGTAATGTGTTTTCAGAGATTTCTTGAATGACTGGAGAGACGGGGAGAGTCTAATATTCTGGGGGAGGGAATTCCAACAAAAGGGGACAGCTCGGGAAAAGTCTTGAAGGCAGGAATTATTATTATTCTTTATTTATAAAGCACCAGCATATTCCACAGCATTGTACAATGGGCATAACATAGACAGGGTTAGGCTAGGGTCAAACGAAAGCATTTTTCCCCGCGAATGTCAAAAAGTGCGTCCGAACGCATTGACGTATTTTTTCACGGAATGCGCAAAAACGGTCAGACGACGCGCATTTTCGTGCATGATTTTTTACGGATTCTCAATAAAACACTTTTTGCGTCTGGACGTTATGTAGGCTGGACATTAGCAGAGTCTGACATCTCCTAATCACGCACACAAGCCGCTATGCCGCCGCAGCGCACTCTGTACGTCTGTACTAGCGGTTCAGCGTTCTCGAAAAAATGCGTTCAAATTCCACTTGCGTTACACGGCCGGACTTTCGTGCGGCTGTACTTCGTATATTGGCCGTCATTGCCCGTCATTTGCTGCTTCTGCGGCCGTGATTAAGTGCGCCAGAACGCACGTTAAAAGTGCACTGGTCTGACCCCAGCCATAGAGTACGTTGTACAACATTTTGACAAATCAGTACAGGAGGAAACGAGGGCCCTATTCCAGTGGGAATTTACAATCTAGAAGGGTTGGCGATGGAAAAAGGAAGAGAGGACTGCAAGGTGAGAGTGATGGACTGCTGGGAGTGATGGACTGGTTACATCAGTGAGTCAGGTGGTAGGCTTCCCTAAATAGGAATGTCTTAAGGGAGCGTTTGAAGGAAGGGAAACTAGGAGAGAGTCTGACAGTATGAGGGAGAGTGTTCCAGAGGATGGGGGCTGTGCGTGAGAAATCCTGCAGTCTATCATGGGGAAAAGAAAAAAACCCTTGGATCTAGAAAATAGATACAAGGTTAGAAATGGAGCTTAAATACCAACATTTAAGGATTAAACCTCATTAACATGATAATACATGATGATATGTGGATGCGGTAAAAAATATGTAGGAAAGACTTTCCGCCCATTCAAACACAGGATCAGAGAACACATTAGATCGGTTAGTGGACATGTTGACACCCCGGTGGCAAGACATGTGAGGCAATAACAAGAAGGGAACACTAGTCACATGAGGTTCTGCGGAATCGAATGGGTTAAACATCCACAGAGGGGAGTAAACTATGACTTAATTCTAAGACGTAGAGAATGCTACTGGATTTATACCCTATACACTCTGGCCCCTGAGGGCCTCAATGAGGGTTTTACATTTACCCCCTTCATCTAGTGATCTCATCGGTGATAAATAAAAAGACAAGGAGTTAGGATTGAACCGTATATATATTGTCCTGTACATACTAAATTATCTTTTCGTAACTGTGACGGGACGGCCGCCACTATGCTGTAGCGCAGTACAACCGTTCAAGTGTTTATTTATTTGTGTGTATTAAAAGTTCGTTAGCCCTTATTTTTATAAGTACCCAATGTGATTTTCCCCGTTTTATATATATGCCAGTTAACTAAAGATTTCTGATGTCTGTGTGTTATTCCCTGTATAGTGTAGATCTCTGTATTAGTACCTGCTATTGTGTAAATTCTCTCAGTAAGAGATTCCTTTTGTTTACGTGCTTTCTCTTCCCCCATTCTCCATTGTTTGACGGTCCTGGGTAGTTAATCTGATTTGTGCAGTTATCTGCTTGATTGTATGTAAATGAGGTTGGTGGTTGAGTGTATCTCTGTGTTGTGTAATAAACGGTCAGTTCTATTCTGACCAAGCTTGAAGTCACGACTCATGTTTTGGAGTACCAGGAATCTTCTGCCCGCTGTGCCAAGGAAAGGCTCCAGGTCTACAGCTTTGGCTTATTTCTGGGGGTGCTAGTCAGGCTCTCTATAGGCACCGGGCCTTGAGCTGCGGCTAAGGTACAAGAGAAAGGTGTGAGAGTCACGAGGAGAAACTGGGTGTCCAGCGAGGAAGCAGCATTTGGCAGATGTGACCCTGTCCGGGTACAGAGATCTGTTACATTGGTGGCAGCGGTGGGATCGGCTGAGACCAGACAAGCAGTCGGAGATACAGCTGCTGGCTTGACCCCGGTCTCAGCCACCGCGACACGCCGAGCGTCTGGAGTAGACATCATCCAGGGGGAGAATCTGAGACCAGCCCAGCAGGGGGAGATACAGCCGCTGGCTTGACCCCGGTCTCAGACACCCCTGGGTTCGAGAGGTGGACAGTACCAGCAACGGCGGTGACCCTGTATGGCACAGCGCTACGAAGGGCTGAAGCGCACGGTCCTGAAAGAACTGTTAAAAGCCAGAGGCAAGGCGCCCGGAGGCAAGGCAAAAGCGGTCATCATCGGAGAACTGATGGAGGATGACCGCAACAGCGTGGCTCCCTCTGAGGGCTCCGACACCTCAGAATGGAGGCGAGAGGTGCAGTGGCGGCTGGCCCTATATGGAACGGACCCCTCCGCCGAAATCATCGGGAGGGTCCTGACCGACACAGACAAGCTCCGCCAGGCAGCGATGCAGCAAAGGTCCGGGGGGTCGCTGTCCCCCCAAGGCAGTACCGGACTCCCCAAACAGAAAATACCGTTCGCGGCGTTCAAGCTCTTCCCAGAGGGGAGTGAAGACATCGACGGGTTCCTGCAGGATTTCGAGAGGCAATGTGCCCTGCAGGAGGTGGCGGTCCGAGACTGGGTACCCATCCTGGCGAGCAAATTGACCGGCAGGGCGGCCGAAGCCTATCGGGCGGTGGCGGACAAAGACTGTATGGTGTACGAGCGGGTCAAGGAACATCTGCTGGCCCGCTAGGCACTCACCCCGGAGGCGTATCGAGTCCGATTTCGAACCTTAAGAAGGGGCACTCAGGACTCTTATGCAGAGTGGGGACACAGGATGCAGCAGGCGCTCCGTAGCTGGATACAGGGGTGCCAAGCTACCCAACCGGACCAGATCATCCAGCTGCTATTACTGGAGCAGTTCTACAACTACTCTCCTCCAGAGGTCCGGGACTGGGTACGAGACCGGCGCCCCCTCACCCTGTCTGAAGCCACCCGCCTTGCTGACGAGTACCAGGACGCCAGGCGAGTAGCCCCTCCGGTCATCCGAGCCCCACCTCCACCTCCCCGCTTCCATCCAGCGCCACAGTTACGCCCTGCTCCCCTCGAACGAGCACCCAGGCCTCTGGCACCCCCCACCCCGGCTCCTCGGGTAGGACCCCGGTGCTATGGGTGTAACCAGATCGGACACATACGGGACCGTTGTCCCCTGAACACCCACCGTCCGGCACCGTCCCGGGCAGCGCACCCACCGAGCCGAGCGGCGGCATACTGTTGCCATCAGGAACCAGAACCCACAGCCGCCCTCGAGGAAGACTGGGGCATCCTGCATGAGGCCGACCCAGTGCAAGCAGCCGCGCAGGACAACCGTCAACACCATCGCCAACAAGTCCGGGTGAATGGACAACTTGCCAGCGGTCTGCGAGACACCGGTGCAACCCTTACCCTGGCACAGCCCCATCTTATCCACTCGGCTGCTTCAACCGGGTATTCGGTGGCCGTCAGAGTCGCTGGCGGCCATGTGTATCGAATCCCTACGGCCCGCGTCCATCTAGATTGGGGCACGGATGCCCGGGACGTGGAGGTCGGGGTCATGAAGAATCTACCGTCTGAGGTCTTACTTGGCAACGACCTGGGACTGCTGACCTCCACCTTTGAGGACCCTTATCCTGGCGGGGTATGCCCTGTTACCACCCGCAACCAAGCACGGAAGGCTCCACACACCGACTCCGAGGGGACCACGGTAAGCCAGACCAGACCAACACCCCCCCCTTGGCCCTGACAACACCCCTGCCCTGACCTGGGATTCCCCGACGGATTTTGCCCAAGCCACCCGGGATGATATTACCCTTGCCCCATACCGACAACAAGCAGGGAGGGACCCGGGAGGGTTAGGGGAGGTGAGATTTGCCTGGGACCAAGGGAAGCTGTACAGGACATCGGGGGGACGAGCCAGGGAATAGACCGAGTACCCCACAGGCAGCTGGTAGTGCCGGCGAAATATCGGCGCGATCTGTTAAGGATCGCGCATGATATTCCCCTTGCGAGCCATCTCGGGCACCGGCGGACATTACACCGCCTGACCCAGAGCTTCTTTTGGCCCGGATTATCAGGGGAGGTTAGGGACTACTGTCGGACGTGCGAGGTGTGCCAGCAAGTAGGGAAGCGGGGGGACGCCAAGAAAGCTCCCCTGAGACCCTTGCCCATAGTGGGAGAACCTTTTAGACGGGTGGCGGTGGATCTGGTAGGACCCTTGGCAGTGCCTAGCCCTACGGGCAAGAAGTATATTTTGACCGTAGTGGACTACGCCACCAGGTACCCCGAAGCCGTGGCCCTCCGGGATATCCACGCAGAGACTGTTGCCGGAGCTCTGCTGCAGATATTCTCCAGGGTCGGATTTCCCCAGGAAATCCTGTCTGACCAGGGCACACAATTTACGGCCGAGGTGACACAGCAGCTCTGGAGACTGTGCGGGATTAAACCCCTGTACAGCTCCCCTTACCACCCGCAGACCAACGGGCTCTGCGAGCGGTTCAACGGGACCCTCAAACAGCTTCTCCGCACCTTTACCATGTCCCATAAGGACTGGGAACGCCATCTGCCCCACCTTCTGTTCGCGTACCGGGAGGTACCCCAGGAAGCCACAGGCTTCTCTCCCTTTGAGCTACTGTACGGCCGGAGAGTCCGAGGCCCCTTGGACTTGCTCCGGGAGCACTGGGAAGGTGCTCTGGCCGAGGAGGGGACCTCGGCCATAGATTATGTGCTTGAGTTTAGGGACCGGCTGCAGGAATTGACCGCCCTGGTACGGGACAATCTCCAAGCGGCCCAAACCAAGCAAAAGAGGTGGTATGACCGGTCAGCTAGGGACCGCACCTTCCAGATAGGGCAGAAAGTATTAGCCCTCCGACCGGTCAAACAAAATAAGTTGCAGGCAGCCTGGGAAGGACCCTACAAAATCATAGAAAAGATCTGCGATACCACCTTCACCGCAGCCAGATGTTCAGATGAAAGGATACACAGAACCTTTCATGTGAACATGCTGAAACCGTTTTTCGAAAGGGAAGAGGCAGTAGCCGCCATCTGCGTGCCGGACGCGGGGGATCTGGAGGATCTCCCCCTGCCGGTACTGCCCAGGGATCCAAGCGCCCAGGGGGTAGCTGATGTCCGGCTGGGCGAGGGGCTCACCCCCCGCCACAAGGAACAGGCTCAGCAGGTGCTACAGGAGCACCGAGACCTGTTCTCATCCCGTCCCGGCTACACCTCCGTAGCCCTGCATCGGGTCGATACCCAGAGTCAAGCCCCTTTGCGGCAGACGGCGTACCGAATTCCCGATGCAGTGAGAGATGGGATGCAGAAAGAGATCCGTGAGATGTTGGATCTAGGGGTAATAGAACCCTCCGAGAGCCCCTGGGCCTCCCCGGTGGTTCTAGTACCCAAGAAGGATGGCACTACCAGGTTCTGTGTGGACTATAGAAAGTTAAATGACCACACTGTCACTGACGCATACCCCATGCCCCGAGTCGACGAGCTCCTAGACCGGATTGCCCAGGGAAACTTTCTCACCACCATTGACCTATGTAAGGGGTACTGGCAGATTCCCCTTGCCGAGGAAGGTGTGCCGAAATCGGCATTCATCACTCCGTTTGGCTTATACCAATTTCGGGTTATGCCATTCGGGATGAAGAATGCCCCAGCCACTTTCCAACGCATGGTGGATCGGCTGCTAGAGGGGATGCAAGACTTTACCAGCGCCTACCTTGATGACATAGCCATCTTCAGCAACACCTGGGGGGAACACTTACAGCATTTACGGGCCGTACTGGACCGCCTTGGCACCGCCGGTCTGACCATAAAACCAGACAAGTGCCACGTCGGCATGTCCGAGGTCCAGTACCTGGGCCACCGGGTGGGCTGCGGAAGGCAGCGCCCAGAACCCACCAAGGTTGAAGCTGTTGCCCAGTGGCCCACTCCCCGCACCAAGACCCAGGTGTTAGCCTTTCTTGGTACGGCAGGATACTACCGCCGCTTCGTCCCCAACTACAGCGCCATTGCCAAACCCCTGACTGACCTGACCCGCAAGAACCTTCCCCGACAGGTACTGTGGTCCCCTGAGTGTGAAGAAGCCTTCCAGCAGCTCAAGCAAGCCTTGGTGGAAGCCCCCGTGTTGACTGCTCCTGATTCCACTAAACGTTTTGTTGTCCACACAGACGCATCTATGTTCGGATTGGGAGCAGTGCTGAGCCAGGTCGGTGAAGATGGGCACGACCACCCGGTTGCCTACATCAGCCGGAAACTTTTACCCAGGGAGGTGGCTTATGCGGCCATCGAGAAGGAGTGCCTTGCCCTGGTATGGGCACTGAATAAATTGCAACCGTATTTGTATGGGTGCTCCTTCACGGTCCTCACGGACCACAATCCCCTGGTATGGCTGAACCGGGTGGCCGGGGACAACGGCAGGCTCTTGCGGTGGAGCCTGGCCCTCCAGCCCTTCAATTTCACCATCCAGTATCGGCCTGGGAAGCAAAATGGCAATGCGGACGGAGTATCCCGCCAGACTGAGCTTGAAACTTAGGGTGGGTGGGGGCCATGGACATCCCCAAGCGGACCCGAAGAGGGTCTCACCGGGTCTGCCATCTGGTAACTTGGGGGAGATATGTGACGGGACGGCCGCCACTATGCTGTAGCGCAGTACAACCGTTCAAGTGTTTATTTATTTGTGTGTATTAAAAGTTCGTTAGCCCTTATTTTTATAAGTACCCAATGTGATTTTCCCCGTTTTATATATATGCCAGTTAACTAAAGATTTCTGATGTCTGTGTGTTATTCCCTGTATAGTGTAGATCTCTGTATTAGTACCTGCTATTGTGTAAATTCTCTCAGTAAGAGATTCCTTTTGTTTACGTGCTTTCTCTTCCCCCATTCTCCATTGTTTGACGGTCCTGGGTAGTTAATCTGATTTGTGCAGTTATCTGCTTGATTGTATGTAAATGAGGTTGGTGGTTGAGTGTATCTCTGTGTTGTGTAATAAACGGTCAGTTCTATTCTGACCAAGCTTGAAGTCACGACTCATGTTTTGGAGTACCAGGAATCTTCTGCCCGCTGTGCCAAGGAAAGGCTCCAGGTCTACAGCTTTGGCTTATTTCTGGGGGTGCTAGTCAGGCTCTCTATAGGCACCGGGCCTTGAGCTGCGGCTAAGGTACAAGAGAAAGGTGTGAGAGTCACGAGGAGAAACTGGGTGTCCAGCGAGGAAGCAGCATTTGGCAGATGTGACCCTGTCCGGGTACAGAGATCTGTTACAGTAACAACACTAGTATTAAGAAATCACTATACAGTGAAATAGGAGCGCTGTAGTGATTTCTCTCTACATTCTAGTTTTGGAGTGAAGGATACACTCAACTAGTGAGCTGCTTAAAAGTATATTGCTTTGCTATTTGATCTAACTCTATAGCGCCTTCACACTATAACCTTCGGGTTTTTCTTCTAACACTAGTATTAAGTTCACATTCGTTAGTATAAGTAATAGTATCATTACAAATTTTAATTATTTTCTGTTTTCTCATATTTTTTCTTTCTTTTCACCTAAACCTGCCTACTTTCTAGTCCAATTCTCCCAAATTTTATGTAGAGATTACTGCACAGGGTTTTCTTTGTGGCTTAAGTCGGCTTTAGTTTCTTGCAGCCTCAGTATATCCATAAGTTTGCAGTGGCCGTAAAGGTCTACTGAGCCACAAAATAGAGGATGAATAGTTCCCTCTATCGAGGAGAAACCGCCAATGAAAGATAGATACACGGAACTAAGGTGATAAGTGATGAGAATGAGCCATATAACCCTATTGGCCAATTTAATGTCACCTGACCTCCACCTAACAAGGAAAATAGTTGGTTGCTATGTAAACTTAAGGAACATGTTGGCTTGATGCAACAGAGAACTCTAGTGGTGGAGAAAAGCCATGTGATCGATGACTATCGCAGACCTATTCATTGATATCACTGACCTTGGTTATTAACTATCTACCTGAACTACTTATGAGGACAGCATAGTCAATAATTAACCCACTATATATGGGAGAATTGACCAGCTAGATACTGGGGACCATTGGCAATTATCCAAACTACTGTGAACTTCTACTTTTATGTTAATTAAGTCTTATGTTTGTAATTTAATAAAATTTATAAGTGTTTCTTTTGAGTCTATGTACAGTTGTTTTATTTTTCAAATTATACCAACACATGTGGCATTAATTAATTAGCCATCAGGCATGATAAAATAGCCACCACTTGTTCTATTTCTTCTTGTTTCAATATCATGGGGAAAGGTGATGCGGGGAGAAGCTAGCCGCAGATCACTATTTGACCTTAGGGAGCGGGCTGGGGTGTATTTGGTGATTAGAGAGGACAGGTAGTGGGGAGCTGAGATCGTGAGAGCTTTGTAGGTCAGGGAAAGGATTTTGAATTTAATTCTGCAGTGGATGGGGAGCCAGTGAAGGGATTCGCAGAGAGGAGCGGCAGAGACAGAGCGGCGGGTGAGGTGGATGAGCCTGGCAGAGGCATTCAGAATGGATTGTAGGGTGGTGAGGCGGGAGAGAGAGAGGCCAGCTAGAAGAATATTACAATATTAAGGAGGGGGTGGTCAACAGTGTCAAAAGCAGCCGAGAGGTCAAGCAGGATGAGAATAGTACAGTGGCCATGAGTGATAGGTTGAAGATGTGTGTGAGAGCATGAGTGAGGGAGGAGGAGAGTGGATGTAGAAGATGTGAGTGAATGGGGTCAAACGTGCACGTGGTGAGATGTGTTTGTACAGTAAGGAATTGACTTCCTCTTCAGTGGCTGGGAGGAAGCGACAGAGGGTAGCAGAGGGGGCTTCTGGTAGTGGAAGTGGTGGGAGTGGGGGTGTGGGTACGTGAAGCTGATAGCATCAGATCATTGGCAGAGCGAAGTTTTCGGGATAGGATGTACTTTTTAATAAGGGCGGAGATGTAGGCAGGGGAACAGTTATGGAGAGCTTTGTATGTGAGCACCAGTATTTTGAATTGGATTCTATAGGAGACAGGAAGCCAGTGTAGAGCTTGACAAAGGGGTGAGGTGTGAGAGGTGCGGGAGGTGAGGTGGATGAGCCTGGCACAGGCATTCATAACAGACTGCAGAGGGAGAATCTGGGATCTCTTAAGGCCGGAGAGAAGGAGGTTACAGTAGTCAAGGTGGGAAATAATAAGAGCTTGGATGAGTGTTTTAGCAGAGTCCTGATTAAGACAGTGGCGGATGCGTGCAATGTTTTTTACATGGAAGTAGCAGGATTTGATTAGCGACCAAATGTGAGGAGTGAAGGAGAGTTCAGAGGCACCGGTCCTGTGAGGTAGAAGTAATAGTGGCACCATTCACCTGAAGGGAAATGGGTGACTTCCCATTTCCTAAAGCTTAACCTTTCTAAAACTGAACTTCTTGTCTTCCCTCCTTCTAAAACTAACATTCCTGCGAAAAAAAAGGCATCATTGCATCACATTACTCTGGGGTTTTGGAATCTTATTTATATATACTTATTTAGGGCACTATTATCTGGTGTGAGCTAACCCTTGCGTCGGCATGGTTTTATGTTAGCGCCAAGTTAAATGAGTCTAGCTCCTGACCAACAGATCGTTCGCCTCCCGCTACAAATGGGAAAAATCACTTAGCGCGTCGCTTACTGTACTTTCCGCGTCCTTTACTTAACACGGGGAGCGCTAGAGATCTCTAGCGCTTTTGCAGATCACTTGGTGCCACCGCAAATTTTTTGAAGGGCGCTAATTGCAACATTTTACGTACTGCTCAACTATGGTGCTAACACCAAAAAGACCAAAAAACAGATCCTCGCCTAAAATTAACAGGCAATTGAAAGGAATGCAGCACCGGTGTTCTCTTGGCCGCCTAACACCATAGTAATGGATCTGGTCAGCAATGTCGCTACTGTTGCAGTAGGCTCTATTATGAAATAAATGTATCCTTTATCCACATATATCCTAATTCTAATATATTGCCTAATTTTAAACATTTTATGCTGGGGGTTATTCACAGTATGTAAGTGGTTGATTATTAAGGTGACCATGTGGACCATGTTTAAAGGGACACATGGATAAGTCTTGCCCTGAAACATGTATTATTTATATGCTGCAGCAGGGAAATTATTGTCGCTCACCTGATCTTCCTTTTGGATCTATTAAATGCAGTGCATTTGCAATGCATATAAACATGGATAATACGGCCATCTTGGAGGATTTTAATAATGCAGGTGTGTGAGGTTATTCACTGGATGTGTTCATATTCAAGCCTGTGAAGCAGGGGATAGTTATGGCCTGGCACTCTGCACTGGGAAAAAACAGTTCTATCCTGTACACAACTGCATTAGTGCCGGGTCTTATCCCGGCGAGTCTTAGTGTTTCCCTAGCGTGCGCCAAACAACCTTGTAAATGGACTACCGCGACAAGGTGATCTGTTAGTAGGTCGTCAGGCACTAAGTTTTAGCGACTCGCGCAAAATTTTTCCTTTAGTGATGGCGTTTTACCTCACGCCAGGTGATAGGGCCCTTAGTTTTATTCAGTGGTATGATTTAGTGGTGGAAATTATTAGTGCCGCCCCTGTTTTGACTGCGGTATCTTATGTGCCCACCCCTAAATATTGTTCCTAGAGTCGCAACTGCCAGAGACGTTATGCCTCGTGGAAGAGTGTTAGATGCTGGCCTCATGCCGGCGGGCTGTGGGTGATTGTGGCAAAAGCAACTTACAGGCAACTGGGCATTGCCAAGCTATATGTTATAGATTTGCTTTAAACTGTGTTTCTTTGTTATGGCTTCTAGAGTGGTTTATTTGTATTAGTTTGGCCTCCCCTGAGTGAACTAGTTCTTCCCAGATACGCTATCACTGAGAGGAGGCAGTGCTCTTACACAGCAGTACATATTGTAAACTTTTTGTACTCCTGAATCCTCCCTGGGAAGTCAGCACACATTCTGGAATCTGTTTAAATCTACTGTCTTTCTGAAAATACACATATTCTTGCTTTTAATGTCAAACTGAGTGTTGTCTCATACATTGATGAACATTGATGTGGTTTGATCATATTGTTTGACCGTACTTGGAATAACAGTGATTTCTACAATGGTGAACATTGGTGCTTAGTGAATAGACCCTTTGGTACAGTATGCCATGTCTTGCATAGACATGCCCAAAAGAAAGAATGTTGTATGTAAATGTGAATACATTAAAGCCTGCATATTTTTATATCAGCAGGCTTTCACAAAAAAGATGGCCACACCAAAGTAACCATAGAAAAAAAATACCTTTATTCACTGCCTAAGGGAGGCTAACATTGCAATGTTTCGGCTCTAGGCCTTACGATATAACAGGTTTGCTCCCACTGTGGTAACCACACTTTTTTGCCTCTGCTTTATACAAAATTTGATGAATATTTCTCTATCTTCTAGATACATTTTTCTACAATTTGTCTCTCTCTCTGCTGGTGGTTGTGTTGGCGCTGCTCTTCCTGTACAGGTGGTTCCGGCAGAGCCAGATACTGGAGAATATCTCAGATAAATATGTGTTCATCACTGGATGTGATTCAGGATTTGGGAATCTGCTGGCGAAGCAGTTGGACCGACTTGGGATAAGGGTACTGGCAGCTTGTCTGACAGAGAAAGGGGCTGAGGAACTGAAGCAAGAGACGTCCAGCAGACTACAGACAGTGATCCTGGATGTGACTGATAATAAAAGTGTGAGCTCTGTGGCCAAGATGGTTTCTGGTATGGTGGGTCAAGAAGTAAATTACATGTATATATATATGGATTTATTTAAAGTATGTTTTAGAAATCTTTGTGTTTGTGCTCGACAAATGCTCATAAAAAGTAGTAATTTAATATTCCTGAGCACAGAATGTAAAATATTTTGTTTAGATAAGTAAACCGCCAGTAAGAGAAATCACATATCAAGCTTTACCAGATCAGCTTATCACTACATGATTTGCCTCCATTGTCTGCGACTTGCCATTCGAACAATGCTAATAATTAGCAGCATTAAACAGTATGGAGCAGTTACAACACTTAGAAACATAGAAACATAGAAAAATGTCGGCAGATAAGAACCTTTTGGCCCATCTAGTCTGCCCAATTACATGGATACTTTACCTGGATTTATCTTTTGTTTAGGATAGCCTTATGCCTATCCCATGCCTGCTTAAATTCAATTACTGTTTTAGCCTCTACCACTTCGACTGGAAGACTGTTCCATGTATCCACCACCCTCTCAGTAAAATAATGCTTTCTGATGTTCCTTTTAAACCTTTGCCCCTCTAATCTAAGACTATGTCCTCTTGTTTTGCTACTTTGTTTCCTTTTAAATATACTCCCTTCCTCTACCTTGTGGATTCCCTTTACGTATTTAAATGTTTCTATCATATCTCATCTGTCTCGTCTTTTTTCCAAGCTGTACATGTTAAGATCATTAAGCCTTTCCTGGTAACTTTTCTCCTTCAAGCCGTACACCATTTTAGTAGCCCTTCTCTGAACTCTCTCTAAGATGTCTATATCCTTCTGGAGATACGGTCTCCAGTACTGCACACAGTACTCCAAGTGAGGTCTCACCAGTGCTCTGTACAGTGGCATGAGCACTTCCCTTTTCCTACTGCTAATACCTCTCCCTACACAACCAAGCATTCTGCTAGCATTTCCTGCTGCTCTATTACATTGACTACTTACCTTCAGATCCTCTGAAATAATAACCCCTAAATCCCTTTCCTCAGATGTTGAGGTTAGGACTGTATCAAATATTCTATATTCAGCCCTTGGGTTTTTACGTCCCAGGTGCATTATCTTGCACTTATCCACGTTAAAACTCAATTGCCACAGCTCCGACCATTTTTTTAGTTTACCTAAATCATTTGTCATTTGGCTGATCCCTCCAGGAACGTCAACCCTGTTGCAAATCTTTGTGTCATCAGCAAAAAGACATACTTTTCCATTAATACCTTCTGCAATATCACTAATAAAAATATTAAATATAATGGGTCCAAGTACTGACCCCTGAGGTACCCCACTGGTAACAAGACCTTGCGCCGAATAAACTCCATTTACCACAACCCTCTGTTGCCTGTCACTCAGCCACTGCCTAATCCATTCAACAATATTGGAATCCAAGCTCAAAGATTGCAATTTATTGATAAGCCTTCTATGCGGAACAGTATCAAAAGCCTTACTGAAATCTAAATAAGCAATGTCTACTGCACCACCTGTGTCTATTATTTTTGTTACCCAATCAAAAAAATCAATAAGATTAGTTTGGCATGATCTCCCTGAGGTAAACCCATGTTGTTTCTGATCCTGTAATCTATGTGTTTTTAGATGTTCAACAATCCTTTCCTTTAACATGGTTTCCATTAATTTCCCCACTACTGACGTAAGACTAACTGGCCTATAGTTCCCAGATTCCTCCCTACTACCCTTCTTGTGAATGGGCACAACATTTGCTAATTTCCAGTCTTCTGGGACGACTCCCGTTAGCAAGGATTGGTTAAATAAATCTGTTAACGGTTTTGCTATTACATCACTGAGCTCTTTTAATAATTTAAAGTGGATCCCATCAGGCCCCATTGACTTATCTGTCTTTACTTTAGACAGCTGCTGTAGAACCTCCTCCTCTGTAAACTGATATGTAATTGTCTCGTTAGTGTTTCCTCCTAACTGAGGTCCCTTTCCTTCCTTTTCTTCTGCAAAGACTGAACAAAAATATTCATTGAGGCAGTCAGCGAGACTTTTATCCTCTTCTACATACCTTCCTTCCTTTGTTTTTAATCTAACTAATCCTTGTTTTACTTTTCTTTTCTCGTTTATGTATCTAAAAAATGTTTTGTCCCCCTTTTTTACTGACTGAGCTATTTTCTCTTCTGCATGTGCTTTGGAAGCTCTTATAAATTGCTTTGCCTCTTTCTGCCTAATCTTATAGGTTTGCCTATCTTCTTCACTCTGAGTTGTTTTATAATTATTGAATGCTGTCTTTTTGTTCTTCACTATTTTGGCCACTTCTGCAGAGTACCACAGTGGTTTCTTCCCTTTTTTGTTTTTGCTAACAAGTCGAATGCAATTGCCTGTGGCCTTCAATAATGGTTCCTTTAAATAATCCCATTTCTCCTGGACTCCCTTTAAACTCCTCCAGTCTGATAATGACTCCTTCACACAAAGTCTCATTTTAGAAAAATCTGTTTTTTTAAAGTCTAAAACTTTTGTTTTTGTGTGGTGCGGCTCCATCCCTGTTCTTATATTAAACCATACTGACTGGTGATCACTAGATCCCAAATTTTCACCTACAACAACGTCCGATACCAAACCTCCATTTGTGAGTATTGAATCCAATATGGCCTCTTTACGGGTCGGCTCCTCAACTACTTGTGTTAGAGATAATCCCAGTAGGGAGTTTAGAATATTTGTACTCCTGGTGCACCCAGCTGTTTTGGTTTTCCAGTTCACATCAGGAAGATTAAAGTCCCCCATGATAATAACTTCCCCCTTCATTGCCATTTTGGCTATTTCCTCAAGCAGCAGATTATCTAGCTCTTCTACTTGTCCACGGGGTCTATAGATCACACCTACACGAGCTACTGTATGATTGCCAAATGTTAGCGTAACCCAAACTGACTCTATGTTCACCTCGCTCACTTTTATTTGGTTCGTTTTTATGTTGTTTTTCACATACAGGGCCACTCCTCCTCCTTTCCTACCTTCTCTGTCTTTTCTATATAAAATTATTTTGTTATTGTTATGTCCCAGTTATTTTTCTCACTGAACCATGTCTCAGTAACCGCAACTAAATCTACTTTTTCAGCTGCCATCATTGCCACCAGTTCATTGATTTTATTGACTAAACTGCGAGCATTTATAGACACGACTCTGAGCTTGTCATTTTTTTCCCCGCATGTTGCTTGCACCCTCCGATTTAGTTTTGGGGGACAATCAGGCAGATTGTTTTTTACCCTTTTGTCCCCCCTCCTAGTTTAAATATTTCTTTGCGAAACCTTTGAACTTCTCACTGAGAACATATGTTCCCCTATGAGTAAGATGCAAACCATCTTTTTTATACAGTTCCTTTCTGCTCCAATTAGAGCTATCATGGGACACAAAGCCAAATCCTTGCTCTCGACACCATTCCCGAAGCCACAAATTAAATTCCCTATTGCGCATCTGCCTATCCTGAATGTTATGCACAGGCAAAACTTCAGAGAATGACACAGTGGACGCAATCTGCTGTATTTCACCTCCAAGAACACAAAAATCTTCCTTAATCTCAGAAACATCATTGCTAGCCAAGTCATTTGTCCCTAGATGGACTAGAACATCCACTTCCCCTTGCTGCTTTGCTTGTTTGACAATATTGAGAATACGTCTCTTGTCTCTACGAGCAGTAGCCCCAGGAAGACATCTCACCAAACCACTACTCTCCAGCTCAACACCTCTTATGATAGAATCACCCAGCAACAATTGCCTTCTATCATGTCCCACCTTTTCCTTATTGTTCTTGGTTGCAGTCCTGCATACCTTAGGCATAGGGGATGGTGGTTCCTCAACTATGGTGTCTGAGCCTACTTCCGTCTCACCACTACACTCTGAAAGTGCCTCAAAAGAATTAAGAAGAGCCACAAAATGCAGTTAATTATTGTCCCATCACTGACCTTCTTTATTTACATCATTCATTGGTTTTTCAAAACTTTGTTTTCAATAAAATAGCAAATATCACCTCCTCTCTGTCTCTGTCACAAATTCCAATCTACAATACATGTACAGTACATTTAGTACTGATAACACCTTTGGTTAATACATCTATAACTTCAAAATTACTTGTTCACAAAATAAAGTCTATATCAGATCAGACCAAATTATTTCTCCAGGTAAAAATAGCAAACTGTAAAAACAATCTCCATTATAGCGAGCTCTCCAAAAAGGGTCATTTAGGGTATATCTGAAAATGCCCTTGGCAATTTTCCTTAATTTTCAATTTAGTGAATAAATCCTGTGAATATCATGTAATTTGGAGGAACCTCTGGTTCTGTAAAGACCTTTGTGTGGTTTACTCCCTGTGTGATCATGCACACAGTCACCTGATCTCTAGCAGTAAGTGTCAGGATATATATACTTGAACAAAAAACGCAGCAACCTACCAGGGTGGGAGCGTGGTGCCATAATACCTCTGTGAGCTCTACTTAAGAGGGACGCCGATATCCCTTATCCATCCAGACATAAGAAAGAGCAAAGCTTCAAGCAGGAGTTGGTGCAGGAGGAGATTTATTCAGGGGAAAGCAACCCCACTAAAAGTGACTTTTCGGCCCCATGGCCTTAATTATACCATATGATTAAGGCCATTGGGCGGAAACGTCACGTTTAGTGGGGTTGCTTTTCCCCTGAATAAATCTCCTCCTGCACCAACTCCTGTTTGAAGCTCTGCTCTTTCTTATATTAAGATATATATACTGTCTACTTCAAATCACTGCAGCTGCCTTTGTCAAGACTGTTGCGCCCACTAGCGATCAAATCACACGTTAGAATATGGAATGCATCGTGAATAAGGAGTTTCTCATTGCAACAATGATGACTACCATCATGCATATTACAGCTTCCAGTCATAGTAGGTGTCACGGATGGCTCTGTTCTGGGGCGCCTGGCAGCAGATTCCTCGCTGCTCGCTGGCCAGGCGCCGAATAATAACGCCACCGGGTGCGCTCACGTGGGACGCCGGGGGGCGGAGCCTGGCGTTATGACGCGGACCCGCCGGGTTTAAAACCCGGCTTCACTAGTTCGCCGGTGCCCTGACGTGGTATTCACTTCCCGCAGAGCTCTTGTGTTTTTGGCTAATATATCTGTGTCTGACCTTGCTTTTGGAAACGAACCATTCTGTGTATGACTCCTGGCATTGGCAAACGAACCATTCTGTGTATGACTCCTGGCATTGGCAAACGAACCATTCTGTGTATGACTCCTGGCATTGGCAAACGAACCATTCTGTGTATGACTCCTGGGATTGGCAAACGAACCACTCTGTGTATGACCCCTGGTATTGGCAAACGAACGATTCTGTGTATGACCCCTGGCATTGGCGAACGAACCACCCTGTGTATAACCCCTGGTATTGGCATTCACTCTTCTCACGGTTCTGCTCTTAACTTTGGTACCGAGGTCAGTCTATGTGGCACCCTAAGCACACATCAGACTACCTCTGATATTACTAAGGTCCTAGGGAGAACGAATACTCTATTCTGTACCTCTGTCTGGTGTTTACCCTTGCTTGTCTATTGTCTGGTTAGTGATCTATCTAGTTGTGCCGACCATTCAAGGATCGGAAGGGTAGAGAGCGGTCTACGTAAAGGGACCACTATTTTGGTATTCAGGGGGATTCGTGACATTACGTCAGGGCCAATGGATCCCGCAGACCTCTCTAACCAGTTGGCACGTATCGCAGCCAGACAAGAGGAACAGGACCATAGGATGGACCAGATTTCTCTCGCTCTACAGACCCTGTTAAATCGGTCCAATACAGGTACCACAAACCCTCCAGACCCAGTATTGCCTAGGGTCAGTTCGGTCTCTCCTGAAAGACATAGGCTTAGTATGAAGGCACCCTTACGCTATGATGGTACACCAAGCTTATGCCGGGGTTTTTTGACCCAACTCGAGATCTTGTTTGAGAACAACCCAGGGTCTTGTATATCTGATAAAGCCAAAGTAGGCTATCTGATTAATCATTTAACAGAAAAAGCTTTATTATGGGCTACGCCGTTGTGGGAACATAAGAAACCCATCATATATGACTATGAGGGTTTTACCTCTGAGTTAAAACGTACCTTTGATCCCTCTAGAAGGGCTACCAATGCGGGTAGGTCCTTGTTTCACATTAAACAAGGTAATAGGAGGGTCTCCGACTACGCCATAGAGTTTAAGACTTTGACGTCAGAGGTGCTTTTGCCGAACGACGTTTTAACCTTAGCCTTTACCGAAGGCCTGAACGAGGCTTTTATGTTTGAGCTGGCTCCCTTAAAATTACCAGAAAATCTGGACCATCTGATTGACTTTTGCATAGCCATGGACGATCAAATTAGGGAAAGGAGACACCCCAGAGACAGACCCAGAAGGGTCTTGCCTCCTTTACCCTTATTACCCAGACACACCAGTACGTCAGGTAACCCGGAGAACGCAAAAACAGATATGCCAGTCGTTGAACCTATGCAAATAGGAAAAACGGGTATTTCGGAAGCAGAAAGAGCTCACAGAAGAGAAAAGGGGCTCTGCTTCTATTGTGCAGGGGCTGATCATTTCCGCCTTCAATGTCCTCAGAGACCCAGGGTTAGCAGGGGGGAGAGTGGCAAATCGGTTCAAAGAACAGCCAATACCCAGGTTATCGGTTCTCTGTATGCCTCCTTTGTGGATAGTGAGAAAAAAAAATCCAGGATTCTGTTACCGATCTCCCTAACCTGGGAGGGGGTTCACCTCAAGACTGAGGCGTTCTTAGACTCTGGGGCCTCAGGTAATTTCATGGATAAATATTTTGCTGCCAAAAACCTCTTACCTCTGGTTCTCAAGGAGAAGCCTCTAATGGTGGAGGCCATAGATGGTAAACCTCTGTCATGTCCACATATCACTCACGACACTGTCGATGTATGTATGAAAACAGGAGTTTTGCACCATGAAACGATAAGATTTCAAATTATTGAATCTCCCTCATGTCCTGTCGTTCTTGGGTTTCCATGGCTAACAGAGCACAACCCGGTTATTGATTGGGTCCAGAGAGACATAAAATGTTGGGGTCCTAGTTGTCAGTCTAATTGCCTAGGCAGAGTCAATGTGATTGGTAGCCTCAATATTGCCACAGCCCCTCCTTTATCCACAGAGGTCCCTGAATGTTATCTAGCATTAAAGGAGGTGTTCTCTAAAGCCAGGACTGAGGTCCTACCACCACATCGTCCATATGACTGTGCTATTGATTTACTCCCCGGTACGATGCCTCCTAGGGGACATGTATACCCTTTGTCACAAAAAGAAAACGACATTATGGAGGAATACATAAGGGAGAATCTAGAGCGAGGATTCATTAGACGGTCCTCATCTCCAGCAGGAGCAGGTTTCTTTTTTGTCTCCAAAAAAGAGGAGATCTGCGACCTTGCATCGATTATAGAGGTTTGAATAGGATAACTATAAGAAATGCATATCCCATACCTCTCATAACAGAATTGTTCGACCGACCGATTAAAGGGGCCCCGTATATATACGAAGCTCGATTTACGTGGAGCTTACAACCTGGTTAGGGTTAAAAAGGGGCATGAATGGAAAACGGCTTTTAATACACGTAGCGGGCATTATGAATACCTGGTGATGCCCTTTGGATTATGTAATGCGCCAGCCGTTTTTCAGGACCTCATAAATGACACCCTAAGGGATTTTCTGCAAGAATTCGTCATAGTATATCTGGATGACATCCTGATATACTCTCCTGATGTGGACACTCATCACGCCCACGTGAAACAAGTATTGACTAAACTATTGAAGGCTGGATTATATTGTAAACTAGAAAAATGTCTATTCGACATAGTAACGGTGCATTTCCTTGGTTATATAATAACCCCTGAGGGTTTTCAAATGGATCCAAAAAACTCTCAGCAATTCTTGACTGGCCTCTACCCCAGGGCTTAAAGCCATCCAGAGGTTTCTGGGGTTTACTAACTACTATCGGAGATTCATTAAAGACTTTTCAGCCTTGGTAGCTCCCCTCACGGCTTTGACTAAGAAAGGGGTGGGAAATCAGAAATGGACACCACAAGCCACTCAAGCCTTTGAGGCACTTAAACAAGCATTCACTACTGCCCCTGTTCTCCGACATCCAGATCCGGCTCTGCCTTTCCAAGTAGAAGTTGACGCCTCCGAACTAGGTCTTGGTGCAGTCTTGTCCCAAAGGGAGGCACCCGACAAACCCTTGCATCCATGCGGCTTCTATTCTCGGAAATTGTCCCCGGCAGAGAAGAACTATGACATTGGAAATAGAGAATTGTTAGCAGTCATCTCGGCCTTGGCAGAATGGAGATACTTATTGGAGGGGTCTAGGGACCCCGTCGTTATCATAACCGATCATAAGAATCTCACGTACATTGGAGATGCTAAACGTTTAAATTCCAGACAAGCGAGATGGTCATTGTTTCTTTCAAGTTTTAATTTCGTGCTTACCTATAGACCTGGGTCCAGAAACATTAAAGCAGACGCATTATCGAGACAGTATGAATCTTATGAACATAATATCCAAGATCAGCATCCCATTGTACCCCAGAAGGATTATAGCCTCTACTACGATTAGTGTCTCGTCTCCTCTAGTGAAAAGGTTGCAGACGTCCAGGGTGCAGCTCCTGGGGAGAAACCTCCCGCGAAACTCTTTGTACCTGAGAACGAAAGAGAGGAAGTACTTAACATTTATCATGACAATAAAACCTCTGGGCATATGGGTATCACCAAAACTGTGTCTAGTATCCGTAAACTCCTCTGGTGGCCCACATTGCGCCGAGATGTTAAAGATTACATAGCTGTGTGCGAGGTGTGCACAAGACATAAAAGTCCCAAAACAGCACCCATTGGTTTACTCCAGCCTTTGCCGATCCCCGAACGACCATGGTCACATGTAGCCATGGATTTTATAGTAGATTTACCTGAGTCAAGAGGGAATACAGTTATACTTACGGTCATAGATCGATTCTCCAAGATGGGTCACTATGTGCCTCTTCGGAAACTACCTTCGGCAGCCGAACTGGTGCCCATATTCATTTCCAACGTGGTCCGCATACACGGTGTTCCTCTGGAGATTGTCTCTGATAGGGGGACCCAATTCGTCTCCAGGTTCTGGAGAGGGTTTTGTAAGAATGTGGGGATAGACTTGTCCTTCTCTTCGGCCTATCACCCCCAGACCAACGGAGCAGCAGAACGAGCCAACCAAAATATAGAGAAATATCTCAGGTGCTTTATATCAGAACAACAAAATAACTGGTCAGACCTGTTACCATGGGCAGAGTATGCTTTGAACAGTGCAGTAAGTGAATCCACAGGACATTCCCCTTTCTTCACTGTTTATGGTTTTGATCCTCCTGTGCTCCCCGCTACGTTTCCTGATACCACGATTCCTGCTTTGGATGAGCATTTGGCATCATTGCAAGAGACTTGGGAGAGAGTCAAACGGGCACTGGAGGAGAGTAGTGCCATCCAGAAAACCAAGGCCGACAGACACAGGAGGCAGGCACCCGTGTATCAAGTTGGGGACAGGGTTTGGCTTTCTTCACGGAATATCAAGCTCTTAGTGCCTTCCATGAAGTTGGCACCTAGATATATCGGCCCCTATAAGATTCTGCGGCGACTCAACCCTGTCTCCTATGCTTTGGCATTGCCCCCCCATATTAGGATACACAATGTGTTCCACGTAAGCCTTTTGAAACCGTTGTTATGTAACCGGTACACCAAGGTCCGTGCTCCACCTCCTCCGGTCTCTGTGGAGGGCGAGGAGGAGTACGAGGTTGAGGCCATTCTGGATGCCAGAAAGTCTAGGGGGTCCTTACAGTACTTGGTCGATTGGGTGGGTTACGGTCCAGAGGATCGTTCTTGGATTCCGGCTGCAGAGGTCCATGCCCCTCAGTTGGTGAAGGCCTTCTATTTGGCGCACCCCCGTGACCCTGGGTGTCGTCCAGTGGCCGCCCGTGGAGGGGGGGTTCTGTCACGGATGGCTCTGTTCTGGGGCGCCTGGCAGCAGATTCCTCGCTGCTCGCTGGCCAGGCGCCGAATAATAACGCCACCGGGTGCGCTCACGTGGGACGCCGGGGGGCGGAGCCTGGCGTTATGACGCGGACCCGCCGGGTTTAAAACCCGGCTTCACTAGTTCGCCGGTGCCCTGACGTGGTATTCACTTCCCGCAGAGCTCTTGTGTTTTTGGCTAATATATCTGTGTCTGACCTTGCTTTTGGAAACGAACCATTCTGTGTATGACTCCTGGCATTGGCAAACGAACCATTCTGTGTATGACTCCTGGCATTGGAAACGAACCATTCTGTGTATGACTCCTGGCATTGGCAAACGAACCATTCTGTGTATGACTTCCTGGCATTGGCAAACGAACCACTCTGTGTATGACCCCTGGTATTGGCAAACGAACCATTCTGTGTATATGACCCTGGCATTGGCGAACGAACTCACGACCCAACCCTGTGTATAACCCCTGGTATTGCATTCACTCTTCTCTCACGGTTCTGCTCTTAACTTTGGTACCGAGGTCAGTCTATGTGGCACCCTAAGCACACATCAGACTACCTCTGATATTACTAAGGTCCTAGGGAGAACGAATACTCTATTCTGTACCTCTGTCTGGTGTTTACCCTTGCTTGTCTATTGTCTGGTTAGTGATCTATCTAGTTGTGCCGACCATTCAAGGATCGGAAGGGTAGAGAGCGGTCTACGTAAAGGGACCACTATTTTGGTATTCAGGGGGATTCGTGACAGTAGGCCATTGTATATGCAGATGTAGAACAGTGGGATACAGAAAAGGGCTACTAAAATGGTGTACGGCTTGAAGGAGAAAAGTTACCAGGAAAGGCTTAATGATCTTAACATGTACAGCTTGGAAAAAAGACGAGACAGAGGAGATATGATAGAAACATTTAAATACGTAAAGGGAATCCACAAGGTAGAGGAAGGGAGTATATTTAAACGGAAACAAAGTAGCAAAACAAGAGGACATAGTATTAGATTAGAAGGGCAAAGGTTTAAAAGTAACATCAGGAAGCATTATTTTACTGAGAGGGTGGTGGATACATGGAACAGCTTTCCAGTTGAAGTGGTTGAGGCCAAAACAGTAATTGAATTTAAGCAAGCATGGGATAGGCATAAGGCTATCCTAAACAAAAGATAAATCCAGATTAAGTATCCATGTAATTGGGCAGACTAGATGGGCCGAAAGGTTCTTATCTGCCGACATTTTTCTATGTTTTCTATGTTTTTTCTATGTTCTATGTTTTTCTACTGTATCAATATACAGTCAGGGCCAGAAATATTGGGACATCGACACAATTCTAACATCTTTGGCTCTATACACCACCACAATGGAGTTGGAATGAAACAAACACAATGTGCTTTAACTACAGACTGTCAGCTTTAATTTGCGGGTATGTACATCCAACTCAGGTGAACGGTGTAGGACTTACAGCAGTTTGCAGATGTGCCTCCCACTTGTTAAGGGACCAAAGGTAATGGGACAATTGGCTTCTCAGCTGTTCCATGGCCAGGTGTGTGATATTCCCTCATTACTCCAATTACAATGTGCAGATAAAAGGCCCAGAGTTCATTTCAAGTGTGCTGTTTGCATTTGGAATCTGTTGCTGTCAACTCTCAAGATGAGATCCAAAGAGCTGTCACTATCAGTGAAGCAAGCCATCATTAGGCTGAAGAAACAAAACAAACCCATCATAGAGATAGCAAGAACATTAGGCGTGGACAAAACAACGGTTTGGAACATTCTCAAAAAGAAGGAACGCAACGGTGAGCTCAGCAACACCAAAAGACCCGGGAGACCACGGAAAACAACTGTGGTGGATGACCGAATAATTCTTTCCCTGGTGAAGAAAACACCCTTCACAACAGTTGGCCAGATCAAGAACACTCTCCAGGAGGTAGTTGTATGTGTGTCAAAAACAACAATCAAGAGAAGACTTCACCAGAGTGAATACAGAGGGTTCACCACAAGATGTAAACCGTGAGGTGAGCCTCAAAAACATGAAGGCCAGATTAGAGTTTGCCAAACAACACCTAACAAAGCCTTCACAGTTCTGGAACAAGATCCTATGGACAGATGAGACCAAGATCAACTTGTACCAGAGTGATGGGAAGAGAAGAGTATGGAGAAGGAAAGGAACTGCTCATGATCCTAAGCATACCACCTCATCAGTGAAGCATAGTGGTGGTAGAGTCATAGCATGGGCATGTATGGCTGCCAATGGAACTAGTTCTCTTGTATTTATTGATGATGTGACTGCTGACAAAAGCAGGAGGTTGAATTCTGAAGTGTTTCGGGCAATATAATCTGCTCACATTCAGCCAAATGCTGCAGAACTCATTGGATGGCACTTCACAGTGTAGAAACATAGAAACATAGAAAAATGTCCTCAGATAAGAACCTTTCGGCCCATCTAGTCTGCACAATTACATGGATACTTTACCTGGATTTATCTTTTGTTTAGGATAGCCTTATGCCTATCCCATGCTTGCTTAAATTCAATTACTGTTTTGGCCTCTACCACTTCTACTGAAAGACTGTTCCATGTAGATGGACAATGACCCAAATCATACTGCAAATGCAACCAAAGAGTTTTTGAAGGGACAGAAGTGGAATGTTATGCAATGGCCAAGTCAATCACCTGACCTGAATCCCATTGAGCATGCATTTCACTTGCTGAAGACAAAACTGAAGGGAAAATGCCCCAAGAACAAGCAGGAACTGAAGACAGTTGCAGTAGAGGCCTGGCAGAGCATCACCAGGGATGAAACCCAGCGTCTGGTGATGTTGTCTATGCGTTCCAGATTTCAGGCTGTGATTGACTGCAAAGGATTTGCAACCAAGTATTAAGAAGGGAAAGTTTGATTTATGATTATTATTCTGTCCCATTACCTTTGGTCCCTTAACAAGTGGGAGGCACATCTGCAAACTGCTGTAAGTCCTACACCGTTCACCTGAGTTGGATGTACATACCCTCAAATTAAAGCTGACAGTCTGCAGTTAAAGCACATTGTGTTTGTTTCATTCCAACTCCATTATGGTGGTGTATAGAGCCAAAGATGTTAGAATTGTGTCGATGTCCCAATATTTCTGGACTTGACTGTATCTGAAAATGCCCTTGGCAATTTTCCATAATTTTCAATTTAGTGAATAAATCCTGTGAATATCATGTAATTTGGTGGAGCCTCTGGTTCTGTAAAGACCTTTGTGTGGTTTACTCACTGTGTGATCATGCACACAGTCACCTGATCTCTAGCAGTAAGTGTCAGGATATATATACTTGAACAAAAAATGCAGCAACCTACCAGGATGGGAGCGTGATGCCATAATACCTCCGTGAGCTCCACTTAAGAGGGACGCCGATGTCCCTTATCCATCCAGACATAAGAAAGAGCAGAGCTTCAAGCAGGAGTTGGTGCAGGAGGAGAATATTCAGGGGAAAGCAACCCCACTAAAAGTGACGTTTCAGCCCAATGGCCTTAATCATACCATATGATTAAGACCATTGGGCTGAAACAACACGTTTAGTGGGGTTGCTTTCCCTTGAATAAATCTCCTCCTGCACCAACTCCTGCTTGAAGCTCTGCTCTTTCTTATGTTAAGATATATATACTGTCTACTTAAAATCACTGCAGTTGCCTTTTTCGAGACTGTTGCGCCAACTAGGGATCAAATCACACGTCAGGATATGGAATGCATCATGAATAAGGAGTTTCTCATTGCAACAATGATGACTAGTGACTCCCATCATGCATATTACAGCTTCCAGTCATAGTAGGCCATTGTATATGCAGATGTAGGACAGTGGGCTATACTGTATCAATATATGTCACTATTTTCTTACACTCAACGTAGCATCATCCAAATAATCATTCGTTGAACCTGTTTTAATTCCGATATGACACCCAAAAATGTAAATAGTTTTTAAACTTGTTGCATTCCTCTTGGTTTTCTATTTTCTTATTTATTTTCATGGAACCCTTATTCAATCTGAAAAGTAAGAAAGAACATTAGAAAGCGCACATTTGTTATTTTGCAGCTAATTCATTATTTAGTTAAACACACACTGGTCCCCAGCAGGAGAGGGGTCAGTCAGATAAACAGATTGGATTCATTTAAAAACACTCATTCACAAATCCAGTGGCCGGCTGCTCAGAAAATGATTGTGTGCTCCTCTGTTTTTCCTGCCCCATCCAGAGTGGATTAAAATCGATGATTTTTAAAAAAATAAACATTCAAATTTTTTTTTCTTTTAATCAGATTTATTGGATTTAAATCAGATTTTTTTACTTCAATTGGATTTACTGTAATGAAACGATGAGTATTATGCGTTCAGTAATGTAGCACGTAAATCAATGTGCGGACTGATTTTTTTTCACGGGATTCAGCCAATCAGAATTAAAAACCTTAATTGACATCAATTTACCTTAATCGACCTTAGTTGGCTCACTTTAAGTTTTTGCACCTGTCAAAATAAATCTGTGTATATATGCTGCAACAATAATAAAAACACGCACAAATGCACAATTTTATTGTTTGGGTATGTGTAGAATGTGTAACTATATTGTGCTGTATTTTTTTTTTCGTGCTGGTGTTTTTCGTTTCGGCCAGAACGTTCCGATTTGCAGTTACCACCAACTTTTCAAAGATGTTAAAATTATGCGCGCAAACGTCGTTAGTAAAAAGATGCGCATTGATTGTAATACCATCCGCGTTCCAGCGCACGAATGCATTTGTGCTCACAATGGTAAGTATAGGACGCACACAGTTCATCACGCTCGCGCAGATCCATCCGTGTTAAACGTTAACGCGCATCGTTTGCGCGAACGTTGTAATACGACGTTCTGTGCAAAGGGTTTTGCCCCTCGCGTTAATGCGTTTTTGCACACGCGCTCCTTTTGCACAAAGAATATAATAGGGTCCTTAGCGTTGCCGCGAGCATTCCAAAGCTTAGTGCCGAATTACAGTGCAGGCTGCTGGATTAGCACCTGCAACGTAATAGCACACTCAAATGGGAAAGCTAAGGAAAAACCTGCAGGAGCAGGTTTTCCTTCATAGCGTCCCCGTTTCATCATGATGATTGTAATATGGCCCATAGGGTAGTAACACTATACTGCAAGCAACGAACTGGTGCAAAAAGCCACTAATATATTACTGGTGTATAAAGCGTTTATCATCCTTAACAGGATCCAATCTCATCAATGTCCGTAGAACCAAAAAGCTAAGGTCAATTTTGATGAATATGCAAAAGAATAAGAGCAAGTAAAAGCGCAGACCGCAAATCACTCAATATAAACTAACATGTTGTTTATTGCACTCACAAAAGTATCATATAAACAGGCATATCACATAAAATCCACTGACCAAACAGTCCGGACAGAATAAACAACAGTGCCAATCCCTGCGGCGGTTGCGAAACAAGCTCAACATTTTTTTTTTAACAATTTATCTTATTTAGAAGCAATAATTAAGATTACAAATTATACTGACCGAATACAGACATGCAAAGTCCCATTTATAAGTCCCATATCTAAGATGCCAGTGTGTGGTGGCGTCAAAGCGCATCGGACACCATACGGGAGTCACTCTGTGTTGTTGTGTGTTAAGCACTATCATGGGGTCGTTCTGGAAGTTGCAGTACCTAGGCGTCTTCACAACATGTCGTTAATCTACACGTCAGCTGCGGATTTGTTTAGAGAGTGGGGGACCCCTAAATTTCCATTTCATGCCACAAAGTCATGCAACAAAAATCTAAGATGCATTATATTTAAAAGGTTATTCAGTGTGAAATTGAAAACTTAGCGTTGCCGCGAGCATCCCAAAGTTGGCTGTCATTGGAATTGGACAGGTCAGGGTCTGGCCTTTCTATTGGTACCAAACATGACCGTGTAAAGTGTAAAAAAAAAACACATACATAAAATAAATTTGTTCAGCGAGTGTTTAGATAAGGCTGCAGGGGGTCTATTGTGCTGTCTAAGCTACCTATGATAAGAGATGGTAGCTGAATAAAATGTGACATGGAGCTTAAAATATTTTTAATCTACCCCCGGTGATGTTCATTGTATACATCCCACACTAATTCACTTCATGCTATGCTCAATGCCACACAGTGAGGAGCAAGAGCAGTAAAATGCATACTATTATGGTGGGGGTGACAGTTTAGAATACAAAAGATCACAAAATGGATGCACCAGGTCACACATATAGAATATAGTATTTTCTTAACATACAAGAGAAAAAACAAGTAAATGTAAGATATCTGTAAAAAATAAACAGCATAAGAACATTTGATTTTTTGATGATAGTGTGCCTTTACTGTATCCTCTTCCTTATTTCTTTAGCTGTTTATCTTGTTATTTGAAGTGTTTTTTATTATTCTGGGATGAGTATGCAATGGTTTATTACTGCTTTTCAGTATTGTGTGATGTACCTCAGCTATATTGTATGTATAGGCTTTAGCCGTCAGCCCTGAAACACAGCATGTAATTTTGTTCCCTATTTGACTTGAAACTCATTGAAACAACCAAGATTCCAATGAATGGTAACTTCAATAAACACTAATAACCATGCCTAAGTGTTATGGGGATTATTTTTATTCCTGTTTATTGCAGTTTAATTTATGCAGATATTCTGTTCTTAAAATGTAATAATTTTCTTTTTCTTTTCAGGGCTATGGGGATTGGTGAATAATACCGGTATGGGTATGGTTTGACTCCTAATGAATGGCAAAGAAAGGAAGACTTTGCTAAAATACTAGATGTTAATATACTGGGTTTGGTCGACGTGACGCTGAATCTTCTACCCCTCATTAGAAAAGCTCGGGGACGTGTTGTCAATGTTTCAAGTTGTATTGGAAGATTATCAACTGTAGGTGGTGGATAGGGATGAGCGGTTCAGGTTCGGACAGTTCGGAGTTCGGCCCGAACTTAGCCTGTTCGGATAGATCGCGAACTCCGAACATTTCCGGGTGTTCGGCGCATGTTCGAGTCCACAATGCATCACATTGGCCCACAATGCATTTTCCCACTGGCCTGAAGCTCGTAATTGGCTACAGCCTTGCACCTGACCAAGGTCTGGTGCAAGACAGGTTCAACAGTATGCCAATCACCGCTCAGAGTCCTGATTGGGCAAATTTTGCCCAATCATGGGCTCACAGAGCTAAATCCCGCAGCACACTATAAAGTTTTCACGATTCTGCACGGATTTCAGAGGAAATTTCAGAGGAGATTGTTGTGTGTTGTTACTGCCGGTCTGCCACACTACTGGGGGGGTCTGGGGGGTCTCATTTCTACAAAATATCAGGGAATTGATATGTGTGTCTTGTCACTGTGCCAGCAACTTTTTTGGCGTCACTAATTTCTTTAAAACATTTGTGAATTGAGGTGATCTTCTGTGTCTTGTCACACAGCCAGCAAGTTTTTTTGGGGCTCACTAATTTCTTTAAAACATTTGTGAATTGAGGTGATCTGTGTCTTGTTACACAGCCAGTACCATGCAGTATTTTGGGGCTCACTAATTTCTTTAAAACATTTGTGAATTGGTGATCTTCTGTGTCTTGTCACACAGCCAGTATCACGCAGTATTTTGGGGCTCACTAATTTCTTTAAAACATTTGTGAATTGAGGTGATCTGTGTCTTGTCTGCCCAGGTCATAGGGAGAAACCAAAAGCAAGGTCAATATCCAAAAGCCGGGTCAGAGGATAATAGAGGTACTCAGGCAAAAAGCACGTTTAAATCTCACGCCCTGCTTCCCGATTGGCCAACACGATCACATGGTACAGAAAGGGTCCGCGGTTGAGGCGTGATGACGTCACACCGCTGGGAGGAATCAAACCCGGAAGAGCCGACGGCATGCGCGCATAGGGCGCAAGGAAGGGCTGCGAGGGAAACGCAGCCCCTGAGAACGCAGCGATGGACGCCGGAGCCGCGTCAGCCGCCGGTCCGTAACAGCACCCCCCACTCGAGGAACGCCCACCGGGCGGTCAGGAGCCGGTTTAGCAGGAAAACGACGATGAAAACCGGCCAACAAACGGGGAGCATGAAGGTCGCGGAGAGAGACCCACGACCGGTCCGCGGGACCATAACCCTTCCAATGGACCAAATATTGTATCCTGTAACGAGAACGACGGGAATCCAGAATGGACTCAACTTCGAATTCGGGGCTCCCGTCCACCACAACTGGAGGAGGAGGAAGGTTGTCGGGACGGGTAAAACGATTACACAGGAGGGGTTTAAGCAAGGACACATGAAAGGTGTGGGGTATACGAAGGGACGTAGGTAACTGCAAAGTGTACGAAACGGGATTAATGCATCTGAGAATTTTATAAGGTCCTATAAACCAGGGTGCGAATTTCATGGAAGGGACCTTCAACCTAATGTGACGTGTGCTGAGCCATACCTTGTCCCCTACATGATAGACCGGTGGCGGCCTGCGTCTAAGGTCAGCAGAACGCTTCTGGGCAAAAGAAGCGGATTCGAGATTCGATTTGGTCCTGTCCCAAATTGAACGCAGAACACGGAGGTGGTCTTCCAAGGCCGGAATATTCTGATGCGTAAAGGAGGACGGAAAAACAGTGGGGTGCATGCATACCAGTGACAACTTCAAATGGGGAATATTTAGTCGACTGAGACGTGGCATTATTGTATGCAAATTCTGCCCATGGCAATAGAGAGACCCAATCATCCTGAGTATCAGAAATAAAGCATCTTAAATACGTCTCTAGTGTCTGATTAGTTCTTTCGGCTAATCCGTTCGTCTGCGGATGATAGGCAGAGGAAAAGGAGAGCTGGACTCCTAATTGTTGACAAAAGCCTCTCCAAAATTTGGATATAAATTGGGAACCACGGTCTGACACAATAACATTAGGGACGCCATGTAGTCGAAATATCTCTTTAGTAAAGATGTGTACCAGCTCAATAGAGGAGGGAAGTTTTTTTAACGGAATAAAATGTGCCATTTTAGAAAAACGATCAACAACGACAAAAATGACCGCATGGCCAGACGACGGGGGCAGTTCCACCAAGAAGTCCATGGCTAAATGGGACCAGGGGCGTTCAGGTACAGGTAAAGGTTGAAGAAGACCAGTGGGTCTAAGACGGGAGGATTTAGAACAATTACACACTGGACAGGTAGCAACAAAGTCCTTCACATCTTTAGCAAGCGTAGACCACCAAAGGTGTCTTCTGATATGAGATAGAGTTTTCTCTATACCAAAATGACCAGCAAACTTGGATTCATGAAACAGTCGTAAGACCACTAGGACTTCTTCAGGAGGAACGAATAATTTATCAGGTGGTTTGGACGAAGGTGCTAGAGCTTGTTTAGACTGTAAGAGCTTCCACAGTGGAGAATCAATCTGAGTATTTAGAGAAGCCAGGATTTTTTCCTCAGGTACAATGGGAACTGGTACTAGGGATTGAGTAGACATGGGTTCGTGCTGCCTGGAAAGTGCATCAGCTTTAACATTTTTAGATCCGGGTCTGTAAGAAATGACAAAATCAAGTCGGGTAAGGAAGAGAGCCCATCGGGCTTGTCTGGGGTTCAATCTCCTAGCTTCAGACAGGTAGGTCAAATTCTTATGGTCAGTCAGTATAGAGAATGTACAATTAGAACCCTCTAAGAGGTGACGCCACTCCTTCAGGGCCAATATGATGGCCAACAATTCCCTGTCTCCGATGTCATAACGGGTCTCAGTTGGTGACAACTTTCTAGAGAAAAAACCGCAGGGTAACATAGGCTTGTCATCAGTAGTGCGTTGGGACAGCACAGCTCCCACCCCAGTCTCTGAGGTGTCTACTTCTAATACGAAGGGTCTGGTGGGATCAGGGTGATTAAGAATGGGTGCGGTGGAGAAAGCGGCTTTCAGTTTTTCAAATGCCTCCAAAGCGGTGGAAGGCCAATTCAGAGTGTCAGTCCCCTTTTTAGTCAAAGCCGTAATAGGTGCTATGATGGACGAGAACCCCTTAATAAACCTTCTATAATAGTTAGAGAAGCCGATGAATCGTTGAATGGCCTTGAGACCCTTGGGGAGAGGCCAATGAATGATCGCATCTAGTTTCTTGGGGTCCATCATAAAGCCAGAAGAGGAGATTACATAGCCCAAAAACTGTACTTGCTGTACGTCAAACAAACATTTTTCGAGTCTACAGTACAGACCGTTAGACAATAACTTGGACAGGACTAGCCGTACATGTTGGTGGTGGGTTTTCAGGTCAGGAGAATGTATCAGGACATCGTCAAGATAAACCACGACAAAACAAGGAGTGTATTCTCTTAATACATCATTAATGAATGCTTGAAAAACTGCTGGAGCGTTGCATAGACCAAAGGGCATAACCAGATATTCATAGTGCCCGAGTCTAGTATTAAACGCAGTTTCCCACTCATCCCCTTGTCTGATGCGTATCAAGTTGTAGGCCCCTCTAAGGTCCAATTTAGTGAACATCTTGGAGTATTTCAGGCGATCAAACAACTCAGGGATGAGTGGGATAGGATAGGCGTTTCTTACGGTTATCTTGTTTAAACCACGAAAATTGATACACGGTCTGAGGTCTCCCTCCTTCTTTCGAACGAAAAAGAACCCTGCTCTGGCTGGAGAAGAAGAGGAGCGAATAAACCCTTTTTGGAGGGAATCAGTGATATACTCCTCCAATACCCTATTTTCCTTCTCAGACAATGGATAGACCGCCCCTCGGGGAAGAATGGAACCTGGGAGAAGGTCGATAGCGCAATCGTAAGAACGATGCGGGGGTAATTTATCGGCCTCTCTTTTATCGAACACAGGGGCCAAATCAGAATATGGAGGAGGAATAGCCGTGGTGAGAGGTGGAGACGTGGGTACGTTAAGGGTGTTGACAGTCAAGGGGATCTGAATACAAAAGAGCAAACAATCGTTATCCCACTTAGCAATCTGACGAGGCGCGAAAAAATAACAGGGTTATGACGAGTTAACCATGGGTAACAGAGTACGATAGGATAGGAAGGAGATGAAATAGCATGGAAAAACATATTTTCTTTATGACATAGTCCTATTCCAACAGAAATGTTCTGAGTTTCAAACTAGACAAAAGGGGTTTCAAGGGGTCTGCCATCAATGGCTTGTACAAGTAACGGTGTTTTCTTTTCAACAAGAGGAATCGCATGTTTGCGAGCAAAACCTAAATCGATAAAGTTATCGGCAGCACCAGAGTCGACTAGGACATAGAGATGTACCGGGTTACGGGAACTCTCCCAAGATAGAGTAACCGGAACCAGGAGTCTATTTTCCAGTTTAGAGGACGAGGGAAAAGTACCTAAGAGCTGTCCCCAAAGGGCACTTAGGCATGAGAGTTTCCCGAAGGACCCTGGGGGCGTTTAGGACAACCTTTAAGCAAGTGACCCCCTAATCCACAATACAGACATAAACCTTCAAGTTGACGGTGTTGTTTTTCACTGTCGGGGAGCTTAATGCTATCCAATTGCATAGGTTCGGGAGGAGGAGGTGAAGCAAAGGCAAAGAAAACCGAGGGGGTGTCCTAACAGGTAGTCTTTTAGACCTCTCTTTAGTATTTTTACGATGGCGAAAACGTTCATCTATGAAGGACAAGTAGGTGATCAAGTCTTCCAGATCCTCTGGAAGATCTCTGGCTGCTACTTCGTCCTGAAGCTCATCATTTAACCCTTCAGAAAAACGGCTACCAAAGCCTCATTATTCCAATTTAACTCAGAAGCCAAAGATCTAAACTCTAGTGCGTAATCACCCAGGGATTTCGTACCCTGGCGCAGGCGCAACAAGGACTTGGCGGCATTGGTTTTACGACCAGGAGGATCAAACACTCTACGGAAGGCTGACATAAATTGCAGATAATTGTAAACAATAGGTTTATCAGTATCCCAGAGAGGATTAGCCCAACATAACGCTTTATCGGTAAGGTGATTGATAACGAAGGCAATTTTAGCACGATCTGTAGGGTAAGACCACGGGGTTAATTCAAAGTGGATAGAGATCTGGTTTAAAAAACATCTACAGGCGATAGGATCACCTCCATAACGTACCGGAGATAGCAAGTTAGGACATGGAGTAGGTACAGCAAAAGGTTCAGAAGGGGGCGGATTAACTGGAGGAGAAACCTCTACCTGGGTAGGAGCAGTACGATTAAGCAGAGTTTGGAGGGCTTGGGCAAATTGGGCAGTAGCGAAAAGTGAACCTATAAGGCAGGGAAGACTAGGAAGGAGGACAGAAGCCAGTCCTTAGTGTGGCTGGTAAAGATACAGGCAAGTAAAGAAATATGAGGCGGTCTCCTGAAACAATAGAGGTACCAGAGGAGGTACTACTAGCCCAGGTCATAGGGAGAAACCAAAAGCAAGGTCAATATCCAAAAGCCGGGTCAGAGGATAATAGAGGTACTCAGGTCAGATGCCAAAAGCCAGGTCATACACAAATAAATCAATCACAAAATACAGAATGCAGCACCAAGGGTCAAGCAAGCTAAAACCACGAAAGGGCAAAGAAGAAAGGCAAAAAGCAGGTTTAAATCTCGCGCCCTGCTTCCCGATTGGCCAACACGATCACATGGTACAGAAAGGGTCCGCGGTGGAGGCGTGATGATGTCACGCAGCTGGGAGGAATCAAACTCGGAAGAGCCGACGGCATGCGTGCATAGGGTGCACGGAAGGGCTGCGAGGGAGACGCAGCCCCCGAGAACGCAGCGATGGACGCCGGAGCCGCGCCAGCCGCCGGTCCGTAACATTGTCACACAGCCAGTACCACGCAGTATTTTGGGGCTCCCTAATTTCTACAAAACATTTGTGAATTGAAGTGATCTGTGTCTTGTCACACAGCCAGTACAACGCAGTATTTTGGGGCTCACTAATTTCTTTAAAACATTTGTGAATTGAGGTGATCTGTGTCTTGTCACACAGCCAGTACCACGCAGTATTTTTGGAGTCACTAATTTCTACAAAATATTTGGGAATTGTTATAATCCGTGTGTTCTCACTGGCTGCCACCCATCAAGGGGTCTCACTGATTTATAAGAGGTTTCACTGCCACCCATCAAAGGGTCTCACTGATTTATAGGAGGTTTCACTGCCGCCCATCAAGGGGTCTCACTGCATTTTAGGAGGTTTCTGCGAATTGTAATCTGTGTCTTGTCACTGTTGCCAGCTATCAGGGGGTCCTATCAGGGGGTCTCACTGACTTGTAGCAGATTTCTGCGAATCGTAGTTTGTGTCTTGTCACTGGCACCCATCAGTGGGTCTCAATTATTTATAGGAGGTTTCTGTGAATTGTAATCTGTGTCTTGTCACTGGCTGCCAGCTATCAGGGTGTCTCACTGAGTTATACCAGAGTTCTGTAAATCTTTAATCTTTATACCAGAGTTGAATCAGAGTTCTGTATATATTTAATCTATATATCACTCACCATGTCTGAAAGAACAAAAAGGACAGGCAGGTGCTCCCAGACACAGATAAGAGGGCAAGCAGCCCCTGTGTCGGGAGGCTGTGCCTCTGGTCGTGGTGGACGTGGTGCATCCGCTGCAGGGGCACGCTTCTCCTTTATAACTGGTGCTGGCTGTCTTCTTAACCTGCAGCAACATACAGAGGATTTGGTGGATTGGCTAGCCAGGCCATCCTCATCCTCCGAGTCCTCTGCCAGCCAGGCTTCTAGTGCTTTACAGTCCACCTCAGCTGCCAAAGCATCTAATGCAGCCTCCATGTCCACAGCTTCTCCTGCCGTAGCCTCGCTATCACACACGGAGGAGTCAGCTGAATTGTTTGATTACAATGACAGTGACATGCTGCTTGAGGATGCGGAGCAACTACAGTGCTCTGATTCAATCTCTGAGGTTGAGCAAGGGAGTATAATCAACCAAGAGGAAGGGGGTGCCAGTGATGACACACAAATAACTGGCACTCATGTTGCCCCAGCAGCTGCAGCATACTGCCAAGTAGGCTCCAGTGATGAGGAGATAGGGGGTGAAGATGACATTGATGATGAGGTCACTGACTCCACCTGGGTGCCAGATCGAACTGAGGAATCAAGTGAGGAGGAGGGGGAGGAGGAGGAGGAGGCACAGCAAACACGAGGCACAACATCCTCTGTGACCAACCGTAGCACTAGCCAGTCCAAGGCATCAGATGTCAGAGCTGCTCCGGTGCAGAGCGCTGTTGTCTCAAAGAACACATGCAGGAACTCTCCTGTCTGGGAGTTCTTTAAGAAATGTGCAGCAGACCCCACCATTGCTATTTGTAATCTATGTCAGAGGAGGCTGAAGCGTGGGATAAACACCGGACACTTGGGTACCACGTGCATGAGGCGACATATGACCACCCGCCACGCATCCCGTTGGCGCAAAACTTTGCGTAGGTCCTCCTCCTCCTCATCTGTCTCTACCCCCACTGTATGTCCTGCCATGTCATTGCCTACAACCTCCACTGACAGGGATGATGCTACAGTAATGGATGTACCAGGTCCTTCCTCACAATGTGACATCCTCCTAGCAGATGAAGATGTACGCAGTCAGATTACGTTGCCGCAGCTGCTGCAGCGTAAGAAAAAATATAGTCCCAACCATCCCCAAGCACAGTGTCTAAATGCCAGCAAAATGCAAAATTACTCGCATTGCAGCTTCTGCCTTTCCAGCTGGTGGACTCTGCTCCCTTCCGTGAATTTGCTGAATGTGCTGTACCACAGTGGCAGGTTCCAAATGCCATTACTTTTCACGCAAGGCCATTCCAGCACTATACCAGCATGTGGAAGACAATGTTATCCAGTCATTGGGAAAGGCAGTCAGCAACAAGGTGCATGTGACTTTAGACACGTGGTCCAGCAAGCATGGACAGGGTCGTTACATTTCCTTCACGGCACACTGGGTAACTCTGATTGCAGCTGGGAGGGATCCAAGACGGGGCTCTGTGCTGGAGCTTGTTCATCCACCACGCCTCCAGAAAGCTGCTTGTATGAGGTCTGTCTGCTCCACCACCTCTCCCTCTTCCTCCTCCTCCTCCTTCTCTGTCTCTGTTGAAGTGGCAGTTAAACCGATGCCTGACAGGGTCTACGCAATGGCTCAAGCAAAAAGAAGCCATACTGTGCTTGAGCTGGTTTGTTTAGGGGACAGGAGCCACACCGGGCCAGAAATTCTGTCAGCTCTCAGACGGTCATTCCCAGTAAGCGTTCGCCTGGCAGAAATTCAAAGAGAATTCCACCTTCCCACAAACCGTCTGATCTGACCAGGTGGAACTCGACATTAGCAATGCTGCAGCGTCTGCACAAGCAGCAGAGGGCCATCAACGAGTACCTGTGTGAGTATGGCACAAGGACAGGTTCAGGTCAACTTGTTTTTTTTTCCCCACCGCAGTGGCTGATGATCAAGGATGCATGCACTGTACTGTCACCATTTGAGGAGGCAACGAGGATGGTGAGCAGGGACAGTGCATGCATCATTGACACAATTCCTTTTAGTGTTCCTGCTGGAGCACACTCTGCGGGTAATTATAGATGTGGCTCTAGAGGCAGAGCAGCGGGAGGAAGAGGAGGCCTTCCCTAGCTCTCAAGGCCCCAGTCTTTCCGCAGACAGCATTCCAGCGGGTCCTACTCAGATCAGACAGGAGGAGGAGGAATATTTAAGTAGTGGGGGCATTGAAGGTGGGGATTCCTCAAGAGTGGGTTTCGTGTGCCCAGAAACAGAAGGGCTAGTGCGTGGCTGGGAAGAGGAAGTGCATGATACGGTCATCCTCATTGACCAAGAAGACTCGGAAGCTAATGCCACCTCCAACCTATGCTGCATGGGCTCCCTAATAATGCAAAGCCTCCTAAAGGACCCCAGGATTCGTGCTATCAAGGAGAGGGATCATTACTGGTTGGCAACCCTTCTTGATCCACGATACAAGGGTAAAGTTGCAGAGCTCATCCTGCCCGCACAGAGGGAGCACTGGATGAATAAACTTGAGGACGCTCTAAAGCGACACTTGTGTAACACCTTTCCAGGCACTGGTAGATTACCAAGTGCTGAGACAAGTGCTTCTGAGGCTGCGGATGATCAGAGGAATAGTGGTGAAGGCCAGGGCCGCTTGACTGATGCATTTTTAAATTTTTTTAGTCCACGACGCCCAGGGACGTCAAATGTAGGCACCCATTGCCAGCGTCTTCACCATATGGTGCAGGACTACCTAGGGGCAAGGTCAGACCTGGATACCTTTCCAGCAGATGATCCTGAAACATCATTTTTTGGTTTTTAAGTGTTTCTATACATCCTACAAATGCGCCACTTCACGGGCAGGTTATGGGGACCTCCTAGGCACGATATTTGAAGGAATTTTTCGTTTTTATTTTTAACCCTTATTTCATGGAAAACTCACTGTCCCTTTAAAAACATATTTTTTTAAACTTTTTGTCCTTGTTTCCTGTCCCCCAGGGCACTACCTGGACCCCCATACATTTTATGGCAAATATGTAGCATATATGCCCTCTTGGAGGGCACTCTAAACACCGAATTTTCAGCCCCATTGACTTGCATGGGGTTCGGGTTCGGGTTCGGACCCGAACATTTGGAAAAATTCGGGTTCGGGCCCTAACCGAACTCGGGGGGTGTTCGGCTCATCCCTAGTGGTGGATACTGCATCTCAAAGTTTGGTGTCCAAGCATTCTCTGACAGTCTACGGTAAATAATGTGTGAATGATGATGGTTTAGACCCATTTGTACAATCTGTTTAGAAATGTAACTAACAGTGCAGAAGTACCTCTTGCCTATGAAATCCAGGACATCTCCCTAAAACTGTAGAAACACAAACCGAAGGGGTTATTCAGAAAGCACTGAAATTTCAGTGACATTCTATTTCGCCGACCCTGCGGTGAATACATTATTCACTGCAGGGTCACCGAAGTGCGCTGAAGATGGAGTCACAGAAGACCGCCAATCATCGCTGGACTGACCGCCGAACGCTGCCGAAGATTGACGAACTGACTGCGGAAGACCACCAAACATCTCTAAACTGCAGAAAAAATATATAAATGCATGAAAATGTATGTAAATAATAAAAAAAAGGTCAATTAAAAAATAATAAAAAGGTCTGTTACAGAATTTTTTTAAAAAACAACTATTAAAAGAAATTGAGAATCAAAACTTTTGTCTAAAAAAATACAAAACGGCGTACAAAAAATATATAAATAAAAAAGACATTTTGCTGAAAATGAAAAGAATAAATGGTTTAATAAAAAAATTAAAACAGTAATACTTTTTTACATTGCATCCTATGGGATTCACCTGTTTAAATCTGTTGAACTGAAATACCGATAACCAAATCAGGGCATTTCACTAACACTTCGGTGCAGTTCGGCGTTCTCTGAATAGATAAACCATTACTTCTCTATAGGACTGGAAGGTCGCCAATCTGCGGCAAACTACACTGTATTTTGACGTCAATTTGTCAGTATTTGTCGAATTGACAGCTTAGTGAATAGACTAACTGCCATTGTATGGTGAAATTCTCCATTTGGTGCAATTTGGTGGCAAGTTTGCCCCTAACTGAATAATCACTCAAGTATATCACCGATGAAAGAAAAATATTTTCATGTAACATTGTGTTTGGTCTTCAGTTAGGTGAAATCTAATCCATTTTTTCATGTTGCAGAAGGGAAATGTGGGGTTTTGGAGTCAAGGTTTGCATCATTGAGCCTGGTGGTTTCACAACCAACATGTGTTCATTAGAACCCCAAATGAAAGCCATGAGACTTATATGGGAGAAAGCTCCAGCCGAGATAAAGGAGTCATATGGAGAAGAATATTTCCAGCACAGTAAGATGATATACTTATACTACTGTTGTTTAAAGAAAACATAACATTGTATAACAATATATTTTCAATATAATTTTAGATTTTATAGAGTAATGATTTAGAGTGCATATAAAATGTGTAGAGTTTTTCGGGTAGACACAAAGAGAAGGGGAGGAGCATGCACATTATTAGGTGTGTTCCTTCTCTTGAAGAAAATTCAAAAAAGCATACATACAGTATTAGGTGATTACATACAGGGTTATTCGGAGAGAGGTGAAAAGCAGGAGAATGGCTGGAGAATGGAAAATTATAGGTCAAAATAGCCAAACCAAAAAAATTCTCCCATTTATCTCACTTTCCAAATCGGCTATTTTGACCTAGAATTTTCCATTCTCCAGCCATTCTCCTGCTTTTCCCTTCTCTCTGAATAACCCTGTGAGTCACACATTTCTGGTTGAGCCCTTAGGGGTAACCCAAAGAAAATTAAATAGTGCACTTAAAAAGGGCACTAACATCGATGATTGCTGAACGTGTACATGGGAGATGAAGAGAGAACTATTGATTATATTCATGCCATTCCAAGGACTCTGATAATTGAGGGTTTTTTATATGGGCTAATGTCTTGCCGTTATAATAAAGTGCCGTTTTAGACAAAGGGTGTTCTGGGAATACAGATATCCCTGGTTTTTGTATTACTGATATCAGATCTGTAATAAATAGTTTGTGTGAGCCCTTGTAGATGGACAAGAGTGGGACAACCCCTTGTAGCCTGATCCTTTGTTTTTTTTTTTGTGTTCCTTCTCTTGCCATGTTATTTGTAACGTCCCATGGCTTGGGTGAGCCCCTGCCATAAGGGTGAGACCAAACTGGCTGGGACTCATGAAAATCGGATGCACATCTTCTGGACATTTCTAAAATGCTCTTAAATTTTAAAAAGCAGTATAATTGCATTTAGTGTTGTGGTCGTGCAGGTATTGAAATTTAGCATTTTCTCAGACAAACAGGAGCTAAATTTTCCCTGCTAAAATAGTGGCGACTCATGTGCTTACAACTCTCTATGGGGCATTTTAGGCAGCTTTCCTGTTTTTATCCAATCTCCTTCAGTAACAGATTTCAAATTATTTTAAGGGGCAATTTTCAAAGTAAGGATATATTTTTGTGACTAATTAGATAGTCCTATCTGACCTCATACATGTCATACACATTATTCTTTTGAATATAAAACACTAAACCCAATAGTTTTTTTTAATTAAACCTTGTACCAAAGGCTGAAATACAAAAGACATATTAAAGAACAGTGTGCATAGAGAACAATATAGTAAACAACAGTAAAGCTCTTGTAAAATTGCATATAAAGAGTACAATGAGATATATAATGCTAAAGAGTTCACATAGCATATGGGAAATGGCAGAAAGTGTAAGATTCTTAATGTAGGACTGGTAATAATTAAAATTTTCGTGTTCGATTAATCGATTTTTTTTAAATCGAATAATTATAACGCACATACAAATCCAACTACTTTTAGCTGATCTGCATGCATTGCAACTCTGCATTAGTCAGTGGTAAATGGGGTATACACTATATACAATCACCTGACACTAGTTAGTTTCAACAATCCATAACTTTACTTTGCAGTTCACACAAATACGTCTTAAATTCAAACTGTATCACTGACGTAAGTTATTATATTGCCCCAGCTCACACATGGATATATTGCCCCAGCTCACACATGGATATATTTGCCCCAGCTCACACATGGATATATTTTCCCCCAGCTCACACATGGATATATTTGCTCCTAGCTCATACATGGATATATTTGCCCCCAGCTCATATATGGATATATTTGCCCCCACCCCAACATGGCTATATTTGGCCCCAGCTCACACATGGATATATTTGCCCCCAGATCATACATGGATATATTTGCCCCAGCTCACACATGGATATATTTGCCCCCAGCTCACATATGGATCTATATACCCCCAGCTCTCACCTCCTGCCGCCGCATGCTTTGCTCCCTACGAGCGTCCACCGACATGAAGCTTGGCCACACGTCTGGGGGAACCACCTGACCAGCCACGTTCTCGCAAGAACCCGAAGTTCACGTGAACTCTGCGATCTCGCAAGAGCGCGGCTGATCAGGTGGTTCCCCCAGGCAGGCACCCAAGCTTCATGCCGGTGGATGCTCATAGGGAGGTAAGGATGCGGCGGCCAGCGGTTGATTAAATATATTTTAATCGACCAAAGAAAATAAAAATTAATTGATGAATTAATCGTTAATTTCCACAGCCCTAAAATAAAGCAATGGAGGTTGCAGGAATTGCAGGAGAAGATAAGTGGCCGGTGTAAATGAAAGGTCAGCATGAATGAGGTGCCCTATTGTATAATGGATCACTTGCCGTAAAGGCACCAGTTTGGAACAGGTCCACCACATATGGAGATATGTCCTCTCAAATGTCGTGCATCTCCAACACTGCGCAGTGAGGGACAATCCAATAAGGAAAAAGTGGGTCCGCGTTCTGTACCTACAGGCAATACTGTTTATAAGCTGCTTCTTGTAATCAACGTTGCCTGACTCTCCTCTGTGTAAGTGTCACGATTTCACATTGACAGCCAGGCCCCCTGCTGGTGAGAGCGGAGCTCATCAGCTCTGGCAGGTTTTTGGGATAGCCTCTGCAGACCATCTTCCTGTGGCTGATGGTCTGCGGTCACATGACCAGCCCTGCCCTATATAAATGGCCAGTAGTAGTGCAGATCCTTGCTTCAGGATAAATTCCCTTACTGAGTTCTTACTGAGTTCCCCCTTTGTGATCTGCTTTTGTATATATATATTTATTACTGTGTATGACCTCTGGCGTAATTCCTGGACCTCTCTATTGTCAGCTCCCTGGATCCTGTATCATGCATCCTGATATACCTGTGTATGACTCGGCGTGTATTCTGGATTATTCTATTGTCTGCTCCCTGGACTCTGTATACTGCCTTCCGTGTATTGACCTTGGCCTGTATGACCTGTTTTCCTGGCTCCTGATCCCTGCTTACGACTGACATTTCTCTCTGGCATTTAGATCTGACTTTCCCTGAATTTTCTTGTTTATGTATTATGTCCTTGTCTGTGTTGTATTTACCCAGCAGCATATTGTAGTTTATGTTAGAGGCCAGCTATTAAGAACCTCATTCATAGTGCAGGATTCTCTATTGCTGCTGGGCCTATTGGTTGTGTATTCTTGCAAGTTCCTGTTGTCTATTGTGATGTTTACCCCAACCCTGTTATCTGTATTAGATCAGAAGGCCACACAAGGATCTTTCCCAGAGCAGGGCTCCCTCGTGTGTTTGTACTCTTTCCTGTCACCTCTTGTTTAGTTCTATGTCTTGGGCTCTGCATCATGCAAGCAGCAAACCTGCCTAAAGGGCTAAATAACATGCAGCAGAAAGGGTACCCCTTGGCATCAGAAGGGGGTGTTCGTTACAGTAAGAGTATATGTCTTTGCTCAATGTTTCAAATCAACAGGTCCATCTAAAATCATTTCCCATGTAGTTTCCAGTTACGTGGGGAGAGGACATCTCCGCTGAGGTTAGAAGAGTGTAGAATATTGAAATACCATGTCGCAAAGGCATGTGGGAGGCACACAAATTTTCAAAAGGCGTCAATGTCCGTAACAGGAGATGTCATCCAGGCATCATGCGGAGGAGGTGACATTAGACCACTCCATTATGCTTGGCGGTAGCATCCCTGGGTCTAGGGACCATAGCGGGGTCAAGGTTGGACCAGTTATAAAATCGTGTAAGCACGGTCTAAAGGGTTCCAGAAACCTATGTCACAAGGGGCGATGCATGCCTGCTGGGAGAACTGGATTGTCAGGTAGAAGAATTAGAGGGGATGGTATGATGATAGCTCATATTTGCGCTTCATTAATGTCCAGACTTTAAAAGTGTCTGCCAGAGGGCTCTAAGGGGAAGTCTGGCAAAAACGGCCCCTGGGGCAACCCAAGGGAAAGACCATGGTGGGCATGGCACAGAGACCCACTCAAGATCTAGCCATGGCTGACATCGACCACCCATCGACCACTCCACTACACCAGATGTGCATTGTAGTAGTATTTCACTGGATCCGGATAACCAACCCCTCCCCTGTGCAGAGAATATCCCACCCTTGGGCTTTGCATTGACCAAACAAACTGACAGCAAATGGTTTTGAGCTCCTCACAAAAGTCTGAGGGTATCGAAATGGCAGTGCCTGGTAAAGGTAGACCAAGCACAGAAGCACATTCATTTTGAGGACACAGATGTGTCCAAACAAGAAAGATTCAGTGGGTGCCAAGTCTCCAGATCTCTTCATAACAACAATTTAAGTGGGAGCAAGTTGTCATGGAACAAGAAATGGAGGTCAGGTGTGAGCAAAATACCCAGGTATTTAATTTTTGAAGGGCATCAATAAAAGGGGTGTCAACTACATAGTTGCTCAGCCTGTGCCTCTGATAATGTAATGTTGAAAATTCTTAGATTTATCCATATTAATGCAAACATTTGCTAAGGTCCATATTTTTGAAAGTCCTGGGTGATTGCCGGTATCATCTTGTCGGTGTCGGAAATGAAGAACAGAAGGTCGTCAGCATATGCTGCGACCTTATGGTGTTATTATTATTATTATTATTCTTTATTTATAAAGCGCCAGCATATTCCGCAGCGCTGTACAATAAACACAGTATAGACAGGGTTACAATACATTGAACAACATTTGACAAACAGTACAGGAGGAGATGAGGGCCCTATTCCAGTAGGAACTCACAATCTGGGAGGATTGGGGTTGGAAACAGGAGGAGAGGACTGTAAGGTGAGAGTGATTGGTGGTTGCGTCAGTGAGTTGGGTGGTAGGCTTCCCTAAATAGGAATGTTTTCAGGGAGGGTTTGAAGGAAGAGAAGTTAGGGGAAAGTCTGACAGTACGAGGGAGAGCGTTCCAGAGAGTGGGGGCTGCGCGTGAGAAATCCTGCAGTCTATCATGGGAAGTGGTGATGAGGGGAGAAGCTAGGCGCAGGTCACTGTTTGACCTTAGGGAGCGGGCTGGGGTGTATTTGGTGATTAGTGAGGACAGGTAGTGGGGAGCTGAGTTAGTGAGGGTTTTGTAGGTAAGGATAAGGATTTTGAACTTAATTCTGCAGTGGATGGGGAGCCAGTGAAGGGACTCGCAGAGGGGAGCGGCAGAGACAGAGCGACGGGTGAGGTGAATTAGCCTGGCGGAGGCATTCAGGATGGATTGTAGGGGGGAGAGGCGGGACAGAGGGAGGCCAGATAAGAGATTATTGCAATAGTCGAGTCGGGAGATTACAAGGGCATGTATGAGTTGTTTTGTGGTGACAGCGGTAAGAAATGGCCGAATTCTGGAAATATTACGCAGTTGGTATCGGCAGGAGGAGGAAAAAGACTTGATGTGGGGGATGAAGGAAAGAGCAGAGTCAAGTGTAACTCCAAGGCAGCGAACTTGGTTTGATGGGGAGATGGTGATACCCTCCACCGTGATAGAGAAGTCAGGAGGTGGGGAGGCATTGGAGGGAGGAACCTGCACCTGCAGGTTTCTCCTTAGCGTCTCTGTTTTAGACTGATATTATGGGGCAGGTGAAGCATGACTTTCGATGCCTATTTCAAAGTCATTTATAAATAAATTGAATACAATTGGTCCTTAAACAGACCCCTGTGGGACACCACTTACCACTGGTGTCCAGGGCTGGATTATCATAGGGGCAGATCTGTCCATCTTGAAAATTTACCATTTATTACCACTCTCTGTTCCCTATCCTTTAGCCAGTGTTCTATCCAAGAACAATTTATTGGTGTTGTCTAATTCCCCTGAGGTCGCGGATCTGCTCATTTTGCCTTATAAACTATAAACTAAAAAAAAGAAGTGGTTTCAGAGAGAGAGCAAAGAGCAGAGGCAATAGTGGGCAGCCCTGTCACATTCCATTAGTGATGGAAAAGGAGGGCCACAACGTTGGGGGCGTGATAAAGGGATTGAACTATCGCAAGGAATTCTCCAATAGTTTTTAATTAATATAAGAAAGATAAAGATGTTATTATTTTTTGCAATTAGAAGCAACGCAAATTGACCATGATCCCTGAGGTCACATCCACATCCTCCCAATCTTCAATATACAAAGTTGATCAGACACAGAATCGTTGATAGAAGTCTTGTATTTTTCTCCTATTGATAAACGTAAGGCCATGTTCATCTTTCTTATGTTAGTAGAGAACTAATGCATTTTGGGCCATATTTTTTGTCTTTTTGAGAAAGGATTTTACCAGGAAGGATACATTGAGATTTCTCTCGTTTTCAAGTATGTCCTGGGTGGCGAGTATATATCACGCTAAAACAGGGGCGTTAAGGAGGAAAACCTGCACCTGCAGGTTTCTCCTTAGCGTCTTTGTTTTAGACTGATATTATGGGGCAGGTGAAGCATGACTTTCGATGCCTATTTCAAAGTCATTTATACAGTAAATAAATTGAATCCAATTGGTCCTTCAACAGACCCCTGTGGGACACCACTTACCACTGGTGTCCAGGGCTGGATTATCATAGGGGCAGATCTGTCCATCTTGAAAATTTACCATTTATTACCACTCTCTGTTCCCTATCCTTTAGCCAGTGTTCTATCCAAGAACAAGAGTTTTCATCTAGACCAGGGATGGCAAACCTTTTTGAGCCCGAGTGCCCAAAACTGGATCGCTAAACCAACTTATCTGTCTCAAAGTGCCAACCCCACAATTACACCTGAATTTTGGATTTATTTTAGAAAAACACTTCATTCGACTGAACTAATTATGTGCTTAAGTCTTAAAAGAAAAGTACAGTATAAAGAAGATGAATATATTGCCCCCAGATTACACATGGATATAATTGCCCCAAGCTCACACATGGATATAATTGGCCCCAGCTCACATTTACATTATTGCCCCAAGCTCACACATGGATATAATTAGCCCCAGCTCACATTTATATATTGCCCCAAGCTCACACATGGATATAACTGTCCCAAGTTCACACATGGATATAATTGCCCCAAGCTCACACATGGATATAATTGGCCCCAGCTCACATTTATATATTGCCCCAAGCTCACACATGGATATAATTGGCCCCTGCTTACACATGGATATAATTGGCCCCAGCTCACACATGGATATAATTGGCCCCAGCTCACACATGGATATAATTGGCCTCCAGCTCACACATGGATATAATTGCCCCAAGCTCACACATGGATATAGTTGGCCCAAGCTCACACATGGTTATAATTGCCCCAAGCTCACACATGAATATATACTGCCCCAGCTCACACATGGATGGATATTGCTCCAGCTCTCATGGATATTGCCCCCAGCTCTCATGGATATTGCCCCCAGCTCTCATGGATATGCCCCCAACTCTCATGGATATGCCCCCAGCTCTCATGGATATTCCCCAGCTCACATGGATATGCCCCCAGCTCTCATGGATATTGCCCCAACTCTCATGGATATTGCCCCAGTTCTCATGAATATTACCCCCAGCTCTCATGGATATGCCCCCAACTCTCATGGATATGCCCCAGCTCACATGGATATGCCCCCAGCTCTCATGGATATTGCCCCAGTTCGCTCACATGGATATTGCCCCCAGCTCTTAAGGATCATGCCCCAGCTCGCTCACATGGATATTGCCCCCAGTTCTCATGGATAATGCCCCAGCTCGCTCGTATGTATATGCCCCCAGCTCTCGATAGATATCAGCCCCCAGCTCACTTGCCGCTCTGAACGCCTTCCTCTTAGTGCGCGTGCAAATAATGCTGCCCGGCTGTTCATTGAAGTCCACCAGCCGCGATCTCTTGAGATTGCGGCGATAACTCCGGAGTTAACACCGCGATCTTGCGAGATCGTGGCTGGTGGACTTCAACAAGCGCGGGCAGCATCATTTGCCCGCACGTGCTGGGAGGAAGACGCTCAGACCGGCAGTGAGGCGAGCCTATGGCTCGCGTGCCGACCCAGTCGGCCACGCGTGCCGGGTGTGGCACGCGTGCCATAGGTTCGCCATCACTGATCTAGACCAATTCTTCTTAATTTAAATAGTAACCTCTTGTGTAGAACTGTGTCGAAAGTTTTGGCAAAATCCAAGTAAAACACATCCACTGCGACTTCCTGATATATTTCTTTTTACTTCTTCATAGAATGCAATTAGGTTAGTCTGATCTGTGTTTCATAAAACCATGCTGGATTTTTGCTAATTACATTATACCGCCCAATGAATTCCTGAATATTATACCATAATAACCCCTCAAATTCTTTCCCAGCCACAGATGTCAAGCTCACAGGTCTAGAATTCCTGGGCACACAGTTTTAACCTTTCTTGAATATAGGGATTTTCTCCAACCCTATGGTACGATTCCTGAAAGAAAAGAATCTTGAAAGATTAAAAAACAGAGGCTTACATATTTCAACACATAGCTCCCTCGGTACGAGAGGGTGAATTCCATCCACCCCTGTGGCTTTGTCTACATTCACTTTGTTTAGTTGCTGCAACACATTTTCATGAGTCAACCAATCACATTTTATTAGTAAGTTTTTATCATTTATTTGCATGCCTCTTGTTACAGGTTTCTCTTTGATAAATACTGAAGAAAAATAAAAATAATGATTCAAAATTTCTACCTTGTCTTGATCTTCAGTTAATAATACCCCTGACTCAGATTTTAGTGATTGGATGTAGGGTCTGAAGGAAAGACTGGAGTTAAGAGTCACTCTGTGGCAGCAGACTTGGGCTGAAGAAAGGATAGTGGTACCATCAACAATTACAGAAAAGTTATAAATCGGAGTAGAGTAAGAGAATTAGAAGGAGCTCAATCTTGCATATATTGATCTTCAGGTAGTGAGAGACCATCCAGGCAGAGATCCCAGACAGACAGTCACTGACCTGAGAGAGAAAAGAGGGGGAGAGATTGGGAGTGGAGTAGTAGGTCTGAGTGTCATCTGTGTATAGGTGATACTTGATGCCATAGTTGGTGATGAGTTTACCCAGTGAGGAGGTATAAATAGAGAAAAGCAGAGGACATAGGACTGAGCCTTGAGGTACGCCGACTGACAGAGACATTGAAGAGCAGGAATTGCCAGCAAGGGATACAGAAAAGGATCTATTGGATAGTTAAGATTTTAGCCAAGAGAGGGTGATATTTATTTATTTTATTTTATTTATAAAGGATTTTACCAGGAAAGATACATTGAGATTTCTCTCGTTTTCAAGTATGTCCTGGGTTCAAGAACATTGAAGTGTTACAGTTACGGAAATACAAAGTAATACAATTCAAGATATTAAAAAACAACACAAATATACAGATTAACAGAAAATAAATATGTAGGAAATATAGTCACTATGTTACATGTTTACAGGTGCATTCTGTATTGAAGTATGTTAGTAAGGAGCTCTTGAGTGACTTAAGACAGGGGGAAGATTTGATGGTGTCTGGGAGGTTATTCCATAATTGTGGTGCTCTGTAGGAAAATGAGGACCGAGCCACTGTCTTTTTGTATTGTGGTATTGCAAGTAAGGTGCTGGTCCTGGATCGGAGGTTATAGGATGAGGGAGCTGCTGGGGGAAGCAGTCTATTCAGGTAGGGTGGCAGCTTTCCAGAAAAGCTCTTAAACACCAGGCTGGAAAGGTGAAGGGTGCGTTTAGACTCCAGCGATGGCCGGTTTAGCTCTTTTAACATGTCACAATTGTGGGTCATGTAGTTACATTGTAATGCAAAGCGGCAGAATGAGTTATACAATGTAGTAAGTTTCTGAAGTTGTGCTTGCGGGGCGGCTGCATACACTACATCTCCTTAATCAATAGCCGGCATAAGCATTTGTTGTACAATCTGCTTTCTTACCGCGGGGCTCAGGCCGGATTTGTTTCTGTACAGGGCACCTAGTTTGGGGTAAAGTTTAGATGAGAGTTTTTTGATGTGGGGGCCAAAGGATAGATTAGGGTCCAACCACATACCTAGATATTTCAGAGAAGTGACTGTGGTCAGCGTGCCATTTGATTTTGTCCCAACACATAGATGGGGATTTTGCAATTTGTGTAGTTTAGGTGCTGTTCCAAAGAGCATCGTTCCATTTTTGTCTGTATTTAAAAAAAGTTTGTTGTGTTTGATCCACTTTTCTACCTCTGTGAATTGTTCTTGCAGCATGGCCTCCAGCTGCGGGAGATTTGGTTTGCTTATATAGATTACGGTGTCGTCTGCGTACATATGTACAGTTGAGGCTTTGCACACGTTGGGCAGATCATTTATGAATATTGAAAATAGCAGGGGGCCTAGTATTGAGCCTTGGGATACACTGCAAGTGACTGGGAGGGGGAGGGAGGAGCTGCCAGAAATTGACACATATTGTGATCGGTCGGATACATATGATTGAAACCAGGTTAGCGTGCGATCACCAATGCCAGAGTTTTTAAGTTTTTCTAACAAGATGCCATGGTCTACTGTGTCAAAGGCCTTGGCAAAATCAAGGAAGATGGCTCCAGTTAGGTTTCCTTGTTCCATCCCAGCTTGAATATCATTGCAGACTTTTAAAAGGGCGGTTGTAGTTGAGTGATTTGGACGAAAGCCTGATTGATCTGGGGTTAAGTAGTTCCAATATTGATAATAATCATGTAATTGTGTGTAGACGCATTTTTCCAAAATTTTTGACATTACAGGGAGCAACGATATTGGACGGTAGTTGGATACCAAAGTACTGTCACCAGTTTTATGGATAGGTACCACTCTCGCAGTCTTCCCGAGTTTGGGTATGTATCCAGTCGCCAGTGATTCATTGATTAGGGTTGCAAGAGGATTTGCAATTGCTGGCGCACTGATTTTCAGCAGCATTGCTGGTATTTGATCAGGTCCAGACTGGTATTTCATTTTTTTGCTTACAGAGAAGTTTAGTAATGACACTGACAGGCACTGGTCTAAAACTGAATTCCTGGGACTTTGCACAGTTGGAGGGGCCTGACCTGCATGAGGCCTCTCTGATTGCATGTCATTTCCTAATTTGGCAATCAAAGTGGTGGCGCATCCAACAAAATAATCATTAAAGGCATTTGCTACATCTAGGGGGTGTTGCAGGCTTTGGTTGTTTACTTTGACAGCAGCTGGCTGGGAGTGGACTGAGGGTGCTTGTATGTTACTTATGGTTCTCCAAAAGTTTCTAGGGTTTGAGATGTTATTGTTTAGATTTTCATTGAAGTAATGGGCTTTGGCCATTTTTGTTTGTTTTGTGCATTCATTCCGACATTTTCGGTATTCGTAGTGATCGTTCATGGAACCAGTACTCTTGAAATTTGTCCACAGGGAATCTCTAAGCTGGTACATTAGTGTAAGATCAGCTGTAACCCAGGGGAGATGGGTCCCTTTTACTCGCACTTTACGCAGCGGGGCATGGGAATTCCAGACTTGCAGGAGCTCAGACTGAAAGTATTCAACTGCACAGTCTAGGTCTGGGATTAGGTTTAGTCTGTACCAGGGGAGCTGTTTGAGATCACTTACGAAGGAATCAAGAATAAATTTCTTGAAAGACCTGGTGGTTATTACCTTTGGGGGAGATTTCATGGCCTTTATTTTGCGCACGCAGTACACTAGACAATGGTCACTACAGCTATTAGCAAGAATGCCTGCCTCCTGTATTCTATCAGGAGATGAGGAGAGAATCCAGTCCAGCAAGGTAAGGTTAGGGCTTTTCATATTAATGCGAGTGGGGGAGGAGATAAATTGAGTTAGCTGCAAAGTTTTAAACAGTGAGCAGTGTTTATTGTTTTTAGGATTTTGCCAATCTGTATTAAAATCGCCGAGGACCAGCAGTTCACTTTTTTGGTTTTGGGCAAGTAGGTTATTAAGGATTTGAGATTTGTCAGAGAGGGAGTGCACTACAGAGCTTGGTGGACGATAGAATCCAGCAACAATGATTGATTTACTGAATGGGATCTCAATTATACCAGAGAGGAAATCAAAGGTGACAGGAGAGCTAGAAGTCTGTAAGGGGGTGAACTTTATGGACTCCTCAACATAAATAACAATTCCCCCTCCTCTCTTTGCTCTGTCTTTTCTATAACATGAATACCCCTGTATTGATATGGCAGAGTATGGTACTTTTGGGGTTAACCATGACTCTGTGAGCACAATGATTTTGGGTTTGTAATAGCAACAGCAAGCCTGAAGCTCATCCAATTTAGGGAGTAAACTGCGGATGTTACAGTGTACAAATGAGAGGCCTTTTTTAGCAGGGAGACTAAAGGTTGTGTCAGCTATAGGACCAGGGTTAGTTTCCACATCGTTTGCCAGGGAAAGTAGCAAGATAAATAGGAATTTGGACAGCGTTTTCTTTTGGTAATGTGGTTGCAGAGTTTTAAATCTTTGTGTGGGGGTAGGAGGGCTGGATTTTAACTCCACCAGCACTCAGCTGATAGGTTAAAAGAACTGAGCAGGCTGTGGTGTATTGGAACTTGTTTTCCATCCTGGGGCATACATATACGTATATATATATATATATATATATATATATATATGGGGTACCCCTTAGTCAGGCGCTACTCGCTAGTCGTGTCTGTTAAAGTAGCGGTGTAATCGCTCTTAAGGAATTTCAACAATATACTGAGGTATAGCAATGCTAATTTAACAGCTTTGTGTACCATAAAAAATTAAAACCGAGTATAGAAAAAAGTGTAAATATTCATTTTAAGAACATACACCCTCTGACTTCGGGGGTGATGAATCACAGTCTTTAAAAATCACAATAAATCAGTCTTTTATATTGATACAAACATACGCCCCCTGGCTTCGGGGGTGATGAATCTCAGTCTCTAAAAAGCACAATAAATCAGTTGTCTGTGTTGCATAAAAAGAGAAAAGAAAAATAATTAAAAAATAATTAATAATTAAAAAATAATAATAATTTTCCTCTTAATGATTGAGTGTGTCCTTTTGGTCTTGACTGCTTCCGCTCCTCTCGTCCCTTCAAAATTCCTCCAAGAAAGAAAGAGGGGATTAAGGATACGTCCGCGTCTGTCAGATAAACCAGAGAGTAAGGATTGGTACACTTACGCTAGTGCGGTGATGGATGCTGCTCTGTCTGTTGCGCTCTGCCCAGAAATCCTATTAGTATCTGCTCCTTCGTGCCTTGTCTTTTGAATTTCCTCATCCAGGATACTGCAGAAGGCTTCCCTTTATACGGTGCCTACTAGTTGCTGGCGAAGTTAAAAGATGGCAACTGGATGCAGCAGGAGGTTGGCTTGTGCAAAAATTTATTAAGACAGCTCACATCAAATAATAACGCAATCAAAGATAAAAGAAAAATATTTTTAAAAGGTTAGAAAGTAAAAAAACCCATAAGTCCATAGGAGGTAAAAAAAAGTCTTTAAAAGTGGGCATAGGGGTCTCCAAGACGCGTTTCGCCGGCTCCCTGGCCAGCTTCATCAATTGGATGATTAATAAATTTTTGCACAAGCCAACCTCCTGCTGCATCCAGTTGCCATCTTTTAACTTCGCCAGCAACCAGTAGGCACCGTATAAAGGGAAGCCTTCTGCAGTATCCTGGATGAGGAAATTCAAAAGACAAGGCACGTAGGAGCAGATACTAAGAGGATTTCTGGGCAGAGCGCAACAGACAGAGCAGCATCCATCACCGCACTAGCGTAAGTGTACCAATCCTTACTCTCTGATTTATCTGACAGACGCGGACGTATCCTTAATCCCCTCTTTCTTTCTTGGAGGAATTTTGAAGGGACGAGAGGAGCGGAAGCAGTCAAGACCAAAAGGACACACTCAATCATTAAGAGGAAAATTATTATTATTTTTTAATTATTAATTATTTTTTAATTATTTTTCTTTTCTCTTTTTATGCAACACAGAGACTGAGGTTTGGGTGTGTGCTTCAGTGACTGAAGTTTCTAAGCAAGATGCCTCATTGTGGTGAGTCCTGCTGGATGAGGATAATTAGCTGCTCTCTGCCAGAGACCAAGAGAGAGGAGGGTCTGTAGGAGGAGGGGATGGTCGACTGTATCAGAGGCAGCTGAGGTCAAGTATGGAGTAGTTTCCATTGCATTTAGGGGAGTGTAGGTCGTTCGTAACCTTTGTGAAAGCGGTTTCTGTTGAGTGTTGGGAGAAACAGCTGGATTGCAGGGAGTAAAGCATGGAGTTGGAGGATAGGAAGAGGGTTAAGCTGTCATAGACTAGTCTTTCTAGAAGTTTTGACGCTAGTGGAAGTAGTGAAACTGGACAGTAGTTTTCAGGAGAATTTGGGTCGAGGCAGGGTTTCTTGAGAATGGGTGTGTTAGTGGCATGCTTGAAAGGAGAGGGAAATGAGCCAGAAGAAAGGGATAGGTTGAAAACGTGAGCAAAAGCAGGAGTGATAGATGAGGACAAAAAAGATAGGTGTGAAGAGAGTGAGATAGGGTCTAGCGGGTAGTTAGTGGGGCGTGAGGAAGACAGTATAGAATGGACTTCATCCTCTGTGGTTGAGGTGAATAAGCTGAGAATCAAGGTGGGCTTGACTGGGGAAGGAGGAGTGCTATATGCTTGTGCAGGGATATCGTGAACATGCAAATTTCTACTATTAGCCTCTTCTTGCTATTTGAGGTATATGTTACATGATAAAGATGAGTTAAAGCTACCATAGTGTGTTCTTTTTTATCATGAATAAAGATGAAGTTCTATATATTTTGTAAGTCCTCTGAATTTAGGAGGTCACTCCATGATGGAGCTTCATGGTATTTTCATGGCTAGTAAGCAGTGAGTGTTCATACGTTCATGACGGTGTTTGCCATACTTTTTATGAAGTAAAGCAGGCCTGTGTATACACGGAGCTGAGGGCACCAACAGATTGATCTTGTATGCAGGTTTAATACTGGGATGGAATATAATTACTTCCTTTTATAATTTGTTATAAACCTATGAAGAAAACTAAATATGTACTTGGGCCTTTATTTTATAATTATGCAGGTGTTAAAAGCTTGAAACAAATAATAGAACTTAGCAGTACCAAACTGAGCAGAGTCACGGACTGCATGGAACATGCTCTGACAGCTGTTTACCCCTGGACCCGATACTCTCCTGGATGGGACGCCAAGTTCTACTACCTCCCTGTCTCTTACCTCCCTACTGTCATCTCTGACTATGTACTGTGCTACTCCGCACCCAAACCAGCTCAAGGCGTGATGTAGCGGTTTTGTTTCCATGCTATTACTTCTATGTTGTGCTAATATAATATAAAAGACTTTTACATGTCTTACGTTGATTTTTTTTAATCTTTTGGGACCATGCTCTTAAATCTTTAGTTATATGAACAACCGCAAATGTATTTCTGAGAGGTATAGTCATTTTGTCATTGCTTGCAAACACGATGTTTGTTCATTTTATTGAAATGTATAATCACAGACATTGTTGAACATTGAAAGTGCTATCACAATGTGGAAGGTAAAGTAAATAAAGACAATATAATCAATATGCGTGTCACTTGTTCTGTCCTCAAGTTGAATATTTTCATTTTAGTTAAAATAGATGTTTGTCACTTAATTACGCATCTTATCCCCCACTGATCTAGCTAACCCATTAGATACACAATTACTCGTACAAACCCCACCCCTCCCCCCTCGCTTCCAACATTTACACACTTTTGCAACAATCTCTATGTCCTGAACTCACCCCACACGACCTGATTAGAGCTACTTTAATATTCAGACGCACTCTCCCTTCTGCCAACTATTGGGAAATGTTCTGTCGTATACTGCACAGAGCTTATATGGCACCTGATAGCATGCACCGTTCGGGACTCCTGCCCAATGCTAAATGTTTAAAATGTAAATTCTCCCAGGCCAACCTACGGCACTGTGTGTCTGTGAGCCTGTCCCTTTATTCAATTATTTTGGGACACAATACGCCGATTCAGTTATCTGGTTCTTCGACTTGTTGTCCCTTTCACCCCGAACTGGGAGATTTTTAATATGCCAGCTCCCCTGACACCTCAGTCTTTTTCAAAGTGTCACCGGTTTTGGCTCGGCCTATTGGCCACACCTGGCAAAAAGGCTATTCTGTCTCCGTGGATATCCACCTCCCCTCCTACATTTTGCATGGTATACAACAGAATTTACTCCATATTCCTGGCTGATTGTTCTGATGCCTCCCTACACCAGCAGGAGAAAACAAAGATTTTTTATCGACTGGTCCCCCTTTATTCGTATTCCTACCGCCTGATGTCCAGGCTTCATTACGCAACATTTTCGTTTGTGCTCCATGGTACTCCTTACAAATGCTGCGAGGTGGCCTGCCGAACACCCATGAACCCCCCACTCAATCACTGGCGCTTTTTCTGGCCTCAACTCCCCGGGAAGCCTTGACCCATTTGTGTATCCCGATGTTGCAGACTCCTATAGATGCGGGCCTCATGGGCTTGTGTAATGGTCCACCTGTCTAATGTTTTGACCCTATTTTAAACTTTAACCTTTGACTTTTATTGTGCTATTTTTGAACACTGGTTCTTACCATCTTATTTAACAACGCCACGCCGGAATTCTGTATTATATGTTGTTCTTGACTTTGTACCCCACTACTGATCCTTCAACAAAAAACATGTTAAAAAAAATATATATATAATAATTTTCCTTTTTTTTTACAAACATCTATTGTAACAACTGAAAATTTCTGAGTTAAAAGTGCTTTTGAAACACATTTTATTTCACACAATATGTAATGAAGGGCAACAGAAAGAAATACAGTGTGAGGAGATCGAAATCCACTGGTCTGTTTGACTGGGGCGAGTGATAACTGGTGAGTTTTTTTTGTTTAATATAATTTTTATTCAAAAAAGCCAAGAACATGACAATAGTAGCAAAACATCAATAACATATGAAAAGTACTAAATACGCAGGAATACAGAAATGTCCATTAATTATAGGAACTGAAGAAAGAAAGCAAGATACATTGCTGGAAAAGATCAAAGATCCACTGTCCCATCATATTATGGAGGTCTTCCTACAGTCCATATCATGTACGTTTGAGGAAATACAAGCATATACAATTTTTTTTGCAATTATAATCACCTTATGGACGATGAGGGATACACAGGGCCAGATTTGCATCTCAGGAGCCTGTAGGCACAGAATTGTGGAGTGCCCCTACGCCCCTTCCCAAACAAAAAAAATAATCAAAAATTACTTTTTACATTTTTGTTTTAGGGCAAAAAAAACCCAACAATAATAAACTGAAAAACTGTTTCTCTGTACTCAAATCAAAAGAAGGGGCAGAATCTGTTGCCTTAGTTGAGTTAGTGCAGTGGCATGTTAGTTTTATATGTAAAAGCATATATTGCCTCTGCTGTAGAACAGAGATAAAAAAAATTGCATTTACTTTTTTCAGTTTTTTATTTTTACACATTACATGGTCATGTTTGGTATCATTGTAAAGATCAGACTCTGACCTTTTCAATGACACCTCACTTAACCTTGTGCAGGTTCCAAAGTCCCCCTGTCTCTCCTCACTGCAGTGCCACGATCTAAGTTGTCGATGAAACAATGCATTGCATCATCAGCTCCACACAAATTGAATAATAGTGCTGCGTTAGAAAAATAAAGAAAAATATTATTTTATTTATTTTATTATGTTTACATAAATCTAACCTGGTTATGTTTCATATCACTGGAAAGGCCATAATCCGACCTTTCCAATGATATATCATATGTCCCTCTATCCCTTAGGGCTCCAGAGATACAATTTACAATCATTTAGACTACTGTAAGAAAGAAAAAAATTACTTTTTTCACAGAGCAAGGCGCCCCCCTGTGGCAAGCGCATGTAGACACAGACCTACTCTGCCTAGTTATAAATCCAGCATTGGGGATACAGTGTATTCTCAAAAACCATCAACCTCGTATGGCCAGCAGAACTATAGAATTCTCATGTAACAGGCATAAATCAACAGTTAAGTGGAAACAATTGACAGATATAAACAAAAAAAACACAACAACAATGGAACTGAGCTACAGTACCCTAATGGGGTTGGTCAGTGCACCCCAAAGCTTCACGGGGCCAACAAGAATAAAGTCAGATCCCATCACAAGACAGCACCCTGTGCTCAGTTGGTTGCGGGTTAAGGGTTGAGCAGGGCATGGTTTGGTGTAGGTCTGGTGCTTATCCCTTTGTTGCTGTGCCTGACGAGAGGGAGTTAATGCATACTAATACAGATGATATAAGCGATAGGTGCATTGCTTGTTCTATCCTCTAGTTGTACAGTTTCATTTTAGTTGAATATTTTTGTAAAAAAAGAAAGTTATTGTAACAGCTGAAATTTCTGAATTAATAATGCTTTTTGAAACACATTTTAATTTCCAATATATAATGAAGAGCAACAGAAAGAAATTCAGTACACAGAGCTCAAAATCCACTCGTCTGGTTGCCTTGGGGCGAGTGATAATTTATCCCGGTGAGCAGTGGCGGCACTAGGATTGGTGTCACCCGGTGCGGTAACCCCGAGTTTTACGGATTTTTTTAACTACTCTTACTCATAAATCAGTACTCCCCCATATAACACTGAATGCTCATAGGCACAGCGCACAATACTGTGAGGTTTATTGCTGTGGAGCTCTCTCCTATGCTCACACACGAAAGCGAACTGCCAGCAAGTATGGTGCCTGTTCGAAGGCAGTGAAAGTGAAAGCACACATGGATATATATTGCCCCCAGCTCACATATGGATATATTGCCCCAGCTCACATATGGATATATAGTGCCCCAGCTCACATATGGATATATAGTGCCCCAGCTCACACTTGGATATATTGCCCCAGACCAGCTCACACATGGATATATTTGCCCCCAGCTCAAATGGGTAGATTTGCCCCAGCTCATATGGGTAGATTTGCCCCCCAGCTCATATGGGTAGATTTGCCTCTCCCAGCTCATATGGGTATATTTGCCCCCAGCTCATATGGGTAGATTTGCCCCAGCTCATATGGGTAGATTTGCCCCCCAGCTCATATGGGTAGATTTGCCTCTCCCAGCTCATATGGGTATATTTGCCCCCAGCTCATATGGGTGGATTTGCCCCTCAGCTCATATGGTTATATTTGTCCCCCAGCTCATATGGGTATATTTGCCCCCAGCTCATATGGGTAGATTTGCCCCAGCTCATATGGGTAGATTTGTCCCTCAGCTCATATGGGTAGATTTGCCCCCCAGCTCATATGGGTAGATTTGCCCCCCAGTTCATATGGGTAGATTTGCCCCCAGCTCATATGGGTAGATTTGCCCCCAGCTCATATGGGTAGATTTGCCCCCAGCTCTCACCTCTTGTCTGCGACTGCTCCCCCACGCGGTGGCCGGCAGTATCTAATCGGGGGGGGGGCCTTCCGCTGTTTTGGTGTCACCCTAAGGGCGGGTGTCACCTGGTGCGGGGCGCACCCCCCACCCCCACCTAGCGACGCTAGTGCTGGTGAGTTTTAACTAGAAGTCAGTGTGATCTGTCCTATATGAGAACTGCCAAATGCAATCCCCTGCTTGGCCACTTGGCCACAATGGCGCTGTTCTGCAGCTGTCAGTGAAAGCGAACAGAGAAAACAGCAACAGAGGACCATGGACAGGTCAGGCAGTGGGGAAATAGACAGGCTTAGGAGCAGGGGTCTACTCGAGAGGGGAACGCTTAAGAATGCAGTACCTCCACTAATTTTGCACAGGGAACTGCCATTTCCATTGCCCTTGTTGTAACCATTTCATGAGTGCAGGTACAGGTTCAGGCTTACAGGGACATTTCTGATGATGCAGGGTCAGCATTAGGAAAGCATGAATGGGTTTAGGGGTGCAATTTAAGAAGCAGGGACAAGAGTAATGACTGGACTAGATTTGATGTAAAAAGTTTAACGGACCTGGGGCAGGAACAGATTTATGGGTTCAGACACAAGGGTAGAGACAGGAAAGGATGGGGTTAAGGAAAAGATGTGAGTTGACAGTGTAGAGATGCAGGGACGCATTTAAGTACAGAACTGAAGAAGGAATAGATGAAAAAGAGAAAGAGGGATAGGTTTATAAGCACGCTACACCTCTTGTTTTCATCATATGTCCATTTATCTCGTTCCCTTTGGTTATCGTAAAGGGCTGCGGAAACTGATGGCGCTATATAAATGATGATAATAATAAGTGCAAGGACAGAATTAAGTGGAGGTTAAACAGCATGAATGCAGCAGATCCCCCCCCCCATGACACATACCTCTGCTGAGCCAAGTGTTTAATCAGGAGGGGAGAATCTGTTATCTCTGCATCTCCTGGTTTTAGGTTCACGTATCCCTCTACAAACACAATGTAAGTCCCTATCTACCCCTCCGATCCTTTAAGTGGTCAGTAAACTAACTTCTGCTTAGGGACACAAACACAAATATACGTATAGATATGCACAGGACAGGATACCAGATACAGTAAACAAAATGAGTGGGAAACGTTTTACCAACAATGAGTGGGTAATGTTTTACCAACAATGAGTGGGAAATGTTTTACCAACACAGGACAAGGTATACCTGAATATCCAGAAGGAACACATATATCACTGGTATTCAGCTAGCAGCCAAGAAGAACCACAGTTACCTTGAAGAGACCCCCCTAGCTGTTGAGGCCTGGGTGCCATGCAACCCCTGCAACCTTGTAATTACGTCCATGGCAGCAGTTGCTCTCGGCTCAGAGGGAGGGAATTCTATCACTCCGGCTTTTTTTTCCTGCACAAACGCTTCTGGGCTCTGGGTCAACACACGTGACACAGACCACCCGGAAGCTAGCTGAGTACAGACGCAGGGAAGATGTGAAAGCACATCTCTCCCAGTATTCGGGTCCATCCCTGCTTTCGGCGCCGCCCCCTCCTTCCTCGCTACGCACTGGAGCAGACAGTAGCACCTGAAAGGGAATGCCAGTGACGGCTCCATGCCGACGCTGGCATTCCAATTACAGCCCAATTTTCACTCGCCCTCTCCCAATTTCTACTAGCAAATTGCAAGGGGGCGAGTGGAAATTTTGACCCCTGATATATTTTACTGGATTTATTTCACATCGTCAGGTGACCTCACTATCACATATCACCAGCCATGTCGAACATGTTATTATCATCTGGTCATCTGGTTAAGTTTACACTAGGGTTGGAATAGAGCCCAAAGTATTCTTTAGGCAGCCCGCTTAGAATCAAACATTCAATACTATATGCATATATATGTAAATTTATATTATTAAGAAAATTAAAAATTCTAGCCTGTATGATAATTTAAACAGTGTTCATGCTGGTGGGACCATCAATATTTACTCTTTACAATATTGAATAGACAATGAATGGCTTAGATTCACTATGCCTTGAGAATGGAATGATGACTGAGGTGTCAGTAAATACCGGCTCAAAAAACCTAAAAGTCGGTGCTAAGTCTAACAGGGTTATTCAGAGAGCGTGAAAAGCAGGAGAATGACTGGAGAATGACTGGAGAATGAAAAATTCTAGGTCAAAATAGCCGATTTGGAAAGTGAGATGAAAGGGAGAATTTTTCTGATTTGGCTATTTTGACCTAGAATTTTTCATTCTCCAGTCATTCTCCAGTCATTCTCCAGTCATTCTCCTGCTTTTCACGCTCTCTGAATAACCCTGTATGAGGGCTTAAAAATAGATTTAGGAGTCTATAGGAAATCCTGTAGCTACTGAGGCTGACATTTTGAATTAAAAGGTAAAGTGTATTCTGAACAAGAAAAGAAACCACGGAATGGCAAAAAAGAAAGGAGAAAAAATTTGGGCATATAATAACACAAGGCAAAAAAGGGGGTAACCCTAAAGCAAATTACAAAAATTGGGATCTATCGGTGTACAAAGTAAAACTTAACCTTTATTGAATTGCAAATAAATGGATATCCTTCTAAGCTCAAATGGCAAGACAAGTATTGCCTCAGCACAAGCCAGCAAGAAACAAACAAATGGCTCTAAATACTCAAAAATAAACACCAAAATAAGACAAATAAAGTGGAAAAAATACCAAAAAGAAAAAATATAAATATATAATAATAAAGTATAATAAGAGGATTTGGCCTAGCCAGTATTAGTTGCTTGGCTATGTGAAAGTAACAGTACCCCTTTTCCCTATAGTATAGCAGCCCGTTATGCAAAGACAAAGTAGTGGAAAGAAGCGACTAATCTGAGCCCCTGACAGTGAAGCCTGGACCCTGGGGAGGCATGTGCAGAATAACAAAACCAAAAGTGACTGGTGAGTTATAGTTTTGCACCCTCACATGCGCGCATCTGCCTCAGTGAGTCTACCAATGATGACGTGAATCCCCTATCACTCGCGGGCACTAGGCCAGAAACCGGTGTGCCACGCATGTGCACTAGTGTGACTGGTCTAATTGGAAAATTTCCCTGCAGGCGTAAACTAATTAAGGGCGCACTTTTAGATGAGGCAAGGGAAACATTGCAGGATTGTTTTTTTCGATTCATTGTTTGTCTTATTTTGGTGTTTATTTTTTAATATTTGGAGTCTTTTGTTTGTTTCTTGCTGGCTCGTGCTGAGCAAATACTTGTTTTGCCATTTGAGCTTAGAATGATATTCATTTAGTTGCAATTCAATAAAGGTTAAGTTTTACTTTTTACACCTATAGGTCCCAATTTTTGTAAAGTGTATTCTGAATTCTAGCGAGAGTTCTACAAAAAAAGAGATGTGTTTCTTCCTGGCTGGGTATGCTTCAGCAGAAACCAAAGAAACAAAGAATCCTTTGACCTGGTCTGGCACGATTGTCCACAAGGCTTCATAAGATAAGTTTCCACTAAGGATACTCAAGATGATCACATTAGAGTGGAAGCACCTGAGCAGGATCCTATTTTTGCTATTGTTCTCTGTGTGTCAAGCATGCTTGGTAATTTTGTGGTTGTTTTGTCCTACCCATTGTACAGTACTGCAGAATATGTAGGCACTTTATAAATAATTGTAATGAGTAGACGCATCCTACATCTTTAGTCACATTTAGCTTTACAAGTGGTGTCAAACAGGCATGTGTCACCATACTGACTTTTTTCAGGTTTTACCTAACTCAAAAGAACAAACTGCATCTTTTCGACAACAGACCTTACGAAAAAGTTTTACATCTAGCATTTGTGAATGCCAGAGCCACTCAAGTCACATTTGCACAACCAGAACTCTGCCAAATTTCAAATTTTCCGCTGCTATGTATTGCCCTCTGGCAGTGTCTGTGTCTCCTTGTGAATGTGAAGATGAAGGAAGCAGATGTATGTCAGTTTCCTGTTTATCAGCCTAATACAGTGGAACCACTTAATAGAATATCTGAGAGCCCAGTTAATGGAAAATCCTGAAGGAGTCTGGTAGGAGGAACAAAAAACAGCTCAGGTTTGCGAACTGAAGACATTCGGTTTGATCAGGAGAATCACTTCCATAAGAATGCATCAAGACCAGGGAATGTCCTTTCATCACAACAAACATAAGTGTCAGGATATAATACATTTGCAAACTGTTCCCTTTTCATTCTATGCACTGGGTGGCCTTTCAATATGAGTGTCATCATAATCATGTTGTTTTAAGTTTGGCAATTGTAGCATTCACCTTTAGTAGATAAAATTAATTAGGCAAGCAACTAACGATTATTTTCATAATCTACTAGCTGGCTGATTATTTTTTCGATGGATTAATGGGATAAAAGAAAAAATTTGTATCAACAATATTTAAAAATCAACCTCCTTTTTCCTCTCAAGCAATTTGTGTCGTGTACAATGTACATAATAGTGTACATTTGTTCCTACATACAGTTTGCATATCTCACAAAACTTGCGTACTTTTCACACACAAAGTACGTGAGCACCTGATCAGATTGATGGATTGGTGCTGCATGCACAGCTTAAGCCCATGTCTGCCTTCTCCCCAAACAAATGCTGCTACAAGCGCTTGGTTAGACATGATGAGGTCAGCACGAACGAGAGGTGAGAATTGGGGGTCAATCCACACAACTTGACCAGTTTAATAAGCTAGAGTGGTCAGGGTGTGGAGAGTTTCCCTTTAAAGTAATTTTATGAACAAACTGAGCAGGAGAAGGGACTGGAGATGGCCAAGAGTGAGTTTGGGCAAGGGACCAGACCCGAGTGTGGGAGAGAGTTTGGGGAAAGGGACCTGGCCAAGGGAGGGATTTCTAACATAACCATAGAACTGAATCGAGTAAAGCAGCGGCGTGTCTTCTTTAATCAGTACGTCCGAGGTTATTAACGTTTAGCTCAGTCTGACTCTAAACAGTGGAGCTGTACACAGGCCGTTTAAATGACCAACCGATTATTCAATAATGAAAATAGTTCACAACTATTTTCATGATTGATTATTTGTTTATTAGTCGAGTAGTTGTTTCAGTCCTAAAGTTAATTATCAATATTAACCCCTTGGATGTGGACGACGTCATGGGGATTCCCTGCTATATGTGTAGGACTTTCCCCACACGTCATCCGCTAAAGGAGCTTTCCCTCCTAATACTTACCCCTCCTTCTGGGGTCCCACAGTGGTCTGACTTTCTTGAAGTCAGACCCCATTTTTTACCCACTCCAGTGTACTGACGTCATCGCGAGGGGCACGATGACGTCAATTTCAAGCACCCACCCCCCCCCCCCCCGGCAAAGCTGAAAGAGCAGCTGCAAGGACGGGTCCATTAAACCTCTCACCCTTCCTATCGAGAGGAGATTTTAGTAAAAGAGAGGAAGTGCTGGAAAGGTCACAGTGTGACCTATCCAGCGTTGCCTCTCTTTAACCCCTGAGGTGCCAATCCGTGGCCCAGCACAATTTGCGGACCTCTACTGGAGATGGCTGACAGCTTGGATGTCAGCCAAGCCTCCGAGGCTTCTCCTCGCCCACTGACATCACCACGCATGGGCTTTCCCTATGGAAACTCTGATGGAGATAGGGGGGTCCTTTGCAATGCAACTAGAGGGTCATGTTTGGTATCTTTGGAAAGGCCATAGCATATTTTTTTGTTTTTTTTATTAATGCAGCACTAGCGTTCACGTTTCAATTATAATGAGAACAATGGCGCTGCTCCAATGTTTTTTTTTCCAGATTTAGCTAAAATCACATAATTTCTCAGAAAAATAAAGTAACGGGTGCCCAGTTCTAATTTTTTTAACATGTGTACCCCATAGAATATATAACTATATAATAAAATGTGTATAAAGATAAAATGTGCAAAAAATCACTTTATACACTGTAGATGATTGAAATTTTCATGGAAATTCACATTTTTTGTTATAGAATTCTGGCAGGGCATGACGTATACATATAATTATGATATATTATAAATCTGCCAAGGCTGTCGAAAAAAAAGATGTATAATATGTCTGGGTCATATAATAAAACTTGATGAGCAAAAAGGGTAAAAATGAGCTCAGGACACAGGGGTGAAATGGTCCAGCAGTGAAGGGATTAAGAACACATTATGGCTTGCTAATTTCTATCGCAGTCATAGTTTATCCATAAATCAGGGGAAAAAAAGCTTTGGCTTGGAAACAGGCATAGGTTTAAATTTTGAACTATCAAGTCCTTATTTGTTTCCTTGGTTTTCCTTTAAGAAGTACCGCTGCATAATCAAAATTGGCATTATGAGCCAGCTATTTTAATGTAACCTCCACACCCTTTTTAAATGTGAAAAAAACAGGGTGTTTATAGGTAAAGTAACCACTCCTTTTAATATTAAATTTCAAATCAAACTCGGCCCATGCTCGGCTGAGTCCTTTCAGACACACTGAACATTTGATTCTTTTGGTGAGTGTTCTTTTATTGCATTTTGTAACAATTCTTGCATTTTTATGTTTCGTATTATACAGACTGAGGTATAGGGTGTCATTCTATCTTCTGATTATCACATAGGAGCACAGATATGCAAAAGTTTGTAGTAATTAAGCTCAAAAGATAAGCAGCGTATATTGGTTGTATATTCCTGTAGTGCTGTGACCATGTAAAAATCAGAAACCAAACAATACAGAGTTTTGCCTGGATAATCAGGCAAGTAGGGACAAATGCCTGAACAAACAAAAATTGTTGCAATGTTCTCTTGGGTAACAGAGAGCATTTCAGTTGAAGCTATTAAGTTGGACGAGCTGTACTAAACAAGATGTGAACAGGAATGTCATCACCCAGTGATTGGAAGGCTTCCCTGAAACTGCAGGGAAAAGAAGAATTACGTTACAGCCCGCATTATAAATAAGATATAAAAACATCACAAAACATTGCATACAATTCAAATTCTAAAATAAATTTATAATGTTATATGAAAAGATCCAACCCACGAAGCTAAGTGTCAGAAAATCTGGGGATGGATACTAACATAAACTACATGACAGCATTGATCACATTGCTTATAAAGAACACTTCACAACGTGCTCCTGGTATCTCTCCTATAGTTTATATATTTTTTACTATGGGACATTTGGCTGTGTAGGTATGCGGTTCTTCATTCAAGTAACTTGTTCAAGAAGAATGGTATAGTAAGTGGTAGTGTCCCTTTAAAAGACTTTTAATCTACCCCGTGGTGATGTCCTTTGCATACATCCCACACAATACAATGATGCAAGTCGGCTGCCTGGATGTCAGACCCATAAACACCATTCTACAGCATGTGTTATGTTCTCTGTGTGTTCAGATATGAACCTGGTCTTTCAGGTACACCTTTACTTTATTCAGAAAACATAACAAGAAAAATGGTTGTCATTTGCGCTTACCCCTATGGCCCCATGCAAAACAAAAGAGGTTTTAGTTTACCATAATGGCCATTAGAGGGTTTTAAGCCCACCCGCCAGTCTGTCTCTTAGCTGAGAAGCAATAAACAAACACATGTGATGTTACTATCAGAGAATAAGAATAAAAATAAACATAACCTTTGTCACTCACCATCAGCGTCTCTTCCCATCGGTGCCAAAACAATATATATGCAAAAGGAGACGGAGTACAATCTAAAATGATAAAGCACAAATACACTTCATAGTGCAGCAAGTTGATAATCAACACTTTTTACATAGCCCCATTGAAACACACTTACAGTATATAGTGAAAATATAGGCACATCATATATCACGGCTGATAATGTTGCCACTCCACTCCGTTTCTCAGACCTTGAACCTGGTTCACCCCGCCGCCACAGAACACACCAAGAGAAGCTGCTCCTGTTAAAAATGGTTTATTAGCAACAACCGCATAAAAATACACACTCCAACTTGTTTCGTCTGTATTACAATAGACTTCATGCAAAACCAAATTGAAGATTGTCGTCACTTATAGGTAAAACAGAACTTTTATTAAATAAATGGTAAAATGCTTAATTCCTTTGGGAAAAAAAACACATTTCTGTGGTATATACACACAAATAGTTGGCTGGGTACAACTGCTAGTCAACAAAAGCTGCTGCTAATAAACGCTCTATACCATATCACTCCTCTGGACTATAGTCTATTCTTCTAAAGTAAGAAGACAACCTTCATGCCCTGGTGGGTATAGGATACTCAGAAAGGTATAGCATAGCCAAGAGCTTCTCTGAACAATAGGAGACCAAGGAGTGCTCAAAATTGTTACCAAAATGCAGAAATATAATCAATTATAGCCAGCTGACCACAGCAGAACCGCTCTCATGCTATAAAGTATAAATTACTCTATGCATTCTGCTGCATCAATAGCAGCATCATCAGGGGTCACAATGAGCCGCCGGGTTTAAAGCAGGGCGTGGGAGATTGTTCAGTGCCCTGACGTGGAGTCTAGTTCCCGCATCGCCTGTTCAATATTTGTGTTTTGATAACCAGTTGCCAACCCGTTTCAGTCTGAGGATCCTGCTCACGTTTTTGACCCGGCTTTCCATTCGACTATTCTATTGCTTATTCCTTTTTGGTGTTCTGTCTTGCGATTGTATGTTTTACCGCATGTGTGTTGGTTGGGGTTCTGCCCGCCACCTTGGCGAATACCCATCTCGCTCTTGGTCACTCTGGGTTACCTTATCCAAGTTAAGTCCTAATCACAAGGCATCCAATCATGTGAAATTCTGCAAGCTGTGAGATTATGAGAAAATAATAGCGGTTTGTTTTCTGCCCTGTTCGGTTGCTACATATTACGCAAAGTATACAGAGGTTGCGACCGTCCTGAAGCCTGCAAGATACATATCAGATTATTGTTACAACGGCCTGCTTTCTGCCCGGTTTGGTTTCAACAGAAACACTAAGGCCGGGGGCACACGGGACGTTTTCTTTAACGCACATTACGTGCGTTAAAGAAAACTAGCATCGCACTCGTCGCCCGCCCACCCCCCTCGCGCGATCTTCTATAGGAGTATATCACTGTCGATGCGCCAGGATTCGTGTCGACGGGGCTCCGCTATCCTCCTATGGAAGATCACGCGAGGGGGGTGGGCGGGCGTCGAGTGCGACGCTGGTTTTCTTTAACGCACGTAATGTGCGTTAAAGAAAGCGTCCCGTGTGCCCCCGGCCTAAATCTGCCAATTATGTGACTGCCCTGCAGTCTGCACAACTCATCAACCGTAACAAAACACTGCTTGAAAACCGATGTGAAAATAGCGATACTCAGGTATCCAGGTTATGTGTACTGTTGACTAAAGTTTGTGTTTGCACTAAGCGCTCTTTTGGTCTTGAAACCATTTGAGCTTAGGTACTACTTTGACTTGTTCATAAACTCCCTGGCTTGGGAGATCAGGTCTGATAATACGTTTTGCTCTGTAACCTTGAATCAGAAAAATCTGTCCATTACAATCCCAACTACGCTACTCCAGTGTGAGCGCCATAGCGCCCGTTACAGGTTCTTGGTGATATCTGGCATTCCCAGATGAGTGGTCCAATCTCTGCCAAAGAGAGGAGTCCAGTTTGCGAAGGGCCACTACATAGGCATTAATATCTTCGCTTGGTTGCTGCTACCTTTGATAAAAATTGTATCTTTCTGCAATTTCCAGCAGTTTTGGCTGATAGTGATCCTCTAATAGGTTTAAGAGTTCCTGTAGCGCCTTGCTGGCTGGTTTACTCACTGACTTACTGAAAATGGCTGCTGAGCCCTGTGACCTGTGTCATCCCAGGGTGGAGCCACTATGTAAAGTGATAGCATATGTACAGTACAGTAAACTGTAATACTATGGTAAATGCCATACAGTGAGGAACAAGTGCTGGAAAGATACTGTGGGGGAGGAGCAGCTAGTTCACAACACACAAGATCACAAAATGGATAAGCAGCATGTGTTTTATAAGGTGGTTTTGTTTGTAATGCATATCTAATTACAGCGTACTAGCAGGGTTATTCAAAGAGAATCGAGAAGCCACCGCACGTTCGGTGACTTTTCGTTCGCTTTAATTCGGTTCGATTTGGTGATCCGATTTCGGTGACCCTGCGGTGTATTCAGTTTACACCACAGGGCTGCCGAAATGCAGGGAAAAGTCGCCGCAAACCCGCCGAAAACTCACCGGAAAACGAGGGTGAACGCACACCGAAACTTGCAAAAACATCTGGATTAACCTGCCGAAAACGCTGGAAAAACCGGAGCAGGAGCTGATCACACGCAGCGCAGCCGCCGGAAAAAGCCAACACTGCAGACGAATGGAGTGAATAAATTAGAAAAACAGTTCGCTTGAATGTTTGCAAAGAAACTACTGAGTGAAAATGTCTGAAATTTACATTTGAGGTCCAATGAATGATAATAAAAAGGACTGTTACAGAAAAAATAAGTAAAAAAAATAAATATCGGAATTATTTTTTTTAAAAAAATCACGAAAAATGCTTAAAATATCCTAAAAAAAATCTATAAATAAAGAGACTCTTTACTGAAGAATATTATAATGAACGGTTTATTAGATATTGAATTAAAACGGGAGTATTTTTAACATTGAAGCCTATGGCATTCGCCTGAATAAATCTGCCGCATGAAACCACCGAATGGCAGGGCAATTTGGCAACTTTTCACTGTTTGCTTTTGCTCTCTATGGGGATTTCACTGCCCTCGTACAGGCAACTAACAGGCACCGTATGTGCAGGCAATTCGCCAACATTTGGAGAACTGCCTGCTCTCTGGATAGCAGAATGGCCAAGAACGGTAACCGAATGCTGATTTTCAGCGTTCGGTTCCCTTTCGGCAGCCAATCGGATCTCTTTGAATAACCCTGTAAGTGGTAGTGTCCCTTTAAATGTACTGTCCTTCTGAATATAAGAGTATTCTGTCTTTTAATGCCACACTGATTATTGTCCTGTGAACCTGATTTCTTTTCAACGGTGAACATTGTTGCTTAGCAAATAGTCCCTATAATATAGAATGCTATGTCACGCATAGGCATGCTCATAAGAAAGGGCGTTAATTGTAAAACTAAAAGTTACTCTAAAGATGGTATTTCAAGAACAGCAACAGGTTTATATGGTGATAATTGGCAGGAATACAACATGTTATCAATATTTCTCTATCTTCTAGATACATTTTTTCTACAATGTGGCTTTCTCTGCTGGTGGTTGTGTTGGTGCTGCTCTTCCTGTACAGGTGGTACCGGCAGAGCCAGATACTGGAAAACCTCTCAGATAAATATGTGTTCATCACTGGATGTGATTCAGGATTTGGAAATCTGCTGGCGAGGCAGTTGGACCGGCGTGGGATGCGGGTACTAGCAGCTTGTCTGACGGAGAAAGGGGCTGAGGATCTGAAACAAGAGACGTCCAGCAGACTACAGACAGTGATCCTGGATGTGACTGATAATAAAAATGTGAGCTCTGTGGCCAAGAAGGTTTCTGGTATAGTGGGTCAAGCAGGTAAATTACATGTATATTTATGTGGATTTATTTATGTTTTAGAACTATTTGTGTTTGTGCTTGACAAATGCTCATAAAAAGTAGCAATTTAATATTTGTGAGAGCAGAATATGAAGCATTTTATTTAGGTCAGTAAACAGCCTGTAAGAACTTGACCATATCAGCTAATCGCTACATAATCTGCCTACAATCTGTATTAAACCAGTATGGGGCTTGTAACGTGGGTGATCACTGTCCACATGCAGTCTGCTCCCCCAAAACACAGGAGATCTTTGCAGGTTGAAAACCACACAGAGACTGACTATATTTTCACTTTACAATTTGAAAAAACACACGTCACCGGGGAATGTCTAGAAACAATGGCAACACGCCCAACATTGGAACAATGGCTTAGGACTCAGATAACAATGATCTGGGTGAAGCTTGTTGCTGGGGGGGAGGTGTGGGTTGATGGAAGCATGTGAAGACAAAGGAATCCATTACTTACGGGGGGTGGGTGTCTGGGGCGGATCCAGGGGGGCAACGGGGAAATTGCCCCTAGAAAATATTGCCGGCGGTCACGTTACTATTCTCCTTCAAGTGGCCGCCAACATAAATTCTGCCGCTCGCTCGCCTGGGTGGGATCTATCCACCAGCCAGCCACGATCGTGAGATCGCGGCTGACTGGTGGATAGATCCCACCCAGGCGAGCGAGCGGCAGAATTTATGCTGGCAGCCGCTCGTAGGAGGTAAAGCACGCGGCCACCGCAATGACTGAGCTTGTTCCTTGCAGAGCAGACCAGACGGTCTGCAGAGGAGAGGTGAGCTGGGGCAATATATCCATGTGAGCTGGGGCAATATATCCATGTGAGCTGTGGCAATATATTCATGTGAGCTGGGGCAATATATCCAGGTGAGCTGGGGCAATATATCCAGGTGAGCTGGCCTGGGGCAATATATCCATGTAAGCTGGCCTGGGGCAATATATCCATGTGAGCTGGCCTGGGGCAATATATCCAGGTGAGCTGGCCTGGGGCAATATATCCAGGTGAGCTGGCCTGGGGCAATATATCCATGCGAGATGGCCTGGGGCAATATATCCATGTGAGGTGGCCTGTGGCAATATATCCATGTGAGCTTGCTTGTGGCAATATATTCATGTGAGCTGGCCTGGGGCAATATAGTCATGTGAGTTGGCCTGGGGCAATATATCCATGTGAGCTGGCCTGGGGCAATATATTGAGGTGAGCTGGCCTGGGGCAATATATCGAGGTGAGCTGGCCTGGGGCAATATATCCATGTGAGCTGGCCTGGGGCAATATATCCATGTGAGCTTGCTTGTGGCAATATATTCATGTGAGCTGGCCTGGGGCAATATATCCATGTGAGCTTGCTTGTGGCAATATATTCATGTGAGCTGGCCTGGGGCAATATAGTCATGTGAGCTGGCCTGGGGCAATATAGTCATGTGAGCTGGCCTGGGGCAATATATCCATGTGAGCTGGCCTGGGGCAATATATTCATGTGAGCTGGCCTGGGGCAATATATCCATGTGAGCTGGCCTGGGGCAATATATCCAGGTGAGCTGGCCTGGGGCAATATATCCATGTGAGCTGGGGCAATATATCCATGTGAGCTGGAGGCAAATATATCCATATGTGAGCTGGGGGCAATTATCCATGTGTGAGCCAGGAGGGGGGGTACCTTGGGCCCATGGTATGGAAAGGGTTCACAGGGCCTCGCAGATGGGGTGCCACGTGTGTCCTGGCAGCATGGAAAGGGTGCACTGGACAGCCAACACCTGGGTAAACCTACACTGCATAGCTTCAAGGGGTATGTGCTGGGAGGGGGTCACCCTGGGCCCCTCATATGGAAAGGGTTTGCAGGGCTCATGAGCCACATGAGAACAGACCCTGTGCAATGTTCTGGGGAGAGTGAGTGTAAGGAGCACAGCTTGCGATTAGGCGGGTCTCTGCCTGTCACTGCAAACCCAACACCAGCTCTTAGCCAAAACTGGTAGAATGCCCCCCCAAAACCTGTGTCTGAATCCGCCCCTGGGGGGTGTATGCTATACAACACAGGCTAGCAACACAGAGGTCACACTATACAGAGAGAATACAATACTCTACAATAAATACATAAGGGAATATTAATATAACACAGACATCAGGGAATAGGGCACAGAAAACCCAAACACCCTGCATCTATAATTATAGATACAGGGTGACTTTAACAAAGGAGAGAGCAAGAAAACAATATGAAACATCAGGCCTGCACCTCTCAAATACATTTCTAGCCCCATGTACTTCAAGTCTAAAGTGACGCACATCACAGGGCTGTTACAACACTGTGTAAAATACAATGGATAATGATCCCACATTTATATATCACTGACCTTCAGAATTTACTTCATTCACAAGATTTTGCGGGTTATTCAGAAAGGTCTGAAATGTGGCCAAAATGTAACCGGACACTGAATTCCCTGCACTACGGGGGTCCTGCGGTGCTTGCTGAATACACCGCAGGGTCATCAAACTAGGAATCGCCCCGAAGTGCGGGGGAACGAAAAGTCACCGAACGTGCGGTGTCTTTTCGGATCTCTCTGAATAACCCGGTTATTAAAATAATAAATAATAAAATAACAAATATCACGTCCTCTGTCACAAATTCCAATGTACAATATATGTATATATTTTAGTACTGATAACACCTTTGCTTAATACATCTATAAATGGAAAATTACTTGTTCACAAAACAATGGCTATACCGGATCTGAGCAAATTATTTCTCACTTCAGGTAAAATAGCAAACTGAAAAAACGATCTCCATTATAGCTATCTCTCCATCAAGGGTCATTTATGGTCTGGCCTACTATTCTTTTGGCACATGCCCTGTGTCCCTCATTTTAGTACACTGCAGTTCCCCCTTCATAGTAAAATTACCTAAGTGTCCAAAAGTGTGATTGTAGAAACCATTTTCTTTTGACTCAAGTCATTGGTCTATATTTCCCAATCTTTGAAATTTCAAAAATGCCAGAGCTGCGAGTTCATGCGCTTCATTTCATGTCGCTGCTGAATTTAGAGCATCCAAAATCATCTGTGGCTGAATTTTACAGGCATCCAATTTGGGCGTACATTTTTTGACACGCCTAAAAATCCACTTGTTACTTATGATTATTATTATCATCATTTATATAATCGGCAACAATTTCCATAGCGCTTTACAGTAACCAAAAGGGAAAAAGATAAAGATAAATGGACAAAGGAAGGAAACAATAGTTGTAGAGGGCCCTGCTCATAGGAGCTTACAGAGGGGACCTTTTTTGTCTCCAGCATGGTTTCATACACTCATAGAAAGTCAATAGTGTAAAAAAACACTATGCAAAACACTGGTCACATTGCCAACTCTAAAGTGTCGAGCCTCAATCAGTCTAACTACAACTGTGAAAAAGTTGAAGGACACCCATGAAGTACCACGTTCCCCCAATAGCGAAACAATGAGGGTAACAAACTGACATCTGCGTTCATGAGCGAGAAAACCAGAGCAAGATAGATGGATGAAAGGGAAATGTCATAAGTTTTTTGAACAAACTATAAAACACTGCAAGTGCCACTTTTTGACACACAATTCACCAAAAGCACTAAATGGAATTTTCTCAAGAACATAAAAATGAATTTAACATAAATCAAATGCAAGTTAAAATGGTTTACTTGCCATGAGTTCATACACAGTCATCTGATCTCTAGCAGAAATTGTTAGTATATAGTGTCTACTTCAGTCAGTCACCGCAGTCTTTTTCCAGACTGTTGCGGGGTACATGTTACGATATGGAATGCATTGTGAAAAATGAGTTTCTCATTGCAACATTGATGACTATCAGGATTATCACAAATGCCAGTCATTGTAGGCCATTGTATATGCAATTGTACAACAGTGGGATCTATCAATATATGTTACTATTTCTTACACGCATTGTAGAATCATCTTGTCAGGTCCTGGAGGCCCTGACCCCCTGGCGCCTCCTTTCCATGCCACATCCTGCATGCCCCCTGCAGGTTCCAGGACTTTGTATTGAGACTCTGCACATTCTTGGACTCTCTGGTCTCTCCATTCTGGACATGGAGACTCACCTGCAATTGATCCCATCTGATGAAACCTGCATATGAGGAAGCAACGCCCCTTCTCCCACGCTTCCTCATTGAAGTTCCTAGCCTTGCCTAGTACAGACCTGCTTTCCTTGACCTCCTGAAAACCTTATGTAGTGCTGGTTTAAATACTGCCGCTGTAGTTACTTGTTTCTGGCCACCAGGGGGAGACGAACGCAATGCAAACTGATACTGGACACTTTTGGACTACGTTTTCCAGCATGCTTTGGGGCAGGAACAGGAAGTAGGTGGGGAGAACCGAGAGACATCCGCAACCTCGTGCAGAGGAGAGCCAGTGCGCGATTAGAGCAAGACGCACGTGAGACAAGGAGCGATCGTGACCAGGCCGAAGCACAAGTGCTGCTTTGCGGAGCTGGAGATCGGCCCAAAATCACTTGCCAGAAGACCTACCAACCTATCGTGAGAAGTTTAAAAGATACAGAGCTGCAGAAGGACCCCGAGTTAGGAGACCGCGATGATCTAACGGGAGTGCAGGCGGTGAGCTGAGCATCTTGTGGCAGAAGCAGACAAGCAAGACAAGCGGATCCGGTGGTACAGAGTCCCAGGCAAGACCAGCGGAAAGACGTCCTGGGTCGAGCAGAGCGCAGAGTATCTGGCGGATGGGTGAGAGGCCTTCCCGGCCACAGTGAAAAATAATAAAAATAATAAAGCACGTTGCAGTTTGTCTAAACCTACAGGGCCCCAACGTGACTAGTCGAAGACACATTGAAACCATTCACTGGCCAGTTGAATCTAGTACCCGGGTACCAACACACGCATACACGTGCACCTTCTTGGGACACAACCTGTACAGGACTCACATTTCAGCAATCGAAGGGGTTAAAATTCCTTTTTCTTTTCCGCTGCGTGTTTCTCGCATTACGAACTTCTGTAAATATATATGTATACCGTGCTGCTCTATGCCAGTTTATTTCAGATCAGTAAACTATATAACTTATAAAATCCACAACAGTGCTGGTGTATATTTATTCCCTAGTGCGGGGAGACTGACCCGAGGTTTAAATTCAGCGGCTCCTCCGGGAGTGAGCGCTACACGTGGGGGCTCGTTTCCGGGATCCAGTCTCTGGAAAAAACGCATTTAAAGGGTTAAATATGGATCCAGACACTGCTGCCAAATGGTGTGAGGAGCAAAGTAGTCAGATAGAATTATGTATAGTCATGGATATTCCTGCAGACACTTGGGCCGAAGATCAGATTCACCGGGCCGTGGCCGCGCTGACACCAGATCATTGGGGGTTAATCCTGGACATTAAAGCGAACCCAGATACCTCTCACACGTATGTTCTTTTTGAATGGAGAATGGGTGTTCCAGTGTGTTTTCAGGGCGCGAGCGTGAAGCTGACCGATGAGGTGGGAGTTCAACTGATTCAGCCAAGTGCACCACATGGCGATCCCGCGAGTGTTCCAGCGCCCAGTCCGTTGGCCATGATCGGGCCTGAATTTATAGTGGCTATTGGAGATTTGCTGGCTAAATGTCAGAAAACAAGCCCTCCGCACACTAACTTTGGTTATCGACCTTTGAGAAATTTTACAGGAAACGTGAAAACTCAGACGGGAGAAGAAACCTTCGAAGAATGGGTAGAACAGGCGATGCAGGCTCTGGATGAGTGGGACGTCCCCGAAGCACAGAAGAAGCAAAGAATTACTGAGAGCTTAAAGGGACCTGCGTCAGAGGCTCTAAGAAACCTAAAATTTAGTAAACAAGACTGCACTGCTTTAGATTACCTAAACGTACTACAGGAAGTTTTTGGGCGAACGGAAAAGGCTGCGGAGCTCGTGTAGCAGTATGAACATACTTACCAGCGGAAAGGTGAGAAAATGACTGACTACATGAGGCGCCTAGATAAGATTCTGCACTAGATACTTAAGAAAGGGGCCGAACCGGCCGAAATAGATAAGATCCGAATACAGCAGATCCTGAGGGGTGCTCAACCTCTAGATCCTGTGATGCTACAGCTGAGAACCAGAGAAGGTAACCGAGAATTGAAATACCTGGAACTGATCCGAACTGTCAGAGAGGAAGAGGCTCTACTCGAAGAAAAATCCCTTAGGAGAGGAGAAAGAGTTTACGCACAACCCGTGAGGCATAATGAGTGTGTGCGAGTGGAAGATGATTCGCTAGACACCTATGGGTCTGAAGTGGACGAACAGGAGCATCTGTTTTTTCTAAGTCCACAGAGAGTGCTGCAAGAGAGCAAATTCTTCCTACATACAGTGAAATTCACAAAACGGTTAAGAAAGTGCAAGATTCTCAAGCTGAATTGCAACAGACATACACGGACCTGTGCCGAGTGCTTTTGAAGGTGGCAGAGACACAGACCGATATGCAGAAGTTCCTTACTGATATGTGGACAACTGGAGTTGCTGTTGTTTCTGGCCAGGGTCCTTCAACTGAATCACCACAAGCAAGTGCGTCTCCATCTTCAAATAAGAGATGTTTCAGTTGTGGAGAAATGGGTCATTTCCGAGCGCAGTGCAAAAGCCGAAAGCCTGGGAAAAACAGGGTAGAAGAGTTTTTAAAAGCCATGGAAGGGCTGCTGTCTACCTCCCCGGCGGGCAACGCCAGAAGGCCCAGGTGAAGGAGCAAACTAGGTGCCCAATAGTTAAAGACCGCTCCAGAAATCCAGCCAGGACTGAAAGGGCGAGAAGGCCCAGAGTTTCGTCCACTGCGGAACCAACCAGGACTGAAAGAGTTACTCAGTTAGCATCCGGTCCTACGTCATGGGGAGGCAATGCACACCCAAAACCTACACGGGTCAAGAAGAAGGCCAGGGTACAGCAAACGGGGTCTAAACTTCTTGCTACTATGACAAAGTTTCCTGACCAGCTGATAGGTCCTTCTCCCATCGTTCCAAACCAAGTGGAGGGAGTCTACACCAAAGCTCTGTTGGACTCAGGGGCTCAAGTAACACTGATCTACCGAGACTTCTATGAGAAACACTTAAAACACATACCTCTACAGGAGCCGAAGGAGCTTGAAATCTGGGGGTATCGGAACTGAGAAACTTCCCTATGACGGATATCTACAGGTGAAGCTAGAGATCGGATCCGAAGTCATCGGATAGTCTGGGGGTTGTGATGTGTTGGCCATTGTGTGTCCTCGACTTTCAGGGGCCAACAGGAGTTCTATGATAGTGGGGACGAATACTGATCTGGTGCGACGTCTCCTGACCCCTATAGCACTGGAAGAAGGTTCTACCAAGGGAGTACACCCGATGTTGCGTCCAGTCTATCAGCGAATGGTCAAAGAACAGAAGGCACCTGCCGAAGTGGGGCATCTGTGGAGAATAGGAGGAACAGAAAAGGTTCTACAATCAGGAGAAGTGGCGAGTTTCCGGGCTTCAGTCAAGTTGAATGGGTCGCAACCAGGTCCCTATGTGGTACTGGAAACTGATTTTGATCATGGGAGTGAAGCCGGAGTCGAAGTAATCCCTGAAATAATCTCCACAAAAGCTTTGAAACGAACACGAGGAAGAGTCTCAGTCAGTGTATGTAATGTATTTGATTCTCCAGTGATCCTGAAAGCACGAATGCCTATCGGGCAAGTGGCATCCGCTACGCCTCTCTCTCCTGCTGATTTAGGAGGGGGAGCGAATAAAGATATTCCAGTTGACAAGTTCTATCCCAAGGACGCTCCCATCTCGCCTGAATGGAAGAAACGTCTTCAGTCCCAGGTCCTAAAGTGGAGGGACTTGTTCTCAAACGATGAGTTCGACGTGGGCCTGGCTAAGAGTACTGAGCATTGCATTCGACTGCAGGAAGATATGCCGTGATATGCCGTTTCGAGAAAGATCAAGACGAGTTCCACTGGGAGACTTGGATGATCTAAGAGAACAGCTGAATGAACTGCAAAGAACCAAGGTGATTCAAGAGTCCAGGAGTCCGTACGCTTCTCCCATAGTGATGGTTTGGAAGAAGAATGGTTCTGTCCGTCTATGCATAGACTATCGCACGCTAAATCGGAGAACCATCCCCGATCAATATGCCACTCCTAGGATAGAAGATGCCTTGCAGTGTTTGTCTGGAGCAAAATGGTTTAGTGTACTAGACCTGCGAAGTGGGTATCACCAGATACCAATGCATCCTGAAGACAAAGAGAAGACTGCGTTCATCTGCCCACTGGGGTTCAACCGAATGCCTCAAGGCCTTACGGGGGCTCCAGCCACGTTCCAACGGTTAATGGAGAAGACAGTCGGAGACATGAACCTGATCGAAGTACTAGTGTATCTGGATGACATAATTGTGTTTGGAAAAACGTTGGAAGAACATGAGCAACGGTTGGAAAAGGTCTTGAAGCGGCTCCATGAAGAGGGGTTGAAACTGTCTCTGGAGAAGTGTCAATTCTGTTTGCCTTCCGTCACATATCTGGGACACGTTGATTCGGCAGAAGGCGTTTCGACGGATCCTCGAAAGTTGGAAGCCTTAGCTTCCTGGCCTAGACCCCGAAATGTCACTGAACTTAGATCTTTCTTGGGATTCTGCTCCTATTACCGTAGGTTTGTAGGAGGGTTTGCCAAGATAGCTCAACCACTGAATAAGCTCCTGCGGAAGGAAGATGTAGAAGAAGGCCACAAGGCCTCTGACCGAAATCCGTCGGCTCCAGGGCCAAGGAAGGCTCGAGAATCTATCCAAGGAGAATGGACTAGTCAATGCGAAGGTGCTTTCGTGAAGCTGAAAGAGAGTCTAACTCGAGCTCCTGTCTTGGCCTATGCTGATCCTCATAAGCCGTACGAATTGAATGTAGATGCCAGCCGAGAGGGTCTAGGGGGAGTCTTATACCAAGAATATGGTGGATTGTTGAGGCCTGTAGCCTACGTGAGCCGGAGCCTTATGCCTTCAGAAAAGAATTATCCTACCCATAAGTTGGAGTTCCTCGCTTTGAAGTGGGCGGTGGTCAACAAGTTGAAAGACTGTCTGTATGGAGCCGAATTTGTGATAAAGACGGATAACAATCCTCTTACCTACGTCCTTACTACTGCGAAGCTGGATGCAACGGGACATCGGTGGTTGGCCGCTCTGTCAGGGTTTAGGTTCAGCCTGAAGTATTGCCCTGGAGTGAACAATCGAGATGTTGATGCTTTGTCGAGAAGACCCTACACTACAGAATGGACTCAGTTAACTCCAGATGGGGTGCAAGCTTTACGTCAAGGAGCAGAGCGCCGGGTCAAGGGAGGGATTGAAGCAGAAGCCATAGGAGTCATGGCTGCGGCTGTTCCAGAGTTCTACTGTAACCCTACGCAGCTGAGAGATGAAAGTTTGGATGGTAAAGAAAACAGAATTAGTGGCTGTTTGATCTTGCCTAATGGCTGGTATACTGATGCCACTGGTAGCTGGTTAATTTTAATCAAAATAATAAACTAAATAAAACAGTTGTGTATAGAAACTAACAATAATCTTTATTAAACATATACAGTATTAATATAATATAGAAAAAGTGGTTCGGTAATTGAGTGATATATATCGGTGGATACGATTAACCCTCAAAGCGGGGATACATAGATATATAATTGAATCGTGGTGGTCACTGCAATATAATTTCTATCATATCCCTAAATTATCCAGCATAAACAAATTCTATGTCTTCCCTAGATAGACACACAAAAACCCGCTTTGAGGGTTAATCGTATTGGGGGCTATTAACACCTACAGCTTTTAGAACTTTGGTTTATCTATTCAAAGATATCTCTCTATTCTGTATCAATTGCTTCATACTTACGGTATTAATATATACGCAAATTGAGAGGATCTTAAATCACTGTCTCTGACGGCTTATTTTTCCGTTAATCGCTGTAACTGTAAATACGTATGCCATCAATGTGGAGAATTAACCATATCCACCGGTATATATATGGTGGCAACTGCAAATAAGGAATGTTGTAATACCTACTGTGTCTTAGAATATCTATTAACCTGATATAGGGCACCTCTTAAATATTGTATTATTATACACTCACAACGCCAATATGCAGGCGAATTGAGAATCAGTATCATTCTGGTAGCTTGAATTCCAGATACTGGTGAAATTGGTCCTAGCAGGAGTTTCTTATTATATTACTAATACGTAGATCAACTGTGGAATATACAGCATACCCACAATTTCCAGCAAATATATACTTCCCTAAAGTAAATTTCCACCTGAGATTTTGCCATATTGTTCATTTCAACCAATAATTATATTTGACTGTTTTTTATGCCAAACACACTTCACATGTAACATATATACTATCTGACATTGTGAACTAAATTGTGCCAAACGAGTCTATATGCGGTTTCTCCAATCCATCTGCTGATATTTATCTGAGTTATCAATTATGTCTAATGAAGGATATTAAGACACTCCATATGTTCCTTCAAGGAACCTTATATTTACCATCATAAGGGACAGTTTACATAGTTTATGAGCTTCATACAAATTGTAATTTTGGTATATGCTAACAAGTTGGGAGCCGCCCTTTTTGAGTTGAATGAGAAAACCTACTTAGAGTCTAATTGATTGCTCCAATTGGCAACAGTCACCCAAGTAAAATTAATAGAATCCAATGCTTGTCAATTCATTATAGGGTCTACCTATTACACAGGATGTACCCAATAGGCCCTCAATACGCAAATAGCAACGTCAATCGATATATGGGTTCAATGGTCAGACTGCTATAAGGTATCCACCGATATATATCACTCAATTGCCGAACCACTTTTTCTATATTATATTAATACTGTATATGTTTAATAAAGATTATTGTTAGTTTCTATACACAACTGTTTTATTTAGTTTATTATTTTGATTAAAATTAACCAGCTACCAGTGGCATCAGTATACCAGCCATTAGGCAAGATCAAACAGCCACTAATTCTGTTTTCTTTACCATCCAATTTATTAACTAAGGTTTAATCCTAATTACGCTGGTTTCTATGCTCCGTTCTAATTTTGGACCCGACTTTGGTATTGGGTCCGAATCAATTGTTTTGTCGAGATGAAAGTTTGCCTACTTTTTCGAAACAGGACTTGAGAGCTGACCAGGCTGGAGATCCTCTGATCGCATTGACCGTGAAGGCTCTAAACGCGAACCAACTGGAGATTCTTCTGACAAATTCCCCAGAAGGGGCCAGATTGGTCTACAAGGAGTGGGAACGGTTGAAAATGTTGGATGGGGTGGTCTACCGAAGGGGCCCCTCAAGCGATGCTGGAGAGACCCAACAGTTGTTCCTTCCCACCAAACACAGAGAGGGTGTGCTACAGTCATTACATGATGTCCATGGACATTTAGGAGCAGAGAGAACTTTTAAGCTGGTGCGGGACAGATTCTATTGGCCCTGCATGAGGCCTGAAGTTGAAAGTTACTGCCACTCATGTCTGAGGTGTATTCAAAGGAACAACCCGAACTGCTCCAATGAGCCACCTACAAAGTCAAGGACCCATGGATTTGGTGTGCATTGACTTCCTGTGCTTAGAGCCGGATGCTAGTGGGCAGGGAAATATCTTAGTGGTGACTGATCATTTCACGCGTTATGCCCAAGCCTTTTCTACAAGAGACCAACGTGCTCCTACGTTGGAAAAGGTTTTAATGGAAAAGTTTTTTGTTCACTATGGACTGCCAAGGAGAATACACTCGGATCAGGGTAGAGACTTTGAGAGCCGGCTTGTTGGGCAATTACTGGAACTGCTGGGAATTCAGAAAACCCGAACTACACCATATCACCCTCAAGGTGATGCTCAGCCAGAAATGTTCAATCGCACTCTGCTAAATATGTTGGGGACATTGTCAAACAGAGAGAAGCAGAGCTGGAGTCATCACATAGCCACGCTAGTACATGCATACAACAGCACGGAGAGTGACGCTACTGGATACTCACCGTACTGTCTCATGTTCGGAAGGGAAGCTCGACTGCTGGTTGATTTGGCATTCGGGTTATCTCTGGATCAGACGTCTGTAGCCTCTCATAGGGATTATGTGGATAGACTCCGGAAGAATTTGGCCTCTGCATTTTGAACAAGCCCGTTTGACCTCTGGGAACAGGGAACAGAGGAATAAACGAAACTACGATTTGAAAGTTCGGATACAGGATCTACAACCCGGTGATAGGGTTTTGTTGAAGAACTTGGGTGCTTCTGCCAGGCATAAGTTGGTGGACCGATGGAGTTCTCAGGTCTACATTGTCTGCAAGCAACTGCCGGGTCTGCCGGTTTACCAAATTCGACCTGATGGGAAGGCTGGGCCTCTTAAAAACTGGCACCAAAATCATTTGCTACCTCTGAAGGAAGCTGTAAGGATACCAGTTGGAGACGAACTTTCTCTGCCGAATCCGCCTCCGCCTGCTCCACGTTTAACTCCTGTTACTCGGTCTCAGCAGACACGAGTTGTTGAGGAAAGCGAAGGGGAAAGTTTTTGTCTGGATTGGGTGCGCTCACCAGTGCCTGAAGAAGTCGTCCCAGTTGCCGAACGGTGGGAAAGCAATCTGAGGCCTGAGGGTCCAGAATTCCAGCTGGACATTCCTGAAACTTCTGAAATTCCTATAGTTCCTGAAAACGCATCCTATGACTACAGTTCTATGCCTTCATTGGAAGGATCATACTCCGAGGAGATGTCTGTTCCAGTTTTGAATGAAAGACCTGAACCTGTATCTGTAATACTTCTGACTGAAGAAGAGCTGATTGAGCCAGAGCCAAAACGTTCTGTCCGACCCCCTCAAAGACTCACCTACGACTCACCAGGACAAAGCACTGAAGAGGCTGTTACCACAGTGCGAAGGTTGCCCGAAGTGTCTGCTATGTTAGCTGAGGTAGCTAGAAGTATGAGTAAACTTGAGGATGTATACCTAACCCATTGTATGTTTGCGGCTGAGCCTATATATATCGACTGATGTAATGTTGAAATGTAATGTAACGGTTACACCTCCTTGGAGAGACCCAAGAGTTCTAGGAGGGGGAGAGTGTAGCGCTGGTTTAAATACTGCCGCTGTAGTTACTTGTTTCTGGCCACCAGGGGGAGACAAACGCAATGTAAACTGATACTGGACACTTTTGGACTACGTTTTCCAGCATGCTTTGGGGTAGAAACAGGAAGTGGGTGGGGAGAACCGAGAGACATCCGCAACCTCGTGCAGAGGAGAGCCAGTGCGCGCCAAGGGGTGATTAGAGCAAGATGCACGTGAGACAAGGAGCGATCGTGACCAGGCCGGAGCGCAGGTGCTGCTTTGCGGAGCTGGAGATCGGCCCAAAATCACTTGCCAGAAGACCTACTAACCTATCGTGAGAAGTTTAAAAGATACAGAGCTGCAGAAGGACCCCGAGTTAGGAGACCACGATGATCTAACGGGAGTGCAGGCGGTGAGCTGAGCATCTTGTGGCAGAAGCGAACAAGTGGATCCAGTGGCACAGAGTCCCAGGCAAGACCAGCGGAAAGACGTCCTGGGTCAAGCAGAGCGCAGAGTATCTGGCGGATGGGTGAGAGGCCTTCCCAGCCACAGTGAAAAATAATAAAGCATGCTGCAGTTTGTCTAAACCTGCAGGGCCCCAACGTGACTAGTCGAAGACACATTGAAACCATTCACTGGCCAGTTGAATCTAGTACCAACACACGCATATACGTACACCTTCTTGGGACACAACCTGTACGGGACTCACATTTCAGCAATCGAAGGCATTAAAATTCCTTTTTCTTTTCCGCTGCGCGTTTCTCGCACTACAAACTTCTGTAAATATATATGTATACCGTGCTGCTCTATGCCAGTTTATAACTTATAAAATCCACAACAGTGCTAGTGTATATTTATTCCCTAGTGCGGGGAGACTGACCCGAGGTTTAAATTCAGCGGCTCCTCCGGGAGTGAGCGCTACATTTGTCTGGAACCAAAGACATTCCTACTTTCCCTCTGCTCTGTATCATCATTCATAACCGGTATCCTCCTTGTCCCCCCTGTACCCCTCTGTCATATCGCGATTGCCTGTGTGCCAGATCTTTGCATACTCCTGACTACTCTTTTGCCAACTCCCATTGTACCTTAGTCTGATATCTATGTCCTTTGTATCCGTTGTCTATTCAGTTCTCTCGTTCCTACTACCCCCAGCCTCCTCCTATTGTTTTGGTTCTGTATTCCTGTGTTTATAGTTTCTGTCTGTTTATTTGTTATTACAAATAAACCCTGTAACCTGCCTATATCTGTTCCTTATTTCACTGCATCTTGGGCTCACACCCACATCTCTGCACACCGTGCTAGGCCAGGGTCCTAACAGAATGAGGAAGCCTGTTATTAGTGAGCCCGCGGTGATCATAGCCCATGTACAAAATCTCAAAGATGCCATCCAAAAGGTCCAGCAGCACCTGAACTCATTATTGGAGTATCTGCAGCAGACTTTAAACGGCACGTCGACTAAGGTGTGCATTCCAGTCCCAAAAGGAGCTCGAGGACCCCTGACCGAGGAAGAAAAAGTAAGAAGAAGAGCGTAAGAAGAAGAGCGCAAGACTTGTGTTTTTATTGTGGGGATCACTTGCATGGAATATCAGCCTGCCCACTGCACCCACCAAAGCCAGATACAAAAAGTCTTGCCAAGCCTGTTTGTGCCAAGCCTGTTTCTGCGAAGCCTGTTTTTGTGAAGCCTGTTCAGACCAAACCCGCACCTATCAAGACCACAAAGTTAAACTTAAAACCTAAAATGACTGTGCCTGCCCTGCAGAAAAGAACTTCATCGGCTGTCAAATATAAAAAACCTGCATTGAAAGAAAGATCTTCCAAAAGAATGCTTGGTTCCAGAAAATCTGTGCCTAAATCATGCCCAAATGAACTCCCTGCATCCCGGGGTCAGGTGTCTCAGGAAAGTTCCTTTGAGGAGTCAGACCAGGAGGTCCCTCTGGTATACAATACCCCAGAAACTGACCGTGAAGCCCCCATGGAACAGGAGCCCCCGGAACAAGATCTAGTGGTGCCGATGGAGACAGAGCCTGTGTTCCAGTGCAGTACGACACCAATCACTCTCAGCCAGCACATCATGGCTGGTGTTGGTGATGGTCCTGAGACAAACTCTTTGCCTCCAAGCTGTGTCTATGCCTCCAACGGGACAATTGTTTGCAGGGAGGATCTGGAGACATTCGAGACAGCCCTGAAAATCCGGGAAGCTGCACATCACCCCACAGAATCCGTGTTGGCACTGACTACTACTTCCCGCCAACACTCTCTGTCACCTTCACCATGCCCTGCTGGAAAGACTCGCCATGCCGCATTTCCCAAACACTATCTGGCGAAGGAATACCACCCCTTTAGTAACTCCTCCAGTGATACGGATCCCGAATGGGAGCTAAGCAAACAGGACTGGCCCTGTAACACCCCAGCCTCCTACCTGTGCCATTCTATTACCAACTCCAGGTCTCCATCAACCAAGTATGTCTCCAGACCACAGTGCAGGAAGACCGCTTACATAGGCACCATCATCCACACTACACCCTCAGTTCCTGGGTTGCCTAAAAAACCAAAGCCTTGCCAGGTCCCCATGGTCAAGCCTCGCCAGACCTCAGTGTCCAAGGTAGCTGCCCCGCAGCTCGAGCAACCCTCCGAGCTCGCTGCCCTGCATCCCGCAGGATCTCCAGAGGTCACTGCCCTGCATCCCGCAGGATCTCCAGAGGTCATTGCCCTACATCCCGCAGGATCTCCAGAGGTCACTGCCCTGCATCCCGCAGGATCTCCAGAGGTCACTGCCCTGCATCCCGCAGGATCTCCAGAGGTCGCTGCCCTGTATCCCGCAGGATCTCCAGAGGTCACTGCCCTTCATCCCGCAGGATCTCCAGAGGTCACTGCCCTGCATCCCGCAGGATCTCCAGAGGTCGCTGCCCTGCATCCCGCAGGATCTCCAGAGGTTGCTGCCCTGCATCCCACAGGATCTCCAGAGGTCACTGCCCTGCATCCCGGAGGATCTCCAGAGCTGTCACCGCCACAGGGCCATCGCCGCTGCCGAAAGGCCAAGCCGCTCACTGCCCAGCAAGAGCCGTGCTGTACCCAGATCGCCGCAGAGCCGTTCAGTACCCTGGTCGCTCAAGAGCCGTGCAGTACCCAGGTCGCTCAAGAGCCGTGCAGTACCCAGGTCGCTCAAGAGCTGTGCAGTACCCAGGTCGCCGCCATTGAGCCATGCTGGGCCGAGGTCCTCGCCGAGGTTGCTGCCACGCCATGCTGTGCCGAGGTCCTCACCAAGGGCGCTGCCCCACCGGTCCTCACCAAGGGTGCTGCTCCACCGGTCCTCACCTAGGGTGCTACCAGGTCGAGCCTCGCCAAGGGCGCTGCCCCACCGGTCATCGCCGAGATTGCTACCAGGTCAAGCCTCGCCAAGGGTGCTGCCCCACCGGTCATCGCTGAGATTGCTACCAGGTCAAGCCTCGCCAAGGGCGCTGCCCCACCGAACAATGCCAAGGGCGCTGCCCCACCGAGCCACGCCAAGGGCGCTGCCCCACTGAACCACGCTAAGGTCGCCTCCAAGACAACAGTCCGAGCGTCGCAGAGCCATGCCGCAGCTACCATCCTGGAGGATCCCATCACCAAGTCTACAGGTCCTGCCAGTACCGAGTCAATGGAGACCCGCAGTATTGCTCTGATCATGAGTACACTGGCAGGCTTTGTCAGCCAGATCGCCACCCTATCGCGACATGTGAAAGACATCCAGGAGAACCAACTGATGCTGCAGACCCTGGTTTTGGAAACCCGTGCGCCTACAGTATCCAGGCAGCTGGGTGATCCGCCTGTGCCAGGATTGTTGACAGTTGCCACTGGTGATGACCCTGACCTCCACCTGGGCTGTCCGGAGTCCGGCCCTTAGAGGGGGGCTCTGTCAGGTCCTGGAGGCCCTGACCCCCTGGCGCCTCCTTTCCGTGCCACATCCTGCATGCCCCCTGCAGGTTCCAGGACTTTGTATTGAGACTCTGCACATTCTTGGACTCTCTGGTCTCTCCATTCTGGACATGGAGACTCACCTGCAATTGATCCCATCTGATGAAACCTGCATATGAGGAAGCAACGCCCCTTCTCCCACGCTTCCTCATTGAAGTTCCTAGCCTTGTCTAGTGCAGACCTGCTTTCCTTGACCTCCTGAAAACCTTGTCTGGAACCCATCTGAACCAAAGACATTCCTGCTTTCCCTCTGCTCTGTATCATCATTCATAACCAGTATCCTCCTTGTCCCCCCTGTACCTCTGTCATATCGCGGTTGCCTGTGTACCAGATCTTTGCATACTCCTGACTACTCTTTTGCCAACTCCCATTGTACCTTAGCCTGATATCTATGTCCTCTGTATCCGTTGTCTATTCAGTTCTCTCGTTCCTACTACCCCCAGCCTCCTCCTATTGTTTTGGTTCTGTATTCCTGTGTTTATAGTTTCTGTCTGTTTATTTGTTATTACAAATGCACCCTGTAACCTGCCTATATCTGTTCCTTTTTTCACTGCATCTTGGGCTCACACCCACATCTCTGCACACCGTGCTAGGCCAGGGTCCTAACACATCTAAATAATCAGACCTGCTGTTTTTTTTTTATTCTTTTTTTAAGGTGATGCACAATCATTATGGATATACATTGAGAATATTCAACAAGGAATATCAAAGACCTAGATACATCACCATATTATTTTGAAATATATAAAACAAAGCATACAATTTGGAGAAAAGAAAAAAATTAAACAAATATACAAAAACCAAAAGATAAAAAAAAACGTCAGAGAGGGGTTACAATAATCGCGGGAAAATCATGGGTATCACGTGTAGGCAATGGGCATGCGTGGGGGGGGGGATCAGATACCCAGCCACTACAGAGTAGAGACATACAGGGTTATTCAGAGAAAGGAGAAAATCAGGAGAATTGGCAGGAGAAGAGAACAATCTAGACCAAATACCATTTTAGGGAAGGGAGTTAAATTGGAGAATTTTTCTGGTTTGGCTATTTTGACCTAGAATTTTCACTTCTCCAGTCATTCTCATACTTAGAGAATTCTCTCGTTTTCAAGTATGTCCTGGGTTCAAGAACATTGAATTGTTACAGTAGGTACAGAAATACAAAGTAATAAAATGCAAGATATTAAAAAACATTACTGTTCCTGGTGGGTAACACAGATTGAAGACCTAGTCGCCTGTTCCTATATGTCTTACCATTCATCCCCTGGAGGGGGTCCTGCAGATCCATCTCCCATCTGTCACAGTATGTAAGGGGTCCACATTACCCGGGCTGAGAGCTGAGAGTAAAATAAAGTTGGGATAGGAGTCCTATCTGTGAACTACCTGTCAAAGATTTTCGAAAGTGGTGAGTGGGGCCGCCGAGATCGAGTCTAGGGCAGAGGTAGAATAGAAGTGAAGTGTCAGAGCTGCATAACCCTGAAAAAATCAAAAGGGGTCAATCTTTGTTTCTCTTGAAGCACAGGAAACGTAAGAAAACAACCCACGAGTATAAGCCTCAAAAGAGACGTCGCCCCGCTCCCACCAAACCTGCAAAGTCCTTCACTTACAGACCCGAGGGGAATACCCTAATGAGAAGAATTGAGGTTAGAAGAGAGGGATCCCCATCAGAGTAAATTTACTTCTAGTCAAATCAAACGGTCGGATATAGGTTAACACGGCCGGACATGTAGTCCGGGGAATGGGTCTAGAGTTCTTGGGAAACCAAATATAAAAGTCTAGACCAGTGGTTCCCAACCAGTTTTCCAGATACCTGAAGCACAGCACAGGTGATCTGATTTGCTGCACAGTGACTGCAGGACTCTCTCTGCATTTCCCCAAGGTGAGCTTTAAAACATGGCCTGTTAGGGGTACTTGAGGACCGTGGTTGGGAACCACTGATCTAGACAGTCCAAAGACATAAAAGCCGATTCTAGAGCAACCCATTTTCTAGTATCCGTCTGGAAGTGTCACGCCACCACGTGGGCTAGTTGGGCAGCACAATAATATAAATAATTATTAGGGAGCCCCAGACCTCCTCGCATCTTCGCAGTAAAGTACCCGTCTGGCCACGCTACGTAGTTTATTTTGCCACACAAAAGAGTCAATCGCTTTCTGAAGACTGGCATGTCCCGTTGGGTATATCAGGAGAGGAAGGGACTGGAAAAGAAAAAAAAATGCGTGGGAGCACATTCATTTTGATTCTATGAATACGCCCTAACGACGAGAGTGTACCTCTCTTCCACAGGTCTTTACTTTTGGTCAGTATAGCGTCAAGACCTGAGGAAGAGAGTTGTACTCTTTTAAATGTAACTTTAACCAATAAAAAAAAGGTATCACTACTATTGCTATACTCTGGTGAAGTATATATATATATATATATATATATATATTTTTCAGAATTTCCCTGTATGGTCACATTTTCTTGCCATTCGCTATTCAGAGAGCAGGCAGTTCGCCAAATTATGGCAAACTGGCAGCCAGTACGGTGCCTGTTCGACGGCAGTGAGCTCCCCGTAGAGAAGCAATGGTTAATCTATTCGGAGAATACCGAACAGCAGTGAAAAGTTGCAGAAGTGCCCTGCTGTCTGGTGGTTTCATTTGGCAAGATTATTCAGGCGAATCCTGCAGGCTTAAAAATATTTCCATTTTTATTCAATATCTAATAAACCATTTATTTTAATCTGCAGTAAAAAGTGACTTTATAGGATTTTTAGGATCTTTTAAGCATTTGTGGGGAATTTTTTTATTTAAAGCGTTTTTTTTTTATCTGTAACAGACATTTTTATTATCATTCATAGGACCTTATATGTAAATTCCAGGTCTGTTCTGATTGGAAAGCGGTCGCATAACATTAAATAGAAGTATCAGTACTCAGTACGGGTGAGTACCTGAAAAAAAGTATCGGTACTCGTACTCAGCCTTACAAAAGTAGCATCGGTGCATCCCTAGTTTATGAGGATTATTTTATTCCTGTTTCTTGCAAATTTATTTATGAAGATATTCCATTCCTAAAATGTAACAATTTTTCTTTTTCTTTTCAGGGCTATGGGGATTGGTGAATAATGCCGGCTATTTGTATGGTTTGACTCCCAATGAATGGCAAAGAAAGGAAGACTTTGCTAAAATACTAGATGTTAATATACTGGGTTTGGTCGACGTGACACTGAATCTTCTACCCCTCATTAGAAAAGCTCGGGGACGTGTTGTCAATGTTTCAAGTAGTGCTGGGAGATTATCAGTTATCGGTGGTGGATACTGCATCTCAAAGTTTGGCGTCCAAGCATTCTCTGACAGTCTACGGTAAATAATCTGTGAATGATGCTTCCTTAGACGTATTTGTACAATCTGTTTAGAAATTTAACTAACGGTGCAGAAATAACTCTAGACTATGAAATCCAGGAGATCTTCAGGAGCTCCCCAAAACTGTCTTGGAGTGGAAACACAAACCAAGTAGAAGGCAAAATATTTTTTTAATATAACATTGTGATTGTTCATCAGTTAGGTGAAATCTGATATTTTTTCATGTTGCAGAAGGGAAATGCGGGATTTTGGAGTCCAGGTTTCCATTATTGAGCCTGGTGCGTTCACAACCAACATTTGTGCGTTTGAACCCCAAATGAAAGCCACAAAACATATATGGGAGAAAACCCCTGCTGAGATAAAGGAGTCATATGGAGAAGAATATTTCCAGCACAGTAAGATGATTTACTAATTCTACTGCTATTTACAGAGAACAAAACATTGTATAACAATGTATTCTTTTGTTGGGTGATAAATATGAGTAAAAACTACCTTGATGTGTTCTTATAAATGAATAAAGATGAAATGCTATATATTTTATATGTCCTTTGAATATGGAGGATGTCACTACATGATGGAGATTCATGCTAATTAAGCTAGGCTTGTGCACCGATTTTTTTTTCGGTTCGGTTCGTTCGGATTTTGTAAATTTTCGTTTTGACTCGTTTCGGATGATTTTCGTTTCGGTTCGGTTCGTTTTGTTTTTCGTATCGACTTTTTTTCGTGATTTTGGAAATTTTCGTGTTTTTTTCGGAACGTCTGTTCTCCTCGTTTCAAAGTGTCTATTCGTTTTGACATAAACTAATGGTTTTTCGGATACGATAATTATACGATACGATAATTCTGCCATTGAGATTTCTCATGTTTTACAAGAAGGATACATTGAGATTTCTCTGGTTTCCCGGGAAGGATACATTGAGATTTCTCATGTTTTACAAGAAGGATACATTGAGATTTCTCTGGATTTCCAGGAAGGATACATTGAGATTTCTCATGTTTTACAAGAGGGATACATTGAGATTTCTCATGTTTTACAAGAAAGATACATTGAGATTTCTCTGGTTTTACAAGAAGGATACATTGAGATTTCTCTGGTTTTCCAGGAAGGATATATTGAGATGGGAATGATACAAAATTTAATTACAGAATCAGCGATATAAATACGATGTCCGAAATTACTGAAATGGAACCGAAATCAGGAATGGAGAATGAAAATGAATTTCGATTTTACACATTTCTAGTCCATTCGAAAATTCCGAAAAGTTTTCGTTTCGGCACAAAAATTCATTCGGATCTGCCTTTTTCGGATTCGAAAATTTTCAGAAAATCGGCCGAATCCGAATGCACAAATCTGGAAATTTCGTGAAAATTCCGAAATTCCGAAACCCGAAACGCACATCCCTAAATTATACATCACTGCTCTATAACCATGGAGACCGTCGAGACAAAGGTACGAATCCAGTGGTGTATTTAGGTTTTGTGCTGCCCTAGGCCTGACTAAACTCGTGCACCCCCTAATTTAAATTTGAAAATTTTACACACCCCTTTCCGTTAAGGCCACACCCGTTCTTGTTAAAGCCCTACCCACTTTAGGCTCCACCTTTTCCTTAGAGCTCCGCCTCTTCCTCTCTGTATATTAAAAGTGGATACCAAGTTCCTAGTTGTACATTATATTGTTTTGTGTATCATTTCAAATGTTGTATCTATTATTTTAAGAGATAATCAAACAAAATTATGAAATGTTTAAATTCAATCATTTTTACAAAGATCAGCCATGCATGTCAAGTATACAGGATCATAGCCGCTCTAATTGGTTTGCTTAGGTTGGTCTAATTGGTTGAACAATAAAACCCACAGAAATGTGCAAAGCTGCACAGCAATAAAACTCAAAGTAAAGTGCGATGTGTATGAGCATAGCACAGAGCTCCACAGCAATAAAACTCAGTAATGTGCAGTATGTATGAATGCACCACAGAGCTCCACAGCAATAAAACCCACAGAAATGTGCACTGTGTATGAGCGCATCACAGAGCTGCACAGCAATAGAACTCACAATAATGTGCAATGTGTATGAGCATATCAGAGCACCACAGCAACAAAACCCACAGAAATGTGCACTGTGTATGGGCGCATCACAGAGCTGCACAGCAATAGAACTCACAATAATGTGCATTGTGTATGAGCGTTTCATAGAGCACCACAGCAATAGAACTTACAGTAATGTGCAGTGTGTATGAGTGTATCACAGAGCTCCATAGCAACTAAAATCCACAGAAATGTGCACTGTGTATGAGCGCATCACAGAGCTGCACAGCAATATAACTCTCAGTAATTTGCACTGTAATGCTTTTCATTTAATTTACCCCCTTCTTTTCATTTCATTCAATTTCTCACCCCCTCCGGTGAACCTGTGGGCCGGCTGAGTCCTGAGAGCAACTGCTGCGGTTGCCCATCCAGGGTTGCTGCATCTCTGCAGGAAGCCCCCGCAACGCAGCACAGTCAGCAGGTGATGCATAGCTCCTCTTGTCAGGGGCTTCCACTCATCCCCTATCAGCCCGGCGAGGTACATGTCTAGGCCCGACAACCCAGCCTTCACTACTTTGGAAGGGGAGGGCAATCTGCCTGCCTCAGACCTCCAGGCTCCCAAACCGTGCCTGCCTCTGAGCATGGTGGAGCGCTGGGAAGAAGTGACGTTGATGATCACTTCCTCCCAGCGCCGCAGGGCTCACATGATGGGACAGCTGTGGCGCGACGATGAGGATGCATCGCTTGGTGGCGCCGCGGTGCTTCGGAGATCAGGGATTTAAAACTGAGAGATTTAAAACCAGCTGCTGCGGGTTTCACTGAGCGGCATTTTTTGCCGCCCTGGCAAAAGTGCCGCCCTAGGCCTAGGCCTTGTCGGCCTAGGCCAAAATACATCACTGTTTCGAATCCTGGCAAGAGCACCTCTCCAGTAAGTGTCCTTGGGCAAGACACCTAACGGTACAGACTCGCCACCCAGAACATACTTGAAAACGAGAGAAATCTCAATGTATCCTTCCTGGTGAAATCCTTTCTCAAAAAAATGTTTTTTTAAAAATAATGAATGGTAGTTTAGCAGTGAGTGTACATGCATGGCATGGTTTGCCATTCTTTTATAATCTATTATTATTATAATCTCTTATAAATGTAAAGTAGGTCTATGTATACACAGAGCTGAGGGTACCAAGAAACCGATCTTGTATGCAGGTTTATTACTGGGATGCAATCAAATTATTTCCGTTTTTAATTTGTTATAAACCAACTAAGAAAATGAAATATTTACTTGAATGTCTTTATTTTATGCATATACAGGTGTTAAAAGCTTGAAAAAATTAGTGGAACTTAGCAGTACCAAACTGAGCAGAGTCACAGACTGCATGGAACACGCTCTGACAGCCGTTTACCCCTGGACCCGATACTCTCCTGGATGGGATGCCAAGTTATACTACCTCCCTGTCTCTTACCTCCCTACAGTCATCTCTGACTATGTAGTGTGCTACTCCGCACCCAAGCCAGCTCAAGGCGTCATGTAGCTATTTTGCGAGCCATGCTATTACTTCTATGTTATGCTAGGTATAATATTATACACTTTTACATGTCTTTTCTTAAAATCATTTGGGACCATACTTTTATTGAACCTCTTAATGTGATATGAATAAATGAGACTTTTTGCTGCAAATTAAAAGAATAAACTGTTTAATAAATATCTAATAAATACAGGGAATTTTATTTACAATGAAACTTATGTGATTTACCTGCTGAAACCTGTCGAATGAAACCACCGAAAATCAGGGCACTTCACTGACATTTCGGTGCAGTTCTCTGATTGGATTAACCACTACTTCTCCATGGGGATTTCACTGCCGCCAAAGGTCACCATATTTAGCTGGCAATTCCCCAATATTTGGCGAGTCTCGAGCATTTCGAATAGACTCATGGCCGTGAAAGTGCATCGTATGGGAAAATTCACCGTTCGGTGCAATTCTGTGACCAATTCGGGGCTTTCTGAATAACCCCTTAAGTGTTCCTCAGTTCCATACAGTGTTAATTGGAAAAGTGCTGATATTCGCTATTGTGCATTTACCTTGTGATGGGGTCAGCCTCATGGGTGGTCAGCACTTTGGTGTTGTCATGGTGTTCTGTTTTTTATGTACGTGCATATTTTTCTGCAGTATTTAGCTTTTATCTGTTTGCAAATCTGTTTGAGACACACAATCCTTTTGATATGCCTTGTTTGCTTTTGTTACATCCACACTAGCAGGTCTATTCACTAACAGGGTTATTCAAAGAGCACCAAATTTCGGTGCTCTTTTGTGACCCGCACTTCAGGGAATCAAATTCCCCGATCCTGCGGCGAACAGCATTCACTGCATTGTCTCCAAAGTGCAGGGAAAAATCCGCTGACTGCATCCGAAAAACTGCCACAAAAAACGCTGATTCAAATGGAAAAACCACAGAAAAAATGCCGAATGCACCTGACGATCCATCGCAAAATCACTGAAAGCATTGGAACAAAAACGACGATCCACCGAACAGAGCGCCGACTAGGGATGAGCTGTTCGGTTCGATCAGTTCGGAGTTCGATTCGAACATCGGCAGTTCTAAAGTTCGCGAACTTCGAACGTTTTGGCGTGTTCGGCTCGAGTTCAAAATTTTTTTTTTCTAAAAAGTATAAAAAATGCTTAAAAAATACTAAAAAATCTAGAAATAAAGAGACTCTTTACTGCAGAATATTATAAGCACCGGTTTATTAGATATTTAATTAAAAAATAATGTCTAGGTGCAAAGATTCTCACCTCTAAATGACCTGTGCTCTCAAATGGCGTAAACAACAGGTGTTTAATTAGTGTTTGGAAATAACATGTGCTTCTAATTAGTCCGGTCTCATTGATTTGATACATTGTATGCAGACTGGGAGTGCTAGGTGTCGTGTGTGGGTCTGTGATGGCGATGTTTCCATACATCCTACAAATCCGCCCCACTTCACTTCAGGTTATGGGGACCTCCTAGAAAAATAGTATTCCTAGTGCAAGAACTAGCATAGAAAGCAACAGAGTAACTAACAACTATTAAATAATCAAATTGTTATTGAACCATCATGCTAACCATTGTTAGTCTAAGCACTGGAATACCCATACAGTCAGACAGAGCCACACCTGTGTCAGGGAGTCTGCTGCCCACATACAGTCAGACAGAGCCACACCTGTGTCAGGGAGTCTCCTGCCCACATACAGTCAGACAGAGCCACACCTGTGTCAGGGAGTCTCCTGCCCACATACAGTCAGACAGAGCCACACCTGTGTCAGGGAGTCTCCTGCCCACATACAGTCAGACAGAGCCACACCTGTGTCAGGGAGTCTCCTGCCCACATACAGTCAGACAGAGCCACACCTGTGTCAGGGAGTCTGCTGCCCACATACAGTCAGACAGAGCCACACCTGTGTCAGGGAGTCTCCTGCCCACATACAGTCAGACAGAGCCACACCTGTGTCAGGGAGTCTGCTGCCCACATACAGTCAAACAGAGTCACACCTGTGTCAGGGAGTCTCCTGCCCACATACAGTCAGACAGAGCCACACCTGTGTCAGGGAGTCTCCTGCCCACATGCAGTCAGACAGAGCCACACCTGTGTCAGGGAGTCTCCTACACACATACAGTCAGACAGAGCCACACCTGTGTCAGGGAGTCTCCTGCCCACATGCAGTCAGACAGAGCCACACCTGTGTCAGGGAGTCTCCTGCCCACATACAGTCAGACAGAGCCACACCTGTGTCAGGGAGTCTCCTACCCACATACAGTCAGAAAGAGCCACACCTGTTTCAAAGAGCCACACCTGTTTCAGTGAGTCTCGTGAGTCTCCTGCCCCCATACAGTCAGAGCCACACCTGTTTCAGGGAGCCTCCTGGCCCCATACAGTCAGAGCCACACCTGTTTCAGTGAGTCTCCTGCCCCCTTACAGTCAGACAGCGCCCCTCTGCTATTGTGTATGATTCCTCCCAAGGAAGACATCATAGCACATACTGTATAAAGAGCCACACCTGTTTCAGGGAGCCTCCTGGCCCCATACAGTCAGAGCCACACCTGTTTCAGGGAGTCTCCTGCCCCCATACAGTCAGAGCCACACCTGTTTCAGGGAGTTTCCTGCCCCATACAGTCAGAGCCACACCTGTTTCAGGGAGTTTCCTGCCCCATACAGTCAGAGCCACACCTGTTTCAGGGAGTCTCCTGCCCCCTTACAGTCACACAGCGCCCCTCTGCTATTGTGTATGATTCCTCCCAAGGAAGACATCATAGCACATACTGTATAAAAAAAAGTCTGTTTTTCCAATAAATCAATCCTATGTTTTCATCCTACACCTCGGTTGGTGCTTGGGGGAAACCATGCTATAATCACATTATTCTGGAGAAGGTACTGGTGTTGAGGATGAGGAGGTGATTTTTACAGATAGTCAGGGTATGGTGCTTCGTGAAATATGTATATGGTTTTGTATACAAAGATTAATAGTATGCCCTCATTGTTTCAACACTCAGGTGTTAGTGAGAAGGTTTCCACTAATATCTCTCGACCTAAGAAATCACAAATTTCATCCAAATCAAGACTCTGAAGAAGATCAAGGAACAATCTAACATTTAAGTTTCATAACAGGCTGTATATTAAAACGTTTTTAGAAGAGAGAGACACACTCCAGAGTGCAAACCTGTACCTAATGAAAGAGTAGGAGGAGAGGTCTTTTTTCTCTAGGTGGCGTAATGCGCAAAAGGTTGAGTCTATGTGTACATATATTCACACAAAATTGCATACATTCACACAAAAGTGCAATGGTGATTTAGCCTATGATGGCTTTAATATCGGGCAATGTGTGCTTTCACTCTGGTTACTAATTACAACCACTGGTGTTCGGCTGTGCTGTTGCGTTATTTTTCGAAATCGAAGCTTGTGTTGCATATCTTAGTAGAAATCAGCAGGAATACTAGTTTTGCATTCGGTCTAATAATTGCAGTCCTGTGCTTCCTCTAGGTTATAGAATTATTGTGGTTATACCATTCAATCTAGAATTCCCAATGAAAAGCAATGGAAAGCAATTACTGTGGCAAATATTCTATCCTCTATTTCTAATTAAGCTTCCTCTTACTTATGATGCTTTTTCTCCAACGGCAAATGTGCACCATATCGCTGATTTATTTTTCTGGCTAGCTGTGGCTCTTTGTGTCATATAGATTCAATATAATTGTCCTGTCAGTTTGGATTATAATTGTATTTCCCTATATGCATGTCTGGTTTAGACTTGAATTACCAATACATGGTAGTAATTGATTGCATTTATGGGCGTTTGATCATCTCATGCCGCTAATTATATATCTACATCTCAGTGTGGCTATCAGCCTTTCAAGGTTTTTTCATCCCAGCAGAGTTTGGTTGGCCTTACATATATATATATATCCACTGCCTATGGCCTTTAACCTATATCGACAGTATAGGAATAATTCCATTAACAAATCCTTATGCCTGAGAATCATTGTGGAATTAGTTCGTCCTTCTATCCACTCGTGGCGGTTTTTGGAATTCTGGAGCTTGGCTACTGATGACCTTTGTATCCTTGTAATTTGCAATGGTTACAATGTGGATTTCTAATTCAATATATTGTGGATTTTTCAATTTAATAGTTCATGGCAATCGACTCACTGCTTAAGAATCTTATTATCTACTTTATGCATGTTTAGCCCTCAAAGGCGTTCATTACATATGGCACTAAATGCTGGCTACCATCTCTTGTAATTTACTGGAAAAGGTTGGCTAGTCCTGATCTTGCGCACACCAACAGATTTGCCCCCTTGAGCGAAGATGTTGGGTGCAGCAGCTCAGGTGTAGCAGTACTGGAGGCTGCTCCCTCTAACAGCCGGGGGATCAGCCCACCAAGTAAGGGAGGGATAAAGAGGGCAAGTAAGCCTGGACAGGTTGTGGTGGTAGGGGACTCTATTATTAAGAGAGTAGATAGGGTAATCTGTCGCGCTGATCGCCTTAACCGGACAGTTTGCTGTCTGCCGGGTGCCCGTGTTAGGCATGTGGTTGACAGAGTTGATAGATTATTGGGAGGGGCTGGAGATGACCCAGCTGTCATGGTCCATATTGGTACCAATGACAAAGTAAGCGGAAGATGGAAGGACCTGAAGAATGATTTCAGGGAATTAGGAAGTAAACTGAAGAAGAGGTCCTCCAAGGTAGTATTTTCTGAGATCCTACCTGTGCCACGTGCTACAGTGGAAAGGCAGCGGGAGATTAGGGAGGTCAATGCGTGGCTTAAAGCTTGGTGCAGGAAGGAGGGCTTTGGGTTTTTAGAGCACTGGGCTCATTTTGCACTGGGGTACAATCTGTATAGTTGTGATAGATTGCACCTGAATGGAAGAGGGTCTGCTGTGCTAGGGGAGAGGATGGTTAAAAGGTTGGAGGAGACTTTAAACTAGTGGAAGGGGGGGAGGGATACAGTATCTTACAAAATGGAGACAGAGCAGATAGCGGAAGGGTTTCAGTTCAGACTAAGGGGGTGGAGTCGGGGGGATGGGTAATGTCAGAACAGTGGAGGCATGTAATGTAAAGTCGCATTCAGCATGTGTGGGTAGAGATAACATTAAATGTATGCTTGCTAATGCAAGGAGCCTCAATAACAAGATGGGGGAACTAGAGGTAATAGCATACACTAAGCAATACGACATTATAGGAATAACAGAAACATGGTGGGACGAAACGCATGACTGGGCTGTAAACTTAAATGGTTATACATTGTTTAGAAAGGATAGGAAACATAAGAAAGGGGGTGGAGTGTGTTTATATGTAAATCAGGATTTAAAGCCTAATATTACACAACTGGAAAGCGATGAGGGAAATGTGGAATCCTTATGGGTAAATATTTCGTTGGGGAATAAACAGGGAAGTCAATTATTGGTTGGCATATGTTATAAACCACCTAATATAGATAATGATGAGGAAGAACAACTGTTAGAGCAAATTAGGAAGGCTGCACATCATGGTAGCACTTTAATTATTGGAGATTTTAATTACCCGGACATTAATTGGGATAGTGGGACTAGTAATTCAGCAAAGGGAATCCGGTTCCTGAACATTTTAAATGATACCTTCATGTCACAACTGGTAGAAACACCAACTAGAGAGGATAACTGTCTGGACCTGGTTATAACAAATAATGTGGATCTTTTCTCAAATATTAATGTAAAAGAACAGTTGGGAAACAGCGACCATAACATGGTGACTTTTGAAATAAACTCAAAAAAACACATTCATAAGGGGCATGCTAAAATATATAATTTTAAAAAGGACAACTTTATTAAAATAAAGGAAGCTCTCAATGTCATTGACTGGCAGAAACTCTTTCACGGGAAAAACACGGAGGATAAGTGGAATATCTTTAAACTAACACTAGAAAAGTACACGTCACAATATATTCCACTGGTTAATAAATATAAAAGAAACAGACTGAAACCAATGTGGCTTAGTAGGAAGGTAACTAAGGAAATGAAAAATAAAATGAAGGCATTTAAAGCTTTTAAATTTGATAAATCTGAGGCATCCTATAAAGCATATAGGGCAGCCAATAAAGCATGTAAAAATGTGATTAGATGGGCTAAACTAGAAAATGAAAAAGAAATAGCCAAAGAGAGCAAGACCAACCCTAAAAGATTCTTTAGGTACATAAATTCTAAAAAACCCAAGAGTGAAAATGTAGGTTCACTAAAATCTGAGTCAGGGCTATTGTTAACTGAAGATCAGGATAAAGCAGAAATTTTAAATGATTATTTTTCTTCAGTATTTATCAAAGAGAAACCTATAACAGGAGACATGAAATTCATTAATAAAAACTTACTAATACAAAGTGACTGGTTGACTCAGGACAAGGTTTTACACAAATTAAACAATGTGAATGTTAATAAAGCCCCAGGGCCAGATGGAATTCACCCGCGAGTACTAAGAGAGCTATGTGTTGAAATATGTAAACCTCTGTTCTTAATCTTTCAAGATTCTTTTCTTTCAGGAATAGTACCAGAGGATTGGAGAAAAGCTGACGTGGTCCCTATATTTAAGAAAGGTTTAAAATTTGTGCCTGGGAATTATAGACCTGTGAGCTTAACATCTGTGGCTGGGAAAGTATTTGAGGAGTTACTAAGGGATAGTATTCAGGAATTTATTGGGAGGTATAATGTAATTGACAAAAATCAGCATGGTTTCATGAAACACAGATCATGTCAGACTAACCTAATTACGTTCTATGAGGAAGTAAGTAGAAGTATAGATCAGGGGGTCGCAGTGGATGTGATTTACTTAGATTTTGCCAAAGCTTTCGACACAGTTCCACACAAAAGGTTACTATTTAAATTAAGAAAAAATGGTCTAGATGAAAATACTTGTTCTTGGATAGAAAACTGGCTAAAAGATAGGGTACAGAGAGTGGTCATAAATGGTACATTTTCAAGATGGACACCAGTGGTAAGTGGTGTCCCTCAGGGGTCTGTTATAGGACCAATACTATTCAATTTATTTATAAATGACCTTGAGATAGGCATTGAAAGTCATGTATCAGTGTTTGCAGATGACACAAAGCTAGGAAAAGTAATACAATGTGAGCAGGATGTTACTTCGCTGCAGAGGGATTTAGATAGATTGGGGGACTGGGCACTTAAATGGCAGATGAAATTTAATCTAGATAAATGTAAAGTTATGCACTTTGGAGTGAAGAACACACAAGCAATTTATACCCTAAATGGTACGGAGTTAGGGAAATCCAAGCAGGAGAAGGATTTGGGAATAATCATAGACTTCAAACTAAGTAACAATGTGCAATGTCAAACAGCAGCCGCCAAGGCCAGCAAAGTACTGGCATGCATTAAAAGGGGAGTTCACTCACGGGATGAAAACATAATTTTGCCTCTGTATAAATCAATGGTCAGGCCGCACCTTGAATATGCCGTGCAATTTTGGGCACCTGTCTTAAAAAAAGATATTATATCGCTAGAAAAAGTGCAGAGACGGGCAACTAAATTAATAAGGGGGCTGGAAGGGTTAAGTTATGAGGAAAGACTAACAAGCTTAAACCTGTTTAGTTTAGAGAAAAGGCGCCTTAGAGGGGATCTGATAACCTTATATAAATATATACGGGGCCATTATCAACCATTGTCTGATAACCTATTCATTAACAGGACTATACATAGGACAAGGGGTCATCCATTTAGACTGGAAGAAAGAAAATTTAGCTTAAAGCATAGGAAGGGTTATTTTACGGTGAGAACAATAAAGCTGTGGAATTCTCTGCCTGTTGAGGTGGTTGGGTCAGAGTCTGTACAGACTTTTAAAAAACGACTGGATGACTTCCTGCAGACACAGAATATTAAGGGTTATAATATTTAATATGTGGGTAAAAACTTCTTGATCCAAGGAGAAATCTGACTGCCATTCTGGGGTCAAGAAGGAATTTTTTCCCAGTATGTTGCATATTGGCAAGCATTCAGACTGGGTTTTTTGCCTTCTTTTGGATCAACAGCAGTAGGTTATGTGGGAGAGGCTGAACCCGATGGACGCATGTCTTTTTTCAGCCTATATAACTATGTAACTATGTAACTATGTAACTGATTATTACTCTCTTGCAATAGCACGATATTTTCAGGACCTCTGACGCCACCTAGTGGCATATATCCGTTATATATGATATTGTACAATTACATCCATCGCCCACATTCAACAACACTGAGAATCTATTTTTCATTTTCCATTGTGGTGTGTTCTCTATTTAGAGAAAGCTAATTTATGGTTTAAGGAGGTTCACCACTTTACAATTTCTATGTATGTATTTTATTTTCGCTGTGTATATTGTATTCGTCCAATAAAGGTTATTCGGTAGCCGGTGTCTACCACATCTTTTTCTTCGTTAAACTTTAGGGTTCATGCCCACTACTGACACTGGCTTTAAGTTATTTCCCCGTATTCTATAAAGTCTTTTCTTGTTTACCATAAGCAAAGATGTATCATATAAAATATAAAAACAGCATTGCATATATGGTCTGATTGATATAAAAGATCCTTTGTAATGCAGTATTGGTGGTATATCGCCACCTAGTGTCATTATTTCAAAAAGTTTTTCACTTGAAGAAATGTGTAGTAAATAAAAGTTCTTTCTGATCTGCGGCACTTCTCTGTCGCTCTGGTACCTCTGAGAGAACAGGAGAGTGTGATTAGAATTGTGCCAAGCACTGTATCTTGGGCAAGACACCTAACGGTACATACTCGCCACCCAGGACATACTTGAAAACGAGAGAAATCTCAATGTATCCTGCCTGGTAAAATACTTTCTCAAAAAAATAATAATTATATATAGTTGCATAACCTTATCTTTGCTACAAAGCCACAGTCTGGCATAGCACTGATTTTATGGTTCTGTGTAATAACAGACCCAGGATGCATAAAAGTGAGACAGAGGTCATTTGCATATCCTACCCAGAATTCCTTGCTGCATATGGGGAATGTGGCACAGGAGCTCTGGGATGAAATTCTTTGAATTGCTATGATGTGCAGGTGGCTTCTGCAATATTAAACACAATTATTAGAGTGTGGAGGCTTTTTATCTCACTTTTAGTCCTTCACCACAACCCTTATAGACACTTACTTACCTATGGTCCAAGCATCCACTGCAACTGGTCATGCTTGCCTCCTAGCTGATGAAGGTTCAACAAACCTGAAACAATGCTGTCCTGGGAGTGGCTTTGACCAGTTGCATAACCTTATCTTTGCTATAAAGCCACAGTGTGGAATAGCACTGATTATAGGGTTCTTTGTAATAACAGGCCCAGGATGCATAAAAGTGAGATAGAGGGCTTTTGCATATTCTACCCAGAATTCCTTGCTGCATATGGGGAACGTGGCACAGGAGCTCTAGGATGAAATTCTTTGAATTGCTATGATGTGCAGGTGGCTTCTGCAATATTAAACATACTATATATATATATTTATTTATTAATGGTCTGAATGATGGATGCATGCTTATGCAGGTTTATTCCTCGTGCTGCAAGCGGCTGGTCTGTGAAACCACTCTTCTTTTGGAGCTTACTCCTCTGTTCCTGTGGTGATTGGTCCCAGCAGATCCAGGACTTCCCTTCTGGGGGTGCTAGGATTCTTTGGGCTATATATTACAAAGTTGGTGCTAACTTAACCAGAGCTGTTAACAGCTCCATAGGCTACAATGGCTCTAGTAAGTTTACAACAGCTCTGGTTAAGTTGGCACCAAGTATGTAATATGGCCCTTTGTATGGTGCCTTGGTCTAAAGTAATGCCGGAAGCAGGGATGGCCAATAAAGAAGTGGATTTTATTCACATAAGTACAAAAAAACCAATAAAAAAGTTAAAATAAATGATGTCCTTTAAAACGCATTTCACTGCTCAGTTGGCGGCTTCATCAGTCATGGATGAGTTGGTGTATATGGACAGGTCTTAACCCTTTCACTGCTGAGGACGTGTCTTCATTGACTCCTAAGGAATGATAGGTGTTCATTTGAACCTCAATATCTCCCAACTGTTTTCAGCTAGCAGGGTCATGTTTGATATCATTAGAAAGGCCAGAACATGGCCTTTCCAATGATACCAAACATGACCAGGTTTAAAGTAAAGAAAAAAAATAACAACAATAATAATAAAAAAAAGAAAAATTTGTTTTTTTTAAGATGTGAAATGGCTAAGCAGTGAAGGGGTTAAAAGGGTTTTACTGGGGGGCGTAGCTGGCTGTGAGAGGGACAAGACGTGCTTTGGTGGAGCTCCGTCTCTGCCTGCTTCTTTTGAGACTTTTCAGCGGACTTTTGTGCAAACTCTTTGGATTCTGTAACCCCTGAGTGGCCGGTCATCGGAGATAAGTAGTCCGGAGCCCGTTTCCCCCCCCCCATCTGGACAGGAGACGTGCTCTTGCCGGCTGTTTTGCGGCGGCTGGATGCTGCTGGTGGCCATTTTGAGGCCTGTTTCAGGGCTTACTCTGCTTCCACACAGTGTTGCCTCGGAGGTCTTACCTGTGCGCTTCTCCCCTTGGCTGTGGGGATCCTGGCCACCACCAGCGGCTGCGCTGCTGATCCTGCTGCTCCTGGACCGGGTGCCCTGATCGATTGCTGGCCTGCACGTTGCCTGAGCGACCATCTTGGGGCCTTGCCCCACCTAGAGGCGCTTCTGTCGACCCTGACACCTACTCCCACCCTCGCTGACACAGGCTGGGGGGACGGTGGGCCCCCGTCTCCTGGACCTTATGACGGACCTGGTGGAAGGGACGACTGGAGTGCACACATGTGGACAGATCGGTGTTCAAGCGCTCCCCCTGGGCTCGGCATGGAAGCCGCGTTCACGTGCCTGGAGGCCCTATTGCAGGAGATGGAAGACGACGGACGCCTGCTGTCACGTGTTGTTATGCAGCGTTTCACTGAGGTCTTACGGAGCTGCAGGGGTGCGGATCCTCCGACTGCAGCCAAACCTGGAGGCCTCCAGCGGGAAGCTACTGTGCACGGCGGTGTAGCCTTGGCGGAACCCGGCGATCTGCGGGTGGTGAGTGGTGACCCGGAGTCACAGATCCTGCCGATTACCCAGAGGACTGTTGCCAAGATCCCACATGATGGCCCTGAGCTACCGGTTGTGTTTGGGCCGCTGGAACACGTGCTGGATAAGGTGATACCTGGGGTTTTTGGTCAAGGTTCAGTAAAGGGGACGCTGCTTGGCCCTCTTCTGCTGTCCATCGCCCAGGTACCTCCTGCGGCCTTACCCTGCGATGCTGGAGGCCAATGGGGTGGTGCGGGAGTGGGCCTACTCAATTCACCGGCCTTGTCCCTCGCTGACATACCTTGTCAACTCTGCCTCGCCCTGCCTGCCTCGCAGATGCCTCCATTTCGGGACACAGGCTGAGAACTGACCTCTATTTTCCCTGCCATGCCTTTTCGATGATGACCTACTGTTTCTTTTATAGGAACTTTGTTTTGCCCACATGCTGAGACTTTTCGTACCCCCTGTTCTATTCATTTTTCTGCTGACCCCTCTGCTGATTTATTGATGTTTTCCCCCACCCCTTTTGTATTCTCCTGATTAAACTTGTGGAAGGCTTACCCGGATCCGCAGAGTTCTCCCCATTCCTATCTCCCTATCAATATTCTTGATATTCCCTCTGACTGAGTTGTTTCTTCCCTTCCCCTGTTTTTCCTCCCCTCCCTCCTTTTCCCATGTTTTTGTTTTCTACACGCCACCTCGTGCTACAGCCCTCCTTCTTCCCCCCCTTTTGTTTTTCTCCTTGGCGTTTGGGGCTACCTCGGTGTGCCACTGTGGCGACTACCGCGGCTCTGGCCGCCATACTTGGCCCTTGATTACCCCAGGCCTTGTGACCTGCACATTTCCATGGCCTCCGACCGGTCCTTGGACCTTCTGGAGTGAGCCAGGAAAGTCACATATTCGGCCTTAGCCACCTTTTTCATCCCTTTTTTCCCTCCCCCCCCTTTTTATTTTTAAGGGTCCTGGAGCATTTTTTGGTGTGTCTCCCCCCCCCTTCCTATTTTAGAAAACCCCTGCCACACTACGTATCTCAGTGCTTTTGCAATGTGATTAGCGGTGTTTTTTCTGATTCTATGCCTTTTGAGACTTAGCCCTGCGTGGCTGTTGTATAGTCTGACCGTCCTTTTCTATTGTATGTGATATTGCTGATGCCTTCTCAAAATAAAAATTTTGAATACGAAAAAAAAAAAGGGTTTTACTTTCTGTTTTGGCACTGAAAACTGCCAAGAAACTGTGGGCGCTGCCATCTTGGTGGAGTGGTGATGTTTTTCAGCCGCCTGATAGGAAGTGACATGGCGTGACCAGTTTTGTGGCCATCTTAGGTGGGGTACTTGCGGTTTCAACGATTCCAGTTTCAATTTCAGCGGCCATGTTTGTAGAGCAGTCCTAGGGCAATTCCGGCGGCCATGTTGGTGGGGCACACTAAAAGTGGCTGACTAATGTCCTGAGGACTTTATATCCTCCTTGTAATAGCGATTTTACATTGGTGCAATAACGCATTTACATTGCTGCAGTAATCATTATATTTTAGAATACACACAGAGGGTTTCAGTGTAATATCCCTTAGGGGGTTCCAGTACAATATGCATTGATCAATTCGGTTATGATTACTCAGGGGATTTCAGTGCATTATACATTGATCAATTCTGTTAAACATAACACTGAAATCACCTGTGTGTGTGTATTTATGTTAGACATATGCAAATGCATTACTCAGTTAATAGACACTTATGGGTACAGTGATTTTTCTTTATGTAAACTAATACAGTGCTCAGTTTATAAGCACTTAAGGGTAAAATCCTTTAATAGATAAAGGCCTAATGACTCGCAGTCTATAGATGCTTTTATATGAAAAAACCTTGATGGCTCACGGTGTATAGATGCTTTATATAGACATTATAGCCATTAATAGTAGGGTACTTGTTGACATACATTTGTGGGGTATACACGCATAATGTTTTGTTATTGTCTTAATTGGAGAGATTTAGTGGTATTAGTCTGAACAGGTGTATTTGGTTATCAACGTTTAATGACCAGACCATAGCGCATAGGAATAATATATCTATGATGCTAATTAGATAGCGCATGTGGACAGAGTTGGATTGTGGAAAAGGGGGAAGAGAGTATTTCTGGTGAGGAAGAGGATAATTTAATTCAAGAAATGGGAAAGTTCAAAGTCGATGTTTAGGCCATGTGGATGTAATGTATGTAGGTTATAGATGTAGCACATCTCTTTACCTATTTCTTTTTCTAAACCTCCTCCTCTCCATTGGTTGCGTACAATTTTTAGACCTGTGAATACGAGGCCTGTTGGATCTTTGTTATGTTTCAGTTTATAATGTGCCGATACACTGTGTGATTCAAGGCCATGCTTTAGATTTCTGACATGTTCCTGTATCTTCTTGCTGAGGGGTCTTGTGGTTCTTCCCACGTATTGGAGGCCACAGGGGCATGTGAGGAGGTAAATTACGTTCCTAGTGAAACAGTTCATCAAATCTGTTATTTTTATTTTTCCTCTTTCTGTGGGTATCTCTGTAACAATACTTTTCTTGCAATTTCCTGCAATTTAAATAGTTCCCACATCCATGAAATCCTGGTTTGACACCAAACATGGATTTTTGTTTCTTTGGGGAGAATTTCAATAATTTTACCATTTATATATAATAGACGTGGCCCACTCTGAGTATATTAGGCATGTACTTCTGATGGCTTAAATATCTACCTGTGACTGCACTATTATATTACTAATTCAGTATGATCTCAGCCTAATGACAGCAACCATTTACACTTCATTTTCATGTTTTTAAGAGTTTGTGTGTTCAGTCCATGTATGCCAAAGGCAGCTAATAGTTTTTTTAATTTTTATTATTATTTTCACACCGGTGTCCAACAAGTCCTTTCTTTTCATTGTCATTCGCATATCCCTTCTTTGGGACGACGGTCCTTTATTTATCCCTCTCTCTCTTTTTCTTTTTACATTAGATCATGTCTGAAATAGGAAAGGCCGGGAATATAAATGGCAGATTCCTTTATTAATCTCTGGGATACAGTATGTGGAGAGCCAGTACTATAATGTCTGCTTTAATGTGTCCAAGAGGAGACAAATATTCACAATACAATGATCTATTATAACGGGAAACGCAGTGTGGAGAACTGTCATCCTGTGAGACAATCTGCTTCTGATCCGCATGATCGCTGTTGTAATAATTAGACACTTGGTGACAGTAATGGATCACCTGTATGTACAAAGATATCAGAGTGCTACAACTTTCGTAACTGTGTGGTTGGTGCTGCTGGATCAAACAAAACAAAAAAAGTCTTGAAGTACAACAAAGCTTGTTTTCTGTCTGTATTAGGGATGTGCATGCTTGAAAAATTTGTTTAGTTTAGGTTCGTTTAGGTTTTTAAATAACTTTGTTTTCGGAATTTCGAATCGATTCGAATTTCATATATCAATTTGATAGTTGATATCAATTCGAATTTTGGATCACTAAATAAAACTCCAATTAATCAAATTTTGCTGTTAAAAGAAAAGCTAGGGTTAAATATTAAGCGGTGTCAGAGATTTAGTGTTTGAGTCAAATTAAACAGTGAAACAAAATTAATTTGTTTCATAAAGTCCTTTGCTGACTATTACTTGTATTGTACGTTAGGTGATATATCAATTTGATAGTTGATATATCAATTCGGTAGCGATTTGAATACCGGAACACAAAAAAAAAAAAATCTAATTTTTCTTTTATGATTATGACACAGTGTAAAATGAAATAAATTCGTTATATACTATTTCGTTTCGTTTTGAATTCAGATCTTATGGATTCATTATTCGGAAATAATTCCAAAATACGAATTATCGAATTTCATTCCAAATTCCAAATTTTTCCGAAACAAATGCACATCTCTAGCCTGTATTGTTCCAAGAAGACAGTGGGTATAGATAAAGAGAGAGAGATCATGGAGGATGAACAACGCACTCAGGAGACTTGGTATCGATTAAAAATAATATTTTATTGTTGCGAGTCGACGTTTCAGTCCATGCTGTAATTTTCTCAAGACATAACATATATGAACAAAAATAAATAAATACATAAATAGCATACATAATTAGACTCAACACAGACTTGTAATTAAAACAATTAACTACATAATGCTGTTGGTCCTTGTGATCCATATCCCCAGTAAACAACCAAGCAAACACACTTGGTGCCAAATATAATACACATGTCCCCCATTAGGCTCATATTGAACATATACAGGGTTATTCAGAGAGCGTGAAAAGCAGGAGAATGACTGGAGAATGACTGGAGAATGAAAAATTCTAGGTTAAAATAGTTTCATTCTCCAGTCAGTCTCCTGCTTTTCACGCTCTCTGAATAACCCTGATAGTTTTTGCCATATTAAAGAGCAAAGGATTTTATACCCATTAGGCTTGCACTTAAAGCTGGGGGTAGGTGCAAATATAGAGCTTCTATTTAAACAACACTGATATTGTTAACCCCTTAAGGACGGGAGTAATTTTACAAGTTCGGCGCTGTTTCGAAGTAGAAGTTTGCTGAGCTCATTTTGACGGTTTTAAACGCGGTTTTAAGTCACGTATTATTGTACCACCCAGATTATTATATATCGTTCTTTCCGGCAGACTTGACAGATTAATAATATATCATTATTATATGTATACGTCATGCCCTGCGAAAATGCTATAACAAAATTGTAAAAAAAATGTTAATTTTCAATAAAATTTCAATCATCCACAGTGTGTAAAGTGTTTTTTTTTTGCATTTTTTACCCGAGACTTTGCGGATATATTTTATGGGGTAGACTTGTTAAAAAAATGTGAACTTTTTTTTTTTTGGGGAGAAGTTACGTGATTTTATCTAAACCCCCCCAAAAAAAATCATTAGTGAAGCATCATTGTTCACATTATAATTGAAATGTGAACAATAGTGCTGCATTAAAAAAAATTTAAAAATGCACGTTTTTATTTTTAATTAATTATTTTTTTATTATTTTATTTTTATTTTTGTTTCACTTTTATTTTACAAGTAATATGGTCATGTTTGATATCATTCGAAAGGCCATGATCGGGCCTTTCAAATGATATCCTACATGACCCCCTAGCTGTCATCGATCATGAGATAAAGGGGTTCAAAGAACCCCCCTATCTCCACCATGGGATTTCCTTAGGAAATCCCTTGGCAGCTAGGGGTTCCCTGGTTAACTGACGTCATCGGGCCACGCCCGATGACATCAGTGGACGTGGGGAGTCCCGGATGTGGGGCTGCCATCCAAGATGGCGGCCCCCACCGGAAAAAGGCTGTGACCTGGCACCGATTGGTGCTGGGTCACAGCCTTTCCATCAAGGGGTTAATGCCATACATCCCTAGAAAGGCCAGGCTGTGCCCTTTCCAGGGATGCCTGGCATTAGCTGATAGAGGGATCCAAAGGATCCCCCCCTCCCCTCCAGGCGCTTCCCCTGCTCCGACTGGGAGGGGACACCTGAAACTGACGTCATCGCGTCCGGCGCGATGACGTCAGTGCGCCGGGAGGCACCAAAAGTGCCGGTCTGACTCCGTGGGAGTCAGAGCAGCGCGGGAACCGCCGGAGCAGGTGAGTATCTGCCGCCGGGGGGCTGCAGACGCCGGGGACGTACAGTTACATCCTGCGGCGTTAAAGCCCGCCTAATGCAGGACGTAACTGTACGTCCCGCGGCGTTAAGGGGTTAAAAACAACCCAGGGCTTGTTAAGCCCACCTGGACCTATTGATTATAAACGAGCTAATGGCTATAACAAAGCCCATGCTGCTAGGGACTAGGGTAAACGATATTCATATGGACACTTTCTTAGGAAAGTAGTATACAAATTAATTTCCTTTAATCCAAGCGGGACATGGTCTCTAGTGTGAAAATCTAGTGTGAAAATCCAAAAGGATTCCCGTTTAAGTAATTTGGTTGCTCGGTCCCCTCCCCTATTGAGGGGGGGGGCATTTATTATTATTATTATTGTCATCATTTATACAGCGGCAACAGTTTCCGCAGCGCTTTACAATAACCAAAGGGAACAAGATACATATAAACGGACATATGATGGAAACAAGAGGTGTAGAGGGCCCTGCTCATAGGAGTTTACAATCTAGAGGGATTGGGTTTGAGGAAGATAAGAGGAATTTTACTAGATAGCAGGATCATTAGTGCCAGTGGTTTGGGAATGGTGGGGCCACAGAAGCAGCTTCAATCATGTGTGAGTAGGTGAGCAGAGGGAGGAGTTGCATCAGTGATGTGGTACGCTAATCTGAAGAGATGGGTTTTGAGGGATTTCTTGAAGGCCTGAAGGTCAGGGGAGAGTTTGATAGGGCAAGGCAATTCATTCCACAGGACCGGTGCTGTCCTTGAGAAGTCTTGGATGTGAGAGTTGGCCATGCTCATGTAGACCGATGACAGGTGGAGATCACCTGCTGAACAGAGTCGTCTAGATGGGACATGCTTGTGGAGTAACAAAGACATGTAGGGAGGAGTTGAGTTATTGAGCGATTTTAACGTCAGTATTTTAAACTGTATCCTGGAACGTACAGGAAGCCACTGGAGGGACTGGCAGAGTGGGGAGGTACTCGAGTTGCGTTTGGTGAGAAAAATAAGTCTGGCCCCTGCATTCATTACAGGATCTATAGCCATCACGCGTAGTGAGGGCTATGGGTGTTGAGCCTCCGCAAAATATTTTCCAGGCTTCTATTTCAGCATCAAACAAATCATAATATCCAAACCAACCATTGGTTTCATTTTACTGCATCCATGCAGACTCTCCAACCTCAGGAGCAGCAGCACCATGTTCTTAACAGTCTCTGTATTTCTCATCTGATCCTGTGCCCATTCTAATCCTTCCCCTGTGTGGGAATCCTTCTCATCTAGTGCACAGTCTAATCTACCCCTCTCTCAAGCAGGAGCTATTTAAGCCCTTAATTGCAGGGCCACCTGCAGCAACACAAACACATTCCCTCCTGGAGGTTATTGCCTAAACCTTAAACAAAACAAGGGGAATACACAGTGCAATCCATGCACATAATAATAATAATATATATATATTATTATTATTATTTTGTATTTATAAAGCGCCAACATATTCTGTAGCGCTGTACAATGGGGCAGCACAAACATGAGACATACATGATAAATAAGGGAAAGACAACCCTGCCCAAAGGATAGCTTGTCTAGAAAGTACAGCACTTTAACCAAGTGCTCAGCCAGACATCCCGTGAGCTTACAATCTAAGGGACGGGGTAAGTGAAACAGATGGGAGCAGAAGGAAGGTTGCTAGAAGAAATGTTGTGATGGTTGCATGGGAAGGACCAGAAGGTGGGGCTGAGTAAAGGTAATTAGTGAGAGAAGTGGAAACAGCTGTAAAGGAGCCATTAAATTATGGACCAGGCCTGGGTGGGTGGATGGATGGGGAGGGTGGATGGATGGGGAGGGTGGGAGGGACTGCAGAGTGGAGAATCTTGGGTCTGTGATTGTCAGTGTGTGCTGCAAAATAGAATGGAGATTTTCCAAGTGTGTCCTTAAAAACTACACAGCAGGAGGAAGGAGGAGGAGGAGCAGGAAGAAGGGGAAGGAGGAGGAGCAGGAAGAGTGGGGGGGGGAGAGAAGCAGAGGTAAAGACCATTTTTGTTTGTTTTTTTAAGTAAAATGGAGGGAACATTGAATCAAGGAATCAGCCAGAAATTAATACATTTAAAAATAAAATACAGATGCAAGAATATATACAGTTGTGTTCAAAATTATTCAACCCCCAATGCTGTAAAGGGTTTTAGGGAATTTAGTGTACATTTGTAATTGTATTCAGAATGAAATCCTACAAGGACTTTTTAAAGAACCATATGCAACTAAAATGACATCAGTTGGTTTTGTAATACAGTAGTAAATGTTTCTTTTGTGAATTCTTCATTGACACAATTATTCAACCCCTTAAAGACTACCACTCTGAAGAACAGAGGTTCATTCAAGTGTTTTCAATCAGGTATTGAAAACACCTGTGGATGTCACAGAGCAGCAATAAAGCATAATAAGCACAAATTAGGCAGCTTTAAAATGACTGTGATACTCAGCTCCTTCTAGACATTTACTGGTGTGGTTACAAACATGGTGAAGTCAAGAGAATGGTCCAGGAAGACAAGAGAAGAGGTGATTACTCTTCACAGGAAGGGCAATGGCTATAAGAAGATTGCAAAGATGTTAAACATACCAAGAGAGACCATAGGAAGCATCATTCGCAAATTCAAGGCAAAGGGCACTGTTGAAACGATGCTGACTTCGACTGCTGTGCGCTACCTGAAGCGTAGAGTGGAGAAAAGTCCCCGTGTGACTGCTGAGGAACTGAGAAAAGATTTGTCAGATGTGGGTACTGAAGTTTCAGCTCAGACAATACGGCGCACACTGCGTAATGAAGGCCTCCATGCCAGAACTCCCAGGCGCACCCCCTTGCTGTCTCCAAAGAATAAGAAGAGTCGACTGCAGTATGCCAAAAGTCATGTGGACAAACCACAGAAGTTTTGGGATAGTGTTCTGTGGACTGATGAAACAAAATTAGAACTGTTTGGGCCCATGGATCAACGCTATGTTTGGAGGAGGAAGAACAAGGCCTATGAAGAAAAGAACACCTTGCCTACTGTGAAGCATGGCGGGGGGTCAATCATGCTTTGGGGCTGTTTTGCTTCTGCAGGTACAGGGAAGCTTCAGCGTGTGCAAGGTACCATGAATTATCTTCAGTACCAGGAGATATTGGATGACAATGTGATGCAGTCCGTCACAAACCTGAGGTTTGGGAGACATTGGACCTTTCAACAGGACAATGATCCCAAGCATACCTCCAAGTCCACTAGAGCATGGTTGCAGATTAAAGGCTGGAACATTTTAGAGTGGCCATCGCAGTCACCAGACTTAAATCCGATTCAGAACCTCTGGTGGGACTTAAAAGAAAGCAGTTGCAGTGCGCAAGCCTAAGAATGTGACTGAACTGGAGGCTTTTGCCCATGACGAATGGGCGAAGATACCCGTAGATCGCTGCAAGACACTTGCGTCAAGCTATGCTTCACGTTTAAAAGCTGTTATAACTGTAAAAGGATGTTGTACTAAGTACTAAGATTGAATGTCACTTGGGGGTTGAATAAAACTGATAATGATGTGAGCACAGAAAATACATTTGTGGTTATTTCATTATAAATGTTATGTTATATTTGTCTGACCTACACGTGCCTCTTTGATTTAATTGTAAGCAAGATGACTGAATGATCAAAATCAATGTCAAACTGGCCAAAACACTCAATTTCAGTGGGGGTTGAATAATTTTGAACACAACTGTATATTACACAGGTGAAACTCGAACAGTTAGAAAACACCAGCAGATGGCATGGCTCCCCAAATCAACTGTGGAAACTTCACACTGGACTTCAGGCATCTTGCAGTGTGTGCCTCTCCATTCTTCTTCCATATTCTGGGTCCCTGGTTTCCAAATGAGATGCAAACGTTGCTCTCATCAGAAAAGAGGACTTTGGACCACTGAGCAACAGACCAGGTCTCTTTTTCTTTAGCCCAGGTAAGACGCTTCTGATGTTGTTTAGGAGCTGATTGACAAGAGGAATACGACATTTGAAGCCCATGTCCAGGATCCGTCTGTGTGTGGTGGCTCCTGATGCACTGACTCCAGCCTCAGTCCACTCCTTGTGAAAGTCCCCTAGCACTTTTGAATGGCCTTTTCCTGACAATCCTCTCCAGGCTGCGGACATCCCTGCTGCTTGTGCACCTTTTTCTTCCACACATTTCCCTTCCACATAACTTTCTATTAATGTGCTTTGATACAGCACTTTGGGAACATCCAACATATTTTGCAATGACCTTTTAAGGCTTTCCCTCCTTATGAAGGGTGTCAATGATGGTTTTATGCACAACAGTCAGGTCAGCAGTCTTTCCCATGATTGTGATTCCTACTGAACCAGACTGAGAGACCATTTAAAGGCTCAGGAACCCTTTGCAGGTGTTATGGCTTAATTAGCTGATTAGAGTGGGACACTTTGAGCCTAGAATATTGCACCTTTTCACAATATTCTAATTTTCAGAGATTTTTGGATTTTCATGAGCTGTAAGCCATAATCATCACAATTATGACAAATCATGGCTTGAACTATCTTGCTTTGCATGTAATGAGTTTCATATATTATTTTCACCTTTTAAGTTGCATTACTGAAATAATTGAACTTTTGCACGATATTCTAATTTTTCGACTTCACCTGTAATATATATATATTATATATATATATATATAATTAGTTCTCTTTGGACTCCCGCTACTCCCAATCTTCACACTACCAAACTGAAATCCACGGTGCACGCCCAATAACATGAACAGGATAGATATGAAGCGATAGGGGCTGCACACGTGTGAACTGGTTAAAAATAAAAAATCTTTATTTAAGGCATCTTAAAATCAGACCGACGTTTCGGTTCTCTCTGGAACCATCTTCAGGGTAACTGGCCAAGGGTGTAGACAGTCTTTTTATCCACTTCAATAGCCAACCCTTCCAAGTGCACGCCCCCAATTACTGTGTTACAGCAGGTGAAGACAATGGAGCATGTAGCTATCTCGGTTAGACTTAGCCTCTGGGCTGAGTCCCAAGACAGTTCAGTCGGTGAGTTGCCATAGCAACCTAAAAACAATGAGAATTTCAAATGGAGGATTCATTCTACTCGTAGCACCAAAGTTCCGATGGACGCTCATCTAACCCTTTTATTTAACGTTCAGAAAGGAAACATGAAAATGAGATGTATTCATTTAGTCCTTTTGGAGACACTGAGGTGTACAGGCCGGCTATATCACTGAGACGATTGCAGCATACCTGATTGTGAAACACCCAAAAGTACCCATACTTTACACTATTCCAAAGATCCAAAAAAAAATAGTCAAAATCCGCCAGGAAGGTCGATAGTTTCGGCGAGAGGTGGAATTTTGGAGCCTTTGGGAAAGTTTATTGATTTTGTTTCAAAAAACACCATGAAACACCTGAACACCTGTCTCAAAGACACCATGCAGCTGATTAATCAGATACATAGCCTTACCTTACCCTCTACGCCGTGTCTGTTAGCCACGATGGATGTCAAGAATCACTGTGGTTCACTGGAGTTGCAAAGAAATGGCTTTATACAGTTGCAAGAAAAAAGTATGTGAACCCTTTGGGATTACGTGGAGTTTTGCATGAATTGGTCATAAAATGTGCTCTGATCTTCATCTAAATCACAACAATTTGAAAAACACAGTCTGCTTAAAATAATACAACACAAACATTATATGTTTTCATGTGTTTATTGAACATAACATGTAAACATTCACAGTGCAGGGTGGAAAAAGTATGTGAACCCCTAGCCTAATGACTTCTCCAAGAGCTAATTGGAGCCAGGAGTGAGCCAACCTTGAGTCCAATCAGTGTGATATTATTGGATGTATTGCTGAAAGCTGTCCTGCCCTTTAAAAACTCACACCAGTTTTGGGTTTACTGGTGTCAAGAAGCACTGCCTGATGTGAACCATGCCTCGCAGAAAAGAGCTCTCAGAAGACCTACGATCAAGAATTGTTGACTTGCATGAAGCTGGAAAGGGTTACAAAAGTATCTCCAAAAGCCTTGATGTTCATGTGTCCACGGTAAGACAGACTGTCTACAAATGGAGAAAGTCTAGCACTGTTGCTACTCTCCCTAGGCGTGGTCATCCTGTAAAGATGACTGCAAGAGCACAGCGCAAAATGCTTAATGAGGTAAAGAAGAATCCTAGAGTGTCAGCTAAAGACTTACAGAAATCTCTGGCACATGCTAACATTTTTGTTGACACATCTACAATACAGAAAACATCAAACAAGAATGGAGTACATGGGAGGACACCGCGGAGGTAGCCATTGCTGTCCAAAAAGAATATTGCAGCACGTTTGAAGTTTGCAAAAGAGCACCTGGATGTTCCACAGCACTACTGGCAAAATATTCTGTGGACAGATGAAACCAAAATTGAGTTGTTTGGAAAAAAAACACACAACATTATGTGTGAGAAAAAAAAGGCACAGCACACCAACATCAAAACCTCATCCCCACTGTAAAACATGGCGGAGGGAGCATCATGGTTTGGGGCTGCTTTGCTGCCTCAGGGCCTGGGCGGATTGTAGTCATTGATGGAAGAATGAATTCCAGAGTTTATCAAGACATTTTGCAGGAAAACGTAAGACCATCTGTCCGCCAACTGAAGCTCCGCAGAGGATGGGTGATGCAACAGGACAATGACCCAAAGCATACAAGTAATTCAACAAAAGAATGGCTTCACCAAAACAAAATACGCCTTCTGGAGTGACCCAGTCAGACAGAGTTATCCAAAGAGATTCGAAAAGTCACCGCACGTTCGGTGACTTTTCGTTCTCTTCAATTCGGTTCCTTTTGCCGATCCCATTTCGGTGACCCTGCGGTGTATTCAGCAAGCACCACAGGGTCCCTGAATTGCAGGGAAAAGCTACCGCAAACCTGACGAAAACTAACCGCAAAACCCACCGAATGCACGCAGAAAACAAGCAAAAACATCTGGATTAACCTTCGAAAAACCCGAGCAGGAGCCGAACAGGAGCCGAATCACACAGAGCCGAAGCAGCTGTGACGCAGAGGAGGCAGTGAATAAATTAGCAAAACCATTTGTATGAATCTGGGAAAATGAAACGCTGTTTGCAAAGAAACTACTGAGCGAAAATGTCTGAAATTTTCACAGGAGGTTCAGGGAATGATAATAAAGAGGTCTGTTACAAAAAAAATAAGTAAACTGAAGAAAAAAAAAAATCTGAAACATGCTTAAAGTATCCTAGAAAATCTATAAATAAAGAGTCTTTTTGCTGCAGAATTTTATAATGAACGGTTTATTAGATATTGAATTAAAACGGGAATATTTTTAACATTGAAGCCTATTGGATTCTCCTGAATAAATTTGCCGCATGAAACCACCGAATGGCAGGGCATTAGGGGAACCTTTGACTGCTGGTTTGTGTTCTCTGAATAGCTGAAGCAGTGCATTTTCATGGGGATTTCACTGCCCTCGAACAGGGACCGAACAGGCACCGTATGTTCAGGCAATTCGCCAGGATTTGGTGAATTGCCTGCTCTCTGGATAGCCGAATGGCCAGGAAAGGTAACCGAACGCTGATTTTCAGCGTTCGGTTACCTTTCTCAAGCAATTCGGATCTCTTTGGATAACCCTGAATGTCCTTACCTCAACCCGTTTGAAATGCCATGGCATGACCTTAAGAGAGCGATTCACACCAGACATCCCAAGAATATTGCTACACTGAAACAGTTTTGTGAAGAGGAGTGGTCCAAAATTACTCCAGATCGCTGTGCAGGTCTGATCTGCAACTACTGGAAAAGTTGAGGTTATTGCTACCAAAGGAGGGTCAACCAGTTAATAAGTCCAAAGGTTCACATACCTTTTCCACCCTGCACTGTGAATGTTTACATGTTATGTTCAATAAACACATGAAAACATATAATGTTTGTGTTGTATTATTTTAAGCAGACTGTGTTTTTCAAATTGTTGTGACTTAGATGAAGATCAGAGCACAATTTATGACCAATTCATGCAAAACTCCACATAATCCCTAAGGGTTTACATACTTTTTCTTGCAACTGTAACCTTTTTCAGACTGATAGATCTCAATTACTTTCTTTCTCATTTGTTCCTGAATTTCTTTGGATTTCGGCATGATGTGTAGCTTATGAGGATCTTTTGGTCTACTTCACTTTGTCAGTCAGGTCTTATTTAAGTGATTTCTTGAGTGCGAACAGGTGTGGCAGTAATCAGGCCTGGGTGTTGTTAGAGAAATTGAACTCAGGTGTGATAAACCACAGTTAAGTTATGTTTTAACAGGGGGGCAAACACTTTTTCACACAGGGCCATTGGATTGGATTTTGTTTTCCCTTAATAAAAACCTTCATTTAAAAACTGCATGTTGTGTTTACTTGTGTTATCTTTGACTAATATTTAAATTTGTTTGATGATCTGAAACATTAAAGTATTACAAACGCGAAAAAAAAAAATGTTCTTTTCTTATTTTGTTTATTTTATGTTGCTGATATCTTACATGTGCTCTATTTTTCTTATGTATATTTAGTTAAAAAATATATTTTATTCTATATGTGTCACTGGGTGCACTCAATTTGTGATCTTAGGTGTGGTGAATTGACCCCCCCCCACCCGAGTATCTTTCCGACACTTGCTCCTCACTGTGTGGCTTTTGGAATCTATGGGTCTGACATCCAGCAAGTTTAGAAGTTTATGGCTTAAAGGGACACTACCACTTACATAAACTGTAACTAGATTACGTGTGCATTACAAATACATGCTTCTGTTTTTTTCTTTGAAGTAATTGCATGTAAAAATGAAAAATAAAGTAAGGTTTTTTTTTCTCCGGTTTCCATTTTGTGAATTTTTCCCACAATGCAACATTTACCAAAATATGTGCAAACGTTTTACTTTACTGGTGTGGTTTAACAGTTAAGGCAGCAGGAGGTCTTTTGTTCTCCAGGCTACCAGAGATAAAAGGTGGCAGCTGAATGAGATAAGACTGGAGCTGAAAAGACTTCTAATCCCACACAATGATGTCCTTTAAATACATCCCACACAAAACAATAATAGGAGTCGGAAATCGACCCAGTCACTGGACAAAGCCACACAGTGAGGAGCAAGTCATGTAAAGATATTGTGTGTGTGTGTGTGTGTGTGTGTGTGTGTGTGTGTGTGTAGTTTACAACACAAAAGATTACAAAATTGATGCACCCAGTGTCACATATATAGAGTAAAATATTCTTAACTTAATATACAAGAAGAAAACAAGTAATCTAATTACACCTTATGTTAGTGAAAGTGTCTATTTTAATCTGTTGACATTATGGGTTTTATCCACTAACCGCTAGTGTTTGCTGGCATTGAAAAACAATTAAAATCGCCTCGGTGCTTTACAGTGCAGCTCCTCTTTTTGCTGTTTGGATTATAGTTTGGAAAAGTGCTGCCATTTCTCAGCACTCTGAGCTGATTTACAAATTGATAGATATATAGAAAAAGTGAAAGGCTGAACTTGATGGACGCATGTTTTTTTGTCAGCCAATGTATGTGAGAGATACAAATGACCAATGGATAAAGTTTGACTTCTACACTAATAATTCAATGGTCACCAGCAGAGCAAACCTAATTTTATGTTTAAAGACACAGTGCTTATAAAACTATAGCTTTTGAATTAAACTTTCATTGCATTTTAATTGTTGACACAACTTTGGCTCCGTTTCTGGAATATTAATAATGTTAAATCTCCTCCCTTCTTATTGTAGAGACATGCAAAAACTTTGTTTATACAATTTAACCACACCTACCATAATTAAATCTTAAATGAATCTCTGTTTCACAGAGGAGACAAACTCAAAGCTATAGAATCATTTGAGAGGTAAGTGTGCCTATAAAATTTATAAAAATACATTTTTGCAATACATTTAGTTAAACACGAATAAATTAACTATAGAATTAGTTTGAAGGGGTTATTTGCAGAGATCATTACAAAAAACATTCTAAAAATTGAATAATCAGATGGAATATATTAATGTTCAATGGTGTTTGCTCTACTCTAAATTTAAGCTACATTTGACATTTTTAGGGTTATTAAATACTCATTTTATAATTGCATTATTGTAGTGAATATCACATATGTTTTGTATTTTAGGTATGTTTTTTGGACATTTATTAAATGTTATGGTTTTGTTTTTAAGAAAAATATAGTAATACATTTGCAACAATTAAAGTAGGTTTATATCAGGATCTTGAGTGGAAATAAGACACTTTGGATATGTTCCTCAAAAAACACAAATATTCTAACCCTTACATTTGAATAAACTGATAACTAACAAAAACGAGCACCTGCCAATTGGGGGGGGGGTCTTTCCCCTCAAAGTAATCACCAAGCAAGAAAGAGAAAAATCCACTCATAGGTGCTCAAAAATCATAGAGAATACCCCACATCTTTATTAATTTAGGAATTATGGGCACGATGCTTAAACTTTGGGGGCACCTTCTGCAGCACAAAAGCTAATGAAATTACATGGCAACAAACAAATTGAATTTGTTTTTGTCCTGCACAGCTGCAGATCGAGATAACTCGATATTGGGCACCTGATGGTACCTTTGAAGACCCATGTTATCTCGATCTTGGTAGCGAAGGGGTTAATGTAAAGGCTCAGTTTGGTATTCCAACTTTGCCACAAGCATTTTTTTGTGGCTTTGAATAAACAGCTCATTACTGTACAATAACTTCTCCTGTACTTTGCATAGGCACCATGGACTCCTATGGACTCAAACAGCTCATAATAGCAGTGGCAGCTGTCAGTATGTTGCAGCAGCTCCCAACTATTCCGACTCCCACCGCTAATACTGCCGCTGGCTTGGAATAGAGTTGATATTCGAGTCTCTAACAGACTCAGCTGTCACTGGGACAGTTGGAGGAGCCTGGGTGCTTGCATCCTTCCTACTGACTATGGGCCAAGGTGCTACCTGGGGTTTGCCAAATGGATTGCCCAGGGAATCCAGGATTTATGTCGAACTGTGCCTTGGTATTCTGGTGGGCACACTTAAATTATTGTGGACATGTTTTTCAACATGTAGACTGAGGATGGGGGGGATTTCTCTAAGCAGCCAGATTAAGATAAGTGTTGCCTAGCGAATGTGTAAACTGTCTATTGTTTTATCCTATTTGAATGTCCCTTCCCTTGTCCTGTTATTGCATCTGTTGATATTATCTGTGTATTATTCATGAAGGGGAGTTGTCCCTCTACCTCTGATATCTGCATGTCTGAGTAAAGAATTAATTATTCTGCTGTTACTCTGAGCACTTGCCTAGTTATTTGGGGTAAATCTTTATTATTTTGGGCGTTAGTGTTCGTGCCCTAAATATTACTGGTTCTACCTGATAAACTAGGGAGGTTTGGGTTGAGGTTTCTGGATTTCAGGTTCCAGCTGGGAAAAAGCTATAGGCTGATGGAGGCACACAGTCGAGGTGCCTGGGGGTCCATCACAGGGTCATACCAATATTTTACCTTATGTCAAAAAAGGGTACCATTCTGGTAAAAGAAGCACTTTAGCTACTGACTAGTAATTAGTTACTTGTTTTCTGTCATCACAGAGATAATTCTATTTTTTTTCAGCAGCTTCAGGATCCTGCAAACTTAGGCTAGGGTCAGAGTGGGGCAGTCGGAACGCGCGTGCAGGCGCACTAAATCACGGCGGCAGTAGCAGCACATAACGGCCAATGACGGCCAATATACGCAGTACGTGCGTACAAAAGTGCGCCGACACCACGCAACCGGCAAATGAACGCATTTTTCTCAGAACGTGAAACCGCTGCTACAGACATACAGAGTGCGCTGCGGCCGCATGGCAGCGTGTGTGCGTGATTAGGAGACGTCAGACGCTGCTAGTGTGCGCCTACATAACGTTCAAACAGCCGGATTTCCCTAGAATTGCGTTGGTGAGTACCTGCGACTGTGCGACTGTGGTCGTCTGACCACTTAAGCGTATTCCGTGAAAAAATGCGTGCGCACGCATCAACGTACATTTTGACGGTGGCCGCAGAAAATGCGCTCATCTGTCCCTAGCCTTAGATTGTTGCTCCTTATTTTCCTTGTTCACAGCAGGCAGTGGGTTGTTCTACTGTTCTGTAGAGGGAAGAGCATTGATCGGTTTTTATGAAGTAAACTGACGGGAAGTCTGAAAGTTCAGCCTTAAAACAGAACATAGAAATTTATTCGGGTACAGCAAATCTCATAGACAAAGCATGTGACGTTTCAAACCGAAGGTCTTAATCTTTTTCGCCTGGGCTCCCTTCCGGTGGAGAACGTGGCATTTGTCCTACGCCAGGATAGATTTATTGTCAAATTTTTTTTTTTTTTTTTTTAGAAAGGATTTTACCAGGAAGCATACATTGAGATTTCTCTCGTTTTCAAGTATGTCCTGGGTGGCGAGTATATACCGTTAGGTGTCTTGCCCAAAGACACTTACCCTTCAAAGTTAGTCTATCCAGCTACTAAAATGACTTCTCAGGGTTATTCAGAGAGATCCGAAAAGTCACCTCACGTTCGGTGACCTTTCGTTACCCGCACGTCGAGGCGATTCTAGTTTGCCAACCCTGCGGTGTATTCAGCAAGCACCGCAGGGCCCCGTAGTGCAGGGAATACTCGCTGCAAACCCGCAGAACACTCGCTGAAAGCCCGCAGAAACTGCCGCCGAACACGCCGGAAAAACCCGACGAGCTGCCGATCACAACGCAGAGCAGCTGCCGGAAAAACCTGAAAAACAGACGAACGGGGTTAAAGAAAAAAACAAAAAAGTACGCTTGAAAGTTTCAAGATTGAACGCTGCAAGAAAACTACTGAACGAAAATGTCTGTAATTTACATATAAAATCCAATGAATGATAATTAAAATCTGTTAAGGAAAATTGAAAAGACGATTTAAAAAAAACCAAACGATAAAAGACTCTTTATAGCAGAATAAAATAAACGGTTTATTAGATATTGCATTAAAACGGGAATATTTTTAACATTGAAGCCTATTCGGTTCGCCTGAATAAACCTGTTGAATGAAACCAACGAACAAGCAGGGCATTTCGGCAACTTTTCCCTGCTGTTTAGTGTCTCTGAATAGACAAAGCATTGCTTCTCTATGGGGATTTCACGGTCCTCGAACAGGCACCGTACGTGCAGGCAATTCGCCAGAATATGGAGAATTGCCTGCTCTCTGAATAGTCAAATGGCCCCTGTCGCTAAGTTTCAGTGTCGGTGACATTTCGGTTCTCTCTGAATAAACCCCCTTCTGTATTTATTCAGCGCTATAAACGGTTTGAAATTTGAAACTTTAGCAGATGATGCGTCCAACAGGGTTATTCAAAGAGAATCGAAAAGCCACCACATGTTCAGTGACTTTCTGTTCTCTTAAATTCGGTGCCATTTGGCGATCCCTTTTCGGCGACCCTGGATTAACCCCGCCAAACACACTGGAGAAACCCGAGCAGCCACCGGAAAAACCCGACACCGCAAACGAATGGAGTAAACAAAAAAAAAAACAGTACGTTCGAATGTTTGAAAAGTGAAACGCTGTTTTCAAAGAAACTACAGAACGAAAATGTCTGGAATTTACATATAAGATCCAATGAATGATAATAAAAAGGGCTGTTACAGAAAATCTAAAAAATCTAAAATTAGACTTTTTAATGCAGAATATTATAATCAACAGTTTATTAGATACTGAATTAAAACAGGAATATTTTTAACATTGAAGCCTATGGGATTCGCCTGAATAAACCTGTCGATTGAAACCACCGAATGGCAGGGCAATTCGGCAACTTTTCACTGCTGGTTTTTGTTCTCTGAATAGACGAAGCATTGCTTCTCTATGGGGATTTCACTGCTCTCGAACAGGCAACAAACAGGCACCGTATGTGCAGGCAATTTGCCAGGATTTGTCGAACTGCCTACTCTCTGAATAGCCGAATGGCCAGGAAAGGTAACCGTACGCTGAATTTCACTGTTCTGTTACCTTTCGGCCACAATTCGGATCTCTTTGAATAACTCTACAAGTTTAAAAGTGTCACAGCATGCATCTATGGTTAGAGAATTAAATGATAATTTAAAAAACAGCTTGAATCTACTTGCCTCCTAATAGACATGACGGATGACGTTAAATCTGGTTCTGAACAATAAATTATCTCTTCATTATTACGCTGACTTTTTGGTAGAAGTAATGCACTAGAAAACCATGGAGTAATTGTTGTTTTCATTCCATTCACTGCTTGAACAATGCAGAAGACTTGAGTTACTAATAATTATCATGATGCTTTAATGGCAGTTCCTTTTTAGAACCATTTAAAATCTCAATAACCATTGCAATTTGATATTACCGAGCTTGCCCTTATCGTGGGAGTTACAATCAACAGCAGTTTGAATTTAGGTACATGATGAGTATCTTTCTTCCAGAATGCTGATATCCAAAATTGTATTGTGCACCAACATGACATCAAAAGTTGATATTTCCACATTTGATCTCATGTGGCATTGCACAAAATTATCACAAAGATTGTGTAAAATTTGCTTCAGGCTATGTGCATACGATATATGAAACATAAATGAATTTCATGTTTAGACTTGGATCCTAGCCTCATGAGGTCTCATTGTTATATGCAAATATTCCAAAATCTGAAAAAAAATCTGAAATCCAGAAAACTTCTGGTCCCAAGTATTTTTGATAAGGGACTTATGATTTGAAGGTTCAGATTGAACATCCCTTTAAACCCAAAGCTATATACACTAGATTGCCAAACGTATTCGCTCACCCATTGAAAATAATCAGAATCAGGTGTTCCAATCACTTCCATGGCCACAGGTATATAAAAATCAAGCACCTAGGCATGCAGACTGGTCTTACAAACATTTGTGAAAGAATGGGTCGCTCTCAGGAGCTCAGTGAATTCCAGCGTGGAACTGTGATAGGATGCCACCTGTGCAACAAATCCAGTTGTGAAATTTCCTCGCTCCTAAATATTCCACAGTCAACTCTCAGCTGTATTATAAGAACATGGAAGAGTTTGGGAATGATTGACAGCAACTCAGCCACGAAGTGGTAGGCCACGTAAACTGATGGAGCGGGGTCAGCGGATGCTGAGGCGCATAGTGTGAAGAGGTCGCCAACTTTCTGCAGAGTCAATCGCTACAGACCTCCAAACTTCATGTGGCCTTCAGATTAGCTCAAGAACAGTGTGCAGAGAGCTTCATGGAATGGGTTTCCATGGCCAAGCAGCTGCATCCAAGCCATACATGACCAAGTGCAATGCAAAGCGTTGGATGCAGTGGTGTAAAGCATGCTGCCACTGGACTCTAGAGCAGTGGAGACTCGTTCTCTGCAGTGGCGAATCACGCTTCTCCATCTGGCAATCTGATGGACGAGTCTGGGTTTGGCGGTTGCCAGGAGAACGGTACTTGTCTGACTGCATTGTGCCAAGTGTAAAGTTTGGTGGAGGGGGGATTATGGTGTGGGGTTGTTTTTCAGGAGCTGGGCTTGGCCCCTTAGTTCCAGTGAAAGGAACTCTGAATGCTTCAGCATACCAAGACATTTTGGACAATTCCATGCTCCCAACTTTGTGGGAACAGTTTGGAGCTGGTCCCTTCCTCTTCCAACATGATTGTGCACCAGTGCACAAAGCAAGGTCCATAAAGACATGGATGACAGAGTCTGGTGTGGATGAACTTGACTGGCCTGCACAGAGCCCTGACCTCAACCAGATAGAACACCTTTGGGATGAATTAGAGCGGAGACTGAGAACCAGGCCTTCTCGTCCAACATCAGTGTGTGACCTCACAAAGGCACTTCTGGAAGAATGGTCAAAAATGGTATGTCACTTAAATTAATATGCGAGTCAAGGCAGGGGAACGAATACTTTTGGCAATATAGTGAATCTCTTAGGGCTAACCCCAGTCTGACCCCCTGACTCTAATCCCAACCCTACCCACTCTAACCCCATAATGGCATTGTTATAATGAATATAACTATTTTTTGGAGCATGTCAAGGTGACTCACATCTGAGAAGACACCAATATTTCCGTATCGCTGAACTGATAGTACAGCATTTAGAATCACCACCACTACATATACATCACCACAGTTATCTCACGTACTCTAGGTGTGACTGCCGGCTGGGTGGAGTAGAGGTAACATCACTGCTCTGCGTGGAAAGAGCCTGTGGAGACACAGGTTTGATCCCGGCAAGAGCACCTCTCCAGTAAGTGTACTTGGGCAAGACACCTAAGGGTACATACTCGCCCCCCAGGACATACTTGAAAACGAGAGAAATCTCAATGTATCCTTCCTGGATAAATACTTTCTCAAAAATAAATGTAAAAAAAAATTACGCTCCACAGATTACATTATTAGGCTGTTATCAGATCTATTAATCAGGACAAGGGAGACAAAACATGAACATCAGAGGTATGATTGTTCTGTTTTTCAACTTAATATAAAAATGCACATCACATAGCCAGTTTTTTGTTTATACAATCCTGCACTTGCCAGTGGGGATCATGGGTGAGTACACATTTACTCATCTGAACATTAAACTGCTGATGAGCTGTCAGAATTCTGCCCAAGGACTACAGGTTGAGTAATACTACTTCAATACTAATAAGACAGCCATAAAAACAGCTTGGCCTGAAACAGCAAAGCTAAATTCAATCAAAACTACAAGGGAAACCAGAAACATGTCACCTGCTGTCTATAAAAGATCACAAGGTATAACGAGGTAAATAGTACATCTTGAACAACATATAAAGTGTAAAGGCTTTATGTAACGCCAGCCCTTAGGAAGCAGGAACCAAACATGGGGCTAGATCACATCCCAGCTGTTATTGGCAAGCCAAAGAGCCTGTGGAGGGTCACGCTGGTCTCAATGAATGCAGGCAACCAGCAGCAGCTAGAAAAAGATGTTGGCTCCAGTTGCTGATACAGCGGCTCAGCTGGGATAGAGCCCTTAGTCAAAAAATGTTTCTACTCTTCGGTGGTGACAAGATGTTTGCATAATGGAATGAATAAAGAGTGACCTCTTCTGTGTATGTAAATATAACCAATGTATCTGTACATGATTTTCAGCTATAATTTTCCATCATGTGGCTCCTGCTGCTGGTGGTAGTGTTGGTGCTGCTGCTCCTCCTCTTCCGGTGGCACCGACAGAGCCAGATACTACAGAATCTCTCAGATAAATATGTGCTGATCACCGGATGTGACACTGGATTTGGGAATCTGCTAGCAAAGCAGTTGGACCGGCGTGGGATGCTGGTACTTGCAGCCTGTCTGACGGAGAAAGGGGCCGAGAACCTGAAAAATGAGATGTCCAGCAGACTGCAGACAGTGATCCTGGATGTTACAGATAGCCAGAGTGTGAGATCTGCAGCCAAGTGGGCCACTGGTATTGTTGGTGAAGCAGGTAAATTACAGCTTGTATTTTTTTAGTTGGTGGAGTATGCAAAGTTTTTTCCCCCCCTAATAGGAATATTTTTTGGAGTACAATACGTGGTGGCCTCACAAACAAAAAAGCTAGACATGGACAGGTAAATTTCATCTTGTAGAATATTACAATATTAGTACTGCAATGTTTTATACCCTGTATCTAGTAATATCATCTGAATCCGGGTTCCTTCCAAGTAGAAAGCCATTATTTGGATCGATAGCACTGGCAGATCGAGGGAAAGAGGGGGGCAGAGGAGGCATGTAACCCCCCCCCTGAACTACAATTCCCCTCTGGTTTCTAAAACCCCAAAAAGGTTCAGTGAAGTGTAATCGAAAGATTAGCCTTTGCAATAATATCAAACAAGACCTTGTATAATAAACAAAACAAAATATATAAAAAAAATAATTTATTTATTTTTGTCGGTTTTTCAACAGCATTGTGTCAGGCTCGAGCCAGGATGGAGCCATGGCAGGACCTCTGAGTAATAATATAATATCCCAAGCGCTGGGGGTGAGCAGGCAGACAGACTCTGGAGGCTGTATAGGCACAATAAAGCTTTGTATTGCAGATATAGCAAACAATCTTACAAAAGCACAGGTAGCAACACAAAATACACAGGCAGTGTAAATGGCAAGTGGATGGTGGGCTACGTAGTCTCTCTGGATCCACTTGAGGAGAAACAGGAGCCTTTGGCAACAGTACCTTGAATGTAGGTCACCCTCTTGGAGAGCTTGAGGGTTAGAAGCCACCTGAAAGTCTCTAGACCCACTGGATATTGAGTCACATAGTAAATGTCCAGCAAGCAGGAACCAGGAGGACTTGAATAAGGCAAACACAGTGAGGATGACATACACTGGTAAGCACAGCAGAGCAGCATAAAAAAAGCAACTGGAAAAAAAACAATGAGGGAGCTCTCAGGACCTCTGACAACTGGGTAAAGGAACAAACCAAAAATGGAAGAGCGAAGTTAGGAGGGCGTGATCAGGTTATATGCAAAACTCAGGATCTGGCACAGGAGTTAACCTTGAATAACCGCAGACAGGGTGTACATGGCAATCCAGACTGGCCACAGCAGGCTCCCAGGGCTGGGGCATGACACGTTGTCTAATTTTCAATTATAAAGCGGACAATGACACTGCGAAAACTAATTTTCTTATTTCTCAATGCGGCATATTGCTGTGCAGGATCTGTCAGATGACACGCAGCAGGAGGACAGACACTGTGCTTCAATGTTATGGGGAGAGTGTGATGAGCGCAGCCTGCTATCCAGAAGCTCCACCTCTGCCTGCAAATGTGAAGTGAACACCAGCTCTTACCAAACAGTGGTAGAGTGCCTCTTCTGAAACTTGCGAACTATGGCTAATCAGAGAAGAAAAAGTCAAAGGCAGGAGAAGTTCACGCAAACAAGTGCAAACAACGCCTGAATAATTGCAGGGAAGCACTCTCACATACTTTCCATTTATAAGTAGCATGCTATGTGTGTGTATGAATTCTGGAGGATTTTGCCAGGATTGTCAGGCTTAGGGTGACAGCATTTTTATAGGAATTTATTAACCCCTTAAGGACCGCTGACGTACCCTGTACGTCATGTCCACGGGTCTCCCTTAGACCCGCGGACGTACAGGGTACGTCAGCGGCGCCTAATCCCCCTCCCGCCCGATACTCACCTCCCTCGCTGGATCCCTCGGCAATCTGGCAGGGAGGAAGCCTGCCCATGTGATTTACATGGGCAGGCGAGGCTGATGACGTCGCCATGCTGCGTGGTGACGTCATCAGCAGGCGTCCCCATGCAAATTAATGGAGGGGAGGGGGGCTCCTTCAGAGCCCTCTATCTCCCCAACCATTGAAGCTAGGGAGATGCTTTTTGCACCGCTGAAAAGGGGAGCGTCTCCCCTTTTGAGCGGTGTATAGCATTAACCGTTTCGCCGCCGAAAACGCCGAAACGTTTCGGCGCAAATTGGCGCCAAAAATGCGATTTGAACCTGGAGGGGGGATGACATCTTGGATGTCCGCCAGGCCTCCAGGTCCCCCCCCACCCACTGACAACCTCACCATATGTGTGAGGATGTCAGTGGGCCAGTTAACCATCTAGCTGCCATGTAGAGATAAGGGGATCCTAAGGATCCCCTTATCTCCGATCCATGGCAGGCAGCTAGATGGTCATATTTGACATCATTTGAAAGGCCTGATCATGGCCTTTCCAATGATACCAAACATCACCAGGTTTGATTTAAAAAACAAAACAATAATAATAATAGTAAAAACATTTAAGAAAATCAAAAAATGTTTTTTTTTTAAAGTTTTTTGTCTGGGGGGGGGGGTTTAATTAAATAGGACCTAGGCTGTCATCTCAAAATAATTAGCACAAAATGGTCAGAATGAGCGCAGCGCACATAGGTGAACTGGCTCAGCAGTGAAAGGGTTAAAAGGCAAAAACATGTAAAGTTGGGTATTTCTATTCTCGGGATAAAATTTGAAACTATTTAGCCGGGGTCTTTATTGGTGGTTGTATATTTTGGGGATTAAATTACGAAAAGTGTGTTTTTACCATTTTTTCATCATATTTCATATTTTTTTTTATAGTAAATTATTGGATATGATGGAAATAATGGTATTTCTAGAAAGTCCATTTAATGGCGGGAAAAAGGGTGTATAATATGTGTGGGTTGAATAAACGAGTAAGAGGAAAATTTGACTTAAACACTAACAGAGCAGAAACGTAAAAACAGCAGAGGTCACTAAAGGACAGATTTGTGTAAAACCGCCCGGTCACTAAGGGGTTAATAAAAATCAACAACAGAAAAAATGAGAATATTTAAAACTCTGCCATTTAATGTGAACCCTGGTTCATTTCATTTAATTCTATAGCCTGATTCAGCTCTCCTGCAACCTCTGCATACATCTCCCTGTGCACTTCCCTGACAGTTCGACAGTTGCTTGTTGGAGAACTGTATCATCCGAAGTTTAAACATTTTGTACAGCAACGCAGAACTGAGAACACACAAAGTTCACTTCTACTGCTGTAAAATAATGGTGGAGCTGTTCCAGGGCTGGCCCAAGACACTGTGCTGCCTGGAGCAGGGCCGCCATCAGGGCATTATGCCCCATGCTGCCGTAAGGGGCCCAGTCGGCAGCGGCGTCGCCATTTTACAGCTCCGGTATCAGACTCGATGAGTCCGAATCCTGAGCTGTGTCTCTGCTGCAGGAGCCGGAGGAGACACTGTCTCCTCCGGCACCTGGCAACTTCACTGGCTGGCTGGGCGGGGCCAAGCAGCGTTGCTTTGGCTCCGCCCCCTCCACTCAGTGAAGCTGCGCGCCTGAGACTGAGGGCCCGGGCTGAAGACAAGAAGACAGAAGATTGAAGAAAAGAAGATTGAAGAAAAGAAGATTGAAGAAAAGAGCAGAAGAGAGAAGATTGAAGAAAAGAGCAGAAGATAGAAGAGAAGAAAAGAAGAGCTGAAGAAAGGAAGACAGCGGAGTGGTGAGCCAGTGCCCAGCCTAGACCCAAGACCCAGGGCCCAGACCCCAGGGCCCAGACCCAAGGCCCAGACCCCAGTGACCAGATCCAGAGCCCTGACGCCAAGGCCCAGCCCCAGGGCCCAGGCCAGACCCAGGGTCCAGACCCCAGGGACCAGGCCCAGCCTAGACCCAGGGACCAGGCACCAAGGCCCAGCCCCAGGGACTAGACCCCAAGGCCCAGACCCCAGGCCAGACTCAGTTCCCAGACCCCCAGGCCCAGTCCCAGAGCCCAGACCCCAAGGCCCAGGGACCAGACCCAGGGCCCAGACCAGACCCAAAGGCCCAGAGCACAGACCCCAAGGCCCAGGGCCCAGACCCCAAGACACAGACCCCAAGGCCCAAACCAGACCCAGGGCCTAGCCCAGGGACCAGGCCCAGACCCCAGACCCAAAGGCCATCATATACAGCCCGTTACTGTGAGTTTTATTGCTGTGGATTCTGTGATACACTCATACACACTGCACATTGCTGGGAGTTTTATTACTGTGGTGCTATGTTATGTCCTTTTTTTTTCTTGAAGGGGAGAAAAGCTGTTGGAGGTTGAGGGAGTGCCGGGGGGCCCCATCGTGAGGTTCAGTAAGGGGCCCCATCGGTTCTGATGGCTGCCCTGGCCTGGAGCAAAGTGCTGCCCCCCCAAAACAAAAACTTGTATTGCACATGAGCGTATCACAGAGTTCAACAGCTATAAAACTCACAGTAATGTGCAGTGTGTATGAGTGTATCCCATAACACCACATAGCCCACAGTCACACACTTCAGTCACACACACATACTCCACAGGTCACATGCACACACTCCACAGGTCACATGCACACACTCCACAGGTCACACACACATACTCCACAGGTCACACATGCACTCCACACACACACTCCACAGGTCAAACACACACACACTCCAGAGGTCCCACACACACACACACACACCACTGGTCACACACACACACTTCACTGGTCACACACACACAAGGTGACAGCAGGGCTGGACTGGCCTACCGGGATACCGGGAGGAATCCCGGCAGGCTGCTTGATCTATGGGCTGATGGGGCTGGGGAGCAGTGCTAACCTGCCTCCTCCATTCCAGCAGCAGCTTCAGGTCCTGACAGGGAGGTAAAGAGGCACACTGTGAGTAAATTAAGTTGCAGTGGGGGGATTCATGTCTAGTGAAGTTTTTCCGATATTCCTCCTTATATGATTTATTTGGTCCTATTTATATAAATAACTGTTTAATATGTTTACTCTATCAGGGTTATACAGAGAGCACCGAATTGTCACTGACATTTCAGTGCTCTCCGGTTCACCTCACTTCGACAAGTTAAATTTGCAGACCGTGCGGTGAATTCAGCATTCACCGCAAGGTCCCCAAAGTGCGGTGAATCGACCCGTCGAACGCTGCAAACCTTCTGAATGCTGCAGATCAACCCAAAGGTAGCCACAAACCCACTGAGCAAACCGCTGAACACACCTGCCAAGCGCAGCCACCGAAGAGACTGCCGAACGCACCTGCAAGCCGCCCAGAGACTGCTGAATGCACCCGTAAGCCACCAAAGAGACTGCTGAACGCACCCGAGACTGCCGAATGTATCCGACGGCCTGCCCAACGCAGCCACAAAAAGCTGACCAACAGCTGAACGAGTTTAAAAAAAAATAAATTTAAATGCGGTTTGCAAAATACTACTGCATGAAAATGCCTGGAAATAGTATATAAAGTCCTATGAATAATAATAAAAAGGTCTGTTACAGAATTTATTTATTTTTCTTAAATAATTCACCAGAAAAATGCCAAAAAAAAACTTTTCCTGCAAATTAAAAGAATATATGGTTTATTAGATATTGGATAAAATGGGAATATTTTTAAAATTTAAACCTATGGGATTCGCCTGATTAAACCTGTCGAATTAAACCACTGAACTTCAGGGCGATTTCACTGTCATTTCTCTGCTGTTCAATGTGAATAGATTAACCATTGCTTCTCTATGGGGGATTTCACAGACGCCGAACAGGCACCGTTTTCCCCTGGCAATTCAATAAAGTTTGCCAAACTGTCTGCTCTTTGAATACTCAAATGGCCCCGAAATTGCACCGTATAGGGAAATTCCCTGTTTGGTGCAATTTTTGGGCCAGTTTGGCTCTCTTTGAATAACCCTGTATATGTGGGACTTTAGCCTAAGTCAGAGACTGGTCAGTAATGAGAGCTGTAATTATTATTTTATTATTATGGAATGTCTCCTCTGTTATATAACAGGATTTTATTTCCGCTTCTTTTATTTTTCCTGTGCTCTTTCACCATAAGAGCTTGTGGGCGCTATTCCTTGCCCTGTGCTAAAATGGGGACGCTAAGGTAAATAATGTGCGCCTGCAGGTTTCCCCTTAGTGTCCCTGTTTAAGCTCCATATTATGGGTCAGGTGCTGATTCAGAAGTCTGCCCCGTAATGCAGCACTAAGCGCCACTGCAAGTACCTCCTCCTGCAGTCCATAGGACTCCATGGAGGCTTGTGCTGCCCGGCCGCATGACCTGCAGGATCTCGCCTCTTGGGAGATCTTATAGGTCCGCAACTTGATTAGAGGAGGGAGACTGGGGACTTTTCGTCCCCAGTCTCACTCTGCTCCCTGTGGCCAGAAGAGGCTGATCGGCCCACTGTTCTCGCCACGGGATGAGAGGTGAGTCTGATTTATTTTTTTTAGCTGGTGATAAATTATTCAGGAGAAATGGTATCAGTTAGCACCAGCTTCTAGCGGTGGTTAACTTTTTCGTTACCTCATCAGTGCAGTAATTCGCTTTAAGACTTTGCGCTCCCTATCCTTAACATGTCACACTCACTAAGGGTTGTATTTTTTAGCCCGTTAGCGTTCAGATTGTAATATGGGGCATGCGTTAAAGTCACTTAACTTAGCGCTATAGGGCTGGTCTAAATTTTTTCTTTCCAGGGCTGATTTTTATTCCCAGTCGGCCCTGGGTGAGAGCCATGGGCGTCCGCAGAAATTTTTACAGGGGGGGCAAAATTTTAATGGCATCCATATTCTGCCCTTTTGAGTAAAGGTGTAAGTGTCTGATCTGAGTGTTGCATTTTCTAGTCTGTTAACACCATTCAATGCACCACACTAGTCATACACCCAGGATCAAGGCACTAAAGTGTTTTTTTTTTTTTACAGAGAATCTGTGCTAAGTTAGCAACTTGGCACTGAACGCTATGATGTGGCTCAGTGCTCAGCACTGCTAACATAGCACTTGCAGCCAAGTCGAGAGGTGCTGCGGGGTCAGCTGAGTGTGACGTGGGAAAGATGGCCGCCTCCACGCACCAAATTATCCAATAAGGAAAAGTTCAGTTTGAGGTTTTGTTGGATTAAAACACTAAATATTTATTGGAACATGGTAAACATTAACACTAAAGTGGTAATAAAATGGACAAAAGTGGATATTGCAGAAACAGCACCTTTCATTAAGCAATCCTCTGCCCTTTCACTTCCATATTCACAGCCAAAGCGTTCAGTGAGACTGCTGCAGCAAACTGAACTGCTGCAATGAAACAATTCAGCAGCTGCTAAGGAACTGAACGCGCCTCTGATTACTGACTGCACACTCAGTCAGTCACCACCACCAATTAATCCATCCAGATTCATTCATTAAATATATAAATAAATGCTGCCCACGGCCCATGTACCGTGTGTATGTCTGTGATGACTTGAGTTGTGAGTGTGACACACTGCAGTCTGCAGGCAGCTGCTCAGCTGGCTGATAGTGATGCCTGAGCAGCCTGCCCTGATGTGATGGGCAGGTCACTCAGTGGAGAGCCTGAGCCCTGAGGTCACTCACTGGCAGGCTGGACTGTCCTGTCCTGGAGATCAGATGCTGCCTGGAGGGGAGGCCGCAGCCCGCAGGCCAGACGCTGACTGGAGGCCGCAGCTGCCTGGCTGGACGTCGGAGGCCGCAGGGCAGGGCTGCTTGCCTCTGCCTGGATACAGGAGGGAAGCCGGGGCCAGGATGGATGCCGGAGCCGCCCGGAGGCCGCAGCTGCCTGGGTGTCGGAGGCCGCAGCTGCCTGGATGTTGGAGGCCGCAGGGCAGGGAGCCTCAGCCTGCCCAGATGCTGCCTGGAGGGGAGAGTGGACTGCAGGGGCTGGACTGACACCCAGAGGCCGCAGGGGCTGGAAGCCTGGAACCTGGAAGATGCTGCCTCGGAGCCTCCTCACCTGCCTGGCCGCCTGCAGGCTCTCAGAGTCAGGCTGGATGGTGTGGTGCCGCGCGGTGAGTGAGGAGGACGAGCGAGGGGAAGAAGAGCGCCGCCGCCGGCGCATTAATCCTGATTCCTTCCCACCACTCTGTCTCTGTCTCTGTCTCCCTGACCGCGGGTCCGTGCCCACACACATGTGGTCTCAGGCGTGTGGAGGGAGCGTTGCGCTCATGCGCCGGGGCCACCGACGCTGCCTGCTTTAAAAACAAATAGTGCAGGCTGAGGGAGGCCACATGCGGCGTGCAGCGCCGCGAATTTAAGTAATTTAAGGATTTGCTTCCGTGGCTCTAGGGTGGGGCACGTGCCCCCCCTTGCCCCAACCTGTGGACGCCCATGGGAGAGCCGAGTGTGAGCGCGGGGTGGGCATCCTGCAACTCTGACCAGGCTCAGCCATCCCTGGGCCGGGAGGGATAGGGTGCTGGGGGGGGCCCAGGGCAGCCCTCAACTCCCCCCTCAGATAGGAAACAAGACACAGCAAAGGACAGGAAAGCACCTACCAGAGATTGCCACCACGGATCAGGCCAGACCCGGAGGGCTGTAGGTGGTCAGTGTGCGCAGGGTAAGGATGTGCAATTCATTTCGTACAGATTCGTTTTTCCTACGAAATTTACCATTTTCATGCTTCCGAGGGCATTCCAAATCCGAAATTTCGACCACACGAAATTTCGGATCAATTCGAAATTTCAGATCGATTCGAAATTTCGGGTCAAATTTCGAATTGATAAAAAAAAAATGCTTGAAAGATCCTAAAAAATCTAAAACTAAAGAGACTTTTTACTGCAGAATATTATAAGCAATGATTTATTAGACATTACATTAAAACTGGAATATTTTTAACATTGAAGCCTATGGGATACAACATTTCCCACACTATCGAATTTGATATCAACTATCGAATTTGAAATCAAATTTCGAATTGATATCAACTATCAAATTGATTTTAATAATAACACAAGTAATAGTCAGCAAAGGACTTTATGAAACAAATTAATTTAATTTCACTGTTCAATTTGACTCAAGTAGGAAAAGGGAAGTGCTCATGCCACTGTACAGAGCACTGGTGAGACCTCACTTGGAGTACTGTGTGCAGTACTGGAGACTGTATCTCCAGAAGGATATAGACATTTTAGAGAGAGTTCAGAGAAGGGCTACTAAAATGGTGTACGGCTTGAAGGAGAAAAGTTACCAGGAAAGGCTTAATGATCGTAACATGTACAGCTTGGAAAAAAGACGAGACAGAGGAGATATGATAGAAACATTTAAATATGTAAAGGGAATCCACAGGGTAGAGGAAGGGAGTATATTTAAAAGGAAACAAAGTAGCAAAACAAGAGGACATAGTCTTAGATTAGAGGGGCAAAGGTTTAAAAGTAACATCAGGAAGCATTATTTTACTGAGAGGGTGGTGGAAGGAACAGCCTTCCAGTAGAAGTGGTAGAGGCCAAAACAGTAATTGAATTTAAGCAGGCATGGGATAGGCATAAGGCTATCCTAAACAAAAGATAAATCCAGGTAAAGTATCCATGTAATTGGGCAGACTAGATGGGCTGAAAGGTTCTTATCTGCCGACATTTTTCTATGTTTCTATGTTTCTAAGTACAAAATCCGTAACACAGCTTAATATTTAATAGGGATGTGCGTTTCGATTCGGACCGATTCATTTTTTTTCACAAATCGGGCCGATTCGGTGCTTCAGATTCGTCCGATGTTCCGAATCGGATCGGCACCGAAATACACAGCATCCGAAATTTTTTCCGATTCGAAACAAAATAATTTTGTTATTTCGTATGAACGTGAAATTTGTAAAATCGCAAGTCATTTTCGTTCCATTCATGATTTCAGTTCCATTTTGGTCATTTCGGACAATGTATTTTTCGGTTCCATTGCTGATTCTGTAATTTCGTATCGTTTTGATCAAATTCAATAGTTACTTGATATCCATTTGATAGTTCATTTCAAATTCGATAGTTTCAGCACCTCTACAGTATAATAATGCAGCATATGATTCCGCACACTGACGGGCAGCACCTCTACAGTATAATTAATGCAGCATATGATTCCGCACACTGACGGGCAGCACCTCTACAGTATAATTAATGCAGCATATGATTCCGCACACTGCCGGGCAGCACCTCTACAGTATAATTAATGCAGCATATGATTCCGCACACTGCCAGCACCTCTACAGTATAATAATGCAGCATATGATTCTGCACACTGCCGGGCAGCACCTTTACAGTATAATAATGCAGCATATGATTCCGCACACTGACGGGCAGCACCTCTACAGTATAATTAATGCAGCATATGATTCCGCACACTGCCGGGCAGCACCTCTACAGTATAATAATGCAGCATATGATTCTGCACACTGCCGGGCAGCACCTCTACAGTATAATAATGCAGCATATGATTCCGCACACTGACGGGCAGCACCTCTACAGTATAATAATGCAGCATATGATTCCGCACACTGACGGGCAGCACCTCTACAGTATAATAATGCAGCATATGATTCCGCACACTGCCGAGCAGCACTTCTATAGTATAATTAATGCAGCATATGAATCCTCACACGGCCGGGCAGCACCTCTACAGTAGTGATGGGCGGAACACCCCAGTGTTCGGCTCGCATTCGAACACGAACTTTTGAAAAAGTTCAAATTCGAACGAGAACATGATTCAAACTCAATGCAAGTCTATGGGGCTCAAAAGTTCAAATTTTAAAGTGCCCTCCAAGAGGGCATATATGCAAGATATTGCCCATAAAAAGTGTATGGGGGTCCGGGTACTGCCCTGGGGGACAGCAAACAATGAAAATAAAGTAAAGAAAACAACCTTTTTAAAAAAAATAAAGAAATATGCACCGATTTGGATATCGACTATCGAATTTGAAATGAACTATCAAATAGAAACATAGAAACATAGAAAAATGTCGGCAGATAAGAACCTTTCGGCCCATCTAGTCTGCCCAATTACATGGATACTTTACTTGGATTTATCTTTTGTTTAGGATAGCCTTATGCCTATCCCATGCTTGCTTAAATTCAATTACTGTTTTGGCCTCTACCACTTCAACTGGAAGACTGTTCCATGTATCCACCACCCTCTCAGTAAAATAATGCTTCCTGATGTTACTTTTAAACCTTTGCCCCTCTAATCTAAGACTATGTCCTCTTGTTTTGCTATTTTGTTTCCTTTTAAATATACTCCCTTCCTCTACCTTGTGGATTCCCTTTACGTATTTAAATGTTTCTATCATATCTCCTCTGTGCATTCATTTTAGTACTAAAACGATTTAGTCCGAATTTTGGGATAATTTAGTTTTCGTTTGACTCAAGAGAAACAAAACTGCTCAGTACAAAAAACTAAAAAAAAATGCATTACATTTTAGTTTCAGTCCTTTTTGTGATTTTACATTGATGAGTGAAGGAGACCAGCAGTGAGGAGCGCAACATCGCAAAGCTACAGAAAAGGTTTGTATGAGTAATCCTTCCCGACCCCTACCCGAAAATCTGACAGTGATAGAGCTCCAGAATACTCACTCGCAGCACAGACAGCCAGCACAGGAGAGGAAACCTTTACTTAGCCCTTTCATGTCTATGAGGCAGACAAGATTATAAAAGCAGCTGGAGAAGGAAAACATTCAAATAAATCACACTGAAAGCTAATGACAGAGGAGGGCTGGATAGTAAAAACCCCTTTATAACAAGCAGCGATGGGAGAAGAGAGGGACTTTATAAAAAGTGTGTTATCTCCCCTCCCGCTCTGCATAATAGGGGCTTAGGTCTGATACATTTTATATTATCCAGGATCACTATCCCCCTTTCTTCATCTATAATACACATTTTATTTAAAGTCCCACTCCTCTTCCAGTGCTGCTTGCTATAAAGGTTTTTTTACATCTGATAAATTTAGTATCCAGCTCTCACAGTTACTCTGTCATTATGAGCCTTCAGTGTGATTTATTTGAATGTTTTCCCTGGATTTAAAGTGCTTTCTTTTATTATAAAAATAAGTTTGCACCAGTCATCTCTTCTCTGAGCTTTCAGACCGATTTACAATAATATTTTCCCTCTCCCCTGCTGTTATAATCCTCCCCCACAGAGATACAAAGTTTAAGTAAAAGTTCCCTCTCCTGTGCTGGATAAGCATTGCATTCCGAAGTTCTGCACCCTCCACATGCCAATGCAGTAGGATGTTCTATACAGAGAGGGGCATTAATTAATGCAGGAGGATGTTCTATACATTATACGGAGAGGAGCATTTTTTTTAGCCCTTTAAATCCAGTGGTTGTGAGAGCTGAGATCGGCTGCTTGTTATATTATCTCTCAGTACAATGTATCAGGCTCAGCTGTTACAGTAACTGCCTGCTGCTCATTACAGCGCTCAGAGTTTCAGTAAAACAAGGAAATAATATTGTTATAGCCTCTAACATATAAAAATATTATTTACTAGTTTTACTGAAACTCTGAGCGCTGTGATGAGCAGCAGTCAGTTACTGTAACAGCTTTGCTTGACACATTGTGCTGAGAGTGAGAGATACTGTAACAAGCAGCGATCTCAGCCCTCTGAGGAGCCACTACAATAGTAATTGTATACGCTGTTTTTCAGATGAATGAAATTAGTTTTCATACTAAAGAACTGAAAACAAATTTCTTTTGCAACTAAATAAATTGTGTTTTAGGACTAATCCATTAGTTCCAAACAAAATTTCCGTTGGATATCCATTTGATAGTTCATCTCAAATGTTAAAAAAGGTGTGAGAAATGTTTTACCCCATAGGCTTCAATGTTAAAAAAGGTGTGGGAAATGTTGCATCCCATAGGCTTCAATGTTAAAAAAAGGTGTGGGAAATGCTTTACCCCATAGGCTTCAATGTTAAAAAAGGTGTGGGAAATGTTTTTCCCCATAGGCTTCAATGTTAAAAATGGTGTGGAAAATGTTTTACCCCATAGGCTTCAATGTTAAAGGTGTGGAAAATGTTTTACCCCATAGGCTTCAATGTTAAAAATGGTGTGGTAAATGCTTTACCCCCCAGGCTTCAATGTTAAAAGTGTGGTAATTGTTTTTCCCCTATAGGCTTCAATGTTAAAAACGGTGTGGAAAATGTTTTACCCCATAGGCTTCAATGTTAAAGCTGTGGTAAATGTTTTACCCCATAGGCTTCAATGTTAAAAATGGTGTGGGAAATGTTTTACCCCATAGGCTTCAATGTTAAAAGTGTGGGAAATGTTTTACCCCATAGGCTTCAATGTTAAAAATATTCCCGTTTTAATTAAATATCTAATAAACCGTTGCTTATAATATTCTGCAGTAAAGAATCTCTTTATTTTTATATTTTTTAGGATCTTTTGAGCATTTTTTTTAAAAAAAAAAATTGAATTTTAGTGCACCCTGCATTTATGCCGCCCCCCTCACATGAAGCACGCATCACGTGGGGAGCGCTGCCGCCGTGGTCCCAAAACTGGGCCCCCACTGACCCGCGGGCCCTCAGGCAGCACCCGAGTGCCCGATGGGTCAGTCCGCCCCTGCTCCCAGCAACAAAACCAAAGGAGCTGAGGGCGAGTGAAGGGCTCTGGGGTGAAAGGCCAGATGAAGCGGCCAGTCCTTCCCTAATCAGGGGTGGGCGCCGGCCCACTGAAAGGGATGGGCGCGGCTGACTGGAGGGGCAGGCGTGGCCGGCTAGAGGGGCGCCCTGCTTTCTCCACGAAACACCGCCCTGCTGCAGGGCATTCCGCGGCCTTTGACAGAGCAGCAAAATGCCGCCCTTGAAAAAGGGCTGCCTGGCGCCACTGCTCCACCCTGCTCCATGGACAGGCCGGCCCTGAGCTGTTCCTTACTGTTAGTCATTTGTTGTTTGCATCAACGTTTCCTGCCATTGTTGAAATTTCCTTCTCTGAATAGCTGAAGTTCGTCGTAGGGGAAAAAAAAAAAGAATTTTACCATTGTATCTCAGAAGTTGCAAATAATGGTGCTTAATGAATTTTTAGTGTGCACACCCCCACAAATTTTTAGTGCACAGAGTACTCTCTGATCTGCACGTTACAAAGCAACAAACTGTTCTTCTCTGTTGCATGCGAAGAGGCTGTGAATATTTTACAGAGCATTTCACAAATTATAAAGAATTTTTGATCTGGTTATATTTGCTGATTGACACAGGCCATGTGTATTTCTAAGGCTGCATGTAAATGGTTAATAGCTCCTAGACTAAAGCACTTGACTTTACTGTGCTTGTAGCATTTGACTGTCATTAAGGGTATCTTACGGGAAAGTCACCACCTTGTGGGTGATAGAGGAACCGATGCGTTGAAAAAGTCACTGCATGAAAATGTTTCCTAATATTAAGAAGGTAGGTGAAAAAAGTCATGGTTCATGCAGAAATAAACTGAGCATTTGTATGTTTTTTCAGTGAAAGTTAGCTCTATACTAGCATCATTTTACTGATCTGAGTACAGTGCAAAATTAATGCCTGTGTTTTAGGGTTACTTTTATGGTTAAGTTACTACCTAACCACAACCAACAGATTCTGCTCCATTTTCGCTTGATTTATAGTCATTAGAGTCTGCTCCTTCTTTTGTTTGTCAAATCGTGTCAGGTGTTGCAGCGGCTACGTAAGTCCCAAATGCAGGATATGAAGTCAGTACGGGTCAACCACTAAGGGTAAGACATGTATACAGCCACTTCACCTGGTGGGTGGAAAACCAAATAATATTGTAGTCGTAGGGCAGGAAAAAAGGTCGTAGGTCGGCAGCAGACAGGTTTGTCATAGAAGAGGGAAAGGTTCTAGGCTGATGGCAAGCAATAATATAGTCAGCAAAGCAGGATCAGAAACCACATAATCAGGCAGTAGAGTAACACAGGATAATACTGGGAAATACAGATCCACTGTAAAAAGCAATAAATGAGCAATGAACTCACAAGAACACGTCTTCTTATAATGCCTTGTTCATGGTGGTTTACGCACATTCAGCACTTCCTTATGCATTATTAGACAGTGGTGTGCGGCGCCATAAGTGTTTGCTTGCATGTCATTTGATGGCTGGGTCTGAAAGGTGTAGGATCTCAAGTCTCGCAGATATATAGCATAGTGGACCCTAAAAGTAACTCAAAAAATAACCCTAACCTAAAGCTAACACCAATGTAGATTTTCGACAACACTTGCGGCAGTGAAATAACACTAGTATAGTGCTTTCTTTCACCAAAAAAAAGACTGATATGTGAAATACATTTTGTTTACTTAGCGTCTTAATATTAGGAAACTTTCTCAAATGGCAACTTTTATACTACATAGTTTTCTCCAGTGTCCACAAGATGATGTTCTTATGATAGCAAACCATTATTAAGCTTTGGGGTTTATTGATGCCTTCAAGTGCTAAATGCAGGAATATTTTAAAGATCAATTTGATATGTAGCTGCCTGATGAGATTTCGAAATCCACAATATAAGCTTGAACCAGCTCTGGGCGGCACCATCACAGTGTCACTTTAGGGTACAGGTGGTTATTCAATAGAGAATGTGAGTTGTGCAGGAAGAATAATGCATATACATGTGAATATGATATGGGATTTAGAGTACTATTACAATAATAAGAATGTCAATAGAGTTAATTATAGTAATATTTAAGGATTATGGCTGGTTCTGCCATAAAGAAAATTAGGTGGTTACAAACCTTTAAAAATTCTTAATCTTTGAAAAGGAGTTCTCTTTTTGTAGTATTTAATAAACAATCGGAAGATATCAGTACAATGGTTTGACTTTATCATCATTGGAAATATTTTACTTTTATTAAGCACACTCTAACATCCTTCTTCTTATGTCATGTTTTCCAGGACTGTGGGGTTTGGTGAATAATGCTGGAATTGGTGATACAATATCACCCAACGAATGGCAAAAAAAGAAGAATTTGTGAGAATGTTGGATGTGAACCTATTGGGTATGGTTGACGTCACGTTGAATTTTTTGCCTCTAATCAGAAAATCCAAAGGACGCATTGTCAATGTATCTAGCGGTGTTGGAAGACTAGCACTATTTGGAGGTGGATATTGCATATCAAAATATGGCGTGCAAGCATTCTCAGACAGTGTCCGGTAAGCAGTCAGAAAATTGATGGTTTCTTGGATCTATGGAAATGGTATTCTTCATGATTTGGCCACTACTGCTAGGATCTCTACCAAAATGTGCAGAAGTCTTTATTTGATTCATGAGTATGAGACCCTTTACATCAATGATGGCAAACATGGGTAACCCAGATGTTTCAGAACTCCATGTGCCATGATGTTAGTGCTGTACATGATGTCACATGACCTTACTGCTACCAGAGTTTCATTGGACATGAAGTTTCAAAACATCTGGGCTGCCAAGTTTCGTCATCCCTGCTCTACATGATGTGTTATTCAGGGATATGATATCTCTTCTTTTACTCCCTCTTACAGATGGTCCATTAAACGTTCACTGTGAATGCACAGTGAGCAGTGGCATTTGAAGAAAAGGTCTGCATAGGAATAATTAAAGATTTTGTATACTTTAACAGTTTGATGCACCTGCAAGACACTAACAACATAGTGTAGGAAGTCTGGAAAGTCAGCAACGCCATACATTTATTCTTATTGTATACCAAGACATAAATTAATTTACAGGACTTGCTGGATGACTCTACATGGTACTGTTATGTGTGGCAGCATTAAGAGAGGTCTGGGGGTGCAGACAAATCTAAATTTGCAAACATGGCAATTTCTTCCAAATTTTTGTTATGTCATATCGTTCAGTGGTGGTGGTTTTATTTACTCACTGATTATCTTCTCATTGCAGAAGGGAAATGCGGGATTTTGGTGTCAAAGTTTCCATCATAGAACCCGGAGCTTTCAATACGAACATACTAGCAGTCGGACCGCATATGAAGATCCTGAAAAGATTCTGGGATAATGCCCCAGTGGAAATAAAAGAGTCATATGGAGAACAGTATTATAATCAATGTGAGTATAAGTTTGCTCTGACAGTCCAAGATTCACTGGGTTCATATATACAGCTTGTTAGTCTTGCGTGTACTGGAGATAAACAGAAACTGATGCAGGTGTTAGTTTTAGGGTTAGGGTTACTTTTTGGATGAGGAAAGGGGGGTTTGTGAGGATCCTGAGAATGAGCAACAGCACTAGTGGCCTGCTCTACGGTGGGGCCTACTCAGGTCTCACAAGTGTAGCGCTCACTCCCGGAGGAGCCGCTGAATTTAAACCTCGGGTCAGTCTCCCCACACTAGGGAATAAATATACACCAGCACTGTTGTGGATTTTATAAGTTATATAATTTACTGATCTCAAATAAACTGGCATATATAGAGCAGCACGGTATACATATATATTTACAGAAGTTCGTAATGCGAGAAACGCGCAACGGAAAAGAAAAAGGAATTTTAACCCCTTCGTTGCTGGAATGTGAGTCCCGTACAGGTTGTGTCCCAAGAAGGTGTGCGTGTATGCGTGTGTTGGTACCCGGGTACTAGATTGAACTGGCCAGTGAATGATTTCAATGTGTCTTCGACTAGTCACGTTGGGGCCCTGTAGGTTTAGACAAACTGCAGCGTGCTTTATTATTTTACTGTGGCTGGGAAGACCTCTCACCCATCCACTCTGCTCGACCCAGGACGTCTCTCCGCTCGACTTGACTGGGACTCTGTGCCACCGGATCCGCTTGTCTTGCTTGTCCATTTCTGCCACAAGATGCTCAGCTCACCGCCTGCACTCCCTTTAGATCATCGTGGTCTCCTAACTCGGGGTCCTTCTGCAGCTCTGTATCTGTGTAAACTTCTCACCGGTGGATTATTAGGTCTCTGGCAAGTAATTTAAACCGATCTCCAGCTCCGCAAGGCAGCACCTGCGCTCCGGCCTGGTCACAATCGCTCCTTGTTTCACGTGCGTCTGGCTCTGTTCACTCCTCGGCGCACACAGGCTCTCCTCTGCACGAGGCTGCGGATGTCTCTCGGTTCTCCCCACCCACTTCCTGTCCCTGCCCCAAAGCATGCTGGAAAACGTAGTCCGAAAGTGTCCAGTATTGGTTTACATTGCGCTCGTCACCCCCTGGTGGCCAGAAACGAGTAATTACAGCGGCAGGATTTAAACCAGCGCTACACAAGATTTTAGCTTGCTTGTGCCATTACAGGGACGAATGCTCCATATGCAAATCAGCCTGCAATCACCCAGAAAGGGTGACCAGTACTGATTGCCAAGGATGTCATCCCTGCACAAGAGGTGCAACAACCCCCGACGATTGTTTCAGCCTTGTTAGGCCTCATCAGGAGGGTATAGCTGACACCCCTCTAGCATGGGCGTCCGCAGAAATTTTTCCAAGGGGGGGGAATTTTAATGGCATCCATATTCTGCCCTTTTCACAATGTCATGAAGGGGACAGTCATAAAATAAAGCGTAGTAATACAGAGGCTGCGAAACATGATGCAAGTCTAATAGAAGAATAAAGGTGTAAGTGTCTGATCTGAGTGTTTCATTTTCTACACTGCTGACGCCATTCAATGCACCACACTAGTCATACACCCATGATCAAGGCACTAAAGGAAGTGTTTTTTTAAGGCCATCTCTGTATACACAAACCATGACTTCCCCCCCCCACTGATACTGGCACACACACACCAGGCCCCCACACCAAATATATACACACACACCAGCCCCCTTCCTACACACACACATATATATATATATGTGTACACACTCACCTTCCCTGCATACACATACACACACACATATCTCCTCTCCTCAACCCTCTTCTCTTAGATTGTAAGCTCTGTAGCAGGGTCACCTCTTCTCTTAAATTGCAAGCTCTGGAGCAGGATCCCCTCTCCTCTTAGATTGCAAGCTCTGGAGCAGGGCCCCCCTCCTCTTAGATTGTAAGATCTGGAGCAGGGTCATCATCCCCACTGCCCAGGCAAGACCCTCCCTAGAGTGCCTGTATACTGCCAATATTGCCCTGGCCTGTACCTCATGCAAGCTCTGTGAGCTTAACACAGGCCCCCACCAGATTTCTATTAATCATTCTGTGTCCCTCTTCCCCAGATAAACTAGACCTCAGATCAGGGGACTCTCATAAATAAAGACACGGGCATCATGCTTAATAAAAATGTATTTATTTGACAATCAATACCTTTTTTCTTGTGTCCAGCATTCCATCCAGTGGCCCATAGAAGCTTCACCTGCATCTCAGCCCTGCCTCTCCCAGCCTGCAAAGTGAGTGGGAGTCGGAGATTGGAGGTGGAGTGGGGATGTGATGCTCCTGCACCCTAGTTGAGAGCCCAGGAACTGCAGGGGTGCAGTGAATAAATTATCATAATTTAAGCATGTTGATCAAGGGGGGCAAGTAAATTTGACATGCCCCTTCATGTCAAGGTCGCGCCTCTTCCTGGTTAAACCCCACCCTTCCTATTTAGGCTCCACCTTTTCCTCTGAGCTCCGCCTCTTCCTCTCTGTATATTAAAAGTGGATACTTGTATATTTTGTATACCATTCCGAATGTGTCTATTGATATAAATAAAATTACGAAATGTTTAGATTCAACCATTTTTACAAAGATCAGCCACGCATTTTAAGTATACTGGATCACAGCCACTCTAATTGGTTGAACAATAAAACCCACAGAAATGTGCACTGTGTATGAGCATATCACAGAGCTGCACAGCAATAAAACCCACAGAAATGTGCACTGTGTATGAGCATATCAGAGCAACACAGCAATAACACCCACAGAAACGTGCGCTCAGGGGTGGACTGACCCATCGGGCACTCAGGCAGTGCCCGATGGCCCGCGGGTCAGTAGGGGCCCGGTTGGGCAGGCACAGTGGACTGGGCCCGGCGGTTTCCCTCAGCTCCGGGAACCGGATGATGAGCTGACAGGAGACATCCACCATGTTCCGACGCACTCTGAACTGCCGCGGGCTGGCCCGGCGCTGCGGCGTGCCTGCATCATGGTAAACTCAAAGCAGGCACATTGCTTTAGTGCCGCTCCTCACGTGATGTGCACAGCCGTGCAGGGCCAGGCAGACCCTGGAGAGGAAATACAAGGTTGGGGCCCAGCCAGGCCGAGGATGCGTCCGCCGGAGATTTTTTTCGCTGCACTCTGGTGAGCGGGAGGGGGGGTGCTAATGAGATGACAGCTACACAACAGCTTAATTTGATATACGGGGCCCGGGGGGGGGGCTAATGAGGCGACAGCTTCATTTGATATACGGGGCCCGGGGGGGGGTACTAATGCGGTGACAGCTTCATTTGATATACAGGGCCCGGGGGGGTGCTAATGAGGTGACAGCTACAACAACTACATTTGATATACAGGGGGAGGGGTGCTAATGAGGTGACAGCTGCAATTGATGATATACTGGGGGGTAATATGAAGTGAATTGATGATATACTGCTGGGGGTTAATAAGAAATGAATTGATGATATACTGCTGGGGTTAATATGAAATGAATTAATGTTATAATGCTTGGGGTTAATAAAAAATGAATTGATGATATAATGGGGGGTTAATATAAAAAAATTAATTGATGATATACAGGGGGGTTAAAATAAAATGAATTGATATACTGCTGGGGGTTAATATAAAATGAATTGATGATATTTATTTATTTATTTATTTATTTTAGCAGGAAATATACACTGAGATTTCTCTAGTTTTCAAGTATGTCCTGGGTGATATACTGGGAGGTAATATGAAAAGAATTGATGATATAATGGGGGGATAAGACGAACTACTACTGATGATATACTGGGGGGGGGGTAATACGAAATACAGCCAGAGTGCAGCCAGATTCTGGGGAACACTGAGACCAGCCAGATCCTGCGTAGCATTTAGACCAGCCGGTTCCAGGGGAGCACTGGGAGCAGCCAGATCCAGGGGAGCACTGAGAGCAGCCACATCCTGGGGAGCACTGAACCTACGTAACCTGTGTATATCTGGCTCTGATACTAGCCAGTGCCTCACCAGCTGCTGACCTCACCGCACATCCCTGATCTGAACGGGGCAAGATAGCTTATTAGCATGTGGGACTGAGTGGATTTTGTCTTCTTAAAACAATTACTTGGAAAATAGTTTTAAGAAATTATGTACACATCTGTGTTGCATTATGTGGGTGGGGTTTATGTGGCCGTGACCTTCAGTGACCTTCTATTGCCGGGGGCCCCACAAGTTGTCAGGCCGCCCCTGCGTGCGCTGTGTATGTTTATCACAGAGCAACCCAGCAATAAACCCACAGAAATGTGCGCTGTGTATGAGCGTATCAGAGCAACACAGCAATAAACCCACAGAAATGTGCGCTGTGTATGAGCGTATCAGAGCAACACAGCAATAAACCCACAGAAACGTGCGCTGTGTATGAGCGTATCAGTGCAACACAGCAATAATCCCACAGAAACGCACGCTGTGCATGTTTATCACAGAGCAACACACTAATAATCATGCACAGTGTACTTTTCTGTGGATTTTTTGCTGTGTTCCTCTGTGCTGTGGGGGGATTATAGTGAGGGGGTGCTGCCTGCCTGCTGTGGGGGATTATAGTGAGGGGATTGCTTGCTGTGGGGGATTATAGTGAGGGGGCTGCCTGCCTGCTCCCCCTGCCTCCCCCCCCCCAATTGTCTTCCAAGTTCCCCCACTTTAAATCTCACAATCTAACACAGACAGTGGGTCATCACTCACCACCAGCATCACCTCCAAATTGCTATCGCCGGTCTCTCTTCTCTATCCGCTCCACTCCTCCGGGTCCTTGCAGGCTGGCAGTGAGCAGGGCTGGACTGGGACAAAAAATTGGTCCTGGACTTCATTCATGACAGTGGCCACTCCGCTTATGCGAACACGTAGGGTCGCATTAAGATCTCTGTGGGCATAGCTAAAGATTTTGTTTGTATTTTTTGACATTTAATGAAATGAAAATATATATTTTTTATTATTTTATTTTGCGCGCAATTTCGGTGCTTTGCGTTTCCCTGCATTTCAGCGCTATTCGGTGATTCCATTTTGCCAAAATACAGAAAATTCACTATTTAGTGAAAATCACCAAAGTCACCAAAACAGTATGCCCCAATTCATATTAATAACCCTCTCAATCGCCCCAATACATAATTTCCCCAAAATCACCCCAATTCATACTAATGACCCCCTCTAATGGCTCAATTCATATTAATGACCCCCTCTAATGGCTCAATTCATATTAATAGCCCCCCATATCGCCCCAAATCATATTAATAGCCCCCCATATCGCCCCAAATCATATTAGTAGCCCCCATATTGCCCCAATTCATATTAATAGCCCCCAATTCATATTAGTAGCCCACCACATCGCTCCAATTCATATTAATAGCCTCCCCTATTACCCCAATTCATATTAATAGTCCACTATCGCCCCAATTCATATTAGTAGCCCCATCGCCCCAATTCATATTAATAGCCCCCCATCTCCCCAATTCATATTAATAGTCCTCCATCGCCCCAATTCATATTAATGCCCCCCGACCCAATTCATATTAAGAGCCCCTTCGATTGGAAGCAGATCAGAGAATGTACATGATGCCAGGTAGACCTCAATGTGCGGGCTGGTTTACAGATTGGGCACAGAAAGTATGAGGCATAAGTCATTGCATGGATGGTTTATCAATAGGATAACGTTTTTTTCATTTTTCTTTCTTTTCATTAATATATTTTGTAATGGTGATTTATTCAGGGTTATCCAAAGAGATTCGAAAAGTCACCGCACGTTCGGTGACTTTTCGTTCTCTTCAATTCGGTTCCTTTTGCCGATTGCATTTCGGTGACCCTGCGGTGTATTCAGCAAACACCACAGGGTCCCCGAATTGCAGGGAAAAGCTGCCGAAAACCTGACGAAAACTAACCGAATGCATGCTGAAAACAAGCAAAAACATCTGGATTAACCTTCGAAAAAGCCAAACAGGAGCCGAACAAGAGCCGAATCACACAGAGCCGAAGCAGCTGTGACGTAGAGGAGGCAGTGAATAAATTAGCATAAATAGCATTAGCATACCATTTGTATGAATCTGGGAAAATGAAACGCTGTTTGCAAAGAAACTACTGAGCGAAAATGTCTGAAATTTTCACAGGAGGTCCAGGGAATGATAATAAAGAGGGCTGTTACAAAAAAAAGAAGTAAACTGAAATTTTTTTTTTTAAAAAATCGGACTTTTAACCAGTTCAATGCGGAGGACGCGCTCAGCGCGTCCTCCGCATTACCGCTGGTATGCGGAGGACGCGCTGAGCGCGTCCTCCCATTGGGGTCAGCGTTCGGCCGGGTTCCGGCCGATCGCTGGCCCCCCCGGTGCGGGCTGACATCCTCGATGTCAGCCCGGCATCCGGAACCGCAGCCGCCGGAATTCAGGCGCCCCCACCGCATGTGCGGAGGAGGCGCCTGAAAGGGAGGGGGGAGGTCCTTCGGACCTCTCTCCTCCCGATTGGCGGTGGTGCAGGGGTTAACCCAGGCATCATTTGGAAGGGCACAGCCTGCCCTTCCAAATGATGCCTGGCATTAACCTCTGGGGAGCTGGATCGCGAATCGGCGCTTGAAAGCGCCGGTTCGCGATCCTTTCCCGGAGCTGGCTGACATCTTGGATGTCGGCCAAGCCTCCGGGAACTCCCCCTGAGGACTGGCGTCATCGTGCGTAGCACGATGACACCAGTCCTAGAGTTAACCCCTAACTGCCACCAACGGTGGAGATAGGGAGTTCCAATGAACTCCCTATCTCCCGCTCCGTGGCAGTTAGGGGTTAATGTTTGGTATGGTTGGATCGGCCAGAGCATGGCCGTTCCAACGATACCAAACATGAAAGTGAAAAAAGTTTTTTAAAAAAAATTAAAATTAAAAATAAAAATATATTTAAAAAAAATTATAAAAAAAAAATATAAACATTTTTTTTTATTTTTTTTGGTTCGTTAATGCAGCAGTATTGTTCCCATTTCAATTATAATGTGAACAATGATGCTGCACTAACGATTTTTGTATGCGGTGCGTTTGTTAAAAATCGCGTAATTTTCCGCAAAAAAAAATGTAACGAGACCCCATCTCTAATTTTTTTAACAAGCGCACCCCATATAAAATATAACCACAATTGCTCGCATGTTAAAATGTGAAAAAAACCACTTTACACGTTGTAAATTATTGAAAATACATATTTTATTGCATTTTTTGTTATAATATACAGACATGACATAACGTATACATATAATAATGACATATTATGAATCTACCGAGTCTGTCGGAAAGAACGATATATAATATGTCTGGGTCATATACTAAAATAAGCCTTCAAAACACGTTTAAACATGATGAGCAAAACCGGTAAAAATGACCTCAGCACAGGGGCGGGAAAAGCCTCAGCAGCGAAAGGGTTAAAAAAAAAAAAAAAAGCTTAAAGTATCCTAAAAAATCTATAAATAAAGAGACTTTTTGCTGCAGAATTTTATAATGAACGGTTTATTAGATATTGAATTAAAACGGGAATATTTTTAACATTGAAGCCTATGGGATTCTCCTGAATAAATTTGCCGAATGAAACCACCGAATGGCAGGGCATTAGGGGAACTTTTCACTGCTGGTTTGTGTTCTCTGAATAGCCGAAGCAGTGCTTCTCTATGGGGATTTCTCTGCCCTCGAACAGGGACCGAACAGGCACTGTATGTTCAGGCAATTCGCCAGGATTTGGCGAATTGCCTGCTCTCTGGATAGCCGAATGGTCAGGAAAGGTAACCGAACGCTGATTTTCAGCGTTTGGTTACCTTTCTCAAGCAATTCGGATCTCTTTGGATAACCCTGTATGCATTTATTTATATACAGTTGTGTTCAAAATTATTCAACCCCTAATGCTGTAAAGGGTTTTAGGGAATTTAGTGTACATTTGTAATTGTATTCAGAATGAAATCCTACAAGGACTTTTTAAAGAACCATATGCAACTAAAATGACATCAATTGGTTTTGTAATACAGTAGTAAATGTTTCTTTTGTGAATTCTTCATTGACACAATTATTCAACCCCTTAAAGACTACCACTCTGAAGAACAGAGGTTCATTCAAGTGTTTTCAATCAGGTATTGAAAACACCTGTGGATGTCACGGAGCAGCAATAAAGCATAATAAGCACCAATTAGGCAGCTTTAAAATGACTGTGATACTCAGCTCCTTCTAGACATTTACTGGTGTGGTTACAAAAATGGTGAAGTCAATAAGAAGAGTCGACTGCAGTATGCCAAAAGTCATGTGGACAAACCACAGAAGTTTTGGGATAGTGTTCTGTGGACTGATGAAACAAAATTAGAACTGTTTGGGCCCATGGATCAACGCTATGTTTGGAGGAGGAAGAACAAGGCCTATGAAGAAAAGAACACCTTGCCTACTGTGAAGCATGGCGGGGGGTCAATCATGCTTTGGGGCTGTTTTGCTTCTGCAGGTACAGGGAAGCTTCAGCGTGTGCAAGGTACCATGAATTCTCTTCAGTACCAGGAGATATTGGATGACAATGTGATGCAGTCCGTCACAAACCTGAGGCTTGGGAGACGTTGGACCTTTCAACAGGACAATGATCCCAAGCATACCTCCAAGTCCACTAGAGCATGGTTGCAGATTAAAGGCTGGAACATTTTGGAGTGGCCATCGCAGTCACCTGACTTAAATCCGATTGAGAACCTCTGGTGGGACTTAAAGAAAGCAGTTGCAGTGCGCAAGCCTAAGAATGTGACTGAACTGGAGGCTTTTGTCCATGACGAATGGGTGAAGATACCTGTACATCGCTGCAAGACACTTGTGTCAAGCTATGCTTCACGTTTAAAAGCTGTTATAACTGTAAAAGGATGTTGTACTAAGTACTAAGATTGAATGTCACTTGGGGGTTGAATAAAACTGATAATGATGTGAGCACAGAAAAGACATTTGTGGTTATTTCATTATAAATGTTATGTTATATTTGTCTGACCTACACGTGCCTCTTTGATTTAATTGTAAGCAAGATGACTGAATGATCAAAATCAATGTCAAACTGGCCAAAACACTCAATTTCAGTGGGGGTTGAATAATTTTGAACACAACTGTATATATAAAAAAGTTTCCCATTGCTATATACACTATATTGCCAAAAGTATTTGCTCACCTCCCTTGACTCGCATATGGATGGGTGAGCGAATACTTTTGGCAATATAGTGTATATCCATCCCTCTCTCTCACTGACCCTCTGATCGGGCGCTCGTGTCCGAATGATCCGACGCTGATCGAAATTAGAGTAACTTTATGAATTCATAATGGCGTAGGTGCACCAGACGCATGCGCAGAGCGGGCCAGGCATTATTCGACAGGCAGGCAATCCTCGAAGGAACACCGGGCTCTCTGCTTGGAAGTTGTATGTGGAGAGACAGGCACTTAAAACAGGAGCTGTGCCTGTCTCTCCACATACAATTTCCAAGCAGAGAGCCCGGTGTTCCGACGAGGATTGCCTGCCTGTCGAATAATGCCTGGCCCGCTCTGTGCATGTGCCTGGTGCACCTACATCATTATGAATTAATAAAGTTACTCTAATTTTGATCAGCGTCGGATCATTCGGACACGAGCGCCCGATCAGAGGGTCAGTGAGAGAGAGGGATGGATATATATAGCAATGGGAAACATTTTTTTATATACCGGTGTGTATATATAAATAAATGCATAAAATCACCATTACAAAATATATTAATGAAAAGAAAGAAAAATGAAAAAAAACGTTATCCTATTGAAGTACAGCACCATTACAGCAGCTGGTCACCACTTGCCAACTGTTAACATGGTGCGATATTTTGAAATTAGAGTAACTTTATTAATTCATAATGACGTAGGTGCACCAGGCGCATGCGCAGAGCGGGCCAGGCATTATTCGACAGGCAGGCAATCCTCGACGGAACACCGGCTCTGACATGTATCTCCCCTTTGACCATCCTCCCCCTCCTCTTACTTGCCGAGCGGTTCAGAGCCTGAGCTGCCTGTCACCGCTGCAGAAAGGGAGGCCGGGGCGAGCATCTCCCGCAGCTGCCTGACCTCCCAGCCCTCTAGATTCCTCATGTGCCCAGATCTACACATCTAATTGTCCAGGCTCCACAGGTTAGGACAATTCAAGTGTGTGTGTGTGTGTGTGTGCGCGCAGTCAGCAAGCAATAGGGTAGTGTGGAGTGCTGCCAGTGAGTGAGAGGTGCTGGGGGAGGGACGGTTTGGCGCTGCCAGAGAGTGAGCAGGGGGGGGCTGTTTCTGCGCTGCCAAAGAGTGAGAGGAGCAGGGGGGTGCTTGGCGCTGCCAGAAAATGTGAGTTGGGACAAGCTGGCTCACCTGATAACCCCCGAGCTGCCTGCCAGCCACTACAGACTACACACTCATACTTGCTGCTGCAGCCAGGCTCCTGACACACCACGCCTATTTATCCTCTGCCGTTAGCTACCTACGTAACACGGGATGTGGTCACGTGATTCAATGGGTGGCGCAAATGCAGCATGCGTGCCTCTGAATACAATGTGGGAGGCACGCACAAATGCTGCATTGACTTGGGACTGGGCTGACACATTCTGACATCGCGGCTGCCGGGATAAACAAACCGGCGGCCGCTGGTCACACTGAGTGGCAGGAGGCAGCCAGGGCGGCACTTTTCAGTGCGGAGGGAGGTTTTTTTTTACGTGGCGCTGCCCTCTAAAAGTGCCGCCCTAGGCCTAGTTGGCCTAGGCCAAGATACATGCCTGCCTCTAGGCACATCAAGCAAGGGGTCCACGTCTGGATAATCCTGTAAATTTATAGTGAGGAAAGGGTGGGTTTGTGAGGGTCCTGAGAACAAGCAACAACACTAGTGGCCTGCTGTACGGTGGGTGACCGATGTAGGTGTTAGTTTTAGAGTTAGGATTACTTTTTGGATTAGGGCAAAATTTTGGCTTCATTTTTAGGCATCAGATGCGCCACCTTCCTATTCTGTAGAGAATATGGAAAGTATAGAGACAAGGAAACTGAGAGAGAGACCAGTAAGAGTGTGGGAGGTTGCATGCTAAAATACTTGTTTATTACATGTGATTCTAGCTCTATTGTAGCAAAAGAGAGGAAACAGTTATCCTATAACACCCTATAGCTAATTAATAACATTCTATTGCCTATATTTAAATACGAAAAAAGTTTTTTTTTTTATTTTACATACAGACGCTGAGAATTTGAAAGTCATATTTCATTCTGGCAGTTCGAAATTGAACAAAGTCCCTGACTGCATGGAACACGCTCTAACAGCTGTCTATCCCTGGACACGATACTCTCCTGGCTGGGACTCCAAGCTTTTCTTCATCCCTGTCTCTTATCTTCCCACAGTCATCGCCGACTATGTTTTATGCCGCGAGGCACCAAAACCTGCTCATGGAGTAGTGTAACCATTGCATATTTTTTAAACCATGTAATCAATATTAGACTTGTCTTGGGTACAAATGCTAATATTTGTTCTATAGCTATTGCAGCTCTCCTGAAACTGAGCATCAGCGATAACTTCAAAGATTAATAATTATCTTTTTATGTTTAATTAGCTCTCATAGTGCTCGCTGAGATATTGTATGATGGTCCTGTATGACCACTTTTTTTGTTTATTTTAACTGACTTACTTTAAAATAAAAAAATTTGAATATAAAAAAAACAGAAAACAACAAACCACTTCCAACACTTGCTGTGACATAAGAGGAGGCCCTGAAACACTCATTAATTTCCATTCATTCATTTACAATTTATAACAAGCAAATTGGGTTGGGGTTTGTTGAACCACCCCATACACACTTACTAAATAATACCAGATATACACAGGGTTATCCAAAGAGATTCGAAAAGTCACCGCACGTTCGGTGACTTTTCGTTCTCTTCAATTCGGTTCCTTTTGCCGATTGCATTTCGGTGACCCTGCGGAGTATTCAGCAAACAGCACAGGGTCCCCGAATTGCAGGGAAAAGCTGCCGAAAACCTGACGAAAACTAACCGAATGCATGCTGAAAACAAGCAAAAACATCTGGATTAACCTTCGAAAAAGCCGAACAGGAGCCGAACAGGAGCCGAATCACACAGAGCCGCTGTAGAGGAGGCAGTGAATAAATTAGCAAAACCATTTGTATGAATCTGGGAAAATGAAACGCTGTTTGCAAAGAAACTACTGAGCGAAAATGTCTGAAATTTTCACAGGAGGTCCAGGGAATGATAATAAAGAGGGCTGTTACAAAAAAAATAAGTAAACTGAAAAAAAAAAAAAAAATCGGACTTTTAAAAAAAACAACAAAAAAACAGAAAAATGCTTAAGGTATCCTAAAAAATCTATAAATAAAGAGACTCTTTACTGCAGAATTTTATAATGAACGGTTTATTAGATATTGAATTAAAACGGGAATATTTTTAACATTGAAGCCTATGGGATTTGCCTGAATAAATTTGCCGAATTAAACCACCGAATGGCAGGGCATTAGGGGAACCTTTCACTGCTGGTTTGTGTTCTCTGAATAGCCGAAGCAGTGTTTTTTTATGGGGATTTCACTGCCCTCGAACAGGCACCGAACAGGCACCGTATGTTCAGGCAATTCGCCAGGATTTGGCGAATTGCCTGCTCTCTGGATAGCCGAATGGTCAGGAAAGGTAACCGAACACTGATTTTCAGCGTTCGGTTACCTTTCTCAAGCAATTCGGATCTCTTTGGATAACCCTGACAGTTTTAATTTTCAAATGCTTTTAACGCATTGAGTATTCATTCACACAGCAGCTTGGTAAAAAAAAAGAGCATGTGACTTCTGTGTTTTAACAACTTCTCTAAAACCTCTTTGATCTCAAGTATTTAAATTTATGAAATGGATGTGTTTGTTGCACAGGTATTAAAGTGCACAATTCGTGCCCAAAACAAATCTGTTCATTTTGTAAGATCTCCCAAATCAGCCTCTACATTGATTTAGCCAAACTGCTGACAAATGGAATTAAAAAACAGCAAACTGAAAAGAGCTTCCTGTTTACTTTCAGTACTGCAGCATGCCACATGCTGTGTTTCCCTGGGGGGTGGTGATTTATGGCTCTCACAGCAGGGGACACTCCCCCGAAAGCTGCTGACTGAAATAAAAAATCCCTACAGAGCATTAACAAAGGACTCACAGATAGGCAGGGCTAGAGTCCTGCGGGAATGCGTTGGAACAGCGTTCCTGCACTTCTCCCGCAGCAGGAACATTGCAGGAACACATGTTCCCACTGTGGGCCAACTTTTCGCTGGGGCTGCCAGCGGAATGCATTAATCGCATTCCGCTAGCAGCCCCCTTGTCAGGCTTCGTTCCCCGAGCGCCTGCCTGCTCCCTGTGCGCGGCCACCGTCCTCAGCCCTGTGAAGGCTGTGATGCGGCCTACAGCTGAGATCTTGCGAGATCTCGCGTGATCGCGTCATAGCCTTCAGTAGCCGACGTCCGCGTGCAGGAGCAGGCTGGACTCTGGAGCAGGGAAGAAGATGCGGCACGGGGCACCTGATCCAGAGGTCTGAGCTGCTGGTAAGTATAGTTCTGGGGGTCCAGTGCCTGTGTATACAATTCTGAGGATCCAGTACCTGGGTATACAATTCTGGGGGTCCAGTGCCTGTAATTCTGGGGGTCCAGTGCCTGGGTATACAATTCTGGGGGTCCAGTGCCTGGGTATAGAGTTCTGGGTATACAGTTATGGGGGTCCAGTGCCTGGGTATACAGTTCTGAGTATACATTTCGGGGGGTCCAGTGCCTGGGTATACAGATCTAGGGGTCCAGTGCCTTGCTATACAGTTCTGGGGGTCCAGTGCCTGGGTATACAGTTCTGGGTATACAGCTCTGGGGATCCAGTGCCTGGGTATACAATTCTGGGGATCCAGTGCCTGGGTATACAATTCTGGGGGTCCAGTGCCTGGGTATATAATTTGGGGGTCCAGTGCCTGTGCGTGTATAATTCTGGGGGTCTGTGCCTGTGTGTTTATATAATTCTAGGGGTCTGTGCCTCTGAGTATATATAATTCTGGGGGCCTGTGCCTGGTTATACATGATTCTCAGGGGGGGATATATACTTTTTTAAATTTTCTCTTTGGGTAATGGAGGTTGTGGAATTCTTGGGTGAGTTCCCTTACTTTTTTTCCCAGGACTTGACCCCTGCAGATAGGGATGCTGCTGGATGCTTGGTACATTCAACTGTTAACTCTTCCTTGCAGTGCCGTGATTCTTCATTCAATTGTCACCTAAATAAATATAGGGTGATATTCCAAAGTTTGTGCTAACTTAACCAGAACTGTTGAAAACTTAGCAACTACATAGACTATAATTACTCTGGTAAGTTTACAACAGCTTTGGTTAGTTAGCACCAATTTTGGAATAGGTCCATAATTCTTTTGGGGGAAAGAGGAGGTACATAAGTGTGTGTGTGAATGTTTGCACTGCAGCTAAGCAGTGGGATGGGGGGCATGGGCGTCCGCAGAAATTTTTCCAGGGGGGGGGGCAAAATTTTAATGGCATCCATATTCGCCGTTTTGACAATGTCATGAAGGGGGACAGTCATAAAATAAAGCGTATTAATACAAAGGCTGCGAAACATGAAGCAAGTCTAATAGAAGAATAAAGGTGTAAGCGTCTGATCAGAGTGTTGTATTTTCTAGTCTGTTAATGCCATTCAATGCACCGAACTAGTCACACACCCAGGATCAAGGCACTAAGGGAAGTGTTTTTTAAGGCCATCTCTGTATACACAAACCATGACCCCCTGCCCCCCACACCAGGCTCCCCACTCCAAATATTTATATATATACACACACACACCAGCCCCCCTTCCCACACACACATACTGTGTATATATATATATATATATACACATATATTTATACACACTCACCTTCCCTGCATACACACATACACACCTCTTCTCCTCAAGCCTCTCTTAGATTGTATGCTCTTGAGCAGGGTCCCCTCTCCTCTTAGATTGTAAGCTCTGGAGCAGGGTCCCCTCTCCTCTTAGATTGTAAGCTCTGGAGCAGGGTCCCCTCTCCTCTTAGATTGTAAGCTCTGGAGCAGGGTCCCCTCTCCTCTTAGATTGTAAGCTCTGGGGCAGGGTCCCCTCTCCTCTTAGATTGTAAGCTCTCGAGCAGGGTCCCCTCTCCTCTTAGATTGTAAGCTCTGGAGCAGGGTCAACTCTCCTCTTAGATTGTAAGCTCTGGAGCAGGGTCCCCTCTCCTCTTAGATTGTAAGCTCTGGGGCAGGGTCCTAAGAGGAGAGGGGACCCTGCTCCAGAGTTTACAATCTAAGTGAAAGGACACTGCTCAAGAGCTTACAATATTTCTCTTAGATTGTAGGCCCTGGAGCAGGAGGATCCCCTTTTAGGACACTGCTCCAGAGCTTACAATCTAAGAGGAGAGGGGACCCTGCTCCAGAGCTTACAATCTAAGAGGAGAGGGGACCCTGCTCCAGAGTTTACAATCTAAGTGAAAGGACACTGCTCAAGAGCTTACAATATTTCTCTTAGATTGTAGGCCCTGGAGCAGGAGGATCCCCTATTAGGACACTGCTCCAGAGCTTACAATCTAAGAGGGGATCCTGCTCCAGGGCCTACAATCTAAGAGGGGATCCTGCTCCAGGGCCTACAATCTAAGAGGGGATCCTGCTCCAGAGTTTACAATCTTTCTCCTCTTAGCAGGGTCCCCTCTACTCTAAGATTGTAAACTCTCATAAATAAAGACACTGGCATCAAGCTTAATAAAAAAGTATTTATTTGACAATCATTACCTTTTTTCCTGTGGCCCATAGGAGCAGCTGCATCTCAGCCCTGCCTCTCCCAGCATGCAAAGTGAGGGAGAGCACGTGGTGGATTGGAGGTGGAGTGGGGATGTGACGCTGGTGCAGCCTAGTGGAGAGCCCAGGAACTGCAGCTTGAAGTGAATAAATTATCAGAATTTAAGCCTGTTGATCCAGGGGGGGGCGAGTGCCCCCCCTTGCCCTATGCTGTGGACGCCCATGATGGGGGGCGGCCTTTTCAGTCTTTCAGAGTTAATAGAAGCATCCTTGCTATCTGAACACCCCACCCCCCTAGAGCCATCCCAGGCTGAGCTGCCAGTCACATACCTTTAGAGGTTTAATCCCTTCCACAAAAAAGAGGAAGCAAAAAACATGGCTGCCTCCACGAGAAGAGCTACAAAAACCTCACAAAACTCCATTGGAAGTTTTGTTTAATGGCAAAGATTGGTTCTTTCACAACCCACCTTTTTCTTCACCTTTTCACTCCAATCCTCTTATATTGTAAACTTGTTTGAACAGGTCTTCCTTGCCTGATGGTTCCAATATGACAAATTTATTTTGCTATCTTGTGTTTGCTTTGTCTTCCTCATTGTACAGCGTGGCAGATTAAGCTCTGTAAATAGTTGTAGCTGGTTGCTGACAGATCTGTTCTTCTCCGTAGAGATTGCTTAGTAAGAACTAGACCTTCGACCCACCAACCTTCACTGGACTTTAAAATATGCATTATAGAAATTGAAATGGCTGGAAAATATTATAAAATCATTGCTAAAGATCTGGTTGTAAGGCAAATTATTGAAAATTGAGGAAATTCAAAAATGTATCAAGACCCTTTACAGGAGGATGTCAGGACATCATTGCATGACCTCAAGAGTCGCTAACCGATGCTAAAAGACAATGACCCAAAGCACCTAGTTCACAAAGTATGTACTGGCCAGAAAAGAAGATTTGTGTATTGGAATGCCCAAGTATGAGTCATGACCTCTTCAGGTCAAGCTGTACTTAATTTAAATGGTTTGTTTTGACCTGAAGAGGGCTATGTAATCGAGACAACAGATTTTTAAGGGGGGATAGTCCAAAACTCATTACTGTTGTGCAACTCTTATAAACATTATAAACACATTCATAAAAAACTAAATAAATCATAAAAACGAAATACAAAATCAACCCAAAATACGAAATACAGTGGCAAGAAAAGTATGTGAACCCTTTGGGATTACGTGGAGTTTTGCCTGAATTGGTCATAAAATGTGCTCTGATCTTCATCTAAGTCACAACAATTTGAAAAACACAGTCTGCTTAAAATAATACAACACAAACATTATATGTTTTCATGTTTTTATTGAACGGAACATGTAAACATTCACAGTGCAGGGTGGAAAAAGTATGTGAACCTTTGGACTTAATAACTGGTTGACCTTCCTTTGGCAGCAATAACCTCAACCAAACGTTTCCTGTAGTTGCAGATCAGACCTGCACAACGATCTGGAGTAATTTTGGACCACTCCTCTTCACAAAACTGTTTCAGCGTGGCAATATTCTTGGGATGTCTGGTGTGAATCGCTCTCTTAAGGTCATGCCACAGCATTTCAATCGGGTTGAGGTCAGGACTCTGACTGGGCCACTCCAGAATGCGTATTTTGTTTTGTTGAAGCCATTCTTTTGTTGAATTACTTGTATGCTTTGGGTCATTGTCAGGGCTCAAGTCGAGCGGGAATGCGTGGGAACGGCGTTCCCGCACTTCTCCCACAGCGGGAACGCTGCGGGAACGCAGCGTTCCCGCTGTGGCCTGAGCCCGAACGCCGCCGCCGCCGCCGCACATTGCCGGCAGCCGCGTGCATCCTGTTAGAATGGCCCGCTGACCAGAAGTGGAGCCGCTCAGCTTCACTTCCTGTCAGCGGCGTTGAAGCAGGAAGCACGCGGCCGCCTGCAATGTGCGGCGGCGGCGGCGGCAGCAGCCACAGAAGAAGCAGAGGTGAGCTGGGGACAATATCCATGACACTGGCGGGACAATATCCATGACACGGGGGCAATATCCATGAGACCTGGGGGGCAATATCCATGAGACCTGGGGGCAATATCCATGAGACCTGGGGGCACAATCAATGAGACCTGGGGGCAATTTCCATGAGACCTGGGGGCAATTTCCATGAGACCTGGGGGGCAATATGCATGAGACCTGGGGGGCAATTTCCATGAGACCTGGGGGGCAATTTCCATGAGACCTGGGGCAATATGCATGAGACCTGGGGGCAATATGCATGAGACCTGGGGGCACAATCAATGAGACCTGGGGCAATTTCCATGACACCTGGGGGCAATAGCCATGAGACCTGGGGGGCAATTTCCATGAGACCTGGGGCAATATGCATGAGACCTGGGGGCAATATGCATGAGACCTGGGGGCACAATCAATGTGACCTGGGGCAATTTCCATGACACCTGGGGGCAATATGCATGAGACCTGGGGGCAATTTCCATGACACCTGGGGGCAATATCCATGACACCTGGGGGCAATTTCCATGAGACCTGGGGCAATATCCATGAGACCTGGGGGCAATATCCATGAGACCTGGGGCAATATGCATGAGTCCTGGGGGGCAATTTCCATGAGACCTGGGGGCAATAGCCATGAGACCTGGGGGCAATTTCCATGAGACCTGGGGGCAATAGCCATGAGACCTGGGGGCAATTTCCATGAGACCTGGGGGCAATAGCCATGAGACCTGGGGCATATCCATGAGACCTGGGGGCACAATCCATGAGACCTGGGGCAATTTCCATGAGACCTGGGGGCAATTTCCATGAGACCTGGGGGCAATAGCCATGAGACCTGGGAGGGCAATATCCATGAGACCTGGGGGGGCAATATCCAGGAGACCTGGGTGGCAATATCCATGAGACCTGGGGGGGCAATATCCATGAGAGCGGGGGGCATTATCCATGAGACCTGGGGGCATTATCCATGAGAGCTGGGGGGCATTATCCATGATAGCGGGGGGGGGCATTATCCATGAGACCTGGGGGCATTATCCATGAGAGCTGGGGGGCATTATCCATACGAGCTGGGGCAATATATACCCATATGAGCTGGGGGCAATTATATCCATGTGAACTGGGGAAAATATATCCATATAACCAGTGCTGTGCATATTATTCTGGGGGCTCAGTGCTGTGCATATTATTCTGGGGGCCCAGTGCTGTGCATATTATTCTGGGGGCTCAGTGCTGTGTATGTTATTCTGGGGATTCAGAGCTGTGTATATAATTCTGGGGGGGGGTCTGTGCCTGGAGATATATATATATATAAAATGCGTTAGTCCAGTTGCCACAATCACGAGTATACCTGTACGTAGTGATACCTTTCACTGATCAGTATAGTTTCCAGTTTACACTCTTGAAAGCTTGTCTTTTAAATGTAATGCTAACCCAATAAAAATGGTATCACCACGTACTGCTATACTCGTAATATATATATATTTTCTTCAGGTAATAGGGGTTGTGGAATTCGTGGGTGAGGTCCCTCACTTTTTTTTCCAGGACTTGACCCCTGGTCATTGTCCTGTTGCATCACCCATCCTCTACAGAGCTTCAGTTGGCGGACAAATGGTATTACGTTTTCCTGCAAAATGTATTGATAAACTCTGGAATTCATTTTTCCATCAATGACAACAATCCGTCCAGGCCCTGAGGCAGCAAAGCAGCCCCAAACCATGATGCTCCCTCCGCCATGTTTTACAGTGGGGATGAGGTTTTGTTGTTGGTGTGCTGTGCCTTTTGTTTCTCCACACATAGTGTTGTGTGTTTTTTCAAAACAACTCAATTTTGGTTTCATCTGTCCACAGAATATTTTGCCAGTAGTGCTGTGGAACATCCAGGTGCTCTTTTGCAAACTTCAAACGTGCTGCAATATTCTTTTTGGACAGCAATGGCTTCCTCCGTGGTGTCCTCCCATGTACTTCATTCTTGTTTAATGTTTTCCTTATTGTAGATGTGTCAAAAAAAATGTTAGCATGTGCAAGAGATTTCAGTAAGTCTTTAGCTGACACTCTAGGATTCTTCTTTACCCCATTAAGCATTCTGCGCTGTGCTCTTGCAGTCATCTTTACAGGACGACCACGCCTAGGGAGAGTAGCAACAGTGCTGAACTTTCTCCATTTGTAGACAGTCTGTCTTACCGTGGACACAGAACATCAAGGCTTTTGGAGATACTTTGTAACCCTTTCCAGCTTCATGCAAGTCAACAATTCTTGATCGTAGGTCTTCTGAGAGCTCTTTTCTGCAAGGCATGGTTCACATCAGGCAGTGCTTCTTGAAACCAGTAAACCCAAAACTGGTGTGTGTTTTTAAAGGTCAGGGCAGCTTTCAGCAATACATCCAATAATATCACACTGATTGGACTCAAGGTTGGCTCACTCCTGGCTCCAAGTAGCTCTTGGAGAAGTCATTAGGCTAGGGGTTCACATACTTTTTCCACCCTACACTGTGAATGTTTACATGTTATGTTCATTAAACACATGAATACAGATAATGTTTGTGTTATATTATTTTAAGCAGACTGTGTTTTTCAAATTGTTGTGACTTAGATGAAGATCAGAGCACATTTTAGGCTAGGGTCAGACGAGCGTGATTTCTACGGACTGTACGTTCGTGCACACGGACGTACGTCAGTACGGAAGACACAGTAGTGGCCACACAGTCCGTTTTTTTCACTGACAAATATTTTGACGGATGTAGGAGGGAAAATAAATTAAAAAGCAAAACCATTTTGTCCGTGAAAAAAATGCTGGACGTATAAATGCATTCCGTCTGACCACGTTCCATCACTCACACACAAAGCAATGCAGATGTTGCGGATGCAGCGCACTTTATGCGGCCGTTCTAGGGGTTGTACGTTCTTGCCTGCCTTGCGTCCGTGGGCCGCTGCCGTTGTGCGTCCGCAGTTCAGTGCGGACGTACTTCGTGTAACGGGCTCCGATGGGCTTCCTGTCATGCTATCACGGACGTACTTTTAGGCGCAATCACGGACATGAACACTACGCTCGTCTGACCCCAGCCTTATGACCAATTCATGCAAAACTCCACGTAATCCCAAAGGGTTCACATACTTTTTATTGCCACTGTAGCTCATAAAAAAGAAGTGATCCGAAATACGAAATATCGGCCATCCGAAAATATGAATCACCCGAAAATACGAAATATCTCATAAAAGCAAAAAACAAAGTGATCCAAAAAAAGGAATAACTAATAAAAACGAAAAAAGAAGTCATACAAAAAATGATAACCGGCTGTTTGAAATTTCGTATCGGTTCGAAAATACGAATCGTGGTAAAATAATAAATGACCCGAAACGAATAAAAACTGGAACAAAATTACCCAAAATGGATGAAAAAAAAGCCGGAACAAAATGAAAAAAACCACTGTGCGCATGACTAAGCAGTAGTGCCACAATGGTGCCCTCACATTGCAATTTCAAAGATATTAGTATCCACGTTACAAATAGCCTCACACCAACATGCACTGATGAGTGTAAAAAAAAAAAGACATACTTACATTGTAATGTACATATATGACTACATTTTTATGTTCCTCAAGAGTATGGAAAAGTAACAAATCTTAAAGCAATATTATCAAAATATTCCTCTAGAAGATCAGTGGCTCCCAAACCTCACTGTCAAGTACTTCTAATAGACCAGGTTTGTCAGATGTCTGAAGCACAGCACAGCTGATATGATTTGTTGCATTTCCCCAAGGTAATCCTTAAAACCTGACCTGTTAGGGGTACCTGAGGACAGGGTTGGGAAACTCTGGTGTATATGATTCCACTCACATGGTCCAAAGCAATACCAATTGCCCAGTGCAATCTCTCTATGGTCAAATACTGAAATAGCATTCCCGGCAGCATCTTCCATGTGTTGCCTCAAGGCAGTTGTAATATTACCAGATGTTATTTAGTTAAAGGGTCACTACCACTTACATAAGCTGTAACTAGATTTCTTTTCAATTCCAAATAAAACCACTTTATAAAACACATGCTGATGTTTTTATTCCTTTTGCTTGTAATATATGATTTTTATAACAATTATCTTAGTGATTCCACAAGGACATCTTTATTTTTAAACTTGCGTATGGAATTGATGGTTACGTACAACATGCCAATGGTTACTTGGGGGGGGCAGAAGTCTTGGTGAGTTCCCACTCTTAGGCCCCTATTACAATCTTTGCGCAAATGCGCTCGCGTAGCGCAATTTTTTTTGCGCACGCAAAAAAGTTAGCGTGCGCAAATTAACGCGGTATTACCATCCGAGCAAAGTTTTTCAGCTTTCATGTTTTTTCAAGCACAAATCCGACGCGCAAAGCCAGGCGCAAATGACCGTTGCGTGCAGGAATCGGTGGACAGACTGTTTTTACACTCGAACGGCCGATGTTCGATTCGAACTCAGGTTCGAATCGAACCGAACGCTCATCCCTAATCCTCAGCTCCTTTCTCCGTCAGACAAGCTGCCAGTACCCACATCCCACGCCGTTCCAACTGCCTCACCACCAGGTTCCCAAATCCAGTGTCACATCCAGCGATCAGCACATTTTTATCTGAGAGGTTCTCCAGTATCTGGCTGTGTCTGTGCCTTCTATACCGGAGATTCAGCACCAACACAACCACCAGGAGAGGGTTGCGTCTGTCAAAGTCAATCTGCGTATATGTGCTGCAACAAAAATAAAAAATTAAACAATTTATCAATTTTATTGTTTGGGTATGTGTAGAATGTGTAACTGTACTGTGCTGTATTTTTTTTTTGTGCAGGTTCATTTAGTTTCGGCCAGAACGTTCAGATTGTAAGTTAACAGCAGGTTTTCAAAGACGTTACGATACTTCGCGCAAACGTCGTTCGTACGACGTTGCGCGAAGATCGTAATACCATCCACTCGAATGCATTCGCGCTGACAATGGTAAGTATGGGATGCGCGCACGCACTTGCGCTCGCGCTGGGTAATGCGACGTTCCGCGCAAATGGTTTTGTCCTCGCGCAAAAGCGCATTTGCACGCACACAAGTGCGCTGCACGAGGATTGTAATAGGGGCCTTATTTTGTAAGGACCCGACTCCTGCTCAAGCCAAATAAAAGAATCTAAAAGCATATATATATATATATATATATATATACACACCAGCACTCTCCAATCAGTCCAATAAATGCCCGGTGCAGAAAGCTCAGTATATAATATATGCAGTCAAAACGAGAAGCACTCTGGGTCTTACTAAGATAAAACAACAAGCTTTATTAAATCAAAAGATTAAAATACATAGGTCCGACGTTTCGGCTCAGGCTGAGCCTTCATCAAGGTTGATGAATGCACAGCCTGAGCCAAAATGTCGGACCTATGTATTTTAAACTTTTGATTTAATAAAGTTTGTTGTTTTATCTTAGTAAGACCCAGAGTGCATCTCCTTTTGTCTGTATATATATATATATATATATATATGTGTGTTCATTATTGCAGAAGTCACTTGCACATCACAGCAATTCGATGAATTGTATCCAGAGCTCCGGTGCCACATTCCCCATATGCAGCAAGGAATTCTGGGTAGGATATGCAAATGACATCTGTCCCACTTTTATGCATCGTGGATCTGTTTTTACACACAACCCTAAAATCAATGCTATGCCACACCGTGGCTTTCTAGCAGAGATAAGGTTTATGCAACTGGTCAAAGCCACTCCTAGGACAGCGCTGTTTCGGGTTTGTTGGACCCTCATCAGCTAGGAGCTAGGCATGATGATGACCAGTTGCAGTGGATGCTTGGGACCCGTAGAAACATAGAAACATAGAAAATGTCAGCAGATAAGAACCTTTCGGCCCATCTAGTCTGCCCAATTACATGGATACTTTACCTGGATTTATCTTTTGTTTAGGATAGCCTTATGCCTATCCCATGCCTGCTTAAATTTAATCACTGTTTTGGCCTCTACCACTTCAACTGGAAGGCTGTTCCATGTATCCACCACCCTCTCAGTAAAATAATGCTTCCTGATGTTACTTTTAAACCTTTGCCCCTCTAATCTAAGACTATGTCCTCTTGTTTTGCTACTTTGTTTCCTTTTAAATATACTCCCTTCCTCTACCTTGTGGATTCCCTTTACGTATTTAAATGTTTCTATCGTATCTCCTCTGTCTCGTCTTTTTTCCAAGCTGTACATGTTAAGATCATTAAGCCTTTCCTGGTAACTTTTCTCCTTCAAGCCGTACACCATTTTAGTAGCCCTTCTCTAAACTCTCTCTAAGATGTCTATATCCTTCTGGAGATACGGTCTCCAGTACCACTGGTGTATTTTGGCCTAGGCCGACTAGGCCCAGGCCTAGGGCGGCACTTTCCAGGGGGCGGCGGCCCGCACTAGGTGGCCCCACCCCTATAAAAAAAAATTATTATTTTTTTTTTACTTTTGCAAAGTATTTTACCAGGAAGGATACATTGAGATTTCACTAATTTACACTTTCAATTTCACTTTCCAGGGGGCAGCAAAAAACCTCACCACTAAATGGGTTACTCACAGAGCACCGAAATGACGCCAACTTTTTGGTGTTCTGTAGTTCCCTGCACTTAGGAGAATAAAATTTCCCCACCCTGCAGTGAATTCACCATTCACCGCAGGGTCCCCAAAGTGCATGGAGTCGGCCGCTGAATGCTGCCACCGCAAACCCGTGGCCTGCTGTTTTCAAAAGAACTACTGAACGAAAATGTCTGGAATTTACATATAAGATCCTATCATTGATAATAAAAAGTTCTGTTACAGAAAAAAGAAAAACTGCTATAAAAAAAGGGGGGGGGAATTTTGCCCAAAAAAAATCTGAAAAATGACTAAAAGGTACTAAAAAAAAATCAATAAGTAACGACTTTTTACTGCAGATTAAAATAATAAATGATTTATTAGATATTGCATAAAAACGGGAATATTTTTAACATTGAAACTTATGGGGTTCGCCTGAATAAACCTGCTGATTGAAACCACCGAACATCAGGGCATTTCACTACCATTTCTCTGAGTCTCAGTACCACATGACTGGCTGAACCACGTGAAACGCACGCGCGCAGCTGCCCGCCCTTTCGTTAACACAGACTCTATTCTGGACTGAACACCCACCGGGAAGGGAATCAAAGCTACAGTGCACCCTCTGACAGTGGCACCCCACTGCTGACAAGATGGCTCCACAGCATAATTGCTTGTTAAGAGGTGTGCCCTTGACAGGAAGGGGTGCGTCAAATTTAAATTAGGGGGTGCACGCGTTTAGTCAGGCCTAGGGCAGCACAAAACCTAAATACACCACTGTCCAGTACTGCACACAGTACTCCAAGTGAGGTCTCACCAGTGCTCTGTACAGTGGCATGAGCACTTCCCTTTTCCTACTGCTAATACCTCTCCCTACACAACCAAGCATTCTGCTAGCATTTCCTGCTGCTCTATTACATTGACTACTTACCCTTAGATCCTCTGCAACAATAACCCCTAAATCCCTTTCCTCAGATGTTGAGGTTACGACTGTATCAAATATTCTATATTCAGCCCTTGGGGTTTTACGCCCCAGGTGCATTATCTTGCACTTATCCACATTAAAACTCAATTGCCACAGCTCCGACCATTATTTTAGTTTACCTAAATCATTTGTCATTTGGCTGATCCCTCCAGGAACGTCAACCCTGTTGCAAATCTTTGTGTCATCAGCAAAAAGACATACTTTTCCATTAATACCTTCTGCAATATCACTAATAAAAATATTAAATAGAATGGGTCCAAGTACTGACCCCTGAGGTACCCCACTGCTAACAAGACCTTGCGCCGAATAAACTCCATTTACCACAACCCTCTGTTGCCTGTCACTCAGCCACTGCTTAATCCATTCAACAATATTGGAATCCAAGCTCAAAGATTGCAATTTATTGATAAGCCTTCTATGCGGAACAGTATCAAAAGCCTTACTGAAATCTAAATAAGCAATGTCTACTGCACCACCTGTGTCTATTATTTTTGTTACCCAATCAAAAAAATCAATAAGATTAGTTTGGCATGATCTCCCTGAGGTAAACCCATGTTGTTTCTGATCCTGTAATCTATGTGTTTTTAGATGTTCAACAATCCTTTCCTTTAACATGGTTTCCATTAATTTCCGCACTAGGGAAAATCAGTATCTACAAGGGTTGTGGTGGAGGACAAACAGTGAGATAGAAAGCCTCCACAATACATCCACTGCAACTGGTCATCATGCCTAGCTCCTAGCTGATGAGGGTCCAACAAACCCGAAACAGCGCTGTCAGTGGCTTTGACCAGTTGCATAAACCTTATCTCTGCTAGAAAGCCACAGTGTGGCATAGCATTGATTTTAGGGATCTGTGTAATAACAGACCCAGGATGCATAAAAGTGGGACAGATGTCATTTGCATATCCTACCCAGAATTCCTTTCTGCATATGGGGAATGTGGCACAGGAGCTCTGGGATGCAATTCATCGAATTGCTGTGATGTGCAAGTGGCTTCTGTAATAATAAACACACTTACACACTTATATTATAGTGTGGAGGCTTTTTATCTCACTTTTTGCCCTCCACCACAACCCTTGTATATATATATATATATATATACGTAACATATATATATTATAGATATAAAATCAGTGGCAGCAATTTAGAAAAAACATAACAAATAAGTGATAGTAAGTTAATTGAATAAAAGACACACAATATCACAAATGACTTCAGAACAGGACGAAGTATAAGATACAGGGCAGATCAAATATGCCACAGCACTTATAAACTAGATGTAATATTTCTAAAGGAGGCTATGAGGAACTCCATATTCCATAAAAAAATTAAAGAATATTTCAACTCACACACATTGGATTGTGGCATCCTGGAGGATATATAGAATATCCTTACTTTTTTTTTATGAAATATGAAGCTCCCCACAGCCTCCTTTGGGATTAATAAATCTAAAAAGACCGTATGTGCTGTGCTATATTTAATCTGCATTATATTTTACACTGAATCCAGTTTTGAAGTGATTTGTGATATTGTGTTTGGTTATTTAACCCTTTCCCTGCAGATGACGTGTGGGGGACGTCCTCATGTGTCACTGCTTTGTGCGGACGATAACACAAAACCTAAACTGTCGCACTGCAGTGAGGAGAGGCCTTTGGATTCCTGCATCTCTGGATTTTACACCACCCATGGTCACATGAAATGTAAACGGAAAGGTCAGAGCCTTGCCTTTCCAATGATGCCAAATATGACCAAGTAATGTGTAAAAATAAATAAAATTGTAAGTAGGCAAGCTTAGATATTTGAGATAGGTTACTATTTGTGCTTGTTTCACGCTTAGAGGTAACCCTAGTCCTATCATTATGCTTCATTTTTGCTTGACTTTAAGGCTAATGTCAGACGAGCGCATTTTGTACGGAATGTGCGTTCGTGCTAAACAGACGTACTTTCTGACTGACGAGAAGGTAGTGGCCACACAGTCCGTTTTTATAACTGATGTTATTTTTGACTGATGTAGCAGGGAAAATAAATTAAAATGCAAAAGCATTTTGTCTGTCAAAAATGCTGGACGCACAAATGCAGCCCGTCTGACTTCATTCCATCACTCACACACAAAGCTATGCAGACGTTGCGGACTCAGCGTATTCTGTGCGTCCGTTCTAGCGGATTTACGTTCTTGCCTAACTTGCGTCTGTTTGCCGCGTCCATTGTGCGTCCGCACTTCTGTGTGGACGTACTTCGTGTGTGGTCTCTATTGATCATAATTGTATGCTATAACGGACGTACAAATGTGCGGCAACACGGACGTTCTGACACGGGCCTAAGGCTAATCTCAGACGAACGTATTCTGAGCTCACTCTGCGTGCTTGCAAAAAGTACCTACGTACTGTAGACAACACACGGTCCGTTATTTTTGACGGATGTAGAAAAAAAAAGGGAAATATGGGAAACAAAACTAATTTGTTAATGCACAACAGGAAGACAGGTACAGTCAGCCAGACCAAAAAAAACTTCTGAGCGTCAATGTGATGGACGTCACAAATGCACTGTGTCTGACGTTGCGTCTTCACGCACACAGGACGCTACGTGGGCGCGGCGCACTCTGGGCATCCGTCGTAGTGCTTTTACGTCAAGGCCTACATGGCGTCCTTTGCCACCTGCGTGGTGCATGCGCACTTCGGTGTTTTTTGACAAGAGTAACCCACAAAATATCTAACCACAAAGTCTCAGATGATAAAATGTAAAAAAAAACAACATTTTGCAGGCTGTAAATGATTGAAATCTGAATGGAAAGTTACATTATTTTAATTTTTTTTTATAGCATTCTGACAGGACATGACGTATAAATATAATAATGATATATTATGAATCTGCGGAAAAAAACGGATATATAATTTGTCTGGGTCCTACAATACAACACGACTTCAAATCGCGTTTAAACATAATGAGCACAAAACGGTCAAAACGAGCTCAGCACACAGAGGTGAAATGGTTCAGCAGTGAAGTGGTTAATTACCTTTTATCACACAATTGTCACGCTTTTTTCTTAAATGCTGCAACTTTTGTTTATATATATATATATATATATATAACTTCCACTGTTAGATTATTTTGTTGCGCTTAAGGCCGGGGTCAGACGAGCGTTTTGCAGAGCTGAAGGAACGCCTGTGAAAGTGGACGATCCTTCCGCTCTGACGCACGTTTGACGCTCGTCTGACCTTCTCGCTGAGCACAGTTAGTCCTATGATGGATTGCGCTTTGCAGCCCATCGAATGCGCTTCATTGCGCTTTGACGGGGAAGCTTTCAGCACGACTGCAGTTGTGTGTGCAAGTCACGAGCGCTACAGCGTGTGGCCAGCCCCGTCAAAGCGTCACAACCCTGCGACAGATGCCGAGAGGCACGTCAGTACGGGCGCACATAGTGAGCCAACCTGACCCCGGCCTCAGAAGCCAAGACATTGTGTGGGGGGGGGGGCGCTCTCTCCAAAATAAAATTACATTGAAGCATTGGACAGTGCCTGGTTCCCTGTTTTTTATTCTGCCTGATTTACCAAGGGGCTGGTTACTGTGGGACCCTCCAGTTGGTACTGTATGCAAGATAATCTTTTTGTATGGCATTTTGGCTCTGTGCAGACAGTCCCTGTTTCTCTTTAAGATTGTCTTTGATTAACCATATCAATGCTTAGTGAATCCTGCCCTATGCTAGATTGAGATTGCCAAACTCAGCCTTTCCCCCTTGTTGCTGAACTGCAACTCCCATGATTCTCTGACCATCTATTGCATTCAAAAATTAAGGGAAATGTAGGCCACCGACATCTGTGGTGTCAGAACTGAGATCCCTGTTTTATGACTGGTTCTCTTTGTTTAGCACATCTGTTATTCATTTTTGACATCACCAAAATAAACTAACAGCCTCAGATCTTTTTTTACTAGTAGTTATCCAAGTGCAATCTGATCTGCCAACACAGAATACTCATAGTAATATAGTGAGGTTTTTATTTCCTTCCTTTAAATCATGAATAAAAGAAGAAATAAGATGCACATATAAATTATTTATGACGGCAGGCTTCTCCAGCTAGCAGTTCTAGCATGGATATACAATCGGTGTCAATTAACCCTTAATTTAGCACTGAAAAAAAAAGTAACTTAATTTTTGATTATGAATGCCCTTTTCAGATTCTTGCGATCGCAAAGTAACTATGTGTGACGTGGGGAGAAGGCTGCCACGTGGAAGCAAAAACTCACACAAGACTATTCAGATTTGGGCAGAACAGCTCCTTTTAAAAGGTGAGATATTTTCATTTCTTTATGCATAAGGTAATCATTTATTGTTTGCATATAATTACACAGTAGGAATGCTCTCGAAGTGCACATTAACCCTTATATTACCTATGGAGACACAATTGCCCAGTACCATGGGTGTCAAATTAACATTTTATATCTTTACGTTACAAGGAAGAGAACCATATTATGCTGCACTGACATCTTTTAATTTAAAATTTAAATTGTTAGGTTATATACTCCATGTACTGCAAATAACTATCTGCAACATTTTAAACAGGAATTCTTCTAGTGAGTCTGCTCTCAAATTATTAAATGTATGTATTGCTAATGGGGGAAAAAAAAGATAAAATTATACTCAAAACATAATTGAAGGGACATTCTAGCATTTTTGGAATTCTATCAATACAGAGATCCTAGAAACAAATTATAAAATAAACTGAAAACCCCATTAGGATAATAAGTACAGAACAACAAAAGTAAAGTATCTTGGGCAGTGTTTCCCAAACAGGCCAGGTTTTAAGGATTACCTTGGGGAAAGTCAGACTGAATCCTGCAATCACAGAGCAGCAAATCATATCACCTGGGCTGTGCTTCAGATATCTGGCAAACCAGGCCTGTTATGGATACCTGAGGACACGGTTGGGAACCAGGGCCGACTTTAATATCAACTGGATAAACATTTTCTTTGGGGGGGGCATGCAATTTTGCTCTCTACCCCAACATCTCAAGTAAAATTCTTTCAGATTTTACATTGTCAGGTTTAGTATCGTTAGAAAGGCCAAACTCAGACCTGCCAAATGACACCTAAATTGACTTTGGAGATAAAGGGGTCCAAAGCACCCCTGCTCCTCACACTGGTTTGTGCTTTAGATGGACCAATGGCTAATAACGCACCTCCATATTTGGTCTCTGTGAGGTAAAGGAACACGTGAGTGCAGTGGCATTGTTTGCTTTGTAAGTAAAGGCACATGCCACTGCCTTAGAACAGAGGATAAAAAAGTTAATTTTGCATAAATATTTATTTTTGTTCAATTTCTATTTTTATTCGCTACGTCATCATATTTGATATCATTGGATCCAAAGAACCCTGTGGGGGATATTCAGAAAGATTCAAAATGTTGCCGCACGTTCGGTGCCCTTTTGTTCCCCGCACACAGGAGCCGCCAATCACAGCGCAGAGCAGCTGCCGGAAAAAGCCGACAGGAGAAAAATAATAAGAAAAAATAAAAAGTACTCTTAAAAGTTTCAAAATTGAAAAGGTGTTTGCAAAAAACTACTGAATGAAAATGCCTGGAATTTACATATAAGATCCAATGAATGATAATAAAAAGGGCTGTTACAGAAAAATGAAAAAACCCTTTAAAAAACCAAAAAGTTTGCCAAAAAATCCTGAAAAATGCCTAAAAGATCCAAAAAAATCTATAAATAAACAGCCTTTTTACTGCAGAATAAAATAATAAACGGTTTATTAGATATTGTATTAAAACAGGAATATTTTTAACATTGAAACCTATGGGATTTGCTAAAATAAACCTGTCGAATGAAACCACCAACCAGCAGGGCATTTCGGCAACTTTTCACTGCTGTTCGGTGTTCTCTGAATAGATGAACCATTGCTTCTCTATGGGAATTTCAATGCCCTCGAACACGCGCCATATTTGGCGAACTGCCTGCTCTCTGAATAGATGAATGGCCCCTTAAATGTCCCTGTACGCTGAATTTCAGTGTACGGTTACATATCGAGGCCAGATCGTCTCTCTCTGAATAACCCTGTGCGTCTCCTGGCATAGTGTGTCCCTTTAAATAAACTCTGCATACAAGAGTTGAAAAAAAGGCTTTTCAGCTTCACCCAATGTACTAAATATAGCCTGCTCTCCATATTTTTCTGGACATATATAGTTTATTCATGCTGATGGGTAGTGCTTGGAGAATGCAATAACAAAGTTAGTAGAATTCAATTTGTATGCTGCAGAAATGAAGAGGGACCACAAGATAACCTGCCTTGCTTCGGATCTGCACATGAGGTGCAGAACTTGCATATGTTAAATACATAAGTCCTGTAGTGGTGCGCAATTTGCGATTCTTACTCTACGCCAGTAGTGTATTTAGGTTTTGTGCTGCCCTAGGCCTGACTAAACTCGTGCACCCCTAATTTAAATTTGACGCACCCCTTCCTGTCAAGGGCACACCTCTTCCTGGTTAATCCCCACCCTTCCTCTTTAAGCTCCACCTTTTCCTCTTAGAGCTCCGCCTTTTCCTCTCTTTATATTAAAAGTGGATACCAAGTGCCTACTTGTATATTTTGTATACCATTTCAAATGTATCTATTGAGATAAAGAAAATTATGAAATGTTTAAATTCAAGTATTTTTACAAAGAACAGCCACGCATGTCAAGTAAACAGGATCACAGCCGCTCTAATTGGTGGAACAATAAAATCCACAGAAACGTGCACTGCATATGAGCGTATCACAGAGCTGCATAGCAATAAAACCCACAGAAATGGGCACTGTGTATGAGCATATCAGAGCTGCAAAGCAATAAAACCCACAGAAATGTGCAGTGTGTATGAGCATATCACAGAACTGCACAGCAATAAAACTCACAGTAATGTGCAGTGTGTATGAGCGTATCCCAGAGCTCCAGGGCAATAAAACTCACAGTAATATGGAGTGTGCATCACAGAATCCACAGCAATAAAACACCCAGCAATGCAATGTGTGGTGTGTGTCAGCGTATCAGAATCCACAGCAATAAAACTCCCAGCAATGCAATGTGCGGTGTGTGAGTGCATCAGAATCCACTGCAATAAAACTCCAGCAATGCAATGTGTGGTGTGTGTCAGCGTAACAGAATCCACAGCAATAAAACTCCCAGCAATGCAATGTGCGGTGTGTATGAGTACATCAGAATTCACAGCAATAAAACTCACAGCAATGCAATGTGTGGTGTGTGTCAGCGTATCAGAATCCACAGCAATAAAACTCCCAGCAATGCAATGTGCGGTGTGTATGAGTGCATCAGAATCCACTGCAATAAAACTCCCAGCAATGCAATGTGTGGTGTGTGTCAGCGTAACAGAATCCACAGCAATAAAACTCCCAGCAATGCAATGTGTGGTGTGTGTCAGCGTAACAGAATCCACAGCAATAAAACTCCCAGCAATGCAATGTGTGGTGTGTATGAGTGCATCAGAATCCACTGCAATAAAACTCCCAGCAAACCGAGTGTATATGAGCACACAGCAATTGTTTATTCTACATTTACCGGCCTCTGTCCGCGGTAGGGCTGTGTGCAGAGTCAGCAGGGACTGTGTACAGACTCAGCAGGAGGTCCTCCAGGCCACATTAGGATCACGGCTGTGCCTGTGCGTGGAGCCATCTTGTCAGCAGTGGGGTACCACTGCCAGAGGGTGCACCGTGGCTTTGATTCCCTTCCGGTGGGTGTTTAGTCCAGAATAGAGTGACAGTCCATGTTAACGAAAGGGCGGGCAGCTGCGTGCATGCGTGTCACGTGGTTCAGCCAGTCAGGTGGTACTGAGACTCAGTACCACCTGACTGGCCGGACCGAGTGTGACCTGCACGCAAGTAGCCTCACCAGGAGCCAGGCAGCTCAATGACAAATTTCTATCACTGCAGTGCTGGTTAAGGAAAGGTCCACTTTAAACAGCAGTAAGCAGACAGGGCTTCATATTCTGCTGAAACCCCCCCCCTTTACCTGCCGTTTACTGCCATCTTCTCTCTCTGGACACAAATCACATCCCCCTCCCCTCTCCTCCTGCTGCTGCAGGGCAGGGGAGGAGCTATGGAGGGAGGAGAGGGGGATTTTTATTCTATTCGATTTTATTCCGTATGCAAACGCCATGCTCCGCTGCTCGTTGTTTGAGAGCACAGCTCAAAGCTGACACACAGTGACAGTGGCACCTCCTAGTACCCCCTAATGACACCCTAATAATCACTGGTACCTGGGGCGGCCCGCCCTCCGCCACTCCTCTTAAGTACACCACTGCTCTGGTGATATGCTCACACACAAGTTTGGCGAACTGCCAGCAAGTACGGTGCTGTTTGAAGGCAGTGCAAATCCCCATAGAGAAGTAATGGTTAATCTATTCAGAGAACACCAAACAGCAGAGAAATGTCAGTGAAATGCCCTGATGTTCGGTGGTTTCAATCAGCAGGTTTTTTCAGGCGAACCCCATAGGTTTCAATGTTAAAAATATTCCCGTTTTTTATGCAATATCTAATAAACCATTTATTATTTTAATCTGCAGTAAAAAGTCTTTATTTATTTATTGATTTTTTTTGTACCTTTTAGTGATTTTTCAGAATTTTTTGGGCTAAATTCCCCCCCCTTTTTTTTAATAGCGGTTCTCCTTTTTCTGTAACAGAACTTTTTATTATCAATCATAGGATCTTATATGTAAATTCCAGACATTTTCGTTCAGTAGTTCTTTTGAAAACAGCAGGCCATGGGTTTGCGGTGGCAGCATACAGCGGCCGACTCCATGCACTTTGGGGACCCTGCCTGCGGTGAATGGTGAATTCACTGCAGGGTTGGGAAATTTTATTCCCCGAAGTGCAGGGAACTACAGAACACCAAAATGTTGGCGTCATTTCGGTGCTCTGTGAGTAACCCAATTAGTGGTGAGGTTTTTTGTTGCCCCCTGGAAAGTGAAAGCCTAGGCCTTGCCTACCCAGGACATACTTGAAAATTAGTGACATCTCAATGTTTCCTTCCTGGTAAAATAGTTTGCAAAAGTAAAAAAAAAAAAAAAAAAATTTTTTTTTTTTTTAGGGGTGGGGCCACCCAGCGGGCCGCCGCCCCCTGGAAAGTGCCGCCCTAGGCCTGGGCCTTGTTGGCCTAGGCCAAAATACACCAGTGCTCTACGCAAGTTACATTGAATCACAAATTGCGTTAACGTCAGTGACTTCCAGATTTGGGGGTCGTGAGCCGAAGAGAAGGAGCAGCGCGTGGCAAGGGACAAAAGGTAAGCAATAAAAAATTGGCAGAGCCTGGCAGCAGCATATGACCAATTATTTTTCTGTTAATCTGTATATTTGGTCTTGTGTTAATATCTTGCATTTTACTATTTTGTATTTCTGTAACCACTCAATGTTCTCGAACCCAGGACATACTTGAAAACGAGAGAAATCTCAATGTATCCTTCCTGGTAAAATCCTTTATAAATAAACAAAATAAATTACACAGGTCAACTAAAAAAAAATTTGTAAAACTTTTTCCATAATTCAATCTGACTTTCATTTTTTTGGGGTGCTGAATGCAAATATCAAATAGATTTTTCTGCAATATCCATAAATGTTAGGCTATTATGATGCTAAAATGTAGTACAATTAAGTGTAAGGTGTATAATAAAAAAGTAAAAATGTACTTATAAAATATTTAAATTTTTTACCAATGTGACGGTGAAAGTTAGGGTTGGTCCAGTACTTCTTCTTAACCCCTTCACTACCAATATCGAGATATCTTGGGCTTCAAAATCACCATCCAGTCCCCAGATATCACGATATTCTGGTTCTGGTGATCTGCAGCCCAAAAGCAAATGAATTTTTTTGCTGCAAACAAATTTTGTTTCCACTGGTTTCTGACAGTGTTTTGTTTGGAAAATTACTTGGTAGTGAAGGGGTTAAGTATCCAAAGGTTTGTATTCTGTCAACCTTTTATCGGTAAAAGTTCAGGAGTAGCTCTTCCTCTTATATGCGATGTTTCTGGATTTTTCCAATGGAGAGACCAGCAGTAAACTCCCATCACCCCAATGGCCTTGATATAGTTTTCCATCTCTTTAATATCTTGGTTGAACCGTTCACCTTGCTCTTCACTAACTATTCCAAGCATTTCAGGAAAATAATTCAAGTGTGAATGTAAAAAATGTACCTTCAGACTCATATTACACCCGAGTTCTTCAAATTTTAACATAATTTCAACTAGATTTTGGTAATTAGGGTCTTTCTCGTTCCCCAGAAACTTCAAAACTACTTGCTTAAATGCAGTCCCAGCATCCTTTTCTTTTGAGTTCATCATTGTCTTGATCTGATTTGAAAAGAGTTTAAGTAAATTGTTAAGTACCTAGAAGCGTTCTTTAAACATTTCCGATACATATGTGGAGTAGAGTAAAAATGTATATTGTGGAAAAAACGGTACGTCCTATGACAATTTAATGGTCATTATCGGATTCAGCATGCAAAAAACATATAAGAGAGCCTAAATTATGAATTTTTTTATGGTCGGCCTGTTGTATTTAAAGTTAAAAAGGGAACTCTATTTTTTTAATAGTATCCCTTTAAAATCTAGCATATTACCTTTTACAAATGTCAATCTTTTCGATCCCTGACAAACTCCACCCCACCTTAATGGGACAGAAGGCCAAAACTGTAAAAAAACAAATCACAAGCAGCGCACCAAATCACAAGAGGCACATGGGTGAGAACTCACTCCTCTTCTAAAAAAAATTATTGCCAATTTTTTGCATCCCTCTTCTTAAATCCCCCCCCCCAAGTTCCAGCCTTATCTTCTTTTTCCCGCTCACCTTCCTCATTGGCTCCATTTCTCTTCCATCTTGGCATTTGGGGATCCAACTCAAGGACCTTTCACCTTACTGATACAGGGCACCAGTCTTGTGGCTCAGGTGATTACCATGTACATCTCTGTCTCTTAATGTCATTCGGAGTGGAACTGTCTCTGATCTGACCGCAATCCATGGTTCATATGCTGTTTATTCAGCTGTTCTAATCCTCCATTCTGAACCATCTACTATTTATTTGGACTGGACACTTTCTCGTGCAAGAATCCACTGCTAAAACAGGAAAAGCAGAACGTTCAAAGATGACTATATGATTTTATGTTTATTTTGCTTTTATCAATCAGTATTAATGTAAAGGTTTAGAAAATGTGATTATCTTACAACATGGAATATTCCTTACATTTTTCTTTCCATCTTGAATAAATGACCTTTAAATTTTAACCTCCGTGGTGGTATTCCCGAGTGTGACTCTGGGTTAAATTTCACTACCGCGAACTGTAACCCCGAGCCACACTCGGGCTGGATACATACTCACCTCCTCCTGGCTCCCTGCCTGGCCCCCTCAGTGTGATTGCACGAGTTGCTTCCTGGTAAGGCTCCCTGCGAGTCACACGATGCAGGGGGCAGGACCAGGCAGCAAACTTAGAAAAAAATTATAATACACTGTATAATCCAATGTGCAATGTTTATGAACGGCCACTAGGTGGCACTACAGGATAAGAAACAGGCCATACATTGTCTCTCCCTTGTTTTCAGACAGATTTCAGTGTTTTTTGTTGTATTTTATTGAATATCATTTATTTGCATTATTTTGGATAATTATTTTTGGGATATTAAATTATTATGTCGTGTTTCAAACTTTATCGGACTCAGTGTATTTACTATTTTTATTTATTTATTTATAAATTTTACCAATAAGGACTCTTGATTGCACGGATTTCAGTGCGTGATTCCTAATTATTACAGGCTAACTATGTACAAAAACATGTTTCCTTTAAAAAAAATTTGAGACGCTTTTAGACACAAAATATTGAAAAAATTAGACCGCCAGGGTGGTTAATTGCAAGCAATATGTAGCAGACTTCTACTACTGCAAGCTGGCTGTCACTTTTGTCCATCAATACATACAAGCAACTATTCAGGGTTAGGTGCATACTTCACCAATGCGCTAGTAACCTATTTAGGTCTATGGAGGTGGTACATTTACTAGAGTCTTGAAACACAGCCCAGGTTAGTTCTAGGAAAATATGGTGAATCTGGAAATCATTTATATTATGTGGAATGAATAAGCTGCAGGTAAGAAATTTACCACACATTTTATTCTGCATTATTTTGATGTTCAATAGATGTTAGAAACACATATAAACAGAAAGTTATTCATTCTTCTGCAGGATAAAGTCATCACCTATTCTGAAATCCTAACATCCACAACAATCCAATTGTTCAATAATGTGGATTCCTCTGCTGGTGGTAGTGTTGGCATTGATACTTCTATACCGATGGCACCGGCAAAGCCAGATACTGCAGAATCTCTCTGATAAATATGTGCTGATCACTGGATGTGACACTGGATTTGGGAACCTGCTGGCAAAGCAACTGGACCAACGTGGGATGCGGGTATTGGCTGCTTGTCTAACAGAGAAAGGGGCTGATGCTCTGAAGGAGTCATCCAACAGACTGCAGACAGTGATCCTGGATGTTACTGATGGCCACAGTGTGAGCTCTGCTGCCAAATGGGTTAGGCAAATGGTTGGAGACTCAGGTAAAGTAGCATAAAATATTAATATATTTAAAAAATGGAGGTGGGTAATGAGTGACAAAAAGGTAGATATAGAACACTTGTAATAATGATTCAAATTACCAAAGAATTCTATAGGATTTTAACAAGATTCAAAACCCAAATGAAGGGCAGTCACCACTAGGCAATTTCACTGTGGAAGCTCTTAACTTTACATCTATCAAATAAGACAATGTGTTTTAAAGTGAACCTGTACTGCTCAGGTGCACATTGTGTATGATATCGCATCAGGGAAAGGATATCGTATTGGTATTTATTAATAGGCCTATACACCGGACACAAGGTCACCCATTTAGACTGGACGAAAGGAAATTCAGTCTAAAGCTTAGGAAGGGTTATTTTACGGTGAGAACAATAGAGCTGTGGAATTCTCTGCCTGTTGAGGTGGTTGGATCAGAGACTGTACAGACTTTGGCTAGGGTCAGACTAACGCATTTTTGACGTCTACCGTCAAAAAGTGCGTTGATGTGTCCGAACGCATTTTTTCATGGAATACGCAAAAGCGATCAGACGATGCGCAATTCTGCATGTATTTTTTGACGGAGCTGTGAAAAAAGACAGAAATCTGATTATTCAAATTAATTGCTGAATGAAAAAATAAGGGTAAGGGGTATAAAAAGCCATTTTGTGGATGGTGGCGTTTTTCCAAGATGGATGCAGTCCAAGTCTTTTTGTTTGCTGCAATGGGGTACCTGTACCTTAAGAAGAAGAGAAAGAGGCGAACCTGGGTTCATCAAATTAACGGTGCCAGATACACGCATGGACACTTTCTGACGCTGTACAGGCCACTGCGAGAGAGAGACCCCGTGAAGTTCTTCAACTACATGCGGATGTCCATCCCCTCCTTTGATGAACTGTTGTCGAGGGTACGCGAGCCGCTGACCAAGAGGGACACCAACATGAGGGCTGCCATACCACTGGAGGAGATGCTGGTCATCACTTTGCGGTAAGTACTATCGCACACCTGCAAACATGACATCGCTGCCAGTCACCAGACATGTGCTCGGAGTGCAGAGTCCCTTTCATCGGTCTGTAGTTATATGCCCACTGGCACATGCATACCCAGACACACGCGGGCATCACATCACATCACACGTACAGAATCATACATGACACCGACAACAATGTAGACCAAACAAATTATATTGTAGCAAACATATCAAATAAAATAACAATAATATATTCAAAACATATATTATAGTTTGTAAACTGAAGCTCAAGATATGTTACACGTCAAACCACAGAACAAATTTGTACAAACAAAAATAAAACAAAATTAAGCTATACATCACATATCATGATACCGACGAGCATCTGGGTCATGAGGGCCGGTCCTGTGGCTACAGCGGGACTCTGACTCTGTGGGTGGCCTAGCTACAGGGGGCATGGGTGGGTCGGTAGACAGCGCCTGACTGGGGTGGGAAGATCCACTGGCATTGGTGGATTGTGGCACAGCACCGTAATAAACGGCTGCCTGTTGGGGACGGGAAAGGATGTCATCTATGGTCGCCAGGGATCTGCGGCGGTACTCCACCTTCTGAGCCGGGGTCATCTGGTTGAGGAGGGACAGACATGAATTAAAATATGACATGTCCTCGGAGTCGGCGAGCATGCAGCATGGATGTGGTTGGGGAGTTTGCCCTTCCATGAAGGTGACCATGGCCTGCTCTAAGTCTGTAGCTGGTGCCCTTCTCTTATGTGCAGGTCTGGTGCTGGCTATTGGTGCTGTACCTGGCACCTGTCCTGTCTCCACATCCTCCTCCAGCTGCGACTCTGCACCACCCCGGTTGACCTCCTCCTGGCAGCTGCCAGAACCTCCTGGCAGCAGGTTTTGGTCCTGTGAGCCGGAGGTCGATGGCCGCTCAATGCTGCTGACAGTACTTTGCGGCTCCTGGGTCCTTCAGAGGAAAGACAGTGGGTCAGCGTATATATAGCCACGGACTTTCTTTGAGCCAGCTCCAGAGCGTGCAGCCATGGCTTGCTTCTTCTGTACCCGCATATAGTTGTCCTGTACTGTACGCCATTTGTTTATGGCCTCTTGTGCTGCAAAACATGATGAGAGTGACATTAGCTTGGGTTCATCGGATGTGATCATCATCAAACATTTTAATTTTGTCTTCTACGTATCTTGCTAGTGGATGCAGTTTGAAGGATCTGCATTACAACTTCCGCATTGGCAGATCAACAGCTGGAGAGATTGTCCACAAGGTGTGCCAAACAATATGGCACACCATGAAGGACCAATGTTTGCCAACACCCACACACAAGGCATGTGTAGAAATTGCAGCAGGATTCTGGGAGAGAGCAACTTTCCAAACTGCCTGGGAGCCGTGGATGGCAAACATGTCCGCATAGTGAAGCCACAGCAGAGTGGCTCACTGTATCAAAATTAGAAACATTATTTTTCAATAGGCCTACTGGCGGTGGCAGATGCCAACTATAGTTTTGTGTATGTGGATGTCGGATCATACGGCAAGGACTGTGACTCCACACTGTTCAGGAACTCCACACTGTGGATTGAAATTGAGAGTGGGTCCCTGAACATCCCCAGACCCGCACCTTTGCCTGGCAGTGACGTGGCAGTCCCCTATGCCTTTGTGGGGGATGAGGCATTCGGCCTATCCACACATCTCCTCTGGACATACTCAGGGACACACCTGAATGTGAAGAAGCGGGTGTTTAATTACAGACTGTCGCGGGCGAGACGGTATGTCGAGTGTACCTTTGGCATACTGAGGAACAAGTAGAGGATTTTTCATAGGCCGCTTGATGTAAATGTTGATTTCTGTGTGGATATAGTTAAATGCTGCTGCATCCTACATAATTATGTTCGTGCCAGGGACGGTTTTAATTTTGATGATACCCTCAAAGTTATAGGTCTGGAAGATTATGCGAACGATGACATAATACCTGCGAATAGACACAGCAATAGGTGTCGCAATGCTCTGTCTAATTATTTCATTAGCAATGCAGGTCAGGTGCCCTGGCAGCTGGACAGCATTTAAGATTTGACGATAATAAATATTTGTTGTTTCGTATTATTATTGTACCTTACATGTATGCGATTATGAATAAAATAATCATATACTCACTCTGAATATTCTGCTCTTTCTCTGACCACGTATCATACTCTGGGTACATGACTCGGGACACCATGACCCATGCGCTGCTCTTCTTCCCCTTGTCTTTGTACCTCTCGCAGGCCCGTGTCCCATATCTCTGGATGCTCCCCCACAGCGCTAATCAGCCTCTCCACATCAATTTCAGCACCTGACAATTTTTTGCAGCAGTTCCAGGTACACTCCAACAAAACTAGCAAACTTTGGGTGTTTGGACGTTTTGTAGGCCGGACATTAGCAGCGTCTGACGTCTCCTAATCACGCACACACGCTGCTATGCGGGCGCAGCACACTCTGTACGTCAGTACTAGCGGTATCACGTTCTCGAAAAAATGCGTTTGTTTGCCGCTTGCGTTGCGCGGCCGCACTTTGTGCGGCCGTACTGCGTATATTGCCCGTCATTGGCTGCTACTACGGCCCTGATAAAGTGCAGCTGCACTGCGTTCGTCTGACCCTAGCCTTCTAAGCAATGACTGTATGACTTCCTGCAAAAACAGAATATTAAGGGTTATAATATTTAAGATGTGGGGAAATTTGACTGCCATTCTGGGATCAAGAAGGATTTTTTACCAGTATGTTGCATATTGGCGAGCGCATCAGACTGGGTTTTTTTGCCTTCTTTTGGATAAACAGTAGTAGGTAATATTAGAGAGGCTGAACCCGATGGACACACGTCCTTTTTTCAGCTTATGTAACTAGGTCTTCAAGAACAATATGATATCTCACACCTGTTATAGCAGTATGTTCTATACTCAACCCAGTAATAGTTTCTGCCATTTTTTGCCTTCTGTGGGAGGAGCTAATTGGGGGCTGTCACCCAGGAAAGATAATTGGGGGCTGTCACCCAGGAAAGAAACCCCTGGACTATTAAGGAAGGGGGGCATGACTGCTGGGCTGGGCTGGACAGCTAAGGCAGAGGTTGGCTCCCCATCCACTGCAGAATTAAGTTCAAAATCCTTATCCTTACCTACAAAACCCTCACTAACTCAGCTCCCCACTACCTGTCCTCACTAATCACCAAATACACCCCGGCCCGCTCCCTAAGGTCAAACAGTGACCTGCGCCTAGCTTCTCCCCGCATCACCTCTTCCCATGATAGACTGCAGGATTTCTCACGCGCAGCCCCCACTCTCTGGAACGCTCTCCCTCGTACTGACAGACTTTCCCCTAACTTCTCTTCCTTCAAACGCTCCCTTAAAACATTCCTATTTAGGGAAGCCTACCACCCAACTCACTGACGCAACCATCAATCACTCTCACCTTACAGTCCTCTCCTCCTGTTTCCAACCCCAACCCTCCCAGATTGTGAGTTCCTACGGGAATAGGGCCCTCATCTCCTCCTGTACTGTTTGTCAAATGTTGTTCAATGTATTGTAACCCTGTCTATACTGTGCTTATTGTACAGCGCTGCGGAATATGCTGGCGCTTTATAAATAAAGAATAATAATAAATAATAATAATGAAGGCCCATTGATGGGGAGAGTGAAACATTGTTGTACCCTGCAGGTATATAGCCTGAGGTAAAGGGGTACAGCTTACTTCTTGGGTCCTGTCAGCCTTGATGCAAAGATCTCTGGCTATCCTTCGGGCTGGATAGTGTTCTGTGGAGAAAAATTTAAAATATTGATTATAAAATATTTAGTAGTATTATAGCAGGTTGCTGTCTATAGCAGCTGTGCAGGCGTTATGGAGTCAGACCGTTTTGTTCGGTCTTTGGTGGACCAATTGAGGGCTCAGGCAGAGGCACAGGGTACTTCATTGTTGGAGTTGCTAAATAGAGCGGATGGCCCAGTTTGGATTGGGGTGAGAGGAGAGGCGTCGCTGGAGACGGGAGAGGCTGACTAGGCCGTCTGGTAGGCTCAGTCCTAGTCCGCCGTGGGTGAGAGGTAAGGTCGTCCAGGGAAGAGGTTCATCTGCCGCGGCTCCTGGCTCGCCATCCTCCTGTGGCTCCTTGGTTCCAGGTACGTCGCCACATTATTTGGCTCATCCTGTGGATCGGGTGAGTAAGATGACGGTGAGGCCTACTGCCGGTCAAGATGGCTCTGAAATTGGCACGCAAGATGGCTGCGGGCTGCATTCCAGGAGACCTTGTGTTTCCACGTCTTTTCTGATGGAGGAGGAAGTGTGTGTGGCGTCTTCGCGCCAGGTTCGCTCCATCCCCAAGTGGTGGCCCGTGTGACAGACCTGCCCACAAGATGTCGGCCCGCATGGGAACAATATGAACCGGTTGCTGGGGCAGCTACGCTTGGTGGTGAGAGGGTCTGGAGGTGGCAATCAGGCTCCGGAGGCTGTGCAGGAGAAGGAGCACAGTGTGCTGTGCTTAGGCTGCATTCTGTGCCTGTTGCTGGCCCTGAGGATGGATCGCCTGACAGATTATTGGTGGAGCGGGTCGAGGCTGTGCAGAGGAGTGGTGCTCGAAGGCTGGTGGTGCACCTTGTGCTGGCTGTGCTTGATTCCTTCTCAAGGGGTGAGGTGCGGAGACCTGATGGAGCTGTCACGTCATCTGCTGGTTGGCAGGGACGGCGTCTGGATGAGGCTTGGATTTCAGGTAACCTTGTTCCGGCTGCGCTTGATTCCTTTTTGAGGGGTGAGGTGCGGAGCACTGATGGAGCTGACACAGTGTCTGCTGGTTGGTGGGGACAGCGTCTGGACAAGGCTCAGATTCCAGATGGTCCGGCAGAGTTGCTGGAGCAAAGTGACCCTTCACGGGCTGCTGCAAGCACATGCGTTGGATTTGAGTGGGGGAGCATGCACGGTCAGTGGGTCGTTTCCTGCTGAGGTACCAGTGTGTTTGGTGGAGGTATTAAGGCCCTGGCAGGACGGTTCAATGGCTCGTTCTGAGGGGTCTGTGGGGTCACCTGTGGGTGCTCAGAGTGGGGTCTCGGCAGGGGTGCAGACTAGGAGAGTGGGGTTCAGTCATGTGGTCAGGTGGTGTTGTGGGGCAAGATATGGGTAGCACCGGGGCAGGGTCGCGATTTTCGTCTGCTTACGAGATGTCGCCTTGGGTTTGGGAGTGTTGGGTGATGTGAGGGAGCAGATTTGGAGGGGAGAGTTTGTGGACGCGCTTGTGTTATTATCCCCTGATAGGAAGACAGTGGACAGACCTAAGAAGTTGGATTTTGCTGGGGAGGGGAAGGACAAGAAAAGAAAGGAGTTACCAAGAAGTTTTGGTAAATGGCTGCAGGGATTTTTGGCGTTTAGCGCCTTTTTGTGCACACGTTTTCTGGAGTGCAGTACGTCTTTGTTTGCATATATTGATTTGATTTGGGGCGCATATAAAAAGTTTATGGGGGCAAATGTTGGTTTTGCTACGACCAACAATTCCAGCAAAAGATGGCGGTGCGCCCTGGGTTGAAGTTCGGTGCTCAGGAAGCAAACTTATGGCCACTCTTTGACTCCCGCTCATCCGGCTTTGCCCCCCTTTTCAGGATTCACTGCTTCCCGTGCCCCAGGGGTGGCCACATTGGCGCATAAGGGATGCTGTTGACTCTTCGAGTCGCACTGTTGATGGGCCTCCTCTTGTCGCTTCAGGCACCAGTGTTCCAGCTGTGGGGGTGTCCACCCAACATATAGGTGTTTTAAAAAGGGGAAGGTCGGGACCGCTATAACCTGTCGGTCGGGAGGAGTTGGGTGGCCGGGGTGTCTCCGGTGAGCGTCCTCGCGTTGCTGCCTTGGTTAGAATTTTACCCCAATAGGAAGATTGCTTACTTTTTTGAGGGATGGTTTTCAGATTCTGTTTACACCTTGAGAATTTCTTCAAAGTTTGCGCGTAATTTGGTTTTAGCACGCAACGTTGAAAGGGGTTGTAGCTGAGAATCGTTTGAGGAGTTGCCATTTGCTAATTTGAGGATTTCCCTAAAAAAAAAAGAGGAGGAAGGAAAATTCCGTTTTGATTCATCATCTATCATACCCAGCGGGGTCTTCAGTCAATGACGGTATTGGCAGGGAATGTTGCCGGGTGCGTTATGCGTCATTTGACGAAGCACTACAATTCGTCAGGGAAGCCGGTCCTGGTTGTTTGATGGTCAAGGCTGGTGTGGAGGCTGCTTCCTATTCATCCTGAGTGTTACCACCTTCTGGGGTGTTCTTTTCGGGGTGAATTTTATTATGATCGGTGCCTCCCTATGAGGTGTTCGATTACTTGCCGGTATTTTGAATTGTTTGTGTCTTTTCTCCAGTGGGTTGTATGTCGGAGGTCAGGCGTTCGTTCAGTGGTTAATTACCTGGACGGTTTTTTTGTTTGTCGGTCCGGTTGGTTCTTCTGTTTTGTGAGGTTTTGGTTTGGGTTTTCTGGGAGGTTGTGGAGGAGTTTGGAGTTCCCTTGGCGGTGGCCAAAGCAGAGGGTCCGTGTCGTAAGTTGTCCTTCTTGGGTATTTGTCACGGTGGGTCAGGGGATGGGGCGCCTGGCAGCAGCTTCCTCGCTGCTCGCTGGCCAGGCGCCGAATGTAAATGCTTCCGGGTGCGCTCACGTGGGGGACGCCGAGGGGCGGGGCCTGGCGTTATGACGCGGACCCGCCGGGTTAAAACCCAGTCTCACCACTATAACCGGTGCCCTGACGTGGTATTCACTTCCCGCAGAGCTCTTGTGATTATTTGGCTATCTCCTGTGTATGACTCTTGGCATTGGCAAACGAACCCTCCTGTGTATAACCCTTGGCATTGGCAAACGAACCCTCCTGTGTATGACCCTTGGCATTGGCAAACGAACTCTCCTGTGTATGACTCTTGGCATTGGCAAACGAACCCTCCTGTGTATAACCCTTGGCATTGGCAAACGAACCCTCCTGTGCATTGGCAAACGAACTCTCCTGTGTATGACCCCTGGCATTGGCAAACGAACCCTCCTGTGTATGACCCCTGGCATTTGCAAACGAACCATTCTGTGTATAACCCCTGGTATTGGCATTTACTCTGCTCTTGGTTCTGCCCTTAACGTTGGTACCGAGGTCAGTCTATGTGGCACCCTAAGCACACATCAGATTACCTCTGCTAATACTAAAGTCCTAGGGAGGACTTGTACTCTGGTCTGTACCTTTGTCTGGTGTTTTCCTTTCTTTATTCTGTTACCTGCTTAATTGTCTATATAGCTTTGCCGACCATTCAAGGATCGGAAGAGTAGAGAGTGAGCTACATAAAGAGATCACTATCTTGGTAGTCAGAAGGATTCGTGACAATACCCTATTCTGTACCTCTGTCTGGTGTTACCCCTTGTTTATCTATTGTCTGGTTAATTGTCTTTCTAGTTTGCCGACCATTCAAGGATCGGAAGGGTAGAGAGCGGTCTGCGTAAGGGACCACTATTTTGGTAATCAGAGGGATCCGTGACATTACGTCAGGGCCAATGGATCCCGCAGACCTCTCTAACCAGCTGGCACGTATCGCAGCCAGACAAGAGGAACAGGACCATAGGATGGACCAGATTTCTCTCGCTCTGCAAACCCTGTTAAATCGGTCCAATACAGGTACCACAAACCTCCAGATCCAGTATTACCTAGGGTCAGTTCCGTCCCCCCTGAAGGACATAGGCTTAGTATGAAGGCACCCCTACGCTATGATGGTACACCAAGCCTATGCCGGGGTTTTTTTGACTCAACTCGAGATCTTGTTTGAGAACAACCCAGGTTCTTGTATGTCTGATAAAGCCAAAGTAGGATATCTGATTAATCATTTAACAGAAAAAGCTTTATTGTGGGCTACGCCATTGTGGGAAAATAAGAAACCCATCATTTATGACTATGAGGGTTTTACCTCTGAGTTAAAACGTACCTTTGATCCCTCTAGAAGGGCTACCAATGCGGGTAGGTCCTTGTTTCACATCAAACAAGGTAATAAGAGGGTCGCCGACTATGCCATAGAGTTTAAGACTTTGACTTCTGAGGTACTTTGGCCGAACGACGTTTTAACCTTAGCCTTTACCGAAGGCTTGAACGAGGCTTTTATGTTTGAGCTGGCTCCCTTAAAATTACCAGAAAATCTAGACCACCTGATAGATTTCTGTATAGCCATGGACGATCAAATCAGGGAAAGGAGACACCCCAGAGATAGACCCAGAAGGGTCTTGCCTCCTTTACCCTCATTACCCAGACACACCAGTACGTCAGGTAACGCGGAGAATGTGAAAACAGATTTGCCAGTCGTTGAACCCATGCAAATAGGGAAGACAGGTATTTCAGAAGCAGAAAGAGCGCACAGAAGAGAAAAGGGGCTCTGCTTCTATTGTGCAGGGGCAGATCACTTCCGCCTTCAATGTCCTCAGAGACCCAGGGTTAGCAGGGCTGAATATAGCAAATTAGGACTCAGAACAGGAAATACCCAGGTTATCGGTTCTCTGTATGCCTCCTTTGTGGAAATGAAAAAAAAAAATCCAGGATTCTGTTACCGATCTCCCTAACCTGGGAGGGGTTCACCTCAAGACTGAGGCGTTCTTAGACTCTGGGGCCTCAGGCAATTTTATGGATAAGAACTTTGCTGCCAAAAACCTCTTACCTCTGGTTCTCAAGGAAAGACCTCTAATGGTGGAGGCCATAGATGGTAAACCCCTGTCATGTCCACATATCACTCACGACACTGTCGATGTATGTATGAAAACAGGAGTTTTGCACCAGGAAACAATAAGATTTCAAATTATTGAATCACCCTCATGTCCTGTCGTTCTTGGGTTTCCATGGCTAACAGAGCACAACCCAGTTGTCGATTGGGTCCAGAGAGACATAAAATGTTGGGGTCAGAGTTGTCAGTCTAAGTGCCTAGGCAGAGTCAATGTGATTGGTAGCCTCAATATTGCCACAGCCCCTCCTTTGTCCACAGAGGTCCCTGAATGTTACCTGGCATTAAAGGAGGTGTTCTCTAAAGCCAGGACTGAGGTCCTACCACCACATCGTCCATATGACTGTGCTATTGATTTACTCCCCGGTACGATGCCTCCTAGGGGTCACGTATACCCTTTATCACAAAGAGAGAACGACATTATGGAGGAATACATAAGGGAGAATCTGGAACGAGGATTCATTAGACGGTCCTCCTCTCCAGCAGGAGCAGGTTTCTTTTTTGTTTCCAAGAAAGAGGGAGATCTGCGACCTTGCATCGATTATAGAGGTTTGAATAGGATCACTATAAGAAATGCATATCCCATACCTCTCATAACAGAATTGTTCGACCGATTAAAAGGGGCCCGTGTCTATACTAAGCTTGATTTACGCGGAGCGTACAACCTGGTCAGGGTTAAAAAGGGAGACGAATGGAAAACGGCTTTTAATACACGTAGCGGGCATTATGAATACCTGGTGATGCCTTTTGGGTTGTGTAATGCGCCAGCCGTCTTTCAGGACCTTATAAACGACACTCTAAGGGAATTTCTGCAAGAATTCGTCATAGTATATCTGGATGATATCCTGATATACTCTCCTGATGTGGACACTCATCAGGTCCACGTGAAACAAGTATTGAAAAAACTATTGAAGGCTGGATTGTATTGTAAGCTAGAAAAATGTCTATTCGACATAGTAACTGTGCAATTCCTTGGTTATATAATAACCCCTGAGGGTTTTCAAATGGATCCTAAGAAGCTCTCAGCTATTCTTGACTGGCCTCTACCCCAAGGACTTAAAGCCATTCAGAGGTTTCTGGGGTTTACGAACTATTACCGAAGGTTCATTAAAGATTTTTCGGCCTTGGTGGCTCCCCTCACGGCTATGACAAAGAAAGGGGTGGAAAATCAGAAATGGACACCTCAAGCCACTCAAGCCTTTGAGGCACTAAAGCAAGCATTCACTACCGCCCCTGTTCTCCGACATCCAGATCCGGCTCTGCCTTTCCAAGTAGAAGTTGACGCCTCCGAACTAGGTCTTGGTGCAGTCTTGTCCAAAGGGAGGCTCCTGACAAACCCTTGCATCCATGCGGCTTCTATTCTCGGAAATTGTCCCCGGCAGAGAAGAACTATGACATTGGAAATAGAGAGTTGTTAGCAGTCATCTCGGCCTTGGCCGAATGGAGATACTTATTAGAGGGGTCTAAGGACCCCATCGTTATCATAACCGATCATAAGAATCTCACGTACATTGGAGATGCCAAACGTTTAAATTCCAGACAAGCGAGATGGTCATTGTTTCTTTCAAGTTTTAATTTCGTGCTTACCTATAGACCTGGGTCCAGAAACGTTTAAGCAGACGCATTGTCGAGACAGTATGAGTCTTATGAACATAATATCCAAGATCGGCATCCCATTGTACCCCAGGAAAGGATTATAGCCGCTACCACGATTAGTGTCTCGTCTCCTCTAATAAAAAGGTTGCAGACCGTCCAGGGTGCAGCTCCTGGGGGAAAACCTCCTGCGAGACTCTTTGTACCTGAGAACGAAAGAGAGGAAGTACTTAACATCTATCATGATAATAAAACTTCTGGGCATATGGGTATCACCAAGACTGTGTCTAGTATCAGTAAACTCCTCTGGTGGCCCACGTTGCGCCGAGATGTCAAAGATTACATTGCCGTGTGCGAGGTATGCACAAGGCAGAAAAGTCCCAAAACAGCACCCATTGGCTTACTCCAGCCTTTGCCGATCCCCGAACGACCCTGGTCACATGTAGCCATGGATTTTATAGTAGAGTTACCTGAGTCAAGAGGGAATACAGTGATACTTACGATCATAGATCGATTTTCCAAGATGGGCCACTATGTTCCTCTTCGGAAACTACCTTCGGCAGCTGAACTGGTGCCCATTTTCATTGCCAACGTGGTCCGCATACACGGTGTCCCTCTGGAGATTGTCTCTGATAGGGGGACCCAATTCATCTCCAGATTCTGGAGAGGGTTTTGTAAGAACGTGGGGATAGACCTCTCTTTCTCTTCGGCTTATCACCCCCAGACCAACGGAGCAGCAGAACGAGCAAACCAAAATATAGAGAAATATCTCAGGTGCTTTATCTCAGAACAACAAGATAACTGGTCAGACCTGCTACCATGGGCAGAATATGCTTTGAACAGCGCAGTGACTGAATCCACAGGACATTCTCCTTTCTTCGCTGTTTATGGTTTTGATCCTCCCGTGCTCCCCGCTACGTTTCCTGATACCACGATTCCTGCTTTAGATGAGCAACTGGCATCATTGAAAGAGACTTGGGGGAGAGTGAGACAGGCACTGGAGGAGAGTAGTGCCATCCAGAAAACTAAGGCCGACAGACACAGGAGGCAGGCACCCGTGTATCAAGTTGGGGACAGGGTTTGGCTTCCTTCACGTAACATCAAGCTCTTAGTGCCTTCCATGAAGTTGGCTCCTAGGTATATCGGCCCCTATAAGATTCTACGGCGACTCAACCCTGTCTCCTATGCTTTGGCGTTACCCCCCCATTTTAAGATACACAATGTGTTCCATGTAAACCTTTTGAAGCCGTTGTTATGTAACCGGTACACCAAGGTCCATGCTCCACCGCCTCCTGTCTCTGTGGAGGGCGAGGAGGAGTTCGAAGTTAAGGCCATTCTGGGTGCCAGGATGTCTAGGGGGTCCTTGCAGTACTTGGTCGATTGGGTGGGTTACGGTCCGGAGGATCGTTCTTGGATACCGGCTGCGGAAGTCCATGCTCCTAGGCTAGTGAAGGCCTTCTATTTGGCGCACCCCCGTGCCCTGGGGGTCGTCCAGTGGCCGCCCCTGGAGGGGGGGGTTCTGTCACGGTGGGTCAGGGGATGGGGCGCCTGGCAGCAGCTTCCTCGCTGCTCGCTGGCCAGGCGCCGAATGTAAACGCTTCCGGGTGCGCTCACGTGGGACGCCGAGGGGCGGGGCCTGTCGTTATGACGCGGACCCGCCGGGTTTAAAACCCAGTCTCACCACTATACCGGTGCCCTGACGTGGTATTCACTTCCCGCAGAGCTCTTGAGATTATTTGGCTATCTCCTGTGTATGACTCTTGGCATTGGCAAACGAACCCTCCTGTGTATAACCCTTGGCATTGGCAAACGAACCCTCCTGTGTATGACCCTTGGCATTGGCAAACGAACTCTCCTGTGTATGACTCTTGGCATTGGCAAACGAACCCTCCTGTGTATAACCCTTGGCATTGGCAAACGAACCCTCCTGTGTATGACCCTTGGCATTGGCAAACGAACTCTCCTGTGTATGACCCCTGGCATTGGCAAACGAACCCTCCTGTGTATGACCCCTGGCATTTGCAAACGAACCATTCTGTGTATAACCCCTGGTATTGGCATTTACTCTGCTCTTGGTTCTGCCCTTAACGTTGGTACCGAGGTCAGTCTATGTGGCACCCTAAGCACACATCAGATTACCTCTGCTAATACTAAAGTCCTAGGGAGGACTTGTACTCTGGTCTGTACCTTTGTCTGGTGTTTTCCTTTCTTTATCTGTTACCTGCTTAATTGTCTATATAGCTTTGCCGACCATTCAAGGATCGGAAGAGTAGAGAGTGAGCTACATAAAGAGATCACTATCTTGGTAGTCAGAAGGATTCGTGACAATACCCTATTCTGTACCTCTGTCTGGTGTTACCCCTTGTTTATCTATTGTCTGGTTAATTGTCTTTCTAGTTTTGCCGACCATTCAAGGATCGGAAGGGTAGAGAGCGGTCTGCGTAAAGGGACCACTATTTTGGTAATCAAAGGGATCCGTGACAGTATTGAACTTGATAACGTATTTAAAGTTTTTCGGTTGCCTCAGGATAAAATGGCGGTTTTAATGAGGTTGATTGTCAGGGCTCGGAGTGTGCCAAAATTGCAGCTCTCGGAACTGCAGTAGTTGTTAGGCCATTTGGCCTTTGTATGTCGGGTCACGCCCACGGGTAGGGAATTTTGTCAGTGGCTATCTTTGGCCATGGTTGGTGTGACTATGCCTCATCATTTCGTGCGTATCACCCGGACATTAAAAGCAGATTTAATTATTTGCAAAGTATTTTACCAGGAAGGATACATGGAGATTTCTCTTGTTTTCAAGTACATCCTGGATTTGGCGATCTGGCAGTCCTTTTTGCTCAATTTTAGATTTTAGTGGCTGCACATATTGGCAGGAGCCAGAATTGGAAAATAGGTCCTTGGAACTGTTCACCGATGCTTCGCGGGTGCATGGGCTTGTGGGTTTTTCCGGGTAGGTGGTGTGCCCAAGCCTGGCCAGTTGATTGGTGCGACTCGGATCTAGACAGAAACTTAACGTTCATGGAATTGTTTCCAATTGTGGTGGCCCTGGAGCTGTGGGGAGAGAGTTTGGCACACCATGGTTGTGTTTTGGATGGACAAGTTGAGCCTGGTGCACGTAGTGAACTGCTCGTCGTCTAGTTGTCTTTCTGTGTTTTGATGTTGTTGCACCATCTGGTGCTGTGCTGCCTTGAGCATAATATCTGGGTGCGGGCAAAGCATGTTCTGGGTGTGGACAACATTATTGCTGACTCTCTCTCGGTTTCAGTGGAACTGTTTTTGGCAGGTGGCTCTGGAGGTGGCTTGAACTGTGACCCCCATTTCCTCTCTGGCTGTGGACCCTCATTTCACTGGACTGATCCGACTGATTGGAGTCTCATTGGCCCCTTCTTCTTTGAGGTCGTGTATGTCGGTTTGGTGGGACTGGGGGTCTGTGGCTAGGGTGGAACGGTGTTGGCGGTGGGCTGAGGACCAGAGATGGGCTACGCTGGTCTTTTTGAATAACCTTCACAGTGAGGGAATGTCTGGGTCAGGGGTGGTGAGGGTTTTGTTGACCTTGTCCTTTTTGTGCTGTGTTTTGGGGATGATTTGGGACAAGATTTTCTTTTTTGCCGAATGGTGTCAGGTTGGAGACATCTCAGTTTCTGATTCCCAGAGGCCGCTGTCAGGTACATTATTTTTGGACATCTTGGGGGCTTTACCTGGTATTTGTTTTGATGCTTACGAGGTGGCATTTTTTGGGGTTGACTTTGCATTTTTTTTATGGGTCTTTGCAGGTTGGGGAATTGGTTTCAAGAGGTGGTATGGTTCCCGTGGGATTGTTGTTGGGCCATGTGACAGTGGCGGTGGGTGGTGTTTGTTTGTATATTGCTAAGGCTAAAATGGAGGGGTATAGGGGCATGGGTGCGGTTGGGCGTGATGGGGGTTTTGGTTGTCCGTTGGAATTGGCTTGGCGTATTTGGCGTGGTGCCCCACAGGGGGGAGTTCTTTCTTGATCCATAAGGATGGTAGGCCCTTACTGAGGCATCAGTATTCGATGATTTTCAAAAGCTGTTTGTGCCAGCTGGGTTGGGATCCCTCGCGCTTCGGCACGCACTCTTTCAGATTAGGGCGGCCACGGTTGCCGCTAGTGAAGGGACTTCAGGGGACATGTTGAGGCGTTTGGGTAGATGGCGCTCTGATCATGTGCGATCTTACATTCGTCCTCACTTGTGATTTCAGGTTCTCCTCCTCATGTTTTGTGGATACTTGGACATCTCTACATTCACCGGGTGGCACAGAGGGCTGAGCGACAGGTGCGGGCCATAACCTGGGTGGGGATTCGCGGTTTGAGGTGGGCCCAAGTTTTTCTGTGTGCTGTGTGCTGTCCAGGCAAGTTTCGAGGGGGGGTTAGTGGTGTATGCCGGGGGAGATGATTTGGGTACCGTTTGTTTTTTTGGATCTGATTAATGCTATTAAACAAGACCTCGCCTGGTGTTTTGCTCTTTTTGTTGGGGGAACGGTGGTTTAGTCCCGCCGGGACCAGCCAGCCACCAGGTATGTGCCTGCCTGTCCCAGGCTCAGAAATCACACACACACACACACAACCGGCTGATGGGGCGGCCTGCTTTCTACACGGAAAGCACAAGCCTGCTGGAGTGCAGAGCTTTTCTGATCGGCAGGACGTGTGACACAGGCAACGCTTCCTCCCATCACTGCTCTGATTTATTGTGTTCACTGATGTTACTTGGTGCAGCAGCCACACTGTAAAAGGTTTCTCTGGAAGCAGGTTTTGTTGTTTTAAGTCACTTTCCCAGCCATAAATCTGATTATAAAAGGGCAACATGTCCTATCAGTGTGAACGTCTCATGTGGGAAAGCCTCCTCGACTTGCAGGATATTTCTACAAATTGCACTAGCGGCTGCAATCCCCCACCCCCATTTCATCCATATTTTACCCGTTTTCTATGTGGCAGTTTGCGATTGCTGCACACAGCCAGGGAGCACGTTTCACGCGCAGGCCCTCAGATCGACCCAGACATGTCCAGTGAAAACACAGTGATCTGGAAACCCTGTTTATCCTTAACAGAGATCTACCTGTTATCATGTTTGTTAAAAAAAAATGGAGGGATAAAGGATTGAACCAATATTTGCTTTACTGAAGTCCAGGGCCGCCATCAGGGCATTACGCCCAATGCTGCTGTAAGGGACCCGGGCCCGGTGGGGGCCCGGGCCCCCGACGGCAGCGGCGTCGCCCTTTAACAGCTCCGGTATCGGACTCGATGAGTCCGAATCCGGAGCTGTGTCCCTGCTGCTGCTGCAGGAGCCGGAGGAGACAGACACTGTGTCTCCCTTCCTGGCTGGGCGGGGCCAAGCAGCGTGTGAGGGGCCTCCCAAGCACATTGCTTTGGCTCTGCCCCTCCACTCAGTGAAGCTGCGCGCCGGAGCTGGAGGGACCGGGAAGAAGACAGAAGAAAAGAAGAGAAGAAAAGAAGATTAAAGAAAAGGTGAAGAAAAGAAGAGCTGAAGAGCAGAAGACAGAAGAAAAGAAGATAGAAGACAGCGAGTGGTGAGCCAGGGCCCAGACCCTAAGACCCAGGGCCCAGACCCCTAGGCCAAAACCCAGGGCCCAGACCCCAAGGCCCAGGACCCAGACCCCAAGGCCCAGACCCCAAGGCCCAGACCCCAAGGCCCAGACCCAGGGCCCAGACCCAGGGCCCAGACCCCTAGGCCCAGACCCCTACGCCCAGACCCAGGGCCCAGACCCTAGGGCCCAGACCTCTAGGCCCAAACCCAGGGCCCAGACCCTAGGGCCCAGACCCAGGGCCCAGACCCTAGGGCCCAGACCCCAAGGCCCAGACTCAGGGCCCAGACCCTATGGCCCAGACCCAGGGCAAATGCCCAGGGCCCAGACCCCAAGACCTAAAGCCCAAACCCAGGGCCCAGACCCAGGGCCCAGACCCTATGGCCCAGACCCAGGGCAAAAGTCCAGACCCAGGGCCCAGACCCCTAGGCCCAAACCCAGGGCCCAGACCCCAAGACCCAGGACCCAGACCCTAAGACCCAGGGCCCAGACCCCAAAGCCCAAACCCAGGGCCCAGACCCAGGGCCCAGACACTAGGGCCCAGGGCCCAGACCCTTAGGCCCAGACCCCAGGGCCCAGACCCCAAGGCCCAGACCCTGGGCCCAGACCCCTAGGCCCAAACCCAGGGCCCAGACCCCCTAGACCCAAACCCAGGGCCCAGACCCTAAGGCCCAGGGCCCAGACCCCAAAGCCCAAACCCAGGGCCCAGACCAAGGGCCCAGACACTAGGGCCCAGGGCCCAGACCCTTAGGCCCAGACACTAGGGCCCAGGGCCAGACCCTTAGGCCCAGACCCCAGGGCCCAGACCCCAAGGCCCAGTCCCAGGGCCCAGACCCCTAGGCCCAAACCCAGGGCCCAGACCCTAAGGCCCAGGGCCCAGACCCCAAAGCCCAAACCCAGGGCCCAGACCCAGGGCCCAGACACTAGGGCCCAGGGCCCAGACCCTTAGGCCCAGACACTAGGGCCCAGGGCCCAGACCCTTAGGCCCAGACCCCAGGGCCCAGACCCCAAGGCCCAGTCCCAGGGCCCAGACCCCTAGGCCCAAACCCAGGGCCCAGACCCAAGGCCCAGATCCTGGGCCCAGACCCCTAGGCCAAACCCAGGGCCCAGGACCCAGACCCCAAGACCCAGGGCCCAGACCCCAAGGCCCAATCCCAGGGCCCAGACCCTAGGGCCCAGACCCTAAGGTCCAGACCCCAAACCCAGGGCCCAGACCCTAGGGCCCAGACCCTAAGGCCCAAACCCAGGGCCCAGACCCAAGGCCCAAACCCAGGGTCCAGACCCCAGGGCCCAGACCCCAAGGCCCAGACCCAGATTCTAGGGCCCAGACCTAAGGCCCAGGGCCCAGACCCTAGGGACAAGACCCAGGGCCCAGACCCCAGGGCCCAGACCTCAAGGCCCAGACCCCTAGGTGCAAACCCAGGGCCCAGACCCCAAGGCCCAGGACCCAGACCCCATGGCCCAGACCCAAAGCCCAAACCCAGGGCCCAGACCGTATGGCCCAGACCCAGGGCAAAGGCCCAGGGCCCAGACCCAGGGCCCAGACCCCCAAGCCCAGACCCAGGGCCCAGACCCCAAGACCCAGGGCCCAGACACTAGGGCCCAGACCCTAAGGCCCAGACCCAGGGCCCAGACCCCAGGGCCCAGACCCCAAGGCCCAGACCCTGGGCCCAGACCCCCTAGGCCCAAACCCAGGGCCCAGACCCTAAGGCCCAGACCCAGGGCCCAGACCCCTAGGCCCAAACCCAAGGCCCAGACCCAGGGCCCATACCCCCAGACCCTGGGCCCAGACCCCCTAGGCCCAAACCCAGGGCCCAGACCCTAGGGCCCAGACCCTAAGACCCAGGGCCCAGACCCAGGGCCCAGACCCCAAAGCCCAAATACAGACCCAGGGCCCAGACCCAATACCCAGGGCCCAGACCCCAAGGCCCAGGACCCAGACCCTAAGGCCCAGACCCCAGGACCCAGACCCTAAGGCCCAGACCTCAGGGCCCAGACCCCAAAGCCCAAATACAGACCCAGGGCCCAGACCCTAGGGTCCAGACCCCATACCCAGGGCCCAGACCCCAAGGCCCAGGACCCAGACCCAGGGCCCAGACCCAAGGTTCAGACCCCAAGGCCCAGACCTAAGGCTCAGACCCAGGGCCCAGACCCCAGCCCCTAGGGCCCAGACCCTAAGGCCCAGACCCAGGGCCCAGACCCCAAGGCCCAGACCCAGGGCCCAGACCCCAAGGCCCAGACCCCAAAGCCCAAACCCTAGGCCCAGACTGCAGGGCCCAGACCCCAAGGCCCAGACCCCAGGGCCCAGATCCCAAAACCCAGGGCCCAGACCCTAAGGCCCAGACCCAGGGCCAGGGCCCAGACCCAAGGCCCAAACCCAGGGCCCAGACCCCAAGGCCCAGACCCCAGGGCCCAGATCCCAAAACCCAGGGCCCAGACCCTAAGGCCCAGACCCAGGGCCAGGGCCCAGACCCAAGGCCAAACCCAGGGCCAAGACCCAGGGCCCAGACCCCAGGGCCCAGACCCCAAGGCCCAGACCCAGGGCCCAGACCTCAAGGCCCAGACCCCTAGGCGCAAACCCAGGACCCAGACCCCAAGGCCCAGGACCCAGACCCCATGGCCAGACCCAAAGCCCAAACCCAGGGCCCAGACCCTATGGCCCAGACCCCAGGGCAAAGGCCCAGGGCCCAGACCCAGGGCCCAGACCCCCAAGCCCAGACCCAGGGCCAGACCCCAAGGCCCAGGGACCAGACCCAGAGACCAGGGCCCAGGCTAGACCCCAGGGACCAGACCCCAAGGCCCAGACCCCAAAGCCCAAATACAGACCCAGGCCCAGACCCTAGGGTCCAGACCCCATACCCAGGGCCCAGACCCCAGGCCCAGGACCCAGACCCTAAGGCCCAGACCCAGGGCCAGGGCCCAGACCCAAGGTTCAGACCCCAAGGCCCAGACCTAAGGCTCAGACCCAGGGCCCAGACCCCAAGGCCCAGACCCCAAGGCCCAAACCCAGGGCCCAGACCCCAAGTCCCAGGACCCAGACCCTAAGGCCCAGACCCCAAGACCCAGGGCCCAGACCCCAAGGCCCAGACCCCAAAGCCCAAACCCTAGGCCCAGACTGCAGGGCCCAGACCCCAAGGCCCAGACCCCAGGGCCCAGACCCCAAAACCCAGGGCCCAGACCCCAAAGCCCAGAACCCAGGGCCCAGACCAAGGCCCAGACCCAGGGCCCAGACCCTAGGACCCAGACCCCAAGGCCCAGGGACCAGACCCAGAGACCAGGGCCCAGGCTAGACCCCAGGGACCATACCCCAGGCCAGACTCAGGGCCCATACCCAGGGACCAGGCCCAGACCTCAGGGCCCAGACCTCAGGGCCCAGACCTCAGGGACCAGACCTCAGGGACCAGACCCCAAAGCCCAAATACAGACCCAGGGCCCAGACCCTAGGGTCCAGACCCCATACCCATGGCCCAGACCCCAAGGCCCAGGACCCAGACCCTAAGGCCCAGACCCAGGGCCCAGACCCAAGGTTCAGAACCCAAGGCCCAGACCTAAGGCTCAGACCCAGGGCCCAGACCCCAGCCCCTAGGGCCCAGACCCTAAGGCCCTGACCCAGGGCCCAGACCCCAAGGCCCAGACCCAGGGCCCAGACCCCTAGGCCCAGACCCCAAGGCCCAAACCCAGGGCCCAGACCCCAAGTCCCAGGACCCAGACCCTAAGGCCCAGACCCCAAGACCCAGGGCCCAGACCCCAAGGCCCAGACCCCAAAGCCCAAACCCTAGGCCCAGACTGCAGGGCCCAGACCCCAAGGCCCAGACCCTAGGGCCCAGACCCCAAAACCCAGGGCCCAGACCCCAAGGCCCAGAACCCAGGGCCCAGACCAAGGCCCAGACGCAGGGCCCAGACCCTAGGACCCAGACCCCAGGGACCAGACCCAGAGACCAGGGCCCAGGCTAGACCCCAGGGACCAGACCCCAGGCCAGACTCAGGGCCCAGACCCAGGGACCAGGCCCAGACCTCAGGGCCCAGACCTCATGGACCAGACCTCAGGGACCAGACCCCAAGGCCTCATTACTGGGAGTTTTATTGCTGTGGATACTGTGATAAGCTAATACACACTGCACATTACTGGGAGTTTTATTGCTGTGGTGCTATGTTATGTCCTTTTTTTTTTTGAAGGGGGAGAAAAGCTGTTAGAGGTTGAGGGAGTGCCAGGGGGGCCCTGGGGGGGCCCCATCGTGAGGTTTAGTAAGGGGCCCCATCATTTCTGATGGCTGCCCTGCTGAAGTCATTTTACAGTTTACTATCGCTTAGCATTAACAGATCATCCGAGAGAGCGAGGAATGTGCAGCGAAAATATAAAATACATTTTATCCCTTTTTGCAATTGACAGAAATAATAATAATTAAAAAAAACTAAGAAATAATTCTTTGCAGGAAACATGAATGATTCATTGTTGAGCATGGAGACTGCTCTCTGAATATACGTCAGATTGTACGTAATATGTTTCATACAAACAATACATCCAGATAGTATTCAGACCCCCTTCATTATAATTTTACCACATTTTTTTGTATGTTGCAATTAAAATTGTTTTAAAAGAAACTAAATTTAAACAATCTACACTCAATACCCCATAATGACAGTAAAATAAAGCTGTCGCTTTACCACGTACCTGAACGCTGCCAGGTAGGCACTCAATGTTGTCCCACACAAGGCGTAACCAAGTGACTGCCCCAATTTAAGCACCATGAAAGATACAAGCAGGGCATGGGTCATGTGACAGTCTCCCTCCTTCAGCTCAAAGGTCCTGTGCCAGCGGTCAGAGAGCGGGGTGGGCATCCTGCAGCTCCCACCAGGCTCAGCCATCACAGGACTGGCGGGGGACAGGGTGCTTGGGGGGGCCCACGGCAGCCCTCACCCCCTCAGAAAGAAAACTGACACACCTCCAGGCCGTCCTCCACCCCCAGGCAGCATGGGACAGGAAAGTGCCTACCAGAGACTGGGGCTCGCTGAGGCCACCACGGATCAGGCCAGATGAGACAGGCCGCTTCATCTGCCCAATGGGTGAAAAAAGGGAACTGCAGTTCCCTGGGCTGCCCCAAGCCTAAATTTCCCCCTGTTCAAACGTGGCGCCACCCGGTGTGTGATGTGTGTTGGACTGTGGAGAGTGTGTGTGTGATTGGCGAGTGTGTCTGTGACTGTGGGCTATGTGGTGTTATCTGATACACTCCATACACACCACATATTGTAAGTTTTGTTGCTGTGGAGCTCTGTGATAAACTGATATACAACGCATGTTTTTTTTGGGAGGGGGGGCAGCACGTCATCCATTGCTCCAGGCAGCACAGTGGTTTGGGCCGACCCTGAGGGGGATGGTACTCATTTGACAGATATCGGATTGGATATCTTTCTGGCGGGTCTCATGGATGGGGTTGAGTAAGCGCTGACCGCGATGAGGCGGTAAAAGACTACGTTACGATATTAATGGTAACTATTACTAATTGTATTGTTATTTAATAAAGCTGTGGCCTATGTCCTTTTCCAAATAGATATAAATGTGTCTTGAGTATTTATTGAAATGGTTGGTTGGGGGTTTCATGCATGATTGGCGCTCAACGGTGATGTTGGTGCTCTGACGCGACAGTCAGCGCACCATAAGCCTAAAGTGGTCATAGAATGTGCAGAGAGCACTCTTATTGGACAGCTCTACCCTTGAAGTCCCCCCCGCACCCCCAGCATGCTGCAATCAAAAAAGGGACAGCAAAACCTTGAAAGGGAATGACTCCCTCTTGGAAACACATGTAAATGGACTGATACCCTGCCAAATCAACCCAACTTTAGTCATCAGCTCCTAAATAAGCTGTAGTGTCGCTTCTACAGATAAGTAATGATCCGAACAGGCCATTGGGTGATATAAATGAGTATAGGTCACCAGGACCAGTTTTACATCGGTACCTGCAGAAACCCTATCCTCAGCTGCTATGAGAAGGAAAAGGGGAGAAAAAAAAAAGACTCCCTACACATGTACAAACCCATCTTGCAGGCATAAATTTATCTGTAAAGTAGTGTTGCCAAATTGGCCGTGTTTTCCTGGACTTTTATTACTATATTATGCAAAGGTAGTGGGCAGGAAAGGCGCTGCCTTGCAACGTGTATAATTCATATACTTCAATAGGGAAATTGGGCTCCAAGCCAAAACAGCTGAACTGGGGTGCCACTTTGATTTCGTACCTGCACTAACATCAATACTATATGCTGTAGGGCTGCATTTTACATACACTGCCCCTCAGTATGAATAAATTATGTGTTCAGCCACACATGGACAACATTGCAACACTTCTATAAAGTTAAGCGGATCACAGGCTTGGTTGCTATAATTTGAAAAATATTTTTCCAGGGATTTTTTTTTTGTGTGTGTTTTTCTTCTCACATCCACATATTTCCACTAGTTGTTATTATTTTTGTAGTGGATTTCTAACCCCTTCAGGACCAACACGTTTCCAAATTATTTCTGTCCAAGGAACCAGAACCAATTTTTGGAAAGGTTTTATGTGTTATATCCCCTATTTAGAGGTGACATACCACTGACAGGTTCAGGCCATTTTGTCTTCTTTTTTTTGTAACCTCTCAAGACAAACAGAATGACTTTAGAGATCATCCTGGAGTCATTTGATGATCATCAAACTACTTTACAAGCCTGATGATGTTAGATGATGTCCATATGACTTCTAAAATCATCAAGGATAGCAAAACATTTGGCTGATGATTTAAAAATGATTGTTGATTACCTTACTGATTACCTCCTCACAAAATGGAGGATAAAACTTACAAGATCTTTATTAAAGGGAAAAGTAATAATTTAAATCTAACAGCTCAATGCTTATTTTACAAGAAAATAAAAAGGTTGATTAGCATTTAACACAATCTCTTTATTCTTATGTATTCTTTGATTTCAATATTACTTTTTTACTAAAGGAGCACTGTTCAAAATCCCTTTAATGATCTTGTGTACAAAGCCATTAACAATTTTCAGGGAAGGCTCAAACTCAATTTGCTCAAATTTCTTACCGCTGACACCACAAAGTAACTCATCCATGCCCTTTTAATCTCCCGACTTGACTATTATAATAATCTTCTAGCTGGTCTCCCTCTCTCCTGCCTCTTCCCCCTACAATCCATTCTAAATGCCTCTGCCAGGCTCATCCACCTAATCCACTTCACCCGCCGCTCTGTCTCTGCCGCTCCTCTCTGCAAATCCCTTCACTGGCTCCCCATCCACTGTAGCATTAAATTCAAAATCCTTACCCTGACCTACAAAGCTCTCACGAACTCAGCTCCTTAATCACCAAATACACTTCAGCCCACTCCCTAAGATAAAACATTCACCTGCACCCAGCTTCTCACCGCAGCACCTCTTCCCATGATAGACTGCAGGATTTCTCATGCACAGCCCCCATCCTCTGGAACAATCCCCCTCATACTGTCAGACTCTCTCCTAGTTTCCCTTCCTTCAAACGCTCCCTTAAGACTTTCCTATTTAGGGAAGCCTACCACCTGACTCACTGATGCAACCAGTCCCTCACTCTCACCGGTCCCTCACTCTCACCTTGCAGTCCATCACTCTCACCTTGCAGTCCTTTCCTCCTGTTTCCACCCCCAACCCTTCTAGATTGTAAATTCCAACGGGAATAGGGCCCTCGTTTCCTCCTGTACTGGTTTTGTCAAAATGTTGTTCAATATTGAAACCCTGTCTATGTTGTGCCCATTGTACAGCGCTGCGGAATATGCTGGCACTTTATAAATAATAATAATAATAATAATTTGTTGTTTTCATCTGACATTTTATTTTCAGAGCCCTTCTGGATTTTAGTAAATCTAGATAAGGAGCAAATCGGGCACAAGCTTCCGCTCAGGAGCTGCAGAAGACTGCAGCACATGCTATGACCCTCTGGGCGGCCCTTGTATGTGACATGCTGCCTGGAGTCATGCTGGCTCTGGGCATCATATCCTCAGCAGAAGGTTGCAGTGTACTCCTAGCATGTTTACACGCTGGGATTTGCAGCAGGAAAGAGATTGCAGCTCTCCAGCCGCAATCTCCTTCCTATCTAAGAGCGGACAGCCCAGTGAGTGACAGGATGACTGCGTAGTCTTGCAGAGTACAGCTCTCAGCCCTCCTAGCATGTTCACACTGTGAGCTGCAGCAGGAAGGGGTGTGGCAGCTCTCTCGCCGAGGTCTCCTTCCTCTCTAACTGCGGGCAGCCCCAGTGAGAAACATGATGCCCAGCGTCATGCTGTTTGTGGACTGCATGTCAGTGAAGAATGCAATGTGCTCACAGAGTGTATGTACACTCTGGGAGCTACAGCAGGAAAAAACAGATCTCCTGTCGTGATCTCCTTCCTCTAAAGCATAGGATTCCCCAGGATTCTGAAATCCGGAAGAATGAGAAATGCTTGGATTTGGGTGACCGACCTATGTATATTTATATATATATATATATATATGTATTTATTCAGTTGCCCTGAATACATCTTTGGCTTATTTTAAAGCCATAGGGCATATCTCCATTTTACTTAATTTTATTTCTTTTGACTTTATCTATATTTTGACAATATCCTGCAGAGATAACAAGACAGGTAAAATTCAATAACTTCACAAATTATGTTAAGGCGGCCCAGAGGGCAGTCTATTGTTGTATAATGTGTTTTGCAGGAGTGTTTTCAGGAAATAAGAATGCACCCAAGTCAGGCACCCCCTTGTGCGTTGTGTTGTATATTTATTTTATTTATGGAGGTCATATTTTGTGTCTTACATGTCTTTTTGTATTTTTTTTTTCTGAAAATGTGTCTGTAACAGATCTCTGTGCCCGGACAGGGTCACATCTGCCAAATGCCGCTTCCTCGCTGGACACCCAGTTTCTCCTTGTGACTCTCACACCTTTCTCTAGTACCTTAGCCGCAGCTTAAGGCCCGTACATGTAGAGAGCCTGGCTAGCACCCCCAGGAATAAGCCATAGCTGTAGACCTGTAGCCTTTCCTTGGCACAGTGGGCAGAAGATTCTTGATACCCCAAATCATGAGTTGTGACTTCAAGCTTGGTCAGAATAGTACTGGCAGTTTATTACAAAGGCACATAGATACACTCAACCATCAACCTCATTTGCATACAATCAAGCAGATAGCTGCACATATCAGATAACTACACAGGACCTTCAAACAATGGAGAATGGGGGAAGGAGAAAGAGAGGGTAAACGAAAGGAATTTCTTACAGAGAGAATTTACACAACAGATAGGGCAGGTACTATACAGAGATCACACTATACAGAGATAAGGTTAGATAATCGAGGGAATGTATGAAAAAACACAAGAGATTATACATAAAATACACAAGGGAATAACAAACACAGACATAAGAAATCTTTAGTTAACTGGCAGATATATAAAATAGTGAAAACTTAAAAGGTCCACCAGTTCCTCCAATAGTTTCTTTCACGGGCCATAGTCTTTGGGCAGAAGGCTAGCGCACAGCCCCCTGCAAGTTGCACAGTGACACCGTGTTCTGTCACAGTGCCCTTTCCTCATCAGTCATGTTTTCTTTTCTTTTTTGATCTTATTTCGGCTCCTTTTTGCATCATTTTTGTTTTGGAAATGTAACTTTCTTTTAAGGGGCATATTTTGAAAGATAATATGTGTTTGTTTATTTGCAGCCTCCAGCTGTGCTGTCAGGCTCTTTTTGCAGTGGTTGTGCTTTACGCCAAGTTTCAGCCTCGTTTCTGACTGAGTATGAATGGCGCCGAGCTCTCACATTTGATTTGGGCGGCAGAGGGAGAGGCGTATGCGCATTTGTGTTTTTTTGGTGTTGCGCGCGCATCTCTAATGAATCAGCATTTTTTTTCCATCATGCAGGCACAGGTAAGCTTGCGCATGCGCATTGAGCTCAGACAAAGGTGACAGACGCGACCAGTTTTATTATATGAGATATGCAAACACGTATAAAAATTAACGCACAACTATATATATATAGAATCCACGAATGGAGCCGCACACATGTAAATAAAATAACAAATTTATTAAATCTTATAAAATTGACCAACGTTTCGGCTCATGTGTGAGCCATTCTCAAGGTATATATACAAAAATCAACCAGTGAGCCGGGCCCTCATATCCTATAAAGATGTGCTGCAGGCCAAGGGTTCCCGCAGTCATTTGAAGATTTGAAGATTGCCTCGGTGCTTAACTCCCAATAAAAAATATACAGGGTTATTCAAAGAGATTTGAAAAGTCACCGCACGTTTGGTGACTTTTCGTTCTCTTCAATTCGATTCCTTTTGCCGATCCCATTTCGGTGACCCTGCGGTGTATTCAGCAAACACCACAGGGTCCCCGAATTGCAGGGAAAAGCTGCCGCAAACCCGACGAAAACTAACCGCAAAACCCAGCGAATGCACGCCGAAAACCCTCAAAAACATCTGGATTAACCTGCCGAAAACCACGGAAAAACCCGAGCAGGAGCCGATCACCCGCAGCGAAGCCTCCGGAAAAAGCCGAGAAAGCCGAGACCGCAGACAGAGTGAAGTGAATAAATTAGGAAAACAGTTTGTATGAATGTTTGAAAAGTGAAACACTGTTTGCAAAGAAACTACTGAGCGAAAATTTCTGAAATTTGCATATGAGGTCCAATGAATGATAATTAAGAGGGCTGTTACAGAAAAAATAAGAAAACGTAAAAAAAAAAAAATCGGACTTTTAAAAAAAGAAAAATTTGAAAAATGCTTAAAATATCCTAAAAAATCTATAAATAAAGAGACTTTTTACTGCAGAATTTTATAATGAACGGTTTATTAGATATTGAATTAAAACGGGAATATTTTTAACATTGAAGCCTATGGGATTCGCCCCTAAATTTGCCGCATGAAACCACCGAATGGCAGGGCATTAGGGGAACCTTTCACTGCTGGTTTGTGTTCTCTGAATAGCAGAAGCGCTGATTTTCATGGGGTTTTCACTGCCCTCGAACAGGCGCCGAACAGGCACCGTATGTTCAGGCAATTCGCCAGTATTTGGCGAATTGTCTGCTCTCTGGATAGCCGAATGGCCAATGATTTTCAGCATTCGGTTACCTTTCTCAAGCAATTCGGATCTCTTTGAATAACCCTGATAGAGTTCGCAATGGAGGGGGCACCCGAGGACTTTTATTTAAAAGTAAAAATTTATTAGTCACATTAAAAAAACAACGTTGCGGCCCACTGAGGGGCTTTTTCAAGGTGTAACAGATAAATAAAAAGCAGGTATTTATATACTGCTAAGAAAAGGAAAAGAGTAATGCTTACCCACCCTGGTCTGGTGCATGCCCGCATTCAATCGCTGGCATGCACCAGACCAGGATGGGTAAGTATTACTCTTTTTCTTTTCTTAGCAGTATATAAATACCTGCTTTTTATTTATCTGTTACACCGTGAAAAAGGCCCTCGGTGGGCCGAAACGTTGGTTTTTTAATGTGACTAATAAATTTTTACTTTTAAATAAAAGTCCTCGGGTGCCCCCTCCATTGCAAACTACTATATATATATATATATATATACACATTTACATGAAGAGCAGCGCAGCATACAGGTGAATGACAACTTTTTCCTTTTTTGACACAAATAAAATTGCACAAATATATGAGAATCTCTCATTTATAGGGAAATTGACAGAGTCAATAACATAAATGTGAGACTTTAAGAATTGAGGACAAACAGCATAAAAAAGGCCCTCCTTAAACATGTCAAAACAATTTGCTAGTTTAGACCGAGGGCACACGAGCACACCTAGTGCGCCCACGTGTGCGCAATTACCGGCGCCCGTCGCAGCCAAGTGATGCTGCGACGGGCTCCGGTCTCACGCTTGTGCTCGTTGGAAGCGCCTCGACGGAGCTGCAAAGTGCGATTCTCCATAGGAGGATCTCGCTTTACAGTGCTGAGCGCACAGACTGGAAGTAACGTTGAGTGGAAGGAACTTCCACTCTCACGGACGTTCCTTCCACGCTCGTCTGCCCCAGGCCTTATAGTGTAATATTTGGTTTTAAACTGTTATTACAATTGCTTAAATTTTTAAAGCAGTCTAAAACATTTAAAATAAGGTCTAGTATCTTTTTTTATCTGTTATTGGAATGTGTACTGAAAAAAGTGCAACTGATGCAATTCTTTGAATCTTGCACACTAGAGCACATACGCCTTATTTCACTTTTGCCGTTAAAGGGACACTCCACACATCCTGACCATTTTATCTTTTTAGAGTGGTCAGGATGTAAGGAGTGCCTCCCCCTTCTCCCCTCCCCTCCTTTTTTCCCCAAATCTGGTTTAAACAATGAGGGAAGTGGAGGAGTTTCCTCCAATCACACATGCATCACCAACAGCCGCGATTTTGAATTTCCTGGCTGCCGTTCACCAGATCAGTCACTAGTGACGTCAACATGCATGCCGACATCACCCTCACTGAGACTACACGCAATAGCAAGTTATCTCAGACAGGCAGCCGATGGATCAATTCTGCGCAGCTTTGATCCATAATTTTGCCAAGGCGCTACAGAACTTGCGTAGGTTAAGTGCACAAGTCTCGAGCAGCACGCAATTTACCAATCCTACCCTATGCAATTTTGCGTGACTTCGGATTTGGAAGCGCCTGAGCTGAAGGTGAGGAGTTGTGCGTGCCGAGGGACAAAAGGTGAGTAAGGCTAGGGTCAGACGAGAGTAGTGTTCACGTCCGTGATTGCGCCTAAAAGTACGTCCGTGATAGCATGAAAGAAAGTCCATTGGAGCCTGACACATGAAGTACGTCCGCACTGAACTGCGGACGCATGACGGACGCTGCAAACGGACGCAGGTTAGGCAAGAACGTAATACTGCTAGAACGGACGTGCGGAGTGCGCCACGTCCACAACGTCCGCATAGCTTTGTGTGTGAGTGATGGAGCATGGTCAGACGGACTGCATTTATACGTCCAGCATTTTTGACGGACAGAATGTTTTTTCATTGTAATTTATTTTTCCCTCCTACATCCGTCAAAAAATAACTTCAGTGAAAAAACGGACTGTGTGACCACTACTGCGTCATCCGTACTGACGATGTCCGTACTGCACGGACGTACAGTCCGTAGAAATCACGCTCGTCTGACCCTAGCCTAAATTCACCATTTAATGTGGAAAGGCAGCAGCATCTGCCCAATTATTTAAGGGAAAAAAGGGGGCTCTATTATTAACATAGCATCCCTTTAAAATGTATGTAGGAGTCGGTTTCATGTTAAGAATAATACATATCAATATAAACATGTCTCAGGATAGAAACGCTGTTCCTAAGTTGTTTTGAGAAGCCTTGTCTAAGTGAGAGGTTTTAAATTTGAGAACGTTAGATCACTGGATCCCAAGTGTAAGCTTGTCTGTTTGTTTTTATTGAGACATCTTGTGAGTATTGCTGTAAGTCATTATGACATATGGTTATTTTTTTTAATTATCGAAAAATCTTTCTTATGATTTCTTAGCCTAGTAATTAGTTGTTACATACACTTATCCGGCTTTTGGTAACCACTAGATTTAAAAGCTACTTGAAATATGCCTTGTCTTACTTTATAATGCTTGATTAATTAAAAATTCTATATAGAGTGTGTCCGGAGTGCCCCTTTACTAAAATCCAGAAGGGTTCTGAAAATTTAATTTTCGGAGTCTTCCGGATTTTAGGATTCCGGATCTGGGGTGCCCGACATGTATATGGATAGAAAAATTACAAAGGTGAATATATTTTAACATATGTTATCGGTAATCAATAATAATCAGCTTGAGTTGCAGTTCAGATGAAAACAACAAATTATTATTATTATTTATTTATTTATAAAGCGCCAGCATATTAAGCAGCTCTGTACACTGGGCACAACATAGACAGGGTTACAATACATTTTGACAAACCAGTACAGGAGGAAACGAGGGCCCTAGTCCAGTGGAAACTTACAACCTAGAAGGGTTGGGGGTGGAAACAGGAGGAGAGGATTGCTATGTGAGAGTGATGGACTGAAAGGTGAGAGTGAGGGACTGGTGAGAGTGAGGGACTGGTTGCATCAGTGAGTCAGGTGGTAGGCTTCCCTAAATAGGAATGTCTTAAGGGAGTGTTTGAAGGAAGGGAAACTAGGAGAGAGTCTGACAGTATGAGGGGGATTGTTCCAGAGGATGGGGGCTGCGCGTGAGAAATCCTGCAGTCTATCATGGGAAAAGGTGCTGCGGCGAGAAGCTGGGTGCAGGTCACTCTTTTATCTTAGGGAGTGGGCTGAAGTGTATTTGGTGATTAAGGAGATGAGTTAGTGAGAGCTTTGTAGGTCAGGGTAAGGATTTTGAATTTAATTCTGCAGTGGATGGGGAGCCAGTGAAGGGATTCACAGAGAGGAGCGGCAGAGACAGAGCGGCGGGTGAGGTGGATTAGGTGGATGAGCCTGGCAGAGGCATTTAGAATGGATTGTAGAGGGGAGAGGCTGGAGAGAGAGAGACCAGCTAGAAGATTATTACAATAGTCAAGTCAGGAGATTACAAGGGCATGGATGAGTTGCTTTGTGGTGTCAGCGGTAAGAAATTTGAGCAAATTGAGTTTGCGCCTTCCCTGAAAATTGTTAATAGCTTCTTACACAAGATCATTAAAGGGATTTTGAACAGTGTTCCTTTAGTAAAAAAGTAATATTGAAATCAAAGAATACATAAGAATAAAGAGATTGTGTTAAACGCTAATCAACCTTTTAATTTTCTTGTAAAATAAGCATTGAGCTGTTAGATTTAAATTATTACCTTTTCATATAATAAAGGTCAAGCGCCATACTTGGTGCTAACTTAACCAGAGCTGTTGTAAGCTTAAAACCTCCATAGACTATAATGGCTCTGGGAAGTTTACAACAGCTCTGGTTAAGTTAGCACCAAGTATGTAATATGGCCCCATGAGTTTTAACCTCCATCTTGTAAGGAGGTAATCAGTAAGGTAATCAACAATCATTTTTAAATCATCAGCCAAAAGTTTTGCTATCCTTGATGACTTTAGAAGTCATATGGACGTCATAAAACATTATCAGGCTTCTAAAGTAGTTTGATCATCAAATGACTCCAGGATGATCTCTAAAGTCATTCTGTTTGTCTTGGGAATGTACTGCAGGTTTGCGTTTTTATCAGTGATAACTGAGCCTCGCTGTAGTATAGTGAACAATGTTGTCCAAGGAATTATGATCCTTGGAGTTTAGTAACATTTGAAGACCCACGATTTTCCTGACCTTTTTTTAATTGTGCTCATAACTGCTTATTTTATGAGTTTATTCTCATAAGCGAACCCTTTTAATTTTTGTTTTCTTTTCTTTTGCAGGGCTCTGGGGATTGGTAAATAATTCTGGGATTGGATCTCCTCTGGCTCCTAATGAATGGCAAAAAAAGGAAGACTTTACCAAGATCCTCAGTGTGAATTTACTGGGCATGATTGACGTGACTCTTCATCTACTCCCTCTCATTAGAAAAGCTCGCGGGCGTATTGTTAATACTTCTAGTGCTTTGGGGAGGCTATCTGCAGTTGGAGGAGGATACTGCCTTTCAAAGTACGGTGTGGAATCCTTTTCAGACAGTCTGAGGTATGCACCTATTTTTACAGCAGCAGTGGTCATGTTCTGCAAACTTAACCAGTACTCTGGTAATCTTACCAGCGCCATTGAAGTCTATGGAGTTTTTAAGTTTACCAGAGCTCAGGTTACATTTACACCTGACTTGGGGCCCTGGCCCAAAGTTGGTGTAAACTTAACCAGAGCAGAGGTAAACGTAACGGGCCCTATTCCATTGTTGATGGTAAAATGGAAAGTAAGAAAATCGGCATCTGTAGATATTCATTACTGTCTACATTTTACCAGGCCCGGACTGACCATCCTCCACACCGGGTGTTCGCCCGGTAGGCTGCTGAGCTTTCTGGTATGGTCGGCCGCTCGAAAGCAGGCCTTAATTGTGCTCGCCCTGCCAGCCTACCTGGGGAACACAAGACCTGTTTCCTGGGCTGCAGCCTTGGCCCAGCAGGGACTCCAAGATGGCAGCCGTCTGTCTGGTGCTCCAATGACCGTTGGCAGCAAACGGCACACAGCACACCCTTTGACTTAATCAGTGGGGGCCAGCCAGATGGCCTGCTCCCTCTGATTATATCAAGCTGACATCTTGGAATCCCCAGATCTTGGCCTCCCCGTGATTAGACAGGTCGTGGCCCGCAGGGAGAAGATGATGGGGAGAAGATGGAACTGACCAAGGGTCCACCTTGAAAGGTAAGATGACTCCTGGTTCAGCCAGAAAAACATGGTTTGCCTGCACCTATTATCGTGCCATGAAATGATAATAAAATAATATTTAATTTGCCCCCACCTGAATTAAAAAAAAAAATAGTCTCCCATTTATTCAAACCGGGTTATTCAGAGAGCACCGACATTTCGGTGCTCTCTGGTTCGCCGCACTTCGGCGAGTCAATTAAAATAGTAGACTTTTTGCTGCAAATAAAAAGAATAAACGGTTGAATAAATATTTAAGAAAATGGGGAAATTTTTGGCATTTGAAACCTATGGGAGTTGCCTGTTTAAACCCTTTACTACCGATCGAAATATCTTGTGCTTCAAAGGCACCATCTGGTGTCCCATTATCGAGATATCTTGAAATGCTGATCTGCAGCCCAAAAGTAAATGAAATTCGTTTGCTGCAAACAAATTTTGTTTGCTTTTGGGCTGCAAAAGGTGCCCCAAAAGTTTTAGCCCTGTGGGCCTAATGCCCAATGAGCTAAAACTGTAAAATCAGCTGCTTAACCCCTTCCCGACCGCTGACGTACCATGTACGTCCTGTCCACGGGTCTCCCTTAGACCCGCGAACGTACATAGTACGTCAGCGGGCTCCTAACCTCCCTCCCACCAATACTTACCACCCTCGCTGGCTACAATGGAGTTATGGCCTTCTGTTTTAGAGGGGCCGGCGTCGGCGAGCACATTTACATCACCACGCTGCGTTTTGACATCATCGGCAGGCACCCCCCGCCCCCTCGGCGCCTGCATTGAAAACAAGGAAGTGGAGGGGAGGCTCCTTTGGAGCCCTCCGTCTCTCCAACCATTGCACCTAGAAAGATGCTTTTTTACATCGCTGGAAAGGGGAGAGTCTCCCCTTTTCAAAGTGGTATATAGCATTAACCATTTTGCTGCAGGATCGCGACGCGGCGCCAATCGGCGCTGAATTGTGATTTAAACCTGGAGGTGGCTGATGTCACACAACAACGCGCGCTGCTGCGAAAGACGCCGGGTTAAGCCACTCACTATCTGTCTATCCTAGACCCAGATAATGACTGCGTAGACAACAATCCCTGCACGCCCGCTTACCTATCCGTCCCCGCGCACTTTCTCTCGCAACAGGTACGTAGAGCGCGATAAAATGGTCCCAGGATTGCAACGCAGTACCAGTCTTCTCTTGAATCGGGTAGTGACTACGTTTCCCACAATCCCTGGAACCACTTTTTTATTATATTTGTTACGCTGCCACCAGTTCCCCTGAACACTACGCGTGTTGCGGAAAAGGACGCAGGGCTAAGCAACCCACTATCTGTCTATCCTAGACACAGATAATGACTACGTGGACAACAATCCGCCTCTCAATTACCCAACCGTCCCCAGCGACCGCAACTCACAATTTCGTAGCTACTCGAGCTTAAAACAAGAAGCAATACTCCAGTCTCTTCAGTTAGCATGGATCGAATATCAAGCAGAAAGCAGAACTTAATAAGTTATATTTATTATGATATAAACAAAAGTTATATCACAGTGCAGTTGTTACAGGAAAAATGTATATAATAAATCAATAATTACACACAAACAGTAAACAAATAGAAGGGAGATAACAGCAGATCCTAGTTACTTACAATATACGCTAGACGATCAGCCATAGGGAGGTTCTATTAAGAGCTGGCAATATTTCCTCAATTCTCGATTGACCTCCAAGGAAATAGCCCCGAGCTCATGCTTGATTCAGAATATATATAGGGCTACTTTTTTTCTAAGTACAGCCTCCTAGATGGTAGAGCCTTTGCCTACAATTCCCAGAATTCCCCTCTCCTGAGCACGTTCAGTATGCTCCTTCATTAATTTTAATTCCCTGGTCTATCAATCATCTCCCAAAGACCACTCCAGTGATCAAAGGATGTGCTTTCTTCTTTGAAAGGCATGACCACTTACACCTTGGTGCCTTGGTGTCTACAGCCAAGACTCAAAGGTGTGAATAGAGGATACACGACCAAATGGGTTATTCCACCCTGGTCCTGTATCAAAAGGAATTCCATTTTGCAGCCAAGTGTTATATCCCTCCCAGGGGGGAGAAGCTAACCATTTTAATTACTTTCTAGCACCTACTCAAAACAGAGGTCTTCCCCAGGCGCTGGGGAAATTGGACACTTCCCGGATATGGTCAGATCAGTTATGAATATGCCTCTATATGGAGGAGATATGTATAGACAGGTATATAGACACAGGTATATACTTATATACATAGCACGATAGAAATACAGATCTAATCTGTCACAGCTGACATCTTGGATGTCAGCCAAGCCTCCAGGTCACTCCCCCACCCACTGACATCCCCACCATATGTGTGAGGATGTCAATGGGCCAGTTAACCCCCTAACTTATCTCCCGATCCGTGGCAGCTAGAGGGTCATGGCCTTTCCAATGATACCAAACATCACTAGGTTTGGTGCAACAAAAAGCTAAAACTAAATAAATAAAAACAATGTTTTTTAAAAAAAAAACATTTTGTCTGGGGGGGTTTAGTTAAATAGTACCTAGGCTGTCATCTAAAAATAATGAACATAAAATGGTCAGAATGAGTTCACAAAGGTGAACTGGCTCAGCAGTGAAGGGGTTAAAAAGCAAAAACATGAAAAAATTTGGGTATTTCTATTTTCAGGACAAAATTTGGAAACTATTTAGCTGGGGTCTTTTTTGGCGGTTGTAGATTATGGGGATTAAATTACGTAAAAGTGTAGTTTTACCATTTTTTCATCACATTTCATATTTGTTTTATAGTAAATTATAGGATATGATGGAAAGAATGGTATTTTTAGAAAGTCCATTTAATGGCGGTAAAAACGGTGTATAATAAGTGTGGGTTGCATAAACAAGTAAGAGGAAAATTTGACCTAAACACTAACAGCGCAGAAACGTAAAGGACGGATTTGTGTAAAACCGCCCGGTCACTAAGGGGTTAAAGCTCTGAAATATCAGGCTTTCAGCAGCCGATGCGGGGAGAAATAGAAGAAAATAGACCAGCCTCTTAAACCTCTAATTCAATTTGTCATTAGTTGGCACCATCTACTGGCCAAAAATAGGTTATTTACAGTAAGAAATACAATGGGTATAAACTGAAATATTTCTTACTTAATAATTAATTAAAAATGATTTTACAAAAAAACATTGGTTTCTGACAATGTTTTTTTGGAAAATTACTTCCTAGTGAAGGAGTTAAACGTGTTGAATGAAACCACCAAAAATCAGGGCATTTCAGTGCAGTTCGGCGTTCTCTGAATAGACTAATGAATTAATTCTCTATGGTGAATTTCTCTGCCGCCAAACAGCACCATATTTCACTGGTAATTCACCAATATTTGGCGAATTGCCAGCTTTTTGAAAAGCCATATGGCCACAAAATTGCACCGTACTGGAAAATTCACCGTTCGGTGTAATTTCATGGCCTCCCCACTGTCATTTCCTGCTCATCTTCCCATTCAGCCCTCCTGCAACCCGCCACTTCACCTAACTTATTCACCCTCACCTAATGGGTCACCCCTCTCCTCTTAGATTGTGAGCTCTCGAGCAGGGTCCTTCCCTCCTTCTGTTCCATGTGTGTAACGTGTATGTATATTTGTTATTCTGTCTCTTCCATTGTATTTATTTATTTATTTGCAAAGGATTTTACCAGGAAGGAAACATTGAGATTTCTCTAGTTTTCAAGTATGTCCTGGGTCCATTGTACAGCGCTAAGGAATTTGTTGGCGCTTTATAAATACTTGTAACTGTAATTTGGTGCTCTTTGAATAACCCTTAAAGAGAACCAAACTTCACATCGAATGGTGAATTCCATTGTACGGTGCAATTTTGTGGCCGTTCGAATATTCAGAAAGCTGTAAATTCTCCAAATACTGGCGAATTGACAGTAAATTAGCCACAATTCGATGACCAGTGAAATTGTCCCATAGAGAAGTAATGGTTAATCTATTCAGAGCTGCCGAACTGCACTGAAATGTTGGCAAAATGCCCTGATTTGCGGTGCTTCAGTTCGACAGGTTTAAACAGGCGAATCCCATAAGATTCATTGTAAAAACATATTATTGTTTTTATTATTTTTTATTCAAACGTTTATTTTTTTCAGTTCTAGCAAAAAACCTTTTTCGATTCTCTTTGGTAATTTTCGGGATATTTTTTGGGTGACATTTTTGATTCCTTTTTTTTTTTATTCTGTAACAGACCATTTCATATATATATTTTTTTTTAATAGGACCTTTATTATTTTCATGCATTTTTATTGTTTTAAACGCTTTTTTTAAAGAATAGCAGTTTGTTTTATTTTTTACCCCCGTTCAGCGGCTGATTGGCTTTTGTTTTGTTTTTGGTTTTTATTGGTGGCGGTCGGTGGATCATCAGATGTCTTTGGGATTATAGACGGTGAGCTGCTCAGTCCAAAATGCCCATTGCCTGGGCCTATTTTTTTTCTCCTAGCACGGGCTTGCATTTTACCATATGTATTCTGGGGTAGGCGTTTTATTAGCACCATGCCCTGGAATTATATGCAAGGCTGCCACATACTAGCAGTGGGGCAGCGCTCCGCCACGAGTGTCTGTGGAGTCCACAGGACTCCATGGAATGCTGCGTGTCCCAAGCTGCAAGCTCACTCTCGTAACATCATGCAGCACTGTGGCGGCAGAGAATGAACTATTTGTTCCCAGTCTCACTCTGCTTGAAACAAGAAGACAGGGAAGATCATTCCGCTCCCTCCACCACTGAATGGGAGGTGAGTTTGGGATTTTTTGGGGTATTAAAAAACCCTTGTCTTCGGATTAGCATACCACATTACTGATGCTGACCTATCACTCTCATCACATCAAGATAGATATAATTTCCATGTCCTCACAATTTCTTTCTTCTTCCACCCCAACTCCTCTAGATTGTAAGCTCCTCTAAGCAGGACCCTCTATGCCTCGTGTCTGTCCCTATATTTGTAATTTTGCCTCACTCCTTGATGGTTTTCTAAAGCCGCTGCAGAAACTGTTGGCACTATATAAATGATGATAATATTGGTTGGGTTTAAGGAATAATTAGACTAGTCATAAAAAATATCTTTATTATGAGTTTAGCTAATAAACATGACAAAACATAAGCTTTACAGAGAGTGTGCTGAATGGAAAATTTGTTCCACTACTACCGCTAACTCTACTTGACCCCTGACTTTTCTAAACTTAAAGTATATTGTATTCAGGTTACACAGTGATAGAGAGGTGGCAACAAAAAACAAATAGCTACAATGTATATTATACAGGCATTCAACGCCAATATTTGGCGGGCAAAAGAGTGGTGATGCAGTTGGTAGTATCATAGTTTTAGACTATGGTGGAACAATACAAGAACATTCCTGTAATGTTCAATTGCATACAATGAAATGGAGCAGCAGAATGTACACATTTTGGCAATATGAACATTTTGTACTTTGTGATGAATATGCAACCTGTATAAAGTCAAATGACCTGTAATGTGCCCCTGAAAAAATGACTTGTAATGGCATGTTTCATGGTGTTAGTAATTGCTAACACTGACCAACAAACATTTTGGTGTCTCCAAATGTTAGACCTGTTTCTGGGTATATTTGACCTGCTGATTCCAAAAATGGCACCAGTTTTCCCCCTAAAATATAACAATTCAGTTGCTCTGCACACTGAAAAAAGCAAGGGTGCACTCCCTAATAAAGGGGCTTCCCAACAAACCCCTAACAATAAGCAAAAACAAAATATAAGGATGCACTCCAATATAAAAATTTAAATTTATTAGTGCAAAATACCATAACAATTACATATATATATATGTATGACAGAAAGCTCAAAATATAATCAGAAAACTCACAATACAATAAATCAAAAACGGCAATATAGATAGTAATTCTCAATTACCCAGCACTTCCGAAAAAACAGCAAGGAGAGAGCGGAGCCAGAGATCCCAACGTTTCGACCTCAGTTTTCCTCCTATTAGCTCTAGTTTTTGAGATATAGATCATATGCCATATACCATTCTTCACTCTGCTCTTTTGGCAGCCCTGATTGGGTATTCCTCGCATGGGATAAGGTATTTAAATGGGGAAGACATACAGCAGTACCAATATTTTCTTTCTCCAGATGAAGCCGACGTGCAGCCGGCGAAACATATGTTGAGCTAATGTCCAACTTTTTATTTTAAAGTTGTCTATGTTGTGTCAGCATCGCTAGGGTCAGGATAGAATTTATGAGCATGAGCTCTATCAGCATTAGGACAAGTTTGGGTCGTTCAATCAATTGTGGTGCACTTGAGTGAGCTTAATGCTCTATTTTCCCTATGTGGACTGTATTATTACACAGTATTAGTGCCTTTTAGTGCTTTCCATTCAGCCCATTACTCAGCCTATTTATGCTTGGTTAGTTGTCCAATTTACCCTACGATGCCGTGTGTGTATATGTATTTTAAAGTTTGGGATCTGAGAGTGTTTTTCGGTTAATAAAGTTCATTAAGTACTAGCCACTCGCTGATCATCAGTTGATGGGCCTTGTTGCCTGTTATACCGTTATTTTCTTTTGTTTTTGTATACATAATAATAAAGGTTTAATCCTGTTGATGGGAGTGTTGTCCACCTTTTGCTACGTGGACAGGTGATTGTTTTCTAGGTGGGACCATTTTCTCACCTTTGTTGTTATATTCGCTCATAAACAAAATAAAATCAGGATTTTTTAATGTAGTGTTTAATATCTTTTAAGTATAAAGGAAACATATTAAAATAAAAGTGTACTACATGAAAATCTACTTATTTCATACCAAAAGCACAAGTTTATGATACATGTCACGTACATGCTTCACTCCAGAAGGGCACGTGAGTTGGCATAGTGGATGCAGGGTTAAAAATCACTATTCTTCAGCGCTAGACCCAAAATAATGACTAAGTAGCCCACCATCCCACTTCCCTTAATTAAATGCGGCCACCATAGGTCTTTAGCGAATCTATGAAATAGAGGTGACCTAAAACACCTCGTTCAATTATTCACACTAAAACAGTTTAATACACTGGCCCCACCAAACCCAATTTAGCAGATCATCCTGAAACTCAAGGCTATTACTGTATAACAACGTCTCTTCAGGTAATGTGATTCTTAGAACAGACAAAGGCAGAGCTTAATAAAGGTATATTTTATTATGAAGAAGAAAAATTGATCACAGTGCATATGCAATATTTAAAAGTGTAGTTGTTGATATTTTACGTGACCACAGTCCATGTCAATACAAACTTTCCAGTCATTCCACACACAAGAAGCTCCTTTTTTAAGACTGCAGAGAGTGGGATCTGCCAGGACAATCCTGCATAAGATTCCAACAATAGTCTGCCATCATGTGTTCATCCCATCTTCCTTTGATCTGGCTTCCATTGTTTTCATGTTTTGGTGAAATCTTCTCCTTGCTCTTCCCTGAAGTCACCAAGGTTCTCTGGCAAGCGATCTAAGTGACTGTGCAGATTTATCACTAATGTTACAGCCAAGCCTGTTGAAATGAAAGGGCATATCCTCTACTAATTATGTGCAGTTGTCTGCCATCTTGTTGCCAAGAAAGTTTTTCACAACCAGAACAAATGAAGACCAGGCACATGATTTGATTTCATTCATTGATGCTATGAAATGTGGGTCATTTATAAGTTGTTTGATCTGTGGGCCAACAAATTCCTGCCTTCAGTTTTTCCATGGTAAGACCAGGTAACTAATGCGCCATGTATTTAATGCACAAACTGTCTTTAATCAAAGCCTTTACAAATTGTTTCATCAGGCCTAGCTTTATATGTAGTGTTGCCAATATGATTCTATCCTGTGCTACCAAAAGTTAAATATTCCCTCGAAGGTCTATCTTTTCTTGCCCAATGTTCATGTTCGACTCTACTATTCCAAAGGCATAAAAAGCAAGGATACTTTGCGTAGTGACTTTGCTGACCAAGCAGAAATTTAACAAATCTTCAAGTCTACACAAATCAACCATTATTATCCTTTATTTATATAGCACCACAAATTCTGCAGTGCTTTTACAAGATCAGTGTACAAGGAGTTGATACATTACAATACCACATGTGGATGATGACTTTATTCAGGGGGACCTTGTTCCGAGGGAATTTACAATCTATGAGATGTGCAAGTATTTTGTGAGGTAGACTCATTCATATCGTTAGGTGTCTTGCCCAAGCAGAGGTGCTCCGGCTGGGACATGATCCTGTGTCTTCATGGTTATAGAGCAGTGATGTCACCTCTACTCCATCCAGCCGGTACTATTTATCTATTCCAAGACTAAAGAGATGGGCTTGTACTCTTCTTTCATCCTGGTGGAGTGACTGATTCTAAGAAACTAGGAGCTAAATTACAATCCATCTGCTAAAACGGGGACGCTAGGGAGAAAAAACTGCGCCTGCAGGTTTCTCCCTAGCGCCCCATTTTAGCACGGGATTACAATGCAGGAGCTCAAAAAGCTGCCTGCATTGTTAGCGGGCAGCTAGCCCCAGGATGCGCGAGGCAGCGCTGAGCTCCGGCGCGCGCATCCTCTCAATGGAGTCCATAGGACTCCAATGAGTTGCCCATCTGCCGGTCACATGACCTGCTGATTCTCACTTAGAAAAATCTGTCGGGTCAGCGTAGTGATCTGCAGGGAGAGACTGGGGGACTTTTTCCCCAGTCTCTCCCTCTTTTCCCGGCGACAGAGCAGGCGGACAGAGCCGCGGTCCTCGTCACGAGATACTAGGTGAGTATCAGATTTTTTTGGGGGGGATTTCTGCTGGTCCTAACGGATTCTGCACCAGCGGAATCCGTTAGCACCAAGTCCAGGCTCTTGTTAACATTTTGTTAACCGCAGCCGGACGTTAATCAGTTTTAACCCGTTAGCGTTTGGATTGTAATGTGCGGTGGCCACTAGGGCTAATGTTAACGCTAATGCAGTTGAGCGCTAACATTAGCACCAAGATTGTAATGTGGCCCTAGAACTGGTGTAGTCTATTCATTGCGATATTTTTTTTTTCTATCCGCGCCCCCAAATAACCCCAGGAACAGGCCTAAAAACCAAGCCACCAAGATTTTTTTTTAATTATGACACACGATTACCATGAAAACCTAATTTTCTCTGTTCCATCCTAGAGGAACAATGGTTTCAAAATGTATATATATATATATATATATCCAAGGAAAGTGGCGGCACTCGATTTGAGAAATAAAAAATCAAAAAAGTTTATTTAAATCATTTAAAATAAGACCGACGTTTCGGCCCTCACAGGAGCCATTCTCAAGGTGTTATACATAGGAGTTGCATACGTTTAAATAAAAAGCACACATAGTTGGAAAACCAATCAAAGAGGCTCGTTAGGGAAGAGGCACAGATGTTATCAATGCATAGTTAATAAAATAATTAACATTCCAAAAAGGTGTGTCACTTACAAGTGAACGTAAGACAGTCGCCTAGGCAACATATAAACAATGCACAATCTCTACGGAAGCCGCAGAGGAAAGAGAGTGAGCTTCCAAATTTAAAACCAAAAAAAGTATAAAAGAGAAAGAGAGAGCAGCCTATCAAGAAACATTTTAAAGGCTTGAAGTGAAAAAAGCATATCATACAGCCGAAAAGGAAAAAGATCGCTAATCACGCTGCAAAGTACGTGTGTGCTAGGCAGTGCACTTGCTCGAACAACAGAGAGTATAAAGCCCTGGGCCATTGATCACCAGATGGAACTTGGGAATACGAGGTGGTTAAAGCAACTGAGGTCCTATAGTAAAATGTATCTGTACTGAGAATCAAATATACATACATATAGGTGTGTTGTCAAGACTACAAATAAAACAAAAGCACAACGGAAGCCGCATGTGGTCAAAAAAAAGGGAGGATCGGAGTCCTAATTACCAAAACGGGCAAATGGATAACACCCCATATCTGTATCGGATGGATTGCTTAACTGTTTATTAAGACCTATATGTGAAAGTGTGGTATGCTCATCGATCGTAAAGAAAGCTGGAGAAGGAGACATATTCATTCAGGCCCCTGGGTGCCACGGTATCCAGGGTTCTGATCCAATAGGTCTCCCTCTGCAGCAATCGCTGGGAGCGATTGCCACCCCTAGGAAGTGGGGGAACGTGGTCGATGGCTACACAACGAAGTGAGGGCAATCTATGTTGTTGGGCCAGATAGTCAAATCCTATACCACCAAAACTCCTTTGCAGAAAATGGGATGCTTTAAATGTGCAGGGTGCGTTACATGTAACCATATGCACTCCACGGCGACCTTTGCCCATCCCCATACAGGGCATATTTATAAAATCAAGCATCGCATTTCCTGCATGACAGAATTTGTGGTTTATATGCTCTCTTGTCCATGTGGACTTGTTTACATTGGGAAAACTGACCGCACACTTAGGGACCGTATTCGGGGCCATCGGTCCTCTATTAACACAGCCTATAGAGATGGTCAGACTGATAAGCCGGTGGCGAAACACTTTCTGGCCCAACAACATAGATTGCCCTCACTTCGTTGTGTAGCCATCGACCACGTTCCCCCACTTCCTAGGGGTGGCAATCGCTCCCATCCGATACAGATATGGGGTGTTATCCATTTGCCCGTTTTGGTAATTAGGACTCCGATCCTCCCTTTTTTTGACCACATGCGGCTTCCGTTGTGCTTTTGTTTTATTTGTAGTCTTGACAACACACCTATATGTATGTATATTTGATTCTCAGTACAGATACATTTTACTATAGGACCTCAGTTGCTTTAACCACCTCGTATTCCCAAGTTCCATCTGGTGATCAATGGCCCAGGCTTTATACTCTCTGTTGTTCGAGCAAGTGCACTGCCTAGCACACACGTACTTTGCAGCGTGATTAGCGATCTTTTTCCTTTTCGGCTGTATGATATGCTTTTTTCACTTCAAGCCTTTAAAATGTTTCTTGATAGGCTGCTCTCTCTTTCTCTTTTATACTTTTTTTGGTTTTAAATTTGGAAGCTCACTCTCTTTCCTCTGCGGCTTCCGTAGAGATTGTGCATTGTTTATATGTTGCCTAGGCGACTGTCTTACGTTCACTTGTAAGTGACACACCTTTTGGGAATGTTAATTATTTTATTAACTATGCATTGATAACATCTGTGCCTCTTCCCTAACGAGCCTCTTTGATTGGTTTTCCAACTATGTGTGCTTTTTATTTAAACGTATGCAACTCCTATGTATAACACCTTGAGAATGGCTCCTGTGAGGGCCGAAACGTCGGTCTTATTTTAAATGATTTAAATAAACTTTTTTGATTTTTTATTTCTCAAATCGAGTGCCGCCACTTTCCTTGGATATATATCACTTTTGGCAGAGCACCCATATTTGTCTACATGCTGACATTCAAAGGTGTTGCAGGACTCTTCTGGCTTTCTATATATATATATATATATATATATATATACACTGTATATTTTCTAATCATTTTCAATAAGTAAAAAATTCCTGATCTGTTCTTTTAAAGGATTCTTTTATTTCCTATTTGCATTTGAGCAGACTTTCTGTAAGGTAAAGCCCAGTAAAAGCTCTGACTGTGGCATTACCCTGGGATATGAGCCAAGGTATGTGCAGTTTCGGTTCAATGCTCTCTCTGAAGGCTTTTTAAATTCTTTTATTTACAGTGACCTGAGACCTACTGCACTGTTTGTTTTTTTTAATTACTAGAGCCTTCACTATGCGATTCACTAGATGACATGTTGTGGTCCGGCGAGACCACTTGCTTTTCTGTTTGATTTATGATTCTCTGCACAACCCAAAAATAATTTTTTTAAATTTATTTTTACTAGAGCCATTATAATCTAGGAGGTCTGTGGGTTTACAAGAGTTCTGGTTACGTTTAATCCAGACTTGGAATCTAGCCCCTTGTTAAGGAAATGACAAGAAATCTGTTGCAAATGAAAGACCAGATTTGGGGGGGGGTACTGTAATGTTAATGTACGTTAATGTTTCTTTTATTAGTCCCATGTTTTGTTAACCCCTTCATCTATTGTTAGTATAAGCTCCACCTTCAGTAGTGAGAAGATTAGGACTGTGACCACCTTCTATTTGCAGTGTCTTTACTGTGTCCCTAAAGGATAAGGGTACTGGAGATACAGCTTGTGGGGCAAAGACCATGACATTTTTGATAGCACAGGTACTATTGATAGAAGCATCGATACAAAGAAAGGCTAATGTTACATTGTAGCTGCACCAATGCCCCATGTTCCACTTGGCTGTAGAGTCATGGGGCGGCGTCAAAATTCTGGTTAGACATTTTCATATAATTGGTCTCCATGAATATGATGTGTGTGTATATATAGCTGAGAAGCTGTGGACTTCATTTGCATATGGAGTGGGTGGAGTAGAGGTAACATCACTGCTCTGCATGGAGAGAGCCTATGGAGACATTGGTTCGATCCCGACGAGCTCCTCTCCAGTAAGTGTCCTTGGGCAAGACAACTAACGGTACATACTTGCAACCCAGGACATACTTGAAAACGAGAGAAATCTCAATGTATCCTTCCTGGTAAAATCCTTTCTCAAAAAAAATCTTACCCACAGTTCTTTGCTGCATATGGGGACTGTAGCACAAGAGCTCTGTAAGCGGTTCTCTGAATTGCTAGGATGTGTAAATGTTTTCTGCAGCTCTAAACTTGATTATTTGCAGTGTGGAGGTTCTTAATCTCACTTTTTTGCCCTCCACTACAATTGATGATATACTGTATATCTCTATATATATCTCGAGGGAGGTCCAAATATCCCCACCTGTAGGTACAAGCTTTGTTCTTGTCTTGCATGGGACATACCCTAGTTAAGTGAACAGATACACACCAGAAAGCCCATACATCCTAACGCAGGCAGCAATGGATTATGCTGTTGAAAAAGCCATTGCTAAACAGCAAAACGCGTCATGCAGCTTTCCCAAAATGGTGGCTTTATGCTTTTTAACAATTACTACATGTTTATGAGATAGCAGTACAACCTTTTATTACAGACCAGGGATTTAAGACCCACCATTTACACAGTGAGGGGTAAAAAGTTATTTTTTTCACATACCTTTTAGACTAGAAGCAATTTTTGTCTAGACAGCTATTTGGACAAGAAGACTGTTTCTGTCCAATAAAAGTATATACTTTAAAACTGGAACACCCTAAGGTTCTTCCCAAGGCTCCAGGACCAGACCCAGCTCTTTATTACATCTGCCCCTTCTCAGACCCAGAGCCACTAAAGGAACCAGGAATCAGATTTCAGACTACCTAACTCGTAGCCCTGGTATTGCAGAGAGGTTTCTCTCACAACCAACAGCAACACACCCTTGTTTGGATGGGGAGTCTGTTTATCAATTCAAAAGATCCACTTTATATACCCTTTTACCAGTTACTTAAAAGACAAAAACCAAACATGAGACTAATCCAATTAATTGATTATAAATTCCTCCCAGATGCAGGTTAAACACAAGCCTAGTAACATAACGTAACCTAAGCTCAGCACTTGTAGGCAGGAATAAATCTCTGCACTCTGAGGGCTGAATCCGTGTCCCCCAGGACCCCTCAGATGGGAGCAGGGTGCTCATAGCACCACTTCTACCACATTAACATCACTGATCTGTAACCATGGAGACACAGATTTGAATCCCGACTGGAGCAGCTTTCCAGTAAGTGTCCTTGGGCAAGACACCTAACGGTACATACTCACCACCCAGGACATACTTGAAAACGAGAGAAATCTCAATGTATCCTTCCTGGTAAAATCCTTTCTCAAAAAAAAAAAGCACAATGGTCAAACTCTAACCACATTACATGCATATCTTGAAAGTAAAGCAAACATTATCTATGAAGGCAGGAGCTGCTGAGTTTACCCTTTCCTGTGAGTGTGTATGTCTTCAATGCCATGGACCATAGTCTCTGGGTAAGAGGCAGGCATCCATAATTCTCGTAAGGACATAAAGTCCCTATTTATTGTGGGCAATGATGTGATTGACATTGTGGGACATATGGAAAGGAAGTCTTTTTGAAAGGGGCTTCTGTCACATTTCATTTCCAGGTTTTGGTCTAGGAATGGAGTTTGGGGTTTGCTTAGGCACCACCCATGGGATATTATTACAGATTCCTAATTGTTTAACCATATGGCAACAATTCGGCAGACTTTTAGCCAAAAACTCGCAACACCTGTCTTACCATAATTACAACATCAGTTGGATCAAGAACAACACTGTGACAGGGCTTAATTATCGAATTGATCCCTTCATAAGACGGATTCTACTGTTTAGTGATTCAACGCACCAAGGGGAAAGCACTCCATTACAAAGATCACGCCATCTATGAGATCTTCAATTTCATGGTTTTAAAAATGTTTTAACCACCCAGTCTTGCATGATAAATGATGGGAATTTAGCTCACAAAATATGATCAAATCTTGTCTGTCACAACCTCAACGTATCCTATCTCTGAGAGGTCTTAAACTAAACACCTAAAGAATGCGGCTATGGGATCAACCCTTTCTAAGCACATCATCCTTCCTGAAGCTCCTGCAATTCAAGGATAAACCCGTAGGCGTTTGGATTGTAATATGCGGTAGACACCGCAACTAACGTTAATGCTCACACAAGTGAGCGTTAACGTTAGCGTCAAGAATATAATGTGGCCCACAGTGTGCAGTTAATCTACTGGAGATGGAATGCAAATGTAATCAACAATAAATAAAACTTAACTTTTACTAAATCGCTTTAAAAGACATGTACCGTGTCCCAGAGAAAAACAAACCCCACACAAGAGGGCTTAGCTCAAAAGGGGCCACACAACACAAAACATGTAAAACACAACAGGAGACTCTATGAAAGTATGCCCAATATAAAGTACTTTTCCCTCAGGATCCTTGTAGTGGTCCTTAGGACTGTCCCTGAGGTAGTATCTGACTATGTGAATCCAGCATACAAAAACCCTGAAAGAGGTCTATAAGTAACAGCTCCTAATGCCAAAGGCTGGAGAGGGGGGTGATGATTTTTTGCAGTAAAGTCAGCTGTGGGATCCGTCTAGTATTGGGAGCAGTGAGGCCTCTGAGAATCAGAGACAGAGTCACAAAGTTAGAAAGAAGAAAATGTGTATGCTAGCTCTAGCCCTAGCTTTACTAGGATTATGCGCACAGGGCTAAAACTTTAGGAGCATGATCTGGAGCCCAAAAGAAAAAGAAATTTGTTTGCAACAAAGAAATTTAATTTGCCTTTGTGCTGCTCAGCTGCAGTTTGAGAACTTGATATTAGGCACCTGATGATGCCTTTGCAGGTCCGAGTTCTCTTGATCTCAGTAGTTAAGGAGTTAAGGGAAATTATTATCTAGGTGCTCTAATAGTCAAAATATAACATCTATTTGCAACTTTACCATTCGATTTCCTATATTCCTTTATGTATGTAAAACTTGTTTTTGTTTTTTTCTAATGCAGAAGGGAGCTGCGTGATTTTGGTGTTAATGTCTCAATCATAGAACCTGGTGGATTCAAAACCTCAATGTCCAACTATGATGTTCACCGTAAGAATTTAAATCAACTGTGGGAGAAGCTTTCTGATGATGTCCGGGAGAGTTATGGTCAACGTTACTATCAACAATGTAAGACTGTCTTTCCCATTCTTTGTTATTTTGCCAATGCTGATGTTGTGAGAGTTGAACTGCTTCACTACCACGATCGTGTTAACACAATCTTTAGGTCTGCTGTATCAATGCAAATGAAATTAGTTTGTTGCAAACAAATTTCATTTGCTTTTGGGTCAGGAAAGGTGCACCCAACGTTTTAGGCCTGAGGGCATAATGTCCAAGGTGTTAAAGTTGTTGAAATGTCAGCTAAGGAATATCCTTTATTAGACATTCCCTAGTCAATGCGAAGTGCTTTGAACCTCAGTCCTAAATACTAGACGTATGCATTTCCCTTCATTCTGAAAACAAATTCGGACAAAATCACAGTTTTCATATTTTTTTCATTTCCAAAATACGAAAATCTCCCATCCGAATTTTTGGTTCGGTTCGAAAATACGAATCGCAGTAGCATAACCAAAACACCGAAACAAAATATTGGAACGAAAAATTATCCGAAAAAGATCTGAAACAAAACAAAAAAAAACGGAACAAAAATTACCCAAAACAAAAAATAAAAAAAATGGAATGAGATGATTAGAAACTAATAAAACCAGGGATTTTTTTTCCATTGAAACCTATAGGATTCGCCTGATTAAACCTGTCAAACGAACCACTGAAAATCAGGATTAGAAATTAGGGTTAGATATTGAGGTTAGAAAATGTAAGTAAATGTTTTGTTGAGGGGAGAAATCATTACTTATCTCTTACTATTTAGGAAAATCTCTATCAACTATGAAAAAATCTTACATGCAGGTAACATTCCCACACAGTACACGTGAAAGAGTATTTTAATAAGCTTTTATTTTATTTAATGTCTCCACAGACCTTTGTTCTCTGAAACAATTAGTTGATACCGGCTCCTCCGACTTGTGGAAAGTCACAGACTGCATGGAACATGCCCTGACAGCTGTCCAGCCCTGGACACGATACTCAGTTGGCTGGGACTGCAAGTTCTATTTTCTTCCTGTTTCTTACTTTCCCACGATCCTATCTGACTACTTGTTATGTAATTGTGCACCAAAACCAACAAAGACTAACAAAATGCAAAGAAGTTAACAATGTGCGCATGCAGATATTACATAAAGTAATAGTTTATGGTCTGATCTTGAGAGCATTCGATTTTGTTCTTTCTCTACTATTTTGTCAATAAATGTGGCTCATCATTTCTTTCTACTTGCTATTATTTATACACGTATTTATGCCTAGATTTAAGTAAAATGCACAACACAAATAATTAAGTACAGTTGGCGGCGCTACCTTATCTTTCAGATAATCATTAAGTTGACAATAAAACAAGGAGACATACAATTATGTGAAAAAGAAAGCACACTGTGAATGTTATGGTTTTACTTATCAGGACATAATAAAAAAATCATCTGGTCCTTAGGCTAGGGTCAGACGAGCGTGATTTCTATGGACTGTACGTCCGTGCACACGGACGTACGTTAGTACGGAAGACGCAGTAGTGGCCACACAGTCCGTTTATTTACTGACCACGTTCCATTACTCACACACAAAGCTATGCAGACGTTGCGGACGCAGCGCACTTTGTGCGGCCGTTCTAGGAGTTGTACGTTCTTGCCTGCCTTGTGTCCGTTTGCCGCGGCCGTGGTGCGTCCGCAGTTCAGTGCGGACGTACTTTGTGTAACAGGCTCCAATGGACTTTCTGTCATGCTATCACGGACGTACTTTTAGGCGCAATCACGGACGTGAACACTACGCTCGTCTGACCCCAGCCTTAGCAGGTCTTAAAATTGTGTAAATACAAATTCAGATGAGTAACAACACAGGACATATTACACCTTGTCATGATTTATTTCACAAAAATGGAGAAGCCATGCGTTAAAAAAAAGAAATACTAAGTACCAGTAGTTATTGAATCATAAATTGTACTTACATTTCACAGATGGTTTCTCCATTTCAGCTTTACTTTTGACATCATGACACGGTGTAATAAGTCATGTATTGTTCATCTGAGGTTGTCTTTACCTAATTTTAAGACCTGCTAAGGACAAGATGATTTTTTTTTTACCTGATACGTAAAACCAGAGAATTCAAAAAGGATGTACTTTCTTATTCACAAAACTGAACATATAAGGTGTAGCGGTATCCTCTTAAGTCACTTTGCTGGAGGGACTGTCCTCTTCGGTGAAATTCTCTGTAGCTACTACTAGTTATATCACTACAGTTTTGCGTTTTAATTAAAGACAATTGGTTACTGCCTTCATAGTAAGAATGTGCTATTAAAGTGGATACATTTTGTAAACTTACTTTTTCTGTGGTTATCCCTACTCCTAATGTATTATTCAAAAGGATATTATATGGTTCTTAAACGAGAGATGCTAATATCACTGATTACTATTAATATACAATACTGCACTAACAGAGGACAATTCTTCTCACCGGTAGGGATGGGCTGGCGGTTTGATCCGAACATGAGTTCGATTTGAACATTGCCTGTTCGGTCGTTCAGCGAACATCGAACATTTCCGCGTGTTCGACGCGTGTTCGCCCACAATGCACCACAATGGACCGCAATGCACTTTTCCATTGGCCTGAAGCATGTAATTGGCTACAGCCTTGCACCTGACCACAGGTCAGGTGCAAGACAGGTGCAAGACTATGCCAATCAGGGCTCAGAGTCCTGATTGGGCAAATTTTGCACAATCATGGGTTCACAGAGCTAAGTCCCGCAGCACACTATATAAGGCTTCCCCGCTGCCCCAGCACGTGTTTTTTTTGCAGGAGTGAGAGGAGATTGTTCTTTCAGTGTGTCTCACAGACGTCTAGCAGATTTCTGTGAATTGTAATCTGTGTCTTCTCACTGCCAGCTATTGGGGTCTCACTTTCTTCTAGCATATATCTGGGAATTGTAATCTGTGTCTTCTCACTGCCAGCTATCAGGGGGTCCCACATACTTCTAGCAGATATCTGGGAATTGTAATCTGTGTCTTCTCACTGCCAGCTATTGGGGGGGTCCCACATACTTCTAGCAGATATCTGGGAATTGTAATCTGTGTCTTCTCACTGACAGCTATCAGGGGGTCCCACATACTTCTAGCAGATATCTGGGAATTGTAATCTGTGTCTTCTCACTGTCAGCTATTCCACAATACCTCAGAGGGGTTACGTTGTGAAGGTACTAGCTGGCACCAAAGGCCCAATATTTGGGTGCACTGACGCGTGTACATCCAATCATTTTAATCATCATTTTAATCATCCAATCATTTTAATATTTGAATGCAGAGTCCATCCCTGCACTCTTCCACAATACCTCAGAGGGATTACGGTGTGAAGGCACTAGCTGGCACCAAAGGCCCAATTTTAATGCACCTGTTGTTACTTTCATCCAAAGCCTGCAAAGGTTTCACCATAATTTAGCCAAAAAAATCACTAAACTTGTTCTGCGTGTCCTAAAACGTCTCCTCTTTTCATACAGGCTGCCGCCCCAAGCAGTTGTTTATGAATAGATTAAGGGAAAAACATTTACTGTCATTTGAAATGTCATTTTTTTCTTTTTAAATGTTTCTATACATCCGACAAATCCGCCACTTCATGGGCAGGTTATGGGGACCTTCTAGGAACGATATTTGAAGGAATTTTTCATTTTTATTCTTAACCTTTATTTCATGGAAAAATCACTGTTCCTTTAAAAACGTCTTTTTTAAACTTTTCTTCTTGTTTCCTGTCCCCAGGGCACTACCCGGACCCACATACACCTTTTATGGCAAATATCTTGCATATATGCCCTCTTGCTGGGCACTCTAAAAATCAAACATTCGAGTCCCATTGACTTGCATTGAGTTCGGATTGTGTTCGCGTCCGAACTCGAACTTTTGAAATTGTTTGAGTTCAAATGCGAACCCAACATGGGGGTGTTCGGCTCATCCCTACCTGTGATCTCTTTTTGCCTGGGGGCCCCATTAGTTGTCAGCCCACCCCTGGTTTACATCAGGCTCGGGGACCTATTATGATCTCGGCAGAAAAAGGAATCCATTAAAGAAAAATATTGGCATGAGACGATAATCCTGAGACGTTTCCTGCTAGTGATCATTTCGACAGAGCCACTGTATTTTTTATTTTTTTTGAGAAAGTATTTTACCAGGAAGGATACATTGAGATTTCTCTCGTTTTTCAAGTATGTTCTGGGTGGCGAATATGCACCGTTAGGTGTCTTGCCCAAGGACACTTACTGGAGAGGTGCTCTTGCCGGGATCGAGCCTGTGTCTCCACAGTCTCCACGGTTATAGAGCAGTGATGTTACCTCTACTCCACACAGCCGGCAGTTGAGTCATAATATTTGGGAGCCGCTGCTGCTATCCGCTCAGAGTTCATAGGACTCCCATCTAAAAAATTAAATCGTCACTCTTTAGAAGTGAGTGACCTTTGTGTTCCTTTAATACGTCTCTGGTCTACACTCCCTTTATGATCTTTGGACTATTTGAATACACATACATAGAGTTTGTTTCTAGCCAGTGAAAAGTGATAAAAGCTACACAATAAAAGATCATTTTATGTAAACTGGTTTGAAATTGTGTTTGCAATATGAAGTCTTACACAGTAGCCCAAGTAGATGTGTGTGTATAATAAATTATATATATGATATTGAAATATTTAAACCTCAAATATTGTGATAATTTTTTTTGCATTTTCACAATTTCCTTTAAAATAAATGAACCTACCTGTTTAACCGTTACAGATAGTGTGAGCTGGTTAGGTTAGCATTTTTTTTCACATTGTATTTCTGTTCCTAATGATACTTTGTTTCTGTTTTTATTTTCATTTTATATTGTAAGGTGCTGGGGAATTTGTATGTAATATAATTGTCTCCTGTCGGACATGCTGCTTTGCTTATCTTCTTGCAGCTATAAACAGAGGGTGGATTTGATTTGCTGTATTTATGGTAAAAAAATAAAGTCCACCCACTTTAGTTCTCTGAGCACGTGGTCTGCTTTGCTCGAAACTGAAATCTTTCCTGCTTGGCTGCTGTCTACCAGAAGGTAAGAACTGTTTTCTGTCGAAAGAATCACACTGTCTCATATCATTTAAGGTGAAATATAAACACAATTTTGCAGAATAGTTATGCATAGAAAAACAAGTATACTTTTTCACTCAAATTAAGCTCCTCGTAACCATGATTTTATGTAGAATGCACTACTATTTGCTGTGAATAACTGCCTATTTGTGTCTAGGCCTTTGATTGTAATGCTAATTTAGAATGATTCAAAGTGACCCTTGCACCCGGCTATACAGTGAATGTCATTCATGATTTCGAGCTTATTCTAGAAAGAAAATTGCCCCCATTTTTGTTTTTTTAACCACGTTACAGGACAGTTAGGTGCATAAATCTGCAGAAATTGCAGAAGTATAAAATGCAACAAATTGTAAGCCCACAGTGAGTTTTCATTCTAAATTTAAAGTAAATCTTTAGTCAAAGGTAAGAATTTAAATTCTGTATTGACCCACGGTAAAAATCCTTGACACTCAAGAGAGGTTTGTATAAAGGGCACAATGCAATGTAAACATTTTTGTAAACCCGCAACAATCACAGCAGCATTTTCTCTGTTAAATATTCACCCGTTTAATCATTTGAGGTGGGAAGAAGATGAGCTGCAGGTTTGACGTTTTCAGAATTTGAGAAAGTTGTATTAGTGGACAGAGGCATACCTAACCACACTTAAAATTTCTCAACATAGAGCAGCACTCCCATTAGGAAAGATCAGGCTGTCGCAATCCATGGAGTGGCCACCTCCAAGATATTCAGAGAACAAAAAGACCTGGAGCAGGACCTCAACCTCTTTTTCAGTTGGTTTTATGCATATTCCATCCATACACTTATATTTGAAACAAAAAAACTTTATTAATACGATTTCGCAAGACAATTAGATAAAAAACACATAAGTATGTTTGGGAGAAATAATGAAGTGCATCAGGTAAGTGCAAACCAGAAATTTAACATAACAATTAGAGTATAATACTGTGGTATAATTCTCCTTGCTAATCAATTGGTTCAAGTAAGCTGATATCGCTAATACACACTTTGAACAGGTATAGAAACTCGATCAGCTGATCGTCTTAATCGGTAGGGTTAAATAGATTCAGAAAGTACACTAAAAGGAGTTGTGGATCATGAAGGAATAGTGCCAACGTAAGGCATTAAATCAGTGCAATGAAGCTATATAACTCGTTGAGATCCAAAAAAATCTTAATGAATAACCACTACTCTGATGAAATGTTGGGCCCCTAAAAATACAAAGTCTCAATGTTGTTAAATCCTATGTGATAATGAGAAGTAACAGGAACCTTACGTATACAGAAAAACATGGAGCTCGTGGGCAAGATGTTATATAGATTGGGTCGAAAACGAGTCCAGCTACTAAACCGTGCAGCTAATAGCGGCGGGTCTCACCTGACCAGAGAATAAACACCGTACCATACGTACATAAATTAATTCGATAATTAGGATCTTGATCAAATGAAAATGCATTTCACATAAATCCCATACCACAACGTAATATAGAAAAAAAGAAAGAAAAAGAAAACTGTGGGTTCAACTGTTCTCAATCAACATAAATGTTGGTTTCACAGCGTCTCTTATTATAACAGTGCAGCTAGCTCAAGATGCTAATTATCAAATTAATTTATGTACGTATGGTACGGTGTTTATTCTCTGGTCAGGTGAGACCCGACGCTATTAGCTGCACGGTTTAGTAGCTGGACTCGTTTTCGACCCAATCTATATAACATCTTGCCCACGAGCTCCATGTTTTTCTGTATACGTAAGGTTCCTGTTACTTCTCATTATCACATAGGATTTAACAACATTGAGACTTTGTATTCTTAAGGGCCCAACATTTCATCAGAATAGTGGTTATTCATTAAGATTTTTTCGGATCTCGAGTTATATAGCTTCATTGCACTGATTTAATGCCTTACGTTGGCACTATTCCTTCATGATCCACAACTCCTTTTAGTGTACTTTCTGAATCTATTTAACCCTACCGATTAAGACGATCAGCTGATCGAGTTTCTATACCTGTTCAAAGTGTGTATTAGCGATATCAGCTTACTTGAACCAATTGATTAGCAAGGAGAATTATACCACAGTATTATACTCTAATTGTTATGTTAAATTTCTGGTTTGCACTTACCTGATGCACTTCATTATTTCTCCCAAACATACTTATGTGTTTTTTATCTAATTGTCTTGCGAAATCGTATTAATAAAGTTTTTTTGTTTCACATTTAATTGTTGGGTTATGCCATTAGTTCTGCCGAAGTTTCGGCCAGTACATTAGTCCATTCTTCTTTGTGTGTGTTTGTGTACATTTATATTTGCACATATAATAAATTAAAACCACTTTTAACATTTGTTCAGAATTCAGAAAGTTCATAAAGGCAGTCCTATAGCATTAGATCCGTTACAGTGTGCGATTTAGCAGGCATTTCTGTGGTCAAAGAAAGAGTAATAGGATGCCCCAATGGCAGTGCAAGCGTGTATGTTCTAGCAATTAAGCATAATGGACATCTGTATGATACTATGACTTGACTTTAAAGGTTGCACCATTTACTATGACAGACAAGGTGTTGTCCTTTTCACTCATTTGCTTCTTGGTATATCTGCATCTATAGGGTTATTAGGAGACACTTCTACATTTATACTGAGGCTGGCATTATACATATGTGCCAGGTTCTGATGAGTATAATCCAAATTCCCTGTTTATCCTCACAATCTGCTATTGTCCTAATGATCTGCTGTATTGGTATGTTGCACAATGCGTCTTGGTGGCCAAAATTAATCCCATTATCTGTCCCTGGTTTAATTAAGTCACAGACTTCAAGAGGCCAGGCGAAGATTCCTGAGATGTTGCAGCAATATGCCAGGGAGGGATTTCTCATTGGTCGCTAAGCCCTGCCTGGCACTCTTTATATTATTCATTAAAGGCCCAGTTAGTCTGACTGTTCTAACCTCAAGATCTACATGCTGCTTCATTTGTGGGGAATGCTAGCTCCACACTTTCAGTGTACCTGTCCTTACGCTTCAGCTAAGGGATGGAGAAAGTCACGAAAGACTGCTGGTGGGAGAACGGGCATCTGGCAAGGGAGCGGCGTTAACAGATCTGACCCTGTCAGGGTACGGAGATCTGTTACAAAAATATCTGGGTGTTAAGAAACAGTATCATAAAATTTACCTTTTATTTATTACAATTAAAACATATTAACAGGTTAAAATGAAAAAGGTCCCCTAGGTAATTTAAACAGATCACCACCAATTTCAATATTTTTTGCTCCATAAGACGCACCTGACCATAAGACGCACCTAGTTTTTAGAGGAGGAAAACAGGAAAAAAAATATTCTGAATCAAATAGTGTAATAATGGATAATGCCCCAGCAGCTCTCATGGATATACTGCCCCAGCTCCTCTCATGGATAATGCCCCAGCTCCTCTCATGGATATACTGTCCAAGCTCCTCTAATGGATATACTGCCCCAGCAGCTCTAATGGATACTGCCCCCAGGCCCCAGCTCACCTCCTGCCGCCGCGGCGTGTTCGGCTCCCTGTGAGCGTCTGGCGGCATGGAGCTTGGGCGCTCGTCTGGGGGAGCCACGTGACCAGCCGCAATCTCGCGAGAACTCGGCTGGTGACGTGGTTCCCCCAGGCGAGCGCCGAAGTTCCATAGCTTCGGACGCTCACAGGGAGCCGAACACTGCAACGCGCAGTATTCGCTCCATAAGACGCGCACACTTTCCCCCCCCACTTTTTTGGAGGGAAAAGTGCATCTTATGGAGCGAAAAATACGGTAGTAGTAAGTGTGTGTTTGAATTTGCAATCAAAGTATATATCTGTGGAAGTATAGATATTTTGAAGGATCGTTTCAACATTTTTTATTTTATTTTTCATTGTTAATGTCTGTTTTAATTGTAATAAATAAAAGGTAAATTTTATGAAACTGTTTCTTGACTACTTAAGCCTCTTAAAGGGGCTCTTTGTCTTTGTGTCGAAGTAGGGTTATCCCCTGTGGTTTCAGTCTGGAAACTAATATATAAATTCAGCTCAGTTCTAATTGTAGGACCTCATTTGTATGGGTTCCTGTAGTATCACGAAAATAGGCCCTCAAACTGTAACCGGTCTCAAAACAATGGAACAAACTCTCAAAACGAGTACCAAATAAGGTGAGAAAAGCTGTCACATAAAGTTTAGAAATTACAAAATAATCTTTATTAAGCATAGCAATAAATATAATAAAAAAAATTGACATAACAAATACAATACATAACAATCATAAATGCAACATAAATAAGTACACATTAACAATAAACATCATACAAAAATAAACAATAACTTTTCTTGGTAAATTATTATTTTATACATTATTATACATTTACGTGTTCTCTTTGTAAACTCTCCGTTTAAATAAATGCAATAATATGTTTTTCAATAAAATGCCCTTGGTAGTGAAAGGGTTAATGTGATGGGATTATTTGTGCCTGGTCATATCAGACAATATGTTGTATAAGATAAATTTTTTGTGTTTTCTATGGCCGCAACATTAGCAGGGGTTGTTGGGATTTAGTGTTTGCTACAGCACTGTGCCATACACACCTTCTCCTGTTTGTTCGGGCGATACAAGGATTAACGTTTTTTTTCCAAATTTTATAGGTTTTTCAAGTTATCTCACATAGTTTGTATGTTCATATAAAATAAGGTTAAAGTGCTGTTTGTGAGCCCTCTGTGCTTTACTGGTTCAAAGGTAAGCTTCTCTTGTTCTTACACTTTTAAACGGAGAGAGAATCAGGTTTGCTTGGTATTAGCTGTTGGGAAAAAGCAAAGATAGAAAGCAACGTGAATGCTTAAGGGAAGGTAAGTTGAGCCCTGGGATGGTTGTTGAATTGCAGATATAATTTTCAATTTGCATGTGTAATTTCTGGAGTTTGTTTAAGCCATAGAAAATACCTCATATTAAACTATATGACAAAGTGAGGGCAGAAAACCCTCTTTCCAGTATTGAAGGCACAAGCAATCTTCAGTTACTCAATGTGATATGTACTGGACTTGTTATGAAACAGGTGGCGTCCTTTCCGTTTACAGTGGGGAAAAAACTGGCCTGGTGCCAGGCGATGCGCCGGCTCACAGAGGTTGCGCGGGTAGCCAGGATGCGGGGCAGGGCGTGATGACGCGTAGCCGCCGAGTTTAAAGCCAGACCGCTCAAACCCACTCATTGCCCTGACATGGAGTTACTTCCCCAGCGCTTGGCGATTCGGTGATTCTTTGACTCACTTGTACTATTGATATGACTCCTGGCTTTCCTGAGAACCCTCTATGTGTACCGACTCGGCTTTCACTGACTACCCTGAACAGTGTACCGACTCTGCTTTATCTGAGAACCACGGTTTGTGTACTGACTCTGCTTTCACTAACTACCCCGATTTGTTTACTGAAGATGCTGTATCTGAGAACCACGATTTGTGTATTGACTCTGCTATATCTAAGAACCACACTTGGTGTATTGATCTGTTTAATCTTACTCTGTCTGGACACTGCAGTATTAAGGTTTACACTTACAAGGCCTATACGCTACTACTATTCTGGGGCATGTTAACCCTTGCTGGTTGTGTATCCCTGCAGATATTACAGTTTACCGACCATTCAAGGATCGGATGGGATAGATAGGATTCTGTGTACAGGGTCCAGCATCACAGTTCTAGGGGAGATCCGGGACAAGAAGAATAGAGGGCCCAATCAGAAGAACTTACAATCTAGAGGAAAAATCTACTCTACCCTTTGTTTTAGGTGTTTACTATGTGGAGTGCTGTAGTACTATGTGGCAGAGTAATACAACTGCTTGAATGTCCTTGAACTATAATACCTTGTAGGAAATTGGTTAGCATAAATAAAATCTTTTCATGTCTTCTAAAATATTCTATATACATGCATGGATACCAAATCACAAAGTATTCTTACATTTCATGTACTAGTGTTAACTCTGGCTAAAACTCCAGGGAGACAACCCCCAAAATGCAAATGTCTGTGTTTGGCCAATTGATAAGTTTGGTGTAACTCAAATTTTGCCTGCATTATCTATATTTCGTATTTTTACTTGCAGTTGTATTTCTTTAACAGCTCACCAATATGTGGCTCCCTCTCCTGGTGGTTGTGTTGGTGCTGATTCTCCTGTATAGAAGGCACAGACACAGCCAGATACTGGAGAACCTCTCAGATAAATATGTGCTGATCACTGGATGTGACACTGGATTTGGGAACCTGGTGGCGAGGCAGTTGGACCGGCGTGGGATGTGGGTACTGGCAGCTTGTCTGACGGAGAAAGGAGCTGAGGATCTGAAGAAGGAGACATCCAGCAGACTGCAGACAGTGATCCTGGATGTCACTGATAGCCAGAGTGTGAGCTCTGCTGCCAAATGGGTTGCTGGTGTTGTTAATGACAAAGGTAAAATAGGAAACTTGTTTATACTAACTTAATCTATTATCTGCAGGATTATTATGACCGCTATAGTCCTGGTGGGATAATATTGTCCCTGAGTGGCTAGTTTAGGCCCTAGAGGGTGACGGGGGGGGGGGGGGTAGAACATCAGAAGGCGGTAAATATTGGTGTTAGGATTTTCTGCAGCCAACCTGACACAAATATTAAGGGTCATAATATTTAATATGTGGGTAAGCTTCTTGCTCCAAGGAGAAATCGGACTGCCATTCTGGGGTCACGAAGGGATCTTTTCCCAGTGTGTTGCATATTGGCGAGCGCTTCAGACTGGTGCCCCTATTACAATCCTCGTGCAGCGCATTTGCGTGCGCGCAAATGCGTGAGGACAAAACCATTTGCGCGGAACGTCATATTACGACGTTCGCGCAAACGATGCGCGTTAGCGTCTACCGCCATTGACCCTGCACGAACCCAGCGCAAGTGCGTGCGCGCGTCCCATACTTACCATTGTCAGCGCAAATGCGTTCGAACGGATGGTATTACGATCTTCACGCAACGTCGTACGAACGACGTTTGCGCAAAGTATCGTAACGTCTTTGAAAACCTAGAGTTAATTTACAATCTGAAAGTTCTGGCCGAAACTAAATGAACCTGCAAAAAAAATAAAAAATACAGCACAGTAAAGTTACACATTCTACACATACCTAAACAATAAAATTAATAAATTGTTTAATTTTTTATTTTTGTTGCAGCACATATACGCAGATTGACTTTGACAGGCGCAACAACCGAAACTTAGCAAATGGTGGTTCTTAATTCTGATTGTCTGAATCCCGTGAAAAAACAGTCTGCCCACCGATTCCTGCACGCAACGGTCATTTGCGCCCGGCTTTGCGTGTCGGATTTGCGCTCGAAAAAACACGAAGGCTGAATAACTGCGTTCGGATCGTAATACCGCGTTAATTTGTGCGCGCTAACTTTTTTTGCGTGCGCAAAAAAAATTGCGCTGCGCGAACATTGTAATAGGGGCCTGGGTTTTTTGCCTTCTTTTGGATCAACAGCAGTAGGTGATATGTGAGAGGGTCATCCGATGGACCCTTTTTTTTTCAGTCTATGTAACTATGTAACCCTGATTACCTGTAATATGTTATTTTATAATCTTCATAGATGATGTAATAATAATATTGAGTTCAGTCCTGTTGACTAACTTAAAAACTGGATACTTAAAAAACTTAAGATAATGTGATCTTATATTTGCAGGGCACATGGTGTCCAGCTTAAAGTGGATGGATACTGTTGAGCAATAATATCACTGCTATTGCTGATGTATTAAAACATTATCTCAGAGTCAGTGCTGGGGGTCAGGGAGCCTCAGGTTTAGCACACACATGTCAACATCACCCTTGTTGTGCTGACTGAAAAGCAATTACGGTATTTTGGGAGTTCACAAATGCCCCACACAGACTTAAAGCATTTCACCTTTTAGATTCTTGTTAAGATTGGTAGCTTAGAACACAATACAAGGTATATATTACAAAAAACTATATCCAGAGAAATATGGGCCACAGGCACTGGGCTGCTGAAGTTAATATTCATACACAAGATGCCAGCAGGGTCTGGATTGCAAAAGACAGAACAGCGGGTCAGAATCCGGTAGCACAACCACAACATATTAATGTCCTTGAGGGGACTTTGGGTTTGTATAGAGGATGCAACCAAAATCTGCTCATGTGTATGATAACAGCATCCTTGGGCATACACAGAGATGCATTATAGACAGCAGACTCATGCAAATGGAACATATTGATTAGACTTGCATACTATCTCTCTGTGAATCCTAACAAGGGGTCTGTCCAACAGTATCGTACCTTAACATTTTGACAGCTGTTCATCTGGAGTCCTAGCATTCTAAATAAATTTCCCGTTGTGCTGGACATTGGGCATTCTATCAATAGGTATCACTAAAGTGTATATTTTTTTAGTTAAGGAAGTTAATGTAAAACGGTGTTTTAATACTTACAAACTTTATTTCAGTCATAACACTTTATAGATCAATTATAAATACATTTGTATGTTTTATTTTCTTCTTGCAGGACTCTGGGGGTTGATTAACAATGCAGGGATTTCCGTCCCTATTGCCCCTAACGAATGGTTGACAAAGGTAGATTTTTTAAAGGTATTGAATGTGAATCTATTGGGGACTGTAGATGTCACCCTCAAAATGTTGCCTCTGATCCGAAAAGCCAAAGGACGTGTCGTAAACGTAACAAGCATTTGCGGGAGAATAAGTATTTGTGGAGGAGGTTACTGTTTATCTAAATATGGATTGGAAGCCTTTTCTGACAGCTTGAGGTAAGCATATTTATTTTAATTAATCCCCTTGCCATGTTCCGTTTTTTATAACTGCTTAATTAAAGGAATGCTAGAGGCCTGACATAATAACGTAGCTAAAAATAATTGCGCTAATTTTCTTTAATAATTTTGGATGGACTCATTCTTGACATGCTATTGGATAGATAACTGACGTTTCTGGCTCTATAAATATATGATGGTCCACCTGGTATTCGGAAACTATTCCAACATGAATGTATTAAATATAATTTAATATATATGTTATCTATCCATTAATTTTGCATACTCTTCCTGAAGCAAGTTCGAATCAATAAATGACCCTGGTGCTGTGTGAAGGTACCAGATGCACATCATGTTCTTATATGACATTTATATTTTACATATCCGAAAATATCTTCAAAGTGTAACAGTGACCTGAAAACAATTAATATAGAGAAATCTAGAGTGGACTCACCATTGTAATCCATCAACGCTACAGTATATGCCGCGATGTGTTGGAAAACTGGAATTGATGTTAGTACAGGGTCACATGGAGGCATGTTGAACACGTCACACAACAGCCCTATTCCAACCAAGCCACTAGCGGCTCACAAATCAAAAAATCCAGGACAAGGAATTTCTTATTTGTGACTCACTGTTGATAGCTCTAATTCGACTGAGCCACTGTAATAGTCAGCCAGAGTCCACATTTTTGTAATGCACTGACTAATAACAGCAGCTGTACTGCGTGGCACGGTTCTTATCGTCTCCTGGAGTACATAGGAGTTTATGGAGCAAGAGACGACCCCTGTGGGGTCGCACAGGTACAATGGAAGAACTACAGTACATACTCGCCACCCAGGACATACTTGAAAACGAGAGAAATCTCAATGTATCCTTCCTGGTAAAATACTTTATCAAAAAAAAAATTGTTCCAAGTCTCCGGTGCTTGCAGATAGAAGAGGTGGATCGTGCCACCCTCAGCACTGCAGCATAAGTGTTAAGGGATTTTGGAACTCCCTCCGTCGCAACATTCAACTTTCCCTGTTCCTCCCATCTCTCAAGACAACTCTAAACACGCATTAACCTCCCCAGCGGTCTAATTTTTGCCACATTTTGTGTCTAAAAGCGTTTCAAATTTTTTGGAAAGGAAATGTGTTGTTTTATATAGTAAGCCTGTATTCTGTAGGAATAACTCATTGAAATCCGTGCAAGCAAGAGTCTAGTAAACACACGCAGTCAGAGAAGGTTTGAAACACAAAATAATTTATTATCCCACAAATAATTATCTAAAATAATGGAAATAAATTATATTCAATAAAATAATCAAACAAAAAACCTGCCTCTTTCCTCTGGGTGCTGGGATTCCTGTCCAGATGTGGACTCCTTTGCCAAAGTAATACAGGACACGGGGGTACAAAAAAAAGTATTTATTCTCAAAGCAGCTTTACAGAAATAAAAGGCGAGTAAAAATAATTTCTAAAATGTAATAAAGCTTTGCAATACAAGTTTCGCTGGTGCTTACCCAGATCTACCAGCGAAACTTGTATTGCAAAGCCTTATTACATTTTAGAAATTATTTTTATTCGCCTTTTATTAGAGTAAAGCTGCTTTGAGAATAAATACTCTTTTTTTGTGGTACCCCCCATGTCCTGTATCACTTTGGCAAAGGAGTGTACATCAGGACAGGAATCCCCACACATGAAAGTTTATTGAAAAAAATGTTTTTACTGCGTTTTTTTTTTCATTTTTGAATTCGCCGCCTGATCCCACCCCCCCCCCGCGTCGTGTGACTCGCAGGGAGCGAAACCAGGAAGCAAAGTCGCCGGCTGCCGCGATCACACTGAGGAGACTGCGGAGACGGCGAGGGAGCGAAGGATGTGGTGAGTATGCATCCAGCCCGAGTGTGGCTCGGGGGTTACCGATTGCGGTAGTGAAATTTAACCCCGAGTCACACTCGGGAATACCGCCAGGCAGGTTAAAGATATCTATCAGCTCACTCCATAATCCCCCCATTGCACTTTTCCTGAAATATCTCCCAAACGGCCCCCATGCATCCCATAATTTCTCATACTCAGCTATTTACCCACACCTCAGTGTGTTCCCAGGGCCGGCGCTGCCGCTAGGCGGACGCCTAGAGCGCATGCCCGCCTAGGGCGCAGCGCCGGGCCCAAAAAAAGAAATAAATTTGAGTGTGTGTCCGGCACGGCCCGCGGGAGCAGCCGGGGGCCCGGGGCGCCGCAATCAACTCGCAGGCCGCGGCGGGCTGTGCGACTGACACGCGCGGCGTGAGCGTGAGTGTGACCCACCCAGCAGGCTCCGCCGCACGCAACACGTCAGCGGCGCCTGCACGTGTTGGGGCTGGCGGCAGCACGCGTGCCCCACGTCAGGCACCGCTGGAAGGAGAAGGTGGAGACTCGAGGGCCGAGGCGGAGAGTTGCGCCGGAGACCGGAGTCGACAGAAAGGAAGCTGCTCTCCTCGGCTCCTGGAGAGTCCTGGCTGTCACTGTGTGCTGCGCCTGCCTGTCACTGGGTTGACTGTCTGAGTCAGTGACACTGACACATCTTCAACAAGTCGACACGATTACAGCAACAGTAGGTATGGGGGGCGCAATTTCGAAATTGGCATGCAATATATATGTCAGCGCCGGCCCTGCATATATGTCATTCATACGGTCAATCCACACATCACACAGTCTGTCCATATATCACGCATACAGTCTGTCCATACATCATGAAGTCTGTCCATGTATCACACAGTCAGTCCCTATATCACACAGACATGCAGTCTGGCCGTGTATCATACAGTCTGGCCATGTATCATACAGTCTGGCCATATGTCACACATGTAGTCAGTCCATAAGTTATGCAGTCTGTCCATACGTCACACAGTCAGTCAATACATCATACATTCTGTCCAAGCATCATACATTCTATCCTCACGTCACACAGTCAATACATCATACATTCTGTCCATACGTTATATAAGCAGTCCACATGTCACACACGCAGTTCCATGTCTCCCCTGTGCAGTTACGTGATGTCTGAGTGATGCATCTGTGAGCTGGCACTCAGGCCCGCCCCAGCCCTGCCCTGGCCCCCTGGGCAATATATATATATATAATATACGCATGATGGGATGGTATGGCACATCTGACTGTGAACATGATGTGGGCTGGCCTGGCTGGCTGGCAATATATATTATATACGCATGATGTGGCGGCGGGCTGGCCTGGGCAATATATATACGCATGATGATCATGTGGGCTGGCCTGGGCAATATATATATATATACACATGATGTGGGCTGGCCTGGGCAATATATATATATGCATGATGTGAGCTGGCCTGGGCAATATATATATACACATGATGTGAGCTGGCCTGGGCAATATATATATATACGCATGATGTGAGCTTGCCTGGGCAATATATATATACGCATGATGTGAGCTGGCCTGGGCAATATATATACGCATGATGTGAGCTGGCCTGGGCAATATATATACGCATGATGTGGGCTGGCCTGGGCAATATATATATTTACGCATGATGTGAGCTGGCCTGGGCAATAGATATATGCATGATGTGGGCTGGCCTGGGCAATATTTATATACGCATGATGTGAGCTGGCCTGGGCAATATATATATACGCATGATGTGGGCTGGCCTGGGCAATATATATATACGCATGATGTGAGCTGGCCTGGGCAATATATATACGCATGATGTGAGCTGGCCTGGGCAATATATATATACACATGATGGCGCATCTGTGACTGTCTGTGAGAATGATGTGGGCTGGCCTGGGCAATATATATATACGCATGATGTGAGCTGGCCTGGGCAATATATATATACGCATGATGAAAATTTGTAAAGGATAAGGCGTGCAAAGTGAAATTTTGATGTGTCTGAAATTGAAACTTACGTGACAACTTTTATTTTGTTTTTTCGTTAATTTAGATTTGTTCAATACAGTTAATTTTAATTTGTTTAATAGAGTTAATTTAAAATGGTTTAATACAGTTTATTTATATTTATTCTACCTTTACTATTGGTGCTTTTCAAACTTTATTCTTAAATAAAAATAAATTTAGCAGTTTCATGTTGTGTGTTTTTTTTTTTTTTGGGGGGGGTGCAAGTAGCTGTTTGGGGGGGTGCTAGTAGTAGTTTGCCTAGGGCGCAAAATAGTCTAGCACCGGCCCTGTGTGTTCCCCTCTATTCTTAGAATGTAAGCTCTTGAGCTGGGTCCTCTTTTGTCATCGTTCTCCGTGTGTCTAATTTGTTTGTTGATTTTTTTTTTTATCCTACCCATTGTGCAGCGCTACAGAATTTGTTGGAACTTTCTAAATAATTAAAACAACTGTTATAGGATTTTGTAAAAGCAAAATCCTATAACAGGTCTTAAGAGACATTATCCATTCCTGAATAATGACTCAAGCCATGAACAATACGCAAGGTTAGGATTGCTTGCTCTTCGCGGACTAGACGCAAATTAACCTTCACTTTAAGTTTCAGCAGCCATTAATTTATAGTAACCTTCTGCAAAGTCTGAGCTGAAAGTTTAATGTTCCATTTAGAATAGATTTTATATAATAAAAAATGTATAATGTTTTATCTATAAAAATCCTGAGTGCATCCATGTTTTGCTGAAAAAGTACATTAGTACTTATCCCATTAATACACTTCCTCAGTTTTGCTTCGAAGTAAAAAATATAACATAGTCCTGTTGTCTTAGAATTTAAGAAAAAGTCTTAATAAATATATTTTTTCTTTGTTTTTTTGTTAAAATTGAAAAGACGTGATATGATCCCATTTGGAGTGAAAGTCAGTATCCTGGAACCTGGATTCTTCAAAACATTGGTTGCCAATGCCAAATTGCAAATAGAGGCAACGCTTAAACTATGGGAAAAGGCCCCTGAAGAAATCCGCAAAACCTACGGGCAGAAATTCTTTGACCACTGTAAGTTTTGAAAACTAAATATCTAATTATTTATCAACAAATCTTCATATTATGATTTTATTCCATAATAAACCGCTATACATTATATGCCAAACTTTTAAATCTATTGTTGTTGTTAGTTGCGAAGTCGTGTCCAACACGTCGTGACCCCATAGACAACGTTCCTCCAGGCCTTCCTGTCCTCTACCATCTTCAGGAGTCCATTTCAATTTATATAATCAGTAAATAATTGCTTTTGTCGTTGGAGTGTCCTTATGAAGATCACAGGCTTTTGTGCATCCCACAATTGCAATTCCACACAAATAGAATTTCCAGAACATAGCTACAAATAACTGTTAGTGTTTACAAATTTGGGGGTGCAACAGTTCGAATATCGCTTCAGGTGATAATCCTGCACGATATGCCTTTTAAAATAGATTGCTTTGCAATAGATGAATTATTGGCACCAAACATTGTACAATTAATGCTGTCATTAACATGTGCTCAAGTGAGCACCAAGATGACAGCCAGCCCTTGGCTTAAAATGGCCGACACATGTGCTTGCCATGCGGCGTCTTAAAATGGCCAACACAATGTGCTTGGATTAAATAACAAGCAAAATTGCACAGAGCCCCAAATTAGAGATGTGCGTTCGTTTTGGAAAAATTCAGAATTTGAACGAAATTTGATAATTCGTATTCAGAAGTACTTCCGAATAATGAATCGATACGATATGAATTCGAAACGAAACGGTATATAACGAATTCATTTAGTTTTACACTGTGTCATCATCATAAAAGAAAAATTTGAATAAGTGATATCAACTATTGAATTTGAAATGAACTATCAAGTTGATATCAACTATCGAATTTAAAATGAACTATCAAGTTGATATCAACTATCGAATTGATCTTAACTTACAATACAAGTAATAGTAAGCAAAGGACTTTATAAAACAAATTAACTTTGTGTCACTGTTTAATTTGACTCATATACTAAATCTGTAACACAGCTTAATATTTAACCCTAGCTTTTCTTTTAACAGCAAAATTTGATTAATTGGGGTTTTATCTAGTGATCCAAAATTCGAATTGATATCAACTATATCGAATTGATATATGAAATTTGAATCGATTCGAAATGTCAAATTGATTCGAAATTTCAAATCGATCCGAAATTAAACAAAATGAAATACGTTTCGAAATTCCAAAAACGAAATGATTTAAAAATGTAACGAAGCGAAACTAAACAAAACAAATTTTTCAGCCATGCACATCCCTACCCCAAATGCACTTAATATCATTTAAAAGCAATATCTGGTATTCAGGCAGGTTATATGTAAAGGCAGAACTTACATAACACAGTTTAGTTGCTAAGTCTCTGCAGCAATAATTATTAACTGCTAAATATAACAACTCTATCTAAACCATTTATATTAAAAGTTATAATCAGCTGATAACTACTTAGACAATATATACTGTATAAGCAAGTAATAAAAACACAGAGACATAGGTTTAAAAGTATTTACTTTGGTAGGATTTAAAAAGGTAATTAAAAGCAATATAAATCATCTGGTCTGGAGACTAATTAATTATACGATTAATATTTAAAAGACTGTCGCCAGAGATTACACTAAAATAACCCCATGGTCCTTGAGTTTAAAATAATTAATCATAGTTCTCACAACAGATTAAAATAAGAAAGTAATAAAACCATTAGTTAAACATTAACTAATTTCTAGACCCTAGCAAGAAAATAAAAAACAATGCATAGGTGATCTTTAAATGCAAAAGATTACTTACCCATTAAGAAGCACTCGCACGGTGCAATCTCTCCGCTTTCATAGCCCCAGCAAATCTGATCTCTTTGGTGGCCACACCATATCTCATCCCTTTGCTGGCCTCACCAAATCTGATCCTTTTGCTGGCCTCATCAAATCTGCACCTCACTTCCGGTGTTTCCCTGGCATTAATTCAGATGAGGTTGGGCTACAGTCTTGTCTCCACCCACATAAGTGGATCTTATTGGGTATTGAATGTTATGTCACCTTCCTGGAAGGAGGGGGTGGGGATAGCTGGCTTATGTCACTTCCTGGCCAGAGCACATGTTTTTAGACAAAGAATAGTTTGCTCTTAAGGCTAGGGTCAGACGAACGCATTTTTCGCATCGTCCGTAAAAAAAAGTGCGTCCGAACGCATGGACGTACTTTTTCATGGCATACGCGATAGCAGTCATACGATGCACAATTACGGCCGTGATTTTTTACGGATCCAAACCAGGAAACTTTGGATGTCTTGACGTTATGTTGGCCGGACATGAGCAGCGTCTGACGTCTCCTAATCATGCACACACGCCACTATGCGGACGCAGCGCACTCTGTACATCAGTACTAGCGGTTCGACGTTCTTGCAAAAATGGGTTTTTTTGCCACTTGCGTTGAGCGGCCGGATTTCCGTGCGGCCGTACTTGTAACGTCCAGGGTCCAAGGAGGCAGGCAACAGGACCCTGGAGGAGCCTTTCCGTCTGGCCGGGTGCCAGGAAATCCAGCGGCACCCGGCACGTTTGCATGTAATCAGGGGGTGGGGCGCACTCTGATGACGCGGCGCTGCCGAGCTTCAAAGGAGCAGCACACGCATTAGCCCTTGCCTTGTCGTGAACTTTCATTCCCACATCGCTGCTGTGATAATTAAGTTTGTTTATCGGATATTGACCCTGCTGTTCTGAGGACCCGAATTGTTGCCGACCGTTTGCCTGAACTTTGACTACTACTCTCTCTCTTTCTCCCTGCCTGTACTGTTGACTCCTGGTGCTGTTAGTGTGTTGCATATCTCTGTCATAATCTGTTGCGCAGTACAAAGTGTCCTTACGCTGCTTGTAAGGTTATGTCTATACAACTACCCTTGCTCTGTGTTCCTGCCTGGTTAACTGCTGCCTGTCATTCCAGGTGTGTGTTGCATATCTCTGTCATATACTGTTGCGCAGTACAAAGTGTCCTTACGCTGCTTGTAAGGTTCTGTCTATACAACCACCCTTGCTTTGTGTTCCTGCCTGGTTAACCGCTGCCTGTCATTCAAGGTGTATGCTGCATATCTCTGTTGTATACTCTTGTGCAGTATACTCTTTTTCAGTGTTGCCTTTTTCCCTGGCCTCTGTGGCTGCTAAAGTTAGGGTTAGCGGTCCCGACCATTCTAAGGATCGAAGGGCTAGAGGTCTGTTGCCAGGGATCCTATCAGGTCTGTCCTGGGGAACGTCACAGTACTTTGTGTGTGGGCCTGCGTTGGACGTCATTTGCTGCTACCACGGCCGTAATAAAGTGCGGCTAAACACACGTACGCACTGCGTTCGTCTGACCCCAGCCTTACTGACATCTAGTGGCAGTTACCAATTGTTACATGGCTATTTGAGGGTTTTATTATTTAATATTCATTGGAGTAGATCACCCTAAATTCAATGTCCAATACAGGGGGTTACCTACCAATACCCCCTATCGAAAATCATTGTTGTTGTAATAGCAACAAATGGAAAACCCAAAGAGAGGGAGATTTCTCCTTTTGCTCTATGGATTTACCCCATATGCAATTCTGACATTTGTCACTGCTGCAACAAGGGCTCTTTTTGCCGGTGTTTGCAACTTCAGCAAACACCGACACCCATTGAATAACACTAACCAGAAAAAATCTCCCAGTTTGACCTCGAATTTTCACTTCTCCAGTCATTCTCCTGTTTTCATCTCTCTCTGAATAACCCTGTAAGCTTCAAAGAAAAGAAGGGATTGAGTTGGAACATACATTGGCCAGGCACAACATTAAAACCCCATGCTGCCAAAACAGCTCTGGTGTATTGAGGCATGGACTTCACAAAACCTCTGTAGAATCTGGCACCAATACAAAAGCAGCAGATCCTTTAAGTATAGCAAGTTGCGAGGTGGGGCTTCTGTATAAATGAGACTGATTCTGTATATATTGTCTCTGACTCCAGCTGCAGGGTTTTATATATTTATTAAGAGATCATCTTATAACAGGTTCTAATCTACAGTTCTGCTAACTAGTCCGTGTCCATGTGACTCCTCCCCTATATCCTGCTGAGCTGCAGTGTAACACATATATCCTTCCCCCTGGTTACAAACACTCTCCTTCCTGGTTCCACACATATTGATACATCTTTCCCTTTTTGGGAAAATGGAAGTTGTTTCCTTTAGCTCAAGTCTAGGAGGTAGATGGATCGTGAAACGGATTCTTGTAGTGGGTCACATGTTAGTCCGCATAATCATTTAGATATGCTGGTTTTAGGATGGATCTCCCGCTTCTAGTCTGGGTGTTTCTGTATCCTTGTGGTTGTTCTCGTAGAACATTGGTGTCATCCCCCAGTCTTTCTGTGTCTGATATTTCACAGTGTGGTTCTTCCTGATCTTCTTCTGGGGTATTTGCTATTGATGGCTGGTTTGTCTCGTCCGTGTCATATTCCTCTTGATTGCTACTTTGGGTCCTTATTTGAGGCCTGTATCGTCCAGTGCCTCTCAGGTGCCTCCTATTTCTTCTCAGAACTTGTCCTGACTCTGTTACAACTTCATAGGACCTGATTCCAGCAGGGGCTCTTAGGCAAGCTTTCCGCCACTCTTTTCCCTGGTTAATTGGTGGTTGTACCCACACCTGTTCGCCAACATTTAGAGGCCGCAGGTCTTTGGCTCCCCTATTATATTGAGCGGCTTGCAATGCACGTTGTTTTGTGCATAGAATTTGGTGCCTGTCATTCATCCCGTGATCCTTCATTAACAGACTTCCTCTCATGGAAGTAACGATTTGGTCCTTCGACCCATCAGTCTTTGAGCAGGACTGCACTCCAGACCTTGCGTTGGTGTGTTGCGATGATCCAATAATGCTAGGTAGGGATCATTACCAGAGGACACAGCCTTTTGCAGGAGTCTCTTGGCCGTTTTTACTGCCGACTCTACCTTCCCATTGCTTTGGGGGTATCCTGGTGATGAGGTAATGTGGTCAAAGTCCCAATTCATACTGAATTCTTTAAACTCCATCGAAATAAACTGGGGTCCATTATCTGAACATACAGTGTCTGGGATTCCATATCTGGCAAAATGAGCCTTCAATTTTCTTATCACTGTTGTTGATCTTGTATCCTGAATCTGGTCTATCTCCCAGAAGTTAGAATCATAGTCCACCGTTATTAAATACTCGTGTCCGTGGAATGTGAACAAATCAGTACCGATCTTTTCCCATGGTCTAGTTGGGATCTCATGAGGCATCAAGGTCTCCTTTTGTTGTTTAGTATCAAATGACCGGCATATGTCACATTGGTCAATGTACTCTTTCAACTGCGCATTCATTCCTGGCCAGTAAACAGATTCCCTGGCTCTACGTAGACATCCTTCCACGCCGAAATGTGAAGAATGGATCCGAGACATAATATCAGATCGAAGTTCAGATGGTATAACAACTCGCTCGCCTTTGAATAGTACACCATCCTGTACACTCAGTTCATCACGTATGTGGTAAAATGGTGAAGCCTCTAGAGGTACCAGTTCCTTTGCATGAGGCCATCCCCTCAAAACAATGTGCTTCACTGCTTGTAAAGTCTTGTCTTTATCGGTGCTTTTTTGTATAGCGTCAAGTCTCCTGTTTGAGATGGGTAGATATTGGAGCATGTTTACCGTTTCAATCTGGTGCTCCACTGAGCCCTCCACTGAACCCTCGTCCAGATAAGCCCTACTCAATGTGTCTGGCACTGCCAGAGACTTTCCTGGGCAGTATCTGATACATGCATCGTACATTTGAAGACGTAACATCATACGCTGAAGACGTCGGGGTGCTTTAAGTAAAGGTTTCTTCATAATGCTTTCAAGGGGCTTATGGTCGGACTGTACAGCTACTGTTTGTCCAAATGTGAATTGATGAAATTTTTCCATGCCAAAGAGGACTGCTAACAACTCCTTCTCAATCTGGGCATAACCTTGCTCTGTCTCCGTCAATGCTCTGCTTGCAAAAGCTAACGGTTGCTTACTCTGCATCAGTGCTGCTCCCAGACCTCTCTCTGACGCATCGCATTGTAGTTCCAATGGTTCTTCTGGGTTATAATACTTGAGTACTGGCGCACAACTGATTTTTGATTTGATCTGCTGAAATGCCCCTTCCTGCACTTCAGTCCACTCCCACACTGCATCCTTCTGGGTTAGTTGGCTCAGAGGTTCACCTGCATCTGATATGTTCTCACAAAACCTTGAAAGATAGTTCACCATCCCCAAAAATCTCTGTACTCCTTTAACGTCTGTGGGTCTGGGCATTTCAGTAATGGCTTTTACTTTGCTGGGGTCTGCTTGAAGTCCCTGGGCTGACAATAAGTGACCAATATAAGGTACTTCAGTTTTTCTTAACTGGAATTTCTCTGGATTTAGTTTGAGCTGTCGTTCTCTGCAACGATCTAGTAACTTCCTCAGCTTCTGATCGTGATCTTTAATGGCTTCCACATCAGTTTCTCCTTCTCCTACAATCAGGATATCATCTGCAATAACCCTGATACCTGGTAGCCCTTCCAGTGCATGATTTAGTTTTCTCTGAAAAACCTCTGGGGCAGGACTAATACCCATAGGCATCCTAACCCACCGGTATCGGCCAAAAGGAGTAGAAAAAGTGGTTAAGTAACTGGAGTCTTCCTCTAATTTGATATGCCAAAATCCACTCTTTACATCACACACTGAAAAAATTCTTGCCCTTGCTAGATCAGGAAGTATGTCATCAAGTGTAGGCAAAGGATAGTGGCTCCTTTTCAAAGCTTTATTTAGAGGCTTAGGGTCAATGCAAATCCTTAACTTCCCTGATGGTTTCTTCACTATCACCATACTACTAATCCAGTCTGTGCTTCTCTCTACAGGGGTGATAATCCCCTGTTTTTCTAAACTGGCGAGCTCCTCTTGAAGGGGTTTGAGTAATGATACAGGAACTTTTCGTTTTGGAAGTCTAACAGGCTGTACAAGAGCATCCACTTCCAATTTCAATTTTCCCTCTAGACAGCCCACTCCTTGAAAAATATCAGCATACTCCTTGTTGATGGTTGACCAGCCCCACATAGCGCTATCTGACTGTTTGCTGTCTTGTTCCACAGTTAGGATATTTTGGTGCTGCACCGAGATCAGATCCATGGCTTGGATAGCTCTACTTCCTAGTATAGGATGACACAGCTCTGAGTCAATGACAACAAATTCAGCCTGATATAACTTTTGATTGCATGGGTTCCTTATTTTGAGTTTACATATCCCTACTGGTGTCAGTGTACTCTTATTGTACATCCTTAGTATCTTATCACAGGGTAGAATTTTAGATTGGTCTTTCACCATCCTTGCTGGTAGGACATTGCAGTCCGCCCCACAATCCATTTGGAATCTCACAGCTTGCTGGTCGATGAGCATGGTAGCAAACAAAGCTGATGAAAATTTGCTCGTAGATTTCTTCAGTGCACAAATCTGAAAAGCTGGTTCCAAAGTCAGACCCAGAATGTCTTCGTATTCCTCTGAATCCGCTGTTTCCTTATATACAGCTTGTACTGCCGGCTTCCTTTGTTGGTGCAGACTGGCACGGCACTGGTTAATAAAATGATTGGCCTTACCGCACCCCTTACATTGCTTTCCAAATGCTGGGCATTTCTCTTTCAGTTTCTCGTGACGCTTACCACAATATATGCACTGTATTATCTTATGTGGAGTCTCTGCCATTCTGCTCGGACTCTTCCTAAGAGTGTAGCTTGTTTCCATTCCATGGACTGACACTGCACCGGTGCTGGACCTCTCCAGGAGCTTCACCCTCTCTGTAGACAGTTCAGCAGCTCTGCCGATTTGTAGACATTTATCAAGTGTTAAGTCCACTTCTCTCAGTAAACGTTCCCTGAGGTTAGAATCTCTTGTGCCACATATAATTCTGTCCCTTATTAAAGAGTCTCTGATATTACCAAAATTGCAGGTGGCTGCCAGTGTACGCAGCTCTGTGACATATGCGTCTATGCCTTCTTCTTCCCTCTGACTCCGTGAAAAAAAATTATATCTTTCCACAGTCTCATTTTGTTTTGGCTCACAATAATCATCAAATGCTTTCATTAGGACAGTCAGTGAGGGAGCTGCCACTCCTGGGAGAAAGGTGTCTTTAACCTCTCTGCCTTTATCCCCAATCAAGTACAGGAACAGCTTTACCTTCATCTCTTCTGGTTTATCAACCAGGACCAGGTCTGTGTATAGAAGCATTTCCTCTTTCCATCTCTTCCATGCCTGAGACAGATTTCTTGCCTGAAAATCCAGGAGACTGGGTGCTTTTAAACCTTCCATATCTGCTTTTGGAGTAGTTTTCAAATTAGATCCGCTGCCACCATGTATAAATGAGACTGATTCTGTATATATTGTCTCTGACTCCAGCTGCAGGGTTTTATATATTTATTAAGAGATCATCTTATAACAGGTTCTAATCTACAGTTCTGCTAACTAGTCCGTGTCCATGTGACTCCTCCCCTATATCCTGCTGAGCTGCAGTGTAACACATATATCCTTCCCCCTGGTTACAAACACTCTCCTTCCTGGTTCCACACATATTGATACAGCTTCTGTGCATCAGATTTGTCCAGCACATCCCAAAGATGCTCAATGGGACTGAGATCTGGGAACTTGGGAGGTTAAGGCAACCACTTGAACTCTTTGCCATGGTCCTCAAACCGATTTGGAACAAACTTTGCAGTATGACAAGATGCTTTATCCTTCCGAAAGAGGCCACTTCCATCAGGGGTTTTATAGAAAACTACTTTTCCTAGTGTTGCACCCTATTCTTGTGTTACATTCAAACTGTGCATCAAAGGAAACAGCAGTTCTTTTATTTTATATGCATTTTAAAAAATCTAATATTCTTTTGGCCAATACTTTTTCTCCATTCCCACAGATTGCGACACTGTTGAACAAAGTCTTCAAAGATGCAACACAAATCTTCAACAGGTCACAGACTGTATGGAGCATGCTTTGACTGCGGTGTACCCCAAAACACGTTACTCAGCAGGATTGGACGCAAAACTGATTTTCTTACCACTTTCTTATTTGCCTACTGCATGGGTAGATTTTCTATTCTCACTGAAACAAACTAAACGAGGGTAATGCATTTTCCAAGGGTAAAGGATAATAGTTGCTTATTGTATTTCCTGAATGTTTTCAATAAATATTTGTAGCTAACAGAGAACATTTCTCTAACCCTATTGCATTTGAAGATATGTGTATATAAAATCTATTATATACGTTTTACTATATGGCTACTACTGTATAACCTGTTGGGACTATATAAATAAATTCAAATTATATTACAAACAATGTATGTAAAATTAATCACAATTAGAATTTTTATTATTTGAGAAATTCTTTCTTCTTTCACTAAGAAATAAAATCAATAATTTTCCACAGTGTTATTTTGTCAACAATACTTAAAAATAGCAAAACAAAAATTGGAATTTCACAAAACATACAGGGTTATTCAAAGAGAATCGAAAAGTCACGTACGTTCAGTGACTGTTCGTTCACTTCAATTCGGCGCGATTTGACAATCCTATTTTGGCAACCCTGTGGTATATTCAGCAAGCACCACAGGGTCCCCAAAGTGCAAGGAAAACCCACCGCAAACCCGCCGAACACTCACTAAAACCCGCAAAACAGCTGAATTAACCCCGCCGAACATGCCAGAGAAACCCGAGCAGCCGTTGATCACAGCGCAGAGCAGCTGCCGGAAAAAGCCAACACCGCAGACGAATGAAGTGGAAAAAAATGTTTGAAAAGTGAAACGCTGTTTGCAAAGAAACTACAGAACCAAAATGTCTGAAATTTACATATAAGATCCAATGAATGATAATAAAAAGGGCTGCTACAGAAAAAAAGAAAAACGATTTAAAAAAAAAAGAAATTCGCAAAAAAATCCTGAAAAATGCCTAAAAGATCCTAAAAATCTATAAATAGACTTTTTACTACAGAATATTATAATCAACGGTTATTTTCGTTCCATTCGTAATTTCGGTTCCATTTCAGTAATTTCGGACAACATATTTTTTGGTTATATCGCTGATTCTGTAATTTTGTATCATTCCCATCTCAATGTATCCTTCTTGTAAAACATGAGAAATCTCAATGTATCCTTCCTGGAAAACCAGAGAAGTCTCAATGTATCCTTCTTGTAAAACCAGAGAAATCTCAATGTATCCTTCCTGGAAAACCAGAGAAATCTCAATGTATCCTTCCTGGAAAACCAGAGAAATCTCAATGTATCCTTCTTGTAAAACCAGAGAAATCTCAATGTATCCTTCTTGTAAAACATGAGAAATCTTAATGTATCCTTCTTGTGAAACCAGAGAAATCTCAATGTATCCTTCTTGTAAAACATGAGAAATCTCAATGGCAGAATTATCGTATAGACAGAATTATCGTATCGACAGAAATATCAGATCCGAAAAAACATTAGTTTACGTCAAAAAGAATAGACACTTTGAAACGAGGAGAACAGAAGTTCCGAAAAAAACGAAAATTTCCAAAAAACACGAAAAGTCGATACGAAAAACGAAACGAAAACGAAACGAACCGAAACGGAAATCGGCCGGAACGAGCCGAAACTTTACAAAATACGAACGAACCGAACAAAAAATAAATAAATAAATAAATAAAAAAAAGTGCACAAGTCTAGTGCTCCCCAGGAACTGGCTGCTCTCAGTGCTCCCCAGGAACTGGATGCTTTCAGTGCTCCCCAGGAACTGGATGCTTTCAGTGCTCCCCAGGAACTGACTGCTGTCAGTGCTCCCTAGGATCTGGCTGCTGTCAGTGAACCCCAGGATGTGCTTTCAGGCACACAGCCCCGCGGCATGCCCCCATGACTGATGAGGACAGTCACATGACTGTCCTGTGTCAATCATTGCATGGGAGGCCTGCCTTCCATGGAGGCATTTTCTGAATAGCTTGAGACCAATGGTGCTTTCCCACTGGTCCAAGCAATTCCATTGCTCTCAGTGCCTCTGTGTGTGCGTCCATGCACAGTGTCGTCCCCCCACACAGTGCGTGTGTTCCCCCCACATTTCAACAGTTGACAATTTTTTCTTGAGGGGGGCGCAAGTAGGTGGTCTTGCCTAGGGCGCAAAATAGTCTAGCATATATATGGGTGGGCTATATATGTGATGAGATCTCTTTAAGCATAGTGTTGGTGTGTTTGTCTTTGTCTCCAACAAAGACGCACAGAAGTTTACAGGTGCTAAAAAACATTGCAGAAACACACTGACAAAAGGTAGAGGGACAAACATACAGTGACACTGTGTCACGTGCAGGATCCGGGGAGCACTAGCGATCAGGATGAGAACCCACATGCAGTAAATAAAATGAATGTGACACAGAAGATTGGTGTAAAACGTTGGACGCGATGATGTCATTTTCAGGCGACCACCCGGCAAAGCCAGGAGATCGCCTGAAAGGAGGGGGGGATCCTTTCGGATCCCTCTCGCTCCCGATTGGGAGGAGCTAGAGGGAAAAGTCAAGCACCGCTTAACCCCTTAATGACCCCTGACGTACCCTGTACGTCCTGTCCTCGGGTCTCCCTTAGACCCGCGTAAGTACAGGGTACGTCAGCGGCGCCAAATCCCCCTCCCGCCCGATACTCACCTCCCTCGTCGGATCCCACGGCGATCTGGCAGGGAGGAAGCCTGCCCATGTGATTTACATGGGCAGGCGAGGCTGATGACGTCGCCACGCTGCGTGGTGACGTCATCAGAAGGTGCCCCCATGTAATTCAATGGAGGGGAGGGGGGGCTCCTTCGGAGCCCTCTATCTCCCCAACCATTGGTGCTAGCAAAATGCTTTTTACACCGCTGAAAAGGGGAGAGTCTCCCCTTTTCAGCGGTGTATAGCATTAACCGTTTTGCCGCCGGATCGCGTGAATTGGCGCCAAAACGCGATTCGAACCTGGAGGGGGGCTGACATCTTGGATGTCAGCCTAGCCTCCAGGTCCCCCCCCACCCACTGACAACCTCACCATATGTGTGAGGATGTCAGTGGGCCAGTTAACCCTCTAGCTGCCATGTAGAGATAAGGGGATCCTAAGGATCCCTTTATCTCCCGATCCATGGCAGCTAGATGGTCATATTTGACATCATTTGAAAGGCCTGATCATGGCCTTTCAAATGATACCAAACATGACCAGGTTTGGTTTAAAAATAAATAATAAAAAAATAATAATAATAAAAAAATTAAATAAAATAAAAATATGTGTTTTTTTAACCACTTCAATGCGGAGGACGCGCTCAGCGCGTCCTCCGCATTACTTCTGGTATGCGGAGGATGCGCTGAGCGCGTCCTCCCATTGGGGTCAGCGTTCGGCGGGTTCTCGATGTCAGCCCGGCATCCGGAACCGCAGCCGCTGGAATTAGGTGTCATCGCGGCAGCGGAACTTCCCCTGAGGACTGGCGTCATCGTGCGTAGCACGATGACGCCAGTCCTAGAGTTAACCCCTGTCACGGAATGGCTCAGCACCCTCAGCCAGGGGCGGTGCAGTGACAGTAATATGGCCATGGACAATTAGGTGCGGTGGCACGCACGGAGTTTTAAAGTACGTTTATTTAGATGTGGTTATGTGTGGTGTAATAAAGTGTCCCCGTTTGCGTTGTGAAATGTATTTCCCTGTGTTTGCCTTGCCCGCCGCCATTTTCCGATTGCCTCGTGGCCGTTATCAGATTCTTCGAATCGGAAAATGGCCAATTCGAACCATACGGTTCGGATCGTAAAATGGCCGATTCGGACCATCCGGTCCGAATCGGCGACTCCCCGAACTGTAATGGCCAATGGGTCCTGGAGGGCGGGCAGGGATTCCCATTGTATTGTAATTTGTGTGAAGTTGATAAATGCCTGAGCTGTGAATAAAAAAACCCAGATTTAGCAGTGCATCCAGCCTCGTCTGATGTGTTTATTTCTCCGCCGTACTTCATCGCCTGAGTATTCCCCGCAGTCTCAGGGTACGGTGTCCACTCAGATCCGAACCGAACCGTGCGCTCTGTGCCTGCATCTCGCATCAGGACAGAGGCGCAGCGGATGGTGTTCGGTTCCCAGAGCGATCAGCCCGAGATCCGATCCGAAGGGCGCGGCCGTGTACCACGCTGCGGTATCGGAAGAGAGCGCGGTAAGATCCGAATCCTTCGCCGATCCCGCCAGATCCGAAGCCGCATCCATTAAAGATCCGAAAAGTCCTCCGCAAACCGATCCGAATATTCCCGGAAAAGATCCGATCTCCGTAATCGGCCGGCCGCCCGCAGACGCACTCCACACCCGCAAGGTCAGTGAACCAGCTGCTCGGGACGCTGAGTACCGTATGGCTCAGTGGTCGGGCTGGTTCTAGGCAGGGGTCCCCTCCACCGCCCGCTAACCCTTCCCCAGGGCCACGCCAGGCCGCACGAGACGCCGAGTGCGCGTCACTCGGTAGTCGGGCCAGCGGTAAGCGACGGGGCCACGCAGATAGAGCACACCCGCAGGCGGAACAACATCCCATTCCGTCATACTGGTGGCAGCGGTGGGATAGCTCTCTGCAGGCCCTAGGGGGACCCTCATCATGACCGGGTATAGTGCCTACAAACGGGACGTCCTGCGTGGCATGCTGGAGAACTGGGGCGGCGCCCCGGGCTCCAAGAGCCGGGAGACCATGATGGAGGAGTTGAGGAGGATGGATCAGGAGGCGGCGTTCGCAGCGTTGCCTGCTGACATGGCGCCGGCCACCGTCCCCCGAAGCCCGAAGACAGCGACTTTTGCCGGAAGATGCGGGAGCGGATCTCCATGATGGGTCCGGCCCCATCGGAAGCTGAGATGAGGAGTCTGGTCCGAGAACTCGGCCAGGAAGAGGAGCGTGAGAGGGAGCGAGCGCACGAGCTACGGCTGGCTGAAGTGCGAAGCCGACGGAGTAGCCGTTCCCCGTCGGATCGTTACCCTGGGCGCAAAGTGCCGTTTCAGGCGTTCAAGGAGTTCCGGGAAGCCGAGGAGGAGATAGAAAGTTACCTCCAGGACTTTGAGCGCCTGTGCCGAGTGCATGAAGTGCACCGTGCCGACTGGGTAAGGATCTTGGCGTGTAAGCTGACCGGTCGGGCCGCGCCGCCGAGGCTTATCGCACGGTGCCGGACGAAGAGGCCACCAGTTACTCACACGTCAAGCAGGCGCTGCTGAGCAGATTCGCTGTGACCCCTGAAGCCAGCCGGGTGAAGTTCCGGAATTCCCCCGGCCCAGTGGCGCCACTCACGTGGAGTGGGCCCATCGGTTGCAGCGGGACTTGCGCACCTGGCTCTCGGGAAGCCAAGCGGAGACGGTAACGGAGATTACCCAACTGCTGCTGCTCGAGCAGTTTTTCGAGCACACACCCTCCGCTATCCGGGAGAGTGGGTGCGCGACAAGAAGCCCCAGACAGTGCAACAAGCGGCCACCTGGGCCGACGAGTACACGGACACTCGGAAGATGTCGGGGGGGAGCGGTCCCTGGCCGTCCGCCCAGCTTTACCCGCTCCACCACCTCCACCACCCCCACCACCAGCGGTCCGGACGCCGGTAGCACGGCCCACCAGCCGGCCCACCAACATGGCTAACGTCCGGTGCTACGGGTGCAACCAAGAGGGGCACTACAAGCAGTATTGCCCCAACCGACCGGAGTTGACCCGGCCGGCCGCCAGGCCATCGCCGACGGTCCATTGCTGCGACGCCGAAGCTCCGTGGCCGGGGCCCCGGAGGAATGGGAGCAGCTGCATGAGGCCGACCCCGTGCAAGCCGCCGCGGACGACAACCGCCGTCACCACCGCCAGGCGGTGTGGATAAACGGGCGGCCCGCTGAGGGGCTGCGGGACTCCGGGGCTACCATCACCCTGGTCTGGCCTCACTTGGTTCCGCCGAGCGACCGTCTGCGAAGCACTGTTGCAGTACGGGTGGCGGGGGGAAAGGTGCTCCGGCTCGAGACGGCCCGGGTTCACCTGGACTGGGGGAACGGGGAGAGGGAGGTGAGGGTGGGGTTGTTGAGGCAACTGCCGGCCGAGGTGCTCCTGGGTAACGACCTGGGGCAGCTCGTTTCCGCTTACTCCACAGATGCAGCTACCCCGGTAACCACTAGGCACAGAGCACGCCACGACAGGGGCACTCCGAACGGGACCCAGGTGAGATCTCAACCAAAACCATCCCGACCCCCCAAACCCCTAAACCCCCCGACCTCCTAAACCGTCCCGACCGCCCAGACCGCCATCACCTCCCATACCCCGACGGGACCCGACCCTTCCCTTCCCCCTGACCTCCCTTCCCCGTGGAGTACCCCGGAGATGCTTCGCCACCAGACCCACCGACCCCACACTGCAGGGCTACCGGGACCGAGCCGGTCAGGGCCTGGACGACCAGAGAAAGGACAAGGTAGAGTGGGAGGATGGGCTGCTTTACCGGTACACCGTGAGGGAGGGGGCCAAGAAGAAGCAGGTCCCGCAGAAGCAGTTGGTGGTGCCTCAGGGCCCTAGGCAGGAGCTTCTGCGCTTGGCCCATGACATCCCCCTTGCAGGTCACTTAGGCCAGACGAAAACCCGGCACAGGTTGGCGCACGCGTTTTTCTGGCCCCGCCTTAGCAAAGACACCCGCGACTATTGCCGCACCTGCCCAGTTTGCCAAAAAACTGGGAAGGCCGGGGATCACCCGAAAGCGCCCCTGCGCCCCATGCCCATCATTCAGGAGCCCTTTAGCCGGGTGGCGGTCGACATCATTGGGCCGTTGCCGCGGCCCAGTGCCACCGGTAAAAGGTACATCCTTACCGTAGTGGATTATGCCACCCGGTACCCCGAGGCTGTGGCCTTGGCCAACATCCAGGCGGACACCGTGGCGGACGCGCTCCTCCGGGTGTTCACGAGGGTGGGGTTTCCCCGAGAAATCCTATCCGATCAGGGTACCCAGTTCACCGCTGAGCTCACCCAACAGCTCTGGCGTCTCTGTGGTGTTAGGGCGCTGCACAGCGCCCCGTATCACCCTCAGACCAATGGGCTGTGCGAGCGGTTTAATGGGACCCTGAAGCAGCTCATTCGGGCCTTTGTGCACGAGAGCAGGGATTGGGAGAAGTATCTCCCCACCTGCTGTTCGCCTACCGGGAGGTTCCTCAGGAATCCACCGGTTACTCCCCTTTGAGCTGCTGTATGGGCGCCAGGTGCGAGGACCCCTGGATCTGGTTAGGGCTCAGTGGGAGGGGGCACAGGAGGAAGATGGGGTTCCTGTGCTGGATTACGTCTTGAAGCTCCGGGAGCGCTTGGCGGAACTTGCGGGGTTCGTGCAGGAGAACATGGAAACGGCCCAAGCTCAGCAGAAGGCGTGTACGATCGCGCTGCGTGCAGTCGCTCGTTCTGCGTGGGGCAGAAGGTTCTGGTGTTGAAACCACAGCGGCAGAACAAGCTGCAGGCGGCCTGGCAAGGTCCCTACAAGGTGGTAACCAACTGGGGGATACCACCTATGTGGTTGTCAGCTGTGCAGACACCAGAATCCAGCGGACGTTCCACGTCAATATGCTGAAGGCCTTCCATGAGCGGCCGGAGACGGTGGACGCCATATGTGCGCCGGCTGCCGAGGAGACGGAAACCGTTTCCGTTGGAAGAACTTCCGGGGGTAGCCAGGCAGCCTTCCGGGGTGGATCAGGTGCAGCTGGGGGAGGAGTTAGGACCCGAGAAACAGGCGCAGGCGCGCGGCAGCTGCTTCTCGCCTACCCGGGGGTTTTTCTCGCTCTCCGGATACACGGACCAGGCCATCCATCAGGTGGACACGCCCGGTCAGAGACCCCTTCGGCAACCTGCATACCGACTCCGGAAGCGGTCCGCGAGTCCATGCGGGCCGAGATCCGGGAGATGCTGGAGCTGGGGGTCATTGAACCGTCGGCCAGTCCATGGGCGTCGCCCGTGGTCCTGGTGCCCAAGAAAGACGGTACCACCAGGTTCTGCGTCGACTATCGGCGGATAAACGATTGTACCATTACGGACGCTTATCCGATGCCCCGAGTCGACGAGTTGCTAGACCAGATCTCCGGGGGTCATTTTTTGACCACGGTGGATCTGTGCAAGGGGTATTGGCAGATTCCCCTTGCCGAGGAGGCGACCCCGAAGTCGGCCTTCATCACCCCGTTCGGCTTGTACCAGTTTCGAGTCATGCCGTTCGGGATGAAGACGCCCCTGCTACCTTCCAGCGTTAAACGATCGCCTCCTCGATGGCCTCCAGGGGTTCGCTTGCGCGTACCTGGATGACATAGCCATCTATAGCCAGACCTGGGAGGAACATCTGGACCATGTAGGGACTGTCCTGGGCCGGATTAGGGACGCCAACCTGACCCTGAAGCCGGAGAAATGCAAAGTGGGGATGGCCGAAGTGCAGTATCTGGGCCACCGGGTGGGGTGCGGGATACAACGGCCAGAGCCCGCTAAGATAGAGGCTATCCTAGATTGGCCCACCCCTGTGACCAAGACCCAGGTCCTCGCCTTCCTGGGTACCGCGGGGTACTACAGAAAATTTGTACCCCATTACGGTGACCTGGCCAAACCCCTGACTGATCTGACCAAGAAATCCCTGCCCCGCCAAGTCCTGTGGTCCCCGGAGTGCGAGCAGGCCTTTCGGCAACTGAAGGCCGCCCTGACCCAAGCTCCCCTGCTGGCAGCTCCCAACTATAACAAACGTTTTGTTGTTCACACAGACGCGTCCATGTTCGGACTGGGAGCTGTCCTAAGTCAAGTGGGGGACGACGGGGGGGATCATCCGGTGGCGTTCATCAGCCGGAAGCTGTTGCCACGAGAGGTGGGGTATGCTGCGGTGGAGAAGGAGTGCCTGGCCTTGGTCTGGGCCCTACGAAAGCTCCAACCCTATGTCTACGCGGTCGTCCTTCACCGTGATGACCGACCATAACCCCTTGGTATGGCTCAACCGGGTGGCGGGGGAGAACGGCCGCCTGTTGCGGTGGAGCCTGGCTCTCCAACCTTTAATTTTACAATTCAATATCGGCCCGGGTCGCAAAACGGTAACGCAGATGGGTTATCGCGGCAGTCGGCCCGGGAACCAGGGGATTGGGGAGCCCCGACTACCTCGGTACGACCCGTTGGGGTCCAACCGAGTGCGTCGGACCTTGGGGAGGGGGAGGAGTGTCACGGAATGGCTCAGCACCCTCAGCCAGGGGCGGTGCAGTGACAGTAATATGGCCATGGACAATTAGGTGCGGTGGCACGCACGGAGTTTTAAAGTACGTTTATTTAGATGTGGTTATGTGTGGTGTAATAAGTGTCCCCGTTTGCGTTGTGAAATGTATTTCCCTGTGTTTGCCTTGCCCGCCGCCATTTTCCGATTGCCTGGTGGCCGTTATCAGATTCTTCGAATCGGAAAATGGCCGATTCGAACCATCCGGTTCGGATCGTAAAATGGCCGATTCGGACCATCCGGTCCGAATCGGCGACTCCCCGAACTGTAATGGCCAATGGGTCCTGGGAGGGCGGGCAGGGATTCCCATTGTATTGTAATTTGTGTGAAGTTGATAAATGCCTGAGCTGTGAATAAAAAAACCCAGATTTAGCAGTGCATCCAGCCTCGTCTGATGTGTTTATTTCTCCGCCGTACTTCATCGCCTGAGTATTCCCCGCAGTCTCAGGGTACGGTGTCCACTCAGATCCGAACCGAACCGTGCGCTCTGTGCCTGCATCTCGCATCAGGACAGAGGCGCAGCGGATGGTGTTCGGTTCCCAGAGCGATCAGCCCGAGATCCGATCCGAAGGGCGCGGCCATGTACCACGCTGCGGTATCGGAAGAGAGCGCGGTAAGATCCGAATCCTTCGCCGATCCCGCCAGATCCGAAGCCGCATCCATTAAAGATCCGAAAAGTCCTCCGCAAACCGATCCGAATATTCCCGGAAAAGATCCGATCTCCGTAATCGGCCGGCCGCCCGCAGACGCACTCCACACCCGCAAGGTCAGTGAACCAGCTGCTCGGGACGCTGAGTACCGTATGGCTCAGTGGTCGGGCTGGTTCTAGGCAGGGGTCCCCTCCACCGCCCGCTAACCCTTCCCCAGGGCCACGCCAGGCCGCACGAGACGCCGAGTGCGCGTCACTCGGTAGTCGGGCCAGCGGTAAGCGACGGGGCCACGCAGATAGAGCACACCCGCAGGCGGAACAACATCCCATTCCGTCATAACCCCTAACTGCCACCAACGGTGGAGATAGGGAGTTCCAATGAACTCCCTATCTCCCGATCCGTGGCAGCTAGGGGTTAATGTTTGGTATGGTTGGATCGGCCAGAGCATGGCCGTTCCAACGATACCAAACACGAATGTGAAAAAAGTTTTTAAAAAAAAAATTAAATTTAAATTAAAAATAAAAATATATTTAAAAAAAAATTATAAAAAAAAAAATAAACATTTTTTTTTCTTTTTTTTGGTTTGTTAGTGTAGCAATATTGTTCCCATTTCAATTATAATGTGAACAATGATGCTGCACTAATGATTTTTGTATGCGGTGCGTTTGTTAAAAATCGCGTAATTTTTCCCCCAAAAAAATGTAACGAGACCCCATCTCTAATTTTTTTAACAAGCGCACCCCATACAAAATATAACCGCAATTGCTCGCATGTTGAAATGTGAAAAAAAACACTTTACACGTGGTAAATTATTGAAAATACATATTTTATTGCATTTTTTGTTATAATATACAGACATGACATAACGTATACATATAATAATGACATATTATGAATCTACCGAGTCTGACGGAAAGAACGATATATAATATGTCTGCGTAATATACTAAAATAAGCCTTCAAAACACGTTTAAACATGATGAGCAAAACCGGTAAAAATGACCTCAGCACAGAGGCGGGAAAAGCCTCAGCAGCGAAACGGTTAAAAATTATTTTTTTGTCTGGGGGGGTTTAATTAAATAGGACCTAGGCTGACATCTCAAAATAATTAGCACAAAATGGTCAGAATGAGCGCAGCGCACATAGGTGAACTGGCTCAGCAGTGAAAGGGTTAAAAGGTAAAAACATGTAAAAATTGGGTATTTCTATTCTCAGGATAAAATTTGGAAACTATTTAGCCGGGGTCTTTATTGGTGGTTATAGCTTTAGGAGATTAAATTACGAAAAAGTGTGTTTTTACCATTTTTTTCATCATATTTCATATTTTTTTTTATTAAATTATTGGATATGATGGAAATAATGGTATTTCTAGAAAGTCCATTTAATGGCGGGAAAAAGGGTGTATAATATGTGTGGGTTGAATAAACGAGTAAGAGGAAATTTGACCTAAACCCTAACAGCGCAGAAACGTAAAAACAGCAGCGGTCACTAAAGGACGAATTTGTGTAAAACCGCCCGGTCACTAAGGGGTTAAAAAGGGAGAGTCTCCCCTTTTAAGCAGTGCCTGACTTTAAGCCCTGAGGTGCCGGATCGCGGCCTAGTTCCAGTGGGGGCCGTCATCTTGGGTGACAGCTCTCCCTCGGGGTCCCCCCTCGTGCGCATGGCACGATGACGTCAGTTAGCCGGCGAACCCCTAGCTGCCCAGGGGTTTCCTACAGAAATCCCATGGAGAAGATAGGGGGTTCCTTTGAACTCCCATATTTCTTGAACGTTGGCAGCTAGAGCAAGACCTTTCCAATGATACCAAACATGTTCAAATTAAGTAAATAATATTTGAATAATAAATAATAAAAAATAAAAAATAAAAACTTGTTTTTTTTGTGTGTATTATTTTTTATTAATGCAGCAATATTGTTCCCATTTCAATTATAATGTGAGCAATGATGCTGCACTAATGATTTTTTTCTATAGGGGGGCTTGCTAAAAATCACATAATTCCACCCAAAAAAATGTAACGAGTCCCCATTTCTAATCTTTTTAACAAGCGCACCCCATAGAAAATATAACCGCAAAGGCTCGAATGATAAAACGTGAAAAAAATACTTTACACACTGTAGATGATTGAATATTCTAATTTTATTGCGTTTTTTTGGTATAATATTCAGGCAGGGCATGACGTATACATATTTATTTATAAAGTATTTTACCAGGAAGGACACATTGAAATTTAATAATCTCATATAATAATGATATATTATGAATCTGCTGAGTCTGTCGGAAAAAAGGATATATAATATGTCTGGGTCGTATAATAAAACGTGACTTCAAATTGCATTTAAACATGATGAGCAAAAGCGGTAAAAATTAGCTCAGCACACAGCGGGGAAATGACTCAGCAGCGAAAGGGTTAAGGAAAACAGCCAGTGCTAATTACACACACATGCTGATGCAGGAGGCCTGAAAGAAACATTAACACATTCATGAGCATGATACCAGGGTTGTAATCAGGATACAGCAAACTCAGGATTTGGCCTTCTTGATGCGGCGTCGCCGTGGAACCTTACACACTGACAGACACATATTCTGATAAAGATACACCAGGGGCGCGTTCAGTTCCTCAGTCGCTGCAAGTGCTAAATTAGTAACTTGGCACTGAACGCTCTGCTGAAGCTCAGCACTGCTAACTTAGCACTTGCAGCCAAGTCGAGAGGTGCTGCAGAGTAGCTGAATGTGACGTGGGAAAGATGGCCGCCTCCGCGGAGCAAATAATCCAGTAAGGAAAAGTTCAGTTTGAAGTGTTGGTGGAACAAAACACTAAATATTTATTGGAACATGGTTAACATTAACACTAAAGTGGTAATAAAGTGGACAAAAGTGGATTTTGCAGAAACAGCACCTTTCATTAAGCAATCCTCTGCCCTTTTGCTTCAATATTCACAGCCAAAGCGTTCAGTGAGATGGCTGCAGCAAACTGAACTGCTGCACTGAAGCAATTCAGCAGCTGCTGAGGAACTGAATGCACCTCAGCATTGGCAGGGACAGAGAATCACTCTGACCAGTGGCGTCGCTGGGTGGGGGCAGGGGGGGCGGCCCGCACCAGGTGACACCCGCGGCGGGGTGACACCGTCACCAGCTGTTTGAGTAGGATTTTTTTTTTGAGGATTTTTTTTTTCTCTGTCCGCAGGTTACCGCCCCCGCCCCCTCATGGAGGAGGTGATCGGATGTGGAGGATCCTGGATCATCATGCTGCCGCCCGCAGCCCGCGGCCATCTTTGATTCGCCAGTCACCGTGATCGGATGGAGCCTGGAGCCGGAGGATCATGCTGCCAGTGCTTGATGGATGGATGTGGCGGATCATGCTGCCGCGCTGCGCCGCATTAATCTCTATCTGCACACAGCGACACTCGAGCACGCCGTCGCCACGCTGCACGTGACGCATCAAAGATGGCCACGCAGATCCCACTCCTTCTGATGCGTGACGCCGCCCAAGGGAAATCAGAGGCTGAGCTGCGCCTGCACCTGCACGCTGACGCCTCTCATCGGCGGCAGCCCGCCCACCGCCCTAACAGCTCCCTCGTGTTGCATTTTCTTTAGAAGCGCGTGGGAGCTGAGGCGTGTACGGTGCGTGGTGCCTCCTGCTCGGCTGCTCCCAGTCCGTCACCTGACCTGCTGCCTGGCTGTCTTCTTGAGGACTCGAGTCGGGAGAGACAGAGTGTGACTAGACTGTGAGTCTGTGTGAAACAGCTGAGCTGACAATTGTAATATTTAACACAGTAAAAAATAGTGTTTTTTGCCTGTGTTCTCAAATTCTAAAATTTTAGAATATATGGGGTTATTATTTTGAAATCTTGAGAACACAGGCAAAAACCAGTCTGTTGTTACCACATTGCCAAACCCAAACACTGGCATTTTATGAAAATAAGCCCCATAGTGTGTCAGTTTGTTTTCATTTACTCACTTAAAAAAATCAAATGGTTTAAGAAATTCTCAAATAACTCTGTACAACAATAATGTCCCTCTATAGCATTGCAAATTGTCCACCAGACCACCACTCTTTGTTTTTATCAATTTAATTTGTTTAGCTTCACGAACGATGAAGAAATCCCAAACTCCCTTACTTGAGGCAGAATACCTTGTGAAACCCCAGTCTCTGACACAATCTAATATAATCCTTGTCAAAGTCCAACTAGTCAACAATCTCTCACTTAATCACAGCAGCTTTCTAAAGAGGTGACAGTTATATACTGTTCAGAAGACACTTGTTCGATATAAAATATAATTCCCACTATTCACAATTTATTTTATTTAAAAATTTTAATTTTTTTTAACATTGACATTCATTTTTCAATATGTCATCAAAGTTGTGCATTACAGCTGGCAATATACACTTCACTTTTGTTTTAGTGTATTTTAGGGATGTGCGTTTCGGGTTTCAGAATTTCGGAATTTTCACGAAATTTCCCGATTCGTGTTTTCGGATGCGGCCGAATTTCCGAAAATTTTTAGGTCCGAAAATGGCAGATCCGAAAAGTTTTCCGAGCCGAAACGAAATATTTTCGGAATTTTCGAATGGACTTGAAATGTGTCAAATCGAAATTTATTGCTTTGAAACGAGGAGAACAGACGTTCCGAAAAAAAGAAAATTTCCGAACTTACGAAAAGTCGATACAAAAAACGAGCAGTGACACGAAAATACAAAAAATGGTCGAAATTCCGAAAACATGTACAATTCCGAAAAACGAAAATTTCCGAAATCGCGAAAAGTCGATACAAAAAACGAGCTAAGTGACACGAAAATACGAAAAATGGTCGATATTCCGAAAAAAAAAGTACACGAAAAACGAATCGAGCCGAACCGAATCGAAACAGAAATCGGTCGAAACGAGCCGAATCGAAAAGTTTAAAAATCCGAAAAATCGAACCGAATCGAACCGAAAAAAAAATCGGTGCACAAGCCTAGTGTATTTTATGTGACAAAATAAGACACTATCTTATTCCTTATAGATTTTATTGCTTAAACTAATTTTGTTCTATCAAATGTAGTACATTTTTCCTCACATTTATAAGACAGTTCTTTGATGATTGGAATAGAGCGAGGTTATTTGAAGTGGAAACATCATCAGTAGTGTGACAGACTCAGTGACTGCTGTGTGGTCTGCTGCTGCCTTCAGCCTCTCCTCGGCTGCTCTGCCTCTGCTTCTCATCCAATTCCTGTAATCCTCAAGTACGTCACTCACACAGACATCAATGAATCATCATCGTCATCGACGCACCTCTGATCAATCCATCCATCCATTTTTTTTGTGTAAATTAAAACTAAGAACCGTCCGTGACGTCAATGTTTTTTTTAAGGTGGTTGTGGACGTCCGTGTGTGTGTGGTTGTGGTCCTCCATCCTCCAGTTTCCTCTCCTGTTTATTTGTTTGCAAATTGCCTAACCGGGGGAGGGGGGGCTCTGTGTGTGTGACTCACGACTGATTTGTTTGTAATTTTGCAGAATGGGAATTAATTTATTTGTGTATTCTCTATGGAATAAATTGTTCTAATAGACTATATTCACCTCTTTATATTATAAAGAAGTGGGGATTTTTAAGACAGACTGGAATTGGGAACATTGTCTAGGAGGACTGTGTGAAAGCTTTCCAGCCAGGTCGGGGGAGGGGGTAGCAGCACGCTGGAGACACAGCAACTTCAACTTGACTTTTTTTTTTCTTTTTGTAATTTATAACATCATGATATATTATTAATAATAATCTGCTTCTACTATGATTTCATCTTGCTTATACCGCATACTTTTTTTGGGGTTTAGCAGTGATTCTAGATGTGACCAATAAGTTCTCAATGTCTGAGGAAAAAAATAATTTGGCATTTTCTGGAAATACAGACAGTGTGTCTTTTAACTACGTGCTCCAATTAACCTATACATAGACGCTGCAGCGCTTCATAGGGATAGATTCTTTGGATAGCAGTTGTAAGGTAACTAGAAATGCGAGCTTAGGATCAGAAAACATGATCAAATTAACATCAATGCCACCTCTGTATAACAGAACTTCTATATCACTGCTACTGGCCCCACTGGGAGGCTATTCCATGAATCTACTTCCTCTGTTATACAGATGTGGCATTGATATTAAGGTGATCATGTTTTCTGATCCTAAGCTCGCATTTCTAGTTACCTTAACAACCACTATCCAAAGAATCTATCCCTATGACAGAAAAACTTGTCATGGATATAAAGAACGCAAAATACTTTGGCATCATGTTTGACAGCACACCTGACATCTCACATACAGACCAGATGACAGAAGTTATTAGATATGTTAAAATCAGCAATAGGAAAGTTGAAGTAATGGAAGTATTTTTAGGATTTTTTGCTTTAAAGGGGAAAAAGGCTACTGACCTCAGCTCAGATATCCTCAAAAAACTGGAAAATGACGGACTGGACATAATGATGTGTCGCTCTCAAGGATACGATAATGCTGCGACGATGGCTGGAATCCATGGAGGTGTTCAAGCCATTATTAAAGGAAAAAATAAAAAAGCTATTTTCAGTGGATGTGTGGACCATTCTCTCAATTTGTGTGGTCGGCACTCTTTTGCTGAAAATGCATCGTGTGTCAAGTTTTTTGGAACTCTTCAGACAATGTTTACATTGTTTGCAGGTTCAAGCCATAGATGGGATGTGTTAATGACCCACACTGGTGTGTCAGTAAAACGACTATCAACAACACGCTGGAGTGCTCATTATGCTGCAGTTTATTTATTTATTTATTTATAAAGGATTTTACCAGGAAGGATACATTGAGATTTCTCTCGTTTTCAAGGATGTCCTGGGTTCGAGAACATTGAGTGGTTACAGTTGTTACAGAAATACAAAGTAATAAAATGCAAGATATTAAAAACAAAACACAAATATACAGATTAACATATCATGGGAAGGGCTAGAACCTTGGGTTAATTAGGGTGATTTGCAAAGTGAAAGCAGCTGGAAAGTAAAGTACAAATTTCAGACCAGCACTGGGAGGGTGGGACAGCAGTGTCCAAAAGCAAGCGCTGTGGCAGAGTGTGATGTGGACTGGCTGCAGGACTGTAGGAGAAAGAGATCACTTAATCAGGGCATGTGGTCTGTATAGGGAAAGCATATTTTACGACATGAGGGGGAGGGGCAGCCATTTGAGAACATGGGTTTAAAAAAACAGAGCATACATTCAACAAGAAAACAAACAAAAAACAAACAGCCAAAATATTAATAGATAGATGAAAGCATAAGATATTAACAGTAGGATTAAAGTCGAGATTGTGGAGTAGAATTGCAGAAGACATCTTGATCGCTGGTACCTTTAAATGCAGTGTCCAAAAGCAAGCGCTGTGGCAGAGTGTGATGTGCACTGGCTGCAGGACTTTAAATGCAGTGTCCAAAAGCAAGCGCTGTGGCAGAGTGTGATGTGGACTGGCTGCAGGACTTTAAATGCAGTGTCCAAAAGCAAGCGCTGTGGCAGAGTGTGATGTGGACTGGCTGCAGGACTTTAAATGCAGTGTCCAAAAGCAAGCGCTGTGGCAGAGTGTGATGTGGACCGGCTGCAGGACTTTAAATGCAGTGTCCAAAAGCAAGCGCTGTGTTAAGCCAGTAAGAGAAAATTTTGATAATTTTGTGGCAGCGATTAAAGCTCTTTGTGCTCGGGATGAAAATTTGGACACAAGAGCAGCAGCAGAAGATCTTTTGCCGGCTGTCTGTGATTTTACTTTTCTTTGCTACTTGTATTTCTGGAGTGATGTGCTTCGGGAAGTTAATGTCGCACAGCTGTACATGCAGACAAAGGGCTTAAGTCTTGACAAGGTGGTGACCCAACTAGAGACACTAAGGCTTTATCTGTACGAAGAGCGCAGTCATCTCGTGGAACATGCAATTCATTGTGCGCTTTTAAAATCTGAGGAATATGGAATTGCTATAGAAAGAAGAGCCAGGTTCAAGAAGAGGATGCCAGGGGAGCGGTCAACTGATGCTGGAATTACAAGTATGGGGGAAGAAAATAAGAGGGAGATGCTTGAGTGCATAGACCGCTTTCATTGTGAACTACAGATCAGATCAGGAGCCATGAAGAAAGTAGCAGGAATGTTTGAGTCTGTTCAAGCTAAGAGTCTCATCTGTGCTGCAGAGCAAGAGCTAAAGATGTCCATTCCAAAACTTACCACGTTTTATGATGAGGTGTCTGAGAGTGAACTCCTCCTGGAAATTCCAAGACTCAGAAGGCACCTGAAAGCAGCAAACATTAATTTGGACAGGGCCAAAGAATGGGCTGCATTAGATGTTCTGGCATTCATAGCTGAATGGGATGTCATAGAATCCCTTCCAAACCTTTCACAGAGCCTAAAATTATTTTTAACAATATGTGTGTCTGTGGCTTCATGCGAGCGGAGCTTTTCAAAGCTAAAACTTATAAAAAACCATTTGCGATCTACAATGGGCCAGTCAAGGCATTCTGATCTTGCAATGTTATCTGTTGAAAGCGAGTTAGCAAGAAAGATTGATTTTGAAGAAGTGATAAACAATTTTGCCACATTGAAGGCCAGAAAAGGGAAGTTCTGATTTATTCAAGATATAAACAAAACATTTGTGTATTTGTTCCTGTATATTTTTATTGCATTAACTTTAATGCCTACAACTTCTAAAAACCCATTTGCAATCTATAATGGGCCACTCCAGGCTTTCTGGTGATCTTGCTAACTCACTTTCAACAGATAACATTGCAAGAGACATTGGGCAGTATTACAATGTTGGTGCTAACTTAACCCTAGAGCTGTTGTTAACTTAAAACCTCCATAGCCTATAATGGCTCTGAGAAGTTTGCAACAGCTCTGGTTAAGTTAGCACCAGCTATGTAATATGTTCCATTGATTTTGTTGAAGTGATAAACAATTTTGCCACCTTGAAGGCCAGAAAAGAGAAGTTCTGATTTATTCAAGATGTTAACAAAACGTTTGTGTATTTGTTCCAGTATATTTTTATGGCATTAAATTTATTCCTTAAAATAAACATTTTCTAAATGTTTTAAATAAATTTGAATTCCTTTGTATTCATATGATCTGGTAATATTATGGTGTAATTTTGCTAGGAATTAATATATCTACTATTGTCTTACATTTAGCGTTATATGGGAGTGCTGCATATGAGTAACAATAGTTTACATCATTTTGTGTAAAACTGGGGGGCGGCTCGTCGCTCGAGTCGAGGGGGTGACACCATGAGTTACCGCACCGGGTGACACCAACCTTAGTGACGCCACTGACTCTGACATGGATACTTACAGTCAATTCTAGGGCAAAATAGTCAAACCAGAAAAATTCTCCCATTTATCTCACTTTCCAAATTGGCTATTTGGTCTAGAGTGTGCATTCTCCTGGCAATTCTCAAGGTTTTCACCTCTCTCTGGATAGCCCTGATGGTGTTCGCCTGAATAAACCTGTCTAATGAAACCACTGAACATCAGGACATTTCTCTGCTGTTCGATGTCTCTGAACAGATTTACCATTACTACTTGGTGGCAGTTCACCAAAATTTGTGTGTGAGTATATGAGAGAGCTGCACAGAAATAAACCTCACAGTAATGTGCGCCATGTATTATGAGCATTCAGTATTATATGGGAGTACTGCTTTATGAGTAAGAGTAGTTTAAAAAAAAATTTAAAACTCAGGGGGGGGGGGGGTGACACCATGAGTTACCGCACCGGGTGACACCAACCCTAGTGACACCACTGCTAGACGCACCCTTCACCTTTCCACCCTGGTGTTTAAGAGCTTTTCTGGGAAGCTACCACCCTACCTGTGACAGTTAACACTAATAACCTGTTTGGAATAGGGGCCATGCTTGAGAAATATTCTAGACGCCACTAGCCTCGCTAGGTGGGGCGGGGGGTGCGGCCCGCACCGGGTGACACCACCCTAAAAAAAAAATATATATATATATTTTTTACACAAAACTATTTTACCAGGAAGGATACATTGAGAATTCTCTCATTTTCAAGTATGTCCTGGGTAGGCAAGGCCTAGGCTGGCACTTTCCAGGGGGCAGCAAAAAACCACCACTAAAGGGGATATTCACAGAGCACCGAAATGACGGAGACATTTCAGTGTTCTGTTGTTCGCCGCACTTCGGGGAATCAAATTTCCCTGGTGAATTCACCGCAGAGTCCCTGAAGTGCAGGGAATCAGCCACCGAATGCCACCACAAACCCGTCCCCCGCTGTTTTCAAAAAAACTACTGAACGAAAATGTCTGGAATTAACATATAAGATCCTATGAATGATAATAAAAAGGGCTGTTACAGAAAAAAAAAACGCTACTAGAAAGCAAAAAAATTTGATTTTTTTTTTAAGAATGCCTAATAGATACTAAGAAAAAAATTCAACAAATAAAGAGTCTAGGGATGTGCACCAATTTTGTTTTCGTTTCGGCTCGTTTCGTTCGTAATTCGACAATTTTCATTTCAGATCGTTTCTGCCGATTTCTGTTTCGGTTCGTTTCGGCTCGTTTTTTGGATCGACTTTCTTTCGTGAAATCGGACATTTTCGTGTTTTCGGATCGGCTCGTTTTTCGTATCGACTTTTTTTCGTGATTTTTGAAATTTTCGTGTATTCGGTGTGGGAAATGTTTTGCCCCATAGACTTCAATGTTAAAAATATTCCCGTTTTAATTCAATATCTAATAACCCGTTTATTATTATATTCTGTAGTAAAGAGTCTCTTTATTTCTAGATTTTTTTAGGATATTTTAAGTATTTTTTTAAAAAAATAATTCTGAGCCACAGGGTTTGGGAAATGTTTTGCCCTATAGACTTCAATGTTAAAAATATTCCCGTTTTAGTTCAATATCTAATAAACCATTTATTATTGTATTCTGTAGTAAAGAGTCTCTTTATTTTTTGATTTTTTTTTAGGATCTTTTAAGCATTTTTTGAAAATTACCGAAGTGGAAGCGAAATTCCGAATTGAACAAAAATGATTTCCAATTCCAAAATTTTTTCGTTTCGGATCGGAAATCGTTTTGTTTCGGACGTTTTGGATCCGATCCGATTCGGAAAATTGGCTGAATCCGAATCACCGAATCGGCCCGATTCGTGAAAAAAACTAATCGGTCCGAAACGAAACGCATATCCCTAAAAGAGACTTTTTACTACAGATTAATGGAATAAACGTTTTATTAGATATTGGGTAAAAACGGGAATATTTTTAACATTGAAACCTATGCAGGGTTATTCAGAGAAGGGTGAAAACCTTGAAAATGACTGTAGAATTGAAAATTCTAGGGCAAAATAGTCAAACCAGAAAAATTCTCCCATTTATCTCCCTTTCCAAATTGGCTATTTGGTCTAGATTGTTCATTCTCCTGGCAATTCTCAAGGTTTTCACCTCTCTCTGAATAGCCCTGATGGTGTTCGCCTGAATAAACATGTCTAATGAAACCACTGAACATCAGGACATTTCTCTGCTGTTCGATGTCTCTGAACAGATTTACCATTACTACTTGCTGGCAGTTCACCAAAATTTGTGTGTGAGTATATGAGAGAGCTGCACAGAAATAAACCTCACAGTAATATGCGCCGTGTATTATGAGCATTCAGTGTTATATGGGAGTACTGCTTTATGAGTATGAGTAGTTTAAAAAAAAACGTAAAACTCGGGGGTGGGTGACACCATGAGTTACTGCACCGGGTGACACCAACCCTAGTGACGCCACTGCTAGACGCACCCTTCACCTTTCCAACCTGGTGTTTAAGAGCTTTTCTGGGAATCTACCACCCTACCTGAATAGGCTGCTTCCCCTAGCAGTTCCCTCATCCTAAAACCTCCGATCCAGGACCAGCACCTTACTTGCAATACCACAATACAAAAAGACAGTGGCTCGGTCCTCATTTTCCTACAGAGCACCGCAATTATGGAATAACCTCCCAGACGCCATCAAATCTTCCCCCAGTCTAAAGTCACTTAAGAGCTCCTTACTAACATACCTCAATACAGAATGCACCTGTAAACATGTAACCTAGTGACTATATTTCCTACATATTTATTTTTCTGTTAATCTGTATATTTGTTTTGTGTTAATATCTTGCATTGTATTACTTTGTATTTCTGTAACAACTCAATGTTCTTGAACCCAGGATATACTTGAAAATGAGAGAAATTAAAATGTATTCATCCTGGTAAAATCCTTTTATAAATAAAATAAATGATTTGAACTGAAACGCTGCATCACTCCAATAAACAAGCTCCTATTTTACCGTGATGTTGTGACTGGCTTTCCTTTATTTGTTTGTGCGTGGAATAGCAGCCAACAGTTATTAAATACAGAATAAGAGTGTTATTAAATATATTAGATGATGCTGGGAAAAATCTCCAACTTGCTTGATGACTGAATTCTTCGCAACCACAACTATTTCTTAAGTTGGATAGCTTTCCAGTGGTCGCTATTTTGACGATTCAACCACTTTAATAGAATCCTGCTGCGAGGGGGAAAAAACCATTTTTTAGCACGTTACTTCCTTGATCTTTACGGATACCCACAACTACTATCATTCTCAGCAAACATGCAAGTGGTCTAGTCTGATATGACTGTATCGGGGTTATTCAGAGAAAGGTGAAAACCAGGAGAACTGGCAGGAGAAGAGAACAATCAAGACCAAATAGCCGATTTGTAAAGTGAGATAAATGGGAGACTTTTTCTGGTTTGGCTATTTTGACCTAGAATTTTCACTTCTCCAGTCAGAGTTTCATCTTTCTTTTGACTTGACCTGTATATTTTTTGTTCTCTCAGTCTGTGCCAGGCTCTGCAAAGCTGTTATTGCACTTTGTGTGGAAAGAGGAGGGAATAATGATAACAAGTTATAAAGTCCAGTCATTATAGTGTAGTGCCAAGTATACTTCCTAGCCGTCACATTATCCCTGTTTCTTGAGCCGCTGTTAAGATTGAGGTAAGGACCGCTGTTATGTATAATCAATATCCATGCCCAGTAACTGGAAGACGGGCCGTATTCCTATGTGGAGTCTGATAATTATGTAATTCAAGCGGTTAGCGAGTCTGCTTTGTGAAACTGGCCTTTCCTGTCATGTTGGTTAATCAATACAAACCAGGTGTCTGCACTTTATTGTGTCTTTACACTATGGATTAAAAGCAAACAATGTGCGTTCATGAAAACGAACATGCAATACGATACAGCGAACCTTTGCATGGAGCTATCACATGACAGGGAAGTGTAAATTGTTTTAAATGGAAAAACAGGAAAAACAATGACTCACACTCGCACAGCAGTATCACTCACAGTAGATCATTCATCCAGACGGTAAAGCTTTCCTTCCAAATTTCAAAAAAGTTGTATCCTTTTTCCTTCCTATCTGTACAATATTTATCATATTTTCTATGTGCGTTTCACCTTAATTTCACTCTTTTCCTAAGTACTGTCGTACAAAATTTAAATACTATATATTGAACGTAACAGTTTCTCTTGTAAATATGCACATAATTGACCTTAAGTTATGTACTGAAGTACACCAGAAGTATTGACAGCAAAGTGTTGCTATCTACTGCAACATGCCCTGTAGTGAGACACTTTACGTACCAAAACAAAAAGCTGTATTCGGCGTCCTGCTTGGAGAATCGACATAGTAAGCTTCTGCTTGAGTCACAAATACTAGTAGGGCTATTCAAAGAGATCCGAATTGTGGCCAAAAGGTAACCGAACAGTGAAATTCAGCATACGGTTACCTTTGCTGGCCCTTCGGCTATTCAGAGAACAGGCAGTTCGCCAAATCCTGGCAAATAACCTGCACATGCAGTGCCTGTTCGAAGGGCAGTGAAATCCCCATAGAGAAGCAATGCTTCGTCTATTCAGAGAACACAAAACAGCAGGGAAAAGTTGCCGAATTGCCCTGCTGTTCAGTGGTTTCATGCGGCAGATTTATTCAGGCTAATCCCATAGGCTTCAATGTTAAAAATATTCCTGTTTTAATTCAATATCTGATAAAACGTTGATTATAGTATTCTGCAGTAAAAAGTCTCTTTGTGTATAGATTTTTTTGGATCTTTCAGGCATTTTTCAGGATTTAGAAACATAGAAACATAGAAAAATGTCGGCAGATAAGAACCTTTCGGCCCATCTAGTCTGCCCAATTACATGGATACTTTACCTGGATTTATCTTTTGTTTAGGATAGCTTTAGGATTATCCCATGCTTGCTTAAATTCAATTACTGTTTTGGCCTCTACCACTTCTACTGGAAGGCTGTTCCATGTATCCACCACCCTCTCAGTAAAATAATGCTTCCTGATGTTACTTTTAAACCTTTGCCCCTCTAATCTAAGACTATGTCCTCTTGTTTTGCTATTTTGTTTCCTTTTAAATATACTCCCTTCCTCTACCTTGTGGATTCCCTTTACGTATTTAAATGTTTCTATCATATCTCCTCTGTCTCGTCTTTTTTCCAAGCTGTACATGTTAAGATCATTAAGCCTTTCCTGGTAACTTTTCTCCTTCAAGCCGTACACCATTTTAGTAGCCCTTCTCTGAACTCTCTCTAAGATGTCTATATCCTTCTGGAGATACGGTCTCCAGTACTGCACACAGTACTCAAAGTGAGGTCTCACCAGTGCTCTGTACAGTGGCATGAGCACTTCCCTTTTCCTACTGCTAATACCTCTCCCTACACAACCAAGCATTCTGCTAGCATTTCCTGCTGCTCTATTACATTGACTACTTACCCTTAGATCCTCTGAAATAATGACCCCTAAATCCCTTTCCTCAGATGTTGAGGTTAGGACTGTATCAATATTCTATATTCAGCCCTTGGGTTTTTACGTCCCAGGTGCATTATCTTGCACTTATCCACATTAAAACTCAATTGCCACAACTCCGACCATTTTTTTAGTTTACCTAAATCATTTGTCATTTGGCTGATCCCTCCAGGAACGTCAACCCTGTTGCAAATCTTTGTGTCATCAGCAAAAAGACATACTTTTCCATTAAACCTTCTGCAATATCACTAATAAAAATATTAAAGAGAATGGGTCCAAGTACTGACCCCTGAGGTACCCCACTGGTAACAAGACCTTGTGCCGAATAAACTCCATTTACCACAACCTCTGTTGTCTGTCACTCAGCCACTGCCTAATCCAGTCAACAATATTGGAATCTAAACTCAAAGATTGCAATTTATTGATAAGCCTTCTATGGCGGAACAGTATCAAAAGCCTTACTGAAATCTAAATAAGCAATGTCTACTGCACCACCTGTGTCTATTATTTTTGTTACCCATCCAATCAAAATCAATAAGATTAGTTTGGCATGATCTCCCTGAGGTAAACCCATGTTGTTTCTGATCCTGTAATCTATGTGTTTTTAGATGTTCAACAATCCTTTCCTTTAACATGGTTTCCATAAATTTCCCCACTACTGACGTAAGACTAACTGGCCTATAGTTTCCCGATTCCTCCCTACTACCCTTCTTGTAAATGGGCACAACATTTGCTAATTTCCAGTCTTCTGGGACGACTCCCGTTAACAAGGATTGGTTAAATAAATCTGTTAACGGTTTTGCTATTACATCACTGAGCTCTTTTAATAATTTAGGGTGGATCCCATCAGGCCCCATTGACTTATTTGTTTTGCTTTAGACAGCTGCTGTAGAACCTCCTCCTCTGTAAACTGATATGTAAATGTCTCTTTAGTGTTCCCTCCTAACTGAGGTCCCTTTCCTTCCTTTTCTCTGCAAAGACTGAACAAAAATATTCATTGAGGCAGTCAGCGAGACTTTTATCCTCTTCTACATACCTTCCTTCCTTTGTTTTTAATCTAACTAATCCTTGTTTTACTTTTCTTTTCTCGTTTATGTCTAAAAAATGTTTTGTCCCCCTTTTTTACTGACTGAGCTATTTTCTCTCTGCATGTGCTTTGGAAGCTCTTATAAATTGCTTTGCCTCTTTCTGCCTAATCTTATAGGTTTGCCTATCTTCTTCACTCTGAGTTGTTTTAATTAATTGAATGCTGTCTTTTTGTTCTTCACTATTTTGGCCACTTCTGCAGAGTACCACAGTGGTTTCTTCCCTTTTTTGTTTTTGCTAACAAGCCGAATGCAATTTCCTGTGGCCTTCAATAATGCTTCCTTTAAATAATCCCATTTCTCCTGGACTCCCTTTAAACTCCTCCAGTCTGATAATGACTCCTTCACACAAAATCTCATTTTAGAAAAATCTGTTTTTTTAAAGTCTAAAACTTTCGTTCTTGTGGTGGTGCGGCTCCATCCCTGTTTGTTATATTAAACCATACTGACTGGTGATCACTAGATCCCAAATTTTCACCTACAACAACGTCCGATACCAAACCTCCATTTGTGAGTATTAAATCCAATATGGCCTCTTTACGGGTCGGCTCTCCTCAACTACTTGTGTTAGAGATAATCCCAGTAGGGAGTTTAGAATATTTGTACTCCTGGTGCACCCAGCTGTTTTGGTTTTCCAGTTCACATCAGGAAGATTAAAGTCCCCCATGAAAATAACTTCCCCCTTCATTGCCATTTTGGCTATTTCCTCAACCAGCAGATTATCTAGTTCTTTCTGCTTGTCCAGGGGGTCTATAGATCACACCTACACGAGCTACTGTATGATTGCCAAATGTTAGCGTAACCCAAACTGACTCTATGTTCACCTCGCTCACTTTTATTTGGTTCGTTTTTATGTTGTTTTTTTCACATACAGGGCCACTCCTCCTCCTTTCCTACCTTCTCTGTCTTTTCTATATAAAGAGTACCCCGGTATTGTTATGTCCCAGTTATTTTTCTCACTGAACCATGTCTCAGTAACCGCCACTAAATCTACTTTTTCAGCTGCCATCATTGCCTCTAGTTCATTGATTTTATTGACTAAACTGCGAGCATTTGTAGACACGACTCTGAGCTTGTCATTTTTTACCTCGCATGTTGCTTGCACCCTCCGATTTAGTTTTGGGGGACAATCGGGCAGATTGTTTTTTTACCCTTTTTTTGTCCCCCCCTCCTAGTTTAAATATTTCTTTGCGAAACCTTTGAACTTCTCACTGAGAACATATGTTCCCCTATGAGTAAGATGCAAACCTTCTTTTTATACAGTTCCTTTCTGCTCCAATTAGAGCTATCATGGGACACAAAGCCAAATCCTTGCTCCCGACACCATTCCCGAAGCCACAAATTGAATTCCCTATTGCACATCTGCCTATCTTGAATGTTATGCACAGGCAAAACTTCAGAGAATGACACAGTGGACGCAATCTGCTGTATTTCACCTCCAAGAACACAAAAATCTTCCTTAATCTCAGAAACCTCATTGCTAGCCAAGTCATTTGTCCTAGATGGACTAGAACGTCCACTTCCCCTTGTTGCTTTGCTTGTTTGACAATATTGAGAATACGTCTCTTGTCTCTACGAGCAGTAGCCCCAGGAAAACATCTCACCAAACCACTACTCTCCAGCTCACACCTCTTATGATAGAATCACCCAGCAACAATTGCCTTCTATCAAGTCCCACCTTTTCATTTTTGTCCTTGGTTGCAGTGCTGCATACCTTAGGCATAGTGGATGGTCGTTCCTCAACTATGGTGTCTAAGCCTACATCCGTCTTATCACTACACTCTGAAAGTGCCTCAAAAGAATTAAGAAGAGCCACAGATTGTGGGACATGCCTTCTCTCCACAACTCTAAGTCTACCAGATCCTACAGTAGTCCATCTGCCGCTCCTAGGAGGCCTCTGTGGCAGTGGTTTAGTAACAGTCATAGCCTGAGTTTCTCTAACAGATAATTTACAAATCTCAGACTTCAAACAGGCAATTTCCTGCTGCAATAAAGAGAGCTGCCTACATATTAGGCCACACTCCAAACCTCCAAAAATTGGATCTAAAAACAAATGCATGACAGCTCTTACACTGGACCAAGCCTGCCATTATAAAAGAATGGATTTAAACCAACAAATCTTACCTTTTTGTAGGTTTTCTACCTCCTGTCTAACCTCAGACTACCTCCAGAGTATCTCCAGAAGATCTCCTGTAAGTGCTCACTTTGAAGACTTCACTTAGAAGGCTTCCCAAGCTCAATTAGACAAGCTAATATTCCACAATCTTTATATAGCCACCTAAGAACACCTCCCCCAGCAAATAGTGGACAAGCTAAACCTGAAGCAAATACCACTCAATTGATTCCAATTGTATGCTAATCAGTATGAAAATGACACACTTTTTTTGCGAAACTTTTTGTTCGTTTTTTTTTTAAATAGTCTTTTCTTTTTTCTGTAACAGCCCTTTTTATTATCATTCATTGGATCTTATATGTAAATTCCAGACATTTTCGTTCTGTAGTTTCTTTGCAAACAGCGTTTCACTTTTCAAACATTCAAGCGTATTGTTGTTTTTTTCACTCCATTCGTCTGCAGTGTCTGCTTTTTCCGGCGGCTGCTCTGCGGTGTGATTGGCGGCTGCTCGAGTTTCTCTGGCATGTTCGGTGGGGTTATTCCAGATGTTTTTGCGGGTTTCGGTGAGCGTTCACCGGGTTTTGCGGTGAGTGTTCGTCGGGTTTGTGGCGGCTTTACCCTGCACTACCACGGCCCTGTGGTGCTTGCTGAGCTGAATACACCGCAGGGTCGCCGAAATAGGATCGCCAAATTGCACTGAATTGAAGCGAACGAAAAGTCACCGAACATGCAGTGACTTTTTGACTCTCTTTGAATAACCCTGACGGTGATCTCAGAATTCTATGCATGGCATACGCTGGCATCTTGCTTCTACTGCAGGTTGTGCTGTTGTTGGATGGAAGAGCATTTCCAAAACAGTGTGTTTTTGTGCTTAAGGGACAAACAGGCTTATTCAAAGAGATTCGAAAAGTCACTGCACGTTCGGTGACTTTTCGTTCTCTTCAATTCGGTTCCTTTTGCCGATCCCTTTTCGGTGATCCTGCGGTGTATTCAGCAAACACCACAGGGTCCCCGAATTGCAGGGAAAAGCTACCGCAAACCTGACGAAAACGAATCGCAAAACCCAGCAAATGCACGCCGAAAACCCCCAAAAACATCTGGATTAACCTGTGAAAACCACGGAAAAAGCCCGAGCAGGAGCCGATCACACGAAGCTGAAGCAGCTGAGACTGCAGACGAGGGAGGTGAATAAATTAGCAAAACTGTTTCTATGATTGTGTGAAAAAGAAACGCTGTTTGCAAAGAAACTACTGAGCGAAAATGTCTGAAATGTGCATATGAGGTCCAGGGAATGATAATAAAAAGGGCTGTTACAGAAAAAATAAGTAAACTTAAATTTTTTTTTAAAAAAAATCGGACTTTAAAGAAAAAAACAAAAAAAAAAAAAGAAAAATGCTTAAAGTATCCTAAAAAAAAATCGATAAATAAAGAGACTTTTTGCTGCAGAATTTCATAATGAACGGTTTATTAGATATTGAATTAAAACGGGAATATTTTTAACATTGAAGCCTATGGGATTCTCCTGAATAAACTTGCCGAATTAAACCACCGAATGGCAGGGCATTAGGGGAACCTTTCACTGCTGGTTTGTGTTCTCAGAATAGCCGAAGCAGTGCTTTTTATGGGGTTTTCACTGCCGTCGAACAGGCACCGTATGTTCAGGCAATTCGCCAGGATTTGCCGAATTGCCTGCTCTCTGGATAGCCGAATGGCCAGGAAAGGTTACCTTTCTCAAGCAATTCGAATCTCTTTGGATAACCCTGAAAGTGTATTGTGAGGACAATGATTCACAAAACAACAAATTGGGGACAATAGAGGATAAGAAACAATTTTGAGTCAATGACAATATAAAATAATAGGATTAAGGTGAAGTGAAGGTACAGTAGCATGACGAGGTAAACTACGTGTGGTCAAAGAACAATGGGAGTCCTAGGCTTACTATGTAGGGAGAATGAACAATGTGGCCATAATACGTGGAGCAAAAATAGGATTTGGGTGAACAGATTAGAACATTCATTGAGTAGATTTGCTGCTGATACAATTATTATTATTAGTATTCTTTATTTATATAGCACCAGCATATTCCGCAGCGCTGAACGATAGGCACAATGTAGACAGGGTTACAATACATTGAACAACATTTAACAAACCAGTACAGGAGGAAACGAGGGCCCTATTTCCATGGGAACTCACAATCTAGAAGAGTTGGGGGTGGAAACAGGAGGAGAGGACTGCAAGATGAGAGTAATGGACTGCAAGATGAGAGTAATGGACTGCAAGGTGAGAGTGATGTACTGGTTGAGGAAGTGAGGTGTATCAGTGAGTCGGGTGGTAGGCTTCCCTAAATAGGAATGTCTTAAGGGAGCGTTTGTAGGGGGGGAAAGTCTGACAGTACAACGGAGAGCGTTCCAGAGATAGGGGATTGTGTGTGAGAAATCCTGCAGTCTATCATGGGAAGAGGTGATGAAGGGAAGAGGGAGAAGCTAGGTGTAGGTCACTGTTTGATCTTAGGGGCGGACAAGGATGTATTTGTGATTAGTGAGGCAGGTAGTCGGGTGCTGAGTTAGTGAGAGCTTTGTATGTCAGGGTAAGGATATTGAATTTAATTCTGCAGTGGATGGGGAGCCAGTGAAAGGACTCACAGAGAGGAGCGGCAGAGGCAGAGTGGCAGGTGGAGGAGCCTGGCAGAATGGATTGTAGGGGGGAGAGGCGGGAGAGAGGAAGGCCAGCTATAAGATTATTACAATAGAAGGGTTAAACTCTAATGGGTGCTTCTCGATCAGGATAAATATATGGTTTAAACTTTTATCACATATCTGTATAGTAAAATGAAGACCGTGGCCCTAGATGATAGTGCATACAAAGTGTTCAAAGTGAATGCGTGAGCCAAGGTTCCAATGGGAAACAGTGTTCTATTTATACAAAAATCAGTAAAGAGCCTTGATAAAGTCACACAGAAATGTCTGAATAAGATGAAAACAAGTCTCAAAAATGCTTGGAGTTTATAAATGCCTGTCGGTCCAACATGTCTGTGCATCCGCAGGTATAGGGTGCAGTTGGTGATTTTCAATAGTTCTTTGCACAATGTGTTCTTCTGTCTTTGTGGCCTCTATTTCTCCTTTCCTCAAAGATACAAGCAAGAGAATGGCAGGAGAGAGAGTGCGTTCTGACAGGTATTGAAGAGAATGTGTAACAAATTGGATTGCACTTACATGGTCAGGAGCTATAGGTGGTCTTAGCTCAATTTCTGCGCGTTGTTAGCCCATAAAGGTGGCCAAACATCCCTTCTTTTACTGCTCCTTTTCTTTATCTTGGTAATTTGCTGGATGTCACACAAGCTCCTGCACCCAGAACCTGACATTTCTGTGCGACTTTATCAAGGCTCTTTACTGTTTTTTGTATAAATAGAACACTGTTTCCCATTGGAACCTTGGCTCACGCATTCACTTTGAACACTTTGTATGCACTATCAACTAGGGCCACGGTCTTCATTTTACTATACAGATATATGTGATAAAAGTTTAAACCATATATTTATCCTGAGCGAGCAGCGCCCATTAGAGTTTAACACTTCTGTTTTGAAATATCCCTTGACAATTTAGCAAAGCATTGTTTTCTAAACTCTATAGGCAGCAGCACGCTAGCTGCTAAATCACCGGATTCCCAGGAAAGGCGCCATTGCAGGGCACCTACCCAAATCATAGGGCACCTACCCATTATACTTTGCGTAGGAGTGGTAACAATGTATCAGGACAAGAATATTGGGCTATTCCCATGTAGTTTGCTAATCTCTCCTTGATCCGTTATTCGAAAGAGAATACTGGCTTTGAAGCCATGATGTTAAGTGATTATGCAAAATAACAGCCAATTAGCCCAAAAAGTTAAAAAGCTTGAAAAATTACCTCTGATTCTATGGTGCAGATGGTGGTGTGATATGCTGCCTCCTGTTTCCATATGTAGAACAACACTGGGAGCAAATAGATCATAGTGTGCTTCTGCAAATCAGGCGTGGGTTGCCCCAGAGCCCAGTGTTGTTCTGCATACAGAGGAGTTGGCAGATGCATAATGAGCTATGGCATTCCATAGACTCCAGGACATGACACCAATGGTGGCGCGGCTACGCTGTCAGTATCGATTAGCAGCTCCCTAACATTATAACTCAAGCAGTTAATACAGTAACAATATTGAGAATTGATTATTAAACAAGGAAGAAAGGAGACACACTTTAAAGAGCGTTACATCTAGTCAGTCACATTAAAAAGTTTGCAAGTAAGCAATAACTCCATTTTAAGGTTAATTAAATTGTCTAAAATAACTTAAAATAAGAAAGTGACAGTTGCTCATTCAAAGTGCAAAAAGGTTGCAAGGCATTTTTTCTGAGTAGAAATTTTTTCAATTATTTTGTTATTAAATTGTGGCATCTCATTTATGAATTGTTTTTCTATGGAATACATTGCGCACGCCTTCAGATGTTCTTCTGGCACTGTGATCCTTAAATAAGTTTTGATTCTCTTTAATAAGGAAAAACAGTTCTCAGATTCTGTTATTGTCACGGGAGTCCTTATTAAAACTTTTAGCAATGGCTAAAAGCAAAAGCTTTGCAGATGTTATTTCTAACCGTATCGAATAGAAAATCAACTGCTCCGTTGCAGGACTGAAAATCTTGGAACGACTGTCTCATCTAGGGCATCGCAAAACGTGTGTGTACTTGTCAAATAATTATTTTGCTAGCAGACTGGTACAGCAGATTATTTCTTGTTATGCTGCCGGACTGAGCATTACTTCCTGAATGCTCCTGAGGACGCCAGTGTTTATGGTGAAACGCCTCGAGTGATGGAGTGCTTACTCCCATGCAGATTGTGGTTTTGATTTTCGTATTTTTTTAGTCTCTGTAGCTTGGTGTTAATCTTGGGGTGGGTAGGCTCTTAGCTGGTAGCGCTCCCAGCATTGATTTTGGGCCTCAACCTTTCCTCTACCTATTGCAATTTCACTTGCCACTCATCCTATTGGGAACTTTCTCTATAGCAGCTTCTCTCTGTCCTATTAGGCAGACCCACGAAGGCCCGTTTCTTCACTTTGATAGGAGTTGACGGAATTTAGGTTGTTTGTCTGTTTGTATACCATATGAGAGACTTATCTAGGTACACCTAGTACCCTATGTGACATTTATCACCCTGACTGAAGCCACAGAGACTTTTTATTTATTCTTTGGTCTGTCATTATGTTCTGTTAGTTTCCAATAAAAGTAAAATTTTACTTACTGTCTCAGTCAATCAATATCCTGTGTTCTATCTATGTTCCAGGGTTACCCCCAATTTGGCTGGATATTGACTGTCACTATTCCTGCAGGGGTTTTCTTTCGTGCTTCCACTTATTTACCTGCCTTAGTATAGACCATATATTTCCAATTAAATCTCAATGTGTCATCCTGGTGGTGAATTAACTCCAACCCAGTCAGCCAGGCTAAGAGGTAAATAATTCTATAGTATCATGTAGGTGGGAGTGTGGTTGACTGGGTTGCGAGTTCACCTTCTAGCTGGCACACTGAGGGCTCTATTTTCTAGTGAACGCTAACTGCAGTGTTTCAGTGAATAAGCGTTAACGTCAGGATAAGTGACTTTAGCGCATACCACCCAGATTGCATCCCTAACACTAAACTTCACAAAAATCAGTTAGTGCATTGGTGATTGCACTAGCTTACTGTACTTTCCGAACCCTATAATTAACATGGGGAATGCAATCAGTAATTAGCTTTAGGATAGCTAAATTATTACAAAGTCCGAGTGCTAATTACTGCACCGATGGGTGAACCAAAAAGTTAGGGACATCTAGAAGCTGGTGCTTCCACTTTTGCACAATCATTTAGCACCAGCTAACCCCCCCCCCCCATTTATATCCGATACTCACCTCTCATCCCACTGTGGGAACCGTGAGTCACCAGGAGCAGAGTGAGACTGGGGACAAATAGTCCCCAGTCTACTTCCGAGATCACGCCTCAACGTTGCATGATCTCGCAAGAGCGAGATCGCACAGGGCTTGCGGCCCAGCACCGCATCCCTCCATGGAGTCATATGGTCTCCAGGAGGTGATACTCGCCCGCAACGCAGAAGTGCTACTTAATCACTTAAGGTAGTGCATCGTTCCGGGGCAAGGTGCTGAAGTAGTGCCTGCCCTGGAATCTCACGCTAAAATGGGGGCGCTAGGGAGAAACCTGCAGTCGCAGATTGACCGGATTGATAGAAGATGAGTTTCAGGGCCGCGTGATTCTGCCATTCTGTGTATTTATGGTTTGGCACTGCTGGAGTTCAATGCAATGTCTCCATCAGGTATAGACCAAGCAACTGTTGCCTAGCAGTGCCTGTGCTCAGTGTGCGCAGTTTGCTTTCCCACTGGAATGCTTTTAACCTTTCACTGGGACACCAGAAATTTAGACTCATCCCTGCAAAATAAGGTAAACAAGAGAAGAGGCAATTATTTAATACTGAATCAAAATTTATATCAATGAAAAACTCAGCACTCACAAATGACACACAGCCATGTATACTGTATGTCGTTTGCACATCACACAAACACATTAATACTGTAGACATCTACATAATTAATATAGCAATGTGGAGCTCTGTGATACACAAACTGTACATTACCGACAGATTCATTACTGTTGATTCTGTAATACACAGCACACAATACTGTGTTTTTTTTTTTTTGCCGTAGAGCTCTTTGATACTCTTGTACACGCTCTACATTTCTAAGTATTATTACAGTGGAGCTCATGTATACAGTAATGCGTGTTGAGAATGAGGGTAAGTTTTGTTTCTGTGGATCTCTATGATACACACTGCACAATTCTTTGAGTTTTATTACAGTGGAGTTGTGTGATACACAGTAGTGTGTGTGGTGTGTATGAGTGTTACACCTAAGTGAAGACATACTGAACTGCTGAACAGGAGGTGCACCAGGCTTCATCACAATAAAACTCTCTGTAATGTGCAGTGTGTATGAGTGTAGCTTAGAGCATCACAGAAATACAACTCTTTCAGTGTACAGCACAAATTCATGCAGACTACAGCGATCCTCTACAGCACTCATTCATACAGCACTCAATCCAACAGCACGCATTCCTACTGTATTCTCTCACTGTCATTATTAGACTCTAGTACAGGGTTTCTCAACTCTAGTCCTCGTGAACCACTACAGGCCAGATTTAAGGATTACTTTGGGTAAATGCAGACTGAATCCTCCAATCACTGAGCAGCAAATTATATGAACTGTGCTGTGCTGTGCTTCAGATATCCCACAAACCTGGCCTGTTAGACAAGGCTGAAATTAGTTTCTTATTCGGCCAGTTACTTATTCGTGGAAGTTGGTTTCTGATTCGTTTGAATTCTAAGTATGTAAAATTTCAATAAAAACCTGATTTTAGATGGTAAATTGCCATTGTGCCAATGATTTTAACATGGATTCATATAGAGGAGGATGCCCTCTACCAAACAAGGACAAATTTAGCCTGGTCCAACTGCAATTTGGGCAGAAAAATCAGTGCCAACTGTGCCATGGATGTTGATTTTAACTATTTTGAATAAGTAACTGATGTTTTCAAAGGGTTAATTGCCATTGGGCCACTGAATTCAACATGGATTTATATAGAGGTGGATGCCCTCTATCAAACACAGTTGTCTTCAGACTGGCCCAATGGCAAGTTTGCCACGAAAACAGTGCCAACGGTGCTGATTTTTACTATTTGGAATAAGTAACTGATGATTTCAAAGGGGTAATTGCCATTGGGCCACTGAATTCAACATGGATTTATATAGAGGTGGATGCCCTCTGTCTTCAGACTGGCCCAATGGCAAGTTTGCCACGAAAACAGTGCCAACTGTGCCAAGGGTGTTGATTTTTACTGTTTTGAATAAGTAACTGATGTTTTCAAAGGGTTAATTGTCATTGGGCCACTGAATTCAACATGGATTTATATAGAGGTGGATGCCCTCTATCAAACACCATTGCCTTCAGCCTGGCCCAATGGCAGGTTTGCCACGAAAACAGTGCCAACGTGCCAAGGGTGCTGATTTTTACTGTTTTGAATAAGTAACTGATGTTTTCAAAGGGTTAATTGTCATTGGACCACTGAATTCAACATGGATTTATATAGAGGTGGATGCCCTCTATCAAACACCATTGCCTTCAGCCTGGCCCAATGGCAGGTTTGCCACGAAAACAGTGCCAACGGTGCCAAGGGTGCTGATTTTTACTGTTTTGAATAAGTAACTGATGTTTTCAAAGGGTTAATTGTCATTGGACCACTGAATTCAACATGGATTTATATAGAGGTGGATGTCCTCTATCAAACACCATTGCCTTCAGCCTGGCCCAATAGCAAGTTTTCCACAAAAACAGTGCCAACTGTGCCAAGGGTGTTGATTCTTACTATTTTGAATAAGTGATGATTTCAAAGGGTTAATTGCCATTGGGCCACTGAATTCAACATGGATTTATATAGAGGTGGATGTCCTCTATCAAACACCATTGTCTTCAGCCTGGCCCAATGGCAAGTTTGCCACGAAAACAGTGCCAAGGGTGCTGATTTTTACTATTTTGAATAAGTAACTGATGTTTTCAAAGGGTTAATTGCCATTGGGCCACTGAATTCAACATGGATTTATATAGAGGTGGATGACCTCTATCAAACACAATTGTCTTCAGCCTGGCCCAATGGCAAGTTTGCCACGAAAACAGTGCCAACTGTGCCAAGGCTGTTGATTTTTACTGTTTTGAATAAGTAACTGATGTTTTCAAAGGGTTAATTGTCATTGGACCACTGAATTCAACATGGATTTATATAGAGGTGGATGCCCTCTATCAAACACCATTGCCTTCAGCCTGGCCCAATGGCAAGTTTGCCACGAAAACAGTGCCAACTGTGCCAAGGCTGTTGATTTTTACTGTTTTGAATAAGTAACTGATGTTTTCAAAGGGTTAATTGTCATTGGGCCACTGAATTCAACATGGATTTATATAGAGGTGGATGTCCTCTATCAAACACCATTGTCTTCAGCCTGGCCCAATGACAAGTTTGCCACGAAAACAGTGCCAACTGTGCCAAGGGTGTTGATTTTTACTATTTTGAATAAGTAACTGATGTTTTTAATAGGGTTGCGATTTTTACTATTTTGAAAATAGTAGTTTCGGTATCAGTGATAATACAAGTATCGGTATCAGTGCTGATACCGGGTACTGCAGGAGTACTTGGTACTCGTGCAGTGCCCCCGATATTTCCCCCGATACCGGAAGCCGGCATTGAGCCGGCTTGCCGTCATCCGAGGAGCTGCGGCGGCTGTCTGAATGCTCTATTGGCATTCGGACAGGCCCTGCAGCTGCTCTCCGCGATCATAATTACCTTCCTGAGTGACGCCGGTAAAGCTGGCGATCGCGGCTGGGGGCCTTCCAACGAAAGCATGCGCAAAGACTTTGTCGGCCTTTGCTCAGGAAGGTAAGTATGAACGCGGAGAGCAGCTGCAGGGCCTGCATCCACTTTTATCTAGAGGTGGATGCCCTCTGTCAAACAAAATTGTCTTCAGCCTGGCCCAATGGCAAGTTTGCCACGCCGGTAAAGCTGGCGATCGCGGCTGCCCGAATGCCGATAGAGCATTCGGACAGCCGCCCTATCAGCATTTGGACAGGCACCTGGAGCTCTCTGTTCATACTTACCATCCTGAGCGACGCCGGTAAAGTTTCACGTGGGTGATTGCGGCTGGGGGCCTTCCAACAAGCGCACGCGTGGAAACTTTACCGGCGTCGCTCAGGAAGGTAATTATGATCGTGGAGAGCAGCTGCAGGGCCTGTCCGAATGCCAGTAGAGCATTCAGACAGCCGCCCCAGCTCCTCGGATGACGGCAAGCCGGCTCAATGCCGGCTTCCGGTATCGGGGGAAATATCGGGGGCACTGCACGAGTACCAAGTACTCCTGCAGTACCCGGTATCGGCACTGATACCGATACTAGTATTATCACTGATACCGATACTACTATTTTCAAAATAGTAAAAATCGCAACCCTATTAAAAACATCAGTTACTTATTCAAAATAGTAAAAATCAACACCCTTGGCACTGTTTTCGGGGCAAACTTGCCATTGGGCCAGGCTGAAGACAATGGTGTTTGATAGAGGGCATCCACCTCTATATAAATCCATGTTGAATTCAGTGGCCCAATGGCAATTACCCCTTTGAAATCATCAGTTACTTATTCCAAATAGTAAAAATCAGCACCCTTGGCACAGTTGGCACTGTTTTCGTGGCAAACTTGCCATTGGGCCAGTCTGAAGACAATTGTGTTTGATAGAGGACATCCACCTCTATATAAATCCATGTTGAATTCAGTGGCCAAATGGCAATTAACCCTTTGAAAACATCAGTTACTTATTCAAAACAGTAAAAATCAACACCCTTGGCACAGTTGGCACTGTTTTCGTGGCAAACTTGCCATTGGGCCAGGCTGAAGACCATGGTGTTTGATAGAGGGCATCCACCTCTACATAAATCCATGTTGAATTCAGTGGCCCAGTGGCAATTAACCCTTTGAAATCATCACTTATTCAAAATAGTAAAAATCAACATCCTTGGCACAGTTGGCACTGTTTTCGTGGCAAACTTGCCATTGGGCCAGGCTGAAGACAATGGTGTTTGATAGAGGGTATCCAACTTTATATAAATCCATGTTGACTTCAGTGGCCCAATGGCAATTAACCCTTGGAAAACATCAGTTACGTTTTCAAAATAGTAAAAATCAGCACAGTTGGCACTGTTTTCGTGGCAAACTTGCAATTGGGCCAGTCTGAAGACAATTGTGTTTGATAGAGGACATCCACCTCTATATAAATCCATGTTGAATTCAGTGGCCCAATGGCAATTACCCCTTTGAAATCATCAGTTACTTATTCAAAACAGAAAAAATCAGCACCCATGGCACAGTTGGCACTGTTTTCGTGGGAAACTTGCCATTGGGCCAGGCTGAAGACAATTGCATTTGATAGAGGGCATCCACCTCTATATAAATCCATGTTGAATTCAGTGGCCCAATGGCAATTAACCCTTTGAAAACATCAGCTACTTATTCAAAATAGTAAAAATCAACACCCATGGCACAGTTGGCACTGATTTTTCTGCCCCAATTGCAGTTGGGCCAGGCTAAATTTGACATTGTTTGGTAGAGAGCATCCACCTCTATATGAATCCATGTTAAAATCATTGGCACAATGGCAATTTACCATCTAAAATCAGGTTTTTATTGAAATTTTACATACTTAGATTTCAACCGAATCAGAAACCAACTTCCACGAATAAGTAACTGGCCGAATAAGAAACTAACTCCAGCCTCGTGCCTGTTAGTGGGTCCTGAGGACTGGAGTTGAGAAACACTGCTCTAGTGGACCGGCATATGTATCTCCCCCCTCCCAGTGCAGGTAAGTGAAAAGACATCAGTGCTAAACTGTCTCAGCCTGGCTTTATTAACCCTTTAGAACTTAGCTAAATACAAACTGAACCTTTTAATGTCGGGGATCCAGGCTGCTGCAGACCCCTGCTGCTTAATGCTCCCCTGCTCTCTTCACTTCTTTTTCCACAGCGTGCAACTGGAAGTGCAGGAGGATGAGGAGGAACAGGGCAGGAGGTTTGTGTTAGGGTGGCACAAAGTGTGGCTGCGCCATCTCACTGATTGCTGGAATCCAGCATGTGAGATAGGGTTGCCAGTTCAGCCATGTTTTCCTGGACACATATAATTTATTCATGCTGATAGGCACTGCATGAAAAATGCCACCCCGGAGCATGTATATTTCATACACTGTAGGTAAAATATCAAAAAGGAATCCCAGGCGACCTGCCTTAACTTCCTTCCTGCAGCATATAAATTATACATGTTGCAGGGCAGCACTTTTCCCTATGCTCCCCATCTGCATGAAATAGTAACATGTGTCCAGGAAAACATGGCCGATCTGGCAACCCTATGAGTTGTCTGTGGCACAGTTCACAGTTCACATTGCTCTCACAGCTGGGCAGGTAGCAGCAGCCAGGATGGCGTGGCCGCTGACAGGGGCATTTTACATTTCTGTCAAACTGCCCCCTGGAGCCATGGCTAGGGTTGCCAGATCGGCCATGTTTTCCTGGACACATATTACTATTGCAAGCCCGGAGGGAGTGCAGGGAAAAGTGCTGCCCTGCAACATTTATAATTCATAAGCTGCAGGAGGGAAATCAAAGCCTATAATCAACTACAGAAGTTTACAAAATGGAGACAGAACAGATAGTGGATGGGTTTCAGCTCAGACTAAGGGGGGTGGAGCCGGAGGGATGGGTAATGTCAGAACAATGGAGGCATGCAATGTAAAGTCGCATTCAGCATGTGTGGGTAGAGAGTGACAATATTAAATGTATGCTTGCTAATGCAAGCTGCCTCAATAACAAGATGGGGGAACTAGAGGCAATAGCATACACTAAGCAGTATGACATAATAAGGATGAAACGCATACATGCCTGGACTGCAAATTTACATGGTTATGCATTGTTTAGGAGGGATAGGAAACATAAGAAAGGGGGTGGAGTTTGTATGTAAATCAGGATTTAAAGCCAAATAGTACACACCTGGTAAGCGACGAGGGAAATGTGGAATCTTTATGGGTAAATATTCCTTTGGGGAATAAACAGGGAAGTCAACTACTGGTTGTCATATGTTATAATCCGCCTAATATAGATAATGATGAGGAGGAACAACTGTTTGAGCAAATTAGGAAGGCTGCACATCAGGGTAGCGGTTTAATTATTGTAGATTTTAATTACCCGGACATTAATTGGGATAGCGGGACTTGTAATTCAGCTAAGGGAATCCGGTTTCAGAACCTGTTAAATGATACCTTCATGACACAACTGGTAGAAACACCAACTAGAGAGGATAACTGACGGGAGCTGGTTATAACAAATAATGCAGATCTTTTCTCAAATATTCATGTAAGGGAGCAGTTGGGAAACAGTGACCATAATATGGTGTCTTTTGAAATAAACTCAAAAAAACACATTCATAGGGGGCATACTAAAACATATAATTTTAAAAAGGCCAACTTCATTAAAATAAAGGAAGCTCTCAATGTCATTGACTGGCAGAAACTCTTTCATGGGAAAAACACTGAGAATAAGTGGAATATCTTTAAACAAACACTAGAAAAGTACACGTCACAATATATTCCACTGGGTAATAAATATAAAAGAAACAGACTGAAACCAATGTGGCTTAGTAGGAAGGTAACCAAGGAAATGACCAAATAAAAAGAAGGCATTTAAAGCTTTTAATTCTGAGGCATCCTATAAAGCATATAGCCTATATGGCCTATAAGGCAGCCAATAAAGCATGTAAAAATGCGATTAGATGGGCTAAACTAGAAAATGAAAAAGAAATAGCCAAAGAGAGCAAGACCAACCGTAAAAGATTCTTTAGGTACATAAATTCTAAAAAACCAAGAGAGAAAATGTAGGGTCATTAAAATCTGAGGCAGGAGTATTGTTAACGGAAGATCGAGATAAGGCAAAAATTTTGAATGATAATTTTTCTTCAGTAATTATCAAAGAGAAAGCTATAACAGGAGACATGCAATTTATTGATCAAAACTTACTAATAAAAAGTGACTGGTTGACTCAGGACAAGGTTTTGCAGCAGTTGAACAATGTGAATTTGAATAAAGCCCCAGGGCCAGATGGAATTCACCCGCAAGTACTGAGGGAGCTATGTGTTGAAATATGTAAACCTCTGTTCTTCATCTTTCAAGATTCTTTTCTTTCCGGAATCGTACCAGTGGATTGGAGAAAAGCTGACGTGGTCCCTATATTTAAGAAAAGTTTAAAATTTGTGTCTGGGAATTATAGACCTGTGAGCTTAACATCTGTGGCTGGGAAAATATTTGAGGGGTTACTAAGGGATAATATTCAGGAATTTATTGGGAGGTATAATGTAATTGTGAGGTATAATGTAATTAGCAAAAATCAGCATGGTTTTATGAAATACAGATCATGTCAGACTAACTTAATTGCGTTCTATGAGGAAGTAAGTAGAAGTATAGATCAGGGGGTCGCAGTGGATGTGATTTACTTGGATTTTGACAAAGCTTTCGACACAGTTCCACACAAGAGATTACTATTTCAATTTTAAAAAATTGGTCTAGATGAAAATACTTGTTTTTGGATAGAAAACTGGCTAAAAGACGGGGTACAGAGAATGGTCATAAATGGTACATTTTCAAGATGGACATAGGTGGTAAGTGGTGTCCCTCAGGGGTCTGTTATAGGACCAATTCTATTCAATTTATTTATAAATGACCTTGAGATAGGCATTGAAAGTCATGTATCAGTGTTTACAGATGACACAAAACGAGGAAAAGTAATACAATGTGAGCAGGATGTTACTTCACTGCAGAGGGATTTAGATAGATGAAATTCGAGTCATTCGATAATTCGGATGATTTGAAATTTCCTGTCGATTATGGGATTCGGGTCATTTCGACATTTGGATCATTTTGGTGATTCGGGTCATTCGGTTCAGTTGGTTTTTCAGTTTATGCTGCAGTAATTATACTGTAGAGTTGTAGAGGTGCTGCCCGGCAGTGTGCAGATTCATATGCTGCATTAATTATACTGTAGAGGTGCTGCCTGGCAGTTTGCGGAATCATATGCTGCAGTAATTATACTGTAGAGGTGCTGCCTGGCAGTGTGCGGAATCATATGCTGCATTATTATACTGTAGAGTAGGGATGAGCGTTCGACTCGGATCAGTTCGGAGTTCGATTCTAACATCGCCCGTTCAGCTGTTCGTCGAACTCTGAACATTTCCGCGTGTTCGCCACATGTTCACCCACAATGCACCACAATGGACCACAATGCACTTTTCCACTGGCCTGAAGCTTGTAATTGGCTACAGCCTTGCACCTGACCAGAGATGCAAGACTATGCCAATCACGGCTCAGAGTCCTGATTGGGCGAATTTTGCCCAATCATGGGCTCACAGAGCTAAGTCCCGCAGCACACTATATAAGGCTTCTTCCCTGCCTGCAGCCCCAACGTGTGTGTTTGCAGTAGTGAATCAGAGAGGAGATTGTTCTGTCAGGGTGTATCAGTGACGTTGTAGGAGATTTCTGGGAATTAGAATCTGTGTTGGCACTGCCAGGCTATCAGGGATAGTGTGTTTCAGTGAGTTGTAGGAGATTTCTGGGAATTTGAATCTGTCTCGGCACTGCCTGTTATCAGTGTGTATCAGTGAGTTATACCACAGTTCAGCAAATTAGAATCTGTCTTGGCACTCTGTCTTGTCCTGCACTCCTCCACTCTTCCAGAGAGGCTACGGTGTGAAGGCACTTGCTGCCACCAAAGGCAAAATATTTGGGTGCACTTTCGCCTGTACCAGATTCATATCATTTTAATATTTGATCGCAGGGTCCAACCCTGCACTCTTCCACAATACCACAGAGGGGTTACTTACGGTGTGAAGGCACTTGCTGCCACCAAAGGCACAATATTTGGGTGCACTGCCACTGACGCCTATACCAGATTCATATCATTTTAATATTTGACCACAGGGTCCAACCCTGCACTCTTCCACAATACCACAGAGGGGTTATGGTGTGATGGCACTGTTGCCGACACTAACAGGGTTATTCAGAGAGCGTGAAAAGCAGGAGAATGACTGGAGAATGAAAAATTCTAGGTCAAAATAGCCGATTTGGAAAGTGAGATGAAGGGGAGAATTTTTCTGTTTTGACTATTTTGACCTAGAATTTTTCATTCTCCAGTCATTCTCCTGCTTTTCACGCTCTCTGAATAACCCTGTAAAGGCCCAATTTTAAAGCACCTATTGTTACTTTCATCCAAAGCCTGCATAAGTTTCACCATAATTTAGCCCAAAAAAATCACTAAACTTGTTCTGCGTGTCCTAAAACGTCTCCTCTTTTCATACAGGCTGCCGTCCCAAGCAGTTGTTTATTTATGAATAGATTAAAGGAAAACCATTTACCGTCATTTGAAATGTCATTTTTTTTGCTTTTAAATGTTTCTGTACATCCAACAAATCCGCCACTTCACGGGCAGGTTATGGGGACCTCCTAGGCACGAAATTTGAAGGAATTTTTCGTTTTTATTATTAACCTTTATTTCATGGAAAACTCACTGTTCCTTTAAAAACGTTTATTTTTTAAGTTTTTGTCCTTGTTTCCTGTCCCCCAGGGCACTACCCGGACCCCCATACACCTTTTATGGCAAATATCTAGCATATATGCCCTCTTGGAGGGCACTCTAAAAATCAAACGTTCGGGTCCCATTGACTTACATTGAGTTCGGATTGAGTTCGAGTTCGAACTCGAACTTCTGAAATTGTTCGAGTTCGAAGTCGAACCGAACACGGGGGCGTTCCTGCTCATCCCTACTGTAGAGGTGCTGTCCGGCAGTGTGTGGAATCATACGCTGCATTATTATACTGTAGAGGTGCTGCCCGGCAGTGTGCGGAATCATATGCTGCATTGAAACCTATGGGTTTCTTTAAAAAACAGTTAAGAAACCTAAAATTTCACCCAAAAAATGCTTAAAAAATCTTAAAAGAATAAATAAGTAAAGGAACTTTCATTCTCTTGGTAGTAAATCTACTTCCCATTCTTAAATAAGCAATAAAAAAAACAAATAACTCATTAAAAAACGAAAAACCAAACTGAACCGAATCACCCGAATGATCAGAACCACCGAAATGAACCAAATGCCAAAATGACCCGAATTGATCCGAAATTTTGAATTGATATCGATTGGAGAAAAAAAAAACAACCCGAAATGAAAAAAAACACCGGGGGGAAAAAAACGAAACAAAATTTTCAGCGGTGCACATCTCTACTAAATGGTACTGAGTTAGGGAAATAAAAGCAGGAGAAGGATTTGTGAATAATCATAGACTTTAAACTAAGTAACAATGCCCAATGTCAAACAGCAACCGCCAAGGTCAGCAAGGTATTGGCATGCATTAAAAGAGGAATTCACTCTCGGGATGAAAACATAATTTTAACTCTGTGTAAATCAATGGTAAGACGCACCTTGAATATGCTGTGCAATTTTGGGCACCTGTCTTAGGAAAGGATATTATAGCGCTAGAAAAAGTGCAGAGACGGGCGACTAAATTAATAAGGGGAATGAAAGATTTAAGTTGTGAGGAAAGGTTAACAAGTTTAAACATGTTTAGTTTAGAGAAACGGCGCCTTAGAGGGGATCTGATAACCTTATATAAATATATACGGGGCCATTATAAACCATTGTCTGGAAACCTATTCATTAATAGGACTATACACAGGACACAAGGTTACCCATTTAGACTGGACGAAAGGAAATTCAGCCTAAAGCATAGGATGGGTTATTTTACGGTGAGAACAATAAAGCTGTGGAATTCTCAGCCTGTTGAGGTGGTTGGGTCAGAGACTGTACAGACTTTTAAAAAATGACTGGATGACTTCCTGCAGACACGGAATAGTAAGGGTCAAAATATTTAATATGTGGGTAAGCTTCTTGATCCAAGGAGAAATCTGACACCATTCTGGGGTCAAGAAGGAATTTTTCCCCAGTGTGTTGCATATTGGCGAGCGCTTCAGACTTGGTGTTTTGCCTTCGTTGGATCAACAGCAGTAGGTGATGTGTGAGAGGCTGAACTCGATGGACGCATGTCTTTTTTCAGCCTATGTAACTATGTATCACATAACTCACAGCAATAAAACTCTCAGTAATGTGCGGTGTGTATGAGCATATCAAAGTGCGCCACAGCAATAAAACTCACTGTAACATACCAACAGTTTATCCACCCCCCCCCACAGCATATCAATTGTATGTCATTTTATTAACTCCACCCAGCATACCAACTGACAATGGCAGGCAGTTAAACCACCCACCAGCATATCAATTGGCGCAGGCAGTTTACCCCCCCCCACCCCCTGCGGTCGCTCACCGGCATACACTATTGAAAAAAATCTGTGGATGCAGCCTCAGGCTGCTGGCTTCGCTGGACCGCACTCTTGTTTGTCCGACCTCTTCTGCCACTACGTGCCCTCAGCCTGTATGCATAAGGTGAGGAGGCGGCGTCAATGCAGCGTGCCGTGCTCGAGGTTAGACCGTGGGGCTGAGGCAGGCACGTTGTGGCGCCGCCACCGTGGCTGTTACAGGGTGTGCCGATGGGTCACCCATGGCTGGCAGATGATTATTCCCGCATTCCTGACATCCCTGTTACTGTAGCTGAGGCTGGGAAACCAGTGGGGCCCGCACTGTGCCTTCCAAAACCGGGCCATTGGGCAGTGCCTGACGGGTCAGTCCACCCCTGGTGCTGGAGAATTGCATTGTGTATCTGTAGGTTGGCAGAACAGGGAAACCTGCAGTGTGTTCAATGCTGGGGTCAGAGCAGCAGGGGAGAGGAACGTAGACTCTGGCAGAGTTAGTTTGGTATGTGACAGATCAAATAAGTCTGTTCTGCAGGAAAAATAATAATGCATTGTTAGTTTTATAATACATACTATTTTCTAATGTGAACAAAATTTTGTAATCTGAAGTTTTTTCAGTAAGAGGAGAAAGAAGACATCTTTACATTCTGCATTATTTCTCCTCTCTACTAGGGATGAGCTGTTCGGTTCGATCTGTTCTGAGTTTGAATCGAACATCGGCTGTTCGACAGTTCGCGAACTTCGAACTTTTTGGGACATTCGCCGAAAGTTCGAAAAAAAAAATAACTGAAAAAAGTATAAAAAAATGCTTAAAAAAATCTAGAAATAAAGAGACTCTTTAATGCAAAATATTATAAGCAACGGTTTATTAGATATTGAATTAAAACTGGAATATTTTTAACATTGAAGCCTATGGGATAAAACATTCTCGTTACTAAAACATCAGGCAGACACGGCCCTCTAATCAGGCACTGTAGAGGGCAGCCTGCTGGAGCCTCCCAAGGATCCCCTTGAGGAGCATGCAGCCGCTGGATGACAGAGCTGCGACTGTGCGGGCTCGCCGCCCGGATGCATGTGGCAGAGACAGGCAGCGCCTGCGGCCACGGCAGACCCCCCCCCCACAACCAGAATCCAGGGAGCCCCCACTGACCACCAGGCTACGGTAAGGCAACACATTTTCTTAAAAAAAAAATCCGAGGACATTTTTAAATGTCCCCGGGAACATAAAATAAAACTTTTTATTTTCTTTTTCTACCTGGCTGAATGTATTTAATTATATATTAGATACATTCAGCCAGGTAGAGGGTGGTGGCATTGTGGACTGCGCAGGGTCTCAGGCAGTGGTTTGCTTTTTTTGTGTGTATATTTTTAGCAAATTTATAGGGGAGGGAAGGTAAGGGCAGGTATAATAATATATATATATATCCAGACTTGTATTACACACATTTTGGCAACTAATTGCCCCCCCATTTGGCTGATCCCTCCAGAAGAGATGTTGAACCCGATAGAGCAGAGAATAATATATATATTCTCTGCTCTGTCGGGTTCAACAATTCTTCTGGAGGAATCAGCCAAATGGGGGGGCGCATTTAGTTGAGATTGTCCACATGCCACACCCCCATGTGCGTATGTGTATATATGGTCTGAGGTCTGTGGGTGGGTGTATATATATATCTGCATGTTGATATATACGTATATATAGGTCTGCGTGTTGATATATACGTATATGTCTGTGTGTGGTATCAATGCATCCCTACTCTATACACAGCGCTCCGTGTCCCTATAATATATATGATCGGGGTTTACCTTTTTTTATATTTTTATACTATTCCTATTAAATTAACAGCAATTTTTGATGTATTTTATTGAGTAGAAACTTTTTTTTCCTATATAACATGTTGCTTTGTGAAAATAAAACGGTTTTGTGTGTATATTTTAATTTAGTTAGTGGATTCCTGTCCAGTGCGGTGAGAAGCAAACGTAATGCAGTGTAGACACGCTGCGAGCCGGAGCGGAGTGAAGTCAAGCCTGCAAAATGTTTGCTTTGCTACGCTGTGCGTCGCTACATGCTCAGTGTGTCTCAGCCTGATATTCCCGCATCGCTAGTTTACCGAATCAGTTTGTATACTTGTTACTGACCCTGCTTGTTCTGAGGACCCGATCTGTTGCCGACTTTGCCTGCCATTTGACTATTTTCTCTGTGTATTCCCTGCCTGTTCCGTTTGCTTCCTGTTGCTAGTGGTGTGCACCGATTCTCACCATATACAGTAGCGCAGTACAAGTGCCTAAACATTGCTGACCCGGTTTTGTTATAGCTGCTGATGTAACTGAATAGATCGGGGATCTCTTCTGCATTACCAAAACCTCCACCACTGCACTCTTCCACAATACCTCAGAGGGGTTACGGTGTGAAGGCACTTGCTGCCACCAAAGGCAAAATATTTGGGAGCACGGACGCCTATACCAGATTCATATCATATCATTTTAATATTTGACCGCAGAGTCCAACCCTGCACTCTTCCACAATACCACAGAGGGGTTACAGTGTGACGGCACTGTTGCCGACACTAAAAGGCCCAATTTTAAAGCACCTATTGTTATTTTCATCCTAAGTCTGCATAAGTTTCACCATAATTTAGCCAAAACAAAATCACTAAACTTGTTCTGCGTGTCCTAAAATGTCTCCTCTTTTCATACAGGCTGCCGCCCCAAGCAGTTGTTTATGAATAGATTAACCCTTTCACTGCTGAGGACGTGTGGGGAACGTCCTCATTGACTCCTAAGGAAAGATAGGGGGAACCCCGATATCTCCCGACTGTTGGCGGCTAGCAGGGTCATGTTTTGTATCATTAGAAAGGCCAGAGCATGGCCTTTCCAATGATACCAATCATGACCATGTTTAAAGTAAAGAAAAAATAATAATAAAAATAATAATAAAAAAAGAAAAGTGTGTTTTTTAAGACGTGAAATGGCTCAGCAGTGAAGGGGTTAAAGGAAAAACATTTACCGTCATTTGAAATGTCATTTTTTTGTTTTTAAATGTTTCTATACATCCTACAAATCCACCACTTCCTGGGCAGGTTATGGGACCTCCTAGGCACGATATTTGAAGGAATTTTTCGTTTTTATTCTTAACCTTTATTTCATGGAAAACTCACTGTTCCTTTAAAAACTTTTTTTTAAAACTTTTTGTCCTTGTTTCATGTCCCCCAGGGCACTACCCGGACCCCCATACACCTTTTATGGCAAATATCTTGCATATATGCCCTCTTGGAGGGCACTCTAAAAATCAAACGTTCGAGTCCCATTGACTTGCATTGAGTTCGAATCGTGTTCGAATTCGAACTTTTGAAATTGTTCGAGTTCGAATGCGAACCGAACACGGGGGTGTTCGGCTCATCCTTACTCTCTACTACTTCTGTTCTGGGGTTTGGCCTCTCCTCCTCCTTCCCTGCTGTGGGGTTGCACTCTATGTGTCAATGAGCCAATGAGGGTGCCAGGCATAATCACTGGATATATTTCTTAATCGACCTTAGGCAGTTTAATGGCTAGGGGTTAGAACCCCCGCTGTATAGATGAATATAGTATGATCGATGCATAAAATGTACCCAGGCAGGACAGAGTGCATAAAACATATGTGACATGCTCAGTAGTTGCATTATCATTATCTAGAGGTTTAAAAAAACAGCATTTCTTCCTTACTTGGAACTCCCCTCCCCAAAGAAACTTGTAAATATTTATATACTTTTTGTGGGGGGGCTGGTGGGACACTCCCCCAATGACCTAGCCGCCACTATTCAGATGATCCTTTATCTAAATGTACTTTATGACATTTAAATGTTACTCATTTATACCTTTTATAGATACTGCATTGATTAAACCAAATATTTCCACTCACACATTTAATTTGTTTCCTCTTTTCAAAATGGTAAAGCTATAGTGGCCCAGTGTAACCACCCAGCACAGATTTTTCCAGTTGTGAACACATATTGCCTTATTGATTACTTTATTTCTGTTTTATTCTAGGGATAATCTTCCATGATGTGTATCCCTCTATTTGCAGTGCTGGTCGTCTTACTTCTCATTTACAGATGGCACAGACAGAACCAAATCCTGCCAAACCTCTCAGATAAATATGTGCTGATCACTGGATGTGATTCAGGGTTTGGGAACCTACTGGCTAGGCAGTTGGACCGGCGTGGCATGCGAGTATTGTCTGCTTGTCTGACAGAGAAAGGGGCTGATAATTTGAAGAAGGAGACGTCCAGCAGACTGCAGACAGTGATCCTGGATGTTACTAATAGCCAGAGTGTGAGCTCTGCTGCCATATGGGTTGCTCAAGTTGTTGGTGATAAAGGTCAGTCAATGGAGAATGTTCACTGTATCTAAATAACATACTACATGGTCTGCTTTAATTCTAATATCTTAACGAACACTTTAACGAATACTAAGGGCTGTATCCCACTTATTTTTATATGTACCTTTTATTTTTAAACAATGGACTGCGCATAGGAGCAATTAACACCCCACCGGGTAATTCCTCCCCCCCCACCAGGGATCAGCATCCAGTTTACCCCATCTTCAGACCACTGCATCCTTGTGCATCGTACGTGGTTGATCACTGTGTTATTGGAAAGGGCAGAGTCTGGCCTTTCCAAAGATTACCAACATGACCATATTCAATGTAAAATAAAAATCATAAATAGTAAAATAACTTAACATTTTTATTCACAGGGTTGAAATGGCTCAGCAGTGAAAGGGTTAATGGTCAGACTATATATATTACATTGAGTATTACTTTTGTGTTTGCCTTGGTTTAGTTTCATATAAAGGGTTAATAGGCAGGTGTCATCCCTCACAGTACATATTTAATTTTTTCCCTTGGTTACTGGCATTTTAGGGGGTTATGGGTAGGCTACATGCCTCACATTATATATATTTCACATTTTCTCTCGATAACTGGCATTTTAGGAGTTAATGAATAGGCTGCATGTCCCACAGTGTATTCATTTCATATTTTCCCTTGATTAATGGGTAGGCTACATGTCACACTGCTTATTATTTTTATTGTATTTCCCTGCTTTAATGGCATTTTAGGGGTTATTATGGAAGTTAGAACCTAAAGGGTCTATTCATCCTAAGATCCTTTGCTTTTTGTCACAATTCAGGGAATCAGTTACGTGGAAAATATGGTGAATTTCCTATTTAGCAAATTGTCATCATAATTTGTGACTATTGGAGTCGCTGAAGCAGTTATTGGACGTCGGTGAAAACCGCTGATTTGCGGCAAATAAAATACTGAATTTATGTATGAGGTTAGTAGAACAAAAGGTATCATTGCACCACATTACTCTGGGATTTTGGAATCTTATTTATATATACCTATTTAATTTTTTCAGTGGTATGATTTAGTGGCAAAAATTATTATTGCCCCCCAGTTTTGCTGTGGTATCTTATGTGCCCCCCCTATATATATTGTTCCTAGAGTCACCACTGGGACTAAGCATTAATTTTCTCCAATAACATGATCTGTCAGCGTCCCAGATATATACATATATTTTACTACAGCACTTAAATCTAACTTGGTTTAATATTTACAACACAAACTATTTCTTAGCTTTAACACCAGAGAATCAAACATCACCACACTTATTTGGACACTGAGCTAAATGCATAGTATTACACTTTATTGCCTTTTCTGTTTTTTCCCCATGTACACATCCTCTTGATCCAAGAAGAATTAGTAGTATAAAGCCTCCCTGTCTTTGGAAAATGTGAGAATATTTGATCTGTTTGAGACAAAAGCTAGCAGAGCTATCTTTGATTAGGAATGCTTAAACCACACAGCAATGAGAGTGACAGAACTTGGCATATTTCTACAAGATAACAGGATTGCTTTATAGAGCATAAAGACACATGTTTAGAAGGAATACAATAAGAACAAGATACTTTATCGCCCCCAAGTGTCTGGAAGCAAGAAAATCTGTTTCCAACAAATTCAATGTTTATAATATAACGCAGGTTTACAGTTACATATATCATTCTTTACCCCTAATAATGTCCCACTACCCCCCCCCTCCCTCCATCCCATATAACCTCCCCATATGCTTTGGCAATGCTAAAATGTATTTGGTCCTGCCAATAAAGCTTATTTGAATTGGATTGACTTGTTACAAGTATTTATAAAGCGCCAACAAATTCCTTAGCGCTGTACAATGGGAGACAGAATAACGTTCTTGCCTAAATTGCATCCGTTGCCATCTGCGTCGTGCGTGCGTACTTCGGTGCACACGTACTTCGTGTGTGGTTCCCTATTGCTCATGATTCTATGCTACGACGGACGTTAGTACGCACAACAGACGCGGCAAACGGAAGCAAGTTTGGCAAGAACGTAAAACCGCTAGAATGGACGTGCGGAGTGCGCCACGTCTGCATAGCTTTGCGTGTGTGAGTGATGGACCGTAGTCAGATGGACTGCATTTTTGACGTCCAGCATTTCCAGCATCTACATCAGTCAAAAAAAACATCAGTTACAACAACGGACTGTGTGGCCACTACGTTGTGCGTCCGTGCACAGTCCGCACAGAATGCGTTCGTCTGACCCTAGCCTAAAAGCCAGCTCTACTGCTCGCATTAGAGCTGTAGGGACCCTCTGATACTTAAGAGCTCGTGCCAACTCTTGGCATTTGTGGATCCCTATTGAAGACGTGGCCAAAAGAGGTCCAAGTCTTTTTTTTTCCTGTTTTTTATTCTGTATTGTTCTAATGTGGATTTTTTTTCTAATCTTTCCATTTGCTTTTATTTAAATATTTTACGAGCATACATACAAGCACATGCCAAACTCTACAAACCATACAAGTCACATTTTGGAATATGCCAACATATGGAATGTGTCAACAACAGCTGTGGTGGTTACAAGTTTGTGAATGCTGGAAGGAAAAGTATATATTAAAGTTGCGAATCCTTTCTATTTCTATATGAATAATGATTCTCCATCTTTCTACGGGTGAGTGGAAACAGAGATAAAATGATAGGCTGTGGGGGCGGAGTCTGGACGTCCACCGGAGCGGTCGCATGTAACAAGGGCTCCTGAGATTCTCGAGTTCCCCCTTGACCCCTGATAGCATAATGCTTCTTTAGCACACCCTACTACCCCCAGCCGGAACCGCGACCATGCCGGGTAGCGTGCGAAGCGGAAAAAAACCCAAGCCACAGGAGACGGAGGTGGCTCCAATCTTCCTGCGCCTCGATGGAGCAGAGGCCCAAGATGGCGGCCCCATGAGGCGGTCGGGCCTGGACTCGGAGGCGACGGCTGCCAAACGGGACACACAGCCGGCGTCTAAAGCAGACATCTCCCACCTCCTGGAACGTTTGGGAGACATGCAGCGCTATCTCGCCGAGGAGATGTCTAAAATGGCGTCCGAAGTGCGGTCAGAGATAAGGGACCTGGGGTCACGCACAACAACCCTTGAGGAGGCAGCGGAGGAAATGGTGGTGGCCCATAACGAAGTGGCACGTGACACGGTCCGCCTGAGGGACAAGGTAGAACGGCTGGAACTGGCACTGGAGGATCTCTCGAACAGATCCCGGAGGAACAATATTAGACTGCGGGGCCTCCCTGAGACAGTGTTGGCGCCGGAGCTGGAGGATACGGTTCTGGGCATCCTCGGACGCCTGGCACCGGAGGTGCCCCCAGGGCGACTCCTGATCGACCGAGTACACAGGGCGCTGCGTGCCCCGAGAGGAGCTGAGTCTCAGCCTCGAGATGTCATTATGAGACTCCATTATTACGCTACGAAGGAGACACTTATGCGGAAAAGCAGGGAGATGAACGTGACGTACGAGAACTCATCCCTGGCCCTCTACCAGGACCTGGCTCCGGAAACCCTACAGCGAAAACAACACTGGCGCCCCATCACTTCTCATCTGGCGAGCCTCAACATCAAATATGCCTGGGGCTTCCCTTTTAAATTGTTGGCATTCGCAGGTGGCAAGACGGCGGTCCTGCTTCCTCACTCAGACCCGAAGAAATTTTTCTCTCGCCTCACTTGCCTGCCGCTGGAGGGGGCCAGGCGCCTCTTTGAACCCCTGTCCCTGGATCATTGTGTGGCCTCTAGATGGGAGAAAGTCCCTGACCGCAGACGGGAAGAAGAGAGCCAAGGCCCTGATTGAGCGGAGGTGGGATCCCTGGGCTCTGACTCCTAACGTGGATGGAGCTGTATTGCCCTCTCTGCTGAGGCTGTAGCTGCCCACCTGTTCATGTTTTTCTCCTTCTATTTCCCTGGAGGGCCCTTCCTCCGTTTCGCCTCTTGCTGGTGCACCCGTTCATGGCAGATCTGGGGATGAGGCAGTTTGCACTTGACTGCTTGAGGCCTGGTCACCAGACGGCCAGTGGTTTGGGGGGAGGTGGGGTGGGGGTGCCCATTTTTTGGGTGTTGCGGGGAGATTTCGGGGATGTCGCTTTTTGGGTCCGTACACCCTGGCTATGACGGACGATGACTCTGGAACACTCCCTTGGTTGGTCCGGCGATTAGTAAGACCGGTCTGTTTTGATATGTTTTTCGTGTTCTCATTATTCTTTCTTTTCCTTTTCTGCTCTTCTCAGTCTGTTTTTCTGTCTCTTCTTAAACCCTTTTTTACCCGGGGGGAACGGGCGTTCCTGGTGACACTGACGTGGCGTGTGTTTGAGATTTGGCCTTTTCTTCATCCGCCATGATGGCAGATTTTAAAATAATATCCCAAAATGTCAAGGGACTGAACTCCGACGAAACGCCGGCTGGTCTTAAGAGACCTGCGACGAACCTGCTTGTCACGGAATGGACCTGAGCGCTCCTTCCAGCGAGCCGCGTGACTAAAAACTCAGACAGTTTTCAAGATCATTTTTTCCTTTTATATTTCGGTTGTGCGTTTAGGTGTATGGACATTTTATTTCATGTCTAGATGTGGTTTTACTGGTGTGGTTTTTATTAGAGTGTGATGTATTAACATGTATCCTGTATTGTATGAGGGCATTTAAGTCTGGACATGTCTGAGAGCATTCAAGTCTGGACATGTCTGAGGGCATTCAAGTCTGGACATGTCTTTGTGTTGTGTGTATAAAAGGATCTGCCCAAACCTTGTAATAAATCAGTTTCTGTTTTGAAGTCATACAGTTTCGTCTGGTGAGTTCTTCCAGGGAATATCACATTGCACCTAGAAGGCACTCAGCGGCCTTCCACATCACGTCTATCCCAGGAAAAGGAGCCTCAAGTCAGCCGAGCAGCCACCTCTACACCAACAAGAGGTCGGTAGGTCAGGCTGCTCGAGACGCCGAGTGCCGAGCCACTCGGTAGTCGGGCCGGACGCCATCAAGGGGGTCAGATAGGAGCAGGACCGCAGGCGGACACTCCATCTCACACTGCTGTCACGTAGCTTTTCTGCAGGAGACACACTTTACCAGAATACGCCAATTCAGTCTCACAGACCGCTCGTTCAACCGCTCTTTCCTGGCCTCTGCCAATAACAAAAGTGGAGGAGTCGCGATATTACTACATAAAAAGTGTGATTTTAATGTGCTTCATTCTGAATGTGATGCTGAAGGCCGATATGTGCTGCTGAGGGGGACATTGGCGTGGCATACTGTGACTTTCCTTAATGTATATGCGCCAAACACGCCGGATGCGCCCTTCTGGGAGCATCTGGGGAGTTTGGTGAAGGGTACTGCTAACTCCCTGGTGGTTGTGGGGGGCGACCTAAATGCTACCCCGGTCCCAGCTATTGAGAGGAGGAGTCTGACATCTAGGGCGACACAAACAGGGACTCCTCAGGATAAACAGCTGGCCCGCTTTCTGACGGACTCGCACCTATTGGACGTATGGCGACTGCAGCACCCAGGGGGCCATGACTTCACCTTCTTCTCCCACCCCCACTCCTCCTACTCGAGAATAGATCTTTTCCTTCTCCCTCCTACATCATTGCAATGGGTGACCCGCTCGGACATCGGTAATATTAGCTGGTCGGACCATGCTCCGATCTCTCTGTGGCTCTCGCTGCCCGGGGTGAGGGCAATCTGGTCGTGGCGGTTAAACCTCTCCCTGCTGCAGAAACCGGAGGTTAAAGCGGAATTGTCGGCCTCGCTAGATAGATACTTTGCAGACAATGCGACGGACGGCGTACACCCGGACATCTTGTGGCTAGCCCACAAGCCGGTCATCAGGGGCCTCCTTATTCAAATTGGGAGCAGGCTCAAGCGGGAGCAGCTTTAGAGGATCTCAGACCTGCAAGCGCTGCTGGCAGATAGAGAGGCGGCACATAAGGTCTCCCGCTCTCCGGGGGACTATGAGGCCCTCCTGTCAGTACAACAGGATCTTAGGGCTGAGCTGACTTCGGATGCGGCCCGGTCCCTTGCTTGGTCGAAGCGGATGTTTTATGAATACTCTAATAAGGCACACACCTTCCTAGCTAGGAAGCTACGTACTCAACATAGATCGCATGCAGTGACTTCTGCCCGCAACCCTTCGGGCGCGTACACTACGGTGCCTGGGGAGGTGAACAGAATCTTCACGGATTACTTTAAGCAACTGTATAACCACTCCCCGACTCATGTCCCCACTAACCAGGATCATATGCAGAGGGCGAAAGCATACCTGTCCAACTGGAAAGGGCCGGCCCTCTCGCAGGCTTGCCTGGACTGCCTGGACGAGGAAGTGACAGAAGCAGAAGTACTCTCGGTAATCCGAGGTATGAAACCACATAAATCGCCAGGCCCAGATGGGTTCTCGGCCTCCTATTATAAGAGCTTCTCCACAAAACTGCTTCCCCATCTAACTAGGCTTTATAACTCACTGCTGGAGGGCTCCCCAGTGGCGCCGGATTTCTTGCGCTCTGAAGTGGTCTTGATTCCGAAGGAAGGGAAGGACCCGGCGTTGCCCCAAAGTCACCGGCCCATCTCCTTATTGAATGTGGATTATAAAATTTTTACAAAACTATTAGCTGATAGGTTGGGAGGTTTTCTCTCTTCATTGGTCCACCCTGACCAGGTGGGCTTCGTCCCCTCCAGACAGTCTTTTGAGAATACGCGGCGGGCTGCGGTCCTGATAGACTGGGCGTTGGCCTCTCAGACGCCTTCTCTGCTCCTCTCCTTGGGCGCGGAGAAGGCGTTCGACCGGGTGGAGTGGCCTTATATGTTTGAACTCCTGGCGCACTGGGGTTTCCCACCCCGGTTCCGTGCGGCCCTGGGGGCCCTGTACGCTGCCCCTCTCACTAGGGTCCTCACCCCGGGGGGCGAACCCAGAGACCTTCTCCATAGGAAATGGAACCAGGCAGGGTTGCCCATTGTCCCCCCTCCTTTTTGCCCTTTCTTTAGAACCGTTGCTGGCGGGTCTCCGGGTTTCACCTACTATCAGAGGACTGGGGGTCGGGGGGAGGAGTTTCTGGTCTCCGCTTATGCGGATGATGTCTTACTGACAATAGCGGACCCCCTGCAATCGGTCCCCTCCCTTCTGACTGCTGTCGATTCTTTCTCGGACATCTCAGGGTACAAGGTGAACTATGATAAGATGAGAGCTATGCCACTGGGACTGTCTCGGAAGGATATAGCTGAGCTGCGCAACCTGACTGATTTCCACTTTTCTTTTGACTCTTTGAAATACCTGGGGGTCTGGTTGACGAGCGATCCCTGGAGACTATACAGGGCCAACTATGATACCATGCTTGCCAGCCTGCTTAGGGACCTGGACAGGTGGAATGATTTTTCTATCTCGTGGGTGGGCAGGGTGGCCTGTATTAAGATGAATCTGCTGCCTCGCTTGCTGTATTTATTTCAGGCCCTGCCCACCCGCGTAGATGTAACCTCCCTGGCGCACCTTCAGCAGCACATAGCCAAATTCGTGCGGCAGCACAAGCGTCAGAGAGTCACACGTAGAGTCCTACACAGGCCTCGAGACAGGGGGGGGCTGGGCATACCGAACTTATTGTGCTGCTCAATTAGTGCAATTTGTGATGTTCCATGCCCCACCAGGCACCCACCGTTGGTATACGAACCGGTGGGGGAGGAACTCCCGGGGGGGGGATTGGGAGGATATATAGGACAATGTGGCTCACTGCTCCATCAATGTGGCCCATCAAGAACAAGCCTATAAAATGTTGTTTCGCTGGTATAGCTCTCCTTCACAGATGTCACATATGGGGCAGAGCCTCACGGATCTTTGCTGGAGAAATTGCGGTCTGAAAGGTTCCTTCTACCACATGTGGTGGACATGCCCATCTATTCAGCCCTTCTGGTCCCAGATACATGAAATGACACAGGAGATATTGGGTCACCCGGTAGACAGGGATCCCTGGACATTTTTGCTCCACCGCTCTCAAGAGGCCATGCCCCCACCGGAAAACAAACTCCTCCATAGAATCGCGCTGGCGGCGCGGAGGGCGGTGGCGCAGCAGTGGATGGCGCCTACCCTCCCCTCCCTGGAGAGGGTGCGAATTAATATAAGGGAAGCTATGACGATGGACAGATTGACGGCAATGGTCCATGACACCATGCAGCTGTTCGACTGAGTCTGGGCCCCCTGGTTGGAGTACGAGCCAGGATAGGATGCACAGTGACGCTCAGTAGGGGTCCTCGGGTGTTGTTACTCATGTATTTGCGGCTAGGGGTGTCGGTCCCCCCCTCCCTTTCTATTCTCTTTCCCCTCTTTCTCTGTTTTTTCTGACCTCATCCTTCTTATTATTTTTATTTCCTCACTTGAAGATTGTTTCTTCTGTTTATACCTGAAAAATGATGCTGTTCGTAGTTCCTGATAGATACCCCCGATGGGGAGATGTTTCATTATTTGTACAGGCATCTTGTTAAATAAAGAATTATAAAAAAAAAAAAATTAAAAAAAATGATAGGCTGTTAGCAAGTTTATATCTTTTAATGTATGATATAGAATTACAATGTTGTAGAGCAAAGCAGGATAATCAACTACACTTGCGTTTAACTTTTCTGAAATTAATATTTCAAGTAGGACCGAATACTACATCCCCACAATCGTTAAAGTATTAAACTTTTTTTGTACAATAGCAAAATCACTTAATACCAGCTTTAATAGACAGAATGTTTTTCCAAGCTACTCCAAATTAATTCTCTATTCATTGACTCGCACTACTATGCACTTGCAACTCAGTAAGCAACAATGCAAATTGAGTGGTGATTGAAGTTACCACTCGGCCTGTGATGGCAAACTGGGCCATTAGCATTAGCAACCGGAGAACCAACAGTTAGTGGCCCACTCACAAATACAAACAGGTTTTGTTGAATACAGACCAAAACTGGATAAGCGTTAAGTAAGAGGCAATGGTGGAGAGGAACCACATAGGCAAAAGGCAGTAATATAGTCCAAAATCACAGAGCAATGGCTAAAAATACACTAAGTTAAAGAACACACTCTCAAGTAGGCACACATCTCTACCAACAAGTGTGGGAAAATCCAGCTATATATAGGGAGTGCTACAGGCTCTGCCTCCAACCCAATGGATCTTTGATGCAACCAATGAGCACCAGCATATTCCTCTGTCTCAAACAGTTTTTTAATAACATGTAAATGACATGTATTATTACATACTGCAGCACATAGCAGGATGTAGGCTATACTTGACTTTTCTGTAACTGAGTCGTTATCCACAATCACTTAATAGTATTGACATTATTTGTAAAAGAAATGTGTTGCAGAAAACTTCAAAGCACCATTCTTGGATCTCATTTTGATATGAAGTCCAAATCTGAGGTTATGGTCTAAGAGCAAGCAACAAATTAGTAGATGCTGACTGGCAACAAGCTGTATGTTGTATTGATAGCAATAATTGCCGTTGTTTACATTTAGGGCCCTATTACATTCTTCACGCAAAAATGCACCCTAAACCGTCAATTTTTGCGCGAAGCGTCAAACGTTAACGCGCGTAAATCAACACTGGTATTAAATCGTGCATTTTTACATCCGGAATACCGGTATTCCGACTGATGAAGCCTGCAGAGAGCAGGGGAAACGCGTTTCGGACCCACTACTTGTTTTTATTTGTTTCATTTATTGTTTTAATCCATTAAACCCCTTTTTTAAAATCCAATTTCTGAGTCATTCCCCTCTTTGTGGATTGTTGAAAACCATAAAACCATCCCTTGAAGTACTCAGACTTAAAGCTCCATCTCAACCGATTGAAGGGAGGGACCCCCTCGAAAGGATAAGAGGTCCTCTGTGTCTATACCGAGCCACTCTGCTAGGGAGGCTCATAAGCAGTGGCGTAGCGTGGGTTGTCAGCGCCCGGGCCAGCCAAGAATTGTGCGCCCCCCCAACCTATGGACACGTTATCGATATTGCCCCAGCTCACACATGGATTTGCCCCAGCCAGCTCACACATGAATATTGCCCCAGCTCACACATGAATATTGCCCCAGCTCACACATGGATTTGCCCCAGCTCACACATGGATTTGCCCCAGCTCACACATGAATATTGCCCCAGCTCACACATGGATTTGCCCCAGCTCACACATGGATTTGCCCCAGCTCATGGATTTGCCCCAGCACATGGATTTGCCCCAGCACATGGATTTGCCCCAGCTCATGGATTTGCCCCAGCACATGGATTTGCCCCAGCACATGGATATACCCCAGCACATGGATTTGCCCCAGCTCATGGATTTGCCCCAGCACATGGATTTGCCCCCCAGCACATGGATTTGCCCCAGCACATGGATATGCCCCAGCACATGGATATGCCCCAGCTCATGGATTTGCCCCAGCACATGGATTTGCCCCAGCTCATGGATTTGCCCCAGCTCATGGATATGCCCCAGCTCTCACCTGGATATTGCCCCAGCTCCCGGGCAGCGGGAGTGCCTACCCGCCCCGGTCCTGAACAGCATGTGAGTCTGTCCTGTTGAAGGGGAGGCGGCTGCGTGCGTGCGCAGGTCACGCGGTCCGGCCAATCAGGTGGTACAGAGACTCAGTACCACCTGATTAGACGGACCACGTGACCTGCGCCTGCACGCAGCCGCCTCCCCTTCAACAGGACGGACTCATTGTTTAGGACCGGGCAGGCACTCCCGCTGCCCGGCATCTGTGTCCCCTCAATCCGCGGGCCCTTGGGCGGTGCCCGAGGGCCCGGCGGGTCAGTCGGGCCACAAGTTTTAGGGGCGCATAATTTCAAAAGAAATTATGCACCCCTAACAAAACTGCGCCCGGGGCCACGGCCCCCCCTGCCCCCCATGCTACGCCACTGCTCATAAGCATGTAAGTGGGATACCTATCCCTACCTTCACTTTTCAAAGTTTCATACAGTTCTGTGCCATATATTTCTCTTTTTGAGGTATAATGCTGCTAAACAGGACCATCTTCACTCTCAATCAACACCACATTGTGAAGGTGGGAGGGGCCCCCCATAGGGGTCCACATGCATTATCAATGAGTCTAATTAGGTTCCTCACTTGTGAGTGAAACTTTTTCATCATACCAATCCCTCACTGTGTGATATTGCGCAATTGGTTTGTTTTGTCCTTTTACTGCAGATACAAGCAACCCTTCACCATTCAATTTTCCATTGCCCAATTGTGAACTTATCCCTGGCCTTGCAAGGGTTAAATTGGAGAAGATATTCTCCTTCACAGCAGGGTCCATGTTTTATCTGTCTGTTTTTTTTAAATCCCTCACCCCCCTCACATATTGCAGCTCCTTGCAGGCACACTGTGTGTGGAGGGGGAGGGGTAATTAGCCCGAGATCTCCTGTCAGCTCAGCTGCAGAAGAGAAACCCTTGCAGGGGAGGGTTCCAGGCTGGGGCAGTAACAAGGCAGCTCACCTCTCCTCCTAGTCTGGTGGGATGGGATCTGAGCGGCCACTGATTGGAGCTCTCCTCTTTTCCTGTCCGGCAGCGGCAGCAGCATGCTACTCTCAGGAAGCATTGCCCTGGTCCACTTCCCGCCTCTCTCTGTACCTCCTCCGGAGCCCTGTGTCATGTGACTGATCACAGCCTGGAAGCTGAGTGCGGCTGCTCCATTCTCACTGAGGGACATGGAGCAGCAAAGTAATAAAGCCCCCTGCTCCAGCATCATCAGAGGGGACCTGAGCCTATTGCAAACCTGGAGGGGTTCAGTGCCGGGCAGGCAATTTGGGAATTCAAATCCCCATCAACACTAGTGGCTGGAGATTTTAATTTTTGGACCCCCCTCCTGGTCTGACATGGTAAGACGGCCGCCTTTGCCGCATTACACAAGTGCCGGCTCTAGGTAAGGCTATTGTGTTCTGTATATTTCTTGAGATATGAGATGGCAGCTGAATGAGATATGACAGAGAGCTTAAAAGCCTTCTAAACACCCCCATGGTGATGTTCTTTGCATACAACCCACACAATACAGTGAATTGAGTCAGCTGCCTGACCCATAGACTCCATTCTATGGCCAAAGCCATACAGTGAAGAGCAAGTGATGTAAAGATACCGGGGGGGGGGCGGCAATTTACAACACAAAAGATCACAAAATCCAGTACCACATATACAGTAAAACAGAAAAATAAAGCCTGTTTAAGATATCAGCAAGATAAAATAAACAAAATAAGAACATTTCATTTTTGGTGGTAGTGTCCCTTTATGTCAGGAGTTGACAACCTTGTATCCTCAGATATTTTGGAACTACATCTTCCAAGGTGCTCAGCCACTCATTAGAATGGCTGAGTCTTGTGGCAAATTTAGCTTCAAAACATCTGGAGGGCTCGGGTTGCTGACACCTGGATTAAAGCTTCCATTTCATAAATTCTTTCGAGTACCTGCAGGTCAGCTGACCTGTCAGCAAACCCTCAATGGAGTCCTATGGACTCCAGGAGGTGATACGGTTAGGGGCAGGCTGCTGAATTCAGTGTCTGCCTCATAATCTGTTTGTAAAATGGGGATGCTAAGGGGAAATTTGCAAGCGCAAATTTTTCCCCTTGGCGTCCCCGGTTTAGCACAGGGCAAGTGATAAGCTAAAACAGAGAAGGTAAGTAAAATCTGCAGATGTCGATTTTTTTACTAACACTTTAGAAGCAACCATAGAATAGGGGCCTTAGTATCTTTATAAAAAGATTGGGGAATAACTCTACAAAGAGACAAATATACACATGATGGTGCAGTACATCAATACTAGTACAGTATTAAGAGGCCCCCCAAAGGATTGCACTCACAAGATGCCAGAATAAATTTGGCACCACATCAATATAAAGTTGCAGTGTTACCATTCAGTCCAAATCAATATTTAAACCTCCCCTTTTCCAAGCAGCCATTTTGTAAATCCATTCAGTCTCCCTTTTGGCTAGCGACTAGTGAAAGGGAGACTGAATGGATTTACAAGATGGGTACTTGGAAAAGGGGAGGTTTAAATATTGATTTGGACATCAAAGGTTGTCTCTAATGAATCCATACAGTCTCTTCTCTTTCTTCTCTCTTTTTCTCTTCTCTTTTTTGTCTAATTGCTGGTCACATTTTATTATTGTTTTACATTGGTTTCTATTAGGCTTGTGCACCGTTTTTTTTTTCGGTTCGATTCGGTTCAATTTTTTTTCGGATTTTTAAACTTTTCGATTCGGGTCGTTTCGACCGATTTCGATTCGATTCGGTTCGGCTCGTTTTTCGGGTACATTTTTTTCGGAATATCGACCATTTTTAGTATTTTCGTGTCACTGTGCTCGGTTTTTGTATCGACTTTTCGTGATTTCGGAAATTTTCGTTTTTCGGAATTGTACATTTTTCGGAATATCGACCATTTTTCGTATTTTTCGTGTAACTTTGCTCGTTTTTTGTATCGACTTTTCGTTTTTTCGGAAAATTTTCGTTTTCCGAAAATTTCGTTTTTCCGAAAATTTTCGTTTTTCGTGAAATTTTCGTTTTTCGGAAAATTTTCGTTTTTTCGGAACGTCTGTTCTCCTCGTTTGACACATTTCAAGTCCATTCGAAAAATCCGAAAATATTTCGTTTCGGCTCGGAAAACGTTTCGGATCTGACATTTTCGGATCTAAAAATTTTCGGAAATTCGGCCGCATCCGAAAACACGAATCGGGAAATTTCGTGAAAATTCCGAAATTCCGAAACCCGAAACGCACATCCCTAGTTTCTATGTTTTTATTCATTTATCTTTTTTACCCCTATCGGGAGCATGCATTTTTCATGTTATTCCTGAGTAATAGAGCAAAGAGGGGTGTTTTATTCATTTTTAGATGGACTACATCTCCTATAAACTCGTGTGGGAGCTGCCGTTCGGAGGACTCTTAGAACACCTCCGCTCTTACGCACGTTAGAAGAATCTGCAATGTCCCGTTATGCCATATTCGGCTGAAGAAGCAGCAATCTGGATGTGGAGCTTCGTCACGTCCGGTTGCATGGGTCTGTGTCCCGGATGTGGAGCTACACTGTTGCCAGCTGAGCGAATCGCATCCTGGAAATGGAGGGATGGATCCGAAAAACACCTGATTTCAAAGATTCTAAATGGCGTGGGACACTATTTAAATGTACCGATTGAGATGTGTTATCATATTATTCTTTTCCCTGATGAAGTTGGAAAACGCGTTGGAATTCTTTTATTTGCATTTTGTTGATGAAAAAACGTTTACTGCTTTGGAACAAGTTCGGCTGGGTGATTTCCCTGTGACAGCGGGGTATCCATTTCGGCTGACGGCATCCACTGAGTGGTAACACTGCATCTTTATATTGATGTGCCTAATTTATTCTGGCATCTTGTGAGTGCAATCCTTAGGGGGGCCTCTTAATACTGTACTAGAGTTATTCTCCAATCTCTTTTCATATACTTATTTCTATGACAGCGCCAATAGGAGGAGACGCTGGGGGAAGCCTACTGCTAATAAGATAAGCATAACTTGTTACCCTGTGTGTTCTCACGAATCTTCGTGCCTTAGTATCTTTGCTTGATCTAATTTACATTTCAGCTGCAAGATTTCTATATAAAGATTTTAATGTTAGCACTCATTGTACCGGTTTGTCATTTTCTATTATAGGCCAGTTTTGTTTTTTTAAATAAAAAAGCAAATTTTTCCTCTTTTTGAGGGGTCTTTAACTAGTATTATTATCTCTTTCCAGGACTCTGGGGAGTGGTGAACAATGCAGGAATTTCTATTCCAACTGCTCCTAATGAATGGTTGACAAAGGAAGATTTTTATAAAGTTTTAAATGTAAACTTGTTAGGAGTTGTCGATGTCACACTCCAGATGCTGCCTCTGATCAGAAAAGCCCGTGGACGTGTTGTCAATGTTGCGAGTGTTGCTGGGAGGCTCACGATATGCGGCGGAGGATACTGTATGTCTAAATATGGTGTGGAATCATTTTCCGACAGTCTGCGGTGAGCAAACATTGTGGTACCCTGCAGTGCATGGAACAATAACATATTTGATTGTCCATTAGTTGAGTCTTATCCAACTTTTAGAATACGAATTTTGTCAAGGCAGATGATCTCCATGCAGCTAAACAATAATGTCATTAAAACCTTGCAGGCGTGAAATGAATCCATTTGGTGTGAAGGTCTGTATTGTGGAACCTGGCTTCTTTCAAACCTTGGTCACAGATACCAATATACAAAAAGATTTCTGCCGCAAAGCATGGACTCGGCTTCCAGAGGAAACCCGGCGGAGCTATGGGCAGCAATACTATGATACGTGTGAGTTTCATTTAACTTATACATTTTAGTTTTTGTTTTTGTGAGTTTGTTAAGCAGATATAAGGGGGATGCATTCAAATGAACTTGGGGTTCCTCTGGTCCATACTGTACTGTTGACGTTTTACACTTTTTTTGTGTAGCGCCAGTAGATTCTGCAGCAGTATACAAGGCAAGCAGACAGGGGCTGTACATTGCAACATAAGTACATTAGTACAACACAAATCTTAACAAAGATGATACAGTAGGATTGGAGGTCCCTGTTCCCAAGGGAACCTACAATCTATTGGGATGTGGAGATGATAGTGATAAGATTGTAATACGGCCCACAGTAGGGAGAGAGGAATGATAGGAAAAGGTGAGATGGTAGAGAGAACAAGTAGGGAGAGAGGGCTGGGGCAGTTAAGTAATGGGGAACCCCACTTAAAAGATAAGCAATAAATTTAGTGTTAGTATTATCGGTCCTAAAATCTGTTGTACCTCCAAACCTGGGTAATTCATGATTTCCTGATGTCACTGCAATGAATGTGCATTCTTATGACCATTTTTTTTTTATTCTTCAACTAAACGGTGGGTATTTAACACTAGCAGGGTTATTCACAAAGAACCAATCTGGCCCCGAAATGGCACCGAATGGTGAATTTCACCGTACGGTGTAATTTCCTGGCCATTCGGCTATTCAGAAATCAGGCAGTTTGCCATATTTTGGCGAACTGCCTGCAAATACGGTGCCTGTTCGGCAGTGAAATCCTATATAGAGAAGCAATGGTTAATCTATTCAGAGAACACCGAACAGCAGTGAAAAGTTGCCGAAATGCCTTGATGTTTGGTGCTTTCATTTTGCAGGTTTAAATCAGGCTTATCCCTTAGGTTTCAATGTTAAAAAATATTCCCATTTTTATTCAATATCTAATAAACCGTTTATTCTTTTAGGCTAATGTCAGACGAACGAAGTCTGAGCGCACTCTGCCTGCGTGCATAACAGACAGACATACTGACGGAAGATACTGTAGACACCCCACGGTCCCTTTTTTTTTTGCGCACCCGTGGTAGTGGTTTTACATTCTTGCCTAACTTGCGTCCGTTTTCCACGTGCGTTGTGCGTGCGCAGTTCGGTGCGCACGTACTTCGTATGTGGGTCTCTATTGATCATGATTCTATGTACGACGGACGTTAAACTGTGCGGCAACACGGACATGATCACTGCGTTCGTCTGTCATTAGCCTTAATCTGCAGTAAAAAAAAGTCTCTTTAGGATCTTATAGGAATTATTCAGGCTTTTTTTCTTCAATTTTTTTATAGCAGTTTCTCTTTTTTCAGTAACAGACCTTTTTATTATCATTTATAGGACCTTATATGTTAATTACAGACATTTTCGTTCAGTAGTTTTTTTGCAAGCAGCATTTCAATTTTGACACGTTCAATAATCTTATTTTTTTTTTTACCTGTTCGGGGGCTTGTCGGCTTTTTTCTGTGGCTGGTCGGCGCTGCGTTCGGTGGATCATCAGCTTTTTCATTTCGGGTTCATTTCGGGATCGTCGGATCCAATCCAATAATGAAACAGATCGGATCTGATATTTTCTGAGTGGTTTTAAAACAAAAAGCAGCAAAACCGCCAAATTTATCGAATCCAATATTTTCAGCCGGTTCTCTGTGTATTATCGGATCCGATAATTTTGGCGGTTCTGCGTCTTTTTTTTTTTTTACAACGGCTTTGCCGTGGATTTTCCCTGCACTCTGGGGACCCTTCGGTGAATGCAGAATTCACCACCGTGTGGGGAAATTTGATTCCCCGAAGTGTGGGGAACGAGAGAGCACCAACATGTCGGCGACATTTCAGTGCTTTGTAAATAACCCCTTAGAAGTTTATTTCATGAGGTTTTTTTTTCTATTCACGTACATAGAGATACAATTTGTAGCATATGCATACTTTCTGTATTGGTAAATATTTAGAAACAAAATTGTCAGGTTTCATCTGGTATTTTTTTATTAAGTATCAGCTGATTCAATTCAGTTCAAAATTCAGCTGCATTTGAATTGTGATAGATAACCCCTTGTTGATATTATTTTGGACCAATAAAAAGGCAAAAAAATTGATTTTTTTAATATGAAAAGGTATCTTATTAATCACTGCTAGTCTAGCTCTAAAAAATAACCCTAATCCCAAAAAGAATCCTTTCCAAGAATTTTTGGAGCTAGAGTTATTTTAGTGTTTATTTTTTTGCCTTGATAAATATTTATTGATGCATTAAATGTGTTTAGGCACTAATATTCTGTTTTCAGTTGTCATTACACATTGTTTAATTGTATTTGTATTCTGTTTTTACACATAGATTGCAGCACACTTGAAAAAACTCTGGGAAGATCAAACTCAAATTTGTCCTTGGTCACAAACTGCATGGAGCACGCACTGACAGCACAGCATCCCTGGACTCGTTATTCTGCCGGCCTAGATGCCAAGATCATTTATTTACCTTTTACTTACTTCCCTACTGCAATAACCGACTTTTTAATTGGCTTTATGACTCCTAAGCCATCAACGACTACTTAGAATGCTACACTAACATTTCTGAATATTTAATCTTACAGCAGTTGCAAGCAAATTCTACTGAGGATGCTTGATTCTAAATTGTATATAAATTCAACATTAATTTTAATTAAATGGAATATCATTAATAAATAAATCAACCATTTCTCCATAGTCATACATCTAAAATGATAAGTCGTGTATAAGGAGGACCTGGTAAAAAAAAAAAACATATGCAATTTGAGTCACAATTGTTTGTTTTTAATAATGATTTGCCTGTGGCTTTCCCGATTTTCTAATGAGAATTTACTCTTCCTTTCTATACCCTTAAATAATTGGGCAGCTGGTCTTTTTAGGTGAAATTAGGTGCATTTAAGGTGAAAATATTCACCTTTTCTCCATTGGCGCTAGACTGCTGCTCATTCAGCTCAGGCTTCCGAAATACTGAAATTCATGCAGCTTTTTTACACAATTTAACTTGTATTGTATACGAGTCACAAATTGTACATCACTCAAAGTTGCATACCTTAATATATGCAAGTTTCGTAGTTCCTGTGTAGAACGATGGATTGGAGCTGCGCGCACATGTAGAACCAATCCACCGACTGCCTTCTCCTAGGACATTTCCTATTGCAGAGCATACGGACATCGTCAGCAGTGTGTACTGACCTCCTCAGTTACTGATTTGGTGCTGGGACATTCAAAATTCCAGGTGACACATGTGTGGGCAGAGAAGTTTCCTCCACAGGGCATTTTTTGCCAAACAAGGTAGGAGGAGGGTGGCACTGCACACAGCGTGACCACTTTAAAAACTAAAGTGGACAGGGTGTTCGAGTGTCCCTTTAAGAACATCTGACAACGAGTGATATAACAATGTCAACCCATGAGTAGAACGGAGAATTCTGCTCCTGGAACTCTATCTCACTCATGCTATTAACATTAAAGAGTGATACAATAAATCATATTGCCCCACTCATAAATTGTAATGGCTCTGGTTCTATTCAAACTGAGAATTCTGCTCCGGAAGCTGTATTTTAGATGTTTGGAAAGTGTTTTATTTGTGCTTTATAGTTCTGCCCGCTTCTGAGGCTACGTATGATGAGGATGGTGTTATCTTCCTTTTTTATCATTCTGTACAGTGAAGATTCAGAGAATAAAATCATTTCCAGGGTATTTCTAGCAGGACTGCATGACCACGAGTCATCATTGTTTGAGTTATATTATGAAAACCACAGGTAAAGAAAATTATAAGAATATATATGGCAACATGTGATAAAACAATTTAAAACATAAGTAAAAGTCTGAGAATTCTACTTCTGAAATTGTGATTTAGATTTATACATGAAGGGCCCTATTCCACTGTAGCTGTTAATATTTATGAATAAGACAATACATAAATAAACTATAAATGTTAAAGGTTTCAGTCCAAACGGGGAATTCTGGAACTGTGTTTTCAGATTTTTGAAAAGTGTTTTATTTATGGTTTATACTTCTGCCTTATGTCTCACACAAAAGCTCATGTAACATCTGTATTTGTTAAGCATGCATATATTTCTGACATATGATCCCTTTTGTCTATATAATGCTCACTCTGTCAACTATAAATTAAAGTAGCTCTGACCAAGTGTCACGTACCTTGTAGATATATAATGACAGATTCCTGTACGCAGACAGGCTATCCTACACTGCCGGTCCTTTAAGTGGCCAGAAAATCTACCTATTACCACACACAAACAAAATAACAGACACCAGGGGTTAATACCAGATGTTGCTCGTGAGCCAGATACCAGGGGTTAATAGTAGTCAGGTTGTCAGAGATATGCCAGATCGGGGAGTCAGCCAAGTGAGCCAGATCAGGTGGTCAGAGGATTGCCAGATGCCAGATCGGGTTGTCAGCCAGGAACTAAAGGGTTAAGAGCCAGGAGAGTCATTAGTCAAACCAGAGTCAAACACGAGTGATCAGAAGACATATATATCACCATATATATCACCAAGAAATCACTGAGTGAGAACCACGTCAGGACAAGGAACCAGGGCTTAGACAGCTGGTTTTAAATTTGGGGGGGCACCGCGTCATCACGCCGGTGCCTCCCCGTGTCAGAGACTTGTGGCCGCAGCCCTCTGCTACTTCTCTCGGTGGCCTGTCACGAGCAGTGAGAAAGGCGCTGCCAGGAGACCTGCCAGGGACCCAGAATATGCTATATTGAATTAACTGCTGAGGAACTGAGAAAAGATTTGTCAGATGTGGGTACTGAAGTTTCAGCTCAGACAATATGGCGCACACTGCGTAATGAAGGCCTCCATGCCAGAACTCCCAGGCGCACCCCCTTGCTGTCTCCAAAGAATAAGAAGAGTCGACTGCAGTATGCCAAAAGTCATGTGGACAAACCACAGAAGTTTTGGGATAGTGTTCTGTGGACTGATGAAACAAAATTAGAACTGTTTGGGCCCATGGATCAACGCTATGTTTGGAGGAGGAAGAACAAGGCCTATGAAGAAAAGAACACCTTGCCTACTGTGAAGCATGGCAGGGGGTCAATCATGCTTTGGGGCTGTTTTGCTTCTGCAGGTACAGGGAAGCTTCAGCGTGTGCAAGGTACCATGAATTCTCTTCAGTACCAGGAGATATTGGATGACAATGTGATGCAGTCCGTCACAAACCTGAGGCTTGGGAGACGTTGGACCTTTCAACAAGACAATGATCCCAAGCATACCTCCAAGTCCACTAGAGCATGGTTGCAGATTAAAGGCTGGAACATTTTGGAGTGGCCATCGCAGTCACCTGACTTAAATCCGATTGAGAACCTCTGGTGAGACTTAAAGAAAGCAGTTGCAGTGCGCAAGCCTAAGAATGTGACTGAACTGGAGGCTTTTACCCATGACGAATGGGCGAAGATACCTGTAGATCGCTGCAAGACACTTGTGTCAAGCTATGCTTCACGTTTAAAAGCTGTTATAACTGTAAAAGGATGTTGTACTAAGTACTAAGATTGAATGTCACTTGGGGTTGAATAAAACTGATAGTGATGTGAGCACAGAAAAGACATTTGTGGTTATTTCATTATAAATATTATGTTATATTTGTCTGACCTACACGTGCCTCTTTGATTTAATTGTAAGCAAGATGACTGAATGATCAAAATCAATGTCAAACTGGCCAAAACACTCAATTTCAGTGGGGGTTGAATAATTTTGAACACAACTGTACGTAACCCGTGTATATCTGACTCTGATGCTAGTCAGTGCCTCACCACCCACTGACCTCACCGCACGTCACTGGTTCCCATGTAGAAGTTATAAGCAAGCAGCTGGCCAGCCGTTTACTTAGAGTACACATGTAAAACCCCAACACTTACAGAAACATAAAATTCCACTCAATCCATTAAAATTTGTGAGAGAGACTATAAGCAAAATTGCCGCACTCATAAATAAATGTTAGTGGCTTTTGAGCTGAACTGCAACTTCTGTTGCAGCCTAAATTCTACTGCTATCTGGGATGAGGGTGGTGTCATCTTCCACCTCCTCTCTCTGTACAGTGAAGACACAGAGAATAAATTCATTTTCCAGTTGCTTAATACCAGGACTGCAGGATCACAAGTCATTTAATTTTGAGTCAAAAATTTTTGAGTTTAATTATTCTTTGAATGTGGCTTTCACAATTTTTAGAACATTTGGCAAGATGTGATATAACACTTTGACAAATAAAGCTGTTAAACTTTACAACCGAGACTATCATTAAAATTGCTGCGCTCAGAAATGTTAATGGCTCCCGTTATATTCCAAGATGAGCCGCAAATCTTGTGGCTGTTCGGCTTTTGTGGCTACTTGTGATGAGGATGGTGTTATCTTCCTCTCTCCGTACAGTGAAGACAGAGAACAAATCATCTTCCAGTGTCTTTCTACCAAAACTGCACAATTACAAGTCCCACACAGCTCTCCAGCGAGACCTAAAGACTCAATTAGAGAATAAAAGTGGGGCCTCACAACAGATTGAGATGCCTACATGACCCTGGCAGGTACCTAATCCAGTAATAGGGAGATACTAAAGGGATTTTTCAGACAGGACATTTCGGCGCTCTCCCGTTCGCCGCACAGTGGCGAACCGACCCGCTGACCGCATTTTCAAACTGTTGCAAAACCACCAGAAAACCGCCGAACGAATCGAAAAACTGCCGAACAGACCACAGAATTGATCTGATAAAAGCTGATCAGTTGACAAACAGGGGTAAAAAAAACAACAAAAAAACCGCCGCAAATTTTAAAAGGCGTTTTTAAAAAAAAAATACTGCATGAAAATCCCTGGAAATAATATATAAGGTCCTATGAGTAATAATAAAAAGGTCTGTTACAGGGAAAAAAAGCCATTTTAAAAAAAATCTGAAAATCAAATTTCGCCTAAAAAATAAAATAAGAAACAGACTTTTTGCTGCAAAAGAAAAGAATAGACGGTTGAATAAATATTTAAGAAAAAAAACATTTTTTTTTACATTGAAACCTATGGGATTCGCCTGTTTAAACCTGTTGAATGAAACCACTGAAAATAAGAGCATTTCACTGACATTTCGGTGCTGTTCGGTGTTCTCTGACTACATTAACCCTCACTTCTCTATGGGGATTTCACTTCCGCCAAAGGTCATAGTATTTTGCTGGGAATTTGCCAACATTTGGCGATTTGCCAGCTTTTTGAATAACCGAATGGTCACGAAATTGCATTGTACGGGGAAATTCAATTTCGTGGCCAATTCGGTGTTCTTTAAATAACCCCTTATGCGTTTACAGCTTGCACCAATTTTTTTGTCTTAGCAGTTGGCTATTCCTGGTGTAGCCGGAATAAGGGCCAAAGTGTTTATTTATGTGAACATACAATTTAAAGAAAAAAACACAAAGGTAAAATTGATGATTGCAATTTAGAAATTGATGTCCATCACCAAAAAGGAGAAGAGATTAAAGGGCTATGCAAGTAAAAAGAGCTGGTCTTTGAGGAATATTTTTTATCTTCTAACCAAATTTACATGCACTGGCTTGTAGCCCATGGACATCCACCGATACAATGGCTTGTCCAGTAAGGAGATGTGCCTTGGACAGACATGGCAAGTATAGTTTTCAAATCAGATTACCCGTAGATACTAGAGTATAGCGCAACCCGAATATAACGCGATGGATAGAGATTTATTATGGAAATGAGAGAATACTCAAGACTCGAATATATAACGCGAGGAACAAAATTTTACTTTACCGGTAAATAAATAAAATCCTTCCAGGTTCTCTTAACACAGTCAGGCTACCCCTCAAGCCAGGGTGCTCTGCTCTAGAATGATTGCAGTTGTTACTAAGTGTGAAGCCGCCGGCCATCCGTCTTCTTTACTAGCGATTAGATGGTCGACGGAGGCGAACGAGATGAATGATTGGTTTAAACTGATCGTGCCCTCTTACCGTGATGGATCCCACTTCTCACGAATCCGCTGGGAGTTCCTGAACTGTTTGAAAGCATCAGGGAGCGAGACTACCGGAGTTTCCAGGAGACTTGGGATCCAGAGCAACGCAAGTTTTTTGTTGTTGTTTTTTTCACATGCGATGCAGATGTCTCAAATATAACGCAACCCCTCCAATTTTAAGGTAAATTTTTGTCACCAAAATCTATCAGTATACTCGAGTATCTACAGTAGCTGTTGTACCTTTGGAAACAGAAACTGCTTACAAAAATTGACATTATGTCCCAGTGTAGACTGTAATTAATTTTTTTGCATAAATTTGCATTCATATTGCTTGCTTTTGGTAATGTGAGTCCTTCAAACCTGAAAGATATTTTTAAATTACCTAAACTAGATTGGGAAATAATTGCCTACAGCTATTCTCTCCAAACTGGATATTTGCCATTCTGTACTAAACATTCTCGCTGTGAGACAGGATATGCCATATCATCACTAAATATCAATTGTAATATTAATTTCTAAACTGTGTGAATAAATGATTTATGACAAGCATAATTTATACTGTGGATACAGCATCTGCCAAAATATTTAAGAGCAAAAAAAGGGGTGGAGCAATTTTATTAGCGTATCCCTTTAAAGTAAATATTTATTTTAATTATTTGCGAAATGTGTGTTGAAACTAGAGGCGTTTACATTTCATATTATCCCCTATTTCTGATAGCTACAGCAAAGCATTTAATCAAATCTGAAAACAGCACTACCACAGGATACCAGAAAGAAGTCAATTTTAATAAAAAAATATCAATATCTGTAAGTAATTACTGTTTTCTAAGATTACCTCTAGTTGACAGTCCTTCCTTGACATATTGGTAGCTATTTGAAAAGGGCATTTCCAATAGATATGCTAGTTTATTCTGCTTGTATTTGGTTTCTTTCAGACACTGGAGATAGGTGATTTAAACTATAGCTCGTTTTCTCCTACATGTGAATGTAAAAGAATGTCCATACTTTCTTAAGATGTATTTATGGAAATATGTACATGTTAGCCCTAAACATATCATCTAGGTAACCAACTGTGAGTGCTTTGAGAGAGGTTTCTCACTTTTAAAAATTGTTGCAGAGAGGATATAATGGTATTTTATTAATCAACTTTTTAAAAAAAAAAATATATATATATATTTTGGCAAGAGTTGATAGCAGTTAGTCATACAACCAGCAAAATGTGGTAAGTGGCATATGCATCTTGAAAATATTTTTAACTTTTAACCTCACGTAGAGTGATATAAATAGCAACCCCAAGGAATATAAAAGAAGAAAAAACAGGGAAAATAAGGGAAAAGTAGAGCGAGAGAAAGAAAAAAGGAAAAACAATTACTGTAGATACTCAAGTATACCACTAGATTTTGCCGCCAAAAATTTACCCTTTAAATTGGAGGGGTCACGTTATATTCGAGACAACTGCATCGCGTGAAAAAAAAACCAATATGCCTTGCTCTGGATCCCAAGTCTCCCGGAAGTGAATGCAGTCTCCCTGATGCTTGCAAACACTTCAGGAACTCCCGGATTCAGGAGATGTGGGATCCATCATGGTCAGAGGGCACGCTCGGTTTAAGTCAATCATTCACCTCACACGTCTCCGCCGGCCATCTAATCGCTAGTAAAGAAGACGGATGGCCGGCAGCTTCATACTTGGTAACAACTGCAATCATTCTAGAGCAGAACACCCTGGCCTGAGGGTTAGCCTGACTGTGTTTAAGAGTGGAATCCTGGAAGGATTTTAATTATTTACCAGTAAGGCAAAAGTTTGTTCCTTGCGTTATATTCGAGTCTTGGGTATTCTCTCATTTCCATAATAAATCTCTATCCATCGCGTTATATTCGGGTCACGCTATACTCGAGTATCTACGGTAGTGGATGGGGGAGCTGTGTCTGCACATACAGTCAACTAATCAAATGTGTCAGTGACTAGATACACAGACATTAGGTCAACTCACCAGGAAGCCCTAAATAAAGTAGCAAATATTCTGCTGCCGAACGAGTCCCATGGGTCTCAAACCTTAGGAATGCCAGCATAATCTGGTGGACTCTAGCCTACAGTTCATCCATGAGCTGAACGTGATTCATAATGCGCATAATACTCTTTTATGATGGTAGGGTATGGGAACCCGATTTCCCTGATTTACGTGCTGCTATTTGTATTTTCGACAACAAGCATTTGCCTGCTAAATGAGGATGGAAGATAGGTAAGTCCACAAGTCAAAAGAAAGGGAAGTGTGAAAGATCTGATCAAGAAGTCGTATGACCTCCCAGTAAGTATGATTTTAGGTCTGGTTTATTAATCAACATTTTAAAACAAAACCCATACAGCAATGGAACCTTCATTGTAACCATTCATCGATTGAGTCAAGGCATATTGGGTGCAACTCATAGATTTGCCCCATTGATGGAAATAACTTGATTCCATCTCAATTTCCCAATGGATTGCTGCAAAGTGTTTATTTCATCTTGTGATTTTACTTTGAAGAGTTTAGCACGGTTTTGGAAATTGTCATCAACATGGTAATTTTTGCTTTGCGTCTTCATCAGGTTACCACTCCTCCAAAAGGTTTGTGAGAATCTCTTGCACTGTGTGCCTTAACTTCTTAAGTTGGTTCTTTGTTGAGCAGAAATGGAAGTATGATTAAGATTTGGTTACAAAGGGATAGATAAAATAAATAGCAGAAACATTCGAACTAACAGGGGTAGTAAGTGTAATTATTTGGAAAGTCTTGTGAAATTTTCAAAGAGAATCATGTTGCAGTTTGGTAAAGGAAGGAGAACATAATTAGAATTGAACAGTACAAGAATATCTCTTTATATTGTTCAAGTTGTTACAGTCCCACAATATAAAGCTTAGGCTTCATCCTCAATGAAGGATCACACTGGCATTATTGCTTGGGCACGAAGACACAAGGTTAATGCAGGATCATCATACTCCCAGTATTATATGATTTTTCCATGTCATTATGGGTATCTGAATGAAAAGACACAACATGGTATGCTGGGGTAATCATATGCCTGAATGGTTCAAGATTGATCCCACCTCCAGTGTTATGGCAACATGGGTGTTCCCCAGGCTTCAGGCGTAATAAACCATACTGCACCCTCAGTTAAATGCTTGGTTATTCAGTGACTCATCTCACCAGAACACATTGGGGGTTCAAGAAATCTCCTCCTTATTCCTATCCTACCTGGACCTGATTTGGACTCCAGTTTCCTGATGCTTGTCTTGCTTCTTGGACTCTCTTGTTTGCTGCTTATCATGACCCCTAACTCTGTTCCAATTGAACCTGTCTGCTACTGGCCCTTCACCCTTTGGCTTTGTCTGACTACATCTGCATTCTCCTAGTGCTACTACACTTGGGGCCATATTACATAGTTGGTGCTATCTTATCCAGAGCTGTTGTTAACTTAACAGCTCCATAGGCTATAATGGCTCTGGTAAGTTTACAACAGCTCTGGTTAAGTTAGCACCAGCTTGGTAATACTGACCTTGGATTCTTCATAAGTCCCAGCGTTACACCTCCTGTCAGAAAACCTGTCACATCTTCATATCTCCCATCGACAATGATGCCTGTAAGGGTGTGCTGTCTCCTGCAGTGCACTTTCCAATTTTGTAAGTACAAGGGCTATCACTCATACCCACCTTGCAGCATGAAATTCAAAAATTCTCTAGCACTCATCAGGTTAAGGATTTTCCCTTACCGTCTCCGTGTTAATGTCAGGCGAATCCCATAGGCTTCGATGTTAAAAATATTCCCGTTTTAATTCAATATCTAATAAACTGTTGATTATAATATTCTGCAGTCAAAAATCTCTTTAGTTATAGATTTTTTAGGATCTTTTAGGCATTTTTCTGGATTTGTTTGCAAAAAAATAATTTCCATTTCTTTTTTAAATCATATATTTCTTTTTTCTGTAACAGCCCTTTTTATTATCATTCATTGGATCTTATATGTAAATTCCAGACATTTTCGTTTTGTAGTTTCTTTGCAAACAGCGTTTCACTTTTCAAATATTCAAGCGTACGGTTTTTTTTTTTCTTCACTCCATTCGTCTGCGGTGTCGGGTTTTTCCGGCCGCTGCTTTGCGCTGTGATCGACGGCTGCTCGGGTTTCTCCGGCGTGTTGGGCGGGGTTAATCCAGATGTTTTTGTGGGTTTCGGTGTGTGTTCGCCGGGATTTGCGGTGAGTGTTCGTCAGGTTTGTAGCGGCTTTTCCCTCCACTATGACGGCCCTGTGGTGCTTGCTGAATACCCCACAGGGTCGCCAAAATGGGATCGCCAAATCGCACCGAATTGAACAGAACAAAAAGTCACCGAACGTGCGATGACTTTTCGATTCTCTTTGAATAACCCTGCAAGTAGAGTAAACTTACGCAAGCTGCGAGACGCAAAACTTTTTCACCCCTAGTTATTGTCAAGATCGGAATATCTATGCCAGATGTTAAAACTTACTTATGCTAGCACTACCGATTACATATCGAGATGGTGCATTAGCACCAACTATAGAATAGTGCCCATTTCTTGGAAAACCTTGTGTGGGTTATGACACCTTAACTGAGCTGAAGGGATACAATGGCCGTGCACTACCAGATGTAAAATGGTATTTTTAGGCAGCACAACTTTAACACATCCTAGATTGGACAGCATGAGACACCCCTAAATTGTGAGTGAATTACTATAAAATCAAAACCCTTCGACCCTGAAGGCGGGGTATAGTCTTCCAAGACCCCTCATTCCCTTTGAGCGACACTGTAACATGTGTCTCGCCATTGTGCAGAGTATCTCAACACTTTGCAATCTGTTATACAACCCAACCCAACACACCCCAACATACAGGGATCACTGGAACAAAGAATCGGGCAGACAGATTACTGTTTAGATATGGTCAAAATCTTATGTGTTGATGCATAGAGGATCATGCGCACTTTGTAGTGCTGAAAATGCTTTCATGATCATTACTTTTTGGTACCAGATCCCAGTCTCTCTAGCTAAATTCTCCCCTGCACAAGACACCCACCTGCTAGTGATGCCGAGAGACTCCTGGAATCTTCATAGGTGGTGTAGGATTGCTTGAAGGTTCGGCCTTTTTGGCAGATGATCCACAACGAAATCAGGACAATAGCAGAAACGGACTTGGCCCTTTGTCTTGGCCTACTACTTCTTGTTACACTTTGACCTCGCTCTGAAAGCAATGAAAAATCAGCTGCTCTCGGGGGCGTGTCTGGACTGCCAACCAAGATGGTCGCACACTGATTCCTCTCTGTCATCCCCTCCGATAATAAGCTCTTAAATCAGCTCCTGTCATAGCATGGTTTGCGGCAAAAGGACCTCAACTGACCCCAAGACACCAGCGAGACCCCTCAGAGCCTCTGAACGCTCCCTGGACGGCTACCTGCTCCATACACCACGGCCGGCCGCGTGCTCTCCCACGGCACCCAAGATGGCGGATGCGGCCTCCTCACCCTCCGCCTCCGGACCCGATCCTACAGCGGCCATCGCCAGACTAGAGCTCCGGCTGGAGTCCATCCTGGCGGGGATGCCAACAAAGGCGGATCTCGCCGACATGCTTTCTGATCTGCACGCTTCAGTACGCCGCGACGTGGAGGAGGTACGTGGAGAGGTGACAGACCTCGATAACCGCGTGTCTCGCCTAGAACAGGCCGCGGAAGGGATGCCCCCGCTGGCTCCAACAAACCCTGAGGCCTACTCAGAGCTGCGCTGGCTGGTGGACGACGTGGACAACCGAGGACGCCGGAATAACTTTCGCGTCCGTGGTTTAAAAGAGCTGGACCCCCCGGAGCAGTTGGAGGAGGTACTGTGCCGCTTTTTCAACTCAGTCCTAGGCCGTGAACCGACCTCGGCCATCGAGCTGCATCGTGCCCACAGAGCTCTACGGCCGAAGCCACAGGACGGCGACCCACCCCGAGACGTCGTCTGCTGCTTCGCCTCCTACCGCCTTAAAAGAGCAGATCGTTAAACACTCCCAGAACGCCAGAACCTGGGATTTCGAGGGACAGTCGCTGGAGCTATACCATGATCTGACGCCCTTCACATTGGCGGCACGCCTACATCTAAGACCGATTACCCAGGCGCTTACTCTGCAGCATATCCCCTATAATTGGGGATTCCCACTTGCCCTCACAGTCCGTATGGATGGTGCTACGCATTCCATCCTCTGCCCCCGAGACGTCCCGGATTTCGTGGCTGCCTTGAGATTGCCGTCGGTGAAAGTGCAGGACTGGGAGCAGCGAGAGTCGCGGCGCCTGGGAGGTCCGGCTCGGCCCCAACGCATGCTACGTCGCCGCGGGGCAGAGGCGGCCCAAGCCGGCCCTGACCGAGACAACCTGGATGAAGCCGTTTAGCACCTCGAGATTGCAACAGACGTGTTCCCTACACACCACGCAGTCTGGGCGACGTGAGACAGTCGCTCGCCCTGCTACCCACCACGACACCTATGAGCTGGTCATATAGGCCCGCTGGAAGCAACTCTACAGTTTTTTTTTCTTTTTTCTTCTTTCTCCCCGACCCAGGGACTGTACACACCCTTGTGCCCTTTATGCCCCTGCACCTGCCGTCGGCTGGCTATCCGTGCAAGCGGGTTGCAGGAGGCCCGTGGGCTGAACCCTGCGAGCCCGATTCCCTGCCCCGTACCAAGGGAATGGACGCCCTCACAGCGCCCGCATTGGTCGATTAGCCCGCCACAACGACTACAGGCTGGACACCTCAACGCCTTGGATGTCATCTATGTACGCGATCCCCAGCTGATGCAAGGGGGTAGGACGCTTTCCTGTGCCCCCCCACTTCTGCTCCTCGGAACTGGCACCCGCTTGGATGCTGACGGACTCACTGAACTCGCCCCGGAGGTCAGTGCCCCTGCCCTAGCGGCTGGATGGTTGGAGGAGGGACGCATCCGCGCGAACATTACATCCCTACCTCTCCCCCTTACCTCACCAGGGATGTATGACCAGGTCACCTGCCAATACCCCTTGCGCTGATCCACCTGCACTGGCTATCGTGGGATGGGCTCCCACCCACACTCCCACTTTCCTTTTGGCGTACCCCGACACCCCACAACCTCACGCCACCACCCCCTCCTTATTTTGGCTCCTCCACCCCCTCTGTATCTACCCCCTCCACGCACCTAGCTATGGATTTTTGGACTTTTGAAAGGGTGGGTGTCCGAGCGGCGGGGTAGATGGGCCTATCGGCGCACGGACTACCGATAACTTGGGTTGGACGATGATCGGCGTTGCATGATAGCTCGCACTCGGGACGCTTCCCCGGAGGGATCGGTTGTGGTGGGTGGGGTGGGCGGGGGGATGGCTGATGGAGGGCACTGAGTTGCCTCTGGAATGCAATAGCTCTTCACACACGTCTACCTGTTGCACTTTCTGATATGTTACAGAGTAGGACGGCGCGTCGCCTGCATAAGGCTGACATGCTGCCTGGGGTCACACATGGTCCTTAATTATGCAACCGTAATGACGCCTTTATACCATAGTCTATGTTATCCTCCTTTTCCTTCGGAGGGGATTGGAGTTCAAGTTCTGTGTTGTTTTCCATTGATATATACCACTATATATACATATATATATATAGTATTTTCCTTCCTCTCTCTCCTTTCTTTTCATCTGTCTGACGCTTACGCAGTTCACTGTCAGCCTTTGCCCTTGGATTAGGCAGCACCCTACACGCCTCCCTGGGGTAGGTGCCCTTGTTCAGTTGGGAGAGCCCTTTTGTGTCCCCCCTCAGTTTCGGAGGTGTCGGGACCCAGCCCTCTCTTAACCGGCACCGGAGCCCCCACTTCCTACCCCGCCTGCCGGCGTGGGTATAGCGCCTCTCTCCTACAACCCCGAGAGACCTTCCCCCCCTTTTTTTTTCACTCTTCCTCTTTCTTCTTCCCTTCACCTTTTCTCTCTCTTTTCCATTCTCTCCCTCTTTTCTTTTCTCCCTTTTCTTCTTGTTCTGCTTTCCTTTCCTCTCTTCCTTCTTTATTCCCCCTCCTCAGAAACTCTTACATACCCCACTTGAATGGCGGGGCCGGGCCCCGGAGATCGGTCGGCGACCCTGATCCCGAGTGACTTTAGAATGGTGAGCTATAATGTACGAGGCCTTAACAAGCCCGAGAAGAGATGCCGTCTCCTCAGGGACTTGACGGCCCTACGCGCCTCAGTGGCCTTCCTGCAGGAGTCTCACTTCTGCTCCACTGACCCCCTCACCTTACAGGACCGCCGCTTTCCGACGGGTTACTTTGACCACAATCCGGATTCGAAATCAAAAGGGACGGCAATTTTGTTTGCTTCTACTGTACCTTTCGATATGACAGACACTTACGGTGCGGGTGATGGGAGATGCCTCTACGTGAAAGGCAGGATTGCCGGCCTCACCTACACGTTCGCTAACTTGTACCTCCCTAACACGAAACAACATGTGTATCTGGCTAAGGCGCTACGAACCCTAGAAAGCTTTACGGAAGGCACCCTCGTCTTGGGTGGAGACTTCAACATATCACTCAACCCCGCGGAGGACTCGTCCTCCACGAACCACCGGACCCCCCTTAGACTTTTGAGACGCATCCAGCGCTCCTTAACAGCACTGAGACTCGTGGATGCCTGGAGGGCGCTGAATCCATCAGTCAGAGACTACACATATTACTCCGCCGTTCACAACACCTACTCCAGATTGTATTATTTCTTCGTGCCCCAGTATGACCTACCTCTTGTGAGATCATCGGAGATACAAGCTACCACATGGTCAGACCATGCTCCCATGGTCATGGCCATGTCTTCCCCCCTTCTCCGCTCTAAGGAAAGGTTGTGGCGGCTTAACACCTCCCTACTTGCGGACCCGCTTCTTGTGGCTGACGTAACCGAATCTATCCGAACGTATTTCGCGGACCACCTGACTTCAGATGTGCCGCAACCGACAATTTGGGAGGCCCATAAAGCCGTGATACGTGGAATGCTGATATCCTGGGCATCGCGCACGAAGAAGGCGAGTCAGGAGGAAACAGAGGACCTCTTAACTAAAATAAGACAGCTTGAGCTCTGTCATGGAAGCCTGGGACATTTCAAAGACCTTTTTCTTTATTTCAGACTCTTTCGGTTTTGCGTGTTGAAATGAACAGTTATACCTTTTCTAGATGTGGTTTTATTGGTGTGATGTATTACCATGTATCCTGTATTGTATGAGTGTGGATTCAGATGTGTAATTGTGTGATGCATTTAAAGGTATTATATTTCCCCTTGGTTGCTAGGAGTGAAAGGCTGTGTTGAAATTCAATTGTATGCTAATTTCTGTGTACATTAGCTCTGTGTGTGTGTGTAATCTGATGATGCAAGCATGCCATTGTATGCAAATTGAGTTCCCATTCAAGCCTGGGCATGTCTCCTTTGTGTGTGAGATGTTTAAATGCGTGTCCCATTTGAGTAAAAAGCCAGTTCAACTGCGTTTGACTTGAAGCATACAGCCCGTTTGGTGTCGTCATTTCATCGCTAAAATCACAGTGCAGGAGACACTCTGCGGTCTCCTAGCTCCCCACTACGCAGAACGGGTCAACTTAATTCGGCAGCACCATCTCGCCAAGTAACGCCAGGGTCATCTCAGGCCGCTCGAGACGCCGAGTGCCGTGACACTCGGTAGTCGGGCCTGACGCCATCAAGAGGGGGTCGGATTGGAGCACACCCGCAGAAGGATAACACCCCATTCCGTCACACTGGTGGCAGCGGTGGGATAGCTCTCTGCACCCCCAATTATAAACAGGACACACTGCGGGGCATGCTGGAGGACCGTGGAGGAACCGTGGGCTCAAAGAGCAAGGATGCCCTGTTCGAAGAATTGGCGGCCCTGGATCAGCAGACCAGGGATCTGCCCGCAACCTCACCACCGATCGTAGCTCAGGCGTCCAGCCCTGTAAACTCCTTACAGAGGAAGGTACAGCAGCAGGCAGCGGCTTGCGGAGCCGCGCCGACAGAAGCCACCTTCCAGAACTTCGTCCGGGACATCACCCATGAAGAAGAGCAGGAGCGGGTGCGCCAACATGAGATACGGCTGGCGGAAATCCAGTACCAACAGGGAGGAAACCCCAACTGGGAAAGACCAACGGCACGGAAGGTGCCCTTCCAGGCCTTCAAGAGCTTCAACGAGGCAGAGGAGGAAATAGAAAGTTTCCTCCAGGACTTTGAACGCTCGTGCCAACTACACGAGGTTCAACGGGCCGCTTGGGTTGGGATCCTGGCGTGTAAACTAACAGGGCGGGCTGCGGAGGCCTACAGGACTGTCCCAGATGAAGAAGCCCGGGACTACGAACAGGTGAAACAAACCCTGCTGGCCCGTTTTGTCATCACCCCCGAAGCCAGCCGGATGAAATTCTGAAATTCCCGGCGGCCCCACGGTACTACCCATGTGGAGTGGGCGCACCGGCTGCAACGGGATATGAAGACCTGGTTCGCCTGAAACAAGGCTCGAACCCTCGAAGAAGTCACTCAGCTGTTCCTTCTCGAGCAGTTTTTCGACCACACCGCCCCGGCCGTGCGGTAGTGGGTGAGGGACAAGAAGCCCCAGACGGTGCAGCAAGCGGCAACCTGGGCCGATGAGTATACGGACACGCGCACGTCCCACGGGGGAGAACGACCTCCACCCTCCCGATCCACCCTACCACCTCCCCGTGCCACACCCCCACCTCCCCGGCCGGAGCCAACAACACGCTGGCCCGCACCCCGGGTCCCAAACCGGGCCCCTTCCACGGCTACCATCCATTGTTATGGGTGCGACCAGATGGGCCACTACCGCCAGAACTGCCCCAACCAGCCACCCCTTCCGCGGGGCCCCATCCGAGCCCCACCTGCGGCTCATTGTTACCAGGAGGAATCCCCATACTGGGACCCACAGGAGGAATGGGGGATGCTGCATGAGGCCGATCCCGTGCAGGCTGCATCCGCCGACAACCGCCAACACCACATACAGGCGGTATGGATTAACGGGCGGGCCGCCGAAGGTCTCCGTGACTCTGGCGCTATCATTACGCTTGTCCGGCCTCACCTGATTCCCCGAAAGGACCGGCTGGACCGCACCGTCGCTGTTCGCGTAGCTGGAGGCAAGGTGCTCCAACTCGCTACCGCCCGAGTCCATTTGGATTGGGGGTCGGGGGAGGGATCCGTGCGGGTGGGGTTACTCGACCAACTACCGGCAGAAATCCTCCTGGGGAACGACCTGGGACGCTTGGTATCAGCCTACGCCACGGACGCGGCCGCCCCAGTGACCACCCGGCAAAAAAGCCACCGGATTGACCAAGGCACTCCGGTCGGGACCCAGGTGAGACCAACCAGACCTCTCCAACCTCCCAAACCCCCCAAGCCTCCCAGACCTCCCCCCCGACCGGACGAAACCACACCTCCTCCCCCGGACCACCCCCTCACGTGGAGCTCTCCAGCCACCCTCCGGCCCCAGACCCAGACTGACCCCACCCTAGAAAGGTACCGCGACCAGGCCGGCCAGGGTCCCGGCAACAGACGGGACGACAGCATTGAGTGGGAAGATGGGCTACTGTATCGGTACACCAATAGGGGAGATGCTCAGAAACCACGGGCTCCCCACAAACAGCTGTACCAACACCAGGATCCAGCGAACGTTCCATGTCAATATGCTGAAGGCTTACCACGAGCGCCCCGAGACGGTATCTGCCATCTGCGCTCCTGCGACCGAGGAGGCAGAACAGTTCCCCCTGGTAGACCTCCCTGGGATAAACGGTCGGCCCTCAGGGGTGGAACAAGTGCAGCTAGGGGAAGGGTTAGGTCCCCATAAGCTGGAGCAGGCTAGGCATCTGCTCCAAGAGCACCAGGAGCTCTTCTCCGCACTCCCTGGCTACACCAGCCGGGCCGTGCACCAGGTGGAAACCCCCAGCCAGAGTCCCCTTCGGCAACCGGCATACAGACTCCCGGAGGCAGTACGCGAATCCATGCGGGCTGAAATCCGGGAGATGCTGGAGCTGGGAGTTATCGAGCCCTCTGCCAGTCCATGGGCCTCGCCTGTAGTCCTGGTCCCCAAAAAGGATGGTACCACCCGGTTTTGTGTCGACTACCGGAGGCTCAATGACTGCACTGTCACTGATGCTTACCCCATGCCCCGAGTCGACGAGCTGTTGGATCAGATCTCCCAGGGCCATTTCTTGACCACGGTAGATCTGTGCAAGGGGTACTGGCAGATCCCCCTTGCAGAGGAGGCGACCCCCAAGTCGGCCTTCATCACCCCGTTCGGCCTGTACCAGTTTCGGGTCATGCCGTTCGGGATGAAGAACGCCCCGGCCACTTTTCAGCGGTTGATCGATCGCCTCCCCGATGGCCTCCAGGAATTCGCTTGCGCGTACCTGGACGACATCGCCATCTACAGCCAGACTTGGGAGGAACACCTTCACCATCTGGGGGTGGTATTCGCTCAGATAAGGGACGCCAACCTGACCCTTAAACCCGCGAAGTGTAGGATAGGGATGTCCGAGGTACAGTACCTCGGCCACCGGGTGGGTCAGGGAACCCAGCGTCCAGAACCAGCCAAGATAGAAGCCATTCTGGAGTGGCCCACCCCCATCACCAAGACTCAGGTCCTCGCTTTCCTGGGCACGGCAGGGTACTACCGGAAATTCGTTCCCAACTATAGCGTCCTCGCCAAACCCCTGACCGACCTGACTAAGAAAACCCTGCCTCGCCAAGTCCTGTGGTCCCCGGAGTGCGAAACCGCCTTCCAACAACTGAAGACCGCCCTAACCCAAGCACCCCTCTTGGCAGCTCCCAATTATAACAAACGCTTCATTGTCCATACAGACGCATCGATGTTCGGACTGGGAGCCGTACTAAGCCAAGTGGGGGACGACGGGGGGATCATCCGGTGGCTTACATCAGCCGCAAACTCCTACCCTGGGAGGTGGGATACGCAGCGGTCGAGAAAGAATGTCTGGCCTTGGTTTGGGCCCTGCGAAAGTTCCAGCCGTATGTGTACGGGCGGTCCTTCACCATAATGACGGATCACAACCCCCTGGTGTGGCTCAACCGGGTGGCAGGGGAGAACGGCCACCTGTTGCGGTGGAGCCTGACCCTCCAACCTTTTAACTTTTCGATCCAATACCGGCCCGGGCCACAGAACGGGAATGCCGACGATCTATCCCGGCAATCGGCCCGGGAACCCGGAGATCCAAGCTCCCCGACTTCCCCTATTTGACCCGTGTGGGTCCAACCGGGTCCGTCGGACTCGTTTGAAGGGGAAGGAATGTCATGGAACGGACATAGGGGCTCTGACCAGCGAGCCTCAGAACTAACAGCCTGGGACATTTCAAAGACCTTTTTCTTTATTTCAGACTCTTTCGGTTTTGCGTGTTGAGATGAACAGTTATACCTTTTCTAGATGTGGTTTTATTGGTGTGATGTATTACCATGAAAGGGGACCTCTAACTGAGGTGACCGGCTAGGACATATAATTAAAATAAAAAACTTTATTAAACATTTAACATTAATCTTGCAGAAAAAAAGTAAATAGAACTCAATATAACATAAACTCAATACAACATAACTACTGAAAGAAAAAATTGTGTGGATTAAAAATATTCACTGAAATTCCATAAGTAAATTACCTCTCGGGAGTGAATATTACAGATAATTGATAATATGAACCTGTGAAATAACCATAGAAGTTGCTCCAATTGTTAAACAGGCATTCTTTTCTCAATGGAGCAATATGGGTTCACAGTTTGAGGATAATGATGATTCCTATTTGGTCAGTGCATACTCTCGAAAATGACCTTTGGGAGATCCTATGAAATTTAATCTGCTTTGGATTAGATAGGTTTAATCACCACCATTGAATACATATGTAACAAGATACCATTATTGGAGCATAGTAAACTGATTTCCGACCTAGATCGTGAATCTTTATAAGCAAACTTTGTACAGGTACACAGCCTCGGGTTGAAAATTAAACTATGATCAATTGCTGTGTTGATATAGATTATTCAGACGTATCCTCCATAAAGAGCCAGCATTCTGCCGCTAAAGTAACTGGCTCACAATTTCCAACGGGATCAGATAAGCAGTGGATGTCATGGGGTTAAAACTGTTAAACCTTTCTAATTGCACTGCTCAGAACGTCAGTTTGAAAATATCATCGACAGCATTGCCTGTCATGCACTTGGAAGCCAATCAGGGCTATTTGGAATTTTTTGCGTGATGCTGACTGTAATTAAGGTTATGTGTAAACCAATAATATCAAATAATTAAGACAGTTGTCAAAGTATATGCTCAATTATATTGAGTCAGTGCTGCAGATTACCGATTAGATCAGCAGAAACATTTGCTATACAGATGTATTTAAATGATTGTATCAACACCAAACAATGTGGATCTAAGCAGTTATTACCGTTGCTTATTCCAACAGATACACATATTGCCTGTAGTTCGGGATATCCCTTAATAACGATCAAAATTAAATAAATGATCTTTTTAAAGTATCAGCGGCGTTGAGATCACGTTTAAACAGTTAGTAATTGTTTCAATACTTATTCAAATGGTTGCAGACAGTGGTGCATACAATTCGAGCAATGAATAGTGTTTCTTAGTAGCTGTCACAGTTAAGTGCATGATCTAATAATGCAGATTGACCTCATACCTTTGATTTAGATTATTATAGTTGTACATAAAGTATTTTAGAATGGCTTATATCTCAGTACATCACAATGAATTTCTTTGGTAAGATTACGCCCCCAGCGGCGTTTAGATGGCAATTATTTCAATGCTTGTTAAATCAATTACTAACAGTATTGCATATATTTCAAACAGTAGATGATATTTCTTAATAGCTGTTACAATTTTCGTTGGTGACGTTACACCCTCGGCGGCATCTAAATTTACCTTTAGTTACGAACAGCGTTTCAAATAGAATCACGATAGTTTTCGTTGGCTGAAATTACGCCCACAGCGGCGTCTAAATCTTGCGTTTGATCAATGGTAATTATCTTAATGCTTGTTCTGATAGTTACGAACAGCCTCAAAAATAGAACCACAATGATTTTCGTGGTAAAAATAACGCCCACAACGGCGTCTAGATTTTACGTTTGTTCGATAGCGAATATCTTAATGCTTTTTTGATGTTACAAACAGCGTCTCAAGATAGAACCACAATAATTGTTAATAAAGATTACGCCCACAGCGGCGTCTAGACTTTACATTTGTTCGATAACAATTATTTTAAAGCTTCTTTTTAAAAAGGTTGAAAACAGCGTCTCCAATAGTTCAAGCAGTCGGTATTGCTTTTAGTAATTGTCACAAATAGATGTGTATTTGGATGGTATAAATTAAACGTATACTTCTAAACTTAAGGTTATTATATATCCATTGGGCTATTGTATTCACATACAAGGAACGATTTTTTTTCACAAAATACAGTTTTTAAATTTGTTTCAACCATTCACAATGCAAGAGGGAGTACTAACGCCCAAAGCAGCGTTTAATTCAAACCTTATTCAAAAGGAAACTTCTTATTCCTTATTCATTATGGAGATTTCGATCATTCATTATCTCACCAGGAATTCAATCTCGTTCATTTATCTTTGATCATTCATTATCTCACCAAAAATTCAATCTCGTTCATTTATCATTTCATTTGTGTGAAATAGAAAGAAAAGTATATTATTCTTAGGGTATCTTAAATTAAGAAAAGATCATTGCTAGAGGCATCCGACGCGCGTTTCACATCGAGGTTGCTTTTAAAGACTCTTTAAAGAAGGTCTTTAAAAGCAACCTCGATACACGGACTAAGTTAGCATTCCTGAGGAGCACGCATGTGAAACGCGCGTCGGATGCCTCTAGCAATGATCTTGATCTTAATTTAAGATACCCTAAGAATAATATACTTTTCTTTCTATTTCACACAAATGAAATGATAAATGAACGAGATTGAATTTTTGGTGAGATAATGAATGATCAAAAGAAAATGAACGAGATTGAATTCCTGGTGAGATAATGAATGATCGAAATCTCCATAATGAATAAGGAATAAGAAGTTTCCTTTTGAATAAGGTTTGAATTAAACGCTGCTTTGGGCGTTAGTACTCCCTCTTGCATTGTGAATGGTTGAAACAAATTTAAAAACTGTATTTTGTGAAAAAAATCGTTCCTTGTATGTGAATACAATAGCCCAAATGGATATATAATAACCTTAAGTTTAGAAGTATACGTTTAATTTATACCATCCAAATACACATCTATTTGTGACAATTACTAAAAGCAATACCGACTGCTTGAACTATTGGAGACGCTGTTTTCAACCTTTTTAAAAAGAAGCTTTAAAATAATTGTTATCGAACAAATGTAAAGTCTAGACGCCGCTGTGGGCGTAATCTTTATTAACAAAAATTATTGTGGTTCTATCTTGAGACGCTGTTTGTAACCATCAAAAAAGCATTAAGATATTCGCTATCGAACAAACGTAAAATCTAGACGCCGTTGTGGGCGTTATTTTTACCACGAAAATCATTGTGGTTCTATTTTGAGACGCTGTTCGTAACTATCAGAACAAGCATTAAGATAATTACCATTGATCAAACGCAAGATTTAGACGCCGCTGTGGGCGTAATTTCAGCCAACGAAAACTATCGTGATTCTATTTGAAACGCTGTTCGTAACTAAAGGTAAATTTAGATGCCGCCGAGGGTGTAACGTCACCAACGAAAATTGTAACAGCTATTAAGAAATATCATCTACTGTTTGAAATATATGCAATACTGTTAGTAATTGATTTAACAAGCATTGAAATAATTGCCATCTAAACGCCGCTGGGGGCGTAATCTTACCAAAGAAATTCATTGTGATGTACTGAGATATAAGCCATTCTAAAATACTTTATGTACAACTATAATAATCTAAATCAAAGTATGAGGTCAATCTGCATTATTAGATCATGCACTTAACTGTGACAGCTACTAAGAAACACTATTCATTGCTCGAATTGTATGCACCACTGTCTGCAACCATTTGAATAAGTATTGAAACAATTACTAACTGTTTAAACGTGATCTCAACGCCGCTGATACTTTAAAAAGATCATTATTTAATTTTGATCGTTATTAAGGGATATCCCGAACTACAGGCAATATGTGTATCTGTTGGAATAAGCAACGGTAATAACTGCTTAGATCCACATTGTTTGGTGTTGATACAATCATTTAAATACATCTGTATAGCAAATGTTTCTGCTGATCTAATCGGTAATCTGCAGCACTGACTCAATATAATTGAGCATATACTTTGACAACTGTCTTAATTATTTGATATTATTGGTTTACACATAACCTTAATTACAGTCAGCATCACGCAAAAAATTCCAAATAGCCCTGATTGGCTTCCAAGTGCATGACAGGCAATGCTGTCGATGATATTTTCAAACTGACGTTCTGAGCAGTGCAATTAGAAAGGTTTAACAGTTTTAACCCCATGACATCCACTGCTTATCTGATCCCGTTGGAAATTGTGAGCCAGTTACTTTAGCGGCAGAATGCTGGCTCTTTATGGAGGATACGTCTGAATAATCTATATCAACACAGCAATTGATCATAGTTTAATTTTCAACCCGAGGCTGTGTACCTGTACAAAGTTTGCTTATAAAGATTCACGATCTAGGTCGGAAATCAGTTTACTATGCTCCAATAATGGTATCTTGTTACATATGTATTCAATGGTGGTGATTAAACCTATCTAATCCAAAGCAGATTAAATTTCATAGGATCTCCCAAAGGTCATTTTCGAGAGTATGCACTGACCAAATAGGAATCATCATTATCCTCAAACTGTGAACCCATATTGCTCCATTGAAAAAAGAATGCCTGTTTAACAATTGGAGCAACTTCTATGGTTATTTCACAGGTTCATATTATCAATTATCTGTAATATTCACTCCCGAGAGGTAATTTACTTATGGAATTTCAGTGAATATTTTTAATCCACACAATTTTTTCTTTCAGTAGTTATTGTATTGAGTTTATATATTGAGTTCTATTTACTTTTTTTCTGCAAGATTAATGTTAAATGTTTAATAAAGTTTTTTATTTTAATTATATGTCCTAGCCGGTCACCTCAGTTAGAGGTCCCCTTTCTTGTTACATTGGGTTATCCCCTTAGTGGCTCTGGATTTGGTATCTAAGAAGCTCTACAGTAGTCAATTATTTGGCTACCCTTTCTACCTGATGTATTACCATGTATCCTGTATTGTATGAGTGTGGATTCAGATGTGTAATTGTGTGATGCATTTAAAGGTATTATATTTCCCCTTGGTTGCTAGGAGTGAAAGGCTGTGTTGAAATTCAATTGTATGCTAATTTCTGTGTACATTAGCTCTGTGTGTGCGTGTAATCTGATGATGCAAGCATGCCATTGTATGCAAATTGAGTTCCCATTCAAGCCTGGGCATGTCTCCTTTGTGTGTGAGATGTTTAAATGCGTGTCCCATTTGAGTAAAAAGCCAGTTCAACTGCGTTTGACTTGAAGCATACAGCCCCGTTTGGTGTCGTCATTTAATCGCTAAAATCACAGTACAGGAGACACTCTGCGATCTCCTAGCTCTCCACAACGCAGAACGGGTCAACTTAATTCGGCAGCACCATCTCGCGAAGTAACGCCAGGGTCATCTCAGGCCGCTCGAGACGCCGAGTGCCGTGACACTCGGTAGTCGGGCCTGACGCCATCAAGAGGGGGTCGGATTGGAGCACTCCCGCAGACGGATAACACCCCATTCCGTCACAAGCTCGAACATCACTCTTCGCGGGACGCGGACACATACACGCGTCTCCTGCAGGCTCGCACCCAGTTAACAAACGTATTGAACCCTTGGATTCAATGCGCCATTCTACAAACCAGGTGTTTCTTTGCTCTCCATGAGGAGAAGCCGGGTCGTTTGCATGCGGTCTTACCACTTCTGGTACAGAAAGACCAGCTGGGCTTCATCCCAGCTCGCGAAGCCAGGGATGGCACCACCCGCACCTTGAATGCCATACATAGAGCAAGACAGGAGGAGATCCCTATGCTACTTCTGTCAACTGATGCCGAAAAGGCATTTGACAGGGTATCGTGGCGTTTCCTGTTCATTACATTGCGCGCCATGAACCTGCACCAGAATACATCTCATGGGTGGCGGCGTTATATGGTTCCCCGAACGCTCAAGTCCGGGTTAATGGGATTCTCTCGGACAGGTTTCAGATCCGCACCGGCACCCGACAGGGGTGCCCCTTGTCCCCGATACTTTTCGCCCTCACTCTCGAACCTTTCTTGGAGTCTGTCCGACGTAACGAGGCTATCACCGGATTGGAGGGGGGCTCTGGCACCCACAAGGTCTCAGCATATGCCGACGACATGCTTTTCTATGTAACTAACCCTTAGCATCCTTACCGGAAATAGTGGAGGAGTTCAGCGCCTATAGCAAGCTGTCTAACTTAAAACTAAACCTGGATAAATCTGAGATCTTGAGCCTTAATGTCCCGGGCATGGCGGAACGGGCTCTCCAACGGAAGCACCCCTTTCACTGGTGCCCTAAAAAGATGCGATATCTGGGCATCTGGCTCACTAAGTCACCACAAGATCTTTATCAGGAAAACTTCATACCACTCTGGTCGGAGTTGAGCCACGACCTCAGGGAATGGAACCTGTTGAAGATATCCTGGCTCGGCAGAATCGGGGTGTTGAAAATGAATGTGCTACCAAGGTTACTTTACCTTTTCCAGACGCTACTGATACACATTCCCCCGGCGTTCTTCCAGATGATTCGCTCCGACTGCAATCGCTTTGTCTGGTGCAAAGCTAAGCCGAGAATCAGCTTACGCACGCTAACATGACCCAAGTCATCAGGGGGTCAAGCCTTACCTGACTTCCGCCTCTATTATGAGGCTTTGCACCTCCAGCGGATAGTAGAGTGGACCATGGGGGGCAGACGCGCTCTGTGGCAGGATCTGGAGAGAGACGCTACCCCACACCCCACGCCTACGTTGCCTTGGATAGCAGCTGACCAAAGATCTCCGGTCTCGTTTCAACACCCATTTGTGGGAGCCACGTTACGAGTCTGGCGCTCCGCTATACGTCGATACTCGATCTCCTCGTACCCCTTACCTATGCTGCCTCTCGCGGCCAATCCAGCCTTCCCGGCTGGCGTGCATCCCACTCTTGGCCGGAGACTGGGATCGGCCCTATTACTCAGGGCGTTACACTTTACGGACGGAGTGAACTTACGCTCACCATGGGACGGGGGGACCCCGGCTCCCCCTCCATCTCTCATGGAACGCTTTAATTTCCATCAAATCTCTCATTACCTACTTTCACTACCGGCCCGCCACAGACTGATTCGCCCCCTCACACCGTTCGAATCCCTCTGCACTTGAAAGCGCCATCTTAAACATGGTATCTCGGCTACATACAACCTCCTTCAATCCGCACTTAATCAAGATCCACCTACCTTTGAAGGCTCCTGGGATCTGATTCTGGATACCTCCATACCGGATGAAAAGTGGCGAGACACCTATGAATTAACCCACCACGGCAGCCCGCAGGCTAAGCTACAATCTAACTCCTACAAGGTTCTCTCGATGTGGTACTGCACCCCCGTCCTGCTTTTCAGAATCGGCCTCCGGCTGACGCCAAACTGTTGGCGCTGCGACTTGACGACGGGCACCTACCTCCACGTTTGGTGGGAGTGCACACTTCTTGCTCCGTACTGGACCTCAATCAGGGATACGGTGGCAGAGGTCGCTGACCTTGATCTACCGTTTACAGCAAGCGTGTTCTTGCTCACTCAAATCCCCTGCTCCGCACGCTCCCTCAAGAAATCAGTGGCTCTTCCCATGATCATGACCGCGAGGCTGATGGTAGCCCGAGTGTGGGGCTCTACCACACTCCCTACCTACCGAGACTGGCTCTCCCAGATGGGGGAGGTCATGTGTGCGGAGGATCTCGTGGCAAGGACAGAAGAAAGAATAGAGGAGCACTTACGTAAATGGTACCACTGGAACACGTACATGGCATCTGCCTCTTGCCACACCCGAATGGGACGTGACACCCACTGAAAACCCCTGTCTCCATTGGCTATGGGCCGGTTCAACCCTGTCCCCACTCCCATGTGAGGGAACTAATTGATGTCCTCGATTTGTGACAATTAGACTTAAACCTTGAAACGCCGCCGGCCTGGAGAGGTGCCCGGCCCCGACCGTCTCGTACCTTCCATCAACCCATGTTTCCCCCCCCTTTTTTTTTTTTTCCTCCCTTCCTTTCTTTTTCTTCTTCTTCTTTCTTCTTTCTTCTCCCCTCTCTCTCTTCTCGCTCTTTCCTTTTCCTCTCCTTCTGCTCTTCCCTCTCTCTTCCCTCCGCCCGCCCTGACCCAATATTACTCCTCCCTGACTCAAGTATATTTCTCTCACATTTATGCGCTTGGCGCCCTACCCCTGCATATACGCCCCATTTCTTCCCAAACCGACCTTTAATATGAGTTTCTTGGACAGAATTCACCCACGGCCCTGGTCTACGCTCTTTTCGCAGGTCCCCGGTACTAACTCCACGTGGCCAGTTGCTATTATATACCTCCCCAGGTCCCAAATACCGAAGCGACACGTCTCACCGACGTTACCCTACCACACACGGAGGAGTGTGGGTGCTTGCGCGAATCATGGCTGCTGACAGAATATGGTAATACTAGGAATGCCCTACAGCGTTACCCCTGACCCCTCACCCTCCCCTCCTTTCCCCTTTCTCACTGAAATGCTCATGCTACCCTCTCATTGTAGTGCATTCGGTGTATTGTTAAGACTGAGATGTTGCAAGTTGTAGTATTCTATAAGTTACGCTCGGCCATGCTGATTTATTCTGTTTATGATTATTTGCCTATTTACACTCTGTATTTTCGCTACTTGGCTCGTTGAATAATAAAAAAAGAAAAATCAGCTGCTCTCACAGTGATAATTGCAGCTTGACTTCTCATCTCACTGCAATGAAAATAACAGACGATACCCACCAGACAAGATTGAATAACTAAAGTAGAATCCCTCAGGGAAATCATACATAGGGTTACAACCGTGGAGGGGAAATTGGTTTTCTTAAGAACTTAAGTGCTATTTCTGGGACACACGTCCATCCTTGAATCTGAGTAGTACACCAACGCAGAACAATGGAGCCACGTCATGAGGTATTATAATAGTTTTTTTGCAAACAGGGACTGGCTTTCAATGATTCGGCATACTAACCTGTGTGTCTAACTTGTATGTATATTTGTTATTCTGTGTTGCCCATTGTACAACGCTACAGAACCTGTTAGCGCTTTATAAAAGCTTGTAACTGTACTGTGTTCCATATCCCCCCTTCGTTCTCAATCCCCTACCCACCCTTTCCCATGCCACCGCCCTTTTTCCTTCCTTTCTCATTTCATCCCATCTTTATTACTTACATTTTTGGTTGTTTCTGGCATGTCCTCTAGCAGGTCCTCTTTTACCGTCTATCTTTGTTCTTCTTTTCATTCATGACAAAAAAAAACATCTCTCTTGTGCGCACTCTAAGGCTTAAAACATGTGAACTATGTAATAGATCGTCCCCAAGACCTAACACATCGTTTCCACGTGATATTTTTTTTGCTGCATTACAACGGTGGTGCTCCATACTGTTCGGATTTTTGACATGCTAATTTTTGTCACTGCTGCAACAACATTGATTTTCATTGTCACTCTAAAAAAGAAAGAACTGGAAAAAAAACACATAAGCAAACTGTATGTTATTTTTTTTTGAGAAAGGATTTTACCAGGAAGGATACATTGAGATTTCTCTCGTTTTCAAGTATGTCCTGGGTGGCGAGTGTGTACTGTTAGGTGTCTTGCCCAAGGACACTTACTGGAGAGGTTGCTCGCTGGGTTTGATAGGAAAAGAAAGAGGCAGAAAGCATTTTGTCAGTTTATTGTCTTTTCCAGATACTAGTTGGAATGCCCTGCATTTTTCTGAGATTCTGTTTTCTGAACATCTTAAAACTTGAGATTTCTGGAGCCTCAAATATTAGTTAGTTAATTTCTGTTATTTGAAACTTGTTTTTTTCTACATTACTTAAAGCAAGTCATCCTGGTGCTACTGTTGGCACAGCAATCTGAGGTCCAATCCGAGTTGCCAATGTTTAATCCCTTCACACGCAAAATCGATTTACCTCGATTTTTATTATAATCAGCATATCAATAGACAATTTTCACACTTTTTAAAGCAAGATTAGTGTGTCCCCTGTGGAGAAACTAAATCCTTTGTTTTATGTCTCTTCAAGCACCCTAGAGAGACATAAAATCAGTGGCAAATGGTAGCCCTAAGCCTCACTGGAAAAAAAGTTCAAACAGATTACTGCTGCATTACAGCTGCCAGTAAGAGGGCAGAATACAGGGAGAACTCTGGGGGTCACTCACTGCTTTACAGCGGTAAGATTCAGGGGGTTATAATGACTGAAAATCCCTGTGCAATACAGATACAAGGTGTTACTGTAATTTCTATATACAGGCATTATGCCACATATAGATATTATTTTTATATTCTACTGGTATTTTATGGAAGCTGCATTGATAACAATCTCATTATGATCACTACAAATCCCCATTGGCAGGAGACCTGACTTTTTATTAATTATCTTTATCACAGTTTCTGTATCTAACACAAAGGCCATTTCTGTCTGTATAATAATAATGCAGACCCCATTTGAAATTGTGTAAGATAAAGGACACAATCTTGAGCTCAAAATCTTACATTTCAACAAAATTTCTGTAAAGGATGAACTGATACATGACAAATTAAAATTCACATCCCGCATTTCAAATAGAATTTGTTTTAAACAAAAATTGCTTGGTAGTGAAGGGGTCAACGGTCACGTGAGATCTTACGAGCAAGTCTATAGACAACATGCAATGTTGGGGCTTAACATATAAGTGTGACGGTGAAATAGGAATCAGAGGTTTAGGGATTTCGTGCCGCGGCGGAGAAATAATAACCAGACAGAGATTCTTCAGGAAGGCAGGATTTATTCACCGAGACTCAGTGGCATCATAGCAGGACGACCAGCACTGAGTCCAGATGCACTTTTGCATATACATTTTATAGCCCCCTCTGACACGTGAAACCTTTGCTTTGATGGTATAGATTTACAGATAACAGATAACAAAGGACCAGAATCTCATTACCGGCCGTTCCCTCGAATCTATTCAGGAATCGTGGTTTCGGCTCATGCCCTGAGGGGATCTTGCCTGCTGGACACCTGGACAAACTTCTTTTGCACACGATTTTAGACTTTGCACACGGTTCACTGCTTTGCACACGTTCAGTTTAACCCTTTGTATACTGTATTAAGTTGTATCAGTTAAGGTTACATAATCATTTTAATACAAAGCATATTTCGCCCACCCATTCCTCCTTCATTCCCCCCTTTTGGCCAGGAGTCCATGCTTTCATGGGCTCCTAGCCAAATATAAAATACCCAGGTTCCAGAGGGAAAATAGCAACGCTGAGTCTGTGTGTGCCCTGTATTTGGGTGCTATACCATGAGGGATCTATAATTAGGTTGGGGTTGATTTTTCTCATTGGCCGTGCAGTGGGCCAGGATACATAAAATGACTTTATACCCTAAATAACAGACCAAGATAACAATACCAATCATGAGAATAACAAACAGTGTTGTAGGGACCCAAAATGGAACCAAAGAATCTTCAATTAAACAACTACATATACAGTGGGTGGAAATCCCTCACAACGGCCACTATCTAGCGATTTGGATCACTCTTTTTTTTTTTCCAACGGCTGAGTAAACACTGTATGTGATTAAAGCAGAGAACACAAAACAAGATCAGGAGTACTATCATGGTTGCAGGGTACAGTTAAACTACAGACCCAGCAGTCTTACAGCCCAAGTGGTTAGCAACCACATATTTATATTAACAGATTCTGGGGTACCAGGCTTCATTTGTCATAGTGCTGCACAAGGCTAGAAGTTGGATTTATGGGCTGGTATACATGGGGTATTCTCGGATCAATCGGGGGATACATAACTCAATATACAGAAAACTCAGTTATCGATACATTTACAAGGGAACCAATTACAACTGCTCCCTTGTGTTTCTCCAGAACTCCTTTTCCTCTTTTGCTTCCATTCTTCAACTGTGCGAAGGCACCTCAGCTTCCGGAGTGAGGGCTGCAGAGTAGACGATCTGTGAAGAACAGTTTCGCGGGCAGCCCTTTGGGCTAAAAACCCGTCTTTCCCTCGTTGGCAAGTGACCAGGTGTTAGTATGTCCTTCGAAATCACTCGCTAGCGGATATGAGACGGTCGGTCAAAAGAGAGTGTGAGGCACAATTTTTCACGGGTAACCTTTTGGCTAAACAAACCCGTCTTTCCCTCGCTCTTCTCCATAGCAGTCTTTCCGCTGTGCGTACTATTATGCAGACTCCGGACTAACTCTGGGGCTATGGTAGAGGGTACCACAATACGGTTGTCTTTCAGAATATACCATCCACTGGAGTCGTAGGCACCAGGCTCAGAAATTAACCATTCATGATCCGTTTCAGAGTATACAGAAACTCATTCCATCAGTGGTGCAGGAACAGGGTGGCCACAACTGGCAGCTTCCTTGGCGGCTTAGTCAGTTTTACGGTTTTCTCGGGGGAACAACTTCTTTTCCCTTCGGATATCCCTGGCAGTGGATAACACTCACTGCTTTAGGTATCCAGATGGCTTCCAAAAGGACTAGAATCCTAGAATCATTCACTGCCATACTTGGCTTGTTTTCCATGTCCCCCCCCCCTTTGTGGATTCATACAGAGGTTTTGCTGTTACTGCGTAGAACCTGATGTCTACTCTTGGGGGGGTGGGTATATACGGCAGACCTCTTCTTTCTGGACGGCCAACTGGGGCGTATTCCATGATGAGACACAGAACTTCAGAACCCCATATTTGAGAAGGCACTGCAGGGTGCCATCAATCACCACCTCATTAGAGTCACCTGGCTCTTTTACAGAACAGAATTCAGTTTTTCATTAGTCTTTCAGCGGGTCGCATTCGTTTCTTTTCCAGTCTCTTTCATGGTGGAAGAAGAAATAACACTATTTGGACTGTCTCCTTCCAAAAGCTGTCTTTGGAGGCAAAGTAACATGTTTCACTTTTTGGGGGCTACAATGGTGTCTGGGGTCATTTTCGCTGTAACTGTGTCTGCACTCTACACCCGGTCCATCTTTGACAATGTGCTTGATAGGGTTTCCCAAAAAACATCGCCACACTCACAACTGCTCTATTTTCTTTTCTATTTCCTTTGTTTCCAGTCACTCCCCATCCCTTACATTCATATGAATCAGGACCCCCAGAGGCTGAGGGTGGGGCTCTCCACCAGTTGCTCTTTTCATGAAGGGGTATGGGATTTCGGAGATACCTGGAATAGGGGCGTTTATCTGAGTGGGACCAGTGCTGGCAGGGCTCTATCAGGGAGGATACCATCAATTTCATTCTTAGACACACCCGACCTTGTCAATTTATGCCATACTTGCCGCCTAGACATTTACATCTGATAGTTCTCACGTTCACTCCTAACCTTCTCCATCAAGTCAATTTTACACCCATTTTAACAATCTTGTTCTCATACAAGCAGTGAAATCTTCCATATCAGGTTCCTCCCAGTTATTTGCAGTCAATCCCACCACACATCCCATAATGTGAACCCTGTGAATGACACCTTCCATTATAATACAGGGGGATGTGGGCTCTAATCTGTCTGTAAAGGGAACACATGGGCCTGTCTAATGACATCCATTAAAAGGGACATTAACTCTTACAGATCTGGATCGCCTGAAGGCATTTCTAACTTGTGAATATGGGACAGCTAACCTTACATCCCCAACTTCTGATGCATTGAAACACACACAAATATTCTTAAAATCTACTTGGCTGGTTTAACCAGCTCATCTAACAGTAACTGGGCAATTCATCTTCTTATCAGGACAATCAAATCACCTCTTGGTTTTAATGGACTTCAAACATTCCTCAGTCAAAACCTGTTTTTCTTTTATTAATTGCAGGTCTCTAATTTATTCCTTTCATTCACTGCCTTCTGTACACGGTTCATTATCATCCATCCAATCTTAGCAGCACATTTACGTTCACTTTTACTGTATGTACTGAGATTTAAGCTGTGATTCACCTAAATCTGGATCAAAATCTGAAATAGCTCCTAAGAATTGATCCATATTTTGTAATACAGTTTGCAACTTTCTTCCCAAATAAAGGCAACGTAACAAACTTAAAAACAGCAGCAATTCTAAAGCCGACTAGTGAAACGTCTTAATTATCAAACGCACATCACTCGCTAGAGCTTTTTAATATTAGTGATATCCTGCTCGATATGCTTTTTAAAATACTTTGCTTTGCTATGGATGAATTATTTGCGCCACGGTTGTACAATTATAGCAAAGTCATCAGCATGTGGCTATGCCCAAAATGGCGGACAGCCATGTGTTTGCCATGTCGGCCTCAAAATGGCGGACAGCCATGTGCTTAATGAAAAGCAACAAGCGACATTGTACAGAGCCATAAATGCACTTAATATCATTAAAAAAAAACAATGCAATATCTGGTATTCAGGCAGGGTAATATCTAATCGCAGAACCTATACATAGATTCAGGGCGTTTCACAACCTTCATAAAGGACCCCGTATTAGTACAAAATATATATATCTATACACATATATCAAACCAGACTTTCTGCAAACACAAAAGGAACTCTTAGGGTAGTTAACCCTTTCTTGTATCACATTAATGCACAATGTGGCAGCAAAGCATAAGGAATCCCAGCGAATCCCCAGCACAGTATTTTGTGGAAATGTGAACTGCTGCACTATGCACTTTTGGACATTTGTTATATGCACCTTATACAGTCACAAGCATTTACAAAGTGCCAACAAGTTCTGTAGCGTTGTACAAAGGGAGAGTCAGAATAACAAATATACATACATTACACACTGTGAACTGTATATATTTTTTTTAAAACCCTATTTGACATCTGGTTTATTACCTGCGCAGGTTTTTATTACCTGCTAAAGTTCCTGTTTTATATGTAGAATACTTTGTACATTATGGAGCTCATTATACAGTAATTAGTAGCTTGATGTTTTTTTTCCCATATTTGAATACTGGAACAGAAACAATACATCACTGCAGATTTTGACTAATTATTAGGGGGGCACCCGGCGCGAGCCAAGGTGGGCCCTTTATACTGGATATTTAACCACCCTTGAGGTAGGTTTTTCTGCAGCTACATAAACAGACCACACAGCTACATAGACAGACCAGACAGATACATAGACCACACAGAGACATAGACAGACCAGACAGATACATAGACAGACCAGACAGATACATAGACAGACCAGACAGATACATAGACAGACCAGACAGATACATAGACAGACCAGACAGATACATAGACAGAGCACACAGCTACATAGACAGACCAGACAGATACATAGATAGAGCACACAGATACATAGACAGACCAGACAGCTACATAGACAGACCAGACAGCTACATAGACAGACCAGACAGATACATAGACAGACCACACACTATACAAGAATAATAACGAACAACTAAAGGGATCCCTAAACACTAGGACAGACAGAAAGGACTTTTAATACGAACTGAATATAATGTTGCTGGGTTATACACAGACAGGACACAAGCAACATTCAATAGAATTGTCAGAACCGGAGCAAAGGATCAAGAACCAGGAGAGAATGTCAGACAAGCCAGGGATCAGATACCAGAGAGGGAAGTCAGAACAGCCAGGAAACGGTACACAGAATATCAGTAAATATCACACGAGGATAACACAGGAGAAACGTCAGAAACAAACCAAAATCATACACAGGATTACCAAGACTGCACTCTTATACAGAGAGCAGACACCGAGCGCTATACAGAGGCACAGATATATACTCAGAGCCAACACTGAGCACTATACAGAGAGCAGCGCTTATACAGAAACACTGATAACAGATACAGACCTGGATGAGCTTTCACACATACACACACTTCATGCACTCATGCAATTCACTGAGTTTGCTTCAGAAAACACATCACAGCAGCCCATCCAGAAATACTCCAGAACCAACAACATGTCCCAAGGCGTCCCCTTGTACTGGGAACACTTCCGACCCATAATAATACACTCTATGCTGTTCAACAGTTCGCTCTCAGATTGGCTTCCCCACTATCTGGGTAGGCTCGCAAGCATACACACGGACTCTCCCACACACAATACCGAGACCAGAACCTGAAAAGGGAGGGTGATCAAGTCTCCCCTCTTCTCCAGATAGGAGAAGGCACAGACAAACAGACAGATGCAGTATACTGACCATTCAGACGCTAGCGCTGGACTGACTTCCTGAAGACTCATCAATGGATATCAGCCTGGATCACAGAGACAGGAGAACCGGGGAGCAGGTGAAGATCCCAATTCAGACAAAACGTCTGTGGCGCCAACCGAAGACATTCAACCCACCCCGGTCCTCGAAGTCGCTGGCCATCAGGAATCCTCAACGCACGCGGCAGGAGATCCCTCAGGTGCCCGATCAAAAAGACAGGGCAGTGGTTTCCCGGCCAACCGCACCATATGAAATAGGAATCAGAGGTTTAGGGATTTCGTGCCGCGGCGGAGAAATAATAACCAGACAGAGATTCTTCAGGAAGGCAGGATTTATTCACCGAGACTCAGTGGCATCATAGCAGGACGACCAGCACTGAGTCCAGATGCACTTTTGCATATACATTTTATAGCCCCCTCTGACACGTGAAACCTTTGCTTTGATGGTATAGATTTACAGATAACAGATAACAAAGGACCAGAATCTCATTACCGGCCGTTCCCTCGAATCTATTCAGGAATCGTGGTTTCGGCTCATGCCCTGAGGGGTCTTGCCTGCTGGACACCTGGACAAACTTCTTTTGCACACGATTTAAGACTTTGCACACGGTTCACTGCTTTGCACACGTTCAGTTTAACCCTTTGTATACTGTATTAAGTTGTATCAGTTAAGGTTACATAATCATTTTAATACAAAGCATATTTCGCCCACCCATTCCTCCTTCAACGGGAGTACTTTAATGCCCTTTGTGATTGAAATGAAAAGTCAAAAATGAAGCATATTTTTTTTTTGAGAAAGGATTTTACCAGGAAGGATATCATTATCCAGCAGCTGTAATGCGAGTAATTTTGCCAAGCTGGCATTTAGACGCTGTGCAAGGGGATGGTTGGGACAATATTTTTTCTTACGCTGCAGCAGCTGGGGCAACGAAATCTGACTGCGTAAATCTGCAGCTGATGGGATGCTGTCACATTCCGAGGAAGGACCTGGTACACCCATTACTGTAGCATCATCCCTGTCAGTGGAGGTTGTAGGCAATGACATGTCAGAACATAGATGAGGAGGAGGACCTATGCAAAGTGTTGTGCCAACGGGATGCGTGGCAGGTGGTCATATGTCGCTTCAAGCACGTGGTACCCAAGCGTCTGATGTTTTTCCCACGCTTGATCCAAAAAACTTTTTTTGAGCCATTTCACCGCTGTGCGCTGAGCTAATTTTTACCACTTTTGCTCATGTTTAAACGCGATTTGAAGCCATGGGAAATGTTTGAGTAACGACAGGACAGACCTGGTAGGATCCCTGGTAACAGACCTCTAACCCGCTGATCCTTAGGATGGTCGGGACCACTAAACCTAACCTCTAGCAGCCACACAGGCCAGAGAGACAGCACCAACAATATACACCACAAACTGAGATCAATATATGTTTGTACTGCGCTATAGTATATGGCAGGATGGAAGCGCACCAGCAGTAACAGGCAGCTTAATATACCAGAAAGGGACGCAGAGCGAGAGTAGTTATCACAAAACCGGGTCAGCAACGTTTAGGTACTTGTACTGTGCTACTGTATATGGTGAGAATCGGCACACACCAGTAGCAACAGGAGGCAAACAGAACAGGCAGGGAGTACACAGAGAGAATAGTCAAATAGCAGGCAAAGTCGGCAACAGATCGGGTCCTCAGAACAAGCAGGGTAAGTAACAAGTATACAAACTGATTCGGTAAGCTAGCGATGCGGGAATGAAACTCAACAGCAAGGTGAGGTGTAAACGCGCACTCTTGATTTAAAAGTCCCAGCGGCTCCGCGTCATCATGCCGCGCCCTGCCCCCTGATCACTCACAGCTGCACCGGGTGCCACCGGAGCTCCTGGCATTCGGCCAGTTGGCGGCACCATGCGTCTGGTGGCCCCCCGATCGCCACCCGGGGCCCTGGATGCAGTGGCGTAGTGTGGGTTGTCAGCGCCCGGGGCCAGCCAAGAATTGTACGCCCCCCCAACCTGTGGAAACGTTAGCATGCCCTGATTCCCTTCAACCATCAGGGCATTGAACCCCTTAACTGTGATACAACAACCACTCGGGATACTTGGTTCCAGCCAAACAACATGGTACTCTAGGGTATAAACAGCCGCAGACTTGAAGTTGTGAAAATGAAAGGTCTTTTTATTCCAGCATAAACAAACACCACACTTGCCTTTGAATCACTATTGCAGGTGATTAAACGAAAAACTACAAATGAAAACTAGGGATGCACCGATACCACATTTTTTTTAACACTGAGTACTAGTACCGATATTTTTTAAAAGTACTCACCGGTACCGAATACCGATACTTTTATTTTATGTCATGTGAACGCTTTCCAATAAGAACAGACCTCATATAAAAATGCCCCCAGCTCACAAGTATATACCCCTCCAAGATACATATTACACAGAATGTCCCCAGCTCACATGTAGATTGCCCCCAGCTCACATGGATATTGCCCCAGCTCTCATGGATATTGCCCCAGCTCACATGGATATTGCCCCCAGCTCACATGGATATTGCCCCCAGCTCACATGGATATTGCCCCCAGCTCACATGGATATTGCCCCAGCTCACATGGATATTGCCCAGCTCACATGGATATTGCCCCAGCTCACATGGATATTGCCCCCAGCTCACATGGATATTGCCCCCAGCTCACATGGATATTGCCCCAGCTCTCATGGATATTGCCCCAGCTCACATGGATATTGCCCCAGCTCACATGGATATTGCCCCCAGCTCACATGGATATTGCCCCAGCTCTCATGGATATTGCCCCAGCTCACATGGATATTGCCCCAGCTCTCATGGATATTGCCCCCAGCTCATATGGATATTGCCCCAGCTCACATGGATATTGCCCCAGCTCTCATGGATATTGCCCCAGCTCTCATGGATATTGCCCCAGCTCACCTGGATATTGCCCTAGCTCACATGGATATTGCCCCAGCTCTTATGGATATTGCCTCAGCTCACCTGGATATTGCCCCAGCTCATATGGATATTGCCCCAGCTCATATGGATATTGCCCCAGCTCACCTGGATATTGCCCCAGCTCCGGATGCCATGCAGGGGTTGGGGGCCAGATTCCATGCAGCGGGTGTGCCCCAGATGCCATGCAGCAGGTGTGCCCCGGATGCCATGCAGCGGGTGTGCCCCGGATGCCATGCAGCGGGGGTGCCCCAGATGCCATGCAGCAGGTGTGCCCAGTCCTGAACAGCGTGAGAGTCCATGTTGAAGGGGAGGCAGCTGCGTGCGTGCAGGTCTGGCCAGTCAGGTGGTACAGAGACTCAGTACCACCTGACTGGCCGGACCGCGTGACCTGCGCACGCACGCAGCCGCCTCCCCTTCAACACAGACTCACGCTGTTCAGGACCGGGCACTCCCACTGCATGGCATCCGGGCCCCCTCAACCCTCGGGCCCTTGGGCGGCGCCCGAGGGCCCGGCGGGTCAGTCCAGGCCTGAACTTTTAGGGGCCCAAATTTCTTTTGAAATTATGCGCCCCTAAGAAAACTGCGCCCGGGGTCACTGTCCCCCACCCCCACGCTATGCCACTGCCTGGATGTCACAATATTACAATCCAAACGCAAACGGTTTAAGTAACCAAATTTGTAAGAAGAATAATTAATGCAGCATATGAATCCTCACACTGCCGCGCAGCACCTCTACAGTCTGACGCTAGCTTTAACTGGCGCGCTGTGTGCAGCTTCTGAGAAGATACGCTATTAGTGTAGCGAGGAAGCCGGCTACGCATTTTGCATCGATTCGCTACACTACACTAATAGCGTATCTTCTTAGAAGCTGCACACAGAAGCTGCATACACTGGCGCGCTAACAGCGTGGGAGACGGGAGGCTGCGCTTGTTGGTGGATCCAGGAATCAGGTTAGTAATAAGAAAAAAAAAAAGTTTTATTTTATGTTCCTTGGGACATTTAAAAATGTCCTCTGATTTTATTTTTTTTAGAAATGTTTTGCCTTACCTTATCCTGGTCAGTGGAGGCTCCCTGGATCCTGGTTGTGGGGGGGGGGGTCTGCCGTGGCCGCAGGTGCAGTGGCTCCCTCCCTGCGCCGCCTCTCTGCCACCTGCACCCAGTCAGCCTGCCCGCACAGTCGCAGCTCTGTCATCTGGCAGGCCGCATGCTCCTCAAGGGATCCTTGGGAGGCCCCGGCGGGCTGCCTTCTACAATGCCTGATTACAGGGCCTCATCTGCCTGATGTTTTAGCAACAAGATTGTTTTATCCCATAGGCTTCAATGTTAAAAATATTTCCATTTTAATTCAATATCTAATAAACCGTTGCTTATAATATTCTGCAGTAAAGAGTCTCTTTATTTTTAGATATTTTAGGATTTTTTAAGCATTTTTTTTAAAAAAATTCAACTTTTTTTCGAACTTTTTGCCAACGGCCTGAAAAGTTCGAAGTTCGCAAACTTTCGAATGCCCGATGTTCGATGCGAACTCATGTTCGCATCGAACCGCCAGCCCTTCCCTAGTTATCAGTTCTTTCTCCCTCTTGAGTAAAAATAAGCAAAATTTGTGAAATTATCCCTTCTCAAAGACGGAACAACAAAATCAATGTACAAAATCGCAATGACATTTTTCACTGGTGCTTTTTTTTCCACAAACTCAGCACAGACAGACTCAGCAGCACAAGTGAACTTTCTTCTCTCAAGCCATGTTTTTTAACACATTTCTGCTCTCTCTTCCTATCTTCTCCAAGCACAAACGCAAATGCAGTACAGTCAAGTCATATTGCCACGTCCTGTCTTTCATTCTATTTCTGCAGCAAGAGACGTCTCCCCAAAACCCTGCACCCTCCAGGCCTTCAAGCCAAATAACTTTAAAACACTCACCCTTTCCCCATACCCTCTTTGCGCATTGCTTTCAGAAATTCAAGATCATTAAAAACATCAACAGAGCTACTGCTACGCATTTCTCTCTCTATCTCATACTCATTAAATCTCCAGGTTCTTTGTGAAACATGGCTCTCTCCCTGTGATACTGCAAGCCTACATCCTCATCACCTGCTGATCTTCAAGTGACATACACTTTCAGAACAAATGACCAAAGAGTTGAGGCCCTATTACATTCTTCTCGCTAACGTTAGCGCCCACCTGCGTGAGTGTTAACGTTAGCATTGGTGGCCCTAGCACGGGCGCACCATATTACAATCCAAACGCTAACGGGTTAAAAAAACGTTAGCGATTGGTATCTTGCGCTTTTCAGCGCAAGGTTACTGTACTTTGCGCTCCCTATGCTTAACATGGGGAGAGCAAAGAGTTAATTAGCGTTAGTATTACAATATACTAATGCTAATTACCATCCTGCTGTGGTTACACGAAAGTTAACCACAGCCTGGACCTGGTGCTAACGGATTCCGCTGCTGCAGAATCCATCAGCACCAGCAGAACCCTCCCCCCCAAATTAATCAAATGCTCACCTCTAATTCCGCGTTGAAGATCGTGGCTGCAAACGCCACCTCTGTCCACCGGGAGCAGGGAGAGACTGGGGGGAAAGTCTCCCTCTGTGGATCAAATGGCGACCTGCCGCATCTCGTGAGGTGAGATACGGCAGGTCATGTGACCGGCAGAGCAGAAACTCAATGGAGTCCTGTGGATTCCATCGAGTGGATGCTCACGGTGGCGCTATCCCAGGGTTTAGCGCTGCATTACGATGCAGGCGATTTTTCTAGCGCCTGCATCGTAATATCATGCTAAAACAGGGACGCAAAGGAGTAACCTGCAGGTACAGGTTTTTCTCCCTAGTGTCCCATTTTAGCTTGAAGACCGTAATAGTGCCCTTGGTGTTATAAGAATCGTAGGGAGAACCCTTACCATCTCGACTTTTCAAGTCCACACATCAATTTAAACTACTATCTGTTGGTATTGCAGTCATCTGAAGCCCCCCTCCTGGTCAACCCCCTCCTCTTCTTTAACTACTTCCTTTCTTGGCTCTTACACTTCTTATCTTCTGGTATTCCATTTCTCATTCTTTGAGTCTGTAACCTTTCTGTACCAATTAATAGGCACTCGCAGTGCTTTTTTTTCTTCATCAGGCATCCTGAAAACTGTGACTGCCTCGGGCTGCTGGGTGATTGGTGAGCTGAGAGAAAATCGGGTGTTCTATGGCTGAAAAGTGAGACTTAGCAGCAGGAGTGTAGCGTGGGGGAGCCACACAGGCAGTAATTACTCATTAATGGCAGTGTCACATAGAGATGCTGTTGAATAAACTCAATAGAACTGTTCACACCAAATACCCTAAGAATACAGCTGAGCTGTAGCAGTTCTGTAATAAAAGTCATCAAAATTCCTCTTGAACACTGTACAGGTCTGATTTACAGCTACCAGATATGCTTGGTTGAGGTTATTGCTGCCAAAGGAGGATCCACTAGCTATTAAATCCAAGTGTTCAGGGCTGGACTGGGAAATAATAATAAAAAAAAAAAACCTCAGCCCTGGACTTCATCTAGACTGCCCACTTTAATTATGCAAACACACACAAAAAATAAATGCATTTAAAAAAATATATATTTTAAGTTTGTTTGTGTGTTGTTTTTTACATGACATTTTATGTTTGGTATCATTAGAAAGACCAGACTCTGATCTGTCCAATGACACCTAACAAGACTTTGTTATAGTATATCTGCAATGTAGTAGGATTTTAAGGAATTATAAAAACTCCAATCCCCGTATAGTAATGAGTGCCTTCAGAGTACTTTCTGCATTCTGGGGTCTCCTGAGCTGTTGTAATACCGCAATAAAATTTGTTGAACTTTTTTGCAGTTTTTTTTTTCAAGTTCAAGAAAACTTTATTAAGATGTCATCATTGTACACACTGAAGTGGTTCTTTACTAGCCATCATTCTTTCATTGGCATAAAGGAGGACTTTAGATCAGCCAATCATCTACAGTGATTTCACTGGGGCGCTTCCACGGTTCGATCCCAGCATAGTTTCTGCTGTTCAGTATAGTTCTCACCGGTGTTTCCACCATGAGGGTCTATGCACAAAAGCACCAAATTTGCGTGCAATTTCAGTGCTTTACGTTTCACGATTCCATTCAAAATACAGAGAATTCACTATTGAGAACAAAACGTTGAGAACAAAAAAAAGCTGTATATTGAGGTGTCTCTACGTCCGTTGTAGCTTTTCACGTAGATGCCTCCATGGCGTCCGTTGCAACATGCGTTGCCCGTGCGTGATAAAGTGCACGCGTGCTTTGTGTTGACGCCTTTGTAAAGCTACAATGGACAGCAAACAGTGCGGTCAGACGTAGGTGCCAAGTGTGCTCGTCTGACCGAAGCCTTAGCCACATTTCGTGGCCGTCGAGCTGGAAATACTTTTTTAATGCCATTTTTTTTTTTTTTTAAATATATTTCAAAAAATTTATTTTGCAATAAACAAAGGGTCACAGGCCGACCAGTCAGGTGGCCTCGCAGGGCCAAATAAGATACTCACAAAGAAAGCACAGAAAACATAAGGGGGGATCTCATAGGAAGCAACAGAATATCGAAAATTTAGGAGAGGGGGGATACAATAACAGGGGGGTTTCAGAAACTCGTCAGGAGGGTAGATCCAGCACAAACAAAAGAGAGCGATAGTGTTCGTCGAGGGGGCACCAGGGAAAAATAAAATAAATAAATAATAATTAAAAAAGGGGAGAAAGGATAGTGAGGGACTGCCAAACATATCATGGCATTCCTGGCTCACCCCGGCAACCGAAAGGGAACCAAGGGCCATGGAAGGGGCCACGTGGCCGGGAGACCTGGGGCCAAAAGGGCGGACAGAGCCTAGGTAGCCACCCTAGTGGCTCGCCCAGGCTACTTCCCTATGTCCCACACAAAAAAAGGGGGGTGGGGAGTCCCAGTGCTCCAACAGACGAACAACATTGAGCCAAAAAGTCAGCAAGCAGGACCATAAAATCGTGCAGGGTTACATAAAAAGGGGGGAAACAAAATTAAAAGGGTAGGAACACAGAACAGGCATGTACAGAAAAAAATCACATCTAGTCCCAAAAATCAAAACATGTCCTCAGGTTGCATCAAAATAAAGCAAAAGTCCTCAGATAATAACAATGGTATCCCAGAATAGAGGGAGGGGGTCTCATACATAAAGTTGCAGAAAAAATAGAAAGTCCTCAGCAAAAGGAAAAAATAGGGGGGGGGGGTCTCGGAAAAAACTCTGCATGTGAGGGGGTGAATGACAGTGGGGGTGAAAAAACACAGCAATGGCGACAGAAAGTTTCTCATCAAATAGCAAGGGGGTGTCATCATGGAGGGGATCATTTCTCAGAGAATAAAGCACGACACAGTGAGACATCAGCTAGTGTCCAGGACAATAGAGGGAGTCACGGCCCGCAGGAGAACGAATAGGAAGCTCCTCCAAGAAAGTGCCGGGTCAGCTACCTTTTCATCTGGATCAACGGGGAGGTGTGCAACAGCAAGTGCTGGAACAACAGTCCCGGGCAGCTTCATCTAAACCGGCAGCACAGGAGGGCCCTCCACCACCACCAAGGGATCCGGGGCCACCATCGATCCATGGACAGGCAGTTCTCCGACTTCAGGTAAGTATAGCCCACGAGATCCGAGCTCCCCATCCGGAGGTCGCCATGTGTCAAGGACTTCCACAGGTCCAGTGTCATCCCCCATCCGCACAACAGCACCAGGCATCGGGCATATCACGGGCGGTACCACTGGCATCCGCATATTCACAGTCGCAGCAAGCTCCTCCGTGCTTGTCAGCACTCCCACAACAACTCCGCCAGGCTGTTTCGCCTCGGGCCGGCCACCAATGGAGCACCCGTCATGATCCGCAGGAAGAAACCGGATAAGGAGCTCGGCCCTCCACATCTCCCGCATGTCAGCCAGTAGAATCCACAAGTCGCCTTTCCTAGCGGGTCGCGAGTCCCGCTCGTCCAGGACCCTCTACCACCCTCATCTCCCGGTATCCTCTCTCCATACCTCCAGGTAGACCACTTCAAGGCAGATGACAGTCCGTAAGTTGGCCTCAAGATGGCCGCCGCGGTTGCACACACCAGGTTGGGGAGAAAGAGTGCCAGAAATGGCTCCCACCACCGCAAAAACAGCCGCTGGGTAAGGCAAGCTGGTCCCAGATCCTTTATAAAGCAGCCCGAGGAGAGTGAGCCGCGGCACGGGAAATAAAAACGTCTGTGGACACAGATTCCTGTGGCACAGCTCCCTTTTTTTGCAGTTTGAGAGCGGACTCCTCCTTTCTTCTTCTCCACTGCAATACAGTTTTACAGTATTGAGCTCTCAATGAATACTTTGTTTTAGGATGAACATGAATTCCAAATTAAGAATGCAGGAAGTAGGGTTTACCAGGCTAAGGGCCCTGTCATCTTAATGCTAGCGGTCCCATAAGTAAGTATTAGCATTAGTTTAACTGAGTTGATAGCGTAACACCCAGACCAGATCCCCATTGTTAACGGGTTAAAAAAAATTGATAAGCGCATCGGTAATAGCGCTTTCTAGCACGATCTTACTGTTCTTTGTGCTCCATATACTTAACATGGGGAGCGCAAAGAGTAAGCGAAGAGTAATTAATGTTGGGATCACATAGACCTAACGCTAATTACTTACCGCTGCGGCTAACTGAAAAGTTAGCTACAGCTTAGAGCTAAGCAGGTGTTCATGGCTAACCCCTGTTTTGGGTGCAGGGTTGTTCGTTAAGAGAGTATTCCTTTAAGAATAATCACAATATGGATAATGGGCTGCCTGCAGTTAGACCAATTGCCTTGCAAATACATGAATACAATATCAATTAATGGGTGCTTAGTGGGTCCAGCAGCGGAGTTTCCAACTCATCAATACATCCAGAGAAAAGAGATGGAAGCCAGGCTCAATCCAGTGATACATGCACTTTTATTTGGCAAAAACAGCAATGTTTCAGCTGCTAGTGCAGCCTTTCTCAAGCCTCTCCAAATAAAGGTGCTCTCGTCACTGGTTTGTGCCATCTGCGCCTCCCATCTCTTTTCTGTGAATTCCTTTCAGGCTGCGGTCACACAGGCGTTTTTCAGAGAGGAAGGAACATCCGTGAGAGTGGACGGTCCTTCCATGTGGCCACCTCGCTGAACGCAGTTAATGCGCTCAGCGTTACAAAGCAAGATCTGCCTATGGAGGATCGCCATCTGTGTTCGTCATAGCTTTTTGACAGGGAGGCTGAAATCACGTCTGGTGGTAGCGTGCGTAATTAATGCGCATGCTACCCCGTATGACCCTGCCCATCCAACCTGTCAAAACTTGCGACGGACACAGGGAATTGCGGTCACACGGACGTAGTCGGTACGTTCGTGTGACCGCAGCCTAAGAATAAGGCCTACAGGGTCCCTTATTAATAATGAGGGATCCAAGAATGTCTTTACATGTGTTTTCGCACTTAACATGCTGTGCCATATGCATTGTGTGTGTGTGTCTCACATATAACAAGCGTGTGAAGACTAATGTGACATCCAGCAGGGAAGTGTATAGAAGGGAAACACATCACTATATGAATGATTTGTCTGTGGCCATAAGTGGGACCTTTACAATTTATTAGGAGACTGTTGGCAAAGTGTTATAGGAGAAATGATAACAAATGGAGCAACATTTTATCATGTGTCCCGTGCCGAATTTATGTATGAGGTTTTTCAGCAAAGAAAATGTGTAAATATACATTTTCCCACCATTCTAGCAATGCTCCTCCAGCAAAGTAAACCTGTTTGACATGTATGTTTATACTCCCTCTGAATTATTCCATGTTGCAGGCAGTCGCATTGTTGATTAAGGCTAGGGTCAGACTAACGCATTTTTCACGTTGTCCGTGAAAAAGTGCGTTCGAACGAATGGACGTATTTTTTCACGGAATACGCAATAGCGGTCATACGATGCGCAGTTCCATCCGTGATTTTGTACGGATCATCAATAAAACACTTTTTGCGTCTGGACGTTATGTTGGCCGGACATTAGCAGCGTCTGACGTCTCCTAATCACGCACACCCGCCGCTAGCGGACGCAGCGCACTCTGTACGTCAGTACTAGTGGTTTCACGTTCTCGAAAAAATGCGTTTGTTTGCCGCTTGCGTTGCGCGGCCGCACTTTTGTGCTACCGTACTTCGTATATTGGCCGTCATTGCCTGGCATCTGCTGCTAGCACGGCCGTGATTATGTGCGGCTGCACGCGCGTTCGCACTGCCTCAGTCTGACCCTAGCCTTATACATAGGCTAATAGCTCGTAACTCAAACAGCATATCATGATGTACTATATGAATAGAGTGCCTCATCAGCCTGCATGTCAATTAGATCATTTTCTAAAGGGTTTAGATTGGCAATTGCTAACTGCAAGTGGCATTATGCAAAAAAATATTTAATTCCCAAAAATCAGCAGTCTCCTTCTCAGCAACAACTGTTGCCTGTAACAAAACTAATGTCCGTCTCTCTTTAAATGTTCTGTAAATCTAAGAAAGAAGTGCAGTGTCACCTCGAATAGTTTACAAAAGGGATAGCAAACACTGGCCTCCTGGATGTTTCTGAACTACAACTTTGCATTTGATGACCAGAGAATCATGATTCAAAGATTTCTGGGAATTGTTGGCAATCAACATGGGGGCAGAGTTTGAGATCCCTGGTTTACAAACAGGGTTATTCAGAGAAAGGTGAAACTCTGGAGAACTTTTGGAGAAGTGAAATTTTTAAGTCAAAATTGCCAAAACAGAATAATTATCCCATTTATCTCACTTTCCAAATCCGCTATTTTGACCTAGAATTTTCACTTCACCAAAGGTTCTCCAGAGTTTCACCTTTCTCTGAATAACCCTGAAAGTAATTTATCTCAGATCTCTGCAAAAGAAGAAAGGAGAAAAAGGAAATGTAAAATTAGATCATTTAAATTGGAATTAATGAAGCAATCTGTGTGTAAGGCTGGGGTCAGACGAGCGCAGTGTTAATGATTGTGTTGCCCGCACATAAGTACGTCCGTGATAGCATATAATTGTGTTAAATGGAGCCCCACACACGAAGTACGTCCGCACAGAAGTGCGGGGGCTGACGGACGCTGCAAACGGACACAGGTTAGGCAAGAACGTAATACTGCTAGAACGGATGTGCAGAGTGTGCCACGTCCACAACGTCCGCATAGCTTTGTGTGTGAGTGATGGAGCATGGTCAGACGGACTGCATTTATACGACCAGCATTTTTGACGGACAGAATGTTTTTTCATTGTAATTTATTTTCCCTGCTAAGGCTGGGGTCAGACCAGCGCACTTTTAACGTGCGTTCTGGCGCACTTAATTACGGCCGCACTAGCAGCAAATGACAGGCAATGACAGCCAATATACGAAGTACGGTCGCACGAAAGTCCGGCCGCGCAACGCAAGTGGAAAATGAACGCATTTTTTCGAGAACGCAGAACCGCTAGTATGGACGTACAGAGTGCGCTGCGTCCGCTAGCGGTGTATGTGTGTGATTTGGAGACGTCAGACGCTGCTCATGGCCGGCCAACATAACGTCCAGACACCCAAAGTTTCCTGGTTTGGATCCGTAAAAAATCACGCACGAAAATGCGCATCGTATGACCGTTTTCGCGAATTCCGTGAAAAAATACGTCAATGCGTTCGGACGCACTTTTTTACGTTCGCGTGTAAAAATGCTTTCGTTTGACCCTAGCCTACATCAGTCAAAAAATACATCAGTGAAAAAAACGCACTGTGTGGCCACTACCTTGTTGTCAGTCAGTAAGTACGTCCAAACTGCACGGACGCACAGTCCGTACAAAATGCGCTCATCTGACCCTAGCCTTAAAGGAACATTCCAGCGGTTTTTGAATGATATCCAAATCAATTTAGCATCTTAAAACAAACATGTCCTGATTTTTCATCCATTATTAGCCTCCTACCTTTTACCAAGTTAATCCTGCTCATAAGAAGAGTCTAAGGACTTCTTGTTCCTGACCTAAATGCATGCCTTTTAGGCTGGGTTCACACCACAGCGTAGCGCAGCGTTCCGCAATGCGCGCGTTTTTTTACGCACGTTCGCGCATACAAAAAAATGCGCGAACGTGCGTTGCAGCGCGTTCGCGGCTATGATATGGCCGCGAACGCGCGGCTTTATGCAGTAAAGAAGCTCCCGGACTTCTTTTTGCGTCGGCCGTTTCTCAGCGCGTTCCTGCGCGCTGAGAAACGGCCAGGTGTGATATGCCCACATAGGGAATCATGGGATTTCACTGTTTGAGCGTTTTACAGCGCGCTGGAGCGCGCTGTAAAATGCTTAGGTGTGAACCCAGCCTTACTCTCCTGCTAAGCCTTTGCAAAGACTCCAGCCTTGGTTTGCGACACAGTAGAGCACAGCAGAAGCAGGAGTCAGTGCTGGGACTTGGCTAGTAAGGGCATTTCACGATGACAACAGGGTTAATATGGAAAGCCACCTTTAATATGGAAAGTATGATAATTCTATGTTGAAAATCCAGACAGAGAAACAGGCACACAAATTCAAAACATGTTTGTTTATAGAACAAATAAGCCGGGAGAACATCTGCAGTGGAGCCAAAACGTTTTTTTTCGGGTGTTCCATAAACCTATTTTTGGAATTTGAGTGCCTGGTCATTGTTCTTCCCTGGATCAATGAACACCTTTTTCCTGCCTCGGTGTATGCAATCCTACTTTGATTTTTGAGTATATTCTGTTTTGGTTAGATAAAATGGAAGTATTGCCCAGAATTAAAAAGAAAGTACTAGGATTGCTAACAGGTGTTCCATACACTGCACTCTCTGAGTATAAATGTCAACTTTCCAGTTATACCCAACGCTAGAGGTTAAACCGGTTTTCAGAGAGTTACGAAATATAAACGAATGCTATGTATTTAGTAGCATCAAAAATTCCAGAGTCTCGTCAACGCAGTCTTCGTACCATTGCGTAGCAGAAAGGTAGGGAAGCATAAAATGTGTGATAATTATATTTGTATATGGAATTGATATAGACAGGGTTATTCAGAGAAAGATGAAACTCTGGAGAACCTTTGGAGAAGTGAAAATTCTAGGTCAAAATAGCGGATTTGTAAAGTGAGATAAATGGGAGAATTTTTCTGGTTTGGCTATTTTGACCTAGAATTTTCACATCTCCAAAAGTTCTCCAGAGTTTCACCTTTCTCTGAATAACCCTGTATGTATCCAGGCATTTATGTATTACTGTCGAATTAAGCAAGAACGTATAGTGCACGTATTATGAATTCATGCATAGATTTCATCCTGTTGTACGTATTTAAAAGGTCTTTGTTAATACATTGCATCTTGAACATTGTGACCACCTGGAGGGAAGCTGATTTGTTGCTGTCAGAAACGCATCTCCATTTAATAATACATTAATATAGTGAGACTAGGCTTGTAGGTGAGAATAGAGGGGAGACTTTTAGCTTAGGTAGTTTCAGCATTAGAAAATTATAACAAGAAAAAAAGGTTGCCATTTGCGCTTACCCCTGTAATTCCATGCAAAACAAAATACATCAGAGGTTTTGGTTTACTTGAATGGCCATTAAAGTGTAAGCCTACCTGCCACGTCACGGCACCTCTGGTTAGGTGGGTCCTAACCTAATGAAACCAAAAGCTGCTTTCTAAGCAAACCACATAGACTGGTGAGTTTATATTTATACCCTCACCAGGAACAATTCCACTTTGGGATTGAAAAATAAACATGGAAAGAGGCAACAGCAAAAATGACCTGCCGGGGGGGATGGAAAATAGCACTAGTACTTCAGGGCTAGGTGGTGTAGTGCTCCAATAAAGGTGCAATCAGGGTCCATATCGTAGTCAGGTCCAGATCTTTCTGCTATATCTCAGTATATTTCGGTATATCTCGCAAAAATGACCTGGCTGGGATGCAACAAAATATACATATATGCCGAAAAAATGGTTTCACGCCTATTCCCCACCAGGGTGGCTGCTTAAACCAGAAGTATCCCGCCCACTTCATGAATAAAACATAACAAGAAAAAAGGTTACCATTTGCGCTTACCCCTATGGCTCTATGTGAAACGAAACAAAACACAACAGAGGTTTTATTTTACTAAATGGGCATTAGGCCGGCATCAGACGAGCACACTATGTGCGCCCGTACTGACGTGCTTACCGGCGCCCTTTGCAGCGTTGCGATGCTGCAACGGGGCTGGTCACACGCTTGTGTGCGCGCACAAAATGCGTGCGCAACAAGCATCTATTATCAAAGCCTTTCCTGCCAATGCGCTAGGACATGCGTTGACGGGGCTGCAAAGCACTGAGTGCGCTCAGCGAGGTGGCCAGACGAGCATCGAGTGGAAGGAACGTCCATTTTCACGGACATTCCTTCTGCTCTCCAATGACGCTCGTTTGACTCTAGCCTTAAAGTGCTAAGCCCAACCTCCACATCACGGCACCTCTGGTTAGGTGCAATTCGGCATTCACCGTAGGGTCCCTGAAGTGCGATGAATTGATCTTGCAAACACCGCAGATAAACCTGCCAAACACCGTCAATAAACCCGCCGAATGCCGTTGCAAACCGCCGAACGCAGCCGATGATCTGCCAAGTGACACTGAACAAAGCGCCAAACTGTTACAGAATAAAAATAAATGCCATTTTAAACAAATAAATAAATAAATAAATCGGAATAAAAAAATTCCCAGAAAATCCAGAAAAAGGCCTTGAAAAATTTTTATTAATAAAAATACTTTTTGCTGCAAATGAAAAGAAGAAATAGTTGATTAAAATTTAAGAAAAACAGAGAATTTTTTTACATATAAACCTATTGGATTCGCCTGCTTAAACCTGTCAAACGAAATCAATAAAATCTGGGCATTTTGCCAACTTTTTGGGGAATTTCACTGCCACACTCAAAGCTGTCTCTCCCACTGCTCCCTGCAAGAAACCCAGAAAGGTATACGTCAATCAAGTCATTTTGCCATATTGTTACGGTTACTCAGACTAAACACGACGTTTATGATCATAGAAGTTTCTTTTTATTCTTCTCACTCCAGTGTTCCCTTCTCCACACAGCATACAAAACAACAGACACCTCAGCACTTCCTGTCAGCCGTAATAACCCTAGCAGAGGAGCCTAGTACCTTAATGAACATAGTAAAAGGGAATTAACATGTTAACAATCTCCCTATATTTTAAATAAAAAACAATTAAAAGATAAAGACCTTCTAACATTGAACAGTGAAAAATAAAGACATTATAGAAGCATATAAAGCAAAATCCATAATACATGCTCAGTCCTTAAATGAGTGCTTTGAATGGTCCTATAGTCCTTCACTCAGTACTTTCAGCAGCATAAGAGAAGATGCACCCTTTTTGGTAAGACAGTCAGCAAGTTGAGTTTTTGAATCTGACCATAGTATCTCCTTTATTTCTTTTGTCTCTAGAAGTTCTCTTATGCTGCTTAGTTCCAAACGAAGCCGTTTTTCAGTGACTTGTTTTGTGGATTTGAGGGCATCAAACAGAGAGTGGTTGTCAGTCACACAAACTAATGGCGGAGCATTTAGCTTGGTATTTCCCACAGTGAGTTCAGAAAAGAGTGTGGCAAGAAAAATCGCATTATCGATACCATCAGATTGGGCCAAGGTTTCCCCTGCCAGAGTACTTCTTACCACACGCCTAATTTTCTTAGAATGCCAGTAGAGAGGTGAAAACTTCTCTTCTTCACCTAGAAGACCAATCAATGCACCTCCATCAGGAAGATTTCCAAAAGAAGCATCACTGAAAACAATAAGGTCCAGGTTGTCATTTCCTAAGTGTTGAAACTTTAAAGTAACCTTCTCGGATTTAAGTTTACTAAGGACCTTATTTGTCTCATGAATAGACTGAACTGTGGCATCTTTTACGTTTGTAGCTAAGCTACTAGCATCAAACATAATGTCTGGATGGGTTAGTTTTGCAACCCACAGGATCTGTCCTATCTTTGACCGAAGTTGTCCTCTTTCAGTCTCGTTGAGAGGGGCATCTCTTTGTACAGCACGTGTTGCGTGTAAGGGAATATACTGCAGGTTATCAATGTAGCTGTGCTGATTTACATGAACCACACCTTTAATAGTAACAAAGTTCATACCAACATAGCAGAAATTTCCATGTTCCTCACGTCCAACATTGAATGCAGACTTTAATATAGGGATGACAGTTGTCAGAAAGTATTGTGAACCAGCCCAAAGGAAATCGTCAACATGACACGCAAGTAATCCAATGACTTTACACTGGTCATCCATCCAGTAAAATACCGCTGGCTCAACTTGAGACATTTTCCCACCGGTCTTCAGCATTATTTCTTTCACTTTATTATACCAGTATAATGATGCATCTGCAAGGCCATAAATACACTTGTTTAATTTCCACAAGACATTTTCTTTTCCTGCCTCAAGAGGAGGCTTGACATAAATTTCCCTAGACAACTGCATACCCTGTAAGAAAGCAGATTTGATATCCATAGAATTTATTTGCCACTGGTTTTGACAAATTACAGTCAGTAATAGCCTATGAGATTCAGCAGCGCAGATTGGTGAGTCTTTTTGTAATTCTTGAACACAAAACTCTTTAAACCCTCTGGCTACAAGTCGTGCTTTGGGCACAATACCCTTGTGGGTTTCTTTGAGACTACAGACCCGTCTGGTAGAAATGCATTTTTGACCGGTATCTGGAACTTCCTCAAACACATTGTTTTCATACCAACTTCTAATTTCATCTTGTTTGGCTGTATTAAATGAAATGTCTTTAGTTATGTATACATCGGTTTCTTGATCAGGCAAATCCACGGTAAGATTATCAACTTCTGATAAATCTACTGCCTCCTTTTGTCCTTCACTATCATCATGCTCGATATTTTGCAGATTAAACCAGTGTTTGTATTTTCCAGAAACTTTACCAGCTCTGCTTAGAACCTTAGCTTTCTGTGGACCACCATCACCACCATCTCGTTTAGTAAATGTAATAATCTGTCCTGGTGTTATTTTTACACCTGTTTCAGTTTGTGTTACACTAGGATGAATCATTGGTTCTGTGTCAATTTGTGGCCGATCCACTTCTTCAGTATTAACCTCTGTTTCATTGTCGTGGTCTGATTCCATTTCATTTTCTTTCTGGCTATCGATTTGCACAGTATTATCATCCTGATGTCCTTGTGTATTAATTTTAGAGAGCCTGGATTGGTGTACTCTAACCAGAATTCCGCCATGTCTCACAAATACAACAGCTCCATCTTGACTCCTGGTCCCTTCCATTCAGGGGAGTCTACTCGTTTATAATATACCTTGTCACCTGTCACATACATATCATCTGTAGGTCTGAGCTGTTTACGCAGGGCTCTTCTGATTCTCTGAGCATTCTGCCTCAGTAAATGCTTTTCTGGAGGCATGCAAGGCAGAAATATGTTCTCCTACTTTAGCACTTCTGGTAGTACCTTCTAGAGCAGGTTGTTTATCAGTCAGTACAGAAGGAAGATTAGGATTCTGTCCAAATCCAAGTTGATACGGGCTGTATCTATGAACATTCAGCATACTGTTCTTAGCCATGAGTGCCCAGTCAAGGGCAGTGTGCCAACCACATCCTTTCTCTCTTTTGACCTTTTGAATGATTTCAGTAAGCGTTTGGTTGTGTCTTTCTAGTAGTCCATTGCTCCAGGGACTATACCCTGCTGTTGTTTTGGACTCAATATTGAAGTTTTCAGCCATATCTCTGATCTCCTCATTATTGAACTCTCCACCATTGTCACTGTATAACTTTTGAGGGGCACCATGAACACTAATCCAAGTGTGGATAAAGGAATTGACAATTTCAGACGACTTTTTTGTTTTAACAATATTTCCCACACTAAAACGCAGGGCCGTAGGGAGGGTGAGGCCAGTGAGGCACTCGCCTCGGGCACAGCTGCAATGGGGCGCAGGGGCAGTCAGAAAGAAAATCACCTCTCTGACTGCCAGAGAGGAGCCGAGTGCAGGGGAGACTTGGGGCTGCTGCATGATTCACTCGCTGAGAGCAGCGAGATGGGAGACATGCAGGAGGATAGGAAGGAGCCAGCAGAAGGTGTCCTCACTCAGCTGCCGAGGAGGCCCCTTCCGGCTGCTCTTCCCATCCTCCTGCAAGACTTCCTGTCCCCACGCCACGTGGAAGGGAGGGAGCAGGAAGAGAAGAAGCAGGAGAGCAGAGCACTGCAGCTGCAGCCAGGGGATACCTCTTAGGTAAGATCACCCCCAGCTGCTCTCCCCTCAAACAGTCCTCTCTCCTGCAGCTCCACCCACTAGCTCTACCTCCCCAGCTCCCTACCCCCTATACAATCTCTACTCCCTCTTCAGCATCTTTCCCCCAGCTCTCTATGCCCCAGCCCCCAAAGCTGTACCCCACATCTCTACCCCCAGTCCCCCCAGCCACCCCCAGCTCTCTGCCCCCAGCCCCCCAGCTCTCTAGCCCCAGCCCCCAAAGCTCTACCCCACATCTCTACCCCCAGCTCTGACCCCAACCCCCCAGCTCTCTGCCCCAGCTCTCTAGCCCCAGCCCCCAAAGCTCTACCCCCACATCTCTACCCCAGCTCTCTGACCCCAGCCCTCCAGCTCTCTAGCCCCAGCCCCCAAAGCTCTACCCCCCCAGCTCTCTGCCCCCCAGCTCTCTAGCCCCAGCACCCCCAGCTCTCTACCCCCACATCTTTACCCCCAGCCCCCCAGCTCTCTACCCCCAGCCCCCCAAATCTCTACTTCCACATATCTACCCCCAGCCCCCCAAATCTCTACTTCCACATATCTACCCCCAGCCCCCCAGCTCTCTACCCCCACATCTCTACCCCAGCCCTCCCAGCTCTTTACCCCCAGCCCTCTACCCCCATCTCTACTCCAGCCCTCCAGCTCTCTACCCCCAGATCTCTACTTCCACATATCTACCCCCAGCACTCTACCCCCACATCTCTCCCCCCAGCTCTCTATCCCAACATCTCTACCCACCAGCTCCCCCTATAAGCTCTCCTATCCCTCTCTGATTTTAAATCAAATCAGTAATTTATTTTAAATAGGATTTTTTTTTCTGCACCCCCCGCCATGTCCCCCCCAGCATCACGAGGCAAGGGGGAAGGGGACCCGGAAGCAGTGTGCTGCATTCGGCTGGGGGACACAGCGGGAGGACATCGAGGGAACGCAGGGACAAGGTATGTACAATCCCGAGTGTGGCTCTGGGTTACTGCTTTTGGTACTGAAAATTAACCCCGAGCCACACTTGTAGTTACTGCCAGGGAGGTTAATATACATATAATAATGCTCCTCTCATTGCATAAATCACAACACTCTAATCTTCACTACCCAATCCACAACGCTTTCATGTTCAATACGCAATCCACAACGCTCTCATGTTCACTACGCAATCCACAACGCGCTCATGTTCAATACGCAATCCACAACGCTCTCATGTTCAATACGCAATCCACAACGCTCTCATGTTCAATAACCAATCCACAACGCTCTCATGTTCACTACGCAATCCACAACGCTCTCATGTTCACTACGCAATCCACAACGCTCTCATGGTCAATAACCAATCCACAACGCTCTCATGTTCACTACCCAATCCACAATGCTCTCATGTTCACTACCCAATCCACAACGCACTCATGTTCACTACCCAATCCACAACGCTCTCATGTTCACTACTCAATCCACAACGCTCTCATGTTCACTACCCAATCCACAACGCTCTCAGGTTCACTACCCAATCCACAACGCTCTCAGGTTCACTACCCAATCCACAATGCTCTCATGTTCACTACGCAATCCACAACACTCTCATGTTCAATACGCAATCCACAACGCTCTCATGTTCAATACGCAATCCACAACGCTCTCATGTTCACTACGCAATCCACAACGCTCTCATGTTCACTACGCAATCCACAACGCTCTCATGGTCAATAACCAATCCACAACGCTCTCATGTTCAATACGCAATCCACAACGCTCTCATGTTCAATAACCAATCCACAACGCTCTCATGTTCACTACGCAATCCACAACGCTCTCATGTTCAATACGCAATCCACAACGCTCTCATGTTCAATACGCAATCCACAACGCTCTCATGTTCACTACGCAATCCACAACGCTCTCATGTTCACTACGCAATCCACAACGCTCTCATGTTCACTACCCAATCCACAACGCTCTCATGTTCACTACCCAATCCACAACGCTCTCATGTTCACTACGCAATCCACAACGCTCTCATGTTCACTACGCAATCCACAACGCTCTCATGTTCAATACGCAATCCACACCGCTCTCATGTTCACTACGCAATCCACAACGCTCTCATGTTCACTGCGCAATCCACAACGCTCATGTTCAATGCGCATTCTACAACGCTCTCATGTTCAATACCCAATCGATAACACATTACTGTGAGTTTTATTACTGTGGAGCTCTGTGATACGCTCATACACACCACACATTACTGTGAGTTTTATTGCTGTGGTGCTCTGATACACTATTACACATACGGTCCTCTAAAACATCTGGGAATAGCTTGGTCTCTAGCCCTGTGGGGCCTCATAACTGAACTTCACCTAAGGTCTCACTAAAGCTCTGGAGCCGCCTCTGCTGACTAACACAAGGGAGACTAACGTTATTTAGGATTATTAATTTTGTTATTTATTACCTATTTTCCTCTAACCTCTAAAAATATTGTGTTTTGGGGGGGGGCACAATTTTCTATTCTTGCCTCGGGTGCAAAAGGAGCTAGCTACGGCTCTGCTAAAACGCGTGAAGTGGTCAATTATATGAAGATACCAGACACCTGGTTCCAGTTCATGCAAATCCATCGCTACTGTTTCATTATATTCCGAAGCTAAGGGTAACCCCTACCGCAGGCTTTGGCTTTGGTTTCTTAAATTTCTGACAAACTTCACAGTCATTTACTATTTGGTGCAGAATAGTAAAACATTCTTTATCCTTATTCCCTGAACTTAGAATGAGTCTCTGTAGCTGGTCTGCCGACGCGTGTCCAAATTGTTTGTGGAGTTTCAGAAGAACTTTAGATTTTTCTTTTGAAGACATTTGTGCTGTGACAGCTAAGATTTCTTCGTCTGCAAAGTCTCCTAGATTTTCTGTGTCTCTGATATTAACACAGTAATGCCCAGAACTAGTAAACTCAAGAGGAATAGATTGTTGGAACATTACAGCACTGTCCTTTTTCATGTCCAGAACGGTCCCAGCCTTTTTTAGGGATGCTTTACTCAGCAGGAGAGGAATGTCAGCTTTTACAACTTCAGTTTCAACTTTGCATTTTGTCAGGCCTATTTTAGCCGGTAGTTTTAAACTCCTTGTGGAATACACCAGATTCCAGTAGAAGTGGTAGAGGCCAAAACAGTAATTGAATTTAAGCAAGCATGGGATAGGCATAAGGCTATCCTAAACAAAAGATAAATCCAGGTCAAGTATCCATGTAATTGGGCAGACTAGATGGGCCGAAAGGTTCTTATCTGCCGACATTTTTCTATGTTTCTATGTTTCTATTCCCATCTCTGAACCGAAATTGTCTGCAACTGGGACTTTCCGTCAGCAGTAACTTGTTCACTTGATCTGCAGTGAGGCCATCAATATAACCATTTCTCACCACACACAGTGCGGGTGCATGCAGTGTCAATGATCGCTGATCCTAAGGATTCATTCATGAATATCTCTGAGTCAGACATAGAAGCTTTAGTAATTAAAGTAATGTTACATTCCTCAATGTTTGCATCTTCAGTTAGTTTTACTTGATCATATTTTTTATGAGGACAGTCTTTAGCCCAGTGGAAAGTACTTTGACAAATAGCGCATGTGGAACGCCTGCCGTATTTATCCAGTTGATTGGTGCCTGGTAATGGCTGTTTTAATCGCCCATATCGCAGCGCAGCATTCCTTCTCGCTCTACCATGTGATTGGTGTTCTGTAAAAAATGCCATATGGTCTTGGTTCACTTGTATTCCATATGATGAAGCTGTTATTTTCCCGCCAAAAATCCTTTTTAAAGCCGCTTTCATGGAGGTAAACTTCAACTCAGTGCAAGCTGTTAATGCTAGCTGTCTGTTTTTTTTCATCGAGACAAGCCGTGTCTAGGAGTTTAAAAGCCAGTATAGCATCAGGCAGCACCATATCATACTTTTTCATCCGATTATATTGCTGTTCAAAATCAGTTATATAGTCTGCTATAGAAACAGAGCTATCCTTTGTTATACTGTCAAAGTTAGAATAGGCTTCATAGGCCTGATCCTTTTCCTCTCTCAGAAACACACTATCCAGCCTCCTCATTAACGTTTCCATACCAGTTTCGCTGTCCAAGTCCTCCGCAGAAATTTCCATTGCCATTTCACGAGCTCTCCCTTCAAGCCCCAAAGCAACAGCAAGGGCCTACTTCTTCTTGTCAAGGTCTGTGACCCGCATCCAGATACTAACTTCATTTTTCCAGCTTTCATAAGGCCTGGCTTCATCAAATTTCGGTGGAACTTTATAATTGGAAACCATCCTCTGCTACCAATGTTACTCAGAATAAACACAACGTTTATGATCATAGAAGTTTCTTTTTATTCTTCTCACTCCAGTGTTCCCTTCTCCACACAGCATACAAAACAACAGACACCTCAGCACTTCCTGTCAGCCATAATAGCCCTAGCAGAGGAGCCTAGTACCGTAATGAACATAGTAAAAGGGAATTAACATGTTAACAGTTACTGCTGCTATTTCATTTTTTTCTTCCCTTTTCTTTGATAATTTAATTCTGTGCTGATTCTCAGACTGAGTCTGTTCCTCCCTGTTGTAAATACTCTTCTTGAACAAATGGCTACCCCCCTCTAAACTCTATATTTGTTTTTATCCACAGTCACACTTCACCACCATTTTACCCTCTGCGGGTACACATATATAAAAGTGGGCTGGGTTTTAGGTAAGCATTATAATAATTCAAATAAATATAATATATAAGAAAACATTTATTCTGTGACTGTGTGGCGCAATGTTCATTTCATATGTAGCACGGTGTATAATGTATGTCATTTTTTAAGAACTCTAAGGCTAGGGTCAGATGAGTGCATTTTCTACGGACTGTGCGTCCGTGCAGTACGGACGTACTTTCTGACTGACTACAAGGTAGTGGCCAAACAGTCCGTTTTTTTTCACGGACGCATTTTTTGACTAATGTAGCAGGGAAAATAAATTACAATGAAAAAACATTCTGTCCGTCAAAAATGCTGGACGTATAAATGCAGTCTGTCTGACCACGTTCCATCACTCACACAGAAAGCTATGTGGACGTTGTGGACGTGGCGTACTCCGCACGTCCGTTCTAGCAGTATTACGTTCTTGCCTAACCTGCGTCCGTTTGCAGCGTCCGTCAGCCTCCGCCAGCCCCCGCACTTCTGTGCAGACGTACTTCGTGTGTGGGGCTCCATTTAACACAATTGTATGCTATCACGGACGTACTTATGTGCGGGCAACACGGACGTTAACACTGCGCTCGTCTGACCCCAGCCTTAACCAACCAGCACACGTTAGGATAAATACTTCAATTTGGGTAAGCCCTCTTAGGCTGGGGTCAGACGAACGCAGTGTTAACGTCCATGTAACCGCACTTTAGTACGTCCGTGGTAGCAGATAATCATGACCAATGAAGGCCCACACAGGAAGTATGTCCGCTTGGAAGTGCGGACGCACTACGGACGTGTGTGTGAGTGATGGACTGTGGTCAGACGGACTGCATTTATACGTCCAGCATTTTTCACGGACAAAATGTTTTTTCATTTTACTTTATTTTCCCTCCTACATCCGTCAAAAATAACGTCAGTTAAAAAACAGACTGTGTGGCCACTACTGCGTCTTCCGTCAAAAAGTGCGTCCGTACTGCACGGGCGCACAGTCCGTAGAAAACACTCTCGTCTGACCCTAGCCTTATTCTTTGGACGTGGAGATTTTTTGTCTGAAGCCATGTAGTACACAAAGGGGAAGACCAGGGATATTAGACCCTATATTAGATATTAGAAAGCAATGCAGCAGAGGAGACCAAATTTAATACATTGACGTGCTGGGCAGTGCTTATGTCAGGGGAGCTGTTCAATACTAGTGAGAATATTGAAGAGCAAATCATTGGATATGTATCACAGGCTTAAATGCCAATTAGGAATCCTGGTTTCAACTCACAATTTATACATAGACAAGGTGGAAAGCCAGAGGGCAGTCTATTGTGGATATACTGCCCCAGCTCATGGATATACTGCCCCAGCTCGTGGATATATGCCCCAGCTCGTGGATATATGCCCCAGCTTGTGGATATACTGCCCCAGCACGTGGATATACTGCCCCAGCACGTGGATTACTGCCCCAGCACGTGGATATACTGCCCCAGCACGTGGATATACTGCCCCAGCACGTGTATATATGCCCCAGCACGTGGATATACTGCCCCAGCACGTGGATATATGCCCCAGCACATGGATATACTGCCCCAGCTCGTGGATATACTGCCCCAGCTCGTGGATACTGCCCCAGCACGTGGATATACTGCCTCAGCTCGTGGATATTGCCCCAGCACGTGGATACTGCGCCAGCTCGTGGATACTGCCCCAGCACGTGGATACTGCCCCAGCTCCTGGATACTGCCCCAGCACGTGGATACTGCCCCAGCTCCTGGATACTGCCCCAGCACGTGGATACTGCCCCAGCTCATGGATATTTGGCCCCCACCTCATGGATATTTGGCCCCCACCTCTCATGGATATATGCCCCAGCTCATGGATATTTGCCCCCCCACCTCTCGGATATTTGCCCCCACCTCTCGTGGCTATATGCCCCCCAGCTCAGACCCCAGACCAGACATGGGGCGGCTGTTCGAATGCTCTATCGGCATTCGGACAGCCGCCCCATGAGCTCCTCATACTTACCTTCCCGAGCGGCGAAGTGAAAGTTTCCCCGCTTCCGGTCATTGAAGGACCCAAGCAGCGGTCACGAGACCGCGGCTTGGGTCCTTCAAAGAGCGGAAGCGAGGGAACTTTCCCTTCGCCGCTCGGGGATGGATGCGCGCGGCAGCCGGGTAGAGGCTGCGAGCGCAGCCTCTACCCGGCTGCCGCGCGCATCCAACCCCCGAGCGGCGGAGGGAACTTTCCCTTCGCCGCTCGGGGGTTGGATGCGTGCGGCAGCCGGGTAGAGGCTGCGAGCGCAGCCTCTACCCGGCTGCTGTGTGCATCTTGTAACCGCCGCGGCGAGAGCACAGCCGGCTCGTGCCGCGGCGGTTGCATGTGCGCGCAACCAACCGCCGCTGGTTGCGCGCGCATGCGCAGAGTAAGGCTTGGCGACGGACACGCCAAGCCTTACTCAATTATATTATAGATTATAATACAAGACCTGACACTAGGCTTGAACCTGCCAGACCAAGGGGCCTAAGACCATAGTGGGACGTAACTGATCATGCACCTACAGAGGACTAGTTGCTGACCCTAGAAAATGTAGATTTTTATTCTTATTCTTTCCCTGCTGATAATCTAATATTGCAGGCTCAAGCATAGCAGGTTAATGGAGTACCACTCTATTTATAAGGAGATGACTGGCTATCATTTTGGCATTTCATGTGCATGCTGACAGGGTGGCAGAAATTGCCAATTTTAAATCTTTGTGGATATTTATTTACTGCTGCATCCTTCAAGGATAAGATCTTTTTGTAAGGCCCATAAGTGGGATTTTCTATTAGCTGATTACCAGCAGGGAAAGAATAGAAATCAATATACTTGATACTTTTTACTACAGAGTAAAGGAATAAACGTTTCATTAGATATTGGGTAAAAACTGGAATATTTTTAACATTGAAACCTATGCAGGGTTATTCAGAGAGAGGTGAAAACCTTGAGAATGACTGTAGAATTGAAAATTCTAGGGCAAAATAGTCAAAACCAGAAAAATTCTCCCATTTATCTCACTTTCCAAATTGGCTATTTGGTCTAGTGTTCATTCTCCTGGCAATTCTCAAGGTTTTCACCTCTCTCTAAATAGCCCGGATGGTGGTCGCCTGAATAAACCTGTCGAATGAAACCACTGAACATCAGGACATTTCTCTGTTGTTTGATGTTCTCTGAACAGATTAACCATTGCTTCTCTATGGGGACTTTCACTGCCGAACAGGCACCGTACTTGCTGGCAGTTCACAAAAATTTGTGTGTGAGCATATGAGAGAGCTCCACAGCAATAAACTTCACAGTAATGTGTGCCGTGTATTATGAGCATTAAGTGTTATATGAGAGTACTGATATAGGAGTATTAAAAAAAAAAAAAAAAAAACTCAGAGGGGAGTGAAACCATGAGCTACCGCACTGGGTGACACCAACCCTAGTGACGCCACTGCTCTCAACCAGGCCAGATTTTTCAGCTCACCTGGGGAAAATGCAGACTGAATCCTACAATCAGTGAGCAGCAAATCATATCACCTGTGCTGTGTTTCAGATATCTGTAGAAAGTGGTGAGGCAGAGGGTCCCGAGGACAGGTTTGGGAAACACTGCACTATGGTCTTAGGCCCCCTGGTCTGGCAGGTTCATGCCTATATAGTGTCAGGTCTTGTATTAGAATATGAGTTGAAGCCAGGATTTCTAATTGCCATTTTAGCCTGAGACAAATATCCAATGATTTTCACTTCAATATTCTCACTAGTATTGTACAGCTCCCCTGACATAAGCACTGCCCAGCAAGTCAATGTATTAAATTTGGTCTCCTCTGCAGCATTGCTTTCCACTATTGGTCTAAAATCCCTGGTCTTCCCCTTTGTGAACTACATGGCTTCAGGCCATCCTGTACCTCTGCTTGTTTGGTAATTTATTATAGGTTCAATCTTTTCTGGGGAAGTACCAGGGTCTCAGCAGTGGCACTTGCAACCGGGCCCTGGCATTCCACCACTGGAGGGGGAACAGGCAGTGGTGGAGCCACTGGTAACCCTTTAAGGACCAAGGGTCTTTAAAGTCAATGCATTTATGACTGAACAGTTCTGTCATTGGTCCTTAAGAGGTTAATTAGGCAGTAGAGGCCTTGTTATTTTTCCTCTGGCTATCCATCATGAGTCTGACACCTCCTTGTGTCTCAATGCAGGTCTGGTGGTCGCTTGCTTGTGATCGCTCAGGTGTGATGTGTCCCAGTCTCTTGAAACAAAGTAGTTCTTCTGCACACTTTTCATAAAATAAATCACAAAAAGGTTCTCATCTGCAAGAAGGACTCACCAAGGTCCTATAAATGTGTAACTAAACCACAATAAATCAAGAGGGCACAGCCATGAAATAATACCAAAAGTATGATAAAAAATATCTTAATAAATACTTTACTCTTGTTACGGACATATTTTTGTATCACAAATGTTACATATAGTTACGGTACACCTCATGCAGCATATAGTAATGCAGCCCCACAGGCTCAGCAAAAATAAAACAAGAAACAAATAGCTGAACCATATGAAATATGCAGTAATAGGGAAAGCACAAAGCAAAAACCAGCCATAACATAAAGTGGGTCAGTGCAAACTCCTGATAGCCAAGACAAGGCACCCCAACATTTCGGTGATCTATCGCCTAGTATCCCTATTATATATCCATTATTTAATGCTATGGTAATATTAATACAATAGGAATACTAGACGATAGGTTATAGTATTATTAGGTTTGGAAACCAGCAATTTTTGGATAGTGCAGGAGACATGGATACAAGTGTTTTTGCACCGGCTGGGTGGAGTAGAGGTAACATCACTGCTCTGCGTGGAGAGAGCCTGTGGAGACATGGGTTCGATCCCGACGAGCACCTCTCCAGTAAGTGTCCTTGGGCAAGACACCTAACAGTACATACTTGCCACCAAGGACATACTTGAAAACGAGAAAAATCTCAATGTATCCTTCCTGGCAAAATACTTTCTCAGAAAAAAATGTTTTTAGTAAAAATGCAAAACTCTCTCGCTGGGGGGGGGCCTTCATGGATTCTTGCACCGGGGCCCTGAGGTTTCTAGTTACACCTCTGGGAATGTGCTGACTAGAGCAGCCTGAGAATAGTCAGTATTGGCTACTGTCTCCTTAAGAGACAGCTTTATAATGTTTAAGAGCTATCCCTTTAAGGGCAATGTCTTCAGGGAAATGTAGTTCTGTGACATGTGACCAGTTCTATGTGTCTGATTGGTGCTGAGGTGCTTTGCATGCTGGTAAGAAGAAAGCCCTCCATTAGGAATTCCAATTCTCCAGAAGAGCAGCTTCTCACACTCTCTCAGCATGGGAGTGAAGTTACCCTCTTCTCACACCGTATGAAGGGACAGACTGAGTAATCCGGATGAATCTTTTCAACACTGTAAGTGTTTGTTTAGGATGCCTGGAAATAAAGAATCTGTATGTATAATACCCCTTTATCGGAGTTATCACTGCTGTTTTCTGCAAAGCTACCGTGGGAACAGAACAGTGAGAAGAGGCTGGATAGATTCATTCCCAAGCTCCATTTGATTGTTAACCCTTTGAAACAACAAAAGACTGTTTGGCCTTCACTTTATGCAGCTGCATCTAAAAGCCAGCTTCCTAAAGGACATTTTTCTTTGCATTTAAAGCTAAATGAGTCAGTCTGGCTGCTCCCCCTCCTTTTTTCTCACCTCATGGAAAGGCAGCTTAACTTCAGCAATTGAGAAAACAAGTTTGTGAAGTTTATATCAAAGTAAAGGTTCCAAGGCATGTGGCTTAAAAGGCAAGAAAGTCTGCGCAGAATGAGTTATTAATTCAGCTGTTAGCTTAACTACTGTTGAAAGAGAAAATACACTGGAAAGGAAAATCACCCTCAGGTGTGCAGGCCTGGTAAAGCCCAAAACAGAGACTCAAGGCAAGGCCCTTAGGAGATCTATAATTGGAAATTCCAGCTCTGCAAACCTTATCCAGGGTAAAAACTCCCTAGCCCAGTAATCTCTCACATTAGTTACACTCAGCGTCCTTTGGTGACTCCTCTGCAACTACAGGCCAGCATTAAGTCAAGCAAACCGCGCCAGCTGCAACGCACTCCAGCAGCGCTCCCCAGAGACCACAAGCAAACCGCGCCAGCTGCAACGCACTCCAGCAGCGCTCCCCAGAGACCACAAGCAAACCGCGCCAGCTGCAACGCACTCCAGCAGCGCTCCCCAGAGACCACAAGGTAAACCGCGCCAGCTGCAACGCACTCCAGCAGCGCTCCCCAGAGACCGCAAGGCGAACCGCGCCTACGTCTACAACAGTTTGCGTAACGCACCCAAGTGGGCAAATAGTGAACTGCATTGACATTTCTAAAAGTGTTTTAGCAATTTCTTGAGTCTCCTCAATCATGGCAAAAGGCTGTGACGTGCAAAAGAGTTGGGCCTACTAATCGACCCCGACTCAAATGAAGAGTGTGTCCTCCGAAATTCAGAAGATGCAAAGGCAACTCAGAGACAATATGAAACGAGGGCGCATAGGGAGCTCACCAAGGAAATGCGATCGTATCTGATGGTTGAGTGGGACAGGTATTACAAAAGCTACACTAATTCCCGAGATAAATTAATAGAGCTCTGCAATAAACCTAAAGGAGAGCTCTCTCCTGGTCGCATCACAATTGAGAACGAACGCATGAGGAAGACGCATCTAAAGTCAAAGGATAGCGAACGCCACCTCATTTTCATCCAGTCACAGTTGGAAGACCCAAGTCTCCAAGCGGACTTACAAAGCATCCAGGCGTTTAACATACAGCATGCGAATTTCCTTTCAAACTGTGATGACTCTCAGACAAATCTGCAAGCAAAGGACTCAAGCAACGAGAAGGCCGAGTCGGAGTCATCCCATCGCTCGTACAGGGCCTCTTCTCATGCTTCAAAGAAAGCCTCGTCCTTTCACCCCAAACCGGCACGGTCTCACTCAGGTAGCAACGTTTCACAGCAATCTTATATCACAGGCTCTAACCATTCTTCCAAAGCATCCTCTCATCACAGCCGTTCGTCCCGTGCCTCGAGTAAAGAGAGTCTCGCCGCCCTAGCGATATTAGCACAAATCGAGGCTGATGAAGCTGCTGTAGATCTGCAAGTGGCAGATGAAGAGCGATTACAAGAGGAAGAAGTGGCCAAAGCCATAGCTCAAGCCAACCGTACGTATCTTCAGCATAAACGGGAGGCTGCAAAAAAGGCAGTACGGGCAACAGCTTTACGGGCGGAAGCTGCCAATGCTTCCCTCAACTTCAATCCTACACAGCTGGAAGGAGAGAACTTGCAGAACCGTGTCGAAGCCTACGTGAACAACCAGAACGCATTACGGCAGGGACAAGGAGGAGAATCTCAACCACTAGTTTCGCGAACTATTCAGAATGCTGACACCGCCAAATTCGTACAAGTCGAAACCCTCCTAGAAGCTGAAAAATTTACTCCAACAAGCCAAGACACAAGAGGTAACCAGATTGTTCCATCAGCATTAGTGAAGGATACTCAGCAGGCAGACACAAGAGTAGCCGCGAGCCACAACCTCAACGTAGAGGCAGCAGTGTTCCAGCCACAGCCTCAAGGCAACTCATGGACGGACGTGAAGCCCATCAAACACGATCGACCTGCCCAGCGGCGAAAGGAACAACCATCACATGTGTCATGGCAAGACGTAATAATCAACAAGTATTCTGCAGACACAGAACAGCTGTCCTTAGCTTCCGCTCCTGATCCTAGGGACTATGCTTACCAGGACCCACGGGAAACCCCTGATCCTGCTTTCACCAATTCCATATGGTTCAGCTTACCATCTCCCCCCAAATACAAGCCCCATACAGCCCAGATGGACTTTGCGACACCCAGGGAAAGAAACACAGAATGCCCACCTCGACAAGAGAAGGTGGATTTGGCTTCAAGAGGAGCACAGAAGTTTTCTGACAAGCCAGGCAGAGACTATTTACTATGGAAGCACATCTTCTTACATACCGTTAGTGACGAGAGGTTACGGCCAATCGAGGAGATCATACATCTGATGGCTTGGCTAGGACCAGAATCTACACGAGTAGTAAAGGATATTTATTCATCTCATCTCGGTGACCCAGTCATCGCCCTCAAACAAGCCTGGGAAGTGCTCGATCAACGGTTTGGTGCATCCACGTTGACGGAGTCCTCGTTGTTAGAACGTGTTAGCGATTTCCCAGTCATCCGCACTAACGAACCTCACAGGTTATGGGACTTCTCTATATCTCCTTACACAGTTGCGAGCAGCCAAAGAAGATCCTAACCTAACGGGACTGACATGTCTCGACCAGCATACAACACAGAAGCCTATCGTTAGAAAATTACCTACACAGTTAATCGAAAAGTGGATCGAATTATCAGATGCCTATAGAGAGCGCAACCTAGACAGAGACCCTCCCTTCGCCGCTCTTCAAGAATTTGTTGCCTACCAAACAAAACGGTGCAACGATCCTCGAAATCGAAGCTTCAGAGAAACGGAGTTCCCTACCACCAAAAGGGCCAACTATAACTCCGACTTCAAGCGAACAACACAAATGGCGAGGGAAAGGACCATTGTGTCTGTCCACAAAACACAGGTCGCTGCCTCATCCACAAGCAAGTCAGATGAGCATCCGTCGAAGACAGCACTACCTAAAACCCTAAGCACAAATAAAGATCCTTTCTGTCCACTCCACAAGTCCTCGCACTCTCTGAACAAGTGCAGAAACTTTGGAAAGAAGCCCCTAGAAGAAAGGAAAGCCTTGATCAGGGAGTACAGACTTTGCTTCAAGTGTTGTGAGTCTACAGAGCACATGGCCAAAGCTTGCACAAGTAAGGTACAATGTCACCTATGCGGTAGTGACAGACACCCTGGTGCACTGCATCCAGATTCCGAGCCAACACAATGGACAACACCTACCCCTCCTTTGCCTAAGGAGTCACAGGACAATACTGAAGCGCATCGAGAGGCAACCGCAAGTATCAACTGCACGACAGTATGTGGTGGCTCAGCATTCCCTCGCTTATGCCACGAGATCTACCTAACCAAAGTCTACCCAACCGGACACCCTGAAGAAGCTGTGAAGATGTATGTGATGCTGGACGGACAAAGCAATCAATCGTTAGCCAGGTCAGCATTCTTCGACCTCTTTAACGTCCGAACCGATGACACATCATTCACTATTTCCACGTGCACCGGTTCCCAGCGCACGGCGGGGAGGAAAGTCACTGGATTCTGCATAGAATCATTAGATGGAAGTGCAAAACTGAAACTGCCACCATTGCTAGAATGGGATGCTTTGCCAGATGATCGCAACCAGATAGCGACACCAGAGGTAGCAAGCAATATCCCTCACCTGAAACACATGGCTAGCCTCTTCCCTGCCCTAGACCCCGAAGCTGAAATCCTTCTCTTGTTGGGATTAGACGCCTCCGAAGCTTTCCTTCAACATGACCAGGTTAGAGGCCCAGCAGGTTCTCCGTTTGCCCGCAAGTCTGCACTCGGATGGGCCATCTTAGGAACAGTTTGTATCGATCGGCTGCAGGCCCCAACCCAAGACAACGTTTTCGCAACCTCCATTCTCAGTAATGGGAGAGCATCACACTTCAAACAATGTCACGAGCACTTCACGACTTCAACAAACAATCCCGTTTTAGGAGCAACGGTGTTCGAGACCAGCAAAGAAGATAATGACCTGGCCTGGTCAATAGAAGACAAAGACTTTTTGCAGCTCATGGATAAAGAACTTCAACAGGACGCCTCCGGGAGCTGGGTAGCCCCATTACCCTTCCGTACACCCAGACAGCGCCTGCCAAACAACCATGAACAAGCTCTCTTGCGCCTCTTCAGTCTGAGACGACTCATGAACAAGAAACCGCCAATGAGAGATCATCTAGTGGCGTTCATAGATAAGATGCTCCAGAACAGACATGCTGAGCTTGCCCCACCTCTGGAAGAAGGTGAAGAATGCTTGTACCTGCCATTCTTTGGAGTGTACCACCCACAAAAGCCAGGCCAGATTCGGGTAGTCTTCGATGCGAGTGCAAAATTCCAAGGCTTCTCCCTGAATAAAGCCCTTCTCACAGGCCGGATCTCATCAACAGCCTCCTAGGCGTGCTCATTCGTTTCAGAAAGGAAGCCGTAGCCTTTATGGCCGACATCCAGCAGATGTTTTACTCATTCCTAGTCAGAGAAGACCACCGCAATTACCTACGTTTCCTGTGGTTCAGTGACGAACAGCGCAACCAGCAGATAACGGAGTACAGAATGCGAGTGCACGTTTTTGGGAACGGTTCTTCCCCGGCAATTGCCAACTACGGCCTGCAACGCACCGCTCGCATCGGCGAAACCAAATACGGCACAGATGCCAGACGATTCGTGGAACGAGATTTCTATGTAGATGATGGTCTAAAATCTGTAGCCACACCAGCAGAAGCTATAGACCTACTGAACAGAACACGCCAGATGCTAGCAGTAGCCAACCTCACATTGCACAAAATCGCGTCCAACAGTGAGGAAGTGCTTGAAGCCTTCAGTCCTGAAGATCATGCCAAGGGACTACAGGACCTAGATTTTACAACAGACATGCCTCTTATCCAACGTAGTCTCGGTCTATGTTGGGACTTGAAGAAGGACGCCTTCACCTTTAGAGTTCCAGCCCAGAAGTCCAATTTCACAAGGAGAAGAATTCTGTCAACGGTGAACAGCCTTTTTGACCCTCTAGGATTTGCCGCGCCTGTAACGATCCAAGGGAGGCTCCTTCTACGTACGCTATCCCAAAACACCAAAGATTGGGATGAGCCACTTCCACCAGACCAGAAGCAAGAATGGGAGAAATGGTGTGCCTCCCTGAGATGTCTCCAAAACGTTAGTGTTCAACGCACATACGTTCCCGTTTCACCCGCAGCTGCACTGAAAAAAGAACTGCACGTCTTTTCAGATGCATCGACTAAGGCAATAGCAGCTGTAGGATACGTCAGAGTCTACGGCCGGGAGAACAATACTCACATCGGTTTCGTAATGGGAAAGGCGAAGATAGCACCACAACAAGGTCACACAGTACCAAGGTTAGAACTGTGCGGCGCCGTATTGGCCGTGGAGCTTGCTGACCTGATAAAGAAAACTATAGACCTTGAGCTACAAACCACCATCTTCTACACGGACAGCAAGGTGGTGCTGGGCTACATTCACAACCAAAGCAGAAGCTTTTATGTCTATGTGAGCAATAGAGTCGACAGGATCAGAAAATCTTCAGAACCTGAGCAGTGGCGACATGTGCCAACAGACCAGAACCCAGCGGATCATGCTACACGGTCCATCCCTGCTTCCCAGTTGGCAGAGTCAACCTGGATAAAGGGTCCTGAGTTCTTGACCTGTCAAGACACCTCGACGTTACCGGGACCGGAACACCATGAACTTATAAGCCCAGTCAAGGTGTTTAGATCCGACCGCGGAACAAACTTTGTAGGAGCATGCAAGGAGTTGCAGATAGATGAAAGCATTCGCCCGGATTCAGCAATTGACAAATACCTAAAGGCTCATGATTGTGAATGGACATTTAATCCTCCCCACGCATCCCACATGGGAGGATCATGGGCGAATGATCGGGATAGCCCGTAAAATCCTGGACTCCATGTTGTTGAAGGTACATATGCTGACCCATGAAACTCTTACCACCCTCATGGCAGAAGTAGCAGCCATCATTAACGCCCGACCTTTGGGCCCAGTTTCTACAGACCCCGAGAATCCAAGTATCCTCGCCCCAGCCACCTTGCTCACCTACAAAACAGGTGATTGGCCGGCTCCAGTAGGGAACTTCGTTCCCAAGGACATGTACAGACAACAATGGAGACAAGTTGGCAAGCCATTGCACACCTTCTGGAAGCGATGGAAGCAAGAGTACTTACCTACCCTACAGGAACGTCGCAAATGGCAGAACAAAGAACCAAATCTCGAAGACGGAGACCTTGTTCTTTTGAAAGATAAGGAAGCGCACCGTAACTCATGGCCTATGGGACTTGTGCACCAAGTCTTACCCAGCAAAGATGGATTAGTACGCCAGGTTGCAGTGCAGATCGTGAAGCCAAAGGAGTCCGGTGGCAACCAGCAGACTTTCACCAAGAAACTATATACCAGGCCAATTACCGACCTGGTCCTGCTGCTGAGGAAGACCGAGCTGGAAGATTGAACCTCCAAGCTTTGCATGCTTTGTGTATACTCATTGTTTGCATGTTTGATAATATGCCTTGATTATCTTCGTTAACAGTTTAGTTAGTAAGTAGTGGAATATATAATTCCAGGCGGGGAGTGTGCTGACTAGAGCAGCCTGAGAATAGTCAGTATTGGCTACTGTCTCCTTAAGAGACAGCTTTATAATGTTTAAGAGCTATCCCTTTAAGGGCAATGTCTTCAGGGAAATGTAGTTCTGTGACATGTGACCAGTTCTATGTGTCTGATTGGTGCTGAGGTGCTTTGCATGCTGGTAAGAAGAAAGCCCTCCATTAGGAATTCCAATTCTCCAGAAGAGCAGCTTCTCACACTCTCTCAGCATGGGAGTGAAGTTACCCTCTTCTCACACAGTATGAAGGGACAGACTGAGTAATCCGGATGAATCTTTTCAACACTGTAAGTGTTTGTTTAGGATGCCTGGAAATAAAGAATCTGTATGTATAATACCCCTTTATCGGAGTTATCACTGCTGTTTTCTGCAAAGCTACTGTGGGAACAGAACAGGGAAGTACTACCCTTTTTGGGTTACAGGTGATTACCCACACCTTTTTCCATCACTGATGTTGTATTGTTTTTGTGTTAGTTCATTTGAGTTTTAACCCCTTAATGCCGCAGGACGTACATTTACGCCCTGCATTAGGCGGGCTTTGGCGCCGCAGGATGTAAATGTACGTCCTCTGCGTTTTCAGCCCCCCCCCCGGGAGATACTCACCTCCTCCGGCGGCTCCCTCGCTGATCTGAGTCCCACGGAGTCAGATCGGCAGGGTTTCCTCCTCCGGCGCACTGACGTCATCGCGCCGGGCGTGCGATGACGTCAGTTTCAGGCGTCCCCCCCCCCGCCGGAGCAGGGGAAGCGCCTGAAGGAGAGGGGAGGGATCCTTTGGATCCCTCTATCTCCCCATCGCCGGGGACCAGGCGGCTGTGGCCAGCATCGCTGGAAGGGTCACAGCCTGACCTTTCCAGTGATGTATGGGGGGTTAACCCCTTAGTTGCCAGGTCGCGACCGGGCACTAATTTGTGCCCGATCGCGGCCTATTTCTGGTGGGGGCCGCTATCTTGGATGGCAGCCCCCACCTCTGGGTCACCCCCACTCAACTGACTCATCGCGCCATGCGCGATGATGTCAGTTAACCGGGGAACCCCCTAGCTGCAAAGGGACTTCCTATGGAAATCCCTTAGAGGAGATAGGGGGGTTCTTTGAACCCCTTTATCTCCTGATCGGTGGCAGCTAGGGGGTCATGTATAATATTTCTGGAAAGGCCAGAGCATGACCTTTCCAATGATATCACACATGACCATGTTATATGTAAAATAAAAGTTTAAAAAAAGTAAAAATAAAAATAATAAAAAAATAATAAATTAAATAATAAAAAAATAAATACGTGTTTTTTTTTGTTTTTTTTTAATGCAGCACTATTGTTCACATTTCAATTATAATGTGAACAATGATGCTTCACTAATGATTTTTTTTTGGGGGGGTTTAGCTAAAATCACACAATTTCTCCCCAAAAAAAAAATGGGTTCCCCGTTCTAAGTTTTTTAACAAATCTACCCCATAACATATGATCGCAGAGCCTCGGATAATGAAATTTAAAAAAAAAACACTTTACACACTGTGGAAGATTGAAATTTTATTGAATATTCACATTTACTTTTTTTTACATTTTTTTGTTATAGCATTTTGGCAGGGCATGACCTATACATATAATAATGATATATTATTAATCTGCCGAGTCTGCCGGAAAGAACGATATATAATTTGTCTGGGTGGTATAATAATACGTGACTTAAAAACGGTCAAAATTAGCTCAGCGAACCTCTACTTCCGAAACAGCGCCGAAGTTGTAAAATTACTCCCGTCCTTAAAGGGTTAATACCTCACCTATTGTGATCACCTCAAGGGAGCTTTTTTCTGAGTGTGCCATACTAATAATGGCTGGATTTTGAGTAATGTGGGTTAAGTTATTTGGTAGTGCTGAGATGCTGACATGTTTTATCCATAGAATTATGACCCAAATGCACCAGATAATGTGACACTTTTTAAAAAGGACCAAGAAATTGGATCATAGGGCATAAGACATATTAAATTGGGAAATTCCACAATAAAAGGAAAATGACAGTACAAACAAGACTAAATGAGTAAATGTTACTCTCAGTTGTTTTCTGAGAAGTATGTCCCACAGTTAATTGTTTGATTGAGGCACTCCTATCACTTTTGAGATTTTCCCTACTTATACCGAGCCAAGAATTGGTGGTGGTAAGACATGGGGTTTTTTGTTTTTTACTTCTCCTGATGAAGCTGGTTTTGTACTGGCAAAACACGTATTGAGCACAATTTTAATGAGCATGGTTTTAATATGTATATGGTTCTAATATTGCCAATATTGCAGGCTCAAGCATAGCAGGTTAATGGAGTACCACTCTATTTATAAGGAGATGACTGGCTATCATTTTGGCATTTCATGTGCATGCTGACAGGGTGGCAGAAATTGCCAATTTTAAATCTTTGTGGATATTTATTTACCGCTGCATCCTGCAAGGATAAGATCTTTTTTGTAAGGCCCATAAGTGGGATTTTCTATTAGCTGTTTACCAGTAGGGAAAGAATAGAAATCAATATTTTCTAGGGTCAGAAACTATTCCTCTTTAGGTGCATGATCAGTGTTATCCCACTATGGTTCTAGGCCTGTTCATGCCTATTTAGTGTCAGGTTTTTTTCTCCAATATGTGAGTTGAAACCAGGATTTATAAATACATATCCAACGATTTGCACTTCAATATTCTCACTAATGTTGTACAGTTTTCCTGACACAAGCTGTGTCCAGTACATCTCCTATTAAATATATTATTTTGGTCTCCTCTGCAGCGTTGTCTTCCATTACCGGTCAAATAATTTATGCGTATGGTTTAATATGAGCACGGTTCTAATATTGCCAATATTGCACACTTAAGCATAGCAGGTTAATGGAGTACCACTCCATTTTTAATGATGTCACTGGCAACCAATTTGGCATTTCATGTGCATGCTGACAGGGTGGCAGACGTTGCCAATCTGAAACCTTTGTGGATATTTATTCACTGCTGCATTCTGTAAGAATAAGATCTCTCTATATGGCCCATTAGCTGTATGTCTCTTTAGCTGATTATCAGCAGGGAAAGAATAAGAATAAAAATCTACATTTTCTAGGGTCAGTAACTAGTCCTCTGTAGGTGCATGATCAGTTACGTCCCACTATGGTCTTAGGCCCCCTGGTCTGGCAGGTTTATGCCTATATATAGTGTCAGGTCTTGTATTATAATATATGTAAAAGTTGTGAGTTGAAGCCAGGATTTCTAATTGCCATTCAAGCCTGAGATACATAGCCAATGACTTGCACTTCAATATTCTCACTAGTATTGTACAGCTCTCCTGACATATGCACTGCCCAGCACGCCAATGTATTAATTTGGTCTCCTCTGCAGCGTTGCTTACCACTATTGGTCTAATATTCCTGGTCTTTCCCTTTTGTTTACATGGCTTCAGACCATCCTGAACCTTTTTGTTTGTTTGGTAATTTATTATAGGTTCAATCCTTCCTGGGGAAGTACTACCCTTTTTGGTTTACAGGTGATCACCTACACCTTTTTCCATCTTTGGTGTTTTGTTTTTGTATTCTGTTATAGACCCAATAAGTAAAGTCCCAGACTATTGATACACAACATTCACATCAGTGTAAAGAGTGGTGTATTGTGCTTCCGCAGAATAGTTTATTTTTATTTTACAACCCCATGACCTATCCCATATAGTGCAGGAAACACATTACACACCATAGTGTTTCTGATTTATGTTTCTCAATCTCTTCATTTTGTATTTCAGTGAGACGGTTGCTTCAGTCATGTGGATCCTTTTACTGGGTGCACCAGCACTATTCTTCATGTACAGATGGTTCAAGGAAAGACAGCAGCTTACAAATCCTCAGAATAAGTATGTGCTTATCACAGGATGCGATTCTGGGTTCGGAAACCTACTCGCAAAGAAACTGGATTTAAAAGGACTGCAGGTATTGGCGGCTTGCCTGACCGAGAAAGGGGCATCAGACCTAAAGGAGGCGACATCAAGCAGGCTCCAGACCCTGATACTCGATGTTACTGACAGTAACAATGTGGCCGCTGCTGCCAGATGGGCTGATGGTGTTGTTGGTGATCAAGGTCGGGTTTCGTTTACTTATGTATAAAATCATTTTCATTATAGTTAAGCCAACTTAGATTCTCATTTTATCTGTCTACTTTCTAAGAATGTAGTATGAGAGAATTACTGCTATTAGTTCAGCACATCCCTCCAATACAACAGTGGAGAAGCAAGTCTCGACTTTACGAGAAGCAGGATCAACCTAAACACCAGGTCGCTGATCTACAATCATGCAAAGACGACCCGATCCCACTCAGAAGACGCCACCAGCGAGTGGTTTTCCAATTGAAAGTAATTGTGGTTATCATGTATTTCATGTTTCTGGCTTTTACCAACATATGTTATGAGAAACATTAAAAACAGGCTAACAGTATTAGCTACAACTTCTGAACGGAAGCCACGCAGGTCATGTGATGAAGTGTTGTAAACTATAACCTTAAAAAAAATAGCTTGAGTGGCAGGTGACCCTTCTAGGATTTTAGCTCAGATCCGATAGACCTGTAAGAGTCTGTCATTCAACCACTGGATTTAGAGCGATTCAGAGAATTCAGGTGGTGTCACCCATACCAACAACATTGTGTCAGTATGACATTGCGATACAGGATATGATACACTGTAGCATCACTTTAAATACACATAAGATACTACAATCACAACCAAGAGCTAAGAGATAGACTGGGTCCCTCAACCAACCCAAGCAGGGGAAAATGTTGAAGGTGGGTAGTGTACAGCTGAATGACGGCAGCATAACTCATCTGTTGATCTCCTTCTTAGCCAATTTAGCTGTAACATTGTTCTTGCATAGGCTGGAAGGTAGAAACATCAATTTACTGCTTCAGTCCATGCACAAGACAGGGGTCAGCAACCACGGCCCTAGAGATTTTTTGGAACTACTTTTCCCATGAGGCTTTGCTAACTTATACGAGCAGCTGGGCATTGTGGGAAATATAGTTCCAAAACATCTGGAGGACCAAGATTGCCGACTCTTGTCCTAAAAGTGACAATGGCAATTTTTTGCCAGCTGGTACTGCAGAAAAAAACAGCTGGATCCCACCTGACCTTAAAATAAAAAAAAAGTCTACATATGAAATTTAAAAAAAAAAAATTAAAGAAAATTTAAATAAGTGTGTATAATACAGACAGCTCGCAGACATGGGCCATTCCGCCAGGACGCCGCACACGCCAGCTACCCAGAAACTCAGGATGCCTGTTATCAAAATACTCATAACATTGTATTGTGTGGGATGTATCTAAAGACCATCACCGGGGGTAGATTTGAAGTCTTTAAAGCTCCCTGTTACATCTTATTCAGCTGCTGTCTCTTATCTCAGGTAGCATACACAACACAATAGACTCCCTGCAGCCTTTTCTAAACATTAACTACACACCATTAATTATTCAATACTGTAGAAGCTATACTACAACTATAAAGTGAAACTTTTGGAGAGATTTTGGTAAATGGAATTTTCCTGTATGGTGACATTGCGGGGCCATACGGCTTATCAGAGAGCAGGCAGTTCGCCAAATTTTGGTGAACTGCCAGTAAGTACTGGGCCTATTTGAAGGCAGTTAAATTCCCCATAGAGAAGCAATAGTTAATCTATACAGAGAACACGGAGTGGCAGTGAAAAGTTTCCGAAGTTCCCTGCTGTTCGGTGGTTTAATTCGGCATGTTTATGCAGACGAACCCCAATGGTTCAATGTTCAATGGCTTCAATGTTAAAAATATTCCTGTTTTATTCAATATCTAATAAACCGTTTATTCTTTTAATCTGAAGTAAAAAATCTATTTTTTTTAGGATCTTTTAGCCATTTTTCAGGATTTTTTCGGCATTTTCTTTTTTTTTTTAAGAGTGTTTTTTTTTTCTCTTTTCTGTAACAGACCTTTTTATCATTCATACCAGGTAATTCAAAGAGATCCGAATGGCTGGAGAAAGGTAACCGCACGCTGAAAATCAGCGTGCGGTTACCTTTCTTGGCCATTTGGCTATCCAGAGAGCAGGCAATTCGCCAAATCCTGGCGAATTGCCTGCACATTCGGTGCCTGTTCGAGGGCAGTGAAATCCCCATAAAAAAGCACTGCTTCGGCTATTCAGAGCAAACAAACCAGCAGTGAAAGGTTCCCGAAATGCCCTGCCATTCAGTGGTTTCATTCAACAGGTTTATTCAGGAGAATCCCATAGGCTTCAATGTTAAAAATATTCCCGTTTTTAATTCAATATCTAATAAACCGTTCATTATAATATTCTGCAGTAAAGAGTCTATTTATAGATTTTTTTTAGGATACTTTAAGCATTATTTCTCTGGATTTTAATTTTTTTTTTTTAAAAAGTCAGATTATTTCTTTTTAAAAAAATTTTTACAGCCCTTTTTATTATCATTCATTGGATCTCATATGTAAATTTCAGACATTTTCGCTCAGTAGTTTCTTTGGAAACAACGTTTCACTTTTCAAACTCCAACAGCTTTCTTCTACTTCCTGCAAGGCGAGCGGCCGCTGGCATGCAGCTTTGCCGCTCGCCTGGGATAGGAACCACCTGACCAGCCAAGTTCTCGCGAGATCGCTCACTGTTCAGGTCACGTGGTTCCAATCCCATCCCAGGCGAGTGCCAAGCTGCATGCCAGCGGCCGCTCGCCTCGTAGGAAGTAGTGTAAAACACCGGCGGCAACGATTTTTCTCGGGGGGGGGGGCAATTGCCCCCCCTGGATCCGCCCCTGGTGTGTGTGTGTGTGTCTCACAGAATGCAGACTTGCACCAAAATTCCGGTGAAATGCCCTGATTTTCAGTGATTCAATTCGCCAGGATTCGATTGAAAATCTTTAATTTTTATTTTTTGCAAACATGCTTTTTATTTTTTAAAAGACCTTTTTGTATATTCTAAATTTTTTTTAGATGACAATTCTTTTTTTCATTTATTTTAAAGACTATTTTATTTTGCAACAGACCTTTTTCATTACTTTTTTTTAAAAGGACTTTTTTATTATTTAAACACGTTTTTATTGATTGAAACCTCTATTAGGAAAATAAGAGACTTCTTTTTTTTTTCTTTCAGTTCGGTGGAATTCGCCGATAACAATGCGGCGCAATTCGACAGTTTTCACCAACATGTAATAACTGCTTCAGCTACTCCAATTTCACAAAAATACAATGACCATTCACTAAATAGTGAATTCACCATATTTTCAGTGAAATTGAATCGCTGAAATCTGTTGAAATGGGCTGGAACGCAACGTAACGAAACTGCTCCCAATTTCAGTGCTTTGGGAATAGACCCTTAAGTAACACGCTGCGCTACTAATGCTAAAACAAGCCAAAACAAGTTGTTTTATGAGAATTAAATAAAGATAGGCCTACTGGAAAGTCACACAATTGATAGTTTTTGTGGGATTAAAATGTCATCAACACACTATCCTATTTATGTGTAAGTATTATACCATTTTATTTATTTTACTACATTCCAAAAAATCCACTAAAGAAACTTTCACGTTCATTTTTAACAGCATTTTTCATGATCTTTCTTTTATTTTATTTATTGCAGGACTTTGGGGCTTGGTGAATAATGCTGGAATCAGTGTTCCTGTAGCTCCCAATGAATGGCTGACAAAAGACGATTTCATGAAAATCTTGAATGTGAATTTGTTGGGAGTTGTTGACGTTACGGTTAAAATGTTACCATTAATCCGGAAAGCCAAAGGACGCATTGTTAATGTAGCAAGTATTGCTGGAAGAATTACTCTAGGTGGCGGAGGGTATTTTATGTCTAAATATGGAGTGGAATCCTTCTCGGACAGCCTCCGGTGAGCAAGACTATCAGGGCTATTCAGAGAGAGGTGAAAACCTTGAATTGCCAGGAGAATGAACAATCTAGACCAAATAACTGATTTGGAAAGGGAGATAAATGGGAGAATGTTTCTGGTTTGACTATTTTGACCTAGAATTTTCAATTCTCCAGTCATTCTTAAGGTTTTCATCTCTTTCTGAGTAGCCCTGCAAATTTTCATAAGTTCTCATTATTTCAACTGTGTTGCTGTTCTTTATATCTACTCGTAAGCTCAAATCATCACATACCCTGGAGATAACATCCTTTTGAGCTGTACTCCAGTCAGCTGGTGTTCAACATTCACAAACGTAGCCTGTGCAATCCGTTCTACTTTTGCAGCTGTCAAACGAGCTCAATTAGTCACTTACCAATAGGGATGTGCATAACTTTTTTTTTTTCTTTTTTCAGGTGTTTTTTCGTTTCCGGTCATTTCGGACAGTTTTTTGTTTTATTTCGGTTAGTTTCGGTGATTCTGATCAGTTGTTTCTTTTTCCTTAGTGCAATTAGTTTCATTCCGGATTGAATTTCATATGAAATCTACCATTTTCGAATGTTCGGGAGCATTTCCGAAACTAAATATTTGCCCGAAATTACGAACTCTCGAATCAAAGTTTCAACATTTATTTATTTTATAAAGGATTTTACCAGGAAGGATACATTGAGATTTCTCTCGTTTTCAAGTATGTCCTGGGTTCAACGACCTGGTTACAGAAATACAAAGTAGTAAAATGCAAGATATTAACACAAAACAAATATACAGATTAACAGAAAATAAATATGTAGGAAATATAGTCACTATGTTACATGTTTACAGGTGCATTCCTTATTGAGGTATGTTTAATATGGAGCTCTTAAGGGACTTTAGACTGGGGGAAGATTTGATGGCGTCTGGGAGGTTATTCCATAATTGTGGTGCTCTGTAGGAAAATGAGGATCGAGCCACTTTCTTTTTGTATTGTGGAATTGCAATTAAGGTGCCTGTCCTGGATCGGAGTTTATAGGATGAGGGAACTGCTGAAGGAAGCAGCCTATTCGGGTAGGGTGGTAGCTTCTCAGGAAAGCTCTTAAACACCAGGCTGGAAAGGTGAAGAGTGCGTCTAGATTCCAGCGACGGCCAGTTTAGTTCTTTTAACATGTCACAATGGTGGGTCATGTAGTTACATTGTAGCACAAAGAGACAGAATGAGTTATACAATGTAGTAAGTTTCTGGAGGTGCGCTTGCGGGGCGGCTGCATACACTACATCTCCATATTCAATAGCTGGCATAAGCATTTGTTGTACAATCTGCTTTCTTACTGCAGCAGGGCTCAGGCAGGATTTGTTTCTGTACAGGGCACCTAGTTTGGGGTAAATTTTAGATGAAAGTTTTTCATTGTGGGGGCCATAAACAAAAATCATTTCGTTATGAGACCTAAACGAATTAAAACAGAATGCAAATGATGCGGAAAAAGCGGAACAAAACGATTTATTTTGTAACAAAATGAACTGAAACTAAAAAAAGTAACAAAAATTATCTGACATGGAGAAAAAAGGAACAAAATCATCTAAAATGGACCAGGTCACTTTTTAATTAATGTAGATGCTGTCTATGCAGCTATATAATATATAATTAATGCAGATACTGTGCCCCTATATAATATATTACTGGTCACTTTAAAATTAATACAGATGCTGTGCCCCTATACAATATGTATTACATATAGGTCACTTTATAATTATTAATTAATGCAGATGCTAGGCTTTTTTTTTTTTTTCCCACCATTGTTTTCAAACTTTTCAATGTTAAAAAAAATCCCTGTATTTAACGGTTTTATTAAATATATCTTTTAAAGCATTTATTTTTTTCACTCACAAGAAGTGTCTGCATTTATTTATTTGTTAGTATTATTTTGGCATTTTTTTGGATGAAAGTTTAGGCTTCCTAAATTATCTTAAATGTAATAATGAGATCTGTTTTTCTTTGACGGCATGCAGCTGGATTATTTTCTTAGTCTTTCTGCTTTCAGCAAGATACATTGCATTACATTGTGTCAGCCCATGGACAGTTCCACTTGTGAAATAGATTGATAACATGTTCCACTTTTCAGACCCTGGACGAGGGCCGGATTTGCACCTCAGTAGCCCAGAAATGTGGAGTGCCCCCCCCCCCATAAAAAGGACCATGTCAAAATTACTATTTAAATTTTTGTTTTGAGGCTAAGAAAACAAAAAAAATAATTTAGAAAACAAACTGTTTTTCTCCTCTCCTAAATGTAAAGTGTCAGAATCTGTTGCCTTAGTTGAGTTAGTCACAGTTACAAGTATTTATAAAGCGCCAACAGATTCCTCAGCGCCGCACAATGAGAGAAACAGAATAACAAATATACATACATGTTACACACACGGAACAGAAGGAGGGAGGACCCTGCTCGAGAGCTTACAATCTAAGAGGACAGGGGTGACACACTAGGTGAGGGCGAATAGGGTATTTGATGTAGCGGATTGCAGGAGGGCTGAATGGGGAGATGGAGCAAGAAATGTGTAGTGGGGGATCATGGAGTGAGCCGCTAGTCTTCTCTAAAGTAAAGCGTTTTCAGAGACTTCTAGAAAGACTAAAGAGATGGAGGGAGTGCCATAGAAAAGGGGCAGCTCGAGAGAAGTTCTGAAGGTGAAAATTGGGGGTGCGGGTACGAGGAACTGATAGTATCAGATCATTGGCAGAGTGAAGTGGCCGGGATGGGATGTACCTGCTAATAAGGGAAAAGATGTAGGCAGGGGCGCAGTTACGGACAGTTTTGTACATGAGCACCAATATAACGAATTGAATTCTAAAGGAAACAGAGCCAGTGTAGAGATTGACAGAGAAGTGAGGTGTGAGAGGTGCAGGAGGTGAGCTGGATGAGTCTGGCACAGGCGTTCATTAGACTGCAGAGGCAGAATCTGGGATCTCTTAAGGCCAGAGAGAAGGGGGTTACAGTTGTCAAGGTGGGAGATAAGAGCTTGGATGAGCGTTGTAGTAGAGTCTGGATTAAGAAAGTAACGGATGCGTGCAATGTTTTTTAGGTGGAAGTAGCAAGATTTGGTTAGAGACTGAATGTGAGGAGTAAAGGATAGATCGGAGTCCAAGAGGACCCCTAGGCCACGAGCATGAGAGGTAGAAGTAATGGCGGCACCATTCACCTGAAGGGAAATGGGCACAAAAATGGAGGTTATAGGCTAGCGACAGACGAGCGCACTATGTGCGCCCGTACTCATGTGCTTCCCAGCATCCATTGCAGAGATGTCATGCTGCAATGGGGCCGGTCACACGCTTGTGCATGCTTGTGCGCGCGCACGAAATACGAACGCAACAAGCCTCCGTTATCAAAGCCTCCCCGTCAATGCGCTAGGACGCCAGAATCTGGCACTGTCCAATTAATAAAAATTATCATTTTTATCAACCCAAACATATTGAAAGTTTTTTTTGATAGTGGTTTTCCACAAATCATCTGAATCTTTTTCTTTTTGTGATATCTCCTGCAGTTAGTTTATCGATGGGAAGCGAGATTCCATTCTTGCCACAAGCCGAGCTTGCAGCTCTACTGCAGGCATTTCCCTGCATGAGTTTACTGTGCATTAACGTCTCCTATACTTGTTATTGGAGACGTTAATTATAACCTCCACATAGAAGCACAGCCTATTCCAATGTAGTCTCTTCAGCAGACACCTCCTTCGGCCTGCCTAGCCGCTGACACACGTCATTGGCTGCTGGGGGATAGCCTGAGCTACTACTGGGCAGGGCCGAAGCGACCCATAGAAGCCAACGGGGCGTACTAGTATGCCCCACGTCTTCAAAGCCCAACCTGCTGCAGGGACGGCATCGTATGCCCTGCAGCGGGAAAGGGTTAACTTCTGCACAATCACTTAACACCAGTCTTGAAAGACAGTATTCATTTCTAAGTGTCATGCCAGAGGAAAAACTAGCTCATTGGAATAACTTGTTCTTCATCTTCTACCTGCACATTAGCGTTTCCCGTATAAAGTATAAGACCTTATTATACAGCAGTGTTTCCCAAACCTCTCCTCAGGACCCACTAACAGGCCAGGTTTTATGGATCAGCTTGTGGAAATGCAGCCTGAATCCTGCAATCACTGAGCAGCAAATCCTATCACCTGTGCTGTGCTTCAGATGTCTGGAAAATCTGACCTGCCAGTGGGTCCCAAAGACAGGTATGGGAAACACTGTTATACAGTAAACAGGCGCAACATCGATAACACAAGCGGCGCTTACGTCTTGGATGGAATAAGCACTCGCACCTTTATGCTATGACTGTTCTGTCCGAAGACATCGAGCTAAACCTTCTTGTCTCACAAACTTGGATACCATATTTATTTGATCTCAGATTTATTAAGACAAGCCAGGTGAAACTGTAATACAGTAAAAACAAACTTCATAAACATCACATTGCATGCATAACAGCATTTTCATTACCAGATGATACAGTAAACTTACTTTTTTAGCTCTCTAGGGGTAGATGGCGATGGATGAGAAACACATGCCTTGCCTCAGTAATAACTTTCAGACACAAAATGGTGAATGCTTCACTTCCTGTCAAGATTCTACCCAGCATTCTCTGATTAATGACAACTTCCTTCCTATACATTCACTAATATATATGAAATGGTTTAACAGCCGTACTACCACAAAAGGACACTAGATGGTGCTACACTCCACTATAACTAATGTACCGTACATTACACTTTACACAAATCTATCACTGATTCTTCTTATTAAAGCATAAACATTATGATAGACAGCACACTCCCGTCTGACGTCACACGACGTCACTAGCAGAGTCTTCCATAGAAAACAACATAGCAAGTTCGTTCACTGGTCTTAAGAACACTTTAACCTCATTCTGTTGAAAGGTCCTGACCTCGACCTTACGGACACGATTATCTTTGCTTGGGAGTACTTTGGTGATCAGACCTAAAGGCCACATGTTCCTTAGCGTCTGACAGTCTTTCATTAGCACAACGTCTCCAGGTTTAAGATTGGGCTTTCCAGTGTGCCACTTTCTCCTCACTTGTAGAGTAGATATACATTGTTCCTTCCACCGGCTCCAGAAGGTATTGGCAAGAACTTGTACCTGTCTCCATTGTCGCTTGTAAAGATCTTTCTCACAAAACTCTCCAGCTGGAGCACCGGCAAGATTAGTCTTTTGCGTGAGCAACATGGCGGGTGGAGGATCACCGGGTCCTCAGAGTCACTTGAAATTGGTGTCAAAGGTCTGGCATTAATGATAGCTGTAACCTCTGCCATAAAGTTCACTAAACATTCGTGAGTAAGCCTTGCAGTTCCTACTTGCAGGAAGATAGAGTCAAGAATTCTGCGGGCTATGACTATCATCCTCTCCCAGACACCTCCCATGTGAGAAGAGTGAGGTGGGTTGAAGATCCACGTGCAGTCTTGCTCACTCAAGTATCTTTGTACTGTAAGGACGTCCAAGTTAGAAGGAATTTGAAGTTCTCTTACTGCTCCTACAAAGTTTGAGCCCCTGTCAGAACGAATGAGTCTCACTGGACCCCTGATTGCTATGAAACGTCTCAGAGCATTAATAAAACTTGAAGTGTCCATTGACTCAATAACTTCAATGTGAACCGCTCTGATGGACATGCAAACGAATATAACTGCCCAGCGTTTACTGTTTGAGTGTCCCCTCTTTGTGTACCTGGTGGCGACAGACCAGGGACCGAAAACATCAAGGCCAACATTGGTAAAGGGTGGCTCCATGCTAAGTCTGTCAGATGGTAAATTGGCCATTTTTTGTGTCTGTAACCTTCCACGAAGTTTTCTGCAGATGACACACTTGAAGAGGATCCTACTCACACATCTCTTAGCTCCGACTACCCATAGTCCAGCAGCTCTTACAGCTCCTTCAGTAAACAGTCGACCCTGGTGTTTAGTTTGGTCATGGTAGTACTGAATGAGTAAGTAGGCAATATGATGGTGACCGGGAATCACTAACGGATGTTTCTCTGAGAGTTCTAACTCGCTTTCTCTCAAACGGCCTCCTACTCTCAACATGGCATTTTCATCAAGAATTGGATCAAGTTTCTTTAAACTACTGTCTTTAGGAACAGGTTTCTGGTTGAGAATACAATTAATTTCTTTAGCAAAGACCTCTCTTTGTACAACAGATATTAACCAATTTTTAGATTGTTCAAGGTCGTACCTTGTGGAATAGAAGGTCTGGTTGGGACGGGAAAGTCTGGCACCCTGTCGGACCTTTCTTGCTTGTCGCACTGGGTTCCGAGGTCGTCTCGTTTTTGCTTTATCTGTTGTGACTCACCGACGTCCTGATTGGTTTCTTTTTGTGGGATGCTGCTTGGGTTATAGTGCTGGTGGACATATTCTGAGGTTCGTTGCGTTGCATCTTGATTGTCTTTCTCTAAACTCGGTATGCTTCTACATTCCTTTGACTCAATGTAGACAGCTGCTTCTAATGCTTCTGCTTCTGCAATGGCAACGGCAACATCTCGGTCCACTGCCAGCCTCTCCATGTTAGCTTCTAAGATAGCTTGCTGTAATTTCAGGGATGTCTCCTGCTTTTTCATCTGTAGCTCTTGGTCTGCGAATGCGACCCTGGCTCTTGCTGCTTCCGCTTTCGAACGGGCTATGGCTGCTGCATTTGCGACAAATGACTTGGATGAGCTTGCTTGTGATCTTGTTTTGATTGAAGATGTCTCACTGTGAGGCATGGCTGCGGGGAAGAAACTGTCTTGCTGTATAGAGACCGCTCGTGACGACGCTGCGCGCCTCTGTGTAGCTTGGCTGCTTGCTTCGCCTGCCGCAGGTATGTTTCTTTAAAGTTTCTGACTGTATGGATGCTGTGTAGCCCCAGGCTGTACAGACTTCGCAGTCAGCTTATCTTCTTCTCAGAGGTCAGCTAGAAAATTTCACTGTTCTGTCCGAAGACATCGAGCTAAACCTTCTTGTCTCACAAACTTGGATACCATATTTATTTGATCTCAGATTTATTAAGACAAGCCAGGTGAAACTGTAATACAGTAAAAACAAACTTCATAAACATCACATTGCATGCATAACAGCATTTTCATTACCAGATGATACAGTAAACTTACTTTTTTAGCTCTCTAGGGGTAGATGGCGATGGATGAGAACACATGCCTTGCTTCAGTAATAACTTTCAGACACAAAATGGTGAATGCTTCACTTCCTGTCAAGATTCTACCCAGCATTCTCTGATTAATGACAACTTCCTTCCTATACATTCACTAATATATATGAAATGGTTTAACAGCCGTACTACCACAAAAGGACACTAGATGGTGCTACACTCCACTATAACTAATGTACCGTACATTACACTTTACACAAATCTATCACTGATTCTTCTTATTAAAGCATAAACATTATGATAGACAGCACAATGACCATTATTTAAGAGGCTATCTCCTCCTACCTCAAAATAGGACTGTAAAAACATAGGGTACTATTTCCTAGATGGCGCCAACATTAGCACCTCGATATATAAGCATTACCACCAGAGTAAGTGTGCTTAATGCATGCCACCCATATTACGTTCCTGACATTACCCCCCCCCCATTGGAAATCCGCAATTTTACTCTACTTCGCGCATCCTATACTTAACATGGGGAGCGTAAACGTACATTAGCATTTCTATAAGAGAGTTATTACAAACTGCTATCGTTATTACCACAGAGATGCATAGAGCCAAAAGTTCGCACCTTCTATAAACTGGCGCTAAATAATTCTGCATTTGCAGAATCATGTAGCACCCCCTAAAACTCCCCTAATAAATTCAATACTCCCCTCTCCTTCTGTGGCGAGAACGGTGGCCCGATCCACCGTTTTATTCTGGCCGCAAGTAGAGTGTGACTGGGAACACATAGCTCCCAAAATCCCACCGCGAGTGCAAAATAGTCCAGGGCTCACAGGCCGGAAGCGCAACCCTCCAGTGGAGTCCTATGGACTCAAAGAGGTGATACTCGCAGAGGTGGGAAGCGCTACCGCAACTATCACTGTGATTAGCACTTCATTCTGTGGCGAGATGTTTAGATAGAGCCTAGTTTGGAATATCGCGGTGACATGGGGAAGCTACAGGGAAATCTGCAGGTGCAGATTTTCCCTGTTAGCCCCCCCCCAGGTTAGCGCAACCAAAGGAATAGGGCCCAAAGAATTCCAAGTTTGTTTTCACTGGCCCTACACACATAGGAAAGTCATGAGGCGCCCAGGGTCAAGTCCTCCCGTAATGCCACCCCCCCATATTCCTTTTCTGGGTATTAACCTGCTTTCTGTTTCTCACTAAGGCTAGGGTCAGACGGACGCATTTTTCACGTCGTCTGTGAAAAAGTGCGTTCGAACGAATGGACGTATTTTTTCACGGAATACGCGATAGCGGTCATATGATGCGCATTTTCATCCGTAATTTTGTACGGATCATCAATAAAACCCTTTTTGAGTCTGGGCGTTATGTTGGCCGGACATTAGCCGCGTCTGACGTCTCCGAATCACACACATGCCGCTAGCGGACGCAGCGCACTCTGTACGTCAGTACTAGCAGTATCACGTTCTGGAAAAAATGCATTTGTTTACCGCTTGCGTTGCACGGCCACACTTTTGTGCGGCCGTACTTCGTACATTGCCCGTCAATTTGAGAAAATACACAATTTTAACTAAAGATGATAAAAACAATATATTACTTGGCGCATTGTGTTTTATGAATAAGATGACTGTATAAAACACTGACTTTGCTCACGGTGTGGCAAATGGGAAGGTGAGCAAAGGCAGAGGTATTTTTATTTTATGTGACAAATGGCAAATGCCATCGCTTTGGAATAAAAAATAAATGAAAAAAAAATCTTTATGTACGTTTTGTGTTTTTTTTTTTTTTAAATGACATTTTACATGGTCATGTTTGGTATCATTAGAAAGGCCAGCTAACATGACTTTATGGAGTGTAAGGAATTGAAGGTGAGTTAGTGATAGTATCATTATTCATAGGGTTGCACCGATACGATACTAGTATCAATATCGGTGCCGATACTGGGTACTGCAGGAGTACTTGGTACTCGTGCAGTACCCCCGATATTTTCCCCGATACCAGAAGCCGGCATTGAGCCAGCTTGCCGGCATCCGAGGGGCTTGGGCAGCTGTTCGAATGCTCTATCGGCATTCGGACAGCCACCCCTGGAGCTCTCCGGCATACTTACCTTCCTGAGCGGCACTGGGAAAGTTTCCGCGCTTACGCACGTTGAAGGACCCCAGCCGCGATCACGTGGGAGTCTCACATGATCGCGGCTGGGGTCCTTCAACATGCGGAAGCGTGGAAACTTTCCCAGCGCCGCTCAGGAAGGTAAGTATGCCGGAGAGCTCCAGAGGCCGCTGTCCGAATGTCGATAGAGCATTCGAACAGCCGCCCCATGTCTGGTCTGGGGTCTGAGCTGGGGCATATATCCATGAGCTGGGGGGCAATATCCATGAGAGCTGGGGAGGCAATGTCCATGAGCTGGGGGGCAATGTCCATGAGCTGGGGCAGTATATCCATGAGCTGGGGCAGTATATCCATGAGCTGGGGCAGTATATCCATGAGCTGGGGCAGTATCCATGTGCTGGGGCAGTATCCATGAGCTGGGGGCATTCTGTGTGTGTGTGTGTGTATGTATGTATGTATGTATAATATATATAATCTTGGGGGGATATATACATGTGCGCTGGGGCATTTTTATATGAGGTCTGTTCTTATTGGAAAGTGGTCACATGACATAAAATAAAAGTATCGGTACTCGTACTCGGTCTTAAAAAAGTGGTATCGGTGCATCCCTAATTATTCACTTTTTAATTGAAAAGTGAACAATATTGCTGCATCGGGAAAATAATATGTAATGTATTGTATTTTTTTTTAAATGAAACCGGATTATGTTTTAGATCCTTGGAAAGGCCATGCTCTGGCCTTTCCAATGATACCAAGCATGGCCCTGTATCTTTACTGTTCAGAGATACCCATGGATACCAACGGAGGTCTCCCTCTGTAACATTTAACTTTTGTATTTTAGAAACCTGTTACTTTATAGTCTGTAATTCAAAAACACTCCATGGGTGCACATAAATTGGAAAGTATAGCATACTGAAATTTAACAGAATTAACTTGTTATCAAATTGTTCAATATTCTATTTGTTTACAATATTGTGGTGTATATCATACGCTGAATTAATCTTATTTTTTTGTTTATTATATATAATTTTTATCTTGCTAGCAGTTTCATTATATTTTCTTTCTACTTCAGCTGTGAGGTTGCCTCTTTTGGTGTGAAGGTGTGTATTATAGAACCTGGTTTCTTTAGCACAGAAATAACCAGTGCAAAATCTCAGAAGGAAAATTTAATACATATCTGGGACAGACTGCCAGAGGAAATAAAGAAGAGTTATGGACAAGAATATTACGACACCGGTAAGTCATCTAATCAGCAGAAATTTCAAAAGATTTGTATATAAAATAGACGTTAATCATGCGTACAGAAAGATCTTTCCTATTCCTATGCCTAGTCCTATCACTTGCCTATGCATAGACGTTAGAGATTTGTAAAGTCTTCGCTAGGTGGCCCATTGGTAAATGCTCCACAAAATCTTTCTAAGGCTAGGGTCAGACGAAAGCATTTTTCCCCGCGAACGTGAAAAAGTGCGTCCGAACGCATTGACGCATTTTTTCACGGAATGCGCAAAAACGGTCAGACGACGCGCATTTTCGGGCGTGATTTTGTACGGATGGTCAATAAAACTCTTTTTGCGTCTGGACGTTATGTAGGCTGGACATTAGCAGCGTCTGACATCTCCTAATCACGCAAACACGCCGCTATGCCGCAGCTGCGCACTCAGTACGTCAGTACTAGCGGTTCTGTGTTCTCAAAAAAATGCGTTCAAATTCCACTTGCATTGCACGTCCGGACTTTTGTGCGGCCGTACATCGTATAGTGGCCGTCATTGCCCGTCATCTGCTGCTAGTGCGGCCGTAATTATGTGCGCCAGAACGCACGTTAAAAGTGCGCTGGTCTGACCCCAGCCTTAGTGAATGTCAAAATCAAGCTGAAGGCGCTATGGGAAAATGCATGATTATTATTAACTGGATTCTTAAACAGGGTTCAGAAATCCTAGCCAACTGGTCGGACTTAAAAGTTACACAGCTTTCTATCTTGCCCAGGCCCGGATTAAGGCTCGTGTCAGACGAACGCAGTGATCACATCCGTTTATGCGCACATATTAACGTCCGTGGTAGCATAGAATTATGAGCTATAGGGAACAACACGCAAAGTGCGTCCGCACCGAACTGCGGATGCACAACGGACGCAGCAAATGGACGCAAGTTAAGCAAGAACGTCAATCCGCTAGGATGGACGCACAGAGTTCGCCACCTTCGCATAGCTTTGTGTGTGAGTGAAGAGGAAGTCAGACGGTCCGCATTTTTGACGTCCAGCACCTTGACGGACAAAATGGGTTTTGATATCGTGTATTAATTTGTATCATTTTCCATATTAATATTATTTCCCATAGGTCCCTCTTTTTCTCTACATCAGTCAAAAATAACGGACCGTGTGGCCACTACCGAGTTTTCTGTCATAACGTGCGTCCGTACTGCACAGACGCACAGTCTGTACAAAATGCGCTCGTCTGACAACAGCCTTAGATGTCTATGACCCTGGAGCTGAAGATTTTGGTGGTCTTTTTTTGGAATTTAGTGAAATGAAAACATATTTTTGGTTATTTAATCATGAAGATACGGGTATATCTAACAGGCAGATACCGTGTGATTAATTTTTCATTCAAATTTCAATAATTTAAAGAGCGTAAAAAAAAATTCCCCATTTTATCATCCAAACCTTTTGGTTATATATTCTATAGGGCATTCTTGTTTTAAAAAAATTGAAATGGGAACCTGTTACTGCATTTTTCTGAGAAAGAACAATTTTAACCCTAAAATGAAAAAGAAAATTAAATATCTCCCTTGTGTTTCGGAACATGTTTTTTTACGAATAATATGACTATGTATAAAACACTGACCTTGCTTCCAGCGTGGGAAATGAGAAGGTGAGTAATGGCAGTGGTATTGCTCATTTAAGGCTAGGGTCAGACGAACGCATTTTTCACGTCGTCCGTGAAAAAGTTCGGTCGAACGAACGTACGTATTTTCCCCCGGAATACGCGATAGCGGTCATACTATGCGCCTTTTCGTCCGTGATTTTGTACGGATCATCAATAAAACACTTTTTGAGTCTGGACGTTATGTTAGCCGGACATTAGCAGCGTCTGACGTCTCCTAATCACACACACACGCCGCTATGCGGCCGCAGCGCACTCTGTACGTCAGTAGTAGCGGTTTGACGTTCTCGAAAAAATGCGTTCGTTGGCCACTTGCGTTGCGCGGACGAACGTTCGTGCGGCCGTTCGTCGTATGTTCCCCGGCATTGGACGTCATTTGCTGCTAGTACGGCCGTGATTTCGTGCGGCTAAACGCACGTTAAAACTGCGCTAGTCTGACCCTAGCCTTATACATGACAAATGGACAATGCCATCGCTTTGGAACTAAAAATAAATAAATAAATTCTTTTGCTTTTAGATTTTACATGGTCAGGTTTGGTATTACTGCAAAGGCCAGTCTCTGCCCTGTCCAATGACACCTCACTTGACCTTGTGAGGTGTAAAGATTAGTGACGCAGGGGTCCAAAGTTCCCCGCAGTGCTCTTCGCTGCAGTGCGGCAGTTTAGGTTTTTGATGTAGCAATTCATAACAATGGATTGTACCATCACCTCCACACTTGTTGGTGACATGAGAAATGTGATGGTTAGTTAGTGCAGCATCATTGTTTACTTTATAATTGAAAAGTGAAAAATATTACTGTTGCAAAGAAAAAGTAAATATATATTTATTTACAGAAAACCTGGTCATATTGCTATGGCCTTTCCAGTGATACCTCACTTGATTCTGTAGCTGCTATGTAGCTGGAGATACATGGGTCCAAATGCAGACATAGTTGTCCTTTTTGTGGGCCTATTCTGAGGCATGGGCTTAGAGCTGCTGCTCCATCTGCCCCTATGTTAATCCGGCCCTGATCTTGCCTTCCCCTTCACTTCCATCCCACTTTTGTTCCTTCTTTATTCTGATTTAGATGGTGACCTACTGGCCAAGGCCAGATTTGCATTTTAGGAGCCTAAAGGCACAGAAATGTGGAGCGCCCCTACCCCTGCCCAAACAAAAGAAAAAAAGAAACCTGCCAAAATGACTTTAAGTTTCGTTTTTGGGACAAACTAAAAAAATAATTTAAAAAAAGGAATCTAAAATACTGGAACAGTTTCTCTCTGTGCTCAAAACAGAAGGGGCAGAATCTGTTGCATTTTTTGAGTTAGTGCAGCGGCATTGTTAGTTTTTATATGTAAAAGCATATATTGCCTCTGCCGTAGAACAGAGGGGAAAAAAAATTGTATTTAATTAAGATTTTTTTTACTCCTTACATGGTCATGTTTGGTATCATTTGAAAAGACCAGTTACAAGTTTTTATAAAGTGTTAACAAGTTCTGTAGCACTGTACAATGGAAGGCAGAATAACAAATATACATACAAGTTCAACACACAGAACAGTAGGAGAGAGGACCCTGCTCAAGAGCTTACACTCTAAGAGAAGGGGGTGATACACTAGGTGAGGGTTAATAGAGAATACGAAATAGCAGGGTGCATATGGGCTGTGTGGGAAGATGCAGTAAGAAAAGAACAGCGGGGGATTAGGGAGTGAGATGAAAGGCTTTTCTAAAGTGATGTGTTTTTATAGACTTCTTGAAGGACTGGGGAGATTCTAATGTTGCGGGGGAGGGAGTTCCATAGAAAGGGGGCAGCTCAGGAGAAGTCCTGAAGGTGAGAGTTTGGGGTGCGTGAAGCTGATAGCATCAGATCATTGGCAGAGCGAAGTGGTCGGGATGGGATGTACCTACTAATAAGGGAGATGTAGGCAGGGGCGCAGTTATATGGAGAGCTTTGTAAGTGAGCACCAGTATTTTGAATTGAATTCTATAGGAGACTCTGACTTTTTCAATGAAACCTCACTTATCCTTGTATGGTATACAATTCAGAGATGCAGGTTCCAAAGTCCCCCTGTCTCTCCTCACTGTATTGCCATGGTCTAGATTGTCAATGAAACAATGCGTTGCATCATCAGCTCCACACTTGCTGACAGTGTGGGAAATCAGATGGTGAATTATCGCATCATCACTGTTCACTTTATAATTGTAAACTGAATAATAGTGCTATGGAAAAAAGATGGTTAATAATTTATTTTAACATAACTCTAACCTGGTTATATTTGGTATCCATGGAAAGGTCATATTCTGGCCTTTCCAATGATACCTCATATGTCCATCTTGCCCTTAGGGCTCCAAAGATACAGTGCTCTAAATTATTGTAAAAAACTTACTTGTGGCAGGCGCCTGTAGGCAAATGCCTACTCTGCCTAGTTACAAATCCGGCCCTGCTACTGGCCTACTACTTGCTATGACCTCTCATTGATCTGTTCTATTCATTGTATTTGGATTGGGTCCACATGACTTAACAGTCTTTTCCTTCTTGATAACACCTGAGTGATAGTTTATATTTATCATGTTATCAACATATGACCTCCCCCAACATGGACACGAACACTGCCTGCTCTTCTTAAATTTGACCGCCCCCATGCTGTACATTAGGGATGAGCCGAACACCCCCGAGTTCAGTTCGCATTCGAACTCGAACTTTCCAAATGTCCATAAACAACTGCTTGGGGCGGCAAGAGGAGACATTTTCAGACACGCAGAAAAAGTTTAGTGATTTTTTTTCGGCTAAATTATTGTGAAACTTATACAGGCTTTGGATGAAAGTAACAATAGGTTTAAAATTGGGCCTTTAGCGTCGGCAACAGTGCCGTCACACAGTAACCCCTCTGTGGATATGAATCTGATACAGGCGTCAGTGGCAGTGCAGCCAAATATTGTGCCTTTGGTGCCAGGCCAGCAAGTGCCATCATACAGTAACCCCTCTGTGGTATTGTGGAAGAGTGCAGGGGTGGACCATGCGGTCAGGGCTGGTGCTAGACTATTTTGCGCCCTAGGCAAGACCAGCTACTTGCACCCCCCCAAAAAAAAAAGACACAACATGAAACTGCTAAATTTCTTTTTATTTAAGAATAAAGTTTGAAAAGCACCAATAGTAAAGGTAAAATAAATATAAATAAACTGTATTAAACCATTTTAAATTAACTCTATTAAACAAATTAAAATTAACTGTATTGAACAAATATAAATTAATGAAAAAAAATAATAAGTTGTCACGGTTCACGCCGTCGCCGCCGTGGCAAGAAGGCCAAAGGTGGTACTGCACCCTCCTGACTGGATCTATACAGCATCTCTCTGGCTACGCCACCTTGCACTTTCCCTCAGGCTGTGTGAACTTCAGGTGCTACCACTAATAGGCCTGTCATTCCCTTTATAAGGGTGGAGCACCCATGATCCAGTGCTGCATTGTCTCACTTATTCCCTGGTAGCCTTCCTTCCTTCTAGACCTGTTCCCATCCTCTGCTATTATTGATTCCCCGTGTACCGACTTCTTGCTTTGAACATTGACTACGTATGCCAGCCGCCTGCCACGACCTATTGCATGGACTATATGACCCACGTATACTGCCTGCTGCTACCGAGCATCCAGTGCCCGCTGCTACCGAGCATCCAGTGCCCGCTGCTGCCGAGCATCCAGTGCCCTGTTTCCTGTCTCGTGTTGTATGTAAGTCTCCTGCTGTGTTTTCCCTCCGTGTCTCCCTGTGTCTGGTTCCTCCCTGCATTGCCTCCCCAGACAACTCCATTCCTGCCCTGTCCATATTGTTGTATATTTACAATAAACACCCTTTTTACTTTATCTACGTGGCTCAGCTTGTTTATCACCGCACATCGGGCTCATACCCTATTCCCCTCTGCCAGGACCGTGACACGTAAGTTTCAATTTCAGACACATCAAAATTTCACTTTGCGTGCCTTATCCTTTGCAAATTTTCATCATGCGTGTGTGTGTGTATATATGTGTGTGTATATATATATATATAGCCCAGGCCAGCTCACATCATGCGTGTATATATATTGCCCAGGCCAGCTCACATCATGCGTGTATATATATTGCCCAGGCCAGCTCACATCATGCGTGTATATATATTGCCCAGGCCAGCTCACATCATGCGTGTATATATTGCCCAGGCCAGCTCACATCATGCGCGTGTATATATATTGCCCAGGCCAGCTCACATCATGCGCGTGTATATATATTGCCCAGGCCAGCTCACATCATGCGTGTATATATATATATTGCCCAGGCCCGCTCACATCATGCGTGTATATATTGCCCAGGCCCAGGCCAGCTCACATCATGCGTATATATATTGCCCAGGACCAGGCCAGCTCACATCATGCGTATATATATTGCCCAGGCCCAGGCCAGCTCACATCATGCGTATATATATTGCCCAGGCCAGCTCACATACAGTCACAGATTCGCCATCATAGGCGTGTGCAGCCTATTGCATTAGGGTGTGCACCCAAAAGCTCAAACACATGAAAAAAAAATTATGTTATATTATACGCACACACGCACCCTTATGCATACATACACACATACACTCTCACACATTCACCCTAAATATATCATTACAATCAGGGTAATTCAAAGAGAATCGAAAAGTCACTGCACGTTCGGTGACTTTTCGTTCTCTTCAATTCGTTTGTTTTGACGATTCCCAGTTCGGCGACCCTGCGGTGTATTCAGCAAGCGCCACAGGGTCCCCGAATTGCAGGGAAAGGTCGCCAAAAACTAACCGCAAAACCTGGCGAATGCACACCAAAAACATCTAGATTAACCCGCTGGAAAAAGCCGAGCAGGAGACGATCACACGCAGCGAAGCCGCCGGAAAAAGCCGACACCGCAGACGAATGGAGTGAATAAATTGGCAAAACAGTTTGCTTGAATGGTTGTAAAAAAGTGAAACGCTGTTTGCAAAGAAACTACTGAGCGAAAATGTCTGAAATTTACATATGAGGTCCAGGGAATGATAATAAAAAGGACTTTTACAGAAAAAATAAGTAAAAAAAAAAACCAGGACAATGCTTAAAATATCCTAGAAAAATCTATAGAGACTTTTTTTACTGCAGAATTTTATAATGAACGGTTTTAGTAGATGAATTAAAACGAGAATATTTTTAACATTGAAGCCTATGGGATTTGCCTGAATAAACTTGGCGATTTTAGGCTAGGGTCAGACTAGCGCAGTTTTAACGTGCGTTTAGCCGCACGAAATCACGGCCGTACTAGCAGCAAATGACGTCCAATGCAGGGGAACATACGACGAACGGCCGCACGAACGTTCGTCCGCGCAACGCAAGTGGCCAACGAACGCATTTTTTCGAGAACGTCAAACCGCTACTACTGACGTACAGAGTGCGCTGCGGCCGCATAGCGGCGTGTGTGCGTGATTAGGAGACGTCAGACGCTGCTAATGTCCGGCCAACATAACGTCCAGACTCAAAAAGTGTTTTATTGATGATCCGTACAAAATCACGGACGAAAAGGCGCATCGTATGACCGCTATCGCGTATTCCGGGGGAAAATACGTACGTTCGTTCGACCGAACTTTTTCACGGACGACGTGAAAAATGCGTTCGTCTGACCCTAGCCTAAACCACCGAACAGCAGGGCATTTCGGGAACCTTTCACTGCTGGTTTTTGTTCTCTGAATAGCCGAAGCAGTGCTTTTTTTATGGGGATTTCTCTGCCCTCAAACAGGCACCGTATGTGCAGGCAATTCGCCAGGATTTGGTGAATTGCCTGCTCTCTGGGTAGCCGAATGGCCAGGAAAGGTAACCGAACGCTGATTTTCAGCGTTCGGTTACCTTTCTCCAGCCATTCGGATCTCTTTGGATAACCCTGTATGTTTATAATTCAGAGGTGCAGCAACCTTGGCCATCCAGTTGTTTTTTGAACTACATTTCCCATGAGTCTCGACTAACCCAATTAGTGGCTGAGTATTGTGGCCGATTGTGTTTTATGACTATCGGGGTTATTCAGAGAGAGGTGAAACTCAGGAGAAAGACTGGAGAAGTGAAAATTCTAGGTCAAAATAGCCAAACAAGAAAAATTCTCCCATTATCTCACTTTCCAAATCGGCTATTTGGTCCAGATTGTTCTCTTTTCCTGCCATTCTCCTTGTTTTCCACCTTTCTCTGAACAACCCTTAAAGAGTGGTTGAAAGCCAGGAGAACTGGCAGGAGAAGAGAACAATCTAGACCAAATAGCCGATTTGGAAAGTGAGATAAATGGGAGAATTTTTATGGTTTGGCTATTTTGACCTAGAATTTTCACTTCTCCAGTTATTCTCCTGCTTTTCACTGCTCTGAATAACCCTGTGAATGTTTAATCCCGAGGTGAGAAAAAACATAGCTTTAGATGTTAAAAGCAGGCAATGAGGAAATTTTGTATTTTTTTCTACATGATCGTGTTTGGTCTCATTAGAAAGGCCGGGCTCTGACCTCTCCAATAACACCTAACTTAACATTGTGGACAGTGGTGTATTTAGGTTTTGTGCTGCCCTAGGCCTGACTAAACTCGTGCACCCCCTAATTTAAATTTGACGCACCCCTTCCTGTCAAGGGCACACCTCTTCCTGGTTAATCCCCACCCTTCCTCTTTAAGCTCCACCTTTTCCTCTTAGAGCTCCGCCTTTTCCTCTCTTTATATTAAAAGTGGATACCAAGTACCTACTTGTATATTTTGTATACCATTTCAAATGTATCTATTGAGATAAAGAAAATTATGAAATGTTTAAATTCAAGCATTTTTACAAAGAACAGCCACGCATGTCAAGTAAACGGGATCACAGCCGCTCTAATTGGTTGAACAATAAAATTCACAGAAATGTGCACTGCATATGAGCGTATCACAGAGCTGCACAGCAATAAAACCCACAGAAATGGGCACTGTGTATGAGCATATTAGAGCTGCACAGCAATATAACCCACAGAAATGGGCACTGTGTATGAGCATATCACAGAACTGCACAACAATAAAACTCACAGTAATGTGCAGTGTGTATGAGCGTATCCCAGAGCTCCAGGACAATAAATCTCACAGTAATATGCAGTGTGTATCACAGAATCCACAGCAATAAAACTCCCAGCAATGCAATGTTTGGTGTGTGTCAGCGTATCAGAATTCACAGCAATAAAACTCACAGCAATGCAATGTGTTGTGTGTGTATGAGTGCATCGGAATCCACTGCAGTAAAACTCCCAGCAAACCGAGTGTATATGAGCACATAGCAATTATGCTGTGGAGCCATCTTGTCAGCAGTGGGGTGCCACTGCCAGAGGGTGCACTGTAGCTTTGATTCCCTTCCCGGTGGGTGTTCAGTCCAGAATAGAGTCTGTGTTAACGAAAGGGCGGGCAGCTGCGCGCGTGCGTTTCACGTGGTTCAGCCAGTCATATGGTACTGAGACTCAGAGTGAAATGCCCTGATGTTCGGTGGTTTCAATCAGCAGGTTTATTCAGGCGAACCCCATAGGTTTCAATGTTAAAAATATTCCCGTTTTTATGCAATATCTAATAAATCATTTATTATTTTAATCTGCAGTAAAATGTCTTTACTTGATTTTTTTTTAGTACCTTTTAGTCATTTTTCAGATTTTTTTTGGGCAAAATTCCCCCCCCCCTTTTTTTTAATAGCAGTTTTTCTTTTTTCTGTAACAGAACGTTTTATTATCAATGATAGGATCTTATATGTAAATTCCAGACATTTTCGTTCAGTAGTTCTTTTGAAAACAGCAGGCCACGGGTTTGCGGTGGCAGCATTCAGCGGCCGACTCCATGCACTTTGGGGACCCTGCGGTGAATGGTGAATTCACTGCAGGGTGGGGAAATTTTATTCTCCTAAGTGCAGGGAACTACAGAACACCAAAAAGTTGGCGTCATTTCGGTGCTCTGTGAGTAACCCACTTAGTGGTGAGGTTTTTTGCTGCCCCCTGGAAAGTAAAATTGAAAGTGTAAATTAGTGAAATCTCAATGTATCCTTCCTGGTAAAATACTTTTTGTTTTTTTTTTTAGGGGTGGGGCCACCCAGTGCGGGCCGCCGACCCCTGGAAAGTGCCGCCCTAGGCCTGGGCCTAGTCGGCCTAGGCCAAAATACACCAGTGATTGTGGAGTGTAAAGAGAGTTTCATGGCAGTGGATTCTGTGATACGCTTATACGCACCGCACATCACAGAATCCACTGCCATGAAACTCCCAGTAATGTGCGGTGCATATAAGCGTATCACAGAATCCACTGCCATCAAATAAAATTGTAATATTTAAAAATACTGTATATATAAAAGTTGACTCCTCTCCTGCTTACCTTTTTTTCTTGCAGGGCGGGTGATGAACATGTCCGTTGGCAGAGGAGGGGACCGCTTCATCCAGCTTAAATCCAGCCTGTACTTCCCTGGTGGTCCGGTGACTGTGGGCTCTGCAATGCGATCTGTGCTTCGTGCACAGAACGCAGAGCACGTCCCACACTGGACCCGTGCACCGGCGATCCTCTGACCTTTCACCTGACTGACAGCACTCTCTGACATAGTCAGTGTGCGCCGGCGATCAGGTGACAGGTCATCAGAGGATCGCTAGCGCACGGGTCCTGTGTGGGACGTGCTCTGCGTTCTGTGCACGAAGCACAGATCGCATTGCAGAGCCCACAGCCACCGGACCACCAGGGAAGTACAGGCTTGCAGAGGCAAAGGGTCCCGGCGGCTATCCATGGGATGCAGCCAGCTGGGACAGAGAGTGTGCTGCGGGTGGGATTAGGGTGTGCCTAGGCACACCCCGTGCGCACGCCTATGGCCATCATGCGTATATATATTGCCCAGGCCAATCCCCTGGTGGAGATATCGGGGTTCAAATGAACCCCCTTTCGAATGGTACCCAACATGACAAGGTATAAAGTAAAAAAAAAGAAAATAAAAACATGTATTTTTTTTTGTGTGTTATTTTCATTAATGCAGCAATATTGTTCACATTTCAATTATAATGTGAACGATGATGCACTAATGTTTTTTTTTTTTTTGTGGTGCGTTTGCTATAAATCATGTAATTCCCCCCACAAAATGTAACAAGTCCCCATTTCTAATTTTTGTACAAGCGCACCCTGTAGAAAGCATAACCGCAGACGCTCATGTGCTAAAATGTGAAAAAAAAACACTTTACACACTGCAGATGATTTAAAAATTCTATTTTTATTGCATTCTTTTCATAATATACAGCCAGGACAGGACGTATACATATAAAAATGATATATTATGAATCTGCGAAGTCTGCCGGAAAGAACGATATCTAACCTGTCGGTCATTTAATAAAATGTGGCTTCAAAATCGCGTTTAAACATGATGAGCGAAAGCGGTAAAAATGAGCTGAGCACACAGCAGTGAAATGCAGCATATTAGAAGAATTTTTAGGAGGGAAATTAACACTTCTCACTCAGAAGCAGACACCACCCCCTCAGCATAGTCTACGACACCACCCCCTCAGCATAGTCTACGACACCACCCCCTCAGCATAGTCTACGACAACACCCCCTCAGTATAGTCTACATACATACAATGTATCAAATTCATTACACCAGACTAAAAACACCTGTTGTTATGCCGTTTGAAAAACACAGGTCATTTAGAGGTGAGAATCTTTGCACGTACACATTAGTGTTTAATTCAATATCTAATAAACCGTTGCTTATAATATTCTGCAGTAAAGAGTCTCTTTATTTCTAGATTTTTTAAGCATTTTTTATACTTTTTTTTTTTCAAAATTTCTTTTTTTTTGCGATCCGAACACACCCAAAAAGTTCGAAGTTCGTGAACTTTCGAACGACCAAAGTTAGAATCGAACAGCTCATCCCTACTGTACATCACGATTCACTTCACTGGCCTCCAAGCCTTCTCCATATCACTTACCTTTTAACTCTCCTTGTCCTTCTCTAATCACACTGGTTCTAGTTTGAGGCCATGTAGCTGCACTCTTCATCACTTACAGCCGGCCATGGTGCCTCTAAGAGCTAGAACATTGCTTCAGTTTTTATGTGGCCACAGGGACAATACATTGATCCTTTTCCCCAGATAAAAAGGGCCACAGTTCTTCCCACCAGTGGTGAAATGACACGTAGCACTCTTGATATAAAATGATGTGATGCTCGAGTCTATCCAAGAGTTAAAATTTCAAGCAAAAAATACATTATGCTAACCTAGAAGGCAAGGTAGAACCTCTTCATTTAAAATTAATGTACCTTTTATGTAACTGAATTCTGTGATTTATCTTGGATTAGGTGGCCATGGCATTTTTCCCAAAGTGAATAGCGACTATGTGCTACTGTAAACAGTTGTCCAACAAGATGTACATGTACTTATTCAGACCAATGCGAGACTCTCCTATTAGCGTTATATTATGATTTAATTCAGGGTCTTATGATATATACATTTCATATTTATCTAGATTCCTAGGTGCGTCAGTGTTATCATGAATAACATTTTTATTTTGCTATTTGCATTCGCAGTATACAGCTTCCTCGACCATATTGCAAAAATCTGTAACACAGACCTGTCACTGGTCACGGACTGCATGGAGCACGCACTGATGGCTGTGTATCCCCGGAAACGTTACTCTGCAGGATGGGATGCAAAACTCATTTACTTGCCTCTTTCTTATTTTCCTTCAGTTGTAACAGATTTTCTTTTAAGTATTGGGATGCCTAAACCAGCAACAGGAATTTGAACTCCCTTGGGTTAGTCTATTATATGCTTATACTCCAGGGAGGGGGGACTAAAAAGTGAACTGATAAGAGAATTATAATTGAATGTATTAAAATAAAAAGTCTTGCCAGTCCCTTTTCCCTTCCAGTCTTATTTGTTTGTCGCCCTCTATGAATATTTGCCTTCTATCATACCAGACCTCTATATTTGTGAAAATATGGAAAATGATCTTACAATACCATACTATATAAGGATAATCTCTTCTCCATCTGTTCGATCTCTCCCATACCTCCATCTATGTATTTTGTTCCTCTTTTGTCCCTGAGCAAAATATGTGAAGCCCCTGAGAACAGACAACATCTCAAGGTATGGGAGGGTCCGGAGAATGAGCAACAGCACTAAGGACCTGCCCTAAAATCACTGTCCACTCATGTCTCACAAGGTTTTACCTCAATGGTTTCATTACAGGCGAGGCTGACTCATATGGGCCACCTGTTTTTTTTAAAAAAAGATCTTATGACGCTACAAAAGGTTCAGAGGCGGGCAACTAAATTAATAAGGGGAATGGAAGGTTTAAGTTATGAGGAAAGGCTAACAAGCTTAAACCTGTCCAGTTTAGAGAAACGGCGCCTTAAAGGGGATCTGATAACCTTATATACTGTAAATATATACGGGGCCATTATAAACCATTGTCTGGTAACTTATTCATTGATAGGACTATACACAGGACAGGAGGTCACCCATTTAGACTGGACAAAAGGAAATTCAGCCTAAAGCGTAGGAAGGGTCTTTTTACAATGAAAACAATAAAGCTTTGGAATTCTCTGCCTGTTGTCAGAGACTTTTAAACAACAACTGGATGACTTTTTCCAAAAAAACAGAATATTAAGGTTATAAAATTTAATATATGATAATGGCTGCTTGATAGAAGGAGAAATCTGACTGCCATTCTGGGGTCAAGAAGGAATTTCTTCCCTGTATGTTGCATATTGCCGAGCATTCATACTGGGTTTTTTGCCTTCTTTGGGATCAACCAGAGCAGGTAATGTGTCAAAGGCTGAACCCGATGAATGCACGTCTTTTTTTTTTTGGCCTGTGTGACTGATTTGCATATTACATACACTATATTGCCAAAAGTATTTGCTCACCTGCCTCGACTCGCATATGAACTTAAGTGACATCCCATTCCTAATAAATAGGGTTCAATATGAAGTCGGTCCACCCTTTGCAGCTATAACAGCTTCAGCTCTTCTGGGAAGGCTGTCAACAAGGTTTAGGAGTGTTTATGGGAATTTTTGACCATTCTTCCAGAAGCGCATTTGTGAGGTAACACACTGATGTTGGACGAGAAGGCCTGGATCTCAGTCTCCGCTCTAATTCATCCCAAAGGTGTTCTATCGGGTTGAGGTCAGGACTCTGTGCAGGCCAGTCAAGTTCACCCACACCAGACTCTGTCATCCATGTCCTTATGGACCTTGCTTTGTGCACTGGTGCATGCACAATCATGTTGGAAGAGGAAGGGGCCAGCTCCAAACTGTTCCCACAAAGTTGTGAGCATGGAATTGTCCAAAATGTCTTGGTATGCTGAAGCATTGAGTTCCTTTCACTGGAACTAAGGGGCCAAGCCCAGCTCCTGAAAAGCAACCCCACACCATAATCCCCCCTCCAAACTTTACACTTGGCGCAATGCAGTCAGACAAGTACCGTTCTCCTGGCAACTGCCAAACCCAGACTCGTCCATCAGATTGCCAGATGGAGACGCTCGATTCGTCACTCCAGAGAACGCGTCTCCTCTGCTCTAGAGTCCAGTGGCAGCGTGCTTTACACCACTGCATCCAACGCTTTGCATTGCACTTGGTGAGGTATAGCTTGGATGCAGCTGCTCGGCCATGTAAACCCATTCCATGAAGCTCTCTGCGCACTGTTCTTGAGCTAATCTGAAGGCCACATGAAGTTTGGAGGTCTGTAGCGATTGACTCTGCAGAACGTTGGCGACCTCTTCACACTATGCGCTTCAGCATCCGCTGACCCCGCTCCGTCAGTTTACGTGGCCTATCACTTCGTGGCTAAGTTGCTGTCGTTCCCAAACACTTCCACGTTCTTATTCTAGTCAGCTGTATTATATTTAGGAACGAGGAAATTTCATTACTGGATTTGTTACACAGGTGGCATTATATCACAGTTCCACGCTGGAATTCACTGAGCTCCTGAGAGCGACCCATTCTTTCACAAATGTTTCTAAAAACAGTCTGCATGCCTAGGTGCTTGATTTTATACACCTGTGGCCATGGAAGTGATTGGAACACCTGATTCTGATTATTTAGATGGGTGAGCGAATACTTTTGGCAATATAGTGTAGTTAATCACCCAAAAAGGTGGCCAGAGTTGAAATGCCAAAGCAGCCTCGTCTGTACAAGAGGAACTGCAGCCTCCAACCATCATTTCAGCCTTGTTTGGCCTCATTAGGAAGGTATAGCGGATACCTCTCTAGGCACTTTAATGAAGGAGTCCACTTCTAGATTATCCTGTTGTGACGGAAAGCTCTTGTCTGTCCTGCTCTCCAGGTACCCTCCTTTACTCAGATCAGGAGCGGACTTACAAGACTCAGGGCCCCCAGACCAAATAAAGCAAGGGCCCCCCTGACTCCACCCATGACCCACCTCTTTCCCACCCAAAACGCTCTTCCAGCCTCAACTCCACATTTTTGCAGACTACAAACAAAAATGCAAGATCTTCTAAACAAGTGCAATACAAGTCATAGATACAGACCAAGTCCTGTTGCGAAATTGCCGCCAGTAGCGCAAACTGCGCAGAAAAGTCTCGCATGTGGTGGAGAAAAAGGTGAGTAAAATTGGGAAAAATAAAAAGCAAATAAAAATATAGGCAAATAGGACATCCAATTTTTTCAGTGGAGTGTTCCTTTAACACCAAAGTGCTCCCCCTGGCCCATACATTTTACTCAAATATATCCATAGCCCAAGTTAGCTCGCCTTAATGTTTATTCAAATTGTGTGTGGCTCACTGTCTGGCAAATTTCTATATATTACTACAACTAGTTGATTTACAGGGACATAATGTCGGTCCCAGGAGGGAGAAAAAAATAATCACTCTAGTCAAGAGTCTTAGTGTAATGCCCCACGCCGCGGTCGGACCGCGGCCGCCATATTGGGACGCCTGGCAGACTCACCTGCGGTCCCTCGTGGCGCGTCGCTCCCTGATTCCGATCTTCAGCTCGAGGGAGGAGAGCCAGGATGTGTCCCACGCCGTCTCCGGGATCCAACTGAACAGGAGGCAAGCGTGCATGCGCGATCGTCCATCCCAGAGCATGAAGACCTAGGTACTCTGGCGCCCTCTGCTGGTCAAGTTAAGGTACTGCACCACACCTGCACTGGAGATCCTCGTATACCACCAATCAATCTACCTAGCACTCAGGTATCCCTATTGCACCTGCGAGTCCCAGGTGAACGGTGTTCGTATGATTCCCTGAACCCTATTTAAACCTGCCGCCTTCTCCAGTTCACTAACCAGGTTATACTGTGGTTACACCACGTTACCCAGTGGTTCTCCTTCGTGTTCCTCTAAAAGGATCCTGACTTCCGTTCCTGCTGCCGATACAGCTCCGCTCCGGTTCCCGCTGCCACAGTACAGCTCCGCTCCGGTTCCTGTTGCCACGGTACAGCTTCACTCCGGTTCCCGCTGCCACAGTACAGCTCCGCTCCGGTTCCTGTTGCCACAGTACAGCTCCGCTCTGGTTCCTGTTGCCACGATACAGCTCCGCTTCTATTCCTGCGGCCACGATACAGCTCTGCTTCTGTTGCCACGATACAGCTCCGCTTCTATTCCTGTGGCCACGATACAGCTCTGCTTCTATTGCCACGATACAGCTCCGCTTCGGTTCCTACCACCACGGTACAGCTCCATTCCGCTTCCATATTCAGGATTGCCATCGCAGGGCCAGTTCCACCTCCCGGCATACCTCTGCCCCTGGACTATTTCCAAGATTGCAACCGTATTTAACTATCCTTACAACTCTCCGTTCTGGACTTTTATTTCTGTCAAAAGAGACATTACATTACTTTATTCTGGACTTATATTTTGTTGTCTTCAGTAAAGCTTAATCAATCATATTCCTTCTGGTCTCCTCCTTCGGCTTGCCATTGGGTTCCATACACCCAACACCATACAGGGGTCAAAGCCTCTGTCCTTACAGAATAACCTGGTTCTATAAACATGGAACCCGCAAGCTCGAACCAAATCCTTGCTGTACTTACAGAACAAGTGTCAGCACTAACCAAGGTGGTACAGAAACTACAAACCGGCCAAGAAGCCTTATTGCATAAGGAAAGAAGCCGGGCTGAGAGTACTGCATTACCTCCATCACCATCCGGCTCTATGATACAGCAGGTGGACCTGCCCGCTCCCGAGCCCAGAGTCAACATGCCTGAACGGTTTGCCGGTGATCGCACAAGGTATCGTACGTTCATCACCGCCTGTGAGCTCATGTTTTCACTTTGTCCACGTACCTATGGATCGGACTCTGTGAAGGTGAGGTCAGCCATCTCCTTACTGTCTGGACCTCCACAGGAATGGGCCTTCCAGTTACTACGTGAAGGAAGCCCCCTATTGACTTCCTGGGGTTCCTTCGTCCGAGCTATGAATCCTATCTATGATGACCCTCTAAGGTCTTCCGCTGCACTAACCACCATCCGACATCTAAAACAAGGAAGGCGACCGGTGGAGGATTACATCTCTGAGTTCCGGGCAGTGGCAGCCGATACAGGCCTGAATGATGTGGGCCTTAAAGATCACTTTCGTCATGGTCTTTCTGAACAATTGAAAGATGAATTGGCTCGTATAGGAGTACCTACTTCCTTGGAGGCCTTGATTACCCAGTCTCTGGTCTTGGATCAACGCTTCAGAGAACGACGTCAAGAGAGACTCTCTAATGCTCCTTTCACCTCCCCTCGAAGACACGAACCTTCTCCTGTGTCTTCTCCACGACCGACCTCCTCCTCTTCAAATCCCGAACCCATGGAGATTGGTACCACCAAAGGTCCGCTGTCGCCCCCTGAGCGTGATAGACGTCGCAGCCAGAATCTCTGCCTTTATTGCGGTCAACCACATCATCTTTTGCGTGGCTGCCCTACACGACCACCACGTCCCTCTGAAAGAGGTAAGAACCATCCAACTATTGCCTCTCTTCAAAGTGTGGTCGGCTCTGCTTCCACTCACCTAGCCATTCCTGTCACCTTACAGTGGGGAGATAGAAGCGTCGATTTGAACGCCATCATCGACTCTGGAGCCAGTAACAGCTTCTTTGACTCATCCCTTGCTACCTCCTTGGCTGTTCCTACTCAACTAAAAAAGAAACCCGTGCCTCTGCATATGGTGGATGGAAGCACCCTACGCACCGGTCCAGTTACCCATGAAACCACCCTCTTGAAGCTCCTAATTGGAACCAAGCACCAAGAAAATCTTCAGTGGGACATTGTTCCTTCACCCTTATTCCCTATAGTCCTGGGACTTCCTTGGCTCCGCACCCATAACCCATATACTGATTGGCCTTCCAATACCGTGTCTTTCCCCTCCTGTCACTGTCGAGTCCACTGCATGAACGGCTCCAAGTCCGAGAAGGTCGCCTTTTCCACCTATCCATCTTCCACACTACCACCTAAGTATTCAGAATTTCAAGACGTATTTGAGAAAAAAGGGGTCGATACACTTCCTCCACACAGAGAGTACGACTGTCCTATTGACCTCCTTCCAGGAGCACCCATACCCCATGGACGTATCTTTAACCTGTCTGTTCCCGAATCACAGTCTCTGAAGGACTACATCGAAGACAGTCTTACAAAGGGATTCATCCGTCACTCTACATCTCCTGCTGGAGCGGGTATCTTCTTCGTTGGGAAAAGAGACGGCGGTCTCCGCCCTTGCGTTGACTATAGAGCATTAAACGCGATTACAGTACGGAATCGCTACCCGCTCCCATTGATTCCTGAACTACTCGATAGGGTGAAGGATGCGTGTATTTTTACTAAGATTGATCTTCGTGGAGCGTATAATTTGGTCCGCATGAGAAAAGGAGACGAGTGGAAGACCGCCTTTCGATCCCGATACGGTCACTTCGAGTATCTCGTCATGCCATTTGGGTTATGCAATGCTCCAGCCGCCTTCCAGCATTTTCTCAACGACATCTTCCGTGACGTTCTGGATACCTTCCTTGTGGTCTACCTCGACGATCTCTTGGTATACTCTCGAACCATCCAAGAACATGAACAGCACGTCCGTCTTGTGTTATCTCGTCTTCGTCAACATAAGCTATATGGCAAAATCGAGAAAAGCACTTTTGAAAAATCCTCTATAGAATTCCTGGGATATGTCCTATCACCAGGACATGTTGAAATGGACAAAGCCAAGATTAAGGCGATCCTAGACTGGCCGACACCCAGAGATAAAAAGATGGTTCAACAATTCATGGGATTCGCCAACTTTTATCGTCGCTTCATTCGGTCCTTCTCTCATCTCACCGCACCCATCACTTCCCTGACCAAAAAAGATGTAAAATTCTGTTGGACTGAAGAAGCTCAGCAAGCCTTCGAACAAGCTGAAAGAAAGCTTCACCCAAGCCCCCATCCTGAAACAACCAGACATCGACTTACCATATTCTCTGGAGACAGACGCCTCCGATATCGCTATAGGAGCAATTCTCTCCCAGAAATCGGGAGTAAAGAACCTCATGCATCCCGTGGCCTTTTATTCCAGACGTCTTTCCCCAGCCGAAAAGAATTACAGTATAGGTGAGAAAGAGCTCCTGGCGATCAAGAGTGCCCTCGAGGAATGGAGACACCTTCTCGAAGGGGCAAAACATCCCGTGGTCGTCTACACGGACCACCGCAATTTGAAATATCTCCGCACCGCCAAAAGATTGCGACCTCGACAAGCCAGATGGGCGTTATTCTTCGCCCGCTTCCTGTTGCAAATTACCTACAGACCTGGAGTAAGAAATGGTAAGGCAGATGCGCTTTCCCGTCGGTACGATTCAGACGCCTTTCCTTCCACCACTCAACCCGACTCCATCCTACCTGACGAATTCTTCTGTGCCTCACAAGGATCCTTAATAGAAAATATAAAGAAATATAGTCTTCAACCACCGACTGACGTTCAGGGGCTCATACCCAACGATGGACTTCTCTATCATGATGAACAAATATATGTTCCTCCAGAGGTTCGTCTACAGGTATTACAACACTCCCACGACCTCCCGGCTGCTGGACATGGTGGTATCAAGAAAACCATAGATACCGTACATCGACACTTCTGGTGGCCATCCGTGAAGAAGGATATCATCGCCTTTGTAACCTCTTGTTCTGTTTGTGCACGCAACAAGCAACCCCGTACCCGTCCTGCTGGTCTTCTCCAACCCCTGGCTCCACCACTGCATCCGTGGAAAGATATTTCGATGGACTTTATAGTAGATCTTCCCCCTTCGCATCGTTACACCACCATCCTGGTAGTGGTAGACCGCTGTACCAAGATGGCCCATTTCATACCAGCAGTAGGCCTACCCACAGCAGCTGAAACAGCCACCTTGTTCATCAAGGAGATATTCCGCCTCCATGGTACTCCTCGTTCCATTGTCACAGACAGGGGATCTCAGTTTACTTCCCGTTTTTGGTCCCAAATGTGTCGAAGCTTAAAAATTGCCAGGTGTCTTTCTTCAGCCTTTCATCCACAGAGTAACGGCCAGACTGAGCGGACAAATCAGACGCTGGAACAATACCTTCGTTGCTTCACCACGCATCTCCAAGACGACTGGCTGGACGTCATACCGACTGCCGAATTTGCGTACAATAATCAGGTACACTCATCAACTCGCTTTTCACCTTTCTTTGCCAATTACGGTTATCATCCTAGCACTCTTCCAGAGATGCCGCTCAACACTCCGGTTCCAGAAGTATCAACCCGCTTGAGAAACCTACGCGGTCAACTACGAATGCTACGCCACCAGTTGCTACTAGCCCAACAGAACCAAAAGAAATATGCTGATCGTGGTCGCAAGGAAGCTCCTGTGTATGCACCCGGAGACAAGGTGTTACTATCCACGGCTCATCTCCGTTTGGATTGTCCCTCGAAGAAGCTGGGCCCTCGCTACATTGGCCCATTCCCGGTCCTCAGAATGGTTAACTCCGCGGCGGCCCGCTTAACTCTTCCTCCTTCCTACAGGATCCATCCTGTCTTCCATGTATCTCTCTTGAAACCCTGGCATGAGAATCCGTTCCCCGATCGGAATACTAAACCACCTGCTCCTGTACCCATATCTGGAGAAGAGGAATTCGAGATATCACGTATTCTGGATTCGAGACTCCGTTACGGCAGGTTAGAATACTTGGTACACTGGAAGGGATACGGTCCTGAAGAACGATCTTGGGAACCCAGTGCCAGCGTCCATGCTCCTGCAAAGGTTCGTGCCTTTCATATCCGTTATCCTTCCAAGCCGTCGACCAAGCGCACCCGGGGGTTGCGCCTTGGTGGGGGGTCCTGTAATGCCCCACGCCGCGGTCGGACCGTGGCCGCCATATTGGGACGCCTGGCAGACTCACCTGAGGTCCCTCGTGGCGCGTCGCTCCCTGATTCCGATCTTCAGCTCGAGGGAGGAGAGCCAGGATGTGTCCCACGCCGTCTCCGGGATCCAACTGAACAGGAGGCATGCGCGTATGTGCGATCGTCCATCCCAGAGCATGAAGACCTAGGTACTCTGGCGTCCTCTGCTGGTCAAGTTAAGGTACTGCACCACACCTGCACTGGAGATCCTCGTATACCACCAATTAATCTACCTAGCACTCAGGTATCCCTATTGCACCTGCGAGTCCCAGGTGAACGGTGTTCGTATGATTCCCTGAACCCTATTTAAACCTGCCGCCTTCTCCAGTTCACTAACCAGGTTATACTGTGGTTACACCACGTTACCCAGTGGTTCTCCTTTGTGTTCCTCTAAAAGGATCCTGACTTCCGTTCCTGCTGCCGATACAGCTCCGCTCCGGTTCCCGCTGCCACAGTACAGCTCCGCTCCGGTTCCTGTTGCCACGGTACAGCTTCACTCCGGTTCCCGCTGCCACAGTACAGCTCCGCTCCGGTTCCTGTTGCCACAGTACAGCTCCACTCCGGTTCCCGCTGCCACAGTACAGCTCCGCTCCGGTTCCTGTTGCCACGGTACAGCTCCACTCCGGTTCCCGCTGCCACAGTACAGCTCCGCTCCGGTTCCTGTTGCCACGGTACAGCTCCACTCCGGTTCCCGCTGCCACAGTACAGCTCCGCTCCGGTTCCTGTTGCCACGGTACAGATTCACTCCGGTTCCCGCTGCCACAGTACAGCTCCGCTCCGGTTCCTGTTGCCACAGTACAGCTCCGCTCTGGTTCCTGTTGCCACGATACAGCTCCGCTTCTATTCCTGCGGCCACGATACAGCTCTGCTTCTGTTGCCACGATACAGCTCCGCTTCTATTCCTGCGGCCACGATACAGCTCTGCTTCTATTGCCACGATACAGCTCCGCTTCGGTTCCTACCACCACGGTACAGCTCCATTCCGCTTCCATATTCAGGATTGCCATCGCAGTGCCAGTTCCACCTCCCGGCATACCTCTGCCCCTGGACTATTTCCAAGATTGCAACCGTATTTAACTATCCTTACAACTCTCCGTTCTGGACTTTTATTTCTGTCAAAAGAGACATTACATTACTTTATTCTGGACTTATATTTTGTTGTCTTCAGTAAAGCTTAATCAATCATATTCCTTCTGGTCTCCTCCTTCGGCTTGCCATTGGGTTCCATACACCCAACACCATACCGGGGTCAAAGCCTCTGTCCTTACACTTAGTTAGGTATACTATCTAACGAAAAGGTAATGGGAAGTACCAATAAAACTTAGGTTGAGTTATTTATTAACTAATAAAAGTTAACGCACATATATAAACGATTGTGAAAGACATATGGGGTGGGGTGCATGGGAATAATTATTAGCCCATATATAATCTCTCAATGTATCAATGATTAGTAGAGGAAATGGCTGCAATTGCCACTTTACAATATAGACTAATGATACATGTATAAATATTTGAGGAAAGAGCGATGTCCCATATAGCTACAGGGTACAGGAATAATTCCAAAAGAGGTACAAAGCCAGGATAGTGGTTAGGAGTTTAGAGGTAAATTCTCATGCATATATATCTTACATACCACTCTATGCTAACCTCAGCGGTTCTTGCCGCCTACTTTACCTAACTATCGCTATGAACGGACATATGCTCAGAGAGATTGGGCACCACCCGTACAGACCAAAATAAGGACAGACGAAACTGTTAAAAACAAGCAGACATAACGCTCAACGCGTGTGTGTGGCGCATAATGGCGCCGTCATGTGATGTGACTTCCGCACAGGGGTGAATCCAGAGTCTGGTCTTGGGAAGCGCCCTGACGGAAAATAAGTGGTTTTAGCAATCTAGAGGAACAGAGAGCCTGGGTCACAGGAGTTTACAATCTAGAGGAGCAGAGAGCCTGGGTCACAGGAGTTTACAATCTAGAGGAGCAGAGGGTCCGGCTCACGGGAGCTTACAAACTAGAGGAGCAAAGAGCTCGGCTCACAGGAGTTTTCAATCTAGAGGAGCAGAGGGCCCCAGCACACCAGAGTTTACAATCTAGAGGAACAGAGGGCCCCAGCACACAAGCGCTTACAATCAAGAGGAGCAGAGGGCCTCAGCACACAAGAGCTTACAATCTAGAGGAGCATAGGGCCTCAGCACACAAGAGCTTACAATGTAGAGGAGCAGAGGGCCCCAGCACACAAGAGCTTACAATCAAGAGGCGCAGGGGGCCCCAGCACACAAGAGCTTACAATCAAGAGGCGCAGGGGGCCCCAGCACACAAGAGCTTACAATCAAGAGGAGCAGAGGGCGCCAGCACACAAGAGCTTACAATCAAGAGGAGCAGAGGGCCCCCAGCTCACAGGAGCATACAATCTAGGAGGAACAGAGGGCCCCTGCACACAAGAGCTTACAATCTAGAGGAACTGAGGGCCCCAGCTCACAGGAGCTTACAATCTAGATAGGGCCCAGCTCTATAATACACTTGGGAGGAAGGATCAGACTTTCAGGGCCCCATTACATACCTCCTGGGAGTTCCTGCACAAAGGCTCCAGCGTTTCTCTCCTCTGGTCCTGTTCACCTCAGATCCACCCCTTTCCTCTTGCTGACAGGCAGGCATGGAGGGAGACACACTTTGTCACATGGTCGTCAGGAACTTGGTACAATCCACATTTCATTTCAGGAGCTGGTATGTGTGACTCCCAGCAGACTGCTGCTCCCCCAGCCTGGGCTGCCAGGTGGTACACTCCGCCTCCGGCCGTATTACTACAGTGCTTGCTCAGTGGACAGTCAGTACGGCGGAGCTCAGCTGTGAGTTTAGAACTCATTGCCCTGCCAGGCCCGGGCCCTCGGTCGAGGTTCGATTTGCCCGACCGGTCAGTCCACCCCTGAATCAGATCAGCCCGGCCGCTGAGTTGCTCGGAACTCAGTGCCTCAAGCAGCCTGATCTGTAGCTCCTGACCCGCTTGGTCTGATCCTCTGCCTCTTTGAATTTCCAGATGGCCGCTCTGTGCCTTCTGAGAGTGATTGTGAGTACCCTGAATGAGACACCAGGCAGGCTGTGTGTTCAAACAGGATCAACTGACTTTATTGGAAAGCCACCAGTATTAATGCTCAGGTAACACACACACTTTTCAAGCTTCCGCCCACTCCAACAGTTCTGATTGGCTGGTTTCAAGACCACTGCAAGCTTCCTTCTGGTCCTCCTCACGTTCTTATGTACATCAACCAGACATACTCACATAAGTGAGTTTGTCTGGCTTGAAAGGGCTGGCAGATTAATCCTCTCAGTCAACAGATACGGTGTCGGGGTGAAACACACACAAACTCGCAATCTGTTATCACACACTATTTACATAATCCATTGTCCCAATGAATCAGATTGGGACAGTGTTTGCCCACAAGGCTGACTCACAACTCACACATGCAGCAGATAAACAGATAGACATAGCATTCTTGCATAATCCCAGATTACACAAACCTAATTACATTATTCTGGTTCAACAAAGAAATTAACTTTAAATCACAAACAGTATAGCAATGCCCTATGAACATTCTCTGCCATAATTACCCATAGACTGTGGGCACAAGGCTGGCATCCGCTTCTCTCCAAGGGGCGCACAGTCTATATGTAGTGTGGGCATTGCTGTAAGTGCCAGTCCCAGACAACTGGAACACAAATCACTTAAAAGGTGGCGGAGGGTTCCATCAAACCTGTATAGTTTGAGTCAGTAAAAATCAATGAGATCAACGCAAAGACGTCTGAGAACACAGGTCCAACCCCAACTGGGTCACATCTGTAAATGCTGCTCCCTTATCGCACACCTGTTTTCCCACCAGCACAGGGCAGGTACAATGAAAGAGCAATGATAGCATTCCCCAGTAATAAAGCAGCACTCAGAACTAGGGATAAAACAAACAGGTAAACTTTAATGAAACGCATCGCCAAATATATACAGTGCCAGGAGGGACCTAGAGAACAATGGAAGATGACACCCTGGTGCTCCCCATACCCTCAGTGAGCCAGTCTCTAGCCATAGCCCATTTTACTTTCCAGATGTAAAACCAAAGGGTGCCATGTAATCACAGCCTAAGCATTAGACTGTGTGAATACATTAGATAATTGATAAGACATTGCACCAGCAGATAATAGACTAATAGAGTGATTATGATAGGCAAACAATGACCATTCAAAGCTTTCACGGATCTAAATCGTATTCTACCCTTGGGTTTGAAAGGGCTGCAGTGACACACACAGTAATGATATTAGAAATAATAATAATAGTAAAATGAAAACACAGACGAGAACGATATTAACAATAATAATATTAACACATAACACAGACAACCTGTTCCCTTATAGGCAAAGGATGACTTGGACATAAGAGAGTGTTGGGGAACAAGATGACGTGAAAGACCCCCAAAAGCCACAGTCCCACGCCTCCCACTAGTAATGCCTATTGCAGGTACCCTCAGTTCAAAATCACTCTTGTCACACTGATGCAAGACAAGAGATGTGTTGAGCATGCGTGATGATAGTTTTGCGCATGTGTGGCATGGGAATGAGAGATGGAAATGAGAGACTGAGTATTTGTCCAGCTTGGTGGAATGATTAACCATTTGTAAACTGGAAATAGGTACATAGGGCTATATTCAATAGTTGTCAATAGCTAACTACAGGAAATGTTACACATAACATCTGCTGTATTTAATATTGACTGGGCCCTGGGCAAACATTTTCTCAGGCCCTCCATGCACATTTTCTCTACACCCCAAAAACCTTTTTCTTTTTACATTTTACGTGGTCATGTTTGGTATCAATGGAAAGGCCAGACTCTGACCTGTCCAATGACTCCCAAATTGACTTTGAGGGGTGTAAATAATGGAGATACAGGGTCCTAAAGTACTTCCACTCTCTTTGCAGTGGTTCGACGCAATAACGCATTGCGCCATCACCTCCACATTTGGACAACGTGTGGGTATGAGAAGGTGAGTTAGTACAGCAGCAGAATTGTTTGCTTTATTTCTAAGAGCACGTCATGCCTCTCATGAACAGAGAAAAAATGCATTTTATTGGTTCATTTTTCTATTTTTAAACAATGCATGGTCATATTTGGTATTGTTGGAAAGTCTAGACTTTGACCTTTCCAATTACACCGCACTTTACCTTGTGCAGTATAAAGATTAGAGACAAAGGTTTCCAAAGAACCCCTAGCAATCCTCGTTGCTGTGCGGATGGTTTAGGTTTTTGATGGAACAATGTGTAATAACACAGTCAGGTCTATTCAAAGAAAGGTGAAACTCAGGAGAATGACTGGAGAAGTGAAAATTCTAGGTCAAAACAGCCAAACCAGAAAAATTCTCCAATTTATCAAATCGACTCTCTGGTCTAGATTGTTCTCTTCTCCTGCCAGTTCTCCTGGTTTTCACCTTTCTCTGAATAACCCTGAGTGTGTCATCACCTCCTCACTTGCTATTGACACAAGAATTGATATAGTTAGTTAGTGCAGCATCATTGTTTACTTTATAATTGAAAACTGAACAATAATTGCGTGTTAGACAGATTATTTATTTTTATATAATAAAAATATATATATAAACAGGAGACACACAATTAAAAGCACCTTGCTCTTTTTTTTCTGTTTTACTTGTATTGACGGATCCTCATCCCGTTTACGGAATGCGACTGGAATTACTTACTGAGCTCGGGCCACCACTGCTCGTTTTTCACTGCTCGATTTTGTTTTACACCACTGGGAGTGCTCGCCTCCCTGATCGGGCTGCCCTTATTGCTATGTGACCTGCGTACTGTCTCCATTTTACTGATAATTATAGAATAGGTTCCATAGTGTCTTAAAGAAAAAAAAGATACCCCATTATCTGTAAATAATACTAGACGAGCTAAGTGATCTTTGTCAGGAGATGAATGGTAGGAAAGGGCAGGAATGCCTTCTTATAGAGGTTTCTTTTGCTTGCATTGTTCTTCACAGCCACTTCATGGAGGCTGATGTGCTGGCAATAATCCCAGGTGATATGTCTGTTTTGAGGATTTGGTCACAAGAAAGAGCTTTGAGCTAGAAAGGACATTTAAGCCACAGAGCGAACTCCTCTTAAAGATAAACTCGCACCCTGACAATTTTACCTTATTAAAGTGTTCAAGGTGGCAGTGAATGCCCCGCTCCTGCCTGTTTTCCCTAAATTTCTGTGTCAAGCGTAGGAATTTCCTCTGTCTACACAGCTGTCACTCAAAAGACAGGATTTGAATATCCTGACTGCCAAGTACCAGCTCAGCTTTGCATGCTGACATCATCCTATCTTTGAATGCTTGCAGCAGTGAGTGTTCTGGGAAATGGCAGATGAGGACTGGTGCTGTGTGTGCAAGCAGCTCCAATCCAACTCTCTGAGCAGGCGCTGTGTAACTTGCATATGAAAGTACAAGTTCCTGAGTGATATGCTATTTATATATACATGCGCTAAGCTAATTTTTTTTTTGAGAAAGCATTTTTACCCGGAAGGATACATTGAGATTTCTTTCCTTTTCAAGTATGTCCTGGGTGGCGAGTATGTACCGTTAGGCATATTACCCAAGGACACTTACTGGGGAGGTGCACTTGCCGGGATTCGAACCTGTGTCTCCATGGTCTCCACAGTTAGAGAGCAGTGATGTTACCTCTACTCCACCCAGCCTGTGTAAGAAGCTACAGGGACTTCCGCATTTTGGATGTCCTGAGCCGGAAAAGGAGGAGTCCTGCTTTGAGGGAGAAAAGGTGACTATTTAGGCTAGGGTCAGACTAACGCATCTTTTGCGTTGTCCGTGAAAAAGTGCGTTCGAATGAATGGACGCATTTTTTCCCGGAATACGCGATAGCGGTCATACGATGCGCATTTTCGTCCGTGATTTTGTACGGATCATCAATACAACACTTTTTGTGTCTGGACGTTATGTTAGCCGTACATTAGCAGCGTCTGACGTCTCCCAATCACGCAAACACGACCGCTATGCGGACGCAGCGCACTCTGTACGTCAGTACTAGCGGTTTGACGTTCTCGAAAAAATGCGTTCGTTTGCCACTTGCGTTGCGCGGCCGCAATTTTGTGCGGCCGTTCTTCATATGCTGCCCGGCATTGGACGTCATTTGCTGCTAGCACGGCCGTGATTTAGTGCGGTTAAACGCACGTTAAAACTGCTTTCGTCTGACCTTAGCCTAAGGCTAAACCCCGGCTCTGTCAGATAGTGAAAAAGCAAAATTATCAGCAATGTTTTTTTCTTCCACTTTAAATAACAAGAGGTCCTGTATAGGTCTCATACAGACCCCTCTAAATTCATAATAATATCCCCTAAATTTACACCAAGTCTCATGCTGCCCCGTTTCCACTCTACCCTGTTTAGGGTTTTCATTGTTATGACCTGAATAACGTTGGTAGTGTACTCTGACTTTAAAGGTTTGTACATGAATACTGGAACAAAAATGTTCTCCAAATTAAAGTTTACTTTGGAAAGCTCTAATGCCAAGTTTGTTTAGGATTTATAAGTAATAGCAGAAACAATACCACCTTTCTAGTTTAACAAGAAACAAAAAAACAGGAAAAGAAATGACAAGTCAGCAAAGTGCTTATTTTAATAAATTATGACCCTAATAATGGCAGTAAAGTAGATAATATAAATTTAAAGTCTAAGAAATATGTGATGCTGGTCAAAACTGCACAGTTTCAAAGGGTCTACTGCTGTTAACTCAAATATTTAGATTGTGGATTAAAAAAAGTATGCAGAAATAATTACAGAATTTAAAAAACGCCTTGAATAAAAAATTGGAAATCAAGAATGTAATCTAAAAAATACAGCAAAATCAGTGCCGAATAGCGATTCAAGCCTGGAAGTGGCTGACATCTTGGTCAGCCAAGCCTCCGGGTCACCCCCACCCACTGGCATCAAAACATCGTAATGTTTGAGCTTTTGGGTGCACACCCTATGTCATTGTTATACATCCAGAGTTGTTTTCTTTATAATTAAATCTTTCTCTCCTAGCTGGATTTTGTCATTTTGCCAAGGAAGACAAATAAAGCCGTGTAACTTAACAATAAATAATTTTTGTTATGGTTTCCTGAGACACTGCCTGGTTAATGGATATTCTTCCCCAAAAAAATCATGTTTTACTCATATAAGTACATGAACATGGTAGTCCGTTTTGTAGATCTTTTGATGTGATATCAACAGGTTAACATTAACATTTCATCATTATACAAATAAATAATTTTTGATCCAAGCAGCCTGGAACAGGAGTACAAAGTACAGTCCCGAACGGCAATCAAGCTACCAAACACATATCCCAGGTAAGAAGATACATTTCTCTTTGCTATGCCTTACAGATACCTTCATGCTTTATTACCGTTAAAGGATTCTTTCTCTAATTTTGCGGTAGATAAATAGATTTTATTCTTTAAAACGTATTTGTAAAAATAGGCATGTTGTTGATATTGTCATTTCCCATGTTCTGAACCCCTGGCAGCACTTTTCATATACTGCCCATCTCCAGAACCAGCAATGGGATCCCTGAATACACTCAGTTAAACAAAGATCACATGACTCTTGACACTGGCTGAACTCCATAAAGGACTACACCCCATTCCAACCAGTGCTTCATCATTGTTTTTCAAACCATAGCAGAGTGAAGTCCTGTACTTTCCTCCTGTGTGTCTCCAGTATCCTCCTACCAGGCACTGACACTTATCTTCTGGTTCCTGCTCCAAGAACTACCTCTCCCATCATCCGCAATATCCTGCCTGGTTAGTTTCTGCCTACTCACCCTCCTCCACCGTTATCTGTGTGTGTAGATCACTGCACCCTGGGTTTATATACCCTCATCCCGGTAACCGCCAGTGACAGATATCAGCAAGATGACAGAAATGGTTTGTGAGTCACATGGCTTGAATTTGATCCGTGATCGAGTGAGTTTGTGATGTTTTGTTATTTCATGTTTTTTGCACATAGTTATAGTAACAATTTTTTAAAAGAATTGTTTTATTATTTCACATGTGAAAATGTGGACAAATGTTTATTTTCTTCTTGACTTTTTTAAAGAGAGGCTGCTGTTTGGCTCTCGTGTACGTAAACTTGTCCAGAGATTTGAGAGCCTGTACATATAATGGCGAGATGATTGTCAATTCTGGCATTAATTTTAAGCTGTGGACTATTGAACATCCAATTTAAATGTAGCTGCATATTTTTCTATGCCTACATTCTAATTCTTAAATGTTTGTGGATGTATATTATTTTTATTATTATTTTATTATTTATTAAGCGCCAACACATTCCGCAGCGCTGTACAAGGTGCAATGGGAAAAGACAGGATAATTCTACAATACATACAGGAGGCAGGTCAGTGTTCCTGCCTGCAGATACAAGAGTGCATGAGGGCCCTATTCCCGTGGGAATTTACAATCTAGATTTATAGTCTAATGAAATTTTTTACGCATGTTTATAACCAGAATATGCCCTCACCGGGTAGTCTCCCTTGGATATAACTCTAAAGAAACTGGGTTGTAAAGACCTGCCAGACATCGTCACAACCTTCTGGTATTCTTGCATCACTTTTGCACCTACACTCCTGCATTGATACACATTTAATATATTTTATCCTAAATCCCAAATTTTCTAGTAACTGAACATTTTTTCAGCTGTGTTAAAATTCCACAAATGGAAAATTCCATAGCTGACCTCAGGTGACACGGGACAGAATTATTTAAAAATAAAATGACCTTTGGCTGTGTGCATAATGTGTAGATGAAACCAAAACGATTTTGTGACTAGACTTGGGTCTCATCCCCAAGATATTTCATTATTTAGGCTAGGGTCAGACGAAAGCATTTTTCCACGCGAACGTGAAAAAGTGCGTCCGAACGCATTGACGTATTTTTTCACGGAATGCGCAAAAACAGTCAGACGACGCGCATTTTCGGGCGTGATTTTGTACGAATCGTCAATAAAACTCTTTGCGTCTGGACGTTATGTAGGCTGGACATTAGCAGCGTCTGACATCTCCTAATCACGCAAACACGCCGCTATGCCGCAGCTGCGCACTCAGTACGTCAGTACTAGCGGTTCTGTGTTCTCAAAAAAATGCGTTCAAATTCCACTTGCGTTGCACGGCCGGACTTTTGTGCGGCCGTACATCGTATATTGGCCGTCATTGCCTGTCATCTGCTGCTAGTGCGGCCGTAATTATGTGCGCCAGAACGCACGTTAAAAGTGCGCTGGTCTGACCCCAGCCTAAATGCAAATATTTGAAAATCTGAGATAAAATCGAAAACTCAACCTCTTCTGGTCCCAAGCATTTCAGATAAGGACTACTCAACCTGCAGTTCTAACATAGTGCAAGTCCGTGATCTAAGCATGATGGGTAGTCACTTCCAGTCGAAATGTATATATGAATCATAGACCTTGTAACTGGTAACATGGCATGACATACCATTCCTCGTTATTTCTATTTAGGCAGAAGAATTCCACCGTGGAGCCCCTGACTGCTTTCCTGGCAAGATGCTAACCTTCTCATCATGAGCCAAATATTTCTCAGCCTACTTTTAAATATAAGTTGAACTATATTTTCACTGAGTTCAATTGAAAACCACAGATCTGCCAATTTTGACAGATCTGAGATCGGGAATGTACGAGTGGCTGGCCATGATGCAGTAGCTGGTCATGATGCAGTGCACAACACTGACAACATCCATGCCCCCAAAAAGTGACAAGTCAACCCAGTGCGTATGTGCAACAGGATGACAGGCTGCCTGACTGGGCAGCTCATATACAAGCATTGCACTAGCGCTCATGTACGGTCTTAAAAAACCCTGCAGGTCTGTTCAAAGAGAGGTGAAACTCGGGAGAATTGTCAGTTGAAGAGAACAATCTAGACCAAATAGCCAATTTGGAAAGTGAGATAAATGGGAGAATTTTTCTGGTTTGGCTATTTTGACCTAGAATTTTCACTTCTCCAGTCATTCGCCTGGTTTTCACCTCTCTCACATCCCTAAAGTTATGTTTCCGTGCATTAAAATATTGCATAAGTAACAAATGAACGGACTGGAGAGTTTTAACATAAGGCTAGGGTCAGACGAGCGTGATTTCTACGGACTGTACGTCCTTGCACACGGACGTACGTCAGTACGGAAGACGCAGTAGTGGCCACACAGTCCGTTTTTTTCACTGACAAATATTTTGACGGATGTAGGAGGGAAAATAAATTAAAAAGCAAAACCATTTTGTCCGTGAAAAAAATGCTGGACGTATAAATGCAGTCCGTCTGACCACGTTCCATCACTCACACACAAAGCTATGCAGACGTTGCGGACGCAGCGCACTTTGTGCGGCCGTTCTAGCGGTTGTACGTTCTTGCCTGCCTTGCGTCCGTGGGCCGCGGCCGTTGTGCGTCCGCAGTTCAGTGCGGACGTACTTCATGTGTCAGGCTCCAATGGGCTTTCTGTCATGCTATCACGGACGTACTTTTAGGTGCAATCACGAACGTGAACACTACGCTCGTCTGACAGCAGCCTAATACATCAAATTTTGCAAAAAGTCACACAGGTCTATTCACTAAAGGTGAAACGCAGGAGAAGTGAAATTTCTAGGTCAAAATAGCCAAACCAGAAAAATTCTCCCATTTATCTCATTTTCCAAATAGGCTATTTGGTCTAAGGCTGGGGTCAGACGAGCGTAGTGTTCACGTCCGTGATTGCGCCTAAAAGTACGTCCGTGATAGCATGAAAGAAAGTCCATTGGAGCCTGACACATGAAGTACGTCCGCACTGAACTGCGGACGCACAACGGCCGTGGCAAACGGACGCAGGTTAGGCAAGAACGTAATTCTGCTAGAACGGACGTGCGGAGTGCGCCACGTCCGCAACGTCTGCATAGCTTTGTGTGTGAGTGATGGAACGTGGTCAGACGGACTGCATTTATACGTCCAGCATTTTTGACGGACAGAATGTTTTTTCATTGTAATTTATTTTTCCCTCCTACATCCGTCAAAAAATAACTTCAGTGAAAAAACGGACTGTGTGACCACTACTGCGTCATCCGTACTGACGATGTCCGTACTGCACGGACGTACAGTCTGTAGAAATCACGCTCGTCTGACCCCAGCCTTAATTGTTCTCTTCTGCTGCCAATTCTCTTGAGTTTCACCTTTTAGTGAATAGACCTGACAGTGTTCCATAGATGGCGTACCAGACTGTGAAATTTGAAATGCAAACTGCACCCTACCAAATTAAAAAATGCCAAAAAATAGAATGCATAATATAAAAAAAAATGTATTGATCATTCGCAAACGTCCCTGTATTTCTACAGTGATAGACATGTGGCTCCCTCTGCTGGCAGTTGTGTTGGCGCTGCTCTTCCTGTACAGATGGCACCGACAGAGCCAGATACTGCAGAACCTCTCCGATAAATATGTGTTCATCACTGGATGTGACTCTGGATTTGGGAACCTTCTGGCAAAGCAGTTGGACCGACGTGGAATGCAGGTATTGGCAGCTTGTCTGACGGAGAAAGGGGCTGAGGATCTGAAGAAGGAGACGTCCAGCAGACTGCAGACAGTGATCCTGGATGTGTCTGGTAGCCAGAGTGTGAGCTCTGCTGCCAAATGGGTTACTCAAATAGTTCAAGATAAAGGTCAGAAGTTACAATAATTTTTGAAAGCATGAATTTTTTCAATATTTTAGCCAATGTCATGTTTTTTCTTTTAGCATCCATATTCCAATTTCCTAATCTCATCACCTTCTGTAGAACAGCATTCCACAGACCAATCCAATGTATGCTGGTAGAACATTGCTGTTCCTGAAACTATAATACACTTCTGTGATCCATAGAAGTAAAGTCAAATGATAGCAAGCGAAGTTTCAGCAATAAAACTTTACCTGCAGTTCTTTGAAATTCCCTCTCTGGGTCATCATAATTTTTATCAAGCTTGAAACAATGGCAAACAACAGCAATTAGTGAATGAATACCTAAATTCCACAAACTTTCTGAAATGTCTACTGTAAATATGAATGACATGCCATATGTTTTAATATATCGGACAGATATTGGCTCACTTGTGTGCAAGCCTTTATTCATTTGTGACTCCTTATTAACGGCTTTATTCAGGGCAAGACACTGTATTAGCACTTGTGGAAGCTATTTATCGATACCGGCAGTTACGCAGCACACTACTGCTGATTTCGGGTCAAGGAGTCCATAAATCTATATGAAGAGTAGTACTGAGCAATCTCGCATATGCAGGGTCACACCGGGACCATGTGAGGACACTGGAAACACTGTATTCCAGTGTTCTGCTGCAAACGAACAGAGACAGTGGATTGCTTTAGGGTTCCATATATTCTCTCTCTCCAAGGAAGACCTTCTGTAACTTTTGTTATAAGCTTTCTGACAACACTTTAATCAGAAACAACACAAACAATATTGTCTTCATGTTTAAAAGAATAGTCTGTATGACACCATTCCACCCTAGTGGATGTAACAACATACTGATCAACTTGTTGGAGCATCCATGACAGCACATGTGAAGCCTGACCAAGATAGTGTGCCATGAAGTAAGCAGACGTGGGACCATGTCTCCTGCAGCAATGGCCATGATCGAGCAATGGCCAGACACCTGAGATACCAAATATCTCCTCACAGGACACCTTCAACCAAAGGCCTAGGACACCCTGGACAACCAGGGAACGTAATTCCCACTTTGTCTCACTGAAGAACAGACACACACTGGGGATTTGTGAGTTTCTGCCCCTCTATAAGCTCATGTCAAGAGGAACTGGGTGGGGGGTAGGGTATGTGTTTGTTTTAATTGCTTTATTGGTCGACCTGTCCTGCAAAGAGGTACGGCAACATCTTGCAAGTTCAGTGCCACATAGGACATAAAAAAAAACGGATTTTGTGGTTAGTGGGTGAATCACAAGACAGTGGGCTTCTGTCCATCCATGATACTTCACATAGTTTAAGAATATTAATTTAATTCCATAAGGTATAGTACTTTTTTATGTGTTTCTGGACTTGAAATGTGATTTCTGCAAATTGATTTTGGGGATCTTTATATTTTAAAACATAACTGGGTCATCTATTGCATCTTGGAGAGTTGAAGTAATGAAAATAGTATTTACTGGTAAGTTTATGATTAAAAATAATCTAGACGTGGACCCCTTGCTTGATGTGCCTAGAGGGGTGTCAGCTATACCCTCCTGACGAGGCCTAATAAGGCCGAAACGATCGTTGGGGGTTGCTGCATCTCTCGTGCAGGGATGACGACCTTGGCAGTCAGTACTGGTCACCCTTTCTGGGTGAGAGCAGGCTGATTTGCATATGGAGCATTCGTCCCTATAATGGCACAATTGAGCAAAAACCCTGTGAGACCTGAGCGGGCCCCACCATAGAGCAGGCCACTAGTGCCATTGCTCGTCCTCCTCAGGACCCTCACAAACCTCTTTTTTCTCACTATGATTAAAAATAGACTAAAATATATTACAATGATATAAATTGGAACAGTAAAAGTCTCAAGGTGACATATGAAAGAAACCTGAGCTATCGTGCTGTTGCTGGACTACAGATCCTGGAATTTTGGTAGAACACAGCTGAAGCCCAAGGCTGACAGCTCTGATCTCTACATACACATTTATGATTATAACATTGAAAGCCGTTGGAAGATTACAATTTCCCAAATTTCAAACCATTCTTTGATAGTATCTTTTTTCTTCATTAAATATTCCATAGGACTTTGGGGTTTGGTGAACAACGCAGGGATTCTGCTTCCCATGGCACCCAATGAATGGCTGAATAAAGAAGACTTCCGCAAAATACTGGATGTGAATTTACTGGGAATGATAGATGTGACACTCAACTTGCTTCCTTTAATCAGGAAAGCCCATGGGCGTATTGTTAATGTATCTAGCATTGCAGGGCGGCTATCCCTCTGTGGAGGTGGCTACTGCATTTCCAAATACGGAGTGCAAGCTTTTTCAGATAGCCTCAGGTGGGTCTCTTAGAAGTTTGATATACATTTTTAAAAATAATTAATATTATTTAGATTCTATTTCAACCCTGGTGTTAGCTTAACCAGAGCTGGTGTAATCTTCCTTCCCAGAACCATTAAAGTATTTGGAGTTGCTAATATTACAACAGTTCTGGTTACGTTTACACCAGAGTTGGAATACAGCCACTTGTTTATTTATTTATTTCTGAAGTATTTTACCAGGAAGGATTGAGAGTTCTCTTGTTTTCAAGTATGTCCTGGGTTCAAGAACATTGAAAATTTTACAGTCATTACAGAAATACAAAGTAATAAAATGCAAGATATTAAAATCAAAACACAAATATACAGATTAACCCTTTCGCTGCTGAGGCTTTTCCCGCCCCTGTGCTGAGGTCATTTTTTACCTGTTTTGCGCATCATGTTTAAACCTGTTTTGAAGGCTTATTTTAGTATATGACATCGACATATTATATATCGTTCTTTCCGTCAGACTCGGTAGATTCATAATATGTCATTATTATATGTATACGTTATGTCATGTTTGTATATTATAACAAAAAATGCAATAAAATATGTATTTTCAATAATTTACAGCGTGTAAAGTGTTTTTTTCCACATTTTAACATGCGAGCAATTGCGGTTATATTTTGTATGGGGTGCGCTTGTTAAAAAAATTAGAGATGGGGTCTCGTTACATTTTTTTTTGGGGAAAATGACACCATTTTTAACAAACGCACCGCATACAAAAATCGTTAATGCAGCATCATTGTTCACATTATAATTGAAATGGGAACAATATTGCTGCATTAACAAAACAAAAAAAAAAAAAAAAAGTGTTTATTTTTTTTTTTTAATTTTTTTTTAATTTTTTTTTATTTTTATTTTTTTATTTTTTTATTTTTTTACATTTTTTTTTACTTTCATGTTTGGTATCGTTGGAACGGCCATGCTCTGGCCGATCCAACGATATCAAAATTTAACCCCTAACTGCCACGGATCGGGAGATAGGGAGTTCATTGGAACTCCCTATCTCCACACTTCGTGGCAGTTAGGGGTTAATGCTAGGACTGGCGTCATCGTGCTGCGCACGATGACGCCAGTCCTCTGGGGGAGTTCCCGGAAGCTTGGCCGACATCCAAGATGTCGGCCAGCTCCCGGGAAGGATCGCAAATCGGCGCTTTTCAGCGCCGATTTGCGATCCAGCTCCCCAGGGGTTAATGCCAGGCATCATTTGGAAGGGCAGGCTGTGCCCTTCCAAATGATGCCTGGGTTAAGCCCCTGTGAGCCGCCGATCGGGAGGGAGAGAGGTCCGAAGGACCTCCCCCCCTCCCTTTCAGGCGCCTCCTCCGCACATGCGGGGGGGCGCCTGAATTATGTGTCATCGCGGGGGCGCGATGACACATAATGATGGCGGCCACTGCTCCGGATGCCGGGCTGACATCCAGGATGTCAGCCCGCACCGGAGGGGCCAGCGATCGGCCGGAACCCGGCCGAACGCTGACCCCAATGCGAGGACGCGCTCAGCGCGTCCTCCGCATACCAGGGGCAATGCTGAGGACGCGCTGAGCGCGTCCTTAGCATTGAAGTGGTTAACACAGAAAATAAATATGTAGGAAATACTGTAGATACTCAAGTATACCACTAGATTTTGGTGACAAAAATTTACCTTAAAATTGAAGGGGTCGCGTTATATTCGAGACCTCTGCATCGTTTGTAAAAAATAAATAAAAAAAAAAAACACTTGCCTTGCACTGGATCCCAAGTCTCCCGGAAGTTCCGGTAGTCTCGCTGAAGTGAATGAGGGTTCCCTGATGCTTGCAAACACTTCAGGAACTCCTGGATTTGGGAGAGATGGGATCCATCACTGCTAGAGGGCACGCTCGGTTTAAGCCAATCTTTCACCTCGCTCGCCTCCGCCGGCCATCTAATCGCTAGTAAAGAAGACGGGTGGCCGGCGGCTTCATACTTCATAACAACTGCAATCATTCTACAGCAGAACACCCTGGCCTGAGGGGTATCCTGACTGTGTTAAGAGATCCTGGAAGGATCTTAATTGTTTACTGGTACAGTAAAAGTTTGCTCCTCGCCTTATATTCGAGTCTTGAAAATCCTCTCATTTCCATAATAAATCTCTATTCATCGCGTTATTTTCGGGTTGCACTATACTCGAGTATCTATGGTATACTCATTATGTTACATGATTCCAGGTGCATTCTGTATCGAGGTATATTAATAGAGATCTCTTAAGGAACTTTAGGCTGGGGGAAGATTTGATGGTGTCTGGGAGGTTATTCCATAATTGTGGTGCTCTGTAGGAAAATGAGGATCGATACACTAAGTTGCAGGTCCTGGATCGGAGGTTATAGGATGAGGAAACTGCTGGGGGAAACAGCCTATTCAGGTAGGGTGGCAGCTTCCCAAAAAAGCTCTTAAACACCAGGTTGGAAAGGTAAAGGGTGCATCTAGATTCCAGCGATGGCCAGTTTAGCTCTTTTAACATGCCACAATGGTGGGTCATGTAGTTACATTGTAGCACAAAGGGGCAGAATGAGTTATACAATGTAGTAAGTTTATGAACGTACACTTACAGAACATATATACTGGAATATTCAGCACAATGAAACATTAGCAGATAGTTACTGTGTCACGGATCCCCCTGGTTACCAAGATGGTGGTCCCTTTACGCAGACCGCTCACTACCCTTCCGATCCTTAGAGTGGTCGGCACGTCTAGACAGATACAGAATACGTCAAGATAGGTATACACAAAGAACGATACTAGGAGGGTACACAAGACCTTAGAATGGTTGGCTCTTCCCAAGACCTAAACAATAGAAGAGGTAGTCTGATGCGTGCTTAGGATGCCACACAGACTGACCTCAATACTAAGATAGAAGAGTAAACGCCAATACCAGGGGTTATGCACAGAATAGTTTGTTTGCCAATGCCAGGGGTCGGTACACAGAATGGTTCGTTTGCCAATGCCAGGGGTCTGTACACAGAATGGTTCGTTTGCCAATGCCAGGGATCGGTACACAGAATGGTCAGTTTGCCAAATGCCAAGGGTCAATACACAGAATAGCCAATAATATACAACAGAATACAAGAGCTCTGCGAGAAGTAACTACCACGTCAGGGCACCAGTGAGAATGTGAAGCCGGGCTTTAAACTCTGCGGGTCCGCGTCATACGCCTGGCCCCGCCCCCCGGCGTCCCACGTGTGCGGAAGCGTTCCGCGATATCACTCGGCGCCTGGCCAGCGAGCAGCGAGGAAGCCGCTGCCAGGCGCCGGGAGGGGGGGCCGCGGACAACCGTCACAGAACCCCCCCTCTACGGGCGGCCACTGGACGACCCCCAGGGGCACAGGGATGAGCCAAATAGAAGGCCTTCACCAAGCGAGGGGCATGAACCTCAGTAGCCGGAAGCCAAGAGCGGTCCTCCGGACCGTAGCCCACCCAGTCCACTAAGTACTGAAGGACCCCCCTAGAAACCCTGGCGTCCAGAATGGCCTTAACTTCAAACTCCTCCTCGCCCTCCACAGAGACCGGAGGAGGGGGGACACGGGCCCTGGTGTACCGATTACACAAAAGCGGTTTTAAAAGGCTCACGTGGAACACGTTGTGTATCCTGATATGGGAGGGCAGTGCCAAGGCATAGGAGACCGGGCTGAGTCGCCGCAGTATCTTGTAAGGGCCTATGTATCTGGGGGCTAGTTTCATCGATGGCACTAAGAGCTTAATGTTCCGCGAAGAAAGCCAAACCCTGTCCCCGACTTGATACACAGGTGCTGGTCCCCTACGTCTATCGGCCTTCGTTTTCTGGACAATACTGCTCCTCTCCAGTGCCTGTTTAACCCTCCCCCAGGTCTCAGTCAATGACGCCAAGTGCTCATCCAGAGCAGGAATCGCGGTATCAGGAAATGCAGTGGGAAGCACGGGAGGATCAAATCCGTAAACCGTGAAGAAAGGGGAATGACCACTGGCTTCACTCACGGCACTGTTTAGGGCATACTCGGCCCAAGGTAGCAGGTCTGACCAATTATCCTGTCGTTCAGATATGAAACACCTGAGATACTTCTCAACATTTTGATTGGCCCTTTCTGCTGCCCCGTTCGTTTGGGGGTGATAGGCCGAGGAGAAGGACAGGTCTATTCCCACATTCTTGCAGAACCCCCTCCAGAATCTGGAGACAAACTGGGTCCCCCTATCAGAAACAATCCCAAGAGGGATACCGTGTATGCGGACCACGTTGGCGATGAAAATGGGCACCAGCTCGGCTGCTGACGGTAGCTTCCGAAGAGGAACATAGTGACCCATTTTGGAAAAGCGATCTATAATCGTGAGTATAACAGTATTCCCTTTGGACTCGGGTAACTCTACTATAAAATCCATGGCTATCTGCGACCATGGTCGTTCGGGGATAGGCAGGGGCTGGAGTAAACCAATGGGCGCTGTCTTAGGACTCTTATTTCTTGTGCATACCTCGCACACGGCTATGTAATCTTTAATATCCCGGCGCATCGTGGGCCACCATAGCAGTTTTCGGATGCTAGCCACTGTTTTGGTGATCCCCATATGCCCAGAGGTTTTATTGTCATGGTAAATCTTAAGGACTTCTTCTCTTTCCTTCTCAGGTACAAAGAGCTTCGCGGGAGGCCTCCTCCCCGGAGCCTTATCTTGGACAGTCTGCAATCGGATCATCAGAGGGGATGAGACACTAATCGTGGTAGAGGCTATAATCCTCTCCTGAGGTACAATGGGATGTTGATCCTGCACGTTATGTTCATAGGATTCATACTGTCTAGATAACGCATCTGCTTTAATGTTTCTTGACCCAGGTCTATATGTGAGGACGAAATTAAAACTTGAAAGAAACAAAGACCATCTCGCTTGTCTGGCGTTCAATCGTTTCGCGTCTCCAATGTACGTGAGATTCTTATGATCAGTTATGATAACGATTGGGTCCGTAGATCCCTCTAATAAGTATCTCCACTCTGCCAAGGCTGCGATAACTGCTAACAACTCTCTATTACCGATGTCATAGTTTCTCTCGGCCGGAGACAACTTCCGGGAATAGAAACCGCATGGATGCAAAGGTTTATCGGGCGCCCGCCTTTGGGACAAGACTGCTCCAAGACCGAGTTCGGAGGCGTCAACCTCGAGTTGGAAGGGCAGAGCTGGATCAGGATGTCGGAGAACAGGGGCAGTCGTGAATGCCTGTTTGAGGGCCTCGAAGGCTTGCCTGGCCTGGGGTGTCCATTTCTGATTTCCCACCCCTTTCCTAGTCATGGCCGTGAGAGGAGCTACCAAGGCCGAAAAGTCTTTAATGAACCTTCGATAATAGTTGGTAAAACCTAGAAACCTCTGGATGGCTTTAAGCCCTTGGGGTAGGGGCCAGTCGAGGATTGCCGACAATTTACCAGGATCCATCTGAAACCCCTCAGGGGTTATGATATACCCAAGGAAGTGCACCTTCTCTATATCAAATAGGCACTTTTCTAATTTGCAGTATAAGCCGGCCTTCAATAGTCTCCTTAACACTTGTTGCACATGGGCGTGATGGGTCTCCTTATCTGGAGAGTATATCAGGATGTCATCGAGATACACTATGACGAATGTTTGCAGAAAATCCCTTAGGGTGTCATTTATGAGATCCTGAAACACAGCTGGCGCGTTACATAAGCCAAAGGGCATTACCAGGTATTCGTAATGCCCGCTACGCGTATTAAAAGCCGTCTTCCACTCGTGCCCCTTTTTCACCCTTATCAGATTGTAGGCCCCGCGTAAATCGAGCTTCGTGTATATACGGGCCCCTTTCAGTCGGTCGAACAACTCTGTTATAAGGGGTATGGGATATGCATTTCTTATGGTTATTCTGTTTAAACCTCTATAATCTATGCATGGTCGCAAGTCTCCCTCTTTCTTGGAGACGAAAAAGAAACCAGCTCCTGCTGGGGAGGAGGACCGTCTAATGAATCCACGCTCGAGATTCTCTTTTATATACTCCTCCATAATATCGTTCTCCTTTTGCGACAAGGGGTATACATGTCCTCTGGGAGGCATAGTACCGGGGAGTAACTCTATGGCACAGTCATACGGGCGATGTGGTGGTAAAACCTCAGTCCTGGCCTTCGAAAAAACCTCCTTTAATGCCTGATAACAGTCAGGGACTACTGTGGATAAAGGAGGTGCTGTGGCGATATTAAGGCTACCAATAACAGTGACCCTGCCCATGCATTTCAACTGGCAACTGGGACCCCAACATTTTATGTCTCTCTGGACCCAATCAATCACTGGGTTATGCTCAGTCAACCATGGAAACCCTAGGACGACGGGGCATGAGGGAGAGTCAATAATCTGGAATCGTATGGTTTCCCGGTGCAAAACCCCTGTTTTCATGCATACCTCTATAGTGTCGTGGGTGATATGGGGACATGACAAGGGTTTCCCGTCTATGGCCTCCACCATTAGAGGTCTTTCTTTGAGAACTAGAGGCATGAGGTTCTTGGAGGCAAACACTCTATCCATAAAGTTACCTGAGGCTCCAGAGTCTAGGAACGCCTCAGTCTCGAGGTGCACCCCCTCCCAGGTTAAGGAGATGGGCACCAGAATCCGGGTTTTTTTTTTTTTCGTTATCAACAAAGGAGGCATAGAGCGAACCGATTACCTGGCTAGTAGGTGTTCTCTGGCCCGGCTTGCCAGTGTCACCCCTGCCACCCCTGGGTCTTTGAGGACATTGAAGACGAAAATGTCCTGCCCCGGCACAGTAAAAACAGAGCCCCCTTTCCCTTCTGTAAGTTCTCTCAGCCTCTGAAATACCTGTTCTACCTATCTGCATGGGTTCCACGACCGGTAGATCGGTTCTTTCTGGCTCTGAAGTACCTGACGTATTGGTGTGTCTGGGTACCAAGGGTAAAGGAGGCAAAACCCTTCTGGGTCTGTCTCTAGAATGCCTCCTGTCCCTAATTTGGTCGTCCATGGCAATACAGAAATCAACCAAATGGTCCAGATGTTCTGGCAACTTCAAGGGAGCCAGCTCAAACATCAAAGCCTCGTTCAGGCCTTCGGTAAACGCCAAGGTTAAAACGTCGTTAGGCCAGTGTACCTCAGAAGTCAAGGTCTTAAATTCTATGGCATAGTCGGAGACTCTCCTATTACCTTGCTTAATGTGGAATAAGGACCTGCCTGCATTGGTGGCCCTTCTAGAGGGATCAAACGTACGTTTTAGTTCAGAGGTAAAGCCCTCATAGTCATATATGATGGGCTTTTTGTTTTCCCACAATGGCGTGGCCCACAGTAACGCTTTATCAGTTAAATGGTTAATTAGGTAGCCTACTTTGGCTTTATCGGATACACAGGAGCCTAGATTGTTCTCGAATAGAATCTCTAGTTGGGTCAAAAAACCCCGACACAAGTTAGGCGTACCATCATAGCGTACGGGTGCCTTCATACTGAGCCTACACCCCTCGGGTGAGGCCGAACTGGCCCTAGGCAATACTGGTTCTGGAGGACTTGCAGTACCAGTAGTGGATCGATTCAACAGGGTTTGCAGAGCAAGAGCAATTTGGTCCATCCTGTGGTCCTGCTCTTCTTGTCGGGCTGCAATTCTTGTCAACTGAGAAGAGAGGTCTGCGGGATCCATTGGCCCTGACGTAATGTCACGGATCCCCCTGGTTACCAAGATGGTGGTCCCTTTACGCAGACCGCTCACTACCCTTCCGATCCTTAGAGTGGTCGGCACGTCTAGACAGATACAGAATACGTCAAGATAGGTATACACAAAGAACGATACTAGGAGGGTACACAAGACCTTAGAATGGTTGGCTCTTCCCAAGACCTAAACAATAGAAGAGGTAGTCTGATGCGTGCTTAGGATGCCACACAGACTGACCTCAATACTAAGATAGAAGAGTAAACGCCAATACCAGGGGTTATGCACAGAATAGTTTGTTTGCCAATGCCAGGGGTCGGTACACAGAATGGTTCGTTTGCCAATGCCAGGGGTCGGTACACAGAATGGTTCGTTTGCCAATGCCAGGGGTCGGTACACAGAATGGTCAGTTTGCCAAATGCCAAGGGTCAATACACAGAATAGCCAATAATATACAACAGAATACAAGAGCTCTGCGGGAAGTAACTACCACGTCAGGGCACCAGTGAGAATGTGAAGCCGGGCTTTAAACTCTGCGGGTCCGCGTCATACGCCTGGCCCCGCCCCCCGGCGTCCCACGTGTGCGGAAGCGTTCCGCGATATCACTCGGCGCCTGGCCAGCGAGCAGCGAGGAAGCCGCTGCCAGGCGCCGGGAGGGGGGGCCGCGGACAACCGTCACATACTGCATAGGCTAGTTGGAGATGAGCTAATTTATATTTCGTATCCTTAAATATGTTTAACCATTTATTTAGTTCTCTCCATTAGCATGGGCAAATTGTAACAAACAAATAGTTTTGCAACCATGTCTTCAGACATCATATTTGGATGTTTTTAACATTATGTTCATGGTTAAGGAGCAGGATTTGCTGCCAGTGACCTTATTAATTTATGTTTTTCTGCATTATTTTTATTTTTGACACAGTGGTGTCAGTTTATTTTGTGTTTATTTTTGTATACATTCTTTTTTTTCTTGGCAGTGGTTTATATATTTGTTATTAAAAGTTATGTTTTATCACTGGTATCCTCTATGTTACCTCTTTTGAGGTGTTGTGTTTTGACATTGAAAAACTACTTCAAAATATACCTAATTTTATTCTGAGTCCTGGGTGCATCAAGTCCCTTCTGTTAGTAATACTACAGATACTTTGAAAATCATGTTTTTTTTTTCCAACTTCTATAAAGAGGAACTGTCATGTCCACAAAATTCTTTGCAACAAGCATACAAAACGTACCTATAACTCACACTGAGCTTTTTTGATTTGAAGCTCCAGTTTCTTTTAAAAGAATAACAATTAGATGTATGATGTCAAGCTACATTCTATCATGCATCTTGCACAGGCCTAGCTCCTCCTTTGAGTCCTCCTATACACCATGTATACTTACTCCTGCCAAGAATGGTCAGAGAGGCAGTTGTGTTATACTGAAAAATGTCTACACTCCATCAACAGTGAAAAGATAAAGTTATATTACTGGAAAAATATACTTTATTGCTTCTAATGAGATCTAATGTAATAGAACTTGATCTATGACTAATATGGGCAGGAGGAGGAGAGCAATATGGGCAGGAGGAGGAGAAGATGACACATCATGTATAGGAGGCCCAAAGGAGTAACAAGGTCCGTGCAAGTGGGAAGATACAATGCAGCTGTGACATCATTCGCCTATCTTTGACTAAAGAAGAAAAACACTTTAGATTAAAATTAAAAAGGAAAAGTTTAGTTGGGAACATGCCAGTTCCTCTTCACTTCATCCTACTAGTAGGATATAGCAGGGATTTTCCTATAATGCGTAGTATTCCTGATGTTTAGGATCTTTCCATACACTGATCAGCCACAACATTAAAACCACTGACAGGTGAATAACATTTATATAGTTATAATGGCACCTGTCCAGCAGTCGGATATATTATGAGCAAGTGAACAGTCAGTTCTTGAATTTCATGTGTTCAAAGCAGGAAAAATGGGCAAGCGAAAAGATCTGAGTGACTATGATGAGGGCCAAATAGTGATGGCTAGATGACTGTATCAGAGCATCTCCATAACAGCAAGTCTTATGGGGGTTTTCCAGTATTCAGTGGTTAGTTTTGTACCTACCAAAAGTGGTGCAAAGAAGGGCAACGGGTGAACTGACATCAGGGTCATGGGTGGCAAATGCTCATTGATTCATGTGGGGAGCGAAGGCTTGTCCGTTCACACAAATGAGTTATTGTAGCACAATTCACTGAAAATCGTAATGCTGTCCATGATAGAAAGGTGTCAGAACACACTTGACAGTCATGTACCTCATACCTTGAGAATGCTGCAGACCACAAACAGACCTTCATGGTGATGGTGTTCCCTGAAGGCAGTGGCGTCTTTCAGCAGTATAATGCACCCTGCCACACTACACAAACTATTCAGGAATGGTTTGAGGAACATGACAAAGATTTCAAGGTGTTGCCTTGGCCTCCAAATTCCCCAGATCTCAATCCCTTTGAGCATCTGTAAGATGTGCTGAAACAGCAAATCTGATCCATGTAGGTCCCACCTCGCAATTTAAGGGACGTAAAGGATTTTCTGTTAATGTCTCAAAGCCAGATTCCACAGGACACGTTCAGAGGTCTTGTGAAGTCCATGCCTCAACTCAGAGCTGTTTTGGCAGCATGAGGGGGATCTACATGATAATAAGCAGGTGGTTTTAATGTTGTGGCTGATCAGTGTAAGTTTATAATCAGTTGTTTCTAGCAATGTTACTAAAAGCACCAAATGCTTCAAGTGATTGAAATCATTTTGTTTATTTCAAGTATGATCATGTCATGGAATTGCTTTTTCTAAATGATTGAGATTCAGGACTAATCCATTCATTATCACTACATTAGCCACCAGCTGGGTGGAGTAGAGGTAACATCACTGCTCTGCATGGAGAGAGCCTGTGGAGTCATGGGTTTGATCCCAGTGAGCAACCTCTCCAGTAAGTGTCCTTGGGCAAGACACATAACGGTACATACTCGCCATCCAGGACATACTTGAAAACAAGAGAAATCTCAATGTATCCTTCCAGGAAAAATCCTTTCTAAAAAAAATAAAAAACTTAATCATATGTTTATATATACAGGAATAATGAAAGGATAGATCACAAAGTAAAAAATGCATAAATACACAATGTTTTTTGTTTGCCTTTTTCATAGACGTGAACTTAAACCTTTTGGAGTGAAAGTCTCGATTATTGAGCCAGGTTTCTTTAAGACAGACATTTTGAATTCCGAAAGAATCCAAGAAAGCATAAAAAAGGTTTGGAATAAAGTGTCAAAACAAATTCAAGACATCTATGGAGAGCAATATTTTCATTCTTGTAAGTGAAATGTATTTTCTTGCAAAGAGTAACAACATGGAATAATACTATTATAAGTCATCACTATGATATGAAGTGTACAATTTAGTATAAAAAAAAATCCAGTTCTAAATATCTAACCATACACTTCGTTTTGCAGACTGTGGATTTGTTGACAAGCTATGTTCCCTGGGAAGCTCCAAACTCACACTTGTTACAGACTGCATGGAACATGCTCTCACTGCAGTGCACCCATGGACTCGTTACTCTGCTGGCCGCTATGCCAAAAGCTTTTACATACCCCTGTCATATCTACCCACGTGTGTGGCTGATTATGTGCTTGATTGATTCGCCTCCTCGAGATTCCTAAAAAGAAAAAAAAAACATAAATTGTGATGAAAAAATAAAAATATATTGTGCTCAAGAGTTATTCTGATTCGAAAATTATCCAATTTGCCACAGGTATGTCAGCGATCAAGTTACATCTGAGAAACCAAAAAATTGCTTTTTGAACCATTCTCGTCCTTCAATTATCTAGATCCAGAGGTGCAGTCCTAACATACGATTTGTGTCCATTTGACCTGCATTACTATGGGATAAATAGGCGTACGCAGGGGGTGTGCCTGGTGTGCCCAGGCACACCTTAACGTTGGGTGAAGAGGTTCTTTTTCACCTCCTGCATTGACATTTTAGATGTCCCTTAGCAGGCTCATGATGAATAGCATAATTACTGACCTATATCTGATTACAGGCTTGTTATTGCTGATGAAAAATGTGCATTTTGTGCAAAATCTTCTAAACATAAGTTTTCAGTTAAAAATTTTCTATGGGTGCACACCCTAATGTAACAGGCTACACACACACACATTTTCAGAATAATAAATGTGGAGTATTGTTATGGAGATACTTCAAACGGTATACCCTAAGTTCTTAAGATGAGGTCAATATTGGTCATGAAGACCATTGCAGCAACTCATCCATTGATGGGATACTGCTGACTGGATTTACCTGGATCCAGTGCCCGGTCTGCCATCTTCTCACTGCTGTCTTGGGTTGAGATGCTGCAATGCTGTGGTGGGCTGCACTCTAGGTCAGCTCTTAGGCTGGCCGTCCACTGGTGTCAGGCCCTGGAGGCCCTGTCCCCCGGACGCCCCCTTTTTGTGTATTATCCTGCATGTCCCCTGCAGGTTCCAAGACTTTTGTATGAACAATGCACCTTCCTGATTATGACGTTCTGGCCCTGGATCCACACCTGCCCTTCATCCTCCCTGATTAGCTCTGAATATAAGGGAGTCCCACCCTCAACCCTGGACTTCCACATTGAAGTTGAATTTGCTGACTGCAATACCTGTTTGACAAAGCTCCCTGATACTTCTTGCCAATCTCCTGACTTCTCTGCCAAAGACTCCAAGGACCCTCTGTTATATCACCTGGACTTTCATCGTTTCAACATACCGGTACCCTCCCATCCTGCTCCCCTTCTGCCCCCATCTAGGACCCCCCGTGTAACAGACCCCTTGCTGAACCCTGACTACGCTATTGTCTAAACCTTACACTAAGAAAGGATCTGAACAAAAGTTCAGAAAAAAGTACCGTAATTTTCTCCTGATGAAGAAAGGGCCACCTTTCGAAATGCGTTGAGCCAACTACCATCAAGTTTTTAACAGTTTTCTGGAGGAATTTCCTCTTCTATATACTATGGCGATTTCATGAGAGTCTTTAATTCTCTTAACAATTGATGAATGGTGATCTTTTTGAATTTTTACAATAAGTGAGGAATGGTGACCTCTAACATTTAATTAATGGTGGTCTATCGATTACAAGCCTGTATATCTAGGTTAATGGATAGGGTCTTTTTGCAATGAGCCAAGAAACTCTGTGTATGTCAATTTTCGAGATTATGACATCTCTCTCACCATATATTGAAACCGTATAGGTATACATTGTTGACCTCGAGGAGGATTTGCTGAATATCAATTATATGTATTGTGGTGTATCTGCTGGGTATAAGCAAAGCTATTTCTTTTATATGCAAGGGTCTGAAATCACGAGAATCAAGTTACCGCAATCTAACTCTGCATATTTAATCCAATTCCATCATGATGGTCTATTGATTTCAATTGCAATTGATTATACTAATTGTGGTTCCCCTTTTTCCATGAGCCAAGAAGCTCATCTATATACTAATGTTGAGAGCTGTGATAAAATTCTGCTGGAAATTGAAATTCTGCAAGCATAATTGTTGACTATAATTTTGTATACATAATCTCTTTAAACCATGGTGGGTTTTCTGTCGTATGAGTTAAGTAACCCATCCAAGACGCTAGTATTGGCAACTGTGATACATTGTCTCAATACCATCTGCGACTTTGTATACATACCAATTGCTTGCAATGGGGGTTCGTTGTATATAAACGCTACGCATAGATGTGAATGGCGGTGTTAATAAAATTCTAGCCAGATGAACATTGATTATCTCCTTGTGCTAAGATTTACAACTGTGTTGTCTCCCCCATGGTGGACATAACTTTGATTACTTTGAATCACAGGTCTAATGATAGCTCGCTGATGTTTCAATTACCCATTAATCAATTGACGTGCATGTCTCATCATCTGTGAGCTGAGAAGTCCTGTACATAACACTGTAAGACTCTTCCTATTGTTAATAGGACATGTCTGATATGCCCCTTATGGATGAATTTAGAAAGCGGTGATATATATATATCCTTCGATACAAACTGCAATTGTGCATACATCATTACCATCTTTAGTCCGCCATAGAAGCTTTTGAATGGTTAGATTAAGACCTATAGACTTCCAGAGGACGCGAAATGGATATTGATGGACAGTGTATATATAGCATGCTACCATGAGCTATGTATTGAACGGGGTATGGAATTGACGAAACATGGTATAACAGCCACTCCTTTTCTCTGCAAATGAACAATTAAAATCTGTATATGAATTATCAATTAAATCTACTTTGCATTAACTCAATTAGTAGCAATTGTTGATTGGGTGCATAATTAATTAAAGCAATCTATACACTGCACTGACATTATGGTAATCCAATGATGGCTATATATTTTAACATGTAACCATCCTCCTAATTATTGAGTTATGTTTCACTACTGAGAAACACACATGTCTATTAATGATGTGATAAAGTACACGGTATGGTCTGTGACGGGGTGTATATTCCCTCTAAACTATATAGGGAGGGATATGATATTTAGCTCCAGGGGGAGCATTTGTGTTATATATATGGAAGCCCAAGAGGTTCTGTTACTCTCCACACACTGTTCAGCTGGAAGTAATTTAGCAGCAGTGAAAAGAAATCACTGCCTGCTTTTTCACTCTGAGGGAGGTGCCCGTGGTGGAGAGGATCAAAGTGTTCTGGTTCCTGGCTGAAGCTTGATTGCTGACATAACAAGGAAAAAGAGTGTCATCTGCGCTCGTTTCTATGTGTTCCATGTACAACAAAAATGGAGGTTTTTGTTTGTTTCAATGGCCATTGCAACGTAAGCCCACTCGCCACTTCAAGGCACCTCTTTAGAGTGGGTACCTAACAATTGTAACCAAAAGGCCGCTCTACTGAGCAGCTCCAAGCCCCTCCAGCTGCTTTTCAGCGAAGGAGAGGCAAAGATGGTGGCTTTTATTTATACACGCACCAAACACTTCCCATTTGGGATCAAAAACAAAAACATGGAAAAAGGAACAGCTGCAGAACGACGGACTGGTGTTACAAGCATGATATACATAAATACAGAAAAAATGGCGTCGCGCTCATACTCACTTATTTTCGGAGCGGCAGCAACTGCCAGGAGTAACAGCCCAGTCAATGCATAAACATAACAAGGAAAAAGAGTGTCATCTGCGCTCGTTTCTATGTGTTCCATGTACAACAAAAATTGAGGTTTTTGTTCGTTTCAAACCTCCATTTTTGTTGTACATGGAACACATAGAAACGAGCGCAGATGACACTCTTTTTCCTTGTTATGTTTATGCATTGACTGGGCTGTTACTCCTGGCAGTTGCTGCCGCTCCGAAAATAAGTGAGTATGAGCGCGACGCCATTTTTTCTGTATTTATGTATATCATGCTTGTAACACCAGTCCGTCATTCTGCAGCTGTTCCTTTTTCCATGTTTTTGTTTTTGATCCCAAATGGGAAGTGTTTGGTGCGTGTATAAATAAAAGCCACCATCTTTGCCTCTCCTTCGCTGAAAAGCAGCTGGAGGGGCTTGGAGCTGCTCAGTAGAGCGGCCTTTTGGTTACAATTGTTAGGTACCCACTCTAAAGAGGTGCCTTGAAGTGGCGAGTGGGCTTACGTTGCAATGGCCATTGAAACAAACAAAAACCTCCATTTTTGTTGTACATGGAACACATAGAAACGAGCGCAGATGACACTCTTTTTCCTTGTTATGTTTATGCATTGACTGGGCTGTTACTCCTGGCAGTTGCTGCCGCTCCGAAAATAAGTGAGTATGAGCGCGACGCCATTTTTTCTGTATTGATTGCTGACATAACAGTTCTAAGGTTGGTGAAAACCTATGTTTGTTTAGTTTAGAAGAGAAGCCCTGATAGTAAGGGACCTTTAAGTGAGTCAGCGCTCAAAGGAGCTAGAGTTTGTTTTTTAGGGACGTGTTTGTTTTGTTTTGAATGCTGACACTGCTGTCTGCTAAACAGCAGTTAATTCAATAAAGGACTTGTGTATGAAATCCCAAGAAGACCGTGCTTTCTTAAGGATATAACACCCAAGGCGGGTACAAGGATTACAATAAATTATGCAACTTTCTTTATTATTACGAATACATTAGGGTCTTGAGATACGGATCACCCTGAGATATATGAACAATCTGTGGTTAACGGCAGATTTGACTGCATAACACACCATCATTTGTACAGATCGATTTATATTCACTCTCCTCTTGGTATAGACCTCCTTCCAATTTAGCGATATCAACAATAGATCACCATCATATCGTCTTAACAATCATGTCAAACTACTAATTATTTTAAATGTATATGTTTCTCCTTTTTCTCCTTTGAATGTTCAATAAAGTTTAGTGGTAGGGTTTGATGGGAAGTCTATAGCCTCCACGGTTTTTTATGGTACTTTTTTCTGAACTTTTGTTCAGATCCTTTCTTAGGCTAGGGTCAGACTAACGCATTTTTCGCGTTGTCCGTGAAAACGTGCGTTCGAACGAATGGACGTATTTTTTCACAGAATACGCGATAGTGGTCATACGATGCGCATTTTCATCCGTGATTTTGTACGGATCATCAATAAAACACTTTTTGTGTCTGGACGTTATGTTGCCCGGACATTAGCAGCGTCTGACATCTCCAAATCACGCACACACGCCGCTAGCGGACGCAGCGCACTCTGTACGTCCGTACTAGCGGTTCTACGTTCTCGAAAAAATGCGTTCGTTTGCCACTTGCGTTGCACAGCCGCACTTTTGTGCGGCCGTTCTTCGTATGCTGCCCGGCATTGGACGTCATTTGCTGCTAGCACGGCCGTGATTTAGTGCTGTTTAAACGCACGTTGATACTGTGTTAGTCTGACCCTAGCCTTAGTGTAAACTTAGCCTCAAGGTTCAATCCTTATCAGAGTACCTATTGGCCTCACCTCTCTCTTTTTTTGTTTTTTGTTCATTTTCATTGTCTAAACCTTGCCTGAATCTACGTTCTAGTGTTTGTTTTGCAATAAACACCTTTTGTTATCTTGAACCTGCCTATATCACTGCATATTGGGCTCACAACCTCATCCTGCTACACCAACCGCAGTCAAACCCTGACAACTGGGTCCGTAGTCAGACGACCGACTGTCAAGTGACGTGTGCGGGATGCAGGGTTGAAGTCTGGCAGGTGGCGATACAGAGCTGAGGCCAGACAGGTTCCAGGGCACAATAGAAGTTTAATTGGAATAACAAGGAAAAAGCAAAACATGGCTAAATACAGACCTGATATACGAGGTGACTAGACACCCCGGGAAAAGAACTCAAAAGAACAAAGCAAGGAACTGAGAGCAGACTATAGAAATATTTAGACATAGTGGCATCACAAGGTGGGGGCGGGGGGTGCGGCCCGCACCGGGTGACACCACCCCCTAGGGTAACACCCTAAAAAAAATTTAAAAATTTTTTTACGCAAAAATATTTTGCCCGGAAGGATACATTGAGATTTCTCTCATTTTCAAGTATATCCTGGGTAGGCAAGGCCTAGGATGGCACTTTCTAGGGGGCGGCAAAAAAACACCACTAAAGGGGATATTCACAAAGCAACAAAATGACGCAGACATTTCAGTGTTCTGTTGTTCCGCGCACTTTGGGGAATCAAATTTCCCCTGGGAATTCACCTTTTTATTAATGCTCCTTCATTTAGAGGTCTGATATACTCTGGGTGTGCGGTGTATAACAGGACTGCGAATCGATGAAACTACCAGCAATGGGTCACTAAATAATACTAAAAGGGTTATTCACTAAGCACCGAACATGCCACTGAATTGCACCAAACGGTGAATTTCACCGTTCGGTGCAATTTCGAGGCAGTTTGTCTATTCACTAAACTGTCAATTCTTCAAATACATGCAAATTGCTGGCGAAGTACGGTGCAGTTCGCAACAGTTCGGCTGTTTTTGGCGAAATTATTCCATAGAAAAGTAATGGTTTGTCTATTCAGAGAGTACCAAACTGCATCGAAATGTCGGTGAAATGCCCTGATTTTCAGTGTTTCAAGTCGACAGGTTTAACCCCTTCGCTGCTGAGCCATTTCACCGCTGTGTGCTGAGCTCATTTTTACCACTTTTGCTCATCATGTTTAAACGCGTTTAGAAGCCATGTTTTATTATATGACCCAAACATATAATCTATCGTTCTTTCCAGCAGACTCCGCAGATTCATAATATATAATTTTTATATGTATACGTCAGGTCCTGCCTATATATTATAACAAAAATGCAATAAAATTTGAATTTTCAATCATTTACAGCGTGTGAAGTGGGTTTTTTTTCACATTTTTTCACATGAGAGATTGCGGTTATATTTTCTATGGGGTGCGCTTGTACAAAAATTAGAACTGGTACTCGTTACATTTTTTTGGGGGGAATTACCTGATTGTTTGCAAATGCACCCCATAGGAAAAAAATCATTAGTGCAGCATCATTGTTCACTTTATAATTGAAATGTGAACAATATTGCTGCATTAATAAAAACAACACACAAAAAACGTTTTTATTTTTTTAGTTACTTATTTTTTATTTTTTGTAAATTTCTTTTACAAATTTGTTTTTTCATTGAACATGGTCATGGTTGGTATCATTCGAAAGGCTTCCAGGGTTCTGGAAATATCGGGGTTCAAAGGAACCCTGTATCTCCACCAGGGGATTTCCTTGGAAAATCCCTGGGCAGCTATCTGACGTCATTGTGCTATGCCGAGGGGAAACCCAGAGATGGAGCTGCCATCCAAGATGGCGGCCCCCACGGGAGCTAGATCGGGATCTGGTTCCAAGCGGCGCCGAGCGCGATCTGGCTTGTAAAGGGTTAAAAAAACAGGCATCGCTTTAAAGGGCAGACACTTTTTCCAAAAGGATCCCCCCCCTCCCTTTCAGGCAATCTCCCGGCATTACCGGGAGGTCGCCTGGAAATTACATCATCGTGCAGGCGCGATGACATCATTTACGTCGGGGCCAGCCTACATTCAGCGCCTGGCTTCCCTGAAGCCAGAAAGCCGCGGGACCCCGGACAGAGAGGTTAGTATCTCCGCCGGGGCTCCCGATTGTGGAAGATGTGTGGGGAACGTCCTCCGCATATAGCGGGAGTCAATGAGGACGTTCCCCACACGTCATCCGCAGTGAAGGGGTTAATCAGGCGAATCTCATAAGTTTCAATGTAAAAACACGATAAGCTAATTTTTCAATGAAGGGCATTAACAGCAGGTCTGTAATATAAGTCTGTAGTATGGTTTACTGTGCATACAATGCAAGGTGTGAAGTGATGCAAAATCACACAAGCTATTTATACAGTTTCTTCAGCCATTGACATTGACGTCTGTCTTTAGGCACATAGGTCTCCCTACGCTTTATGGCGATCTAACTGAGATAATGATATCTTGATGGTCCCCATAGTCCAAATGTACGAGGACGGGGTGAAATGCCCTTATCGGTGAGGAGTGTTTTTTAGGCTGGGGTCAGACGAAAGCAATGCGAACGTGCGTTTAGCCGCACTTTATTACGGCCGTGGTAGCAGCAAATGACGTCCAACGCAGGCCCACACATGAAGTACGGCCTCACGAAAGTTCGGTCGCGCTACGCAAGCGGCAAACGAACACATTTTCGCAAGAATGTCGAACCTCTAGTACTGACATACAGAGTGCGCTGCGTCCGCATAGCGGCGTGTGTACACGATTAGGAGACGTCAGACGCTGCTCATGTCCAGCCTACATAACATCACGACACCCAAAGTTTCCTGGTTTGGATCCGTAAAAAATCACGGCCGTAATTGTGCATCGTATGACCGCTATCGCGTATTCCTTGAAAAAGTAAGTCCATGTGTTTGGACGCACTTTTTTACGGACGATGCGAAAAATGCTTTCGTCTGACACTAGCCTTAGTCTTCTGTTTGACTGTCTCGTGGTTTATTTGGCTGGGTGTGGTCACAGGAGATTCATCATTTCATGCCATCTTATCTATGTTTTTCAAAAAGGAAAAAAGGGGTGTGGCGCTCCCCAGTGTTTGGAAAGATAGTTTGTAGGTACACAGAGAAAAGATCACTTATCTTTAAATTAACTGTGCTTCCGCAGCAGGGATCAAACCTCAATAAAAGACATGATTAACATAGCGTAATACAGTAAATACAATATATTATAGTCGACAAGTGGGCCAAAGAACTCACACTCTAAAGAGCCTAGCCTGGCTCAATTGCTTGTGGGTCGATTTCACCTGGCCCACACACTGGCCTCAATGGAAAGGAATTTAACTCCAAACAGCCTCGAAATAAAAGGAGAATTTCATAGTGCAAAATGTTAGACACTTCATTGAAAGGTATAAATAAATGGTCCACTCACGTGATCCTGAGCCAGAAATTAGGCTCTCTTGTATGCGCCTGGGAGTTCGTTTTATTAGGCACAACTCCTGCACAAGCCTTATTGAGCGAAAGCAACAACTGTCCTCAGTATTCATAAAAATGGAATTTGTTTCCAGGTGGGCAACAATATAGACAATAAAAACAATAATCAAAAATAAACAATAAAATAACAGAAATGACGAACGCGTTTCACCTGGGCATGTAGGCCCTGCGGCTTCCTCAGCGGTACTGATTCTATGGAACCATAAACCTCCTTTTTATTAGGATCGTTCTTAATTAGTAGACCAATCGATTGGGGATTCACCCTGTGAAGGGGAGGGGCTGTATAGCCTTTTTCCCGATCGGTAGGAGTCATTGATATAGATTCCGTCTCCCCGACGGAAATGTTGCTTGTCAACATCCGATCACTGACGTCATCCACAGGCAACCGGCGCCAGAATCGCTTTGTTTCCGGTCCTCCGCTGTCCAAAGGCGGTTTGAAGTGAAACCAAAAGTGTTTTCAAAGCGCGGGCAAGTTTCTTGATCAGCCATTTGTCGGGTATATTAATGGAAAAAATTTAAATGGATTCCTGTAGCCATCTTGTTTTTTTTTGTAAACTCTTACTTTTTCAATTTTCCCTAGTTTTAGAAATGGACAGAGATTTTTTTTAAATAGTTCACGGCTAGGTGAACCTTAAGAGTTTTTTTTTCTATAAGTGCCAAACATGTCATGTTAAAACAAACCAATAAATTTAAATAAGTTTTTGAATGAAAAGAGGAGTAGAGATATTAATTTAACTTTGACAGGAGAGACCCAAAGTCTAGGATTGAAAATAGGGTCTTTGTTAAGTCAGATTGATCTTTTGACCTGAGAAAAGATATATAAAAATTAAATGGTGGAATTAACTTGAAGAGCAACACTGCCCTCTTGAGGCATAGTAAATACTATATTAATATAAAGAATGTAATATTTAAATGAAAAGGGTAGATTGTCAGTGACGTCAAATTGACTATAATTGGAGCTGTACTGTTCGTTGCATTCATTCAGATTTCCAGGACACAACGCAATTCAGATCATTCCAACACCCAAGGCATTCAGATCATTCCAACACACAATGCACTCAAGATATTTAGGTCCTCACCTCTATCTCACATGCATTGAATATCTACATTGATAATTTTCACATATTCCAAGACAATATCTAACATGAAGAATATTGCTGCTATAACTCATTGAATCCCGATTGGAGAGGTAATGTATGAGAAAGCAAATTTATGGTTAATGTAATTATATATCTGGAGTATTTCTTGCAATAGATAGACTGAGATATCTCAGATTACTGTTAGATCCAGAGTCTTCAAAATATTTCTAAATCTGCAGATAGAGATATGAAGAAGAATCGGATATAAGGATTTTATCCTAAAGAAACTGTTGCAAAAATGATATACCGATATATATTGAATTTGGAAATTACTGTGATTGAAATTAATAAGCAAGATATTATATAACTGCAATATAAGAAGCAGAAGATTAGAAGCTTAATTCTCGATATTAGGGGAGGATTCACTAAATAAGTTTTTATTACTTATCATTCTAGAAATAGAATAAGTGATAGCTCATCTTTTGTTGATCCACGTAGCATAGAGAGATACCTATATCTCTACAAGATCTAGCTTGTTAAACATTGGTTTGCTGGGAAATACATGTTAACCCCTTAATGACCCCTAACGTACCCTGTACGTCCTGTCCTCGGGTCTCCCTTAGACCCACGGACGTACAGGGTACGTCAGCGGCGCCAAATCCCCCGCCCGCCCGATACTCACCTCCCTCGTCGGATCCCACGGTGATCTGGCAGGGAGGAAGCCTGCCCATGTGATTTACATGGGCAGGCGAGGCTGATGACGTCGCCACGCTGCGTGGTGACGTCATCAGAAGGTGCCCCCATGTGTTTCAATGGAGGGGAGGGGGGGCTCCTTCGGAGCCCTCTATCTCCCCAACCATTGAAGCTAGGGAGATGCCGTTTGCACCGCTGGAGAGGGGAGAGCCTCCCCTTTCCAGCGGTGTATGGCATTAACCGTTTCGCCGCCGGATCACGTTGCGGCGCCAATTGGCGCCAAAACGTGATTCAAACCTGGAGGGGGCTGACATCTTGGATGTCAGCCAAGCCTCCAGGTCCCCCCCACCCACTGACAACCTCACCATATGTGTGAGGATGTCAGTGGGCCAGTTAACCCTCTAGCTGCCATGCAGAGATAAGGGGATCCTAAGGATCCCTTTATCTCTCGATCCATGGCAGCTAGATGGTCATATTTGCCATCATTTGAAAGGCCTGATTATGGCCTTTCAAATGATACCAAACATGACCAGGTTTGGTTTTAAAAAGAAATGTAAAAAAAAAATTAAATAAAAAAAAAAAAAAAAAAATTTTTTAAAGTTTTTTTTGTCTGGGGGGAGTTTCATTAAATAGGACCTAGGCTGTCATCCAAAAATAATTATCACAAAATGGTCAGAATGAGCGCAGCGCACATAGGTGAACTGTCTCAGCAGTGAAGGGGTTAAAAAGCAAACGCATGTAAAAATTGGGTATTTCTATTCTCAGGCCAAAATTTTGAACCTATTTAGCCGGGGTCTTTTTGGGTGGTTGTAGATTTTGGGGATTAAATTACGAAAAAGTGTGTTTTTACCATTTTTTTCCTCATATTTCATATTTTTTTTTATAGTAAATTATTCGATATGATGCAAATAATGATATTTCTAGAAAGTCCATTTAATGGCGGGAAAAGGGGTGTATAATATGTGTGGGTCGAATAAACGAGTAAGAGGAAAATTTGACCTAAACACTAACAGCGCAGAAATGTAAAAACAGCAGCGGTCACTAAAAGACGGATTTGTGTAAAACCGCCCGGTCACTAAGGGGTTAATTGTTTTCGTTAAGCAGAAATGTTTATTAACCATTTGTGTATAGTTACTAACTGATAAAGTAAATGATATTAATCATATATGCAGTTACTAACAGGAGAAGGAGAAGCTAGTGTCTATATGCTGATGGATGTGTGGTTGTTTATAATTCTTTGTTTATGATATGAGATTTGAAACTTTTTAGTAAACGTAATAAATATATATATTTTTATCCGATTATTGATTAGTGTATTCTTCAAAGCAAAACACAGACAATTAAAAGAATTTAGGAGAATTTCTAGGAAATATAAACGATTGATATTTGTGTCTCGTATAAGTTTCTTATTGAATAAATCTCGGCATACTGTAGGCACGTGCAGAGATAAGTCCGACACATTGTAGTTGCCTTGTTTACATCTGGCAGCATGAAATGGAACCAAAGACACATTTCAAATGACGCCTAAGGCGATTCGCGATCTATTGCGCTAAAACAATCTATATGTTCTAATAACCATACCCTCTCAAAACATCCTTATAAAAATATATACAACATAGTAAACAACATATAAAGGGAAGAAAAAGCTTCTCATAGGTGTCCAAAGATATGTATATTAAGAAGAAGGATTTAAAATCTCAATCACAGGAAGTAGGACAATTCAAAATCTAGATTCAGACCCCTTGGTTGTAAAGAATCTAGATTATAGACCCATTTCATTTCTTCTCTATATTTTACGATTGAAGTCTTCACCTCTCCAGTGTTTTTTAACTAATTGTTTTTTAACTAATACAGAAATGTAGAGCCTAAAGGGGAACACGCATGTGTTTTTTTAAAATGGTGGGGAACTGAGTTATGTTCTACTCCTTTATTTATATTGTAAATATGTTCCCTAATGCGCACACATAGAGGACGTGTGGTATGTCCTATATAGTGCAGTCCACAAGGACAAGTGAACCTATAAACGACATTTTTTGATCGGCATGTAATTACATCCTTAATTTTTATTTCTCTCATGTCTCCATTTCTTTTCGTGAGAGTTGGAATATATGCTTTGGAGAGTTGAAAATTCTTGCATGCTGGACACATGCCATATCTATAGAATCCACTCTGTAGATTAAACCAATTTCTCAGTTTTACGGGATTGTCATGGCTGGATACTAGATGATTTTTCAAATTTCTAACACTCCTATTGACCAATGTGGGGTTCTCTCCCAAGATTTCTTCTAAAGCTGGATCTCGCTTGAGGATATGCCAATGTTTTTTAATAATGGCTTTTATACCTCTTGTCTGAGTGCTATAGTTAAAGATAAGAACTAAATCTTTCCTCTCAGAGTTATTTTCCTTGTATGTCAGAAGTTGTTCCCTTTCTAGTAACGCTGATTCTTGTATGATCTTATCTAACAAATCTTCGTCATAACCTTTAGCTATGAAGTCTTGTTTTAATTTCTCAGCCTGTAGATTGAACTGGAGGACATCCGAACAATTTCTCCTCATCCTCCTCATCTGGCCCTTAGGGACCGCCTTCAACCATTGAGGGGCATGGCAGCTGGACTGGTCTATAAAACTATTGGTGTCTACCGTCTTAAAATAAGGTCTTTATTTTTAAATTACCCTCATCTATGTATATATTAACCCCTTCACTGCTGAGCCATTTCACGTCTTAAAAAAAACACATTTTTCTTTTTTATTATTATTATTTTTGTTCTTTACTTTAAACATGATCATGTTTGGTATCATTGGAAAGGCCATGCTCTGGTCTTTCTAATGATATCAATCATCACCCTTCTAGCTGCAAACAGCCGGGAGATATCGGGGTTCAAATGAACCCCTATCTCCACCCCTATCTTTCCTTAGGAGTCAATGAGGACGTTCCCCACACGTCCTCAGCAGTGAAAGGGTTAAGGTATAAAAATTCTATAGAGGAAGAGTTAATCTTTGTATCGAGAATGATACCCCAATCATTGTCTGCTAAGTGGCCAAAGAACAACAAGGTGGATTTGCCCCCTCTTCATATAATGAGGATATCCTTGTTATATCAACCGTAGAGGACCAGGTGCTGCGCCCTGTCCCGCCTCCCATAGACAAAACTGGATTCCCAGTCTGCCATAAATAGGTTGGTGTAACTGGGCGTAAACCTGGTCCCCATTGCTGTACCTGACTTTTGTAGATAATTCTATCTCCAAAGAAAAAATAGTTGTGTTCCAGGATAATGAATTATTGGGGTCAGGAAGGAATTTTTTCACCTTGTTTGATATTTCACAAGGTGTTTTTCGCCTTCCTCTGGATTAGCCCTATTTAATTACTGGAGATATTTCCACATCATTTACAGAGAACATCAATTGTATGATAAAGGAATTAACCCCGTGTGCCCCACACAAGGTCCAATAACATAACAATTTACTGAACACCTTCACTTTTAATAATCTCTATCAAATGACTTTACAGATCTATTGGTTTCAAACTCTTACACAGTCTCGGTGACTGGATCAGACTCTCACTACCTACTGAGTAACTCACAAAGATCACGAAAATGCTGAGGCTGTAGCTTTTATTATTATTTATTGTACTTTATTTACATAGCACCAGCATATTCCACAGCGCTGAACAATGGGCACAATATAGAAAGGGTTGCAATACACTGAGACTAACCAACATTTTGATAAACCAGTAGAGGGGGGAAACGAGGGCCCTATTCCTGTGGGAACTCACAATCTACAAGGGTTGGGGTGGAAACAGGAGGAGAGGACTGCAAGGTAAGAGGGATGGACTGCTAGGTGAGAGTGATGGGCTGCAAGGAGAGCGTGATGGACTACTAGGTGAGAGTGATGGACTGGCTGCATCAGTAAGTTGGGTGGTAGGCTTCCCTAAATAGGAATGTCTTAAGGGAGTGTTTGAAGGAAGGGGAAAGACTGACAGTATGAGGGAGAGCGTTCCAGAGGATGGGGGCTGCGTGTGAGAAATCCTGCAGTGTATCATGGGAAGAGGTGATGCGGGGAGAAGCTAGGCGCAGGTCACTGTTTGATCTTAGGGAGCGGGCTGGGGTGTATTTGGTGATTAGTGAGGACAGGTAGTGTGGAGCTGAGTTCTTGAGAGCTTTGAAGGTCAGGGTAAGGATCTTGAATTAAATTCTGCAGTGGATAGGGAGCCAATGAAGGGACTCGCAGAGGGGAGCTGCAGAAACAGCAACGGGTGAGGTGGAGGCGAGCCTGCAAGTATCTCCTATCACTCACAGGCATCCCTGCATATATCAGTGCTGCAATCACTCAGAGGCAATACATAATGTTATCTGTTAAGATATCTGCAGCAGGACTGGGTGGGGGGATGGGGCACACTCATTAAGGCTAGCCGAGTGAGCAGGATCTAGCTCAGAGGCGTAAATAACCTTATGTTATCGGCTGCAGGACACTGGCTGGAGGGGGGAGGGGCACATTAGGGCTATGGAGGCAGGATGTGGGCAGAATGTGGGAGGTGCAATCAGCCTTTCAATTCAGCCAGCTAGCAAAGGAAGTGGGAGGTCCTATGTGGCAGAGTATGAGGGGGCCGAGTTACAGAAATTGCCGAACAGGTTTTCACGGGCAACCAATTTTGATACAACACAGGGATGCCTGTGAGTGATAGGAGATGCTTGCAGGCTGCTGTGAGGGCTCTATTCAATACAAAGCAGTTCCTATCACTCACTGTATATGCAGGGATGCTTGAGAGTGATAGGAGATGCTTGCAGGCTCGCCTCCACCAGGCTCATCCACCTATTTCAGCACCAGGGACAGGGGTTTTTAGCCCCCTCCCACCCCCGCACTCTTCAGCAAGTGTTTTTTAAACAAAAATTCTGCTACAGCTGCGTTCGACTGGGCCTTTTCAGCACCAGGACACTTTTTTTTATGTTTGGCCGGACGGTCCATTGGCTGACCTGGGTTGTACACAGACGCTTCCAGTGGACAACCCTGATCGGCCAATGGTGTTGTCCGTAGGTGGACGACCAAGTCAGTCGTCCAACTACGGACCTAGTGGACGGCCAGCCTTAAGGGGAAACACATACAAAGGAAAGGGGAAAATGAGAAGGAAGACAAATCAAGGGGGGGCGAGGAGTGCAGATTGTATATTTAATAAACTGCGCTTTATCAGAAAAGGCCATGGGATTTGCGATTTTTACAACAAAATAGCCAAATTGGAAAGACATTACCATGATTGGTGTCTAAGGGTGATGTCGGCTGCTCTAATGTCGGGGGGGGGATGACACTTTGCTTCACCCAGCTTTTTAGCCAGATTGGGGGACCTGGGAGGGGGCACTCCTCACATCTTGACCACTTTATAAAATGTACAGAGGTCAGGATGAGCAGAGGGTCCCTTTAATAAATTCTGCACATTAAATACTGCACAGTATTTTCTGATGAGGCAGTGACAGATTAGAATATATTTTGCTCTGGTTCTCTCCATTTCAGGCGATCTAAAATAAAAGGAATCAGGACACATTTAAAATGGTTATTATTACTTGGTGCACTTTTTAAACCTCCAGAAGACTAAAGTACTCCCTTCAATGCAATCCAGGTTGTGCAGAGCAGGCGCACTGTGCCCTTGCCCCCCGTGCCGCTCAGCTAACAAGCATGGGACCCCCGCCCCACTCAATAGACGAGGGTGGCACTCCCCTCTTGCTGCTCAGCGGATGAGGGCAGAACCCCCCTCCGTGCTGCTCAGCGGACAAGGGCGGCACCCCCTGCTGCTCAGTGGACGAGGGCATAACCCCCCCTCCGTGCTGCTCAGTGGATGAGGGCGGCACCCCCGTGCCGCTCAGTGGACGGGAATAAACTTTATATTATTTTTTTTCCCCATATCCCGTATCCTGGTTTGCCAGTCCGGCCCTTATGTTTTGTATCCAAAAGAAATAACTTTATTGAAAAATGCAACTTTTAATCAACATCTAAATAACATATAATGAAATATGTCGAATGAGCAGTGCTACGGGACAAGGAGACTAAACTTAAAGCTCCCTATGGGGCCAGAGTGTCTAATCATAGCTAAATGTTAAAATTCCATACGTATATCAGTGCAAAAAAGCACTACATGCAAGTATATGCTGCTTGACTCGTGTCAACCTGTGGGTGTCCTTAATTTGAGTGCATGTAGTGCTTTTTTGCACTGATATACGTATGGAATTTTAACATTTAGCTACGATTAGACACTCTGGCCCTGGGATAGGTGATAATGGGGGCCTGGGATGGAGGGTTTGGCAAGGGGGCTAGAGTGAAGGGCTCTGGGGGACCGACTAGAGTAGAGGAAGGCTCGGGGAGAGGCTAGAATGCATGGCTCAGGGGGGATTGGGATAGAATGTTTAGAACTGGATGAGGGACACAGGATAGAGATTGGGAGTTTAGGATGGAGATAGGAGATGGCAGTGGCGGAAGTACCAGGGTCGCAGCGGTCGCACATGCGACCAGGACCTGGCATTCCGCCACTGGTGGGGAGCCCAGGCAGTAACTGCTCTTTAATTAGGCGCCGTGTTATTTTTGTTTAGGCCCGGGGCCGGCCGGAACTCTGACAGCAGCCGGAAGCCCTCTCTGCTCCCACAACCACAGACTGCACACATTGATGGCGCCTGCTGATGCAATTCTGACTGTGCCCCAAGCAGAGAATGCCGGACTTGGGCATCTGGCTCCTCCTCATTGTGACGTCATCGTCCTGTGCCCGCGCTGCGCACGGGGCTGCTGAGGATATGGAGATAGCCAGCAGCCAAGGACAAGTCAGATGGGTAATTGTCCCCCTCCAGGTTATTACTGGTCTCCCCCCTGTGTGCCCCCCCAAAGGTACTCCTGGTCCCAATTAGGCCCCTCCCGACCATCAGCTGCAGCACAGCTTCATGCAGGGAGGAAGAGAGACGTGAATGCTCTCTGCTCCCTCCTGCCCCCAAAGCTCCCCTGCTCCCCAACAACAGCTGCACCCAGCCTGTGAGGGGAGATGCTAGATCAGCATCCCGACATAGAAGTAGGGACAGAGGCACTGTACTGCCTGTCCCACTCTAGCTAGGAGGCACAGGAGTCCTTCGGACCAATACATCTCCGTGCCCGGGCATGCTAGCTAGCATTGGAAAGTGCAGAGTCTGGCCTTTCCAATGATACCCAACATGACAATATTCAGTGTAATCAGTGTATACAAAATCATAACTAATTATAAAAACAATGCTTTTTTTTTTTCGCCCACAGGGTGATATGGCTCAGCAGTGAAGGGGTTAATGGTTAGTGTGTGTGTGTGTGTGTGTGTGTATATATATTCATCCCTCAAAGTATATATATTTCCTTTTTTTCCCCTTGATTAATGGCATTTTAGATGTTAATAGGTAGGCTACATGCCACATTTTATTTTTATTTTATTGTATTTCCCAGGTTTTATGGCAATTTAGGGTTTAATAGGTAGGCTACATGCCGCATTGTTTATTATTTTTATTATATTTCCCTGGTTTTATGGCATTTTAGGGGTTATTATTGAGGTTAGAAACTAAAGGGTCAATTCACTTTGAGATCCTTTACTTTTCGCTCATTTCAGCGAATCCATTTTGCAATGATGCACGTCACCTGGTAAAATCCTTTCTAAAAATAAAAAAATAAAATAAAAAGAAACTGCGTGGGTGGGAAATCATTAATATAAATTGCGCACAATTTTTTTTTTATTGCAGAAAAAAATAGATTTTTTGGGGGGGGACCTTCTTGGATTTTTGCACCGGGGCTCAGAGGTTTCTAGTTACGCCTCTGGGAGATGGGACACTTTAATGCTGGTGAGGTGAGTACATTAGTAGAGGAAGGTGGGGGCGCTCTGGTGCCGCTAACGGGCCCTATTACGATTCCCGCGCTAAACCGGGGGCGGTAGGGTGAAAAAACTGCGCCTCCGGTATTCCCCATACCGCCCCCGGTTTAACGGGGGATTACAATGCAGGCGCAAAAAAATGCTGCCTGCATTGTATCGCCCGTAAAAAGCAGGGATGCTCGCGGCAGCGCTGAGCGCAGCCACGAGCATCCACTCGCTGGAGTCCATAGGACTCTATTGAGTTCCTCTCTGCTGGTCACGTCACGTGTCGGCATAGTGATACGCAGGGAGAGACAGGGGGGACATTTCCCTCTGTCTTTCCCTCCTCCCGCCGGCCAGAGGAGGGGACCGGAGCCGCGGTCCTCGCCGCGGGACAGGAGGTAAGTATAGGACTTTTTTTTTAACTTTTTTAAGCTGGTGTTAACGGATTCTGCACTAGTGGAATCCGTTAACACCAGGTTCTGGCTCTGGTTAACTTTTCATTGACTAGAGGCAGGCGTTAATCAGCGCTGGGACATTGTAATACCAGCGCTGATTAACGCTTCGCGCTCCCGATGTTAAGTGTAGGGAGCGCAAAGTGCAGTAACCTTGCGCTGAGAAGCGCAAGGTCCCGAACGAAACGGGTTTTTTAACCCGCCTCGCGAGATCCGGCTAGTCGGCGTAGTGATACGCAGGGAGAGACTGGGGGGACTTTTTCCTCCAGTCTTTCCCTGCTCCCGCCAGCCGGAGGAGGCGGTTGAAGCCGCGGGACAGGAGGTGAGTATAGGATTGTTTTTTTATTTTTTTAGCCTGGTGTTAATGGATTCTGCAGAAGAGGAATCCGTTAACACCAAGTCCTGGCTCTGGTTAACTTTTCGCTGACCAGAGCCAGGCGTTAATCAGCGCTGGGACTTTGTAATCCAGCGCTGATTAACACTTTGCGCTCCCCATGTTAAGTATAGGGAGCACAAAGTACAGTAACCTTGTGCAGAGAAGCGCAAGGTACCAAACGCAAACGGGTTTTTTAACCCGTTTAGGTTTGGATTGTAATATGCGGTAAATACCGTAGGAAACGTTAATGCTCACGCATGTGAGCGTTAACTTTTGCGTGAAGAATGTAATAGAGCCCATTAATGGCTTCTGGCTTTATCTCTTAATGCCCAGAGGGAAGGGTGATCCTTCATGCCATGATACCTCAGAGATTCCACCACAGGGGTTTTCTTTTTTCTCCTGCGTGCTGAAGGACGACTCTACGTGAGTCGAGATCAAAATTATGAACTGAAAAAGATAAACCAAAATTCAAAATAATCAGTTTTATTTATCAGTCTTCAAGGCTGAAGCCAAATTGCCTGATCCACCTATCCTGTTTGGAGGTGGGTGGCTTAACCCACCCTACTTTTTGGAGGCGAGAAGCCTGACCCTCCTCCCTTGCTTGCATTGAGGCGAGAGGCTTGACCCTCCATGTTTGAATGTGAGAAGCATGACCCTCCTTCCTGGAGTTGAGGCGAGAGGCTTGAACTTGAGAAGTCTGAACCTCCTCCACAGCTTGTGACTGGGTGCTTGACCATCGCCTTCTGGGCTTTGTGGGGCGATGAGAGGCCAAGATTGTCTAGCCAAGCTTTGAGGTGACTGGTTTCACATGCCTTCCTCTTTGTTGGCGAGAAGCTTGACCCTCTTCCCTCGCTTGCTTTGAGGCGAGAGGCTTGTACCTCCTCCATGTTTGGAGAGGCGAAGCCTGAACCTCCTCCCCAAAGTTGAGGTGAGAGGCTTGAACTTGAGAAGCCTGACCCTCCATCCCCTGCTTTTAGGCAATGTGTGTGTATTGTATCCTTTGTATTAGATTGTAAGCACTGCCAGCAGGAACATTATTTGTCTGTATTGTACCTTTTGTATAAGATTGTAAGCTCTCCGAGCAGGAATATTAATTCTCTGTATTGTATTTGTGTATTAGAATGTAAGCTCTGCGAGCAGGAACATTAATTCTCTTAATTGTACTTGTGTATTAGATTGTTTGTCTCTGTAAGCTTTGTAGATTTCAGCATATCGTGCCTTTTCACCGTTTGGGACAAGAGGTTCAGCACATCGGATATATATTGTGACGGGACAGCGCAGTACAGCAGTTCAAGTGTTTATGTATTTGTGTGTTATTAAAAGTTCGTTAGCCCTTATTTTTATAAGTACCCCAATGTGCTTTTCCCTGTTCTTCCCCTGTTCACCGCTCATTCAGAGCCACGGAAAGTTCACCAGACGAGCTGGCACCGAGCCTCAAGATAAGGGCTGCACTCACCAGGGGGGCCCCAGGTGAACAAAGGGAAATTGGGCCATGGCTGCAGGCAGTGGCAAAAATCACCCCGGGAGGGCTGAGGGCGGACCAAGGGAGAACAATGTCTTTTTTCCCCATAAATAAGCTGTGTTCTCCATGAAAAATAAATCACTCTTGTTTGAACCTTTACTCCTGCCTCGGCCAGTAATTGGGGATAGCAGGGCTTTGGGAACCGAGACGCTTCAAGGACCTCTCTACAGCGCTGCAACCTCGGGGTATTCTACGAGCACCAGCGGCACCTCGCTACCACACTACCGACCTCCAGGTGTACTCGGCGCTGACGGCGGATCTACTCTCCCCGAGTAGCGGGATCCGTCACATTGGCTGTCAGCCTGGTGGGATCGGCTGAGACCAGACAAGCAGGGGGAAATACAGCCGCTGGCTTGACCCCGGTCTCAGCCACCGCAACACGCCGAGCATCCAGAGCGGCCGCCATCCGGGGGGAGATTCTGAGACCAGCCCAGCAGGGGGAAAAACAGCCGCTGGCTTGACCCCGGTCTCAGACACCCCTGGGTCCGAGAGGCGGACACCCCAAGTAATGGCCGTAACCCCATATGGCCCAGCACTACGAGGGTCTGAAGCGCACGGACCTTAAAGAATTGCTGAAAGCCAGAGGCAAGATCCCCGGGGCAAACCGAAGGCGATCATCATCAAAGAATTGATGGAGGACGACCGTGCTTGTATGCCTCCCTCCGAGGGCTCTGAGACCTCAGAATGGCGGCGAGAGGTACAGTGGCGGCTGGCCCTGTACGGAACAGACCCCTCCGCCGACATCATCGGGAGGGTCTTGGCAGATACGGACAGACTCCGCCAAGCAGAAATGCAGCAACGGTCCGGTGGGTCTGACTCCCCAGGGCAGCACCGGACCCCCCAAGCAAAAGATTCCCTTTTCAAACTCTTCCCAGAGGGAAGCGAGGATATTGACGGCTTCCTGCAAGATTTTGAAAGACAATGTTCCCTGCAAGAGGTGGCGGCCCGAGATTGGATACCTCTACTGGCAAGTAAGTTGACGGGCAGAGCGGCTGAAGCTTACCGGGCTGTGGCGGATGAGGAGTGCATGGTGTATGAGCGGGTCAAGGAACACCTGCTGGCCCGCTATGCGCTCACCCCCGAGGCGTATCGAGTCCGGTTCCGAGCTCTAAAGAAAGGGACTCATGACTCCTCCGCGGAATGGGGGCACCACATGCAACAGGCCGTCCGCAGCTGGATCCAGGGATGCCAAGCAACCCACCCGGACCAGATCATCCAACTGCTCTTGCTGGAGCAGTTCTATAACTATTCACCTCCAGAGGTCCGGGATTGGGTGCGAGACCGACGTCCCCTTACCCTGCCCGAAGCTAACCGCCTCGCCGATGAATACCAGGACGCCAGGCGAGTACCTCCTCCTGACATCCGGCACCCACCTCCCCGGTTCCATCCAGCACCCCAGCCTTGTACCGCACCCACCGAGAGAGCACCCCGGCCACTGACAATCCAAACCCTGGTTCCTCGGACCGGTCCCCGGTGCTATGGGTGCAACCAATTCGGACATATCCAGGACCGCTGTCCACTGACTGCCAACCGTCCTGCCCCGCATCACCCAGCACACCCTCCAGGCAGAGCTATGGCATATTGTTGCCAACATGAGCCGGAGCAAGAAGCCACAGCGATTCCGGACGAAGACTGGGGCATCCTACATGAAGCAGACCCGATTCAAGCCGCTGCCCAAGATAACTGGCAGCACCATCGCCAAAAGGTTCGAGTGAATGGATGGAGTGCCAACGGCCTGCGGGACACCGGCGCAACTCTTACCCTGGCACAGCCCCACCTTATTACCCCAGCTGCCTCCACAGGCCACTCAATGGCCGTCCGAGTCGCCGGTGGCCATGTTTACCGATCCCTACAGCCCGTGTCCATCTCGATTGGGGCACGGATGCCCGGGACGTGGAAGTAGGGATCATGAAAGACCTGCCAACCGAAGTACTACTCGGCAACGACCTTGGTCTGCTGACCTCTACTTTTGAGGACCCCCACCCTGGCGGGGTATGCCCCGTCACCACCCATCATCAAGCAAGGAAGGCTCTGCACACAGACTCCAAGGGGACCGCGGTAAGTGAGACCAGCCCAACCCTTGGCCCCGACAATACCCCCTCCCTGACCTGGGATTCCCCGACAGACTTTGCCCAAGCCACCAGGGAAGACATCACCCTTGCCTCTTACCGACAACAGGCTGGGCAGGAGCCAGGAGGGGTAGGGGAAGTGAGATTTGCCTGGAACCAAGGGAAGTTGTATAGGACCTCTGGGGGAGCGAGGAGGGGAGTGGACCAGGTACCCCATAGGCAACTGGTAGTGCCGGGGAAATATTGGCGCGATCTGTTGAAGATTGGGCATGAGATTCCCCTTGCAGGCCATCTGGGGCACAGGCGGACACTGCACCGCCTGACCCAGAGCTTCTTCTGGCCCGGGTTATCTGGGGATGTTAGGGACTATTGCCGGACCTGTGAGGTATGCCAGTGGGTAGGAAAGAGGGGGGGACACCCGGAAAGCAACCCTGATACCCCTACCCATAGTGGGAGAACCCTTTAGACGGGTGGCGGTGGATCTGATAGGACCCCTGGTGGTGCCTAGTACTACGGGCAAGAAGTATATCTTGACCGTAGTAGACTACGCCACCAGGTACCCAGAGGCCGTGGCCCTCCGAGATATCCACGCAGAGACCGTTGCCGGAGCTCTACTACAGATATTCTCCAGGGTTGGATTTCCCCAGGAAATCTTGTCTGACCAGGGCACGCAATTTACGGCCGAGGTGACCCAGCAGCTCTGGAGACTGTATGGGATTAAACCCCTGTACAGTTCCCCTTACCACCCGCAAACCAACAGGCTCTGCGAGCGGTTTAACGGGAACCTCAAGCAACTCCTTCGCACCTTTACCATGTCCCATAAGGACTGGGAATGCTACTTGCCCCATCTGTTGTTCGCGTACAGGGAGGTACCCCAGGAAGCCACTGGCTTCTCTCCCTTTGAGCTGTTGTACGGCCGGAGAGTCTGAGGCCCCTTGGACTTGCTCCGGGAGCACTGGGAAGGTGCTCTGGCCGAGGAGGGGACCTCGGCCATAGATTACGTGCTTGAGTTTAGGGACCGGCTGCAGGAATTGGCCGCCCTGGTACGGGACAATCTCCAAGCGGCCCAAACCAAGCAGAAGAGGTAGTATGACCGGTCGGCTAGGGACCGCACCTTCCAGCTAGGGCAGAAAGTGATAGCGCTCCAGCCGGTCAAACAAAATAAGTTGCAGGCAGCCTGGGAGGGACCCTATAAAATTATAGAGAAGATCTGTGATACCACCTTCATCGCAGCCAGATGTTCGGATGAAAGGATCCAAAGAACCTTTCATGTGAACATGCTGAAACCATTTCATGAAAGAGAAGAGGCAGTAGCCGCCATCTACGTGGAGGATCTCTCCCCTGCCGGTACTGCCTGGGGATCCGAGCGCCCAAGGGTCAGGATAGCTGATGTCCAGCTGGGCGAGGGACTCAGTCCACGCCACAGGGAACAGGCTCAGCAGGTGCTACGGGAGCACCGAGACCTGTTCTCGTCCCATCCCGGCTACACCTCTGTAGCTCTGCATCGGGTCGATACCCAGAGTCAAACCCCCTTGCGGCAGACGGCGTACCAAATCCCCGATGTAGTGAGAGACGGGATGCAGAAGGAGATCCGTGAGATGCTGGATCTAGGGGTAATAGAACCATCCGAGAGCCCATGGGCCTCCCCGGTGGTTCTAGAACCCAAGAAGGATGGCACTACCAGGTTCTGTGTAGATTACAGAAGGCTCAATGAGCACACCGTTACCGACGCCTACCCCATGCCCCGGGTAGACGAGCTCCTGGACCATATTGCCCAGGGTCACATCCTCACCACCATTGACTTGTGTAAGGGGTACTGGCAGATTCCCCTTGCCGAGGAAGGTGTGCCGAAATCTGCATTCATCACTCCGTTTGGCCTGTACCAATTTCGGGTCATGCCATTCGGGATGAAGAATGCCCCGGCCACGTTCCAACGCATGGTTTATCGGCTGCTAGAGGGGATGCAGGACTTTACCAGTGCCTACCTAGATGACATAGCCATCTTTAACACCTGGGAGGACCACTTACAGCACTTACGGGCAGTACTGGACTGCCTTGGCACCGCAGGTCTGACAGTCAAACCAGACAAGTGCCACATTGGCATGTCCGAGGTCCAGTACTTGGGCCACCGGGTGGGCTGCGGAAGGCAGCGCCCGGAACCTGCCAAGGTTGAAGCTGTCGCCCAGTGGTCCACACCCCGCACCAAGACCCAGGTGTTAGCATTTCTAGGTACGGCGGGGTACTACCGCCGCTTCGTCCCCAACTACAGCGCCATTGCCAAACCCCTGACTGACTTGACCCGCAAGAACCTTCCCCGACAGGTACTGTGGTCCCCTGAGTGTGAGAAAGCCTTCCAGCAACTCAAGAGAGCCCTGGTGGAGGCCCCCGTGTTGACTGCTCCTGATTCAACTAAACATTTCGTCGTCCACACGGACGCTTCTATGTTCGGACTGGGAGCGGTGCTGAGCCAGGTCGGTGAAGATGGGCATGACCACCCGGTTGCCTACATCAGCCGGACACTTCTACCCAGGGAGGTTGCCTATGCGGCAATCGAGAAGGAGTGCCTAGCCCTGCTATGGGCACTGAAGAAACTCCAACCCTATTTGTATGGGCGCTCCTTCACGGTCCTCACAGACCACAACCCCCTGGTATGGCTTAATCGGGTGGCCGGAGACAACGGCAGGCTCCTGCGGTGGAGCCTGGCCCTACAGCCCTTCAACTTTACTATCCAATACCGTCCTGGTAAGCAAAATGCCAATGCGGATGGGCTATCCCGCCAGACTGAACTTGAGACCTAGGGTGGGGTCCGTGGACATCCCCAAGTGGACCCGCAGAGGGTCTCACCGGGTCTGCCAACTGGTAACTTGGGGGAGATATGTGACTGGACGGCCGCCACTACGCTGTAGCGCAGTACAGCAGTTCAAGTGTTTATGTATTTGTGTGTTATTAAAAGTTCGTTAGCCCTTATTTTTATAAGTACCCCAATGTGCTTTTCCCTGTTCTTCCCCCTGTTCACCGCTCAAAGCTACAGAAAGTTCACCAGACGAGCTGGCACCGAGCCTCAAGATAAGGGCTGCACCCACCGGGGGGCCCAAGGTGAACAAAGGGAAATTGGGCCATGGCTCGAGGCAGTGTCAGAAATCACCCCGGGAGGGCTGAGGGCGGACCAGGGGAGAACAATGTCTTTTTTCCCCATAAATAAGCTGTGTTCTCCATGAAAAATAAATCACTCTTGTTTGAACCTTTACTCCTGCCTCGGCTAGTATTTGGGGATAACAGGGCTTTGGGAACCGAGACGCTTCAAGGACCTCTCTACAGCGCTGCAACCTCGGGGTATTCTACGAGCACCAGCGGCACCTCGCTACCACACTACCGACCTCCAGGTGTACTCGACGCTGACGGCGGATCTACTCTCCCCGAGTAGCGGGATCCGTCACATATATATATATATGCGCATGACCATAAGAAAATCAACCATTGGCCCTCCTGGCCTCCCCTTGATATGTTGCTCCTCATTAGTAGCATATCGAGTGAGACGCGGAGCTAGAAGCAAAGTCATTAATGTGGAGAAACAATGTAACCCTGTATTGTACCCTTTGTATTCAATTGCAAGCTCTTTTTCCCAGGTGATCATTTCTCTGTATTGCATGGAGTGTACAGGCAGCGGCTCCAGTGATATGCAGCTGTAAACATGAGGAGGCTAATCCAGGGAGTGAACCGATCACCATTATTGGGGTCAGGAAGGAATTTTTTCACCTTGTTTGATATTTCACAAGGTGTTTTTCGCCTTCCTCTGGATTAGCCCTATGTAATTAATGCTGTATAGTACAAAATTTACTTTTCTCTAAATTTATAAATCCATTTTTTTAAAAATTACCTTTTTCTGTTTGTCAATTATGAAAAATAAACTCTTTGTCTTGGTTCATTTACGAGAGCATAAGAAAAAGATTGGCCTTCCAGATGTTTTCTCAACTACATGTCCCATGGGATTCAGCCATCTTAATGAGTTACTGAGGATCATGGGAGATGTAGTTCCAAAATATCTGGAGGGTATAGATCGCTGGCTCCTGCTTTAGGGGATCATTAGAAGGGTTGTCTACTGGAGATATTTCCACAGCATTTACAGAGAACATCAATTTTATGATAAGGGAATTAACCCCGTGTGCCCCACACAAGGCCCAATAACATAACAATTTACTTAACACCTTCACTTTTAATAATCTCTATCAAATGACTTTACAGATTTATTGGCTTCAACCTCTTACACGGTCTCGGTGACTGGATCAGACTCTCACTACCTACTGAGTAACTCACAAAGATCACGAAAATGCAGAGGCTGTAGCTTTTATTATTATCTATACTTTATTTACATAGCACCAGCATATTCCACAGCGCTGAACAATGGGCACAATATAGACAGGGTTACAATACACTGAGACTAACCAACATTTTGATAAACCAGTACAGGGGAAACGAGGGCCCTATTCCTGTGGAAACTCACAATCTAGAAGGGTTGGGGTGGAAACAGGAGGAGAGGACTGCAAGGTGAGAGGGATGGACTGCTAGGTGAGAGCGATGGACTACTAGTTGAGCGTGATGGTCTGCTAGGTGAGAGAGATGGATTGCTAGGTGAGAGCAATGGACTGCAAGGTGAGAGTGATGGACTGCAAGATGAGAGTGATGGGCTGCAAGGTGAGAGTGATGGACTGCTAGGTGAGAGTAATGGACTGGCTGCGTCAGTGAGTTGGGTGGTAGGCTTCCCTAAATAGGAATGTCTTAGGCAGGGTTCACAACTAGGCTTTCCAATTTAAGCGTGTTTTTCCCTGACGTTTTATTAGCGTTTGTTGCGCGTTTGTGTTAATTAGAAACGCGCGTTGTACACGCGTTTCTTTTGATTGACTGCGGAGACCTCCAATGAGAACTATGGGAATCTTCTTATGGAGGCATCCAATGAAAAAAAACTTCCTGCTGAGCGTCCTGAGAAAGCGAGAGGAGATATAGACAGAGAGAGTTGTTCCTGAGAGAGTCTGGTGAGCGGAGTTGATTATATTAATATGGAAATGCGCAGAAGACGATGCACTGCAGCACTAGTTGCAGGAGTGCATTTATTGCATGTGAGAAGAAGGAGAGAGATGAACTACAGGAGAAGGTTCTGGGTCCATCCAGTTATTGTCAACCGACGTCAAAGAGGACAGTTCTGGGCCGTCTATGGAAGCCTTCGGGAACATGCGGAGAAATTCTTTGAATACGCACGCAAGTCAATAAATAGGTGAGTACATGTACCATGCTATCGTTGTTGTGTCCTATTTGATAGTAGCATCATAGATTTGATTGGGAAACAGGCGGGGATAGCAAGATAGAGCATCAAGTTAACCTGTATTAACCCTCTTTTTTTTAACAGTTTTGATGAGCTACTGGAGCTCATGTCCCCATCTTTGGAGCGGCAACACATTTATGCGCGACCGTGTTGCACCTGTGTAAAGACTGCTCATCACTTTGCGGTAAATTGACTAACATCACTACAAACATAATCCAGTGCGATGTGCTGTGAGAGAATCGAAAAGTAACAGCACGTTCGGTGACTTTTCGTTCTCTTCAATTCGCTTCGATTTGGCGATCCCATTTCGCGACCCTGCGGTGTATTCAGCAAGCACCACAGGGCCGTCGTAGTGCTAGGAAAAACCGCCGCAAACCCGACGAACACTCACTGCAAAACCTGGGGAACGTACACTGAAACCCACAAAAACATCAGAATAAACCCCGCCGAACACGCCGGAGAAACCCGGCAGCCGCCGATCACATCGCAGAGCAGCCGTCGGAAAAACCGACACCGCAGACGAGTGGATTGCGGGTTGTGCCGTGTGTGTTAAGCAGGATGAGGTATGGATGAGGTATGGCATTTCTGCTAGAAAAAAACAGCAGATTTTGTCCTTGTTAGAAAACTGCATACTTTTTGTTCAAAAACACTATCAATTTTTCTCCATTATCGTATTTTTAAAAAGGTACTTAATATAAAAACATGTAACCATAAAAGTTCTGGTCATAAAGTTGAAATAAAAAACAAATATGTAGTGTTCTTTATTAAAATTTTAACAAATTTTAACTTTTTCACACATTTTGTTATTTAATGACTTGACTTATGCGCATACTACTAATATATTTTGAACCTGCTGTGTCTGCCGAAAACAAGGATTTTTAAATTGTCAGGGTTTAACAATAACACATGACTTCAAATCGTGCACACAGAGGTGAAATGGCTCAGCAGCCAAGATCTTAATGGACATTTTTCTTAGATCGTACCCTGTACGTCATTGGTCCTTATTATTTTTATTATTATTCTTTATTTATAAAGCGCCAGCATATTCCGCAGCGCTGTACAATAAGCACAGTATAGACAGGGCTACAATACATTGAACAACATTTGACAAACAGTACAGGAGGAGATGAGGGTCCTATTCCCGTAGGAACTCACAATCTAGGAGGGTTGGGGTTGGAAACAGGAGGAGAGGACTGTAAGGTGAGAGTGATTGATGGTTGTGTCAGTGAGTTGGGTGGTAGGCTTCCCTAAATAGGAATGTTTTAAGGGAGCGTTTGAAGGAAGAGAAGTTAGGGGAAAGTCTGACAGTACGAGGGAGAGCGTTCCAGAGAGTGGGGGCTGCGCGTGAGAAATCCTGCAGTCTATCATGGGAAGAGGTGATGCGGGGAGAAGCTAGGCGCAGGTCACTGTTTGACCTTAGGGAGTGGGCTGGGGTGTATTTGGTGATTAGTGAGGACAGGTAGTGGGGAGCTGAGTTAGTGAGGGTTTTGTAGGTAAGGATAAGGATTTTGAACTTGATTCTGCAGTGGATGGGGAGCCAGTGAAGGGACTCGCAGAGGGGAGCGGCAGAGACAGAGCGGCGGGTGAGGTGAATTAGCCTGGCGGAGGCGTTCAGGATGGATTGTAGGGGGGAGAGGCGGGACAGAGAGAGGCCAGATAAGAGATTATTGCAATAGTCGAGTCGGGAGATTACCAGGGCGTGTATGAGTTGTTTTGTGGTGACAGCGGTAAGAAATGGCCGAATTCTGGAAATATTACGCAGTTGGTATCTGCAGGAGGAGGAAAGAGACTGGATGTGGGGGATGAAGGAAAGAGCACAGTCAAGTGTAACTCCAAGACAGCGAACTTGGTTTGATGGGGAGATGGTGATACCCTCCACCGTGATAGAGAAGTCAGGAGGTGGTGAGGCATTGGAGGGAGGAATAAGTAGGAGCTCAGTCTTTGACATGTTGATCTTTAGGTGGTGGGAGGCCATCCAGGAGGAGATGCCAGATAAACAGTCACTGACTTTTGAAAGGACAGGGGGAGAGAGATCAGGGGTAGAGAGGTAGATCTGAGTGTCATCAGCGTAGAGGTGGTAATTAAAGCCAAAGCTGTTGATGATTTTGCCCAGGGAGGAGGTGTAGATGGAAAAGAGCAGAGAACCAAGGACAGAGCCTTGAGGTACACCAACAGATAGAGGCAATGAAGAGGAGGAGTTACCAGCAAAGGACACACAGAAGGACCTGTTGGATAAATAGGAGTCAACCCAAGCAAGTGCAGTGTCACCGAGACCCAGAGAGTTGAGGGTCTGTAGAAGGAGGGGGTGGTCAACAGTGTCAAAAGCAGCCGAGAGGTCAAGCAGGATGAGAATAGAATAGTGGCCGTGTTTTTTTAGCAGTTAGGAGGTCGTTGGTGACTTTGGTGGCAGTTTCAGTTGAGTGTAGGGGATGGAAGTCAGATTGCAGGGGGTCAAGTAGGGAATTGGAGGACAGGAAGAGGGAGAGGCGGTTGAAGACTAGTTTTTCTAAGAGCTTTGATGTGAAGAGAAGCAGGGATACAGGGCGGTAGTTGGATGGAGAGTTGGGGTCTAGGGATGGTTTCTTTAGTAAAGGGGTAACTAGCGCGTGTTTGAAGGCGGATGGAAAGGAGCCAGTGGAGAGAGATAGGTTGAAGATGTGTGTGAGAGCAGGGGTGAGGGAGGAGGAAAGGGGAGGAATTAGATGTGAGGGAATGGGGTCGAGCGGGCACGTGGTGAGATGTGAGGAGGACAATAAGGAATTTACTTCCTCCTCAGTGGCTGGGAGGAAGCGGCAGAGGGTGGCAGAGGGGACCTGTGGGAGTGGAGGTGGCAGATAACTATCTTGTGTTGGGATGTTGCTTCTGATAGTTAAAGTTTTACTGAGGAAGTAATCTGCCAGGTCTTGAGCGCTGAAGGCAGCTGAGGGGGGAGGTGCAGGTGGGTAGAGGAGGGTGTTGAAGGTGGACCAGAGACGTTTAGGGTTGGAGGACAGCGTAGATATAAGAGATGAGAAGAAGGATTGTTTGGCCAAGTGGAGGGCAGAGGTGTATGACCGGAGAATAAACTTGAAGTGAACAAAATCAGCTTCAGAGTGGGATTTCCTCCAGGCACGCTCTGCGGTGCGGGAGCATCTTTGCAGGTAGCGAGTCTCGAGGGTGTGCCAGGGCTGAAGCTGGCGGCATGGGGCCTTACAGAGTCGAAGAGGAGCAAGAGTGTCTAGAGCAGAGATAAGCGTAGTGTTGTAGTGATTAGTGGCAGCATCAGGGCAGGTGAAGGATGAGGTATGAGGGAGGTGGTGAAGTAGGTTGGAGAATTGATGGGGGTCCACAGCATGTAGATTTCTGCGAGTGTGTGTGCGGGGTGGGGGATCAGGGTGTTTAGGAAGTCCAGATAGGTTGAACGAGAGAAGGTGGTGGTCAGAGATGGGGAAAGGGCGACATTTGAACTCAGAAATGGAGCAGAGGTTGGAAAAGACCAGGTCAATAACGTGACCATCGCGGTGGGTAGGGAGGAGGGAGGATTGTGTGAGTCCAAGGGAGGACGTGAGTGAAAGAAGTTTGGAGGCAGCAGGAGCGGAAGGATCGTCAATGGGAATGTTGAAGTCCCCGAGAATTAGGCATGGAAGATTAGAAGACAGGAAGTGAGAAAGCCAGGTAGCAAAGTGGTCAAAGAACTGTGAGGTTGGTCCCGGTGGGCGGTAGATGACTGCCACCCTGAGAGCCAGAGGAGAGAACAGGCGGATGCAGTGTGTCTCGAAGGAGGAGAAGGAGAGGGATGGGGGTGGAGGGAGATGCTGGTAGGTGCAGGTGGGAGAGAGCATGAGTCCGACCCCGCCACCATTTCTCTCACCTGGTCTGGGGGTATGGCTCAAGTGTAGACCACCATGTGAGAGAGCAGCAACGGAGGCCGTGTCAGAGGGAGTTAGCCAGGTTTCAGTTAAAGCTAGGAAGTTGAAGGAGTTTGAAAGGAAGAGGTCATGGACGGCTGTGAGTTTGTTGCACACAGAGCGAGTGTTCCAGAGGGCGCAGGAGAAAGAGGACAGGCGCAGGGATAAACCTCTTCCAGGTTGCCAATTTTCTCAAAATCTATTAATCTTGGCCCAGTAAGCAGAGCTGGTGACAGTATGTGAATGGTTATTGTCTGGATGTTGCCCATTTTTGCGCAAAATGAAATGTTAAATGAATATTACGCAGTAACTTAATAAAAGTTAATCCTTGCATAAGTAGATTGTTTGCTTTATGAAAATCACATATCTGTGGAAAATTGGAGTGAAAATTTGTTTTTTAACAGGCTAAACATTGACATTTTACTACAAAATCTCTCAGCCTTTCAATGTAATCCATCTAGCTAGTTATGTGTTAGCAGATCATACCAAGCTGAGTCAGGTTTATGACACGCTGCTCTTTATGACATCATAGATTCTGTGCATGGTATATATGGTCATGTTTGGCTGCTCATTGTCAGAACCTGTGAGAATTGTTGAGAAGATAGTGTGAGTTCGAAAACATGGGGAATACTTTTTCCTGTTGGCGTTCTTGTTGTTCAAAAGATGTAAGTAAAGTATTTATTTTCTCTTGCTCTAAGTCTCATTAAGTTAGCGCTCTGACATTTTAACTTCAAATTTATTGTGAAACAAGTCAGGGTAGAACAAGCCTCTAACGGGGCATTTATGTGTTTGTTAATATGAGAAGTAGAAAGCAGATATGTTGTTACCTGTGTAATTATTACATACTAAGAGCCAATGCTCTCTAGTTAATAATTTGGAATGACGAGCTCCTTGTTTCTCTATCCCGTCAGTCTGTTAGCTGTTTTCTGATAATAATACTCTACACAAAAAAGCCCAACTGTGCTTCCTAAATACATCTCAAGAAGGATTTGATACCACAGTAACTTGTGTGAACATTATCTGTTGATTCTCTATACTCATTAATATCAACTGGATAGCACAATATTGAAAGCATAATTAGAAACTATGAGCCCTATAAATGACAGTGTCAAAGTTCTAGAAATGACATCATTGTAAAAGAGCTTTCTTCCAGAGTTCCTTTAGAACTCCAAGAAATTCCAAGAAAGGGAATTCTATTACTGCTTTTAAAAATCTCAGCCAAATATTTTTTATTATTATTTATTTGATAAAAAGTTATTCTTTAGTTATGTAGAGGGATTACATGATGATAAACACATACATATTCTGTGGAAAATGGTAGTGAGAAGTTAATTCAAAAAGCTGAGCATTTTTTTTAGAAAATGTTTAGTCTTTTAAAGTAAACAATCTAGCCAATTCTCTGTTAACAGATCATACCAAGCTGAGACAGATGATGACAAGATGCTCTTTGTGACATCTTATGATATCATAGTTTCTGGACCAAGTACAAAGGGTCATGTTTTGCTGCTCAAATTCAGAGTTGTGAGAAGTTGCAAACATGGGGAATAAGCACAGTGTTTCCTATTTTAGGCGTTTTTGTTGTTGTTTGTTTATTTTCTCTTGCTACCAGTCTCATTATCTAAGTGCTGTGACATTTTAACTCAAACTTTACTTTGAAACAAGTAAGGGCAGACCAGGCCTCTAACCGGATAGCTTGCCAGATGATAGATATTTAGTGGCAAAAAACAAAAAAATAAAACACGCAGGGTGACGCCCCTAACAATATCTTAACCATATAATGCCAAGATTGGATGTGATCGCAGTCTCATCACATCTCATTAACCATATGGAAATTCTACTCATATATTCCTTGGAAGTAGAAAAATGGAACAGATAGTGCAGACTGCCACTTCCCCCTACAATCCATCCTGAACGCCTCCGCCAGGCTAATTCACCTCACCCGCCGCTCTGTCTCTGCCACTCCACTCTGCGAGTCCCTTCACTGGCTCCCCATCCACTGCAGAATTAAGTTCAAGATCCTTATCCTTACCTACAAAACCCTCACTAACTCAGCTCCCCACTACCTGTCCTCTCTAATCACCAAATACACCCCAGCCCGCTCCCTAAGGTCAAACAGTAACCTGCGCCTAGCTTCTCCCCGTATCACCTCTTCCCATGATAGACTGCAGGATTTCTCACGCGCAGCCCCCACTCTCTGGAACGCTCTCCCTCGTACTGTCAGACTTTCCCCTAACTTCTCTTCCTTCAAATGCTCCCTGAAAACATTCCTATTTAGGGAAGCCTACCACCCAACTCACAGACGCAACCATGAATCACTCTCACCTTACAGTCCTCTCCTCCTGTTTCCAACCCCAACCCTCCCAGATTGTGAGTTCCTACGGGAATAGGGCCCTCATCTCCTCCTGTACTGTTTGTCAAATGTTGTTCAATGTATTGTAACCCTGTCTATACTGTGCTTATTGTACAGCGCTGCGGAATATGCTGGCGCTTTATAAATAAAGAATAATAATAATAATAAAAGCAAATCACAATTTATTGCACTTACAATGACTAAAATCAAAGCAAGCATATCATAAAATCACCCAATGCTGGATCAATGCACAGTTCATTCCTGGTGCATGTCAGCAGGGTCTTATATGGAATACAGTTCAATTTAATAATAGAATAAGACTCTGCTGACATGGACCAGGAATGAACTGTGCATGGATACCACTAATATACAGCTCATGCAAAAGATTATTATAGCTTCAAAATCACCTTATTTCAAGTAGTTATTGAAATCTGATCTTGAAGGTCACAATCATAGACAATCACACATTATGGAATAGTAACACACAACCAGTTCTACAATCAAATTTATTTAAAATTCCCTTTTTAATAAACAATGTCTATATAAAAGCACGATTTTTCTAGCCAGGAGTCCTATAACTGTATTATGTAGATCTATCCATCTAGATTGTAAGTTCCCATGGGAAAAGGGCCCTCATGTCCATGTGTATCTACTGGAATAAATACTGACCTGCCTACTGTATGTATTGTAGAATTGTCCTGTCTTTACCTATTGCATCTTGTACAGCGCTGCGGAATGTGTTGACATTCGTTTCAGGAAAGGGATTTGTAAATGACTTTTACCTGATAGCGTTTCGTCTGCTGTTAATGTATGGGAATAAGTCCTAATATAAATGTTTCTGTCTCTATCTTTCTTTAGGATTTTGAAAAAAATCGCGAATTAGTGAGAGGACCAAAGCATCGTCGTTCAGGTATTTCAAACCACAGACAATAAAAACAAAGGCGACCTTGGTGTGTGCTCCATAATCCTTGAAACACACTATAGGTGTCTGGTGACCACGCTCATACAGACACTGACATTATTGAATAATTACACATATTGTTAAAATGTGTTTAAAAACACATTTGTTAGAACCCTATGGTACCTATATATGCTTATTTCACTCGCTTAGTTTACCCCCAAAGGGTACATAATGAATGCTATGTGGGACTTATCAGAGGGGTTATTTCCCTAGGAGTACCTATTCAGTTATGGAATGGGGTCCTTAATTCAATTCATATGTGCATGATCTAGTATTGTATTTATTCTGAACATGGGTCTCCAAAATATGGGACCATCAATTGTTCGTAAACAGGGTCTCCTTAGCTTGGGACCACTGATTATTTGATCGCTGTATATACAAGCTTGGAGATATACCAAATTCCTGATTCTGAGACCATATAGTAAAATATGTGGTAACCCAATTCACCATTTAGGAGCGACCCCTGGGTGGTCCATATGAGCATGACAACACACACTTTGTTGCTTTGATGTTATGCAAGTTCTGTCCTGGTCTCCTTGTATTGGGACCGAAAACTGCTCACAACTTTCCCAATATCGGTAACACTGGAAGGTCTCATTTATACTGCCAACCCTATCCTGGTCTCCTTGATATGGAACCAAAAAGTCACTGCTCCTGACCACCACAATATATTATCATATGTGTCGCTAGCCAGAATTATAACTGTTTTACAGTGGTTCTTATAGCAAAATACCAGCAATACAATATCTCAATACTTGCACTCTATTATAGCGAGTAAGCCTCTGTATACCAGCTATCAGCCGTCACACAGTAAATTTCCACAACTTACAACCCTGGGGATATTTAAGACCATTATCCAGACAACATATTTTTTAAAAGATTTATTTGTTTTTTATCTTTAAATGTAATTTTCCTATGCATGTGTTGACCTGGAACATGTAATAGTAATGAATTGAACTGTATAACTTTGATTTCTTATCTTCTTTCACAATCTTTTAGAATACCCACTCAGCTCCTCAGTGGGTATCCGTGGGTCACCAATCATCGCAGACCCTCAGATCCATCAGAACATCGATGTTGAGAAAAAGAACCTCGAACATGAAATAGCCATAGAGATAAAGATGAAGGAAGGAGCGGAGAAGCTTCTGAAAGCTGTAAAGAAGAAAAAGCACCTCAAAAGTGTGGAAGTCTTCTTGGCAGAGTCCAACACAAAACTAGAGGCTCTCTACAGGCGTTTACAAGACCTAAACGCCCAGTGTGATGTAGAAGAAGCCCTTCCAGAAGCTCTTTATATGAAAATCAATATTGAGGCTGTTTCATTGTCAGAGGAGGATGAGCATATCCTGTACACATCTCCCATAGCATGGTATTAACTTCTTTGTTTTTAATTATTTTTTCTAACATTGAATTTGGCTAAATATTATTTTGTGAAGAAATAAGAAAAATGTATCCCATTTGGGAAAATCTATACTCTAAACAGTGACTAGTATATTTAATGGTAGTAAACAAATACTAATCACCGAAGGAAATTTTTCTTCTTCAGTATTTTACTAGCTCCTTGTTCTCTTTCTTCAGCATTGCCCTCACTAAGGAAGTTGCTGCTTTACTTAACTTAGCCTCTTATGTCTACTTTTGGCATCTCCTAGATAGTGACTTGGCAAGTCTTCCATCGAGCATCACAACATGAAGTGTCCCCTAAGTATACATTAAGCATCAAAAGATGTTGTATAGCAAATGTATGCTCGAGGTCCAGGTTTTTGAAGCATGCATTGATTTTGATTATGTCCTAAGAGTAGATTTACAAACCATATGATAAAATACAAAGCAAAAACTGTGTCTGAGAGTATGGTTAGGTTTCAAGAATAGCTGCCATCCTATACAATTTTTAAACTGTATAACTGTGGGTGCCTATAATACTGGATAGATAGAAGTTACATCTTCCAACAAGATAAACAGACTTTTAAAGATTTTAAAAACTATTGCATCAATTTATTAAAGCAATATCAAATTAAATGTCATTTGCTTTTCTTCCTTCCAAAAGGGAGCTTCCTGTCTCAGAATATGATCATGAATGTGACAAAGAAGATCTTCGGCTGGTCGTTAACAGCGAACTAGAACTCGTACCAGCAATATCAGCTAGTGGGTTTCCCATCTCATTGTCTGACATCATTCTTGAGTTTGGGGAATTTCCTGCTCATTCTGATCGACCTGAGACAAGCGTGAGTGCAAGGAGCCAGAAAGAACTTGTTCAGGTAAATATATATCAATTATATAGTAATAGTAATTGTCACACGGGGGCGATATAGAGCGGTCCTCTAGGGCAAGTATGTCACGGAAACAGTCTCTTTATATAGCTGAGTTTTATTGTGGCACTCCAGCATATAAACAAAATAAAACAGAAATCAAAACCTAACTGGTCTGAGCGCTGACTAAACAATAAAACGTCCCTCACTAACTTGGGAAAATAACCAAACATAAATCTTTGCCCACCTCAAAGCTTCACCGTGTTTGCTGCTGATCTCTCAGTCAGTCTGTGTCTCTCTCAATCTCCTTACTTCCTTCTCACCGGTTCCCCACACCCAGGAAACCTTTAAATGCATTTAATTAGCAGGTGGGGAAACCATACAGCACAGGAGAACAATTTAAAACACATTTTTTCCTCTTGTATTCAAACATCCCAATGCCTGCTCAAAAACACAGGGGGAATGTACACACCATTACACACAATTCCTCTCACCTTATCACATAATGTACTGTCTGATCAGATTCAACCATCTGTACATCCCCAATGATGCTGTTGATCCAAAGCAAAAATAAAACAAAAACTTGGATTCCCAGTTGTTCCAAAAAGGGAGAAAAATCCTTCATTATTCTGTTATTTTTTCTCTGTCACACAAATGAAAGTGTGCCAGAAAATGATGTACATCTACTTTATTGTGATTTGAAAATGATCGTTTTCCCATATAATGTATACAATTCCACATTAAACATGCAATAAGGAATGCATACTGGAAAACATAGCTTTTGGGTTCCTCCAGATGTTGTTTTGGTAAAATCCTTACATTGATATTGCTTGGGTTTCTTTTTCAGGGCTCTGAACAAGTGGTGAAAGCAACCAGTGAACCTGCAGTGTCCGATTTGGTGAACATTGTCCTTCCAGCAGATGAAAGACCAAAGGAACCAGAAGTGGCAATCAAGCCAATGAGCCTGCAGGACTTTCGCTGTTGCACATTCCTGGGCAGAGGTGCATTTGGCAAAGTAAGTATGATAGAGAATCACAACTTGATTCATTTAACAGCTGTCTTACCAAATTCAATACAACACTAACAATATATTGTGATTTCAGGTGCTGCTCGCAGAACACCTGCAAACAAAGAAAATGTTTGCTGTAAAGGCGATGCAGAAAGCACAGTTAATTAAATCAAACGAAGTTAAGAGGTCAGTAAGAAAAGACAATTTAGAATTAAACTTGTATTGTTGTTAGCTCTGTATGTCCTCAATCCGCTCGAAAATAATGTAAAATTAACCAATATCACTGTACTTTCACAAAAACACATTGGGCCCTATCAGCTCTAATCTAGCCTTTGTGTCTCTGTTTTACCAGTAGATTACAGGGCAGGCGCTGAGCATGTTAAGCATAGGTAGAGCAAAGTACAGTAAGCTCGCACTATAAAGTGCATATGCTGATTCGCAAATGGATTTTATTAACACGTTAGCGAGCGTGACGTGATCTATGCGACAAACTATCACCTCAATTAACCAAGCGCTAACGCTCATTTACGTGAGCGCTCGAGCTAGCGTTAAGGAGGTAATATGGCCCATTGGCTTTTAATTCACCATTTCTTACACTCAAAACTAAAATTAAATAGCCTCTGTAATAATAGGCATAAAGAGATAGAAACCGATTTACTATTATTTCTATTTAAATTAGAGATGGTAAAGACAAAACCCGTTACTATTTGTTTCTGTTTTCCAGCCTTATGTATGAAAGAAGTCTTTACCAATTAGCGAGCCAGGAACACCATCCTTTCCTGGTCAATTTATTTGCAACTTTCCAAAGCAAAGATCACACTTGCTTTGTGATGGAGTATGCTGCTGGTGGAGACCTATGGACCAACTTCATGAATGCCTCTGGAAAATTTCCACTGCCCAGAGCTAGATTTTATGCATCCTGTGTTGTCCTTGGCCTGGAACATCTGCACAAGCATAAGATAATACACAGGTAAGCAAAACCATTAACTATTCCAAGGGTGCGAGGGTTTACTGTAGCCAGGGAATATTACTTGTAACAGGTTTTACACCATGGTTTTTCATTTCTGTAAAAAAAAGGTAAAATCTACAGACATCTCGTAACATTAACCAATAACGAGCTTTTATCTTATTTTAACTCCAGAGACCTTAAGCTGAACAATATTGTCTTAGACCAGGAGGGGTTCGCAAAAATTGCTGACTTTGGGCTCAGTAAACAAGGTAAATATAGTTTTATATCTGATAAAATCCATGTCAATAGAGGAAAGACATCATTTTGTAAAACAAGTAACTTAAGAATCATTAAAAACACGCATACACACAAACAAATAAACACACACACACACACATATATATTTATTACTGAAATATTTACATAATAAAATAAATTTATTAAAGAAATGATGGACTTACCTTTTAACTTATATAATCTTAATTATTGTTTGCATCTAAGGAATTGAATTTGGAGACCGTACCAAGAGTTTCTGTGGTACTCTTGAATACATGGCCCCAGAAATCATAAAGGACAAACCCTACACCAGAGCAGTGGACTGGTGGAGCCTCGGGGTCCTGCTGTACCTCATGATACTTGGATACGTAAGCCTAATCTCTCATTATGTTTTTTGTTCTTTAAACCTTTCGCTTTTGCATTTATAATTCGGACAATCTGTTGAATAAAAGAAACAGGGAGCATTTTAGATATAGGTATATCACTAAATGACGTGAGGTGGTAACCAGGCCTGGGTTAATCTTTCTTCAAACAGAACAAGATAAATAATAAACAATGGCTATTATGGCACAGGATGCATAAGTCTTTAAGAATGACAAAATAGATTATATTTTCTGAATCTAGAAAAAGTGTATTTATGCAAAATTTGTTTGTATATAAGGTACAGGAAGGGTGGGGTTGCACATATTCCTCGATGGGACGGCTGCAACCACCGAATGTACCTAGCCCAGCAACATGTATAAGACATAAAAAGGAGAAAAATTTCATCTGTGCTTATTCCCATCATACCGTGTAAAACAAGACACAATTAGAGGCTTTGGTTTCTATATAATTTTAGCGGCATTTTAAGGAGCCTATTTGCAAATGAAATGCAATGCCTTTTATGGTTCTTTTAAAGATCAAGTAAATGAATGGGTTAAACATCTTACAATACTAAAGATTTAAGAGCTAAAATTATTTTTAATTCATATTTTCTATATATGTCTTTTCCTGTTTAGTATCCGATCCCAGGTGATAACGATGAGGAGCTGGAAAAGAACATTGTCAGATACAACATTGCATTCCCTCGCACATTAACTGTGAGAGCTGCATCAATCCTGAAAGATGTAAGTTGCCGACATATGCTTAGTTCATTGGAATTCTTTGCTATCCTAGAAGAGAGACTCACAGAGTTACACTGAAGATTGGACATTTAGAGCTTGTGAGATCATTCTGATTAAAAGCATAGGGAATGCTGATTGCTGCTCTGTCCAAAAGCAATTGATCCACCAGAAGAAACTTTATGGATAATGAGAATTAAACACATAGGTATATAGCACAATCTCACACAGTGTGTAAATGGTCTGTAAGTTCTCCCTTTACATAGAAACATTGCTCAATTTTGCCTTGTCAGCAGAAAAGCTTCTTTCTATGGAGCTGCTTTTAAGATCAAGGTTAAAAGGGAATTGAAAGACATGGGAATGCAGTTCCACTTCTATTTTTGAAGAAAACATAAAGGCTGACAACCGATATGGGACATGGGCAAGTAACAAAGGGTGTATACCAAAAACAAACGTGATGCAACACTCAGGGAGTAAATACCATAACCATTGTAGCTCCCAATCAAAGTCTCTTCCCGCAGGCGTCACAACCCAAAATATGTAAGTAAAATTACAGGGAGTATATCTACAAACATAAACACATTCTGGTGTAGTATATAATGTAACGCATAATAGGATGGCCCCTAGAGTAGCACTCACAGGATATAATTTAAGAAAAGGCAAATAATAATAAATAATTATCAAATATATAAGCTGTTGATATTTCGCATGTCTACACACTCCTAGGACCTCAAACTCTGTATATCTTGCCGCCACAGGTAACACCAAGAGAGGCTCCTCCGGTAGTTAGGAAATACAAAATTTATTTGGTAAAAAGACAAAATCCTACACATTTCGTCTATGAATAGATTAGATTTCATCAAGAATAAATAGTATATGAATTGTTAAATCTTCTCCATGATATTTAAATAACAATTGTGCCGCAGATCTTCCTCCGCTCCCAGTTCCGCCAGACACCATGTGCTCCACTCCATGAACACACAGAGCGCAAGTCTGGAATTGCATCTTCCTGATGCCAAAAGTGACATCTCGACAGGCTCGTTCTCCGGAGGATCTGCTGCGCAAATGTTTTTTAATTACCCTGGGAAGTCTGAATCATATACTTTATATTCCTGATGAAGTCTAATCTATTCATAGATAAAACGCGTTGGATTGTATCTTTTTAACTATAATTGTTGCTAAAAAAAAATCTTTGCATTTCTTAACTGCCAGAGGAGCCTCTTTCCTGATTCCTGTGGTGGCAAATATACCTTGGGATTGGAGGTTCCACGGCGTTAAATTTATATTTACAGCAGTTCTCTTAATTTACTGCTT